>OX465599.1:136142500-137392500 GCA_950022295.1 Bromus sterilis | reverse complement strand
ACGTGTGTGTGCCTTGACTGCTTCTTCTTCGTCGGGATGCAAAGAGGAGGACAACGATAGGATAGGTGTTATGTTTGCGTAGTAGGTGGATAGCAGACTTGTTGGAGGCGATTACTCATCGAATGTTTGGCTTCTTATCTTACTCTCTAGATCGTTAGCCACTTCATAAATGCTAGTGCGGCAGCAACCTCACCACTTACCCCTTCCTTACCGTAAACTACTAGTTGTCCTAGAATGACGAGTGATGAAGTCCTTGCTGGGTCAGATGACCACTACAGTTGGATGCTGAGTACCTCTGTACTCATGATACTACCCCCAAACTCTTTTCAGGGTTCTTGATCGACAACAGGTACGGTGATCAATGTTTCACATGGAGACTCGACGACGACTAGTTAGGCGGATCCCGGCGGAGGGCCTGGACCCGTGTGGTTATGGGATCGATGTTTTTCTCTTTGCCACTAGGCATTTGCTTGTAGTCTGTACTCAGACATGTATCTTCCGCTATTGTATTTTATTTGAGGCAGTTGTATGCCAATTGTATGAGATGTTGTATCATGTATCTGTAATGTTGTGATATCACGTTGGAAATCCGGGGCATATGGCTTTGTCATATGTCGCGGTGGGACCAATATGTGCTTCGTCCCCGGATCTGGGTGGAAACATCTAGATCTGGAACAGTACCGCATATCGGGCCTTACAACTTGGTATCAGAGCCTTACCGACCGTAGGATCCCTTCTCTGGCCGAAGTCGAGTCTAGACAAAAAATATTTTGTAGTTACTAAGTTACTTATCGGAGAGTAGGAATATTTTTACTCCTTACCCTTGCTCTGGTCAGGACAAGTGTCGTAAGTGTTTTACTCTCGCCTTATCCCCTTCAAAACTCTAGGATCTCGAGTGTGTGGAGTTTCGGAATCGTTACAATGCCTTGCTTGCAGCGTATTGTCTCGATTTCGATCTTAGGTTTGGGAATTCCTGTAGTACCTTTAGCTTCTCCGGTTTCGGATATCATCTGGGTCATCCATTGCCATCCATCCTTTTGTCGGTGTTTTCACGACTTGCGTCGAAAACACTATCCTTTGATCCGGTTATCGTTGTCGTTCCTCCTCTTGACACCGACGACTTCGCATTTTCGACGATGTCGTATCCCTGCGGAAAATTTATCTCGACAGAAGCTCGACGTCGACATGGAGCAGACTTCCTTGTTGGTGGTGTTGAAGATCGTCGACTCTTTTCTCTTCCCCCCTCTCCCCCGGATCGTCCAGGATCTCGGGACGAGATCCCTTGTTGGTGGTGTTGTATTGTAACAGCCCAGTTTTCAGAAAAATTAAAAAAAATTGTTTTCGGTGTGAATTGTTTGATTGTCTGATTTGTTTGCGGTGTTTGCATCCCCGATTTATCGATGGGCGATTATTTTCCCCCCTCTTATCTCGTATCGGACGGGGACCGACCCTTGCCACCCTGACACTCGACCTTTGCGACACCGGGTTTCACCCGATCACAGTCGCGAAAACCGCACGAGACCAGCCGCAGCCAACGGAACGAAAACCCCGTTTAATAATTAAACGGGATATTTTTATAGCGCACTGGAAAGTGTTTTCGGAACGGTTCCAGCGCGAGGTGAACGCCACCGGCTCGACGCACTGATCGCGCAGATCGAAGTTTTACCCGAATCGGAGGTACTGCGGACCCCCGGCAGTCAGAAACGGGAGAACCGCGCGCGCGAGAGAAAAACCGGGGATGTTTTTGCAAACTGCCAGCCACCGGGGCTATATAAAGACCACCACACCTCCACCCCACTTAAGGTTTTCCCTAAGCCCATGGGCAGCCACCAGCCCTCAGATCTGAGATATTTTAACCCCATTTTCGCAGCAACCCTAGCCATCCTCAGATCTGGACCGTCAGATCTCGCGATCCGACGGCCCAGATCGAGCCTTCCACCCACCCAGCTCTTCTCTCTCCTCTCCACCTCCCACCTCCTGCCATGGACGCGCCGCCACCTCCTCCGGCCATCTCCGGCCGCTGCTCCGCGCCCCGGTGAGCTCCCTCACCGCGCCCCCTTCCCTCTCTCCTCCTCACCCCGCCTCTTTTGCCGTGCAGGTCGCCGGCCGCACCAGGAGCCGCCGCCGCGCCATGGCAGCAGACCAGCCAGCCCCGAGCTCGAGGTCGCGCCTCCCCAAGCGCCGCCGGCGACCGGAGCTCTGCCGCCCAAGGCAGGCCATCCTCCGCGCCCGTTCCCCGCCTTCCTCGCCTCCTCCTTGCCCCGTCGAACCGCCGCCACGCGTTGTTGGTCGGCGCAGCCGCCGCCGCTCGGGAGGAAGTCGAGCGGGATCGAGCCGGCGCCCGCTCCAACCGCACGCCTAGGCTGGGCCGGTAGACCTCGCCATATCCGGCCCGCAGCCAGGCCTCCAGCCCAGCGGTAGCCAGATCCAGATCCAGCCGGCCAGTGGGCCGAGGCCCACTAGGGGTGAGGCCCCGTACCTTTTTTTTCTCTCTGCCTTTTTATTTTTTCACTAAGTCCTATTATTTTTGCTGTTGATTCGATATCGCGTTGACGATAGCAAGCGATCCGTAGCCCGGATGACTTCGCGCCCAAAAGACGAATTGTTTAGAATTGCGTGCTCTATCATTCATCTTGATTGTGTAATTGTGTGCTAAAGTGGGCATCAGGCCGTTCAACTTCTACTTTTCCTGTTAGATGCTGCTGTTATTATTTTGTTGCAACTTTGCATGATGATTGTAACAAATCCATGAGGCCTATTGCATTGATTCTTTTTCCATTGTGTTAAGCATCATGTGTACTTCAATTCCATGCGTTCATATGCCATATTTTCTTGCTGCATCATGTTTAAATCTTGCTCCTAAGTGGTGATCCTGATGTTATTGTGCTGTTGTTGCTGAAACTGTTATTTTGTTGCAACTTCGGTCGACGAGTGTGTCGCGACCATTTATCGGAATTGAGTGATTCCAATTGCATATTGTTAAGCATCATGTCTAATTTCATCCCATGTATTGCATTGCCATGATATGCTTGCTGTTCATATAGATATTCTGCTCTAAAGTTGCTATGCTGCTGTTTCTGACAGCCACCTCAGTTTTTCACTAAGTCTGTTACTTTGTGATGCCATGTTGTTTCCTTAATATCTTTTGATCTATGATTCCTTTTTGCATGATTATTTTTGCCATGCCTTCCATGTCATGTCTACTTTAATTCCATATCATTTGTGAGCATGTTTGCATTGATTACCCTGTTTGTGCATAGCTCTAAAGTGTGCTTCGTAATGTTGGCAGTTTGTGCCCGTAACTTGTTTTGCTCGTATCTTTTTAACCGTAACTCCATTTGGGGTGTTCTTTATATGTAACTTGATTAGTTTTTCATGTACTTTGTGTTTATGCTATTGTTTGTTGTTGCTAACCAACCTAAAATATGGTTTAGGGCAGAATAGTACCAAATCTTTTAATCATCATGCGGCACTTAGTGTATGCCATGTTTAGGTTGTGCCTCACTTAAATTGACTAGCATAGATAGTTTACTTTGTTCTTCACCTCTTGACATGTTTGTGTGCTATGTCATGCTTGCTTGAGTTGCCATGTTAATAACCGTTGGTTGATCACCTGTAGCTAAGCGACTTGAACCACCGTAAATGTGCGGTATCGTCGTGTGTGACGAGTACTCCACTTAAATTGTTAGTAACCGTTCTCGACGATAGATCTGTATCGCATTGCCGTGCCTTCTGTTGTATTCTTGTTCTTGTGTTGCTCCGTAGTAATAGTGGTGCACCGTTGATTGCTTTCCAGTGTTTATCGTCTTGTGTGCTTCCGCGGGTACCTTCGGAGACGATGCGAGCTTGCGATCGGCTACACCTTCGGAACCCGACTTATCAACAGGCAAGGACTATACATTACTTATGATCCATTCTATTTCAACCAGCGGTTTGTATGCTAGTATAGGTTAGGTTCGATGTTTTATCCTACCACATGTTTACAGCCTCTTTCAAACCGATACAGCCATGTCCCTTCCCAGCAAACCTTGTACTGCTATGTTACTATTGCTCGTTGCTCAGCCCCTGCTTAGTATGCATGCTTAGGATGCTACGATGTTACCCTGTTACTCCTGGGTTTGGGATATCACATTATTATTATTGTTGTTGATGATATGATTGTTATAATGTTGACTATATTCGACGAAGGATGGAAGGTCTAGGCTATCCCGCCCCGACGCTTTGTTCCATTCGAGTCACCTAGGATCCGAGTTCCGGGTATTGGTTTTAAGACTGAGCGTGCCTAACCGCGTGTTGGATTTTATGGGGTCCCATTTTCTTACCTACCTAGCTTCAAACATTTCTAGTGGTGGCCCAAGCTGATTTACCATTTGAAACCGTGTGTGTGCTGGTCAGCTGCCAGTTGTTTTCAAACCAACCCGGACCAGTGAGGACTTAGTTCCCTTGCTGGCCCACTTTGTCCGGCTGAGGACCCGCTGTCCCATGTGTGATTAACCGGCTATCCAAACCTGCGACAGACGGTTGAGACCAGATCGAGAGCGCGGCCGGCTCCTGAGATGGATGTCGACTCACCGGGGGCCACCCGGATTTGTTCGTTGTTAGCTAGAGGGACCTGTCGTTTCGGATCTCTTGGAACTAAATCATAAAATGGTTGCCTGTGATGAGTAGCAACTGAGAGTGATGGACGTGCGTGCGGAGCCTCGTAATGGGAAGTTGGTACACCCCTGCAGGGTTAAATCTTTTCGAGAAGCCGTGTCCACGGTTATGGACGACTTGAGACCTACTCCTTGTTCATAGACAACAACAACTGAGATAATCTTATTATAACTTGATCAACGTGTGTGTGCCTTGACTTCTTCTTCTTCGTCAGGATGCGAAGAGGAGGACAAGGATAGGATAGGTGTTATGTTTGCGTAGTAGGTGGATAGCAGACTTGTTGGAGGCGATTCCTCATCGAATGCTTGGCTTCTTATCTTACTCTCTAGATCGTTAGCCACTTCATAAATGCTAGTGCGGCAGCAACCTCACCACTTACCCCTTCCTTACCGTAAACTACTAGTTGTCCTAGAATGACGAGTGATGAAGTCCTTGCTGGGTCAGATGACCACTACAGTTGGATGCTGAGTACCTCTGTACTCATGATACTACCCCCAAACTCTTTTCAGGGTTCTTGATCGACAACAGGTACGGTGATCGATGTTTCACGTGGAGACTCGACGACGACTAGTTAGGCGGATCCCGGCGGAGGGCCTGGACCCGTGTGGTTATGGGATCGATGTTTTTCTCTTTGCCACTAGGCATTTTCTTGTAGTCTGTACTCAGACATGTATCTTCCGTTGTTGTATTTTATTTGAGGCAGTTGTATTCCAATTGTATGAGATGTTGTATCATGTATCTGTAATGTTGTGATATCACGTTGGAAATCTGGGGCATATGGCTTTGTCATATGTCGCGGTGGGACCGATATGTGCTTCGTCCCCGGATCTGGGTGGAAACATCTAGATCTGGAACTGTACCGCATATCGGGCCTTACACAAGGTGAGCAAAAGGTTGTTAACATGGCAACTCACTCAAGCATGGCATAGCACACAAACATGGCAAGAGGTGAAGCATAAATAAACTATCTAATCTAGTCAATTTAAGTGGGGGGTAAAACCTATACATGCCAACTATTACAGAGCCCACGATAGTTATTGCATTGGTACTGTTTTTCCCTAAACAATATTTTATTATTTTTATTAGCAAGCAAGAACAGCAAAAACACATTCTACATGCAATTCTAGTCAAGTTACATATAAAGAACATTTTAAACAGAGCAACGGTTAAAAAGTTATTGCAATAACAGTTTACAATGGCAAGCAGTGTAATTAGCAGTTAAACAGCATGTAAACAAAGTCAAACATGGCAACAAGCAACATTTTATTAATCTACGCGCAAAACTACGCAAGTTTCATATTTTACGCGTCGCGATCCAAGCTACGGTTAAAAAGTTACGGGCACCGCAAAATACTAATACAATCTGCAATTAAATAAAAAAAACCTAGCAGCAGAAAAAAAACAAGACGGGCCGAATCTACTGGGCCCAACAGAAAAAAAAAATTACAAAAAAGAAAAAAAACGGGCGCCTCACCAGTTGGGTCGTGGCCCATCTCGCAGTGGGCGGCCTGGCTTGGGCTGCGGTCGGTTGGGCCGCGCTGGGCTGGCCGGCCCACTGGCGGCTGGCGGCCTGGCTGGCTCGCCTTCGTTCCCGACTGGATCGGGCGGCTCCTCGTCGGCCACCGGCGGTGCTCGCCGGCGAGGGAGGCCGGGCGGCCGCATGGGAGGAGGCGGGGGTCGTGGGGCGCGCGGCAGAGGCCGGGACGGCGTCCTCCGGTGGCGCGGCTGTAGTGGGGTCGGGGCTCGAGCAAGGGGCGGCGGCCGAGCTCCTCTGGCCGGAATCCATGGCTGCGGCGGCGGCTTCAAGGTCATCCATGGAAGCTCCTTGCGAATAGAGAGAGGAAGAGGAGAGGTTAGGGAAGATAGGAGAGGGAAGAGGGGAAGGGGAGGCGCGGGCGAGCAGGGGTGCTGACCGGCGGCGCGGTTGGTGCACGGGCTAGGCGGAGGAGGAGCTCCACGGCTGCGGGGCTGGATCCGGGAGTTCTCAAACTACTGATATGGCACTCTCTGGGCCGTCGGATCACGAGATCTGACGGTCCAGAGCGCCTGGGGGGGGAATTTCGGGATTTGGGGTCAAAATGGGCATATCTGAGCAAACTCAGGGGGGTGGCTGCAAAATTGGCTAGGGGAAACCCTAGAAATGGGTTGGAGTGTGGTGGTCTTTATATAGCCCCGGTGGCTGGCAGTTTGCAAAAACATCCCCGGTTTTTCTCTCGCGCACGCGGTGCTCACGTTTCTGACCGCCGGGGGTCCGCAGTACCTCCGATTCGGGTAAAACATCGAACTGAGCGATTAGTGCGTCGAGCCGGAGGCGTTCACCTCGCGCTGGAACCGTTCCGAGAACACTTTCCGGCGAGCTATAAAAATAACCCGTTTAATTATTAAACGGGGTTTTTCGTTCTATTGGTTGCGGCTGGTCTCGTGCGGGTTTTCGCGACGGTGATCGGGTGAATCCCGGTGTCGCAAAGGTCGAGTGTCAAGGTGGCAAGAGTCAGTCTCCGTCCGGTACGAGATAAGAGGGGGAAAAATAATCGTCGATCGATAAATCGGGGATGCAAACACCGCAAACAAATCAGACAATCAAACAATTCACACCGAAAACAAAACTTTTAATTTTTGTGAAAACCGGGCTGTTACAATACGGGAGGCGTCCATGGCTATGGATGGCCTCCCGGAGGGGGTAGCTTCTCCCGGCTGGGTGCCGGAGCAGCTTCTCCAGGCAGCCCCAATCTTGAAACGGCGGCGGCAGCGGAACAGAGGCAAGATCACGAAAAAGGAGTTCTTCTTGAGGGTTTCCGTCACGGAGGGTAAATATAGGCGAAGGGGGGCGTCGAGGGGACCCACCAGGCAGCCAGGAGGCCTCCTGGCGCGGCCTAGGGTGGGGCCGCGCCAGGGACCCTCCTGGCTCCCTGGTGGTGGCCCCCCTTCGCTGCTTTGGTGTTTCCGGAAGCTTCCGCGGCGCTGATATTTTATCTGATTTTCCTGGATTTTTTGGAGCACTTTTAATGGCCGGAAAACCTGAAATACAAAAACAGCAGAAAACAGCAACTGGCAGCTGGGTGCACTGGGTTAAAAGATTAGTCCAAATATGTTCAATAGTGTATGAAAGTTCAAGCAAAACATGGCAAAGTCACACAAAACATGCATGGAGCAAGAAGAAATTATAGATACGTTTGGGACGTATCAACATCCCCAAGCTTAATTCCTGCTCGTCCTCGAGTAGGTAAATGATAACAAGCATAATTTCTGTGGTGACATGCCACACAACCAAATAAGGACTTCTAAGTAAAGCAATCAAAGCATGCAATTCAATTCAAGTCTTAACAAGCAAGAGTCTATATTAGCATTGACACAAGCAACAAAAGAACAAAGGGTGCAAGAGCTCTTGCTGTCCGTGACTCGAATGTCTCCAAATGGTGTTTGCATGCAAGCAAGGGACTGGGAAGAAAGAGAAAAAAAAGGTTGTTGAGAACAACTATCTACTAAAGTTTCACACTTGGTCTCCTTTGGATTCTTATCTGGACTCGTCCCCAGACCACTAGTCAGGTACAAGTCAAACTGATCCACTCCCTTTCGATATTTTGAGCACTCATGCAATGGATGAGCGTGAGCAAGAAAGTTGACACCTAAAAGGCGAAACAGAAAGAAGGTGGAGGAGGAAGACAAAAAGGTGTGAAAGGCTCACATCAATGAGGACAATCATAGGCGAGAGAATGCCATATGATAGATATGATGTGAGGAGTAGGGATTTCCATACAACGGATGCACATGTGAGCTAAGGTAAGCTCTCCAATGGAACTAGTGGGGTGCATCCAACTTTCTTGCTCAAGAAGACCTAGAGCTCATTTGAGGAGGCTCATCATTGGAATATACAAGCCAAGTTCTATAGTGTGAAGGTCCCCACATAGCTATATGCATGATGATGATCTCTATGGAGTACAAGGGATAAAGATGAAGTACTGGTGTGGATCTCTCAAAAGGAATAGTAGTATGCCCCCTTCTCTCTTTTTATTTTTTATTTTCTCTTTTTTCTATTTTTTTGGTGGCCTCAATGGCTCTTTCTATTTAACTCTCATTTTTCCTCTTTGGGATCTTTTGATTTTGTCCTCTTTGGGATCTTTTGATTTTGTCCTCTTTGGGATCTTTTCCTCACTTTAGGGGCAATACTCTATATTTTACAAGAATATAGGAGATCTTTCACACTTTACAAAGGTACTCACATAAAGAAAATGTAAATATCATGAAGTATGCAAATGTATGCCTCTGCCAGTGTAGCAGGATATGCAATGATACTAGCGCGTCATGTAGCAATGTTTAGGGCAAGGCCCAACCAGCATGCGGCTCATTGATCAAGCAAGTAGCATGTATGATATGAAGATCAAGTCATGAGAAGGTGGATGTTGCATGGCAATGTATCTCGGAAAGGCTATGGAAATGCCTTGTAGGTAGGTATGGTGGTTGTTTTGAGGAAAGATATAAGGAGGCTTATGATGACAGAGCGTATCGTGCCAAGGGTTTGGATGCACCGGCGAAGTATGCGCCAACTCTCGAGGTGAGAAAGGGCAATGCACGGTGCCGAAGAGGCTAGAAAAAGTATAGGTGGGTGGAAGTGTCAACTTTCGAATACTCACATTAGTCTGAAGAACTCATGCACTTATTATCGGTAACTCTCAATCTAATCAGGAGGTTCACAAAGAGACAGGTACCCCGAGGAGGAGTGTATGGGGGTTTGGTTATCCTTGCGCATCCTCGACTCATGGTACGTGAGTGTACTCTAATATTCGAACCCTCCAGAGGTTAGTGATCCATCTAGTAGCTAGAGTTCTCAACAGGGGTTTTTGGTTTTCGAAAAACACACGGATTGCCCAAAATACGAAATCTATCACTAATAGGCAAGAGTTGTTGACACCAAAAGTTCAACTATTACTCTAGTCAATACCTCAAAACTATTGCAAGTTACTACTACAAAGAGAACAACAACTTTAACTACCTACTTTCAGTCAAGACACAGAACTCAGTGCAACAGGCAAACTCTCTAACAAGATAAAACATGCAACCTATATAAAGTTCAACCTAAGACAAAAGAAGAGCTCTAGAAAAAAAACTAAAGCACTACAACTAAACAGAACAGCAGCTAAGAAAAGAAAAAGAACAACTCACAGATAAAAGAATAAGCATGCAAATCCTATGAGGAGTTCTAGTTCAAGCGGAGCGTGAATCTCTCCCACACAAAAGAGTAAGTAATATGGGATCTAACTTGTTACTACAGCAAACAAAGCTAAAGAAAAACAAAAAAACGAAACAAAACCTAAGAGCGAGACGCTCCAAGAAAAGCACATAACGCATGAAGTGATAAAATATAGTGCAACGAGGGACAAACTGATGATTGTTGATGGAGAAGGGGATGCACAGGGGCATCCCCAAGCTTAGACGCTTGAGTATCCTTGAATATTTTCTGGGGATGCATGGGGGAATCCCCAAGCTTGAGCGTTTGACACTCCCGAATCTTCTTTCATCATCTTCCATCGCGCACTTGAAAACTCCCTTCATACATAACTCATTGTAGACTGATTAGAGAGGTTAGTACCCTAATAAAATAATTTTTCCTCTACTGAAACTAAGGATTACCAGGAATATCTACTGTTTCTCAAGATTTCCAAAAAGTTTTTTCAAAGAAAAAGCAAGCTTAAGGTTTGCAAAAGTACGGAGAGACAAAACGTGGCAGAATCTGTGAAAAACAGAACAGCAGATAGAAACGAATTTTTTAAGGGTACTTCTGCAACTCAAATAAAAAAACTCAGAACATACGGAAGTTTCGTAATTTTATAGATCATTCTGTGTAAAAATTTCAGCTCAAAAAGATGAACTGGGATTTTTCTGTCATTTTTCTAGTCACGAGGACAGAATCTGTTTTCTGGACAGCATGTCACAACTTTTACTTCCCTTGTCATATGAGGCTAAACTTGGCACAAAGCTTGAAAAATAAAGATACAATGATGTTGTTACAGTAGTAACAATCATCAAGACCAATAAAAACAGAAAAAAGGCAAAAATAAAAACCTAAATTCGTTGCGGGCTGCCTCCCGAAAGCGCTTCTTTAGAGCCATTAGCTAGGCTTAAAGCAGAAGGTCAAGTCTTTTCAAGAGAATAACTAGCCCGTGTGACGGACTCAAAAGGTAACTTAATCTTTTTACTAGGGAAATGTTCCATCCCTTTCTTGAGAGGGAATTGTAATTTGATAGTTCCCTTTTTCATGTCAATGATAGCACCAACTGTGCGAAGAAAAGGACGTCCCAAAATAATTGGACAAGAAGGTTCACACTCAATGTCCATAATAGTGAAATCAACGGGAACGTAATTGTCATTGACAATGATAAGAACATCGTCGATCTTCCCCAAAGGTTTCTTCACGGAAGAATCAACAACACGAACACCAAAAGAACAATAATCAAAAGGTTTCAATACAAGCATATCATACATTCTTTTGGGCATAACAGAGGTACTTGCTCCAACATCACAAAGAGCATAGCAAGAGAAGTTATTCAATTTAATTTTTATCATAGGATCCCAACCATCTTCTAGCTTCCTAGGTATGGAGGCTTCTAGTCTAAGCTTCTCCTCCCTAACTTTGATTAGAGCATTGGTGATATGCTTTGTGAAGACAAGATTGAGTGTGCTAGTGTGGGGGTCTCTAGACATCTTGTTTGAAAGCCTCTATGTTCATAGAGCTTTACTCTTCTAAGGCTAAGGTGGTAGCATCACCATTGATAAGTCCAGTGGGACTAGGGGTGTGATGCGTGCTAACAGTTTGGACATCCTCAACTACTTGGATAGTGGCTACTGTGTGGTAGGTAGGAAGGTTCTTAGTTCTCTCTTCTTCCTCCTTTTCTCTAGCCCATCTCTCTTTAAGTTTAGCCATCATCCTAATATTTTCATTGATTTGTAACTGGATAGCATTAATAGGAGTGACCTTACTCTCCTCAAGGGGAGAGGTTCTAATTTTTAACATCTCAACATCAAGGGCTAAGTTGTCTACCTTCAAACAAAGATTAACTAATTTAGCTAGTTTATCTTCCACATTCTTGTTGAAGGCCTTTTGGGTAGTGATAAAGTCTCTAAGCATACTCCCTAGTTCTGAAGTGGAGTTTCTGGTGGTAGGATAAGTGTTGTTCCCATAGTTGTTGGATGGGAAAGGCCTAGGATTGTTGCTACCAAAGTTACTCCTATAAGCATTATTATTGAAGTTGTTTCTAGAGACAAAATTTACATCTACTTGCTCCTGAGCAACCAAAGAATTTAAAGGAACATCTTGAGGATCAATAGAAGGTTGCTTGGTAAGTAGAGACATGATAAGGTCAACCTTTTCATTTAAAGAGGAGATCTCCTCGACAGAATTTACCTTCTTACCAGTTGGAGATCTTTCGGTGTGCCACTGAGAGTAGTCCAGCATCATCTCATCTAGTAGCTTTGTGGCAGCACCAAGCGTGGTTGACATAAAAGTTCCTCCCGCGGCCGAATCTAACAGGTTCCGCGAGGTGAATTTCAAGCCTGCATAAAAAGTCTGGATAACCATCCAGGTAGTCAGTCCATGTGTGGGGCAGTTCTTGACAAGCGTCTTCATACGTTCCCAAGCCTGGGAAACATGTTCATTATCCAATTGCCTGAAATTCATAATGTTACTCCGTAATTGAATAATTTTAGCAGGGGGATAGTACTTCCCCATAAAAGCATCTTTGCATTTACTCCAAGAATCGATACTGTTCTTGGGCAAAGATTGTATCCACTCCTTGGCTCTTCCTCTCAAAGAGAAAGGAAAAAGCTTCGGCTTGACGATGTCTCCATCCACTTCCTTGTACTTCTGCATGTCGCATAGCTCAATAAAGTTGTTTAGGTGCAAAGCAGCATCTTCTCCTGCTCCTGAGAATTGATCTTTCATAACATGGTTAAGCAGAGCAGGTTTAATCTCATAAGAAGGTGCTGAAGTGGAAGGTGGAGCAATAGGAGTGCAGATAAAGTCACTGTTGTTGTGACTAGTGAAGTCACACAACTTAGTGTTTTCATTGGAACCCATAGTAGCAGCAGGTATTTTTGGTATTTTTTATTAAGGACACAAAGGTAAAAACTGAAAGGTAAACTAACAAGACTAAAAAGCAAAGGTAAAAGATAGTGTGCAACTCCCCTATCTTGTAGACTTGAGTCCCCGGCAACGGCGCCAGAAATTTTCTTGATGGCTTCTCGCCCCTCGTTGGTTACCCCAAGTGGAAGGTTTGATGTAGCACAACGGCAAGTTTCCCTTAGCGAAGATGCTAAGGTTTAGATTGTCTCCAGTAGGACTCAAGAGATACAAGTAGGTAGTAAAGTGAACAATGGAGCCGTTCACAACCTAGGTTGCTAACTTCACCTAGACCTGCACACAGATACAAATAACTTTTCTCCCAACGAGTACAGAGGAGTTGTAAATTCCTCCGGCCTTGCTGTTTACAAAGGATTAACACAATAGATAATAATGGTAGTGATAGCAACGGAAAAGTAAATACTGAAAGTAAATTGGTAGTGTGAACAATAATGTGAAGATGGACCGGGGTCCCGTGATTTTCACTAGTGATGTCTCTCTCCCAAAAGACGATAAAAGTGCTAGAGAGGTAAACAAATCACAGTTGGGCAATTGACAGGATTATGAAGGCACCGCAATGCTAACTATGCTGCAAAGAAAGGAAGGGCTCAAAAGCAATGGGCAGTACGCCAAGGTAAGTAGACCGAAATCCATCTGCATCTACTACGAATCATCCACCTTGAGATATCTATCCAGAACATCTCGCTGGTATTAAGTTGTGAATCCCACCCAAAGTGTAAACTCAAAGCAACAGACAACTGCATTAAAAGAACTTTGCGTAAAGTAAACAATCCTTGCACCCGCAAGTACAAGAACTGTTGTTTTATCCCTGGTGGGAACAGCACATCCCCTAGTCTCATGTTTCTGTCACTCAAGCTAGACATCAAGGGGCTGAACTCACAATCGAGCATAACGCTCTCTCTTGGAGTTGCAAATAAAATGCTTGGCCAAAGCAAATACCGCAACGGAGAACATGCAAGAATTTACTCAAGAACAAAATATAAAAGAGAAGAACCAAATATATTACTCATCACAATCTGAACATAGTCTCATAATCCATCAGATCCCAACAAACTCAGCATAGCAACAGCAGAAATTACATAGATGCCTCGATCATGTGAGGCAGCTCACGAGGACTCGAAAGTGGAAGCACAAAATAGGGAGAGATAGATCACATAGCTACTGGTCACGGACCCGTGGTCCAAGGGGAACTACTCACGGTACATACGGGAGGCGTCCATGGCTATGGATGGTATCCCGGAGGGGGTAGCTTCTCCTGGCAGCGTGCCAGAGCAGCTTCTCCAGGCAGCCCCGATCTTGAAACGGCGGCGGCGGCGGAACAGAGGAAAGATCACGAAAAAGGAGTTCTTCTTGAGGGTTTCCGTCACGGGGGGTAAATATAGGCGAAGTGGGGCGTCGAGGGGACCCACCAGGCAGCCAGGAGGCCTCCTGGCGCGGCCTAGGGTGGGGCCGCGCCAGGGACCCTCCTGGCTCCCTAGTGGTGGCCCCCCTTCGCTGCTTTGGTGTTTCCGGAAGCTTCCGCGGCACTGATTCTTTGTCTGATTTTCCTGGATTTTTTGGAGCACTTTTAATGGCCGGAAAACCTGAAATACAAAAACAGCAGAAAACAACAACTGGCAGTTGGGTGCACTGGGTTAATAAATTAGTCCAAATATGTTCAAAAGTGTATGAAAGTTCAAGAAAAACATGGCAAAGTCACACAAAACATGCATGAAGCAAGCAGAAATTATAGATACGTTTGGGACGTATCAGTATGCCGGGTTATGTAACTAACCGGGTCACGTAACATGTCATGTTATGTAACCGGGTCACATAACATGATGGGTTATGTAACCGGGTCACGTAACATGAAATTTCTTCTGCCCGAGCCTTCCTTTTGGGCCTTCTGGCCGGCTCTTAGCTGTGAGTAATACCCCCGACAGTAGCCCCCAAGTTTAGCTTGGACGCAATCTTGACGTGGTCTTCAATTTTTTTCTTTGCTTGTCTTTGGTAATGCCAGATCATCATGGAAGAGAACGCCAGGTGCTCGTACATGGTAAATTTCCAAGATAATGAATAGTAAGGATAAAAGACCGGGTCTGGAGGCCAAACCATTATGTCGGCTTCTCCACTGATTCATGTCAACAAAACCGATATCATTCAGTTTTGAGCTCTTCCAGCTTTGAGTTCAATGTTGCTCTTTCCTCTTCCGGGTCTTGTCAAAGGACTCGAAAAAAATTACGGGCAATTTATACCCATATCACCTATAGCCCCCAAGTGTCAGGTTGTCTTGCTTGCAGCGATCCGGGACTTATATAATCTTTGAAGATTTTTTTCTGCTAAAGCCGGAAAAAATTTCTTGAAGCCGGAAAATGTTTGCTTGCTGATGAAAACCGATGAATGTCTGCTTGCTGAAACCTGTAAATATGATATAACGGGTTGTGTTCCCAACTTCCAAATGAAGTGGTCCTTCGAGTACTGGAATATGTTTCTAGTAGGCTTCCTCAATAAAACTGTAGCCCCCAAGTTTCGGGTTACGAAAACCCGGCGACGACCTGGGGTTTTGTGATATTCAAAACGCAAGATGTACATGCAGCAGAATAAGATATTTTTTGCACAAATAATCTCTTTGGTGTCTCCTTCGTATGATATTATTTTTTCTCATAGAAGTTATCCGTACACGTGGCAGCAACATCCTTTGATCAAGTAAGTTCAGGGTCGACCGGTTCTATGATAGGATTCCTTTGAGTGACTTATGAAAAGTAATTGTCGGTCTCGATTGTAGGATGGAACTTCTCTATAAGCCGGCATCGCATGACTTGTACTAATGCTATGTGACTTAGGTTCACGGTCAAAGTGGCCTCACAGCCATTTGTTTGAACTTCAGCGTAAGCATCAGGTCATCTAAGTGTGATTTTGCATTTCAAGCATACATGCGAATATCATATCCTATGGGTTAGTAACTAAAATATGAGGTTATGTAATTAACACAAAAAAGATGATGTTATAATGAATTTAACATTTTTGTCATGTAATTTTCAGTAGGTACGGACATTTTATAAGCTAGTTCCGTCTGCATTTATGTCGACATAGTGCTTTGATGTGGAGAAGTCAGGGTCAGGCAACGTCCATGTAGGTCGCGGCGGAACAGGGGCGGGGCTCATCTGGGGCGGCGGCGGCTGGGGGCTGCGCGTCAGCCATGGTGAGAGCGTGGGAGGGAAACTGGCGTTGGAGTGGCGGGAAGAATGGGATGCAGACAGGCGGGCCAGCCGGACAAGGGGGGGACAACACACGAGTCCGTTGTGTGTCCACGCGGACCCAAATATGTCCCAAATTTGGGCCGGAATTGGGTCGCGGCGGACCAACAAAGGACGCTAATCTGTTTGCGGCGCCCGTTTGGCCGTGATTTTGGTCTGCACCGACGTAAGCGGACGCCGACAGACAAAAAAAAGGACAAATGGGTCACGCCGTTGGAGTTTCCTTAAAAGTCTGCGCCACCTTAAAAAATTGTCCTCCTCCTCTGATTGGAATGGTTATTGAAATGCCGTAGTAGGTTGGTATAGTGGTTGTTTTGAGGAAGATATAATGAGGCTGATGTGCGAGAGCGTATCATCTCATGGAATTTGGATGCACCGGCAAAATATGCACTGCACCTCGAGATGACGTCGAGCAATGCACAGTACCGAAGGGTCTAGAAAAATATGGGGTGGTGTGGAAGTGCATAAAAATTGAATACACACATTATCAACGAGAACGCATCGACATATTATCGGTATTTCTCAGACTACTCAGAAGAGTCACAAGTAACCATATATCTGAAAAAGAGTGTATGGGAGCTTGACTGTCCTTGCGCATCTGACCCATCCTACGCCAGGGGTTACTTACAGTCACCGCACAGACGTGGATCAACTAAGGAGATAGAGTTCTCAATTATCTAGTTATTTTGAAAATAGGGCACGTTGAGTCAATATACTACACCTATGACTAATGGGCGCAAGCTCAATTGCACAGAAGTTCAACATTACTGAATCAATACCTCAAAACTATTGCAAGATATCCTAAGCCAATCTTAGTAATCATGATTACCTACGCAACACAAGATACATCAACCAGGCCAATCTTAGTAATCACGATTACCTACGCAACACAAGATACATCAACCAGTGCAACAGAAAAAATACTCAAAAAATATAAGTGAAGCACAAGAGTATTCTAAGAAAAAGCGGAGCGTGTCTCTCTCCCAATCAAGAATGCTAGGATATAATCATGTTGTGACCAGCAAACAAAACAAAACAAAAACTAAAAATAAAATAAAAAACGCTCCAAGAACATCAAATATCATGTGAAGAAAAAACAATATAGTATCAAAAGAGACGACCTAATAATTGTTGATGAAGAAGGGGATGCCTCGTGGAATCCTAAAGCTTAGATACTTGAGTCTTCTTGATATTTCTGGGGGTGCCATGGGGTATCCTTTAATATTTTTTACTCCTTGATCTTCTTTCATCATCTTCCCTCGTAACACTTGAAAGCTTCATTCACACAAAACTTTTCATAATCTTCATTAGAGCGGTCAGTCCATAATGAATCAATACCACTTACGTACTGTAAAACACCTTGAAAACGCTAAATTTAAACATTAGCTACTATTATCAAACTTTACTTAAGGCTTTCAGCCAGAAAGAACCGCAGACCAAATATGTAAAGAGACAAAAAAATTAGAGGCAGAAATCTATCAAAACAGAACACACTCTAAAGATTGAATTTATTGAGGTACTTATATAGCTTAAATAAGAAAAATCAAAACAAATGAAAGATAAAAAAATATCAGGCTTGTTGTAAACAAATTTCAGATCAAAAATATTATCTAGTGATTTTTAATAATGTCTTCACTTGAGCGTACAAAAGTTGTTTCTCACCAACAAGACATAACTTTGCACTTTCTAAGCAATAGAGGCTTCTCTCGGCACAAAATGAAAATAAGGATACAATGGAATTTATGCAGTAGTAACAACATCTAATACTCAAGACAAACAAAATAAAAACTGAAAGTAAAGATAACATGGGGTGCCTCCCAAGAGCTCTTCTTTATAGCCATTAAGATAGGCTCATAATTTTCATGATGTTCTCATGAGAATAAGAGCTGAAACGCGAGAGAGAGCATCAATAACATATATCAAACACATTTAAGTCTAACCCACTTCCTATGTATATGCATCTTATAAACAAATAATTCATTGAAGCACAAAGCAACAAGCATAGTAAGGCAAAAAAAGTGCAACTTCAAAAATTTCAACATGAAGAGAGGAACTTAATATTATCGGATAAGTGAAACCAAGTCTCCCTCTCACATAATAAATTTCACTACCATCATGAATAAAATCAACAATATAACTATCACAAAGTATTCTTATCATGATCCACATGCATACAAGTATTATTACTCTCCACATAAGAATAATCATTTTTATTAATAATAGTGGGGGTAAATTATCAAAGCTACCAATGCAATCATCAAATATAGGAGGCATATTATAATCACAATAAATTTTCTCCTCAATAGTAGCTGGACTGAAAATATCACATTCATCATTGTAATCACCATATATATGAGGCATGCTATCATCATAATAAATTTTCTCATCAAAACTTGGGGGCTAAAAATATCATCTTCATCAAGCATGAAATCCCCAAGCTTATGGCTTTGCATATCATTAGCCCCATGGATATTCAAAGAAAACATCAAATTACATTGGTACTAGCATGAGTGTTATGCAGATAAGAAAGTTCCATGGGCTTTTTATTTTTTTTTCAAACACTTCATGTCCTAATTCAATATAGATTCTATAAATCTCTCACTTTTTTTCCATAAACCTAACTAGTAAAATAGAAACAAGAAATAAAAAGATTCAATTGCACGATCTAAAACGTGGCAGAATCTGTGAAAAATAGAACATCACGTAGTAGAGAATTTTTTCGGGGCACTTCTGCAACTCAAATAAAAAAAACTCAGAACATACGAAAGTTTCACAATTGTATAGAGCATTCTGTGTAAAAAATATTCAGCTCAAAAAGATAAACTGGTGATTTGTTTCGATTTTTTCCGTCAAGCAGACAGAATCTGTTTTCTGGACAGCATGTCACAACTTTTGCTTCCCTTATCATAAGAGGCTATAACTTGGAACAAAGCTTGAAAAGAAAGATACAATGATGTTGCTACAGTAGTAACAATCATCAAGACCACTAAAAATAGAAGTAAAAAACATCTTGGGTTGCCTCCCAACAAGCGCTTTATTTAACGCCTTTAAGCTAGGCATGAGGATTATAAAAGTTGCTCTCACAAGAGAATAAGAGTTGAAGCAAAAGAGAGCATCAAGAAGCAAATATGAACACATTTAAGCCTAACCCGCTTCCTATGCATAAGGATCTTGTAACCAACTAAATCAATGAAGCACAGAGTAACAAGCATAAGAAGGTAGAACAAGAACAACTTCAAAAATTTCATCATGGAGAGAGGGAGTTTAATATCATTGAGATATGTAAAGCCATGTCTCCCTTTCTCATAGTAATTTTCAGTGGCATCTTGAATAAACTCAACAATATAAGTATCACATAAAAAATTCTTATCATGATCCAAAAGCATAGAAAATTTATTACTCCCCTCATAAGCAAAATCATCAATAGTAGTGGGAGCAAACTCAACAAAATAGCTATCACATGAATCATTCTTATCATGATACACTTGGAAAATTTATTCTTTATAGCATAAGTGTAATCATAATAATCATCATAGATAGGAGGCAAAGTATCATCAAAACTAGGGGGGCTCAAAAGATCATCCTCATCAAACATAGCATCCCCAAGCTTATAACTTTGCATATCATTAGCATCAGAATAATTCAAAGAAGACATACTAATGACATTGCTACTAACATGAGTGTTATGCAAATAATAAAGCTCCATAGGCTTTTTCATTTTCTCTTCAAACACTTCATGTCCTAATTCAAGGTAGAGCTCATAAAGCTCTCTCATTTTTTTCATAAAGAAACAGAAGAAAAGGTAAAAACTGGAAAGTAAACTAACAAGACTAAAAAGCAAAGGTAAAACATAGTGGGCATGAAAGTCCAAGTATGTGATCAGAGGGGGAGGGGGTGAATGATCACTTCAAATTTTCGACTGAAACTATGAAGTGAAGCATAAGTAAAGCGGAATAGCGAAATAAAACTGGAAGCGAAACTAAATGCAGTGAATCAAAACACATTGAAGCATAACTGCGAAGCAAATGCAATACAGAAGGTAAGTGCTTGAAGTAAAATGAACTGAGACTCGGCAATGTTTGTTCGACCAGTTCACGCTCTGCAAAGCGCTACATCTGGTTGGAGGGACTGGTGATTGAACACCTGGAGCAAATCTCTCTCTGTCCATTGCTCCACTGCCCCAAACTCCTTGAGCTTGGTCAGTTCTTCACTCGTGGTTGATTATTGAGGAAATCACCGAAACCTTTGACAAACTGGACTTCGAGGCGACAATTACTCTTCGCTCTCTGAAGAAAAACACTCTAACCGTCTAGGAGAATTGCAGTTCCCCAAGATAAAAAGGCTAGTAAGCTTTCACCTAAGTCATCTCGAATCTACTCAGATCAATGGGACTTAGGCTTCAGTATTCTGTGTTTTGGGTTTTTCTTTGGTGGTTTTCTTGGGGTGCTCTCTTCAGTCTCTCTCAGGAATATTCTTAGAGCAGCCACCCGCAAATGGAGGACGGGGCGGCGTATTTATAGTTGGCGATCCTGAGGTGCGGAATGACCAAATTGACCCGAAGTGACAGCTTGACACGTGTCCACAACGGTCGGATTTGTAATCACTGCGCAACTTTACTTGCGGAACAAATAAAGCTGACTCACGGACTTAGTTCTGCTTTAGAAGCCAAGGAACGAAGTCTTTGCTACTGAAGCTTAACTTAGTGCACATGAGATTTCTTCGCTCTGGCTTCTCACTTGGTGTGGATTTGATCTGAGCATTTTCTCAATAACTTCGGTGTCCACAAACTAAGGACCCCTCTTGATAGTACGGTTTGTCCTATGACTCAAGGAACAGAAAAAGAACTACACAAAAACATCTAAGTCTTGCGCCGTCTTCTTCATTTCCATCAATGAGTTGGGCTTCAGGACACCTTCATTTTTGGGGGTCATCCTCCGTGATTAAGCTTCGCTCAGGGGGTAATGCTTCGATAACTTGAAAACCTTCCCTAAAGCTTTATCACCTAGCTTGTCCTTCAGGAACCTATTCAACTGTTTACACTAGAAAACATTGTTAGTTCCTCTACTGTCTTGTCCAACAATATCCAAAATACACGGGGGAAAAACTTTGCTCTTACAATCTCCCCCTTTTTGGACTATTGTTGACAAAACAGGCATCAATAAAAGATATTGAAGTTTTTGTGAAGTGATGGGACAAACTCTAAGATATGAAGTTTTTGGCTCCCCCTGAATGCAAGCATCAAAGATTTATATAATCGAAGTTAATGCTTGGGAGAAATTTCTTCGGTGGAGAGCAAAACAAATATCTTAGCGAAGACAATTGCATTTGAAGATATATATCCAGAAATGTATGCAATTGCTTCCAATGACCTGTGGCTTAGAAAATAATAACCACATGCAAGATAGAGGATACGAAGCAATACTTGCAAGCAAAGGGGTTATTAAAACTTAAGCGTAGCACAGGAGTAGCAAGACTGAAGTTTAAGCTTAAGTTACAACCCAATCGAAGTGAATGGAATGTTTGTTGTAACTTAACCAAGTGAAGAAAAAGAAAATAGCAAAAGCCCTTTCCCCGATGCAAATCTAACTCATCGATGCCCTCATTACCCCCCCCCCTTTTGTCAATGATTGGACAAAAGGTTGAGAAGAGGTTCGAGAGATCTATTGCGCGGCATCAGCACCCTTGGAACCCGACGAAGCAGAGCTTGACGAAGACTCATCCGACGAAGATTGATCGCCAGAGGATTCTTCTTCGGAACTTGACGAGGGAATTGCTTCGTGGCGCGTCTGGGTGATGAGGTTGATGTCGAGGTCGCTGTCGTCGAGGCCGTCGTCGTCCTTTTATGTGATGGAGTCGTTCTTAGAGACCGTGTCAGGCCTGATGGGTTCTGGTTCGTTGACGAAGAAGACCTCATCAATCTTGTGCAGACTTCATCAAAAGTTTCGCTGGAGGTGCTCATACTCTTTGTAGATGCGATCTTTACGAAGGCCTTTTACAGAGTTGAATTTCCGGAGCCCCTTCGAGGAGTGAAGTTTGAGAACTCGTAGATACTGATTGTTATTGAGCGCAATGTTGCCAACTCTGTTTATCTCATCAGAAAGAAATTGCATCTGGCGCTGATTGGCTTCAATGTAGTTTTCGAGCATTTGCTGCGACGAAAGATTAACTTCAAAGTGGTGGCAGTCTTTCTGGAATTTCTTGGATAAGTTTCGCTCATTAAATTCATGGCGCACACCAACATATGTGGCAAAAGGATCATTGGGCTTCCTCAGCAATTCCAAAGTGTCACGTACTGGTGGAAGAAAAATCTTCGGATGATGGCGAGCCACAAAGTCTTCATTCATGCCATAATCGCAAACAACTTGCAGCTAGGGAGCATAGGGCTTCAGTGTGAATGGCAGCTCGGCTGCATGAACCAAGTTCCTAAGGAAGCAGTCTTCAAAGTCAAAGATGAGACCATGAGTGAGCTTCATAATGGCATGCCTTGTCTCAGGATAAATGTTCGACTCTTCCGAAGCAGTACTCAATGGAATCAAAGAGGTTGACAAGATGTAGAATCAAGTCCTGGAGATGAAGTTCAAATGCTTCGGGCGAATGTTTTTAGGAATTGAGTTTGTAGTTACTTCAGTATCCAGCAGGGTGGCAAATTGTTCTTCAGCCAGATCAGGTTCTAAGTGAATCTTTTCTTGAACTCCAGAATGCCTAGGAATATTGACTATCTCCATGAATTCGGCTGAAGACATTCTAAAGATTTGACCTTGAATCATCCATTCCATCGTCCATGAGCTGGGTTCATTGGCATCACCAAAAACATATAGAGTGGCATAGAATTGCTTGATCAGTTCAGAATTGAAGGGAGTGCTTAAAGCAAACAATCTTGTCAGATTCTGATTCTCAATGGTTTTGGTGATGTTCTGGAATCAAGTGGCAGTGGAAAGACTTCGTATATCCAGATATTTGTGCCTAAACAGAACACCTTGCTGACAGAAGACCTTGGTGTATAAAATTTGTTGCTCTGCAGTCCAGAAGCGAAGATCATCTGCAGTTTGATCTGAAGCATAAGGACTGACACCGAAGAAACGGTGCCGCTTCTGATGTTGTTCTAAGATGAAATTCGGACCATGCCTTGAAGAATAACCAGCTCCCTTGAAAATGGGAAATGTTTCACGGGGTTAATTTGATTCAAGCTGGGTGTCTTGGCAGGGGCGCGAATGAGCGCAAAACCTTTGCAGAGGAGCTATTTGATTGGCTCTAGAAGGGCCAGCAGTTTGAGCGACTATAAGCGCTTGCTCTTGCGAAAGATTCAATATCTGAACTTGCTCATCTTCATCTTCATGTGCTTCGGCGCGAGGCACATTTGATTCGGACTCTTGAGCGGTTCTGGCAGGGGAATAGTCTCGGGTGCCACGGGTTCTGGAGTGGGTTGGAGAGGGTACATTTTCTTCATGGGGAGGTGATGGAGGTGGTGCGGGAGCAGCTGGTGGTTGGGAGTCCTTTGCGGTGCGGGGGTTGGAGCACGGATGGGTGTGGGTGCACGGGGTGGAATGGGTGCGGGAGTTAGTGCAGGTGTTGGAGTAGGGGTAGGGATTCTCTTGGGGGTAGGAGTTTTCTGCGGTGGAGTTGGTTTGGGAGTGGATCTAGTAGGAGGAGGTGTGGGGGTTTTGGTGGGTGGAGCTGAAGCTTTTGGTATAAGCTGGGCAGGCTATGGCTTTGGAGCAGGAGTGGGAACTGCTTCAGGCATTTCCTTCGGCTGCTCATCACTAGTGTCCATGTCGGCAGCTGAGGCCAAAGTGATCTTCCGCTTCTTGGTAGATCTCTTCAGATGGGGTTGAAGCCTCTGAAACAGTAGGCTTGGCAGCAACTCGTTTTGCAACAGATGGTTCAGCTTCTTGCGGAGCCTTGCGCTTCCGCGAATCTCTTTCCATAATGAATGCATTATGAGTCTTTACCATTTCATCGACAGCGGCTTTAATCTTGCCCCTGAAGATTTTGATGTTATCCTTGGTGGTGGTGTTGACGTTTGTCACTTGCTGAAGCAATTTCAATGCGTGTTGTTTGAATTCTTCATCAGGTTCAGTTTCAGCGCGCTTCTGATAGTTGTGAATCTTTGTAACTTCAGATTTATCTCTAGAATGCAAGTCCTTCAGCTGACTGATCATTGTGCACACCTAGATCAACAGCTTCAGGCTCTGCAGCAGCACACTTCTCCCAAAGGGCTTCAGTGATGCCCAATTGATCTCATAGTTCGCCTTCACGAGGGTCAGGGAACTGATGTTCACTATGGCGATCAGCTTCAGTTTGAGCTTCAGGCAAAGATATGCCTTTCTGCTTCAGTGGAATAGCTTCAGTGGAGGGAGTCATATCGACAACAGGCTTTTTCTGAACTGCCCTAGCAGCTTTCTCAGCTTTCTTTGTCCTGAGGCCTTCTAGTGAGTCTTGCGTTTAGCTTCATGCTCAGCCAGCAGTTTGAATTCAGCGGCATCTTTCTCTTCGTTCTTTTCGGCTTTGGCTAGCTTGCGCTTCGTCTCCGCCTTTTCTGCAGCCAATCTAGCGGAGTCCAACTCCTTTTGCTTTCTTGCGGCTTCCTCATTTGCCTTCTGCTTTTCTGCAGAGCTTCTAGCAAGAATGGTACGCTCAAGTGCCTCTGCGAGCTCTTTCTGTTTTAATTCTTCTTCAGTGAGCTTTCGCTTTGCTGAAGGGTTTGGTGGGGCAGACTGCTTGGGCTTCGCTAGAGCAGCAGCCTTTGCAGATTGTTGTTTGGCAGGGTCATGCCTCTGCTTCGATCGCCTCTCAGTGTTGAGAGCATCAGCCGGTGGCTTGGAGGCCAAGGGCTTCGCAACCACCAAGTTTGATAAGTCAATGGTGGGGCGAGCAGAGGGCTTATCCTTGGGGTCTTGAATCTTTATCCCCTTATCAGCAGGTTTTTCTCCTGGCTTCTTCAATGGAATCCGAAGCCTTTGCTTCTTGGGGGGAGCAGGATCTGACTCATCATCAGCTTCAGA
Organism: Bromus sterilis; assembly: GCA_950022295.1. Taxonomy (NCBI): domain Eukaryota; kingdom Viridiplantae; phylum Streptophyta; class Magnoliopsida; order Poales; family Poaceae; genus Bromus; species Bromus sterilis. Next base: position 137,367,472 of record OX465599.1, on the reverse strand, counting down.
TTCAGATTCAGATTCGTTATCTGCTGCAGCATTTGATTCGTCCAGAATCGAGTCTTCCAAAGCAGATTGTTCCATTCTGGCTTGCTCTTCATCATCTGTGGAATCATGAGGAGGAGAAGCAGATTTTTTTCTTCAGTTTCCTCTTCTTCTTCGAGCTAGGCCCAACATCATGGGCTTCAGCATCAGCTAACTTGGCAGCTTTCTTAGCTTCCTTGAGTCTCTTCTTCTTAGCAGTGATTCTCAATCGCTCTTGCTCATCAGGGTAGTCGTCAGGAGTTTTAAGAGTGTTGGGGTGGGGGTACTTGGGTGGAACTGGATAGTACAAATGTCGATTTTCTTTGGTGTACTGACTGCACATTGCAGAAGTGTATTGATAGGGTGGACTGAAGGCAAATTGCATAGCCCACTTCCAGTCAGGGATGCTCTTGTACTTGTACCATCTGACAGCCCAGTAGCGGCGAATGTTTTCCAAGCGAATCTTGCGCTGATCTTTGGTTTCTTTTGGAGGCGTGTCATATCCAAGATCAAGGCGAATGGATTCGGGGATGCCTCTCGCATTGTTGGTTTCCTTGGTTCTGCCACCTTTCTTCTTCGGAGCAGCTTGTTCTGCTTCTTTGATGTGATCAAGATTTAGGGACTCATTCCCGAAGTCTATATCCATAGACATCCTGTCAAACAGCACAAGGTAGCGAGGGAAAAAGGAAAGTATGGTATGAGCACCAGCAAAAGTTTCGACCCAAAACAAAAGGTTTTGACAAGAGATTCAGTGTTGAATATGGGAGAGATATCCAATCTGTTCTGAGCTAGACTTAGCAACCAATTGAGTGACAAACCCTAACACATAATAGACAGCATCTAACCCTAGCTTATAACCTGAAACGAGATGGGAAGCTTTTGCTAGCAGAAACAAGTTTCCCAACGGAGCAAAGATCCAACGGATCAAAGAAACCTAAGAAAAACAACTCAATCAAAGAAAGAACTCGGATCCAATCCAGACAAGGATGAACAAAGAGATGGGAATTGGATCGAGGGCTCGGCGTACCCTAACTCGGTGGCGTCGAGCAGCTACGGCGGCGAGGAGCGGAGAGGATGTGCTCGTCGACGGCGTGATGTCCACGGCGGCGGCTGTCCGGTAGCAAATCGGCGTAGTCGTCGTCGAGGGCGAGGAGCTCGGCGGCGCGCTCGGGAGAGATAGGGTTCCGGAGAGGTGAGGAATGAGGTGGGGTGTTGGATTCGCTGGGGTGGATGCCTTATATAGGCAGGTCTGACAGGAGTTGTCAGATCTGATCGAACGGCTTCCAGCATCCGTCTCTCCGGATTCTACGGCGAGGATTGCGTGGCGGATCGCGAGAAAATCTCAACGACCCGGATTAGACGGGATCTCAACGACCGAAGAATATGTCTTCGATTTGAGTAAAACTTCGATAAGAGATTGGAAGCATTTGATTCGGAACTCAATGACATTCGAAGCAAAATACTTTCTGTTTCAATTGTGCTCAACCACTTTGGACAGGTAGAATAAGAAAGAAGAAGAACAGAAGGGGTAGGGTCCGAAACTTATCACCTCGAAGAAAAATCAAACGAAGCAAAAGGTGATAAGCATTGAGGACTAAATCCAGGAGAAATAAAATTGAAGCAAAAACAAGTAACGAAACCAAATGATAAAACACGAAGTAAATGAATATATACAAGGAAGTAAAGGTTCGGTCTTACAGTACATTGCGTGAGTCCAATATATTGAGCTCACACCTTAGTGCACTGAACCTTTTCTCATCCAATGGTTTCGTGAAAATGCCAGCCAATTCATCTTCAGTTCTGACATGACTTATTACAATATCTTCACGCTGAACATGATCACGAAGAAAATGATGGCGAATGTCAATATGCTTCGTGCGAGAGTGCTGGACAGGATTGTGAGCAATTTTGATTGCACTCTCATTATCACATAGAAGGGGAATTTTCTTCACATGAATACCATAATCCTTCAGCGTTTGCTTCAGCCAAAGAATCGGAGTACAGCATGACCCAGCAGCAATGTATTCGGCTTCAGCTGTAGATATTGAGACACAGTTTTGCTTCTCCGAAGCCCAACACACAAGTGATCTTCCAAGAAAATGACAAGTCCCTGAAGTTGATTTTCTGTCCACACGATCACCAGCCCAGACTGAATCAGAGTAGCCAATGAGATCAAACTGAGCTCCCTTGGGATACCACAAGCCCAAGGTTGGTGTGTGAGCAAGATACCGAAGAATTCGCTTTACAGCGGTATGATGTGATTCCTTTGGATTGGCGTGAAATCGAGCACAAATACATACTGAAAGCATAATGTCAGGTCTAGATGCACAAAGATATAAAAGATATCCAATCATAGACTGATATTTCTTCTGGTCGAAGGCTTTGCCCTTCTCGTCTGCATCTAGGAAGCCATTGGTAGGCATTGGAGTCTTAATAGTTTTGCAATCAGTAAGACCAAACTTCTTCAGACAATCCTTGAGGTATTTTTCTTGAGAAATAAAGATGCCATTCTTCTGTTGACGGATTTGAAGTCCAAGGAAAAATTTCAATTCACCCATCATTGACATCTCATATTTCTTCGACATCATTTTGGAAAATTCTTCGCTGATTTCAGTGTTAGTGCAGCCAAAAATAATAGCATCTACATATATTTGACACACAAACAAATCACCATTATAAGATCGAGTGAAAAGTGTTGGGTCAGTTGTTCCTGGTTTGAAGCCTTTCTTCAGAAGAAAGTCCTTCTATGTGTCGTACCAAGCACGAGGTGCTTGCTTCAACCCATAGAGGGCCTTGTGCAACCTGTACACCATGTCAGGTTTCTTTGGGTCTTCAAAACCTGGAGGCTGCATAACATACACTTCTTCTTCGATTTCTCCGTTAAGAAAAGCACTTTTCACATCCATTTGATAAAGTAGAATACCATTGAAATTTTCAAAAGCAAGCATAACTCGAATGGATTCGAGACGAGCAACTGGAACATAAGTTTCACCGAAATCGATACCTTCGATTTGGGTGTAACCTTGTGCTACCAGTCGTGCTTTGTTTCTTACCACTACACCATCTTCATCTTGCTTGTTGCAAAAAAACCACTTTGTACCAATGATGTTGTGCTTTGTGGGATCAGGTCTATCAACAAAGGACCAGACTTTGTTTCACTCGAACTGGTTAAGTTCTTCGAGCATAGCAGTTAACCAATCTGGATCCTTCATGGCTTCCTCAAACTTTGAAGGTTCTAGCATGGAGACAAACGAAAAGTTTCCACAGAAGTTAGCCAAACGAGTACGAGAACGAGTTGTGGGACGACCTGGTTGATGAATTTCTTCAAGGATCGAATCAACATCAACTCTTCTTCGAACTCGTGATAAAGTTGAATCATTTACTTCCGGCTTAGCTTCTGCTTCAGGATCTGCTTCACCTTCAGCTTCAGCATGATCATCAAGAAAATATTCAATCTGAGTATTTTTTAATTCAGTTCCATTATCACTTCGGATATGCTTCAGAGATAATTCATATTCTGTTTGAGCTCTCTTAGCGAATGACTTGAAGATTTCAACAACTTTTCTCTTGTCATCCAGAAAGAAAACCCAAGTATATCGAGAAAAATCATCAACAATAAGAAGACCATATTTGTTTCCTCCCAGACTTGCATAATTTTGAGGACCGAAAAGATCCATATGAAGCAATTCAAGAGGACGAGTGGTAGTCATGATAGTCTTCGCTGAATGATGTTTCTTTGTAATTTTACCAGCTTCACAAGCACTGCAGAGACGGTCCTTATCGAATTTTACTTCGCTAAGGCCAATAACATGCTTCTTCTTCACTAGATTATGAAGATTTATCATCCCTGCATGACCAAGTCTTCGATGCCATAACCAACCAGATGACGCTTTTGCCATTAGGCATGTGGATACGGCAGGGCCCGAAGAAAAATCAACAATGTATAAATCTCCTTTTCGGTAACCCTCGAAGACAAACGTGTAGTCATCCTGTGAAAAGACAACACAACGCGAAGCAGAAAATAGAACAAGCATACCCATATCACATAACTTCGAAATAGACATAAGATTATATCCAAGGGATTGGACTAGCATAACCTTGTCAATGTGCTTATCTTTCGATATGGCAACCTTACCCAGACCTAAAACTTTACCCTTGTTGTTATCACCGAAGGTAATGTACTTCTGAGAAGATTGAGATAGTTTTTCTTCGGTGAATAACTCCTTGTCCCCAGTCATATGATTTGTGCAACCACTATCCATGACCCATTTGGATCCACCGGAGACATAGCCCTGTAGAATAATTAGTTGTTCTTAACCACCCACAAACGAGCAGGTGACTGAGAAGAGGTTGAAGCACTGGATGAAGCAATATTAAAGCGAACAGGATTATATTGCTTAGGTGGACCATCAAGTACATCATAAATGTAAGTCCTCTGAGAATGGTTAGGATAAGAATGAGCATATGCAATCTTATTATTGTTATCATGAGGACGATAAGTATAATGACCAGTGCGATAGTATTGCTTCTGCGGAACATTTGATTCGAGCACCAGTGAATCATTTATCGTTTCTAGAGAATAGAAATGATTCGGTGGTACCGAAGGATTTCCCTGCATAGTATGGTTAGCAGGCAGTTTTTCCACAAGTGCTTTCTGCACCCATATCTGCCTCTTATAGAAGCCATTCTTCGGAGGAGTTCCTACATACTCAGCTGTAACCTTTCCCTGTTCATCTTTACTGAGTTTGTAGTCTGAATCAAGTGATTCATCCACAATGGCTTTGTTCATTTTGCAGTCGAGACCTGAAAGGTTAGCAATATCAATAGGTTTCTCCTTCGCTAGGACCCAAACAGTCTTAGGATACTTCTCAGGTTCCCAATAGGTGCCATCAGGGTTTATCTTTCTCTCGAAACCAACACCCTCATTCCTGGGATTCCTTTGAAGGAGAGCCTTCCTCAGGATATCAAGAAGATACTGGTGACCTTGCACACTTTTGAACATGCCTGTTTCAAATAAGTTTTTCCACCTGAGGAGTTCCTCGGTAACAGCAGAGTTTTCCTCATCTGAGGCATTAGTATCATCAATAATAATAGGAGCTTTGCCTTTGGAATCAGTTTTGCTTCTTTCCAGACAAGTTAAGCAAGGTGAATCAGTTTTATGATTTGCTTAAGAACTTTGTTGAGCCATGAGAGGGAGATTGACATTTTCCAACTCTTCATGAGCCTCTTTCAGTCTTTCGAGAGCCATTTTCCTCTGAAGAAATTCATAGGTGAGCTTCTAATAATCAACTGAAAGAAGATCATGTCGAGAGGATAATTCTTCGAACTTTTCCTTCAGAGCTGCATGCTCATTAGTTAAAGTTTGACCTTTCTCTATCTCATCGATCAACAGAGTTTCTGCTTTCTTAATGGTTTTGCTTAGCGAATCAAGTTTATCTTGTTGGATTGAAGAAATTTTAGTAAGTTTAGCGTAGCTTATCTTCGAATCACTGTCATATGATGAACAATCAGAAGTATCATAGTTAGATTTGGATGAAGATACCTTCGCCTTGGCCATGAAGCAATATGCAGAAGTTTCATCTTCACTACTGTTGTTGGTGATGAATGAGCTCGAAGCTTTGGTTGAAGCATCTGCTGAAGCAAATGCCAAACCAGCAGCACCATCTGATTCGGACCCAGACTCAGACCTTGAGCCTAATTCAGCTTCGGACCCAGAGGCTTCGTCTTCAGAGTTCATCTCCTTTCCCAGATAGGCCTTGGCACGGTGAGAGCTGCTTCGCCGAGACGAGTGGGTCTTCGATGAAGAACCCTCACGCTTCTTATGATACTTCTTCCTCTTGTCATCATCAGAATCTTTCTTCTTTTCTCTTCTCGAACTGGAATCATGTCTCTTGGACTCATAGCTTCTGGAAGATCTGTGGTACTTGGTTGAGGAGTCTCTAAGCGAATGCTTCGATTTGTTCTCAGCTTCCCACAGAGGGCAATCAGCAATGTAGTGACCTGGTTTCTTTCACTTGTAGCAGCAGTTTTCCTTCGATGGAGAGCTTCTTGAGGATGAGCGGTGAGATGAGTGACTTGAGCTTCTTGAATACTAACTCTTCTTGGGTGAAGAAAAACCTTTTCTTTGGAAGCGGTTGAAGCGTCTCATGATCAATGCTAAATCCTTCCCAATGCTTGCAGGATCATCAGATTCGACACCTGAAGCAGAACTGACTTCGGGTGAAGAATGACGCGAAGCTTTTGCTTTCAAAGCATGTGATCTTCTTCGAGAGCCATTTATGTCATGTTTCTCATCTTCTTCCATTTCAAAAGTATTGAGTCTCTCAAGAATATCAGCGGCAACAAGACGTCTGAAATCAGTCCTTTCCTTGATCATCAGCACAATGTGATCAAACGAATCATCCAATGAGCGAAGCAAAGTGCTTACAACTGAGTGAGGTGTAATGTCATCAGCAACGAGGGAAATCAACTCATTAGCAAGAGCGGTGAGTCTGCTGTAAATGGAGCTGACTTTTTCACCCTCGTTTCTCTTGAATCGATAGAATTTGCTTTGGAGTGTGTCAATTTTGGCATCCTTCTGGGTAGAAACACCTTCACCAATCTTTTCAAGATAGTCCCAGACTCATTTGGCAGAGGGAATATTCTTCACTTCATGATACTTTTCTGGCGTCAAATGATTGGTGATGAATACCCAAACTTCAGAATCAAGATCAATCAATTTTGCTTCTTCAGGAGTGATAGCCTTCTCATCGGCGACTGTGACTCCATACAAGACAACTTGCCAGGCAACAGAATTGATAGCCATGATATTTCTCTTCATTTTGTCCTTCCAGTACGGGTAGTCCTTCCCATTGAAAACAGGAATAGGTTCGCCGGAGCGAATAGCTGCGAAAGACATACTTGAAAGCACTCCAGGAGGTTAATCCAAAACACACAGAGTGTAGGGAGTGACAAGCTCTGATACCAATTGAAAGTCCAAGTATGTGATTAGAGGGGGAGGGGGTAAATGATCACTTCAAATTTTCGACTGAAACTATGAAGTGAAGCATAAGTAAAGAGGAATAGCGAAGTAAAACTGGAAGCGAAACTAAATGCAGTGAATCAAAACACATTGAAGCATAACTGTGAAGCAAATGCAATACAGAAGGTAAGTACTTGAAGTAAAACGAACTGAGACTCGGCGATGTTTGTTCGACCAGTTCACGCTCTGCAAAGCGCTACATCTGGTTGTAGGGACTGGTGATTGAACACCTGGAGCAAATCTCTCTCCGTCCGTTGCTCCACTGCCCCAAACTCCTTGAGCTTGGTCAGTTCTTCACTCGTGGTTGATTGTTGAGGAAATCACCGAAACCTTTGACAAACTGGACTTCGAGGCGACAATTACTCTTCGCTCTCTGAAGAACAACACTCTAACCGTCTAGGAGAATTTCAGTTCTCCAAGATAAAAAAAAGGCTAGTAAGCTTTCACCTAAGTCATCTCGAATCTACTCAGATCAATGGGACTTAGGCTTCAGTATTCTGGGTTTTGGGTTTTGCTTCGGTGGTGTTCTTGGGGTGCTCTCTTCAGTCTCTCTCAGGAATATTCTTAGAGCAGCCACCCGCAAATGGAGGATGGGGCGGCGTATTTATAGTCGGCGATCCCGAGGTGCGGAATGACCAAATTGACCCGAAGTGACAGCTTGACATGTGTCCACAACGGTCGGATTTGTAATCACTGCGCAACTTTACTTGCGGAACAAGTAAAGCTGACTCACGGACTTAGTTCTGCTTCAGAAGCCAAAGAACGAAGTCTTTGCTACTGAAGCTTAACTTAGTGCACATGAGATTTCTTCGCTCTAGCTTCTCACTTGGTGTGGATTTGATCTGGGCATTTTCTCAATAACTTCGGTGTCCACAAACTATGGACCCCTCTTGATAGTACGGTTTGTCCTATGACTCACGGAACAGAAAAAGAACTACACAAAAACATCTAAGTCTTGCGCCGTCTTCTTCATTTCCTTCAATGAGTTGGGCTTCAGGACACGTTCATTTTTTGGGGTCATCCTCCGTGATTAAGCTTCGCTCAGGGGGTAATGCTTCGATAACTTGAAAACCTTCCCTGAAGCTTTATCACCTAGCTTGTCCTTCAGGAACCTATTCAACTGTTTACACTAGAAAACATTGTTAGTTGCTCTACTGTCTTGTCCAACAATATACAAAATACACGGGGGCAAAACTTTGCTCTTACAGGGCAACTCCCCTGTCTTAGCACTCGGAGTTCCCCGGCAACGGCGCCAGAAATTTTCTTGATACTCTCTCCTCGTTGGTTACCCCAAGTGGAAGGTGAGATGTAGGATAGCGGAAAATTTCTCTCGGTGAAGATACCAAGGTTTGTCTTCAGTAGGACTCCAGAGATGATAAGTAGGTGTCAACGGCGCAACTAGCGTGGACCTGCACACAACACAAATAACTTTGCTTCCCAACGAGTACAGAGAGGTTGTCAATCTCTCCGTCCTTGCTCTTCACAAAGGATCAACGCAATAGATAATAATGATAATGGTAGCATCTAGAAAGTAAAAGCAGGAAAATAAAAGAGCGTGTAAACAGTGATGAGAATATGGACCGGGGTCCCATGATGTTCACTAGTGATGTCTCTCTCCCAAACGATGATAAAACTGTTATGCGAGGTAAACAAATTACAGCTTGAGAGAATTACTTAGGAACAAAAATATAAAAGATAAGAACCAAATATATTACTCAATCACGATATGAACATAGTCTCATAATCCATCAGACCCCAGCAAACTCAGCATAGCAACAACAAAAAATTACATATGTGCCTCGATCATGTAGGGAAGATCACGAGGTCTAAACCATGAAGAACAAAGAGGGGAGTAGAACATCACATAGCTACTGATCACGGACCCATGGTCCAAGGGAAACTACTCACCGCACATCCGGGAAGCGTCCATGGTGGAGGGGAAGCTCCCGGAGGTCAATCCTCCCTCCGGCAGGGTGCCGGGAAGAGGTCTGTTGGCGCTCCCGATCTTGGAAGCGCGGAGGCAGTGGAACAGAAGTGAGATCGCGAAAAAGGGTTCTGTCTTCGGAGGTTTCGCGTCACGGGAAATAAATAGGCAAAGGGTGCATCCAGGGGGCCACCGGGGGTCCAGGAGACCCCCCCCCCCCCGGCGCGGGCAGGCCCTAGGACGCGCCAGGTGGTCTCCTGGGTCCCTAGCGGTGGCCCTTTGGCCCCACCCAGGTGATTCCAGAAGGTTCCTTCACGCTGATTTTTATCCGATTTTTTCCCATTTTTTGGAGCATTTTTAATATGGGGGAAACCTGGAATAGAAAAACAACAGAAAACACGAACTGGCACTGTGGTGCACTGAGTTAATAAGTTAGTCCAAATATGATCAAAAGTGTATGAAGGTGTATCTAGATCATAGCAATATCACACAAAACATGCATGGTGCAAGCAGAAATTATATATACGTTTGGGACGTATCAGCCTCCAGCATGGAGTTTTGTAGGACAACAACAAATCTCCCTCAAGTGGATGACCTAAGATTTATCTACCCTTGGGAGGTGTAGGATGAAGATGGTCTCTCTCAAGCAACCTTAGAATCAAATACAAGAAATCTCATGTGTCCCCAACACACCCAATACAAGGGTAATTTTTGTAGGTGCAATAGTTCGGTGAAGAGATGGTAAAATGCGGGTAATATGGATGGTAAAACAAAGTATTATAAGTCTGCAATAAAAATGGAAGCAAGGTAACAAGTAAAAAAGTGACTAAAAACAATGTAACAATGCTCGAAAACAAGGCTTAGGCTTCATACTTTCACTACTGGCAACTCTTAACAACATTAACATAATGGATACTCATGATAAACCCTCAAAAGCATGCAAGGTAGACTTTACTTGGAGATCGTTCTTTTGCAGATCAAAATAGGATGAGAATTGTGTAGGGCTACAAAATCACAACTTAAAGTTCATATTCCACATCTATGGAAACCTCACGCTATCACTATGAGCATCCAAACATAGTACTAACAAACACCACAAAATATCTCTTGAATAGTGCTTTTCTAATATAATAACAAAGTGCCACATTGTCACCGAGACACTATGAAAAATATACTAAACACTAGCATCAAGAGACCTCAATTCCATTATTCAATGCAACAAAGAAGAACAAACTCATGATCATATTCTTCTAATCCATGTCCAAAGAGTCTCCAATAGCACCTCAAGACTCCAGAGATTATACTAGATATCATCAATCATAACCAATACATAAAGGAAGTATAGGGAGGAAACATCATGTGATACAACTAGATTAACATAGCTCATGATCATAATTAAGATCGCATCATGCGAGAGAGAGAGAGAGAGAGAGAGAGAGAGATAACCATATAGCTATTGGTATGAGATCTCAGACCCGAGGAGGAACTACTCCCGCATCATCATGGGAGGAAGCAACATCGATGAAGATGGATCCGGAGATCAATCCCTGTCTCGCTAGGGTGCCGGAACACGAACTTCTGGCCCCCGGATCTTGGTTTCGATGGTGGCAGATATTGAAATTTCTTACGGGAAAACCCTTTGTTGTTCCGTCAGTTTTAGTTCAAAATAGTTTATATAGGAGAAACTGGGACCCGAGGGGAGGCCTCAGTCGAGGAGGCAGGTTGAGGGCGCTGGGAGGCCGTGCCAAGTGGCCACCAGGGGGATGTGGTCCCGCTTGACCTTCCCTCCTGGCTCCAAGAGTCTTCCGGTGAATAAGTATTTTGGGAATTTTTCTAGAATTTTCCGAGCACTTCCATTTTTTAACCTTTTTTGCAATGCACCGACAAAACAGATAGAAAATGGCAATGGCACTGGATTAGTATGTTAGCTCCATACCTAAGTAATAAAAACTATGGTAAAACATGTAGCAATGTCATAAAACTAGCATGGAACAAGAAAAAATTACAGATATGTTTTGAATGTATCAGTGGCGTCCTAGCATTGCGTGGATTGAAACTGGTACACTACTCTCGTTTTCCACCTTTTATAATGCACCCTTTTGAAAGGCGGCGGCTTCATAGGCGCAAGAAACCCAGATGCAGTAAATTGTATATAATCTGGTTTTTGGATTTCTAAAAATATTAGCAATTTAGCATATCATTTAATACACGAAATAGATGAACAATTCATGACAATAATGAGAAGGATCAAACTATTCATGTGATCTCCTATTACAGTACACAAAGAGACCACATCTACAGTGAACACTAGGAACAAAACATCTAGCATGATCTCAAACAAAAAGGAAAGGATTACATACAATGTAGCAAACCGTTGTCATTGTTGCCGCCCATGTCGTTGATGAAGAGGTTGCCTAGGTCAGGGACGTAGTCGTGTGAGTGCGCTCCCCCCCCCAAACCTGATCGCTCATCTCCCGTACAGGATCACAATAGGCGGGGTTCCGGAGGCCTGTTGTCCCTCCTGGCAGTGCACGCTGGAAGAACGGATGTAGAAGGCTTGGAGAAGGCTTGGACGGCGGCCCGATAATCTAGAACGAGGTATAACCATATGTTGTATTTTTAGGGTAGGATTTGTGCAGTTTATTTAGATGCAGCGGGATGGGTAAGCCGTTTAAGACGTGGGAGTAAATCCCAGGGAAACGACTGAAGAATTCACCAATTAACGTGTATGTTAATACGTGCATAAATTAACGCATCTGTTAATTATAATTAAAGACTCGTTATTTTTTTCCAATCTGCAAAAATATAAACAACATGCATAGCTTTTTTCTAGGCTCGGCTCATTTTCATAACCTAACACGCATGCGTCGTGACAAGGCGAAGCGTGTCGAAGTGAGCGAGGAAGAAAAGCACATGTCTTATGCTCTTACTAATAGTAGTAGAGTTCACTTTATAAACAAATGTGCAACTCAATCCACTAGCAATGTGTTTTTAGGATTCTTGCATTTAATAAAAGAAAATAGTTGTTTGGTTAATTTAAAAAAATAAGCAAAAATTAGATTGCCTAGTTGATTGTGAAAAATTATACGAAAACCATCACAACCGCTAAGCAACACACACATAGATAATACCCTCCCCCCTTCCCCAACACACACACACACCATTTCAAAGAGCATCTCGCTAGGACAACACGTAAGTGTCATCATCATCAGTCCTTCGTTAGAGGCATCATCGCCATCTCTAAATCCTGAGCAAACAACTTATCAACAATGATCGACGACTCAACCCACACTATAAAGATCTGCGGTAAAACTCAACCACCTACGTCAGGATAAAGCAACTCCAACTTCGACAGAGAACTACGAAAGACGAAATGAGGAAGATCACCAAAAGAGCCACCTACAATCAATCATCGTACACCACTAGGCTCCACCACCGTAGCTTCGAATTCACAACAAACTGAGGCAATCCCATAGACATGGGAGAGAAAAGCCAATTACCTTAACCATTATTGAGTCTTCAATATCACTCTCCACCATTGCCACAGAAACTTTCTACTTCCTCCGCTCTAAAATAAGTATCGTAAATTTGTCTAGATATGGATGTATCTATATGTAAAATATACGGAAATGATAGTCACCGAATGTGTGAGCTGCAGGATGGCAATTTTCGTTAGGCATAGATCGCAATTATGAAGGCAAAGTTGCCATATTGAACCAAAAATTGCCATGTGCTAACAAAACTTGCCATTTATCAGCTGAAAATTGTCATCTTCCAAAACTAAAATTGCCATCAAAATCGTTCGGAATTGCCACCCTGCAGCCCACACGTTCGGTGAATATCGGCGTCCAAACTATATGGATATATCTACATGTAAAATTATATCTAGTTACATCCATATCTAAAAAAATAAATCTACAACACTTATTTTAGCACGAAGGAAGTACAGTACATCGCAAGGGAAATTATCTAGTAAAACAAAAGCAGTAGTAGTGTATGCATGAAACGAAAGGAAGTCTGCAGTATACATTCCAATAGAGTAACTGATTAATGCCAATTATTACTATACGATGGGCGTGCAATTTAGATATGGAAGGTTCATGGAAAATATACGATATAACTAGTTTCACCAGTACTAGCAGGAGTCAAAAGGTTACTCAGATCTACCCTGCCGATACTTTCAAACATGTCAGAGAAGAAGAGGTGGCCTGATGAGCAGAAACAACAGTTTTTAGGGATTCTGCCATGCTTTGGGTATGGATTGTGGGTGTGCCGTGTGCTGTGACACTATCACAACATATGTTGTTTTGATATTCTGCATCATCTTGGGAGTTCCCTTGTTCCATCTGTGAGGCTAATAACACTGGCTGAAGCAGAAAAAGAAGCCCCTTGGCTTGTCTTCCATATTGCCTTTAGGCGTGATATCGCCTCGAGAAGCCATTAGTGAGCTCGTCCCAGGCGATTCAGGAGGTAAGATTGCATTCTCCGAACTGAATGTGCGAGCCGGGGCCATATGTTCCGGTGGCGAAAGGGTAGAGAGGTAATGGAGAAGCATTTGCACTATCTGGGTAAAGTTTGGTCTATCACTTGGGTCTTCTTTCCAGCAGGATGTTAGGATCTCTGACAGCTCCTCTGGCAAATTATCTGCACTTGGTCTGATGTTCTGAAGAAAATGAGGATTTATAAGGTCAAATTACTGATATATGACATAGGTGTATGCATTATGGAATAATGCATGTGATAAAACATACTCAAAACAATCAGAACTCCCCGCAACATAAATAGGTTTAAGAGAGTCCACAAACAGCAAAAGCTTATGATTATATACTCTAAAAGGCTAATGTTACCTTGAACGCGGCAGCATATGCAGCTTGCAGATTAGACATGCCCTCAAACGGCAGTCTATTGTGTAGTAGTTCCCACAGCACAATTGCAAAGCTGTAAACATCTACTTTGTGGTTGTAATGTTTCTTTTCTCCATGCCTTAATGTGACTGTGCTGTACAACTGTTGAAATATCTCAGGTTAATCACATAATAGCCCAAAAATGAAAGGTTTCAAGAACTAAAAGATATAAATTGCAGTAGCAAAAACCTCTGGAGCCATCCAACGGTAGGTTCCTGTTTCCGCAGTCATCATCTCTGTTAACGTCTCTTCTCTTGCTAAACCAAGGTCCACAAGTTTAACTGTTCTTTGGTCCGCAGTAAGCAGCAGATTCTCTATACAAAGGTAAGGGCAAAAACCGCAGTAAGCTGCAGATTCTCTATACAAAGGTAAGGGCAAAAACTATGGACCCAGAATCAACTTTATTTGCACAAACATTTCCACAGGAGGATCATTTGAAATTGATGTGGGAAAAGATTAGCTTACAGAAGATAAATACAGACTACATAATAACATACCAAAGGTAATGAAAGTCAATTAACAGTAAAACCAAATAATACCCTTGCTGAAATGACACATCTCATATGCATTGTTGACTCAGTACTAGACTAGTAGTTATTTCTCATATGGATTGCTGACCCAGTACTAGACTAGTACTAAGTATATTTTATTGAAATAAATATTCAGACTTAGCTATCTGTCAATGTCTCTTTGTTCATATATTTCCAGGAGAGTGGTGCTTCTTGAAAGAGGAAACTGAGTCTCTTCATTGCGATTAATTAAGTTCTGCACTAGCAACGCCATGGCCTGTTTTTTTTTATTCAATACATTAGACACTAAAACTGATACATACATAACAGTGTCTAGGCTGTAGCTAACTGCAGGCCTGGGACATGATAAAAAAAGCCCAAAACACTATGGTACAAGTAACCATTTACTGAACAACCATAATAACTCCTCTTTCTCGACCTTACACATCTCCTTTATCTTGCTCCGGCACCTTGTTACTACGAAATTGAATAATTTCTCCAAGTTAGGAGCAGTTCTTCGATCCAAAACTGCACTAATTCCACATCATGTTCACTCTGATGCACCCAAAATAGGTGTCCAAAATCTACAACAAATATATTCATCGGCCCATGGATCTAACAAATTTTGAAGACGTTCACACATAGCAAGATCTATACGGAAGCCAGAGCTTCAATCCAAGATCCCACATATCTTTCTTTTTAAAAAGAAGAAGAGGGGAACACCCTCGGCCTCTACATCGAGTGATGTACACAGCCTTTAGTATTCTAGATCCAACAGATCTAGAATATAGAATGCCTGTATCATGTTCTGGTCTTGCTGTGTCATACTAAACCCCAAATCATATTGAATCTTTGAAAGATGAGATGCACATAACCCCAAATACTGACCTTTAAATTATAAAAGAGACAGAAACTTTAAAAATACTAAAGTAAGCAATGATGACTATTAGTCACAAAAGCAAGCAGGGCCCAATTGCCCGAAACGAAAACAGTAAAAGGTACATGCAATACTTCTATGTGACTAATTACTACTTGAATAACCAAACTGGTGATGCCAATGACTTGACGGTCTAAACAGCATACACGTAACGGGACAAAAGAGGGTGTATGCATTAGGTTGCAGGATGGACGGTCAGCTGGGTTAGTCAGGATCTGTCGCCTTGTCCTAATTTTCCTTTTGCCGAACCAGACACCAGAATCTGAGTCGGAATCCTACACCCGTGTCCATGTTTAGACTTTAGCGTCCTCCATCTGAATAGAAAACCTGAATCCAAGTCGGATCCCGGCACCTACATCACCGACGCTGAGAGCATTATAGCTGTAAATGACAAGTTATTTACTATGTATATCTTAGTTTCTTACTGGTATACAGTAAAAGATATTCGGTCAGCCAATGCATGTGCACAGAAATCACAATATTAAGAGGTGGAATCAGAACTCACACAGTATTACAGAATAAATTACAGAGGTCTGCAAATTTATAAGGTGTGCACTTTGCACAATGATCCACCAAATTTTACTAT
Organism: Bromus sterilis; assembly: GCA_950022295.1. NCBI lineage: Eukaryota > Viridiplantae > Streptophyta > Magnoliopsida > Poales > Poaceae > Bromus > Bromus sterilis. Next base: position 137,351,576 of record OX465599.1, on the reverse strand, counting down.
TCATAGAATGTGATTAGACTACTTGGGTAATTATTCTTGCTACTTATTGCACTGTGCATTGAGGCTAAAAAGCCTTCAACATCTCATATGTATGGACACTTATGATCAATTTGTGACCATAAAATATATTCCCTCCGATCCATAATAAGTGCGCTCATTTTGTACTAAGCTAGTATAAACTTTGTACTAGATGAGCGACCCTTATTATGGATCGGAGGTAGTAGTATTCAGCAGGTATATCACCCAGAAGTGCATACACTGCATGCTTCCCGGCGCTTGTGTTCTTTGCACACACAGCTGGTGATGTTTGTGTAAAATTATCAGGTGCACGGTCCCATAGTTAGGCCCTGTTTGTTTCAGCTTTGGGGAGCAGATTCTCGTGAAAAAAAAGCTGAAGCTGAAACAAACGGCTATTTGGAATCAGCTTTGCCAGTGAAGCTGAATCTGGATTGAGGCCATTTCTAGTGCAATTGTCTGAAGCACGTTCAAGAGTACTTCAGTGGCAAAGCTGATTCCAGTGAAGTGAATCCGTAGGTGATTAGAAGCTAGCTAAAGCTGAGACAAACAAGGCCTTAAACTAGCTCGTGACAGCAGAGATTGCCAACAACACAGATCATGGGCTCACAGGAACAAGAAAGTCTTGCACCACCGGTCACATTTTTAATTAACTTCCTAAAATCTCATTAGCTTGGTTCTGATGGCAGAATTCAGCACAAACTTATAAGAAATGACAACTGTAAAAGTAATAGTACAACACATCAAATGCACCCATTCACACATTGCTTACATAATATGAGGCTTAATGTGCAATATTATGAACATTAAAGCGATACATGTAGTGCATTGCATATATTCACTTCGCAGTTCGCAGGGGAAGAGGAGGAAAGACCCAGAACTCCAAACCTGAACGTGTGTGCACACACACACATAAAACCCTATAACGATCCCAACTCAGGGTATATACAGACAGAAGGAAAGCTGTTATCCCCATTGCAGAAATTTCACCTAGTATGCAAATAATAAAACAGATCGAATGAGGTAGCCAGGTTGCAAAATAGAACATCTTACCGGGTTTAAGATCACGATGAATGATCCCGTGTGCATGCAAACATTCCATGGCTCGGGAGATGTCCAATGCAAATCCAACTGCTACACGAAGCTCCAGGTTCCTAGGTCGTAAGCTGACCAAATACTTCCGCAAAGAGCCCCCCACTAATAGCTCTGTCACCACCACCATGACAGGCTCTAGGCAAGCTCCAATAAACTGAACAACAAGCAGATATTGTTCTCAATATCCAAAAGCACCCAAAATTTCCAGCAATAGAAAGAATGATAGTAGTCAGCAACGATGCGAACCTTGACAAGGTTCTTGTGCTGCACCCTTGACAGCATGGTCACCTCTCTCAAGAACCTACCCTGCCTCTTGACGACATCTTCAGGAGTGTCCCCTTTGTGCACAATCTTGATGGCAACATTTTGGTTCTTGTACCTACGAACACCATCATCATGAATCATAAACCGATAGATAATTACAAACAAATAACTCATACAAATAAGCAGATTGTAGATCGTAGTGCAACCAGACGAGCCTTACTTCCCCTCGTAGACCTTTGCATGTCCACCCTCACCGATACGTGGCCCAACAAAGAGAAGCTTCGGGTCGATGAGCCAGCTGTGATCAATTTGAAGACCTTCATCCGCATAGAACGTGCTCCCAGACTCCATTTCCGCCAGAGTGGATCCACTTTGGGTCCCACAGGGTCACAGGACCCCACCAAATGCTTAAACAAAAGATTGTATACTTTTAGAAGGTGCCAGAAAATGGTAGGGAAGTATATCATGAGCATGTTGTACCAGTCGCGCAGAACATAGATGCATCACGTGTGTTCGACAAATTCTACTCTCAGAAAATATTCACAAGTTGCTCCAAAGATCATACCAATTAAGAAGAAAAAGGAAATATCTGCAAGTTGGTACATAAGTATATCATATACACATGTTGAGCTCTTCATGAGGTATAGGTGGAAGAGTGTAGTTGGAAACAGAAGGATTTGTGTATTCAACAATTCCCACTTCACGGAAGTATTCGGAAGTTGGTATATGAACATGTTAGAAACATCTCACTGAAAATACGAATACTCTAGAAGGACCGAGTGCATTCGACAACCTGTAAACAAGGTTCTCATACCACTATTATTTCCTTTTTATGTTGACAAGAAAAAGAACCAACTAGGACCTTGTTCACGAACGGAGCCACCAAAGCAACCCTTCGCCAGCCCTTACGCATCGCCGCCGCTGGCCAGTACTGCCGAGGCAAAGCCTCACGCGATTGCCAGTGGCGGCGGGATATCCTGCCCCGCTGCTCCTCTCCCCTGGTGATTCTACTTCTCACAAGATCCGTTCCACCGCGTTGTTCATCAGATCGGATAGTTCTTGGTCAGATCTGGCCTTCTCGGTTCAGCTGCTGCGGGTCTCCATGGTGGAGTTTTCTTCACTTCGCGTGGATGCAGCACCCTCGGATGACGATGGTGGTGATACAGATCCGGTTGGCCAGACGGTGGTGGCGGCAGACAGTGTTACAACAACCTCCTACGGCTCTAGGACGGTGGTGGTCACCGAAAGGTCTTCAGAGAGAGGTGATCTCTCCAGATCTGATAGTTGACTTTGGTGGTGAGATGCAAACTATGGTTGAAGGCTTGACGCAAAGGGATGGTGGTGCGGCAGCGATCTTCGCAGATGTTGGGTTCGCGCAAAAGTGGTGGTGACTAAACACGAGTTACCTCGATGATGGTGCGGATATGGTTATTGCTGATCGTGAATCTGATCGCTCTGGGATTGTTTCTCTTTTCCTCGTCTACGCATAGCTTTGGTCTTATATGGCTTTGCTAGTTGTCGGCATTTTGTGCATGTGTTGGTGTTGACTGTGTGCATCCTAGCTGTGCAAAGGCCGGGTGTGTACTCGTAGTGTTTGTATTCTCTTGATTCTCCATTTTGAGCCAATAAAACCCACCCTTTATTATTTAAAAAAAGGAACTTGTTCACTACTACTAGAGGAGAATATATATGCATGCAGTAATAAAAGCCTAAATAATGAATATTCCATATGCATTGGGAACACGTGAGTACCAGCATTGACCGAGTTAATTGAATGCAGTCCAACCCAAAATCACATAAATTTTAAAACTTAAGTCATGATTTGCCATCTCTACCGAGTGTTATTAAGAGAAATTGTCACCGCATTGCATCATGATAAGATCACCATGTTGTAACTACTGGTGACCTGCTTGGCATGCAAAGATCCTGCCAAACGAGATAGACGCACGCACAAAGCCGCCAGCTAAGCCTGCGGTTGAACACCATGCTTGAGCGCATTTTAGTCCACGCTTGCCGCTAAGCTTTTCTCTGTCAAAAGCGGCGGCCCAAACGCCCAGGGAGAGGGAGATGAAAGCACAAATAGCGTCGCAGCCCGACAGTCCACCATGGACACTAGCTAGTCTACGATAAGAACTAAGGAGCAGAGATGGAGCGAGCTGGCTGGCGGCGACCACTAATCTAGCGCGAGCACGCGTACAGGGACCGGAATCGGGCGGGATCAGGCGGATTGACCGGGAATTAGGACATCGCGGGGGACAGAGCTTACCAAAAAACTCCGGATCTCCCTCTTGTAGGAGCGCGAGGAGGCTAGGCCGCCAGACTTCCGGGGAGCTCACCTCCGGCGCCTCTGGAGCGCGAGCAGCAGCTCGGCACCGGGCACCACATCAAGGGGAGGAGCCGCTTGCGGGTGAAGCGGTGGTAGAGGCAGAGCAACGTGGAGAGAGAGGTGGAGATGGGGATGTGAGGGCGTGGCGGTCGGTCGGTCGGAGCGAGGCAGCGTGCAGCCCGTGAGAGCAGGAGGAGGAGGAAGAGGAGGGGGACAGCCACAGAGGGAGGGGTAAGAAGATGGGTGAGATCGACGGATTTGAGTCTACTCCTCCAGTCTATTTTACTTGCCGGACAATGCCGTGAGTTGCAACGGAAGCACAATTTATATATTGGTAAATTTTGGTAAAAATTATTGTAATTTATCTTTGTTTTATTACTAATGTGACAAAATCTGTAGGCAATTGATTGTGTGTGGGGTTTTCTAACTATGTGTGCATAGTTTCCTAATTATATGTACGTGCTTATTATGGTTAATTGGTGGGGTATAATTGTTAACTGTAGAAAATTAGGCTAACGGTGGGGCTAAAGTTGGTTGACGAAAGAGACGGCAAAACACGACGGAGGACCGTGAGGAACCGTTAGGTCCTTTTTAGATAGTAGAGATATAAATATAAAGTCAAATTTTGTACGTTTAATCATATCTATTATCTACATAATAAAGAGAAATGAGTTTCCTTATCCATCATCGCATTTTATTTGATGGTCTTAGGAATTGCGGAGCAACTAATTAGGGAGTACTCGTTCGCACTTCAGTTTAGCGAACAGCGCCACGTGTCGTGTTCACAGCGTTCCCTTGGGATTTCTTTTTTTATTTTATTTTAAAATTGGTTTTTTCGATGGTTTTTTTTACTTTCTCGGCTTTCACACATTTTTTCTATATGTTTTGGTGGGGAAAAAATTCTAAAAAAAGAGGCACGACCTTGCTTCCGCGGGAGGCACGAGTCGTGCCTCAAAAAAGAGGCACGAGTCGTGCCTCGTGCCTCGGCGAGATGCACTAGCGTGCCTCCTGCGAAAGCACGGTCGTGCCTCAAAAAAGGAGGCACGAGTCGTACCTTGTGCCTCCGCAAGAGGCACTATCGTGCCTCCGCGAAAGACACTCGTGCCTCCGTGAAAAGGCACTATCGTGCCTCTAAAAAACAGGAAAAAAAGAAAAGCACCATAGCACACCACTTGGCGCACGCGCGGAGCGCCACTTGGCGCACGCGGAGGGAACGCGTTGTTCATTGCTACGGGTACTCTAAAATTAGTGATTTCGTAGGAATTGAACTCGTGAATTTTGGCGTCAATCAGTCTGCCTTCATTCGGGGCAGGAATCTTCATGACAATTTCATGTTGGTGAAGCAAGTGGCGCGGATGATCCACGCTAGAAAATCGCCAGGTGTGTTCCTCAAGCTTGACATCTCGAGGGCCTTTGATTCTATATCCTGGTCGTTCTTGTTTGAGGTGCTTCGAGCCAAAGGTTTCGGGCCTAAATTTATGCGAGGGATCTGTAACAGCCCAGATTTCACAAAAATAAAAAAAAAAAATTCGGTGTGAATTGTTTGATTGTCTGATTTGTTTGCGGTGTTTGCATCCCCGATTTATCGATCGGTGATTATTTTTCCCCCTCTTATCTCGTACCGGACGGAGACCCACCCTTGCCACCCTGACACACGACCTTGCGACACCGGGATTCACCCGAGCACCTTCGCGAAAACCGCACGAGACCAGCCGAAGCCAACGGAACGAAAACCCCGTTTAATAATTAAACGGGATATTTTTATAGCGCGCCGGAAAGTTTTTTCGGAACGGTTCCAGCGCGAGGTGAATGCCTCCGGCTCGACGCGCTGATCGCGCAGTTCGAAGTTTTACCCGAATCGGAGGTCCTGCGGACCCCCGGCGGTCAGAAACGTGAGCACCGCGCGCGCGAGAGAAAAACCGGAGATGTTTTTGCAAACTGACAGCCACCTGGGCTATATAAAGACCACCACACTTCCACCCATTTATAGGGTTTCCCTAGCCAAAATTTTGCAGCCACCCCCCTGTTTTAGCCCCAATTTTCGCAGCTTTATCCCCAAAATCAGCAAACCCTAGCCCAATCTGCCCTGGACCGTCAGATCTGGAGATCCGACGACCCGAGAGCGCGCCACGTCGCCCCACCAGCCCTTCTCTCTCCTCAGCCCCCATGGAGCCGCCCGAGCCACCTCCAGCCCGTGGGCGCCGCCGCCTCCACCTCGGCCGGCCGCCGCATGCGCCGCCGGCGACCAGCAGCCGCTCCGGCCAGGACCCCCGCGCCTCCCTCTCCTCCTGTACCTTCCTCTTCTCCTCCCTCTCACCCCGCCTCCTCTTCCCTCGCAGGAACTGCGCCGGGCAGCCATGGCCGTGGAGGACCGAAGCCGCCGCCCGAGCCGAAGCCCCTGCGCCGCCTTGGACCTCGCCGGGTCCGACCTCCCTGGACAGCCGCGCCCTTCCTCCGCCTCGCTGCGCCCGTTCCCTCCTCCTCGTCGCCTGGTTCTTGGCCGGAGGCCAGCCGGCACAAGCCGCCGCCGCCTGCTGCCCCGGTCGGGACCGAGCAGCCGCTCGGGAGGGAGCCGGCCACCTCCATCTGGGCTGGCCCAGCGCGGCCACGGCCCACTCGCCCCCTCGTGGCCCAGCCAGCAGGCCATGCCAGGCCAGCTGCCTCGCCCAGCCCAGCAGCCTGAGCGGCCCAGCCTGAGCCGCTATATTTTTTTTCCCTGTGGTATTTTCCTTTTCCAAAAAATTTCTAAGTCCTGGAAAAAATTGCTACTGATCCGTTTTTGCGATGTAATTTCCCGTTGATCCGTAGCTCCAATGAACATGCCCCCAAAACAAAAGTTGCTCAGTTTTGCGTGCTCTAGCATTCGTATGTAGAAAGTTTTTCCGTTTGAGCTCATCTTGATTGTGTAATTGTGTGCTAAAGTGGGCATCAGGCCGTTAAACTGCTACAAATTGCTATTATGTGTTGCTGTTATTATTTTGTTGCAACTTTGCATGATGTTTGTGACTCATCCATGAGGCCTATTGCATTGATTCTTTCTCCTATGTGTTAAGCATCATGTGTACTTCATTTCCATGCTTTAACTTGTCATGTTTGGGTGCTTTAGCTATATTAAATCTTGCTCCAATGTGGTGATCCTGATGTTAATGTGCTGCTGTTGCTGAAACTGTTATTTTGTTGCAACTTCGGGCGACGCAACCGTACGTCGGAATTGAGTGATTACAATTGCATATTGTTAAGAATCATGTCTACTTTATTTCCATGTCATTTGTGAGCATGTTTTCATTTCTTTTTCTGTTTATTTATGGCTCTAAAGTGTGCTTCGTGATGTTGGCAGATTGTGCCCGTAACTTGTTTTGCTTGTATCTTTTTAACCGTAACTCCGTTTGGGGTGTTCTTTATATGTAACTTGATTAGTTTTTCGTGTACTTTGTGTTTATGCTTTTGTTTGCTGTTTTTAACCAACCTAAAATATGGTTTAGGGTAGAACAGTACCAAATGTTTTAATCATAGTGCAACACTTAGTGTTATGGCATGTTTAGTTTGTGCCTCACTTAAATTGACTAGCATAGCTAGTTTACTTTGTGCTTCACCTCTTGACATGTTTGTGTGCTATGCCATGCTTGCTTGAGTTGCCATGTTAATAACCGTTGGTTGATCACCTGTAGCTAAGCAACTTGAACCACCGTAAACGTGCGGTATTCGTCGTGTGTGACGAGTACTCCACTTAACCTGTTAGTAACCGTTCTCGACGATAGATCTGTATCGCGTTGCCGTGTCGTCTGATGTCTTCTTGATCTTGTGTTGCCCCGTAGTAATAGAGTGCTTGCTCGTTGATTGCTTTCCAGTGTTTACCGTCTTGTGTGCTTCCGCGGGTACCTCTCGGAGACGATGCGAGCTTGCGATCGGCTACACCTTCGGAACCCGACTTATCAACAGGCAAGGACTATACATTACTTATGATCCATTCTATTTCAACCAGCGGTTTGCATGCTAGTCTAGGTTAGATTCGATGTTTGATCCTACCACATGTTTACAGCCTCTTTCAAACCGATACAGCCATGTCCCTTCCCAGCAAACCTTGTACTGCTATGTTACTATTGCTCGTTGCTCAGCCCCTGCTTAGTATGCATGCTTAGGATGCTACGATGTTACCCTGTTACCCCTTGGTTTGGGATATCACATTATTATATTGTTGTTGATGATATGATTATTATAAATGTTGACTATATTCAACGAAGGATGGAAGGTCTAGGCTATCCCGCCCCGACGCTTTGTTCCATTCGAGTCACCTAGGATCCGAGTTCCGGGTATTGGTTTTAAGACTGAGCGTGCCTAACCGCGTGTGGGATTTTATGGGATCCCCTTTTCTTACCTACCTAGCTTCAAGCATTTCTAGTGGTGGCCCAAGCTGATTTACCATTTGAAACCGTGTGTGTGCTGGTCAGCTGCCAGTAGTTTTCAAACCAACCCGGACCAGTGAGGACATAGTTCCCTTGCTGGCCCACCTTGTTCGGCCGAGGACCCGGTTTCCCATGTGTGATTAACCGGCTATCCAAACCCGAGACAGGCGGTAGAGACCAGATCACGAGAGCGGCCGGCTCCTGAGATGGATGTCGACTCACCGGGGGCCACCCGGATTTGTTCGTTGTTAGCTAGAGGGACCTGTCGTTTCGGATCTCTTGGAACTAAATCATAAAATGGTTGCCTGTGATGGGTAGCAACTGAGAGAGATGGACGTGCGTGCGGAGTCTTGTAATGGGCAGTTGGTACACCCCTGCAGGGTTAAATCTTTTCGAGAAGCCGTGTCCACGGTTATGGACGACTTGAGACCTACTCCTTGTTCATAGACAACAACAACTGAGATAATCTTAATATAACTTGATCAACGTGTGTGTGTGCCTTGACTGCTTCTTCTTCGTCGGGATGCGAAGAGGAGGACAAGGATAGGATAGGTGTTATGTTTGCGTAGTAGTTGATAGCAAGACTTGTTGGAGGCGATTCCTCATCGAATGCTTGGCTTCTTATCTTACTCTCTAGATCGTTATCCACTTCATAAATGCTAGTGCGGCAGCAACCTCGCCACTTACCCCTTCCTTACCGTAAACTACTAGTTGTCCTAGAATGAAGAGTGATGAAGTCCTTGCTGGGTCAGACGACCACTACAGTTGGATGCTGAGTACCTCTGTACTCATGATACTACCCCCAAACTCTTTTCAGGGTTCTTGATCGACAAAGGTATGGTGACCGACGTTTCACGTGGAGACTCGACGACGACTAGTTAGGCGGATCCCGGCGGAGGGCCTGGACCCGTGTGGTTATGGGAATCGATGTTTTTCTCTTTGCCAGTAGGCATTTGATTGTAGTCTGTACCCAGACATGTATCTTCCGCTGTTGTATTGTATTGAGGTAGTTGTATGCCGATTGTATGAGATGTTTTATCCTTGTATCTGTAATGTTGTGATATCATGTTGGAAATCCGGGGCATATGACTTCGTCATATGTCGCGGTGGGACCGATATGTGCTTTGTCCCCGGATCTGGATGGAAACATCTAGATCTGGAACAGTACCGCATATCGGGCCTTACAGGATCCAAATTCTCTTACAAACCGCAACGACTAAGGTGCTTGTTAATGGAGTTCCGGGAAGATCGATTACATCTCGCCTCTGTTATTTGTGATTGCCATGGACGTTCTAACAGCCCTTTTCAGCAAAGCCTCTGAGGACGGAGTCCTATCAAAGTACGTGGGGATAAGAGCTGAGCAACGAGTGTCCATTTATGCGGATGATGTTGCCTTGTTCGTAAAACCTTCGAAGTCTGATCTGATGGCAGTGCGTGAGGTTTTCAGACTGTTTGGTGATGCGTCGGGTCTTCGTGTAAACTATCACAAAACTTCTGCGATTCTCATCAAAGGGGAGGAGGCGGACAGGAACAGAGTGCAGTCCCATCTCCAGTGCCAGATTGGCAACTTCCCTTGCCGATATCTAGGCCAGCTTACCAGGGCAGACTGGCAACCCATGCTTGATCAGGTGAGCAAGTTCCTGCCTGCGTGGCAGCGGGGCCTGATCCAGAGGCAAGGGCGCTTGATCCTCATTAAATCGGTCATCGCCACCCGACCGGTGCACCACTTGATCGCCATGGAGGCCCCTAAGTGGGTTTTTGAGCAGATAGATAAATGGATGTGTGCTTTTCTTTGGACTGGCAAAAACAAAGTGAATGGAGGACAGTGCCTTGTGGCTTGGAGTAAAGTCTGTCGACTAAAGGAATATGGCGGCCTGGGGATTAAAAATCCGAGTGCTCAGGCATTGGCGCTACCTGTGCGCTGGGAATGGCTCAGAAGGTCTGATTCTGAGCGCAATTGGCAGGGGTTAGGACTCATGGTTGATGAGGAGGCTCGAGCGGTTTTCAACGGCCTGGTGAAAATTGAGGTTGGGGTTGGAGACCAGGTCCTTTTCTGGAGAGACCGTTGGATACAGGGGCGCTCGGCTTCTGAGATAGCGCCATTGATCACTGCGGCGGTGGACACCAGAACAAGAAACAGGCGAATGGTGAGAGATGTTCTGCATGGAAATAGTTGGACTGACGATGTGCAGGGAACCCTCTCTTTCACTGCGCATATTCAAGGCATGCACCTGGTACAAGCAATTGCTGCAGTGCCCCGCGATAACCTGCAACCGGACTGCTTCAGTTGGCCTTGCGACCCCTCAGGAATGTATACGACGCGATCTACCTATCGAGCCCTCTGTCAGGAAACTACTCGATCCAGCTTGGCAAGCTGTATTTGGAGAAGTTGGGCGCCTCTCAAAGGTAAAATCTTCGCGTGGTTGGTGGCACAACGTCGTTTATGGACCTCGGACCGCTGCGCTAGGCATGGACTGCAAGATGCACCCTCCCCGTGCTACACTTGCCTGCAACACGAGGACAATGTCGAGCATATCTTCACCCACTATGTATACGCCAAGGAAGTGTGGCACCGAGTCTTCGGCATGCTTCAGCTCAACGTGCAACGACCAACGGGGCTGGTTGATTTTGGCATTTGGTGTACTAACTCGAGGAATGCGTTTTACAAGCAGGAGAAGCGTGGTTTTGGACTCCCTAGTGATCAACACTTTTTGGAACCTCTGGAAGCAACGTAATGCGCGAGTCTTCAATCGCCCGGAGCAGCAAAAGAGCCCGAACGGGCTGGCGGAGCACATAATTGAGGAAATTGCTGCATGGCGCAAAGCCGGTGTGGGTGTCGGTGGCTTAAGTCGATTCGTGAGACAGTAGTTAAAATCGTTTGGTAGGTGTGGGTGTGGCCTGTCCTTTGTTCGCATTGGAACAGGCTTTCTTGTAAAAACTGGTGTTTTTTCTCCTCTCCTATAAAAATAAGGTACGCCTTTGGCGTACTCTCAAAAGAAAAACTCATGAATTTTTATGCCAACTGAGATAGGCCGACTCCGCTAAATAAGAAGGCCGGCCTGTCTATTAAATTCTAACGGAAAAGATAGTTGTCACATGTGCTATTTATGTTTCAACATGGTAACTTTGGCTCATAATTGTCATCTACATAACTAAAATTGTCATCTAAAAAAATGTGGGCGGAAGCGCTCCGCCCACACGTGTGGCAACTATCGGGGTCCAATACTAAATAGGTGATGCAAAACCAATCGCTCCATCTATTAAATAATATTATCTAGCTTTTTACATCAAATTTTATTAATTTAAATACGGCTTTTTGTAATCAAAATATTAATCGACTCAATAGAAAAATTTCTAAAGCCTTCGAAAGAAAAAGTAAAAGGAATAAATAAATAAATTAATTAAAAGAAGATGGTGTCATGCCTAATTAAAAGTGTGTGAGCCAATGAGATCCCTGCTTAATTAAAATTATGAGTGAATGAGAAAGAGAGAGGATTCATTCATAACATTAATATTGCATTCTTTACACTGATCCCAAAGAAAGCATCACCTAGAAATATGAATGATCTCAAACCCATAACCTTGATTAGTATTGCCATTGAGTTTGTTTTACTAAGCTTATGGCTAATATAATGCAACAAGATATTATACCCATTCTTCACATGAATTGATTGATTAATAAAGGGGAAAACCATCCAAGATTGTTTTCATTACGCATTTGAATACCTTCACATTTATCATAAATCCAAAAAATCAATTATCATTTTTAGCGCCCCAAAACTGCATTAATTAATTAAAAACGGTGGTACAACACATTTTACAACAAGACATGTCGGGGGAATATACCCCCGATAGGGTCAATCAGAAGGAATAATCTTCGAAAGCATCGGGCGCCGACTGCACCCTCAGCTCAGCTCGGCGTCTGCCGAGTGCGCCCTCAGTTCGGACCGCCGACTGCCCGCGCACCCGGCTGACTGCTCGTCTGCCGGTTGCCCGCAGCTCGGCTGCCCGAAAGTCAACCAAGGTGTCCCGTCGACAAGACCAGATAAAGCAACACAAGACAAGTGAAAGACATCTCTAGTCACATCATGACATGGTGAATAGTGTAAAATAGAGATGTCACATTACATCACATCCACCCTTTTCTCCATGTCCCCTTTTGTAACAGCCCAGATTTTGCAAAAAATAAAAAAATTTGTTTTCGGTGTGAATTGTTTAATTGTCTGATTTGTTCGCGGTGTTTGCATCCCCGATTTATCGATCGGCGATTATTTTCCCCCCTCTTATCTCGTACCGGACGGAGACCGACCCTTGCCACTCTGACACTCGATATTTGCGACACCGGGTTTCGCCCGATCACCGTCGCGAAAACCGCACGAGACCAGCCGTAGCCAACGGAACGAAACCCCCGTTTAATAATTAAACGGGATATTTTTATAAAGCGCCGGAAAGTGTTCTCGGAACTGTTCCAACGTGAGGTGAACGCCGCCGGCTCGACGCGCTAATCGCGCAGTTCGAAGTTTTACCCGAATCGGAGGTACCACCGACCCCCGGCGGTCAGAAACGTAAACACCGCGCGCGAGAGAGAAAAACCAGGGATGTTTTTGCAAACTGCCAGCCACCTGGGCTATATAAAGACCACCACACTCCCACCCCTTTCTAGGGTTTCCCTAGCCACAAAATTGCAGCCACCCCCCCTCCACTTTGCTCCAATTTGACCCCAAAACTCGAAACCCTAGCCCCCATCTGATCCAGACCGTCAGATCTGGGATCTAACGGCCCAGATCTGGCCACCTCCCCACCAACCGCAGCTCTCGGTGCCCCGGGCCGCGCGGTCCCATCAAGTCGCCGCCGCCGTGGGAATCCGGCGCGCCGCCGAGCTCCGGTGCCCGCCACCGGCAAGCCGCCTCCGCAGGTCGCGCCCTGCCTCCTTCCCTCTTCTCTCTTTCCCCTTCTCCTCTCCCTCTCATCTCTCCTTCTCCCTCCGTTTCCAGCCACCGCCATGGATGGACACTCCAGGAAGCTCACGCCGCCGCCCGAGTGCCCCCTCTGCCCCAAGTCGCCGCCGTCGGGCGGATCTGGAAGCCCACGCGCCGCCGCGCCTCTGGAACCCGCCGGCCTCCTCGCCGGAACCTCCTCCCGCGCCGCCGCCTGTAGCCTCGTCGGGACGAGGACGGAGCCGTGTCCGCTCGCCCGTGCAGCACCAACCGCGCACGTGGGCCGGCGTGCCCACGTGGCCCACCAGCAGCGCGGCCACAAGGCCCAGGCGCCCCCCTCCAAGCCCACCTCCAGCCGGCCTCGGCCTCCCAGGCCTCCTGATGGGCCAGGCCCATGGTGAGAAGCCCCTCTTTTTAGTTTTATTTTTATTTTTTTTAATTTTATTTTGTTGCTGCTGCTGCACTGTCGGGCCCAATAGCACTAGTTTCGGCCCGTTAGCTGTTTTTTTTACTTTTCTAGTTTATTTATTTGCAGATTGTGTTTTATTTTTGCGAGCCCCGTATCTTTTTAACCGTAGCTCGAATCGCGATGCGTAAAACATGAAACTTGCTTAGAATTTTGCGTAGATTAATAAAATGTGCTCTTTTGCCATGTTTGACTTTGTTTAAATGTTGTTTATCTGCTAATTACAACTGCTTGCCACTGTAAACTGTTTATTTAATAACTTTTTAACGGTTGCTCCGATTAAAATGTTCTTTATATGTAACTTGACTAGAATTGCATGTAGATTGTGTTTATGCTGCTCTTGCTTGCTAATAACAAATATAAAATATGGTTTAGGACAGAACAGTACCAATTGCAATAATTATCGTGGGGTCCGCAATAGTTGGCATGTATAGGTTTTACCCCCACTTAAATTGACTAGCATAGATAGTTTATTTTATGCTTCACCTCTTGCCATGTTTGTGTGCTATGCCATGCTTCTGTGCTTTGGCATGTTAACAAACTTTGTTGATCACCTATAGCTAAACAACTTGAACCATCGTAAACATGCGATATCGTCGTGTGTGACGAGTACTCCACTTAACCTAATAGTAACCGCTCTCGACGGTAGGTGTGATGTCTCGTGTTGCCTTCTTGTTGATGCTTGCTCGTGTTTGCTTCGTAGTAATAGATGCTTGCTCGTTGATTGCTTTCCAGTGTTTACCGTCTTGTGTGCTTCCGCGGGTACCTTCGGAGACGATACGAGCTTGCGATCAACTACACCTTCGGAATCCGACTTATCAACATTCAAGGACTATACATTACTTATGATCCATTCTATTTCAACCAGCGGTTTGCATGCTAGTCTAGGTTAGGTTCGATGTTTGATCCTACCACATGTTTACAACCTCTTTCAAACCGATACAACAATGTCCCTTCCCAGCAAACCTTGTACTGCTATGTTACTATTGCTCGTTGCTCAGCCCCTGCTTAGTATGCATGCTTAGGATGCTACGATGTTACCCTGTTACTCCTTGGTTTGGGCTATCACATTATTAAATTGTTGTTGATGATATGATTATTATGATGTTGACTATATTCAACGAAGGATGGAAGGTCTAGGCTATCCCTCCCCGACACTTTGTTCCATTTGAGTCACCTAGGATCCGAGTTCCGGGTATTGGTTTTAAGACTGAGCGTGCCTAACCGCGTGTGGAATTTTATGGGGTCCCCTTTTCTTACCTACCTAGCTTCAAACATTTCTAGAGGTGGCCCAAGCTGGTTTTACCATTTGAAAACCGTGTGTGTGACTGGTGAGCTCCCAGTAGATTTTCAAACAACTCGGGCCAGCGGAGACATGGTTTCTTTGTTGGTCCACACCTGGAAGCTAGGGGGCTGCCCACATCTGTTTGGGTAGCTAACCCGGCCTCGTCCAGCCGGAAGAGTCTGATCCGATAGCGTGGCCGGCCTTTGGATTGGGTTTCGACTCCCCGGGGGCCACCCGGATTTGTTCGTTGTTAGTTAGAGGGACCTGTCGTTCCGGATCTCTTGGGACTAAATCATAAAATGGTTGCCTATCATGGGTAGCAACTGAGAAAGTTGGGCGTGCGTGCGGAGCCTTGTAATGGGCAGTTGGTACACCCCTGCAGGGTTAAATCTTTTCGAGAAGTCGTGTCCACGGTTATGGACGACTTGAGACCCACTCCTTGTTCATAGACAACAACAACAACAACTGAGATAATCTTAATATAACTTGATCAAGTGTGTGCCTTGACTGCTTCTTCTTCGTCGGGATGCGAAGAGGAGGAGGATAGGATAGGTGTTATGTTTGCGTAAGTAGTTGATAGCAAGACTTGTTGGAGGCGATTCCTCATCGAATGCTTGGCTTCTGACCTTACTCTCTAGATTGTTAGCCACTTCATAAATGCTAGTGTGGCAGCAACCTCACCACTTACCCCTTCCTTACCGTAAACTACTAGTTGTCCTAGAATGACAAGTGATGAAGTCCTTGCTGGGTCAGATGACCACTACAGTTGGATGCTGAGTACTTCTGTACTCATGATACTACCCCCAAACTCTTTTCAGGGTTCTTGATCGACGACAGGTATGGTGATCGACGTTTCACGTGGAGACTCGATGACGACTAGTTAGGCGGATCCCGGCGGAGGGCCTGGACCCGTGTGGTTATGGGGATCGATGTTTTTCTCTTTGCCAGTAGGCATTTGGTTGTAGTCTGTAGTCAGACATATATCTTCCGTTGTTGTATTGTATTAAGGCAGTTGTATGCCGACTGTATGAGATGTTGTATCCTTGTATCTGTAATGTTGTGATATCATGTTGGAAATCCAGGGCGTATGACTTCGTCATATGTCGCGGTGGGACCGATATGTGCTTTGTCTCTGGATCTGGATGGAAACATCTAGATCTGGAACAGTACCGCATATCGGGCCTTACACCATTGTCTCCTTGTCTCCCAACCACTTGTACCTTCTTGTCCCCTTGTCCCCTTGGGCCTCCTATATAAAGGCACCAAGGGTGCTCACGGTAGGAGGTTTCCTTCCTCATTTTCCCCCCTCCTCTCACAAGTAGAGAGAGCAGGAGCTCTCTCCTCTCACGGCTAGGAGTAGAAGAGTAGCAGAGTAGAAGTAGCAGGGTAGCACTAGCTTAGCCAATAGTAGCAGATCAGCTCGGCCTAGGGCAAAGTAGTTAGTATACACAGCTCAAGGAGCACCTCTGTACAGATAGTTGCATATAGTCTAGACATGCAGGAGTAGGGGTTTTATCTCTACGGAGAGCCCTGAACCTGGGTACATCGCAGTGTTCCCAAGCTCGCCTCCAGCACCAGCGACACCAACCTCGGTTTGTCCCCCTCTTTAGCCATCCCCATGGCATCTTCCGTTACATATCGACGACGGTTGGCGCCCACCATGGGGCAGGCCGAGGCGTCGACTGGAGTATTGACCCGGACGGGACCATCCTCTTCATCGACGGTTTTTTCTTCATCAGCAATTTTCATCAGCGCCAAGTTTTGGATCTGGATCTGGCAGGCTCGATGCCCGGAGGCTGCATTTCGCGTCCGTGCATCGCCAGCTGCGCATCTGGCTCCGGAGTTGCCTAGTTCGGCCGCCAGGTCGGATTTATTGTCCGAGCAAGTTTTCCGCCCCGAATGCATCCAGTTCGGTTGTCAGATCAGATTTCGTCCCCGAAAAAAAATCATATATATATATATGTCAGTTCCGAGCAAAAAAAAAGTTTGCTCCGAGCAGAGGAAGTTCACCCCCGAGAAGATTCCTATTCCCGCCGAGCTCCTCCATCGGCTGCGCCGAGTGACGCTCCTCCAAGTGCTCGTCGCCGAGCTGAGCCGCTCTGCCGCGTGCGACTGCCGCCGAATCCCCGCCCATCCGACTCCTACACTCACCGTCGAGCTGCTCCAGCCTCCGAGTTTGTACGCACTCGTCGATATGTAACGGCAGATGCCATGGGATGGCTAAAGAGGGGGACAGACCGAGGTTGGTGTCGTTGGTGCGGGAGGCGAGATTGGGAACACTGCGATGTACCCAGGTTCAGGGCTCTCTGTAGAGATAAAACCCCTACTCCTGCATGTCTGGACTATATGCAACTATCTGTACAGAGGTGCTCCTTGAGCTGTGTATACTAACTACTTTGCCCCAGGCCGAGCTGATCCTCTACTCTTGGCTAAGTTATTTCTACCCTTCTATTGCTACTCTGCTACTCTTCTACTCCTAGCCGTGAGAGGAGAGGAGAGCTCCTGCTCTCTCTCTACTTGTGAGAGGAGGGGGGAAAATGAGGAAGGAACCCTCCTACCGTGAGCACCCTTGGTGCCTTTATATAGGAGGCCCAAGGGGACAAGAAGGTACAAGTGGTTGGGAGACAAGGAGACAAAGGGACATGGAGAAAAGGGTGGATGTGATGTAATGTGACATCTCTACTTTACACTATTCACCATGTCATGATGTGACTAGAGATGTCTTTCACTTGTATTGTCTTGCTTTATCTGGTCTTGTCGACGGGACACCTTGGTTGACTTCCGGGCAGCCGAGCTGCGGGCAATCGGCAGACGAGCAGTCAGCCGGGTGCGTGGGCAGTCGGCGGTCCGAGCTGGGGGCGCACTCGGCAAACGCCGAGCTGAGCTGAGGGTGCAATCGGCGCCCGATGCTTTCGAAGATTATTCCTTCTGCTTGACCCTACCGGGGGTATATTCCTCCGACAGTAGCCTCCGAGCCTCCGGGTGACTCGGAGAGTCATCCAGGGGCTTCTTCCTTGTCGGTGTAGATGGATGATAATTGCCCTTGGGGCAGCTTCTTTTCAGTGGGGGCGCATCAGGGCACCCACTGGGTGTAGCCTCCGAGATTCGGGCCGACTGCGTGCAGTCGGCTCGGATCTTCTCTTGCTTCTTTCCGGTGGGGCCGCGTCAGCGCACCCACTTGGTGTAGCCTCCGAGATTCGGGCCGACTGCGTGCAGTCGGCTCGGATCTTCTCTTGCTTCTGTTGCAGTCGATGCCGGGTCTCAGCAGTTTTCTCCCAGAAATGATCATGCATAAGATAGAGTTAATTAGTACATAAATATCAAATCTTCACTATTTTTCTGAAGTATAGCTTGTGCGGCGGGAGGCCGACTCGGCTTAGCTCGAGCCCTTCAGACATTTTTCTGTTCATTCCACCCATTGGCTTTTGCTCTCGCCAGCATTACAGCCGACCCGCGGTCTGCATCTGGATCGAAGAATGGGACGCGAGATAGAGTATACAGTACTTAGACTTTGGGGAGCAAACTCAACCGAGCCAACTTCTAAAAAGGAATGCGATCGGGTTGCCCAAGTTGTTCTCTCTTCGGATGTTTTTTCATGTGCGGTGACCTTCTGGTTTTGCTCTTACCAGCATTTCAGCCGACCTGCGGTCTGCAGCTGGCTCGAAGAGTGGGCCTTTGGTATCCTACACACTACTAATCCATCTGTGGGAAATAACGATTTGGGTTATCCGGTCTGCCCGGAGGCAGCCGGTCATGGCCGAACATGCAACCAACTAGAATTAACACGGAGATAACCCCCGAAGACTACTCGGGTTCATCCGACATACTTGCTATGATAAGCGCTATTGAGTGAAAACTCACATTGAATTTTTTGGTGCAGCTGGAGCACCCACTGGGTGTAGCCTCCGGGTGACTTGGTGAGTCATCCGGAGAGTCTTCTGTTGCTGTAGCAGGTGGGGCACTCGGCAGACTCGTCCTCCGAGCCTCCGGGTGACTTGACGAGTCGGGCAAATTATCACTTGCGGTCGCAGCCGCACGCTTTTTTCTTCTTCTAAGTAATCGGCCCACACAAATGTGCAACCGGCTCACACTTTCTCTTGATTGCCACTGGTCCAATAGATCATAGGCGATCTCTTTTTTTCCTCATCTGGATGACCGATTAGGCGCAAACGGATGCCACTGCAGACTAGCGGGCGCAGTCGGCCTGGCACCAGCCGAACTGCTGAGCAATCGGCTCACACTTTTCTCTTGTCGCAGCTGGTCCAACAGATCACAGCCGACCTCTTTTTTTTCACATCCGGATGACCGACAGGCGCAACCGGATGCCACTGCGGTCTAGCTGGCGCACTCGGCCTGACACCAGCCGAACTGCTGAGCAATCGGCTCACACTTTTCTCTTGTCGCAGCTGGTCCAACTGATCACAGCCGACCTCTTTTTTCCCGCATCCGGATGACCTACAGGCGCAACCGGATGCAACTGCAGATTGGCGGGCGCAATCGGCCTGGCACCAACCGAACTACTGAGCAATCGGCTCATACTTTTCTTTTGCCGCAGCTGGTCCAACAGATCACAGACGACCTCTTTTTTTTCCGCATCCGGATGACCTACAGGTGCAACTGGATGCAACTGCAGACTGGCGGGCGCAATCGGCCTGGCACCAGCCGAACTACTGAGAAATCGGCTTATACTTTTCTTTTGCCGCAGCTGGTCCAACAGATCACAGCCGACCTCTTTTTTTTTACCATCGTCTGGCCGAGCAGACGCAATCGGTCCAGCGACTAACTTTTTTCTACAGTTGTCTGGCCGAGCAGACACAATCGGAACAAAGCAGTCAGCCTGAATCACAGTCAGACCGAACAACTGCGCATTCGGCCAAACCCATATCGCAGTCGGAAAAGCCTTCTTGTTTTTTTTCTTGTGTGTGTGCATGCATGCATCCGGATGGCCGAACAGAGCAATCGAGATAACAACAACACAATCGGTCCAACCGAGCTGCGCACTCGGCCCCCTTTTTTTCCAGGCCGAGTGCCTCTTTTCTGAATCTTCTTTTAGAGCATCTCCAGCCGCACCCCCAAGAGGCCCCCAAGACGGCGCTATTTGCGCCGGATGGAGGAAAATCGCCCAGCCGCGCCCCCAACAGCCCAAATAGCGCCGGATTGGGCCGAAATTGAGTCCGGCGATCCCAAGGCAAACCCGTCGCACTGGGGGTCGCTTGGGGTCGCCGGATGAAAGGAAAGCGAGCGAACGGAAGGAAAGCGCGCGCGATTTTGCGCGCGCCTCGCGTCGCGACCCACCTGTCGGCGTGTGAACACGCGTCGTCGTCATCCTCTCGCCTCGGCTTCCCCGCACTTGCCGCCACCGCAACGAATCAATGCGGCGCCGGTGACGAGTCCAATCGGCGCAGAGAGCATCAATGCGGCGCGTTGAGATACCCAATGGTCCATCGACCGCGCCGCCGCGTGTCCCGCCGTCTGTTCGCGTTCTTACCCCTTTATAAAAATGGGCTCGCCGGGGCGCTCTAGCCGCTCATCCTCTTCTCGAGCTCTCCTCTCTTTCTCGCCTTCTCTTCTCGAGCTCTCCTCTCGATCGCCATGGCCGACGACAACCTCTCCCGCAACGGCTTCAAGAGCCGCAACCTGTCGCAGATGGAGGCGCTTCTCCTCGCGCAGGCCGGCTACCCATGCTCGCCGGACACCAGGTCACCCCACGGGTGGGTGCTGTCCGCCGGTGGGGTGCCGGTGCCTCTGGTGGGCTCCGACGCGTTTCGCCGGGAGGTGGACGCCGTCCGCGCTACGATGACGGCGGCAGAGCGCACCGACCCCGACAACGCGCCCAACAACACGCCGACCTGGGAGGCATACTTCGCCGCCCGGCGAGCCCAGACCGTCACCTCCACCAACGGCCTGACGCCGGTGGTTGGTCGCAACAACCGTGATGGGCGACTCCGGTGGTGGAGCACGCAGGGCCGCACGCTGGAGTACGTGATGCGGCACATCGAGAACGGCAACACGCCGCGTCTCGATTACCCACCGCTGGGCTACGGGGCCGCCGTGGCGGCCCGCCGCTCCAACAGCCGCGCCACGCCGCTGTGGGCGACGCTGCCGCGCGACGACGGTGGCTCTTCTTCCTCCTCAGGCGGGCGACCTTCGCGCTCCACCGGCTCCCATTTATCGGGGCCGGCATACTCGCTGCCGCAGTTCTTCACCCCGGTGAAGCTAGAGGTGAAGAAGGAGCCCACCTCGGCGCCTTCCGGTCGCCTTAGCCGCGGCGTCACCATCGGCACCCCATCGGCGCAGCCAAAGCGCCGTGGCTTCTTGGGCTCCATGCTCGGGAAGAAGAAGGGCAAGGAAGTCGCTCCGCCTCCTCCTTCACCGACGGCCGCCGCCGACGACGAGGAGCTCGACGCCCAGATGGCATAGGCGAGGAATGATTACCTCGTCGAGCAGATGCGCCTCCAGCAGGAGGCGTGGGACCTCGCCGAGGCGAAGAAGCGCGCCGAGGCGGCGAGGGCCGAGGCGACGAAGAAGAAAGTGTCACGCGGCGCGGGCAGCAGCAGCCGCAGCAAGTGGGCGCCTCCACCGCCGCAATTCATTGTGCTGGACGCCACAGACGACAAGGAGGACGAGGAGGCGCCGCTGCGAGTGCGCAGGAGGCCGCTCGGCGGCGGGACCTGTGGCGCGCAGGCCGGCATCAAGCCGAAGCCAAAGGATGGCGGCGACGACGACGATGGCGCCGCCGGCGGCACTGCTGGAGGAGGCGCCCGGGAGACGTCCATGGACGCCCTCTACACCTTCTTGTTCCAGCACTAGACTAGTTTTTATTTTATTTTTTGTCGTTTATGTAAAATATGCCCGAACTTTAATGAAATCGGTCGAAGTTTGTCTAATTTACTTGATTTGACCCAAATTTACTTAAAATTGATCGAAATTTGGCCGAACTTGGGGAACATCTTGGGGCCGTGGCTGGGTTGCCGGCCCCCCAAGCCGCTATCGCCGTCGAAGTGACCCCCACGCGGCGCTAAAATAACGTCGAAAATCGCCTTGGGAACGAACGGCTGAAGATGCTCTTATTCTTTGAAACTTTTTCTGCTCTCTCACCAGTCGGCGAGGGGAGCGCGGACCGAGCTGTCCAGCGGCCGCAACCGGCGAGCCGCCGCAGCCGGCGGAGCAGCAACTCGGGGGCGCAGGCCAGGGGCTCCGCAACCGGAGGGCGGGGAAGCCAGCGGGGAGCGGGGGTGCGCCGGGGAGGGAGCAGCTGGGGATGCGCCGGCCCGGGCAGCCGTCGCTGGAGCTGGGTGCCGCAGTCGGTGGCACCGCAGCCGGTGAGCGAGGCAACCGGGGGCGGCCGCGAGGCGCGGTGGGGAGGGCTTGCACGGGCCAGCTCGATGGCGGGGTGGAGAAGCTCGGGTCCGACTCGATCGGCAGCGAGGAGGAAGTGCTCGGGGCTGCGCAGCTCGGAGATGGACCACAGCGGGCGCCGGGATGGGCGGCCACAGGCGCTGCAGCTGAAGGGGACGGAGGCGGCGAGAATCGGCCGTGGCGTTGGCGCAGCTGGACATCCAACCGATGCGTACAAGCATACCACATTATTTGGCTAATATCTGGGAGGTGTGTGTCCATTATACAATGTATGGGGTGTGTACGGGCAATATCTCGCTTGGATGCTTCTCTGCATTTCTTCTTAGCTGCTATTTATCTTTCAATCCTTCTCAGCCGGCAGCCGGGGGCGCTACGGCCTGGGAGAGAGGCGGGGCAACACGAGTAAGCTGCTGGATGGATTGCTCGCACGTATATGAAGAAGTACGCGAGCAAGCTGCTGGATGGATTGGGCGGCTTGGTTGCTGACGCGCTCGACTGCGTACAAACTCGGAGGCTGGAGCAGCTCGACGGTGAGTGTAGGAGTCGGATGGGCGATGAAGAAGATGGCGACGGCGGAGGCAGCAGAAACCTAGATCCAAGTCCACCTATGGTGGCGGAGGAGGAGCGGTGGCGATGGCGGTGGAATACGGCAGCACAGTCCTTAGTGCGGCGGCTGTAGGCGTCGGCGGCAGCAGCAGCACTGAGGAACGCGCAGGCGCGGCGGCAGAGGCAGTGGAAGAGAGCTCGAGGAGGACGATGAAGGGGGCAGGGGGCGGGGGTGCGTGGCGCATCCTCACCCCGTGGAGTATTTAAAGGCGCGGCCAGGAGGTAGTGGGATCCGGTGCGCCGATCTGGCGAGCGGTGTGACCGCGTGTATCCACAGAGCAGCGTCAGTTCGGAGCGCAGAAGATCCGGCGGACGGGACGGGACGTGCGTGCGTGGGTCGAGGCGGCGGTTATGGCATGTCAAATCATGGCACGACGTCCCGTATTCTTCGGCGAACTCGAAGCGGCAAGTTCGGTCAACATTCCAGTCAAACCAACCGTTAGGCGGATCGGTCGAGGAGGTCAAGAGCAATCAGTCAGTTGAGAGTAATCGGCCCATTGAGAGCAATCGGAAGATCAAGATCAATCGGCCAGTTGAGAGCAATTGGCCATTGAGAGCGGCCCATCGGGAGCAATCGGCAGATAGCAAACAACCAGCCTATTGAAGCAATCGGTCAGAAACAAAGAGTTAGCATTTTACAAGAGAAGGAACCTGTGCAGGCCACTCCGTCTCTGAGTTCGGCGGGACCTCCGCAGCTTCAGGGGCTACTGTCGGGGGAATGACCCCCGAGTAGGGTCACCCAGGGGAAACAATTCATCAAGGCAAAGATCACCGACCTGATGGTCACCGATCTAATCAAGGCCGAGCTAAACAAGATCAAGTAAGAAGTGGGCCGATCTGTTCTAGGTGAGGGCCGATTGCCCTAGAAAGGGTGCAATTGGCCTCATCCAGGAGCATTCGGCCGAAGTAAGAAGAGCATCGTCCGATCAGAGGTCCAGATCGGACACCTGGTACAAGAGCATTTAATGCGCAATCCCTGAAGATCGGGACTGTCAGAGGCGTGCGGTCTCCTCCAGCGCCGATCACGCGGACAGGCCGACAGGCCTAAATATCTAGCTTCACTGTTCATCACTGAGGTCTACGGGATAGCGGTATGGCGAGCCGCAAGTCTACACCGGGTCATCCGGAGAAGCACGATGTTAGGTCTCTAGCCGATCTGAGACAGACAGCTGGGCCCTCCCTCTTGTATATTTACCTTTGTACCCCGGGCTCGGCCTATAAGAGCCCCGGGTACCCCTTCTGCGTGGGGGACGACGGAGAAGTTATTGCAATCTCACCCACCATAGAGAGAGCAAGGAAAGATTAGAGACCGGAGGCCCTCTTCTTCTTCCTCTCATACAGCTCAAGGAGCATTCATTGTAGCCAGAGTTATTGCATATAGCTAGCTCGGCAGGACTAGGGGTGTTATCTCTACGGAGAGCCCCGAACCTGGGTACATCGTGGTGTCTCACCGTGTGTTCCCATTCTCGCTTCCGATACCAGCGACACTAACCTCGGTTTGTCCCCCTCATTAGCCATCCCTATGGCATCTGCCGTTACATATCGACGACAAGACCCCAACTAAACAAAAACTTACAAACAAGTCCTTGACTTTTACAAAGAAGACTCCACCACACTAGGAAATAGAAACGCAATCGGGTCCTCAACAACCTCCAGTCATATGCAATCTTGCCATCGCCGGGGACATTGTCGTGGAAAAAACACGCCAGATGTCCTCATTGGAAAACTTAGAGCGGGGCCTTTGCTATGAGTGCATACGAGGAGGAAGAGGCCATTGCGTGAAGATTCGGCACAAGAGAGACACAGTGATTTACCCAGGTTCGGCCCCTCGATGAGGTAAAGACCTACTTCCTGCTTTTCTTGTATTATATGTGGGAGATCTCGATTACAAGGGCGCTTGATGTCGTCGGTGACTCAAGAACTAGACTAAGTTGATTCGCCTCTTGGACGCCCGGGACCTAGGCTTATATGCACGCCGATCCCTAGGGTTTTACAATGACTCCGACTACGACACAAGATGGAGTCCTATTCTATCTCCTTGGCGGCTATCTTGTCCTCCAAGGCGGTTCGTCTCCTTTCCTTGTGCATCGGTCTTCACCTTGTAATACGGTTGATTCACAGGCCAAGTCTTCTTCTGGGCCTTCTCTTCAACAGGTCGGCCTATATGTCGACTCCCTTCATCTTGAGTGATGAGGCCTCCTTGTTGATCCTACAGGATCTCTGAATTATCCTCCCGATAGTAGCCCCGGGCATGAAGTCGGCTTTGGGGCAATCTTCCTTGAGAATAAATAATCAATAGAAGAGCCAGCAGAGGTAAGCCGGCAGTACTTTCCGAAGTCCACGCGTCAGCCATCATGAAGCCCGCGTCATCATGCCTTAACGATCATATCCGTTAGATATGGAATCTGTCTGTAATCTTTATTTCACCGGGATCGAGGCATCGTCTGCTTTTTTAGTCACGTCGTGCGTGAAGATCGAGGAAGTCCCATTTATTATGCCACGGGTTTTGCACTGTTGGTTGGACTCGGGTCCTCATAAATAGGATCCGGCCTTACCTGCCTCGTTTCCCCGTTCACATATATTTCCTTTCCCGCATTCTTCATCTTCTTCCTCTCGCCCGGTTCGCATCCTGGGGCGTCCAAGGTCATCGGAGAAGTCTTCCGCGACGCACGTCGAGCTTGACATCAATAGTGCTAGCTCTCCTCCTTCGAGTAGCACGGGGTTGTGCCACTCTCGCTCATCCGATTTGTAAGTATGCTTTCTCAGATCTTCCATTTTCCTTTTCCTCTTGTTCTTAAGAGCCACAGAACCTTTGATTCGTTTCCACCGAACCCTAGGGTCTTCGCTCGTGTATTGCCTTCGAGCGGGTAGGTTCAACCCTGTGTTCGCCCGATAGATTTCGGGGAATATTTTTGCCTTTTTGTTGTCCCGGTAGATCCATCGTGCCTACTCCAGGAAGCGGAAAACTGTTTGTGGCCTTCCAAGTCTGTCCAAACGATTCATTGTTCTTGCTTATATCTTATTTTTATTTATTTTACTTGTTGTTGTTTCTTTTTAGCCATGATGTTGGTTCCGAGATGAAGAGAACCGGAGCCACCAAGAAGGCCGAACAGGCCAAGAATAAAAAGATTACCGTTTCGAAACCCAAGTCGGATCTCTCTTGTGACTGGGCAAGGTCCATCGTAGCTGAAGCCCGTCTTCGTGAATTGGAGGAACAAGGGCTACTTACTCGTCAGGAGATCATTGGATGGAGAGCCCCCATGACTGAGACCCGGCCTCAGTCTAGGGAAGGCGAGGTCATAGTCTTTGTTGATCATGTGACCCGGGGTTTTCGTCCTCCCAGGTCCCTATTTTTTCGTGAGCTTCTCCAATTTTATGGTTTACACCCCCATGACCTAGCTCCCAACTACATCGTCAATGTTGGAAACTTCACAGTATTTTGTATAGTTTATCTGCAGATGAAGTCGTCGATCCCGCTCTTCCAAGAGTACTTTTATTGCAACAAGAAAACTGAGAGCAGTGGGGGTCAACCTATTGAATTCAGAGCCATCACACATCAACGACGGGCCAGATGCAATTATCCGTCAATGAGGCTTTATACCCATAACAAAGAGTGGAAGAAGTCATTTTTCTACTGCAGGGTTACCAGCCCAGCAGGCCAGCCCCCTTTGCCAGGCTTCCATGACGGTTGACTCGTATACTCCGCCATTTTAAACTCTTGGCCAAGTGAGTAGGATAAGAAGATGCTTTCTCTAGTTCTCGAGGAGGTCAAGGCTTTATTGGCTCATGGCCTAAGTGCCATAGATTTGATCCGTTGTTGGGTCGAATGGCAGGTGCAGCCTCTGAGTGAGCGCACCAGACTTATGTGCGAATACTCCGGCTCCAAAGACAATATGAGATTCTCTCAAGTAGTCTTTGAGCCGACAGAGGCGGCTCGGGCTACCAAGAAATTCCTATGCGAGACTTTGGAAACAATTAGTACGGTGGGTCTAGCCCCTTTCTGCATCAAGAATCCAGCTCCAGCGGTAATATCGCAAATTCTATCGCTTTCATCATATTTTTGTAAAGGGAGAGGTTCTAACTTGTTATCTGGTCACCTTACCCATAGGTTGGAGACCCTTGGTGGGTGATGGATCATCCTTCGGTATCCGAGGAAGGAAATGAAGAGGAAAATGAGGATGAAGAGGACGAGGAGGAGGATAAGGTATATTGCATTCCCTCTTCGTCAAGTCCTTATGTATATATTTGGAGAATAATATTCTCTATTTTTTATAGAGGGATGAGGAAAACGTTGGTGAGAACCCGACCGGGAAAGACGCTGGGGAGTTGACCAGAGCTTCCTCAGACAACAAGGTACTGAGCCGACGGATGACCCGCCTTGCTCTAAAAAAGATACCCTTTGAATCCGAGCCTTGGAAGTCTATACTTCTTCGCATAAACCTCTTTCTTCTTGCCCTTTGTAGGAGGCGGATGGAAAAAATAGGAGGACCTGGAGTTTAGACTTTGACCTCCCTTTGGAAAAGGGCATTGGCGTTAGTGAACGTCGCATTCGTCCCAGGCCAATGCGTCGCAAGGAGCGCGTGTCGGGCGAACAAGATGTTGAGACCGACTCAATTTTGTCGAGGGAGTCGGGGGATGATTTTGGTGACTTCAGGATCGAAGTTGGGTAAGTAATTTTTATAATAAGTCGACACCCATATAATATTGTTTTTCTAACATTCTGGCACATTTGTGTAGTGTGCAGGTTGCACTTGAGGAGTCATCTGCTGTGGAAGGGGCAGTTCCAGTGCCCAATCTTGATGGGGTGTTTTCACCTGTCAAGTCCATGGATAAGGAGTCTGAGGCTGCTGTTGAGGATATTGTACAGCTGGCTCGGGAAGAGGAGACGGTGTTGGCAAGGACCGTGCCGGAGGGCACTGTTGATATAATGGTTGGTGATGATTAGGCGTCACGACCGGATTTTCTACTGGCTCCCGCAGCGAGGGAACCGACTCAGAGAGGTGCATCCTCTTTGGCCCTTGAGGGCCGGGAGGGTGACGAGGATCAGCCTCGGCAAATCCCATGGTCAGGGACCCTGGGTTAGATCGTAGAGAGGAACAGGTTGGCGATACTCGTCGGCTAACAGGAGAAGCACTTCCTGCTCGATTGTATTATGCGAGGGGGCGATTACAATGGAGGTCTAGGCGAGTTCACTCAAGACCGGAGGTGTCGATTGTAGATTGGATGTCCTGAGGCGTCACCCCTCCCAGCCTTTATAAACTAGGCTGGGTCCCGGGGAGTCCATCTCAGGTTACAAGGACGAATTCCTAAACTAGCTTCGGCTTGGACGCCAAGTCTTGACTTCCTTGTTGGTCGCGGACTCCTACATCGGTGCTTTGAGTGGGCCAGTCATGGACCTGTCGAGGCTTCTATCGGCCCCTCCGTGTTTGTACGCACCAGGTATACCCACACGCAGGAGTCGTGGGGTCACCCCCTTGTTAGTAGCCCCCGAGTGCCTAGGGGACTCGAAGAGTCACGCAGGCACTCGAATCCATCATCGCTTGCCTTCATATGCGCAGCGCGACTGCGAGTCACTGGCAGTTTAGCCATGACAATGTTTCTTCGAGGGATGATAAGCTGAAACGGCCCAAGGTAGTCGACTGGTCGAGCCTTGGTGAATTGCGCTAGTGGCAAATACCTCAGTATCCCAATCAAGCCCGTGTCTCTCGACACGAACTTGGAAACGACCGGTGTCTAGCAAAGTCCATGCCGCTGCTGGCCTTAGAGGATCGATGCCGCTGGTCCCAGAAAATAGCCTTAACGCATCCGTTATCGGCTCATCTTTCTATCATGCAAGCGCATGGAAAACGTCGGGAGTGAAGTCGCGATGTGGCAAATCCCGGCTTGGCCGACTGTGCAGCGGGGTCTTACCTACGCGCTAAGCTTGCGCGACATCTGGGGTACGGCGAGTCGCAGCCCAAGCATCATTTTTATAGAGCCGCGGAGCCTAATTAGAGATGCACCCACTTGGAATAAACGATCAAGTGGACTATTAGAAGTCACTCGCGGAGCTTTTGCGAGCTCGAGCGAGGATTCGATAAGAAAGCACCCACTCGGAAAGTCGTCGAGTGCGTGGGCAGATTGTCTTGTCGGATATTAGTTGAGTCTTGCGAGTAGCCACTCGAATGCTTCGTTGTCTTCAGGGTGAGGGAGCAGCCGAACTCTGGGGATGCGTCATTTGGTTGGTGCGATTTGTCACTCGAGCACATTATTGCCTTCTGGGTGAGGGAGCACCCTAAACTCTTTGGATGCAATGATTGCTTGTTGGTGCGAGTGGTCACTCGAACATGTCTTCGTCTTCTGGGTGAGGGAGCACCCGAACTCTCGAGGTTTTGGGCCTTTCTTTGTTTTTAGCGAAGGCAAGGTGCTCCCGATGGGAGTAAAAGATTTTGAAATACAATCAAAAGTTTTTAGAAACGGAACGCTGACAGATGGCAATGACGCGTACTCAATACGTCTTGCTAAGATTTGACATTGCCGGGCTGCCTGACAAGTTGGATGGCTGTAGCTTGTGAATGGAAGTGACATGACGCAATGCTGCCCAGAAATTCCGCACTGTGTGATTATGGCCCTCGTTTTTCACGTGTGGTGGGCGGTATGGTTACTGCGCCAGTTGGGTTTTCCATGCTTCACGGCTATCGTGGGAGCGCGCCACGTCTGCGGGGTTCCGAGATCAACGGTGGTTGGGTGTTCCACGGCTATTGGTTAAATACCGGGGGGCTGGGTGGATTTAGGTTTTACCCAACCCTTGCCTTCCTCTGCTTGTTCTTCTTCCTCTGCTTTCTCTACTCTTTGCCTCTTGCCTCTCTACTCTATGCGGTTGTGCGGCGAGATTCCATGTCCAAGCGTCCTCGGAGCGCAGCGCAAGAATCAGCGAGGATGTCTGGTAGATGGGAGCGGTTTTCTTTTGGTGCTACGGATCTAGATGCGCCGGTGGCAGATGGCGTTGTGGTAGATGGTGCTGCTCGGATTCCTGGGGATGAAGAAGTTCCCGCGCCTCATCCTGACAAACGGGTATGATTTCAAAGCTTCTTCCCTCGTGGGTTTGCGCTTTCGGTTCATCCTTTCGTCCGGGGATTGCTTTTTTTCATATCAGTTGCAGCTGCACGATTTGACCCCTAATGGGATACTACATATTGCCTACTTCATCACGCTCTGTGAGGGCTTCAATGTGAAGAGGACGAACTCTGAGTACGCCATTGGGGGCATGGGCATTTCCATTAAGGATAAAAATGCTTACTTTGATCTGGAGAATCTGGATTCTGTCTATACATGGCGGAAGAGCTGGTTTTATCTGAAGGACCAGCATGTTGATGGACAACAATTTGGCCTTGCTCCTTTCAATCCGGTTGCGCGAGTAGCTAAGCGGTCCTCGTGGTCACATTCTCTGTCTGCTGGTGAGATGTCTGTTGTCGAGCCGTTGGTGCAGAAAATTTCTGACTTGAAGAAGGCAATAACTGGTGGCCAGCTTATCTCTGTGTTCGTGAGGAGGCGCATCCAGCCACTTCAGCATCGGGTGCATCCCATGTGGCAGTATACTGGACCCGATGACTCGACCAGGTGTTCGTCCAAGGACTTCTTCGGTGATGACCTTTTGTCTCGGGTCCAGCAGGTTATGAAATGCACAAGTATTGGGGTTGAGAGCCTCATTCGTCCATATGCTGCTGATGCACCTCTCCCCCAGGTATTTACTTCAGTTTTTTTTGAGATTTTGACTGATATCTGTTGAATTTTCATAATGCTCTTACTTGCAGAATCATTCTCCCCTGCTAAACAATCCTCCACAACCTGAGGATGCGGAGATACTGGATGATCCTGATGCAGCCAATGTTGATCCCGCGCGCGCGGGTGATGGGGGCGCTTCGTGTGCTGATGCTGGCGAGTCCGCGAGTGGAAAGCCGTCATCTGCTGATGACGGTGAAGACTTGAGTCCTTTGCGTATCAAATGCAATCGCTCCTCGAGTGCGAGTGAGCGTGATGCAGCGGGTGATGATGAGCTGCCATCAGTCGCACCTTCTGTTGTGCCGTGCCCTCCTCCGGCTGCTCCAAAGAAGCGCAAGTTTGGGGTGTTGCTTCGTCCGGGCGTCGCGCCTGTTGTGTTCGTATAACTTCTGCTGGGTGATTTTGCTGTTGTTTTGGCTTCTGTTTTGATGATATGTCATTTGCAGTGTTGTTCCTGTTCCGGCTACTTCATCCACGAGTACTGCTGTTGTTTATCTTCGGTCGACTGACTCTGGTGTGGAGGTTGGTCAGCCAGTTCCTTCCGCGACTCCTGTAGCTTCGGGTGCAGGGACGACCCCCGCGACTGTTCCATCCGGGGGATCTGCTGCGGCTACTGAAGGGAACTCCCTCCCAGACGCGAAACCTGCGATTTCTGAAGAGCGCTTTTTGGAAAGGCGAGGTCTCTCCATTGAAGATAAGGCCAAGGTTTTTTATCGCATGGCTGAGCAGGTATAGAGTTTGTTGTCCTGCTGATTCATATTGGGGCGCGATAGCGCTCCCGATGGGAGTAGCCCCCGAGGCTGCGAGCAATCACTTGTGATTGGTTCAGTCGTAGACTTGACCTTCTCTCTTTTATTGATCTTTGAGCAACATTGGGGGCACGACAGTGCTCCCGATGGGAGTAGCCCCCGAGGCTGCGAGAAATCATTTGTGATTGGTGGTGACGAGGGGGTGACCCCACGACTCCTATGAAGGAGCCTACCCGGTGTACCCGAAGACAGAAGGCCCATCGAGATGCCGCCTGGGCCCAGCCTTAGCCCACTAGTGGCACCGACGTAGGAGTCCATGACTAATAAGGACGACTTAAACCTGGCATATAAGGCAAGCTTAGGGTTAGGAAATACTATCTGTAATCTAGGACGGACTCCCCGAGACCTGGCCGACTATATAAAGGCTAGGAGGGGAGATGTCAAGATCATCCAATACACAATCTGTAACCCTAGCCTTCAGCGGACTAGCCTTGGCCTCCCCTGTAATCGCATCTCCAAGCAATAATATCGAGCAGGAACGTATCCTCCTGTTAGCCGACGAGCTATTGTCCAACCTGTGCCTCTCATGACTAACCCAGGGTCCCTGACCATGGGATTTGTCGGGGTCCATCCCCGTCAATTGGCACCGTATGTGGGAACTACACAGGTTGGAATTACGATCTCGGCAGTTCCGTCTTCAGCAAGCCACAACTCAAGAGCAAGAACCAGATCCAATCCACCCGAAGAATTCAAGATCACGGCAAACATCTCTGCCGCCCGATCAAGATCACTCGGCCTGCAGCTGTGCCAAGACCAATACTATGGCGGCAACCGAGTCCGTCACCAGCGAAGGAGAAATCGACGACCCAAAAGAAAGGCACGAGAGTTCTACACAGAGATCCCGATCAACGAACTACAGCACGAAGAAGAGGACCCGCCGACCACTCGACGACCCACCACCACCCAGGCACCCGCCGCACAACAAGACACCGATTCCGAGCGCGAGATCAGCGATCCTCAAGATCACCGCCAACAAAGAAGAAATCGACGACCTAGAAGACAGGCGCGAGGATTCTACGAGGAGACCCCACTCGACGAGTCGCACTACACATCTACGCGCTCGCCGACCACTCGATGACCCACCGCCGCGCGGACAGCTGTCGCCCGCAAGGACAACGACTCTGAGACCCAGACCGGCGAATACTACGACCCAGATCGAAGACCAGACGAATTCACCAACCTTATAAGGAACCAGAATCTGAGCGAGGGAATCTAAATCGACCCGCGAGTCCCCGAGCAACCGGCGGATCATGCACAGATCTTCCGAATCTCAAGGAGAAAACGACACGTCGGATCCAGCAAACTCACGGTCAGGGAGCAGCTAGAAGGACCCTGCACGATCCACTTCTTCGAAGACAACTGGGGATACATCAGATCGGGTCACACTCTAGGAGACTGCCGCCTGTTCAACGAACTCGCCGACAGCCTCCAGAAGGAAAAAACAACGAGAAGCCAAGCGCACTCGACGAACCGAGCAGTCGCCGACTCCAGGTCCCGAAAGACGCTACAACCCGCCTCAAGGACAGGTGTACACAATCCAAGATGGCAGGGTATCGCAAGCCCAGCAGGACGCCTACACCCTGCAAGCCAGAGCAGCCGAGAACCTAAACACAGTTGAAGTCTACCAGTTGCACGATGCAGAAACTACTATCACGTTCTCCCAAAACGATCACCCACCTGCAGTCCCAAGGCTGGGGCATGCGCCCCTGGTACTCAATGCTCAAATTGGAGGGTACGACATGGACAGAATCTTCATGGACAGAGGAAGCAGCATGAACATAATCTTCGTCAGCACCCTACACAAGATGCTGATCCCACGATCAGTATGGAAGAAATCAAGCACCGTGTTATACGGAGTAGTCCCAGGAGAAGCGGATACTTCCCTTGGAGTAATCGAGCTCGAAGTTGTCTTTGGCAGCAGTCGCAATTTCGCAAGACACACCCTCGAGTTCGAAGTGCTCGACTGGCAGTCACAGTACCACGCCATACTGGGACGTCCAGCATTCGCGCAATTCATGGAGGATCCGCACTACGCCTACCTCAAACTCAAGATGCCAGGATCCACGGGCGTCATTACAGTCAACGGGAGCTTCATCAAATCAGACCAATCTGATCGCGATTTCCACAAAGTTTCCGACACCTTTGGAGCCGAGCAAGAACTCGCAGAAACATCCATGGCGATAGACAAAAGTATCTTTCCGCTAGCAAGTCGAAGCGAGTCAAAAGAGTATGGGCGAGACTTCAGGATCGACAGCGACACGGTCACCCACCAGGTGCACCCGACGGACCCAGAAAAAACAGTCCGCGTGTACGCCCACCTCCTGGAAGAGTAAGTGACTGCCCTCATCGCTTTCCTCCGTGAAGAATGGGAAATCTTTGCCTGGTGCCCAGCCGACATGCCAGGAGTACCGCGCGAGTTCGCGGAACACGCGCTGCGCATCATGCCAAACACCAAGCCAGTGAAGCAAGCACTACGAAGATTCTCAGAACCCAAGCGCAGAGCAATCGGGGAGGAAGTCAACCGATTACTCTATGCCCAATTCATCAGAGACGAAGAAGGCCACTTGGATCGCCAACCCTGTGCTGGTCCCCAAGAAAGACACAGACGTGCTGCGAATGTGCGTCGACTACGGGCCAGTCAACAAACACTACCCAAAGGATCACTTTCCCCTGCCAAGAATCGATCAGATAATCGACTCGACAGCAGGATGCGATCTACTATCGTTCCTCGACGCCTACTCAGGATACAATTAGATCAGAATGAAGGAAGAAGACGGAGAGCATACATCATTCATCACCCCTTACGGCGTATTTTGCTACAGGACAATGCCCTTCGGACTCAAGAACGCCGGTTCCACATACCAGCGTATGATGCAAGCCTGCTTGAAAGAGCAAATCGGAAGAAACGTGCAAGTCTACGTGGACGACATCGTCATCAAAACTTACGACCTGCGCGAGACCTTCGCAGTGCTCAACAAGTACAAAATCAAGCTCAACCCGAAGAAGTGCACATTCGGCGTCCCAGCCGGGAAGTTGCTCGAGTACATGGTCTCCGCTCGAGGAATTGAATCGAACCCCGAGAAAGTTCAAGCAATCGTCAGGATGCAGGAGCCAACCGACATCAAAGGCGTACAACAGCTCACCGAAAGACTCGCAGCCTTGAGTCGTTTCATCAGCAGATTGGGAGAGTGCACACTGCCATTCTACTAGCTGCTCAGAAAAGGGGAGAAATTCGAGTGGACCGAAGAAGCCCGCAAAGCATTTGCGGACCTGAAGAAGACACTCTCGACCCCACCAATATTGGCGGTACCCAAAGAACGAGAAAAGTTGTACCTCTGCGCGGCGGCACGCAACAACGTGGTAAGCACAACACTCGTCGTCGAGCACACAGAAGAAGGTAAGGTCCAGAGCATGCAAAGGCCGACCTACTACCTCAGCATGCTCTTGACAAAATCCCAGCAACGGTACCCACACTACCAGAAGCTACTACTGGCCATCATCATGACCTCAAGAAAGGTGTCGCACTACTTCGACGAACACCCTATCACAATCGTGAGCAGTGCACCACTCGCGGACATCCTCAACAACCCCGGAGCGACTGGGCGAGTCGCCGAGTGGAATATTGAGCTCAGCCCACGGGACCTACAGTTCAAGCACCCAACAACAATCAAGGCCCAAGTCCTCCCAGATTTTCTGGTCGAGTGGACGGAGGTCCAAACACCAGCCCCCCCGGACCTATCGAACTCATGGACAATGTTTTTTGATGGGTCTAAAATATAGCAAGGAGCCGGAGCAGGAGTTGTTCTGGTCTCCCCCAAAGGAACGAAACTCAAATACGTCCTCCAGATCAACTTCAGCCACGCCTCCAACAACGAAGCCGAATACGAGGCACTGCTCTTTGGCATGCGCATGGCCAAAACATGCGGTGCCACTCGCCTTGTAATCTACGGAGACTCCAACCTCGTCGTCCAGCAGGCGATGAAATACTGCAATGCAGTAGCCGACATCATGGAGGCCTATCAGAAGCTCTACAACACGCTCAAATTAAGTTTTGACGGTTGCGAGCTCAATTATATCCCCAAAACAAACAACACAGAAGCCGACGAACTTGCAAACATCGGCTCGACTCGAGGACCAGTACCACCCGACGTCTTCCTCGAAAGCATCAGCCAGAGATCCATAAAGGTAAAAACAGCAGCACCCGAGGCAGTTGTAGATGACGACACCACTGAGCCAGCACAGGTGGCATCAACGAGTCCATCCGAAGGCAGCATCAGCCAAGCGGTCGAACCTACAGATCCAACATCACTCGAAGGACCAGCGTGGACAAAACCGTTCCTCCGATTCTTAATCGAAGGCACGTTACCGCAAGACGTCTCAGAAGCTCGACACATCAGTCGCCGATCCAAGGCATTCACAGTGATCAACAGACAGTTATACAAGCGCAGCATCACCCAGATATTCCAAAAGTGCATCGACGAAGAAGACGACAAATCCCTACTACTCGAAATCCATGAGGGTACATGCGGGCACCACGCGAGCAGTCGAGTGCTCGTGTCCAAAGCATTCCGAGAAGGGTTTTATTGGCCCACTGCGATGAAAAACGCAGAAGACATCGTGCGACATTGCATCGCCTGTCAAAAATTCGCTAGCAGACCACATGCTCCAGCCTCAGAACTCAAGACCATACCACTATCATGGCCGTTCGCCACCTGGGGACTCGACATGGTGGGCCAGCTCAAGAATCATCAAAGGGAGGAAGAACACACCTTCTAGTAGCAGTCGACAAGTTCACCAAGTGGATCGAAGCAGTGCCCATCACCAGCTCCACAGCCCTCACGGCAGTAAATTTTATCAAATCAATAATCTTCAGATTCGGCGTACCACACAACATCATCACGGACAACGGTACAAACTTCACAGCGGCAGAATTCCAGAACTTCTGCGAAGAACTGGGCATCAAAATCAACTACGCATCAGTCGCGCACCCACAGTCCAACGACCAGGTGGAAAAAGCAAATGGCCTAGTATGCGGAGGAATCAAAAAACGACTCCTTGCATCACTCGAGCAGGCCACAGGCAACTGGGTAGAAGAACTCCCTGCAGTACTATGGAGCCTACGCACTACCCCAAATATCGCAACCCAGTACACACCTTTCTTCATGGTGTACGGGTCGGAGGCAATGCTACCACATGACCTCAAATTCGGGGCACCCCGGATCTCGGGGTACAAAGAAGAGGAAGCAGAAGAAGCACTACAAGATGACAAGGAGACAACAGAAGAAGCAAGAGACACAACCCTAGCACGGTTAGAAGGGTACCAGGACAAGCTGCGCACTTACCAAAGAAGCCGCCTGCGCACCAGAACCTTCAACAAAGGTGACCTTGTCCTATGGCTCATACAAGAGAAAGTCCACAAGCTTGCCCCCCAATGGGAAGGACCGTTCATAATTTCAGAGGTCATAGGAGGAGGCGCCTATAGACTGAAGAACCCGAAGACTGACGTGCTGGAAATATGCCGTAGAGGCAATAATCAAATGTTATTATATATATTTCCACGTTCGTAATTAATGTTTATATTTCTGTTCTATAATTGCAATGATCCTGACTGTGAGATTCAGAAGAAAACTCATTTGCATGTGTGGAAATGTAAACACCAAGAGTTCCTGGTTTAGCCTCTAAGACCAGCTCATGTGCTAACTGATGATTACGTTTTCTTAATCATGGACATTGTTCTTGGAACAAGGATGTCAGTAGCAATGAGAACATATTGTTAGCAGAACAATGATGTTGAACCGACCCTAGTAATGAATGATATACTTAGAGATCACACCGTAACAATGTTATAAGTCATATCATGAAATGTTATCATATACGTAATTCCTTAGACCATGAGAGTATCGAGTTGCTTCACACAGGAAGATGTACTTTGGTTCTTAGATGAATCCTCCCGTTACTGGGAAGTAGTAAAATAAGTTCTGGGTACATCAGATAGTGTGTCTAGTAATTGCGATAGTTCAAGACTGGGATTTGCTCCTTCACGATGAAGAAGATATTCACTTCGGGCCCACTCGGTATGACGGTATCCATTATAGTCTGGCCAGACGCATTGTGATTTAGTCACGGGGATACCGGAATACGATAACGAGAAAAGGGACAAACGAGCAAAGAGGATAACGAGTGGCTTGTGTTCAAGAAGTTGTTACACATGGGTGCCAAACTTCTCTCCTCTCACTTTGTCATATATCGCGAAGCAAAGGGAATGGTACATGGCTAACATAAAGGTTCACTCGAAGTTTATTCGTGTATGTGCGGGAGTCAACATGGGTGTCCATGGCTCCGCTGTTGATTCTTGGCTATTGACAAAAGGCTGTTGACCTGTGTCCGGAAGATGTTCTGAGTCATGTCCGCATTATACCAAACCTATTGGGTCACACACTTAACGAGTAGTAATCTGTTAGAGAACTAGGAGATGAAAAAATAAAGGGTACCGGAATTTTTTCGGGTGGAACCGGAAGTGTTTCCGGGTAGCACTAGAAGTGTTCTAGGTGGTACCGAATGGTTTCGGAATATTCCTGAATGGTCTCGGATGATTCCAGAATATTCAAGAAGAGTCTTGAAGTGGTAACAAGACATCCGTGATAGTCTCGGAAGGTTTTGCAACATTCGGTAATAGTTGTGGAGAGGTTTCGGAAGGTTCCCGGGAGCTTATGGAAGTATCCGGAGGGTTAAGGAACTCTCCAAACCGCGGAAACCGACGTTAGACCAAGTAAGAAGGTCCACAAGGTCGTAACTCGGAAGGAAAAGGACTTTCCTTGAGTCCAAGGCCCAGATGCCAGGGTCCCTGGCGTTTTGGACCAGGACGCCGGGGTCCGCGGTGTTTCGGCGGGGAATCCGTGTTGGACTCCTCCTGGTGGCCAAAACCGACTTTGGGGAGAACCCTCGCCCAAGTTGCGACCCCAGGCTTCCACCTATATATTCGGGGGCAGGGGTAGCCCCAAAGAGACACCAGAAAAGCCCCAAGGCTGCCCCAGCTAAATCCCACGCGCCTCTAATTCTCTTCAGGCTAGATCGTTCTAGTCCGGACGCCGCTAGGCTCTTCTCCCTCTAGTTTCTCTCGGTGGCGTTCTTATCTGGACGGCGGAGCGCTGCTGGATTACTACATCGGGATGTGTGGATACCGGTAGAGGGATCATACCTTTGATCCTTCTTCGAGGTCCTTCTTCTTCGAGGTCCTTCTTCTTCCTCGGAGATCATGTTAGAGGGACTTGTTCGTGGTACTTGATCGGGACGGATCGCGGGACGGTTCACGGGACAGATCGTGCAACGGATCGTGGAACGGTATGCGGGATCGATATCCTCGCGGTTGGGAGGTCATTGAAATTCCTAGCTGCGGGGATCTGCACCAACGGTCTTCACCAACTCTACTTCCGCTACATCGGTTGGTGAGCCATGACCTAAAACCTTGTATGTAATCTTCATAGATGATCTTGGGTGATTGCTACGTAGGCCGAATTTTTTTGTTTTCTACTGCGTTTCCCAACATGACGAGGACGTGGGAAATCCATGGAACGTAGCGAACCTACGCCTGTTCTACCCATAGTCTCCACCAATGATGCTCGACTGGCAACTCATGGAACCATTCGATGCAATAAAATGATGTTTCCCACATGCTACCACCCCAAAGCACTCGGGGGCTCGAGTGCAGACTCCCCTCGAGAGACGCTATCATCGCTCACGCGATCTTTACTTAAAGCACTCGGGGCTCGAGCACAGACTCCCCCCGAGTGAGGCTATCGTCGCTCACGCGATCTTTCACCAAAGCACTCGGGGCTTGAGCACAGAGTCCCCCGAGAGACGCTAACGTCGCTCACGCGATCTTTACTTAAAGCACTCGGGGGCTCGAGTACCAGCTCCCTCCGAGAGACGCTATCTTCGCTCACGCAACCTTTACCTAAAAACCCCCGATAGGCGCCACTTGCTGAAAACCGCTGGGAATCAAAGGGAGGACACGGCTACAACTAGGTGGAACACCAAGTACTTTGAAGAAATATGGATGGAGCACAGGACACAAACAAATCCTTTAAGTCTTCACCTGATCGCCAACGATCACCTAAAGACTCGGGGGCTACTCCCACCGGGAGCGCTGTCGCGCACCCGATAAAAGACGGAAATTAACGGAAGAACGACAAAGGAAACAAATCTCAGCCTACGTTCGACTCTCCGACTCGAACGTAGCCTTGGGGGCTACTCCCATCGGGAGCGCTATCGCGCACCCGATAGAATCCACAGTACAAGGGCGTGATGGAATCGAAGACAGCTCTCGTTGAAAGAATTCACAAACAGCTCATACAAACAAAGACTCGAATGTTGGGAAACGTAGTAGAATTCAAAAATTTCGTGCCTACGTAACAAGCACCCAAGATCATCCAAGATAGATTGCATACAAGGTTTAGGTCTTTGCTCACCAACGGTTGCAGCGGAAGAAGAGTTGGTGAAGCGGGTGGACGTAGTGTAAGTAGATCTCGC
Organism: Bromus sterilis; assembly: GCA_950022295.1. NCBI lineage: Eukaryota > Viridiplantae > Streptophyta > Magnoliopsida > Poales > Poaceae > Bromus > Bromus sterilis. The sequence continues at coordinate 137,311,721 of OX465599.1, read as the reverse complement.
AAGTTCTCCCACGAACAGTCCCTCGATCAATCCCACGAACATGTCCCGCGATCTAGTCCCACGGACAAGTCCCATGAACAAGCTCCTCGAAGAAGGGTCGAAGGTACGACCCCTCCATTAGTATCCACACCTCCCGTAGCAGCAATCCAGCAGCGCTCCGCCGTCCAGAGATGAACGCCACCGAGAAAACTAGAGGGAGAAAACCCTAACGGATTCCGATCTAGAACAGCGTCTAAACCGGGGTCTAATTGTGGAGCAACGGGGTTTAGAGGAGGGAGGGTGGCGCATAGGCCTTGGGGACAAGTTGTGCTGCGCCCCCCACCCCTCCCCCACATTATATAGGTGGCCAAGAGGCCCTTGGGGCGCAATAAGGGGGGTGGGGAGTCCAACTTGGACTCCCAAACCTCCCAAACCTTCCCACCGGAAACCTGCCATATTGGAGAGTTGGACTTTCCACCAGGAGGGGGATTCCTTCCCCTTGGTGTGCCCCCACCCCTTGGCCGGCCAGGGCAGCCTAGGTGGCTTGCCCCCCAAGGCTAGGGGCGCAGGGGAGTGGGTGGTACTGTCCGGAACCTTCTGGAACCTTCCATGACCTTCTAGAAGCTTCCAGGACCTTCCGGGACATACCGGGACCGTTTCGGGACATTCCGGACACTTCTGGAGCACTTCCAGGACCTTCCGAGACTGTTCTCGGACGTTCCGGAGCCATCCGGATAGTTTCCAAGACCATCCGAGTTACAGTTTAAGCCACCGGATGACCGCGAAGGTTGTCGGGACGCCCAGCGATTATCCGGAAACTATTCCGGTTGATCCAGGACTTCCTCAGTACCATTCTCATATGTTCCGGAACCACCTGGGACTACTCCAGAGTGATTCGAACATAACCTTAAATACCCAGAACTACTTCTGGTGCCCTTATGAACAATTCCATAAATCTTCGGAACTACTTCCGGTACCCGTATGAACTATTCTGCTTTGCTTCCACTAAACCTTCTACCATACTAGTATTCTAACAGACTACTGCTCGTTAAGTGTGTGACCCAATAGGTTCGGTATAATGCAGACATGACTCAGAACATCTTCCGGACATAGGTCAACAGCCTTTTGTCAATAGCCAATAATCAACAGCGGAGCCATGGACACCCATGTTGACTCCCGCACATACACGAAGAAACTTCGAGTGAACCATTATGTTTAGTCATGTACCATTCCCTTTGCTTCGCGATATATGACAAAGTTAGAGGAGAGAAGTTTGGCACCCATGTGTAACAACTTTTGAACACAAGCCACTCGTTATCCTCTTTGCTCGTTTGTCCCTTTTCTCGTTATCGTATTCCGGTATCCCCGTGACTGAATCACAATGCGTCTGGCCAGACTATAATGGATACCGTCATACCGAGTGGGCCCGAAGTGAATATCTTCTTCATCGTGAAGGAGCAAATCCCATTCTTGAACTATCACAGTCACTAGCCACACCATCTGACATACCCAGAACTTATTTTACTACTTCCCATTTACGGGAGGATTCATCTAAGAACCAAAGCATGTCTTCCTTTGTGAAGCAACTCGATACTCTCATGGTCTAAGGAATTACGTATATGATAACATTTCATGATATGACTTATAACGTAGTTACGATGTGATCTCTAAGTATATCATTCAATACTGGGGTCGGTTCAACATCATTGTTCTGCTAACAATATGTTCCCATTGCTACTGACATCCTTGTTACAAGAACAATGTCCATGATTAAGAAAACGTAATCATCAGTTAGCACATGAGCTGGTCTTAGAGGCTAAACCAGGAACTCTTGGTGTTTACATTTCCACACATGCAAATGAGTTTTCTTCTGAATCTCACAGTCAGGGTCATTGCAATTATAGCACAGAAATATAAACATTAATTACGAACGTGGAAATATATATATAATAACATTTTATTATTGCCTCTAGGGCATATTTCCAACAGTCTCCCACTTGCACTAGAGTCAATAATATTGTCAGTGCTTGAGCACTTTACACCTATGGCATACCGGTGTAATAAATGCCTCATTTGTGGTATAGACCTCATCTTCGGATCTGACGTTTCAGGCCCGTTTGTATCTTGCATATCTTCGCGTTTTCACGCTATCATAAAATTCACTAATTTTATCAGTTTAGCTTTGTATATGTTTGAATCATTTGGTAGGACCTTGGTTCCTTAGAATAAGTCATGAAATCATTCATCAATGTTCCATGAGCTTCAAGCATCTAGGAAACCATACCTTGTTCATAAATGAACTGATGATTCAAAATACCCTCCCTTGTTACTTCTTTAAGCAACAATATACTTAGCCTCTGTTATAGAATTCGCCACAGTATCTAACTTTAACACAGTTCCTTCATACTGTGCCACCCTTATGTGTGAAACACATAATCCCAATTAAAATCGAAAATCGATCGGAGTAAGTATGAAGACTGAATTGGTGTAACTGTTTACATCAAAATTCAGCTGGTGTAACTTGTTACAACGAGCTCTTCATTATCTCCATTTTCCGAGAAACATATCTTATCTATCATAAGTTTAACTTTTCACTGTTTGTCCAATGATCAACATATTGATCACTTTGGTATCTTGATCATAACCTTTTGAAGCACTGGACATATCTGGTCGTTTTACATATTATGGTGTACATGATTAATGCAAACACACGGGTGAGTGGAATTCAATTCACGTGTTTTTGCTTATCTGTGTTCATCAACACCGATTTCTGCAAACAACTTTTCACCACGACTTCGGCAAGAACATGTTTCTTGGCATTTCATACTAAACTACTTTAGTATCATGTCAATATGTAGGGTTGGCTTTAGCATGATCAGGCACTTACTATCTTCATAGATCACTGCGCTCAATACTAATGCTATATTAGCCCAAGTACTTCAGCTGAAAACTATTTTAAATAAAGTCCTTATTTGTGTCAAGAAATTTATATCATTTCTAATCAACAACATGTCATATACATAAGTTTTTAGAAATATTATTCAGCTCCCACTTACTTTCTTGAATATTCAAGCATCTTCGTTATTCCTGATGAAAACAAACTCTTTTGGCAATTTCATCACAACGAAAATTCCAACTCCATTATGCTAGCTTCAGTCCATCACTGGATATCCAAGGCTTGCATCTATTTTAGCATCCTTTGAATCGACAAAACATTCCGGTCGTATCACATATACGTCCTTTGTTATATTTCCGTGTAGGAACTTTGTTTTGACGTTCATTCTACCATATCCTATAAATGAGATATGTAGTAATTGCTAATATAACCCGAACTGACTAAAGCATTTCTACGGTCGACACTATTTCGCCGTAGTCAACCTTTGAACTTGCTAGAAAACAATTTTCCAACGAGTTGAGCTTTATGGATAAAACAATTTCATCCGAATCAATTATAGATCCATATATATATTCTTCAGACTTTTAGTCTTTCCGAGGGTCTACCAAGTTCGAAACTTGACTTACTTCCATGGATACTATCTCGGATTATTTGGCATTTAGCCAAATCCCGGAGTCAGGGCCCATCAACGCTTCTTTGTATATCACAGGTTTATCATTGTCGAACAACAATATCTCGTTTTACATATCATGAATGTTTGTACGATTTTTGTCTAACCTGTGTGGTTCAGCTGCGTACTTCTCTGAAGATTCAACAATCTTTGACAAGTTGCACTGTCCTCCCACTCACTCTTTTGTAAGAAACTATTTTTCTTCAAAACACATTGTTCTTAACAGCAAACAGTTTTGCTTTTGTGTAGTGATAGAGGAATACCAAAACTTTTGGCATAACCTTAACAAAGTAGCACTTATCTGATTTGGGGTTTTGAGTATGTCAAACATATGCCTCATATACCCAAATTTTAAGAAAAGACAACATGGTTTTAACAGTCCATACCACATCTAATATGGTGTCATTTCAACAGATTTGATGGTGCTCTTTTCAGTGTAAAAGCTGTAGTCACTAACGCATAACTTTAATAAGTATAATGGCAAATTGATAAACGTCATGTTTGATCTTACCGTGTCATACATGGCTTGATTACATCTCTCGAACATCTTACTCATAGTGATGTTCCGGGAGACGCAAGTTATGACACTCTTCACAACTCATCAGACGTTCGCTAAACTTGTAACTCAAACATTACTTTCTACAATCTAATTTGCAGAAGCTTTATTTTCTCGTTACAATGAATTTCTATTTCACTCTAAAATTCCTTGAACATTTCAAAGATTTCAGAAGTATGTCTCTATTGAACAGATATCCACATATCTACTTCAACTCATGAGTGAAGATAGGGAATCCACTGCACACAACTACACTTATTGGACTACACACATCATCATGTATGATTACCAATGGTTTAGTTGCCCGTTCATGTATGGCCTATCAACGGTGTTTTAGTCACATTACTTCGAGACAAATATCGCAAGCGTCAAGTGATTCATAATCATATGACTCGAAAGTCCATCACTTATGGAAATTCTTCATGCATGTTATGTCACTTGTGATAAACGGCAGTGCCACATCTATGTGGTATTTCTGTCAGTCTTGCGACGTTTAGCGTCAGTGTTATGGATGTTTAGTATTTATTATCAAGATTCATAACATACACCCTATTCATAATGGAAGTATGGCCTTTACGTTATTCATAGCTTTGAACAACTCTCTTGCAACAAGCATGATTCAAAATGATGTTTTGCAACAAGGCTAAAGTGTAGTAACAATTTACTCAACTCTAAAATGAATTATGAAGATAATCATAGAGTCAACACACGGTATAGTAAACCTTTTACCGTGTTCCCGAGCGTGTCAAAACTCATCATTAGCTAGTCATAAAGGCCATAGTATTTCTTGCATCGAGTTGCAACAATATGCAATCGATGTGATATTCCGGTGATCAACAGTTTAATCACAATATACAGAATCCACAATTAACTGCTTAATCATGATTCCCAAGAATTACATCTCTTGACCAACAATGAATTCATCTATAACTCCGTATGACTTTCATTTCTGAGCTGGTTATTCCAGTCTTCTTTCGTTTTGCCTTTATACGTATCATAGTTCTATTTCCAATGTCACTCCTACTCATAGAAGATCACACATGATCAAGGGTGGCGCAGGCCATGGACTTTCCGGCGTGTAAGTCTTACTAACACCCTATGGAACTTCCTTTCCCTTAATCCTCATCATCATATGATCATTGTTCTTCTGGATCCCACACTTATCAGTTTTGTTTAGAGCACAATGAACATTTTCACTAATGCTTACAATCATACATTGTACTAGATATCTTATATCCAACATTAATTGTCTTACTACTAAAAACTTATTTTTCAGTTCCATGAATATAACATAACTATCCCAAACTTTTCAAAGTTCGGGTTTCATGGTGGTGAAGACAATGCACTTAGCTGTCGTGGAATTCTAGCATTTTGGATTATGGACATAAGTCACATCATCCATAGCATCAGCGGGAGAGCATCAAAAATTTGCGATAGGACAAGCTCCTTCTCGACACTATTGAGGATAGTCCTCACAATATGGTACCAATCGTAAAGTTTTTACCAGATAAAACAGTTAATCAAAATCAATTGGGAAGGTGGTAACGCGAGCCATTATTCTACAACGATAATGCAAATACTAAGACTTTGTTCATAATTAAGTTGCACTTGTGATTAATCAATTTAATTACTTAGTGCGCTCCCACTCAGATCAATATCTCTCGTAATTGATGCTGGAGTGATTCAAGATCCAACCCAATCGTCCGCCATTGATGTGACATCACTGATGACTTAGACTGGACCGGTAGGCCAACTTGCCAATCACGCCAAAGGTGATTCTTGTTCATCTTTCGATGGGCGTGTTCCGGTAGCAAACTTTTATCCAAACCGTCAAGATAACCAAGTGTAATGTGCTGTGTGTTCTTTTAACACACCCATCTTTTATGCGTCACACCGTGTGCACCCATGTGACATGACCTGCTCCGATGTGAAACATAGTATAGACGGTGCTACAGTTGGAAGAACACTATCAACTTGATATTGTTTTGCGAGAGATCACCCTAATAAAATACGACTACCGCGCATCAAACAAGGGTGCATCAAAGGGATAAACATCACAGGCAGTTCATAAAATTATGTGATATGATATAGCCCTTTGCTTCGTGAAGTCTTCATTATCTTCACGTCGTCGTGGTTGAAGTCACCGTGTCCACCAACTTTGTCCTTGGTGCCGGGACCAACACCACGGCTTCCGGCATGTGCGTTGGGGTCCACCTCCGCATCGTAGATCATCACCTTGCATCTATCTATTGCTTTGCCTCGAGCTAATAAACAGTTCTGGCACGCAGGCCATAATTAAGTGACAATCATATGACTCCAGTCATCATGCCGTACCACGACACGCAGGTCGCGAATAAATATTACATCATATAGCATCTCATACAAACACATTGCAAATCTTGAAGGCTATACCACATCACATGCATACTCTGCAAAAACGAGTTAGATCGCCATCTACACGGGTTGTTGCAACTTTTATCGTGGTTGTTAAGCAGGTTTACAAGGAAAACGAGAAACCCTAGACAAAACAAAAACACGATACTTCTTTTGTTGCTAGTTTAACATACGGGGTGCGTGTAGCAACTAATGCCACAAGCCAAACTTCGTTAAACGCGTGACCCCCGTGTGGATTTGAGTTCATAAAATCCACAAGCCCGTTCATGTAAAATTTTCTATAGCAAGACTAGGATGAGATCCAAGGAATTTGATGTAGTCCATGATCAAGGCAACCAGCATACTAAGAGCAGCATAGAGGGATCATGGCAAAACTCAAACCTTGTAGCAAAATCACATCATGCCGTCGAGCAAAGAAAAGATCACATGATAGGGAAGCAAACAAGAAAATCAATGCCTCATATCAACATATGATCTACCTAAACATGCATCTAATCAAGGATCGCTCATGATACCACTGTTGGGAAACGTAGTAGAATTCAAAAATTTCGTGCCTACGTAACAAGCACCCAAGATCATCCAAGATAGATTGCATACAAGGTTTAGGTCTTTGCTCACCAACGGTTGCAGCGGAAGAAGAGTTGGTGAAGCGGGTGGACGTAGTGGAAGTAGATCTCGCAAGTTCTCCCACGAACAGTCCCTCGATCAATCCCACGAACATGTCCCGCGATCTAGTCCCACGGACAAGTCCCATGAACAAGCTCCTCGAAGAAGGGTCGAAGGTACGACCCCTCCATTAGTATCCACACCTCCCGTAGCAGCAATCCAGCAGCGCTCCGCCGTCCAGAGATGAACGCCACCGAGAAAACTAGAGGGAGAAAACCCTAACGGATTCCGATCTAGAACAGCGTCTAAACCGGGGTCTAATTGTGGAGCAACGGGGTTTAGAGGAGGGAGGGTGGCGCATAGGCCTTGGGGACAAGTTGTGCTGCGCCCCCACCCCTCCCCCACATTATATAGGTGGCCAAGAGGCCCTTGGGGCGCAATAAGGGGGGTGGGGAGTCCAACTTGGACTCCCAAACCTCCCAAACCTTCCCACCGGAAACCTGCCATATTGGAGAGTTGGACTTTCCACCTAGAGGGGGATTCCTTCCCCTTGGTGTGCCCCCACCCCTTGGCCGGCCAGGGCAGCCTAGGTGGCTTGCCCCCCAAGGCTAGGGGCGCAGGGGAGTGGGTGGTACTGTCCGGAACCTTCTGGAACCTTCCATGACCTTCTAGAAGCTTCCAAGACCTTCCGGGACATACCGGGACCGTTTCGGGACATTCCGGACACTTCTGGAGCACTTCCAGGACCTTCCGAGACCGTTCTCGGACGTTCCGGAGCCATACGGATAGTTTCCAAGACCATCCGAGTTACAGTTTAAGCCACCGGATGACCGCGAAGGTTGTCGGGACGCCCAGCGATTATCCGGAAACTATTCCGGTTGATCCAGGACTTCCTCAGTACCATTCTCATATGTTCCGGAACCACCTGGGACTACTCCAGATTGATTCGGACATAACCTTAAATACCCAGAACTACTTCTGGTGCCCTTATGAACAATTCCATAAATCTTCGGAACTACTTCCGGTACCCGTATGAACTATTCTGCTTTGCTTCCACTAAACCTTCTACCATACTAGTATTCTAACAGACTACTGCTCGTTAAGTGTGTGACCCAATAGGTTCGGTATAATGCGGACATGACTCAGAACATCTTCCGGACATAGGTCAACAGCCTTTTGTCAATAGCCAATAATCAACAGCGGAGCCATGGACACCCATGTTGACTCCCGCACATACACGAAGAAACTTCGAGTGAACCATTATGTTTAGTCATGTACCATTCCCTTTGCTTCGCGATATATGACAAAGTTAGAGGAGAGAAGTTTGGCACCCATGTGTAACAACTTTTGAACACAAGCCACTCGTTATCCTCTTTGCTCGTTTGTCCCTTTTCTCGTTATCGTATTCCGGTATCCCCGTGACTGAATCACAATGCGTCTGGCCAGACTATAATGGATACCGTCATACCGAGTGGGCCCGAAGTGAATATCTTCTTCATCGTGAAGGAGCAAATCCCATTCTTGAACTATCACAGTCACTAGCCACACCATCTGACATACCCAGAACTTATTTTACTACTTCCCATTTACGGGAGGATTCATCTAAGAACCAAAGCATGTCTTCCTGTGTGAAGCAACTCGATACTCTCATGGTCTAAGGAATTACGTATATGATAACATTTCATGATATGACTTATAACGTAGTTACGATGTGATCTCTAAGTATATCATTCAATACTGGGGTCGGTTCAACATCATTGTTCTGCTAACAATATGTTCCCATTGCTACTGACATCCTTGTTACAAGAACAATGTCCATGATTAAGAAAACGTAATCATCAGTTAGCACATGAGCTGGTCTTAGAGGCTAAACCAGGAACTCTTGGTGTTTACATTTCCACACATGCAAATGAGTTTTCTTCTGAATCTCACAGTCAGGGTCATTGCAATTATAGCACAGAAATATAAACATTAATTACGAACGTGGAAATATATATATAATAACATTTTATTATTGCCTCTAGGGCATATTTCCAACATCGAAGACAAGTGGCATTACAAAGGACTCGAACACATTACAAGACCCGAGTACATTGGATAGAAGGCAGCTCTCAATACTCGAAGACAATCCTCATTACATGGGTAATTAACCTAGTTACAAAGACACAGGAAGCCGACAAGACTACAACACCAATCACCCAAGGAATTATGACTTCTATATGTGTGCCCATGCTGGGGTGATCAGTACCAATACAACGAGCATCATCACAGACAAAGGAGGAGTCGAAGCAGCTAGCTCATGATGTCAATGACATAACAAAAGGTGAAGCTCGACTTATTTGCGGAGCACCGAAGATGATGCTCCACTAGCTTCTTCTCCAGCTCCACTCGAGCTGCCGGCGAAGACGACGCCGCTGCCTCCAGTTCTACAAGGTCGCCTGGCGTGCCCGCTTGATCGACGGCTTGACGTCGAGGTCCTCTCGAGAGCTGGAGGACACAGCATCTCCACCCGAGGAGTCGCCAGAGGATGAAGCCGTTGAAGACATGGGTGTGGGACTCCCCGACCTGCCGGAATTGTCGCTGCTTGTCTCCTGCCAGGACGGATCCATGCGATTGCCGCTCGGGTCAAAAGCGCGGATGGTGAGAGTATCTCCGCCATCAAAACGGCAACAAAGAGTATCACCATCACGCAAGTTCAAACCCCGGGAAAACAACTTCCAGCCAAAACCAAGAAAAAATCAAGCGGGAACTGTCGGTCTCCAACTCAACATAAGCAGGAGGCCGAGAGCACCCCTGAAGACGAAGAAACATGCCATCCATGCTACGCTCAGAAACAATGGCAGCAAATGCAGAAGGAAGAAGAATGTGAGCGGCGTTCCGGCCACGGACGCGTAGGAGAAAGTCGTAGCACCAAACACCCTCCTCTGAAGAAGAGGAGGAAGGCATCAACGCTGCACCACGACGTCCACCGCGAGAAGAGCGCGGAGTACGACCACCGCGGCCAAGGTGAACCCGGCCGCGGATAGTCCTACCTACACCTCGTTTTGGCCCCATGAGAAAGGAAAGAGAAAGAGGAAGATGAAGAAGAGGAGCAAGATGGGCAGAGGACGAACATTGCCGCTAGATGAAAAAGAGGGGTCTATTTATAGTGCAAACCCAAGGGCACGCAGAAGCCTAGAGGACGGCAACAATCAATTCAAAGACCGAGCGTGCCGGGCGATTTGAATTCCGAGACAAAGATGCCCCCACACGGGAGGCACAGTGCGCCAGACGCGTCAAATCTCGTGCGTTTTTTAATGCGCGCATCAGTAACTCAACAGGCGGCTGCAGCACGCCATAAAGGCCATCATTATGACCGGTCATGAAGACATGACGGTTCGCAGACAAAGCATCTTTGACGGTCCTCCAGCAAGGAGATCGTTATCTTTACCAAGAAGAGGTAAATAAAAGTGGCAGCGCAAAATAAAATGCAGCCTGCAAGCACCATTTTTACTGACTCAAATACATTTTTCAAATATATTTAACTCCCATCGGGAGCGTATCCACCCATAAGAGTCTCGGGTGCTCCCTCACCTAGAAGAAAAAGACGTGCTCGAGTAATTACTCGCACCCATAAGAGTCTCGGGTGCTCCCTCACCTAGAAGAAAAAGACGTGCTCGAGTGATTACTCGCACCCATGAGAGTTTCGGGTGCTCCCTCAACCCGACACAAGATAAGCAAACTTGCACTCGTCAGATCGTACGGTCCCAGAGTATCGGGTGCTCCCTCACCCTGAGAACGAAGGCGATACTCGAGTGATTACTTGCAGAAATCTGAGTACCCGAGCACTCGAAAACCTCCCGAGCAAGTACTCCTCTACATTACTCCTCGCCCGAGCACTCGACAAAGCTCCGCGAGTGACCGCTAAAACAGCTCACTTGATTGTTTATTCCAAGTGGGTGCATCACTAATTAGGCTCCGCGCCTCGATAAAAAATACATATTCCTGGAACACGATACACTGTGCCCAGATGCCACGCAAGCTTAGCGTGTAGGTAAGACCCTGCTGCGCAGATCGGCCGGGCTGGGACTTGCCGCAGAGCGATTTCACTCCCAACCTTTTCCATGCGCTTGCATGATAGAAAAAGCCGGGCGGACGCGCCTAGGCTACAAACCTTACTGGCGGCAATTGATCACTGTAAGACCTGCAACGGCATGACTTTTGCTCGACACCAGTGTTCCAAACTCATGTCGAGGGACGTGAGTTTGATTGGGCTACTGCAGTATTTGCCACTAGTGCAATTCACCAAGGCTCGACCAGTCGACTCCTTGGGCCCTTTCAGCTTAGAATTCCCTCGAAACAGGTTTTGTCATGGCCCTAGACTGCCAGCGACCCGCGGTTGAACCGTGCATACATCGAAAACGATGCAAGAATGGACTCGAGTCCCTGCGCGACTCTTCGAGCCCCCCAGGCACTCGGGGGCTACTGACGAGGGGGTGACCCCATGACTCCTATGGATGAGCCTACCCGGTGTACCCGAAGACAGAAGGCCCATCGAGATGCCGCCTGGGCCCAGCCTTGGCCCACTAGTGGCACCGACGTAGGAATCCATGACTAATAAGGAAGGCTTAAACCTGGCGCATAAGGCAAGCTTAGGGTTAGGAAATACTATCTGTAATCTAGGACGGACTCCCCGAGACCTGGCCGACTATATAAAGGCTAGGAGGGGAGACGTCAAGATCATCCAATACACAATTTTTAACCCTAGCCTTGAGCGCACTAGCCTTGGCCTCCCCTGCAATCGCATCTCCAAGCAATAATATCGAGCAGGAACGTATCCTCCTGTTAGCCGACGAGCTATCGTCCAACCTGTGCCTCTCATGACTAACCCAGGGTCCCTGACCATGGGATTTGTCGGGGTCCATCCCCGTCAGGTGGCAGTCTTTAGACTTGAACTTTCTTTTTTGCTTGGCTTTGACTTGTACATATTATTTGGTTCCAGCCTTTGTTCCGGATGTGCGAGCGTGTGCTGACCGATGTTGATCGGTGGCGACGTGCTCATGACTCAGCCCAGGGGAGCTTGACCACCATGAGGCGTAAGATGCTTTCTATCTCCTTTTGATCTTTTCGGCTTTTGATTGGTCACTTGAATGATACCCTCTCTGCAGGTCGCAAGAAGGGCGCTGAGAAGCGGGCTGAGACTGCGGAAAAGGAACTCTCTTTGCTTCGGGCGCTTTGGAGTCCAAGGAAAAGGATCTGCAGGTGCAGCGTGGTGAGCTATAACGGTTGCAGCAGGTGGAGGAGCGGTTCCAGCAGATGGAAAAGGTTGAGTGCGAACGCCTGTGTGACTTGGCGAGCTCTTTGGCAGGTGAGGAGACTGTTCTCTTTCCTTTTGTTGTGGTTCTTCTCTTCAGTTTCTAAGCACTGAATCTTCCCACTTGGCGCAGGCTCCGTGGGTGTTGAGGTGGTGGAGGCTGCTGCAGCAGGGTCGGGCACTCTTCGCGACGCTGTGGATGCTGTGTCGGGTGCTGATGAAGCCGTGAGGGATGTCTGTGGTCGGCCTTCGACTCTTCTGAAGCTTCTTCATGAACTGTAATGACCCGTAGTTTAGCGAGAGACGGGTAAATTTTTCGCGCTTGATCATTGCATTCCTATAAGCTAAAACACAGGTAAATTTAAACCTTTTTGAATTACAAGAGTTCAAAGGAAATTCAAATATAAAAATTTGACATGACCTTTGCTCTTTTTGCAATATTTTGAACACAATTCAAAATGGAATAAACAAATAATATAAATGAATAAACATAAACAATAAATGATAAATGATAAAGGATAAAGACCAATTATAAATAACGGAAAAACTTTATTAATGATTGGTATAATCATTTACAAATGGATTCGAGAAATTGAAATAAATGAAATTAGTATTACAAAAGAATTGTATTAAAATTCTTAATACAAAAAGAAAGGAAATTACAATTGTTTAAACCTAAACTAAACCTAACTATTATCTTCATCTTCATCACCTTGATCTTGAACCTGCACAAAACAAAGACAAAAGAAATGTTTTGTGTGGGGGGTTAAAATGTTTTGTACTTAGGAACTTGGACAATTTTAGTCCAAGTCCCAGAAATCAAATGAAGGTGATCACAGAACAGTACAAGACAGTGGAACAGTGAACAGCAAGTAGCAAAGAGCAACAATAGCAAAGCAGAATCAATTCCAAATCAATACTAACCCCTTACTTAGCCTCCTTTAATCAGAGGATTAGCCTTCAGGTTAAATCCAGCTAACCCAAACCCTTAGGGCAACTGTCAAGTGACAAAATGCAACCAAGGATGAAAAACAAGTCAAGTTACCAGATATACATCATCCCAGCCGAGCCAGTAAAATATCTGCATAGGCCTATCCATCAGGACAACACATAGTAGCTGTTGTCACAACCACATGCAGCAGAGCCTCTCAGTTTGACAGCAGCAAGCAAGCTCACTGCTGCTGCATGTACACATGCACCAGCCGGCCAAGGACACCCAAGTCCATAAGTACACAGCCACAGCCCAAAGAGGAGGTTGTTTGCCACTTGACGCGACTGCATCAAACAGGAGTTGGACCAAAAATCACAAGTGAGAATACTGTGAAGCAGCAAGGAGGAGCAGGCTAAACCCCAAGAAGCAGGTTACCAGAAACCCCAAGAACAAGCTACTCTGCAACCCAAAGGTTGGTTTGAGAGGGGTGTTGTCCTCAACCAGGACCTAGAAATGCTAGGTTGCATTGCATCACAGGATCAACCTATAAGCCACATTCTAGTTCAATTATCCCCCCAAAAAGAGTGCCTCAGACCAACATCATTGGCCTAGCTAAGCTCAAGAAGTAGTATCTGTTCATACCAATATTAGTGAGCCCAACTATAACCTAGTGTAGCAAATGTTCTTATCAGCCAAGGAAAGAAACAGTAACTAGTGTAGTATCTGTTCTATTTCCCAAAGCCAGTGTAGCACTAGTAGCACAAGTAAAGTAGCCTACACATGTATGAGTATCAGGCTGGAGCAAGGACATTTGTATACAACTTTGCACCAGAAAATCATACCGGAGCAATAGGAATTATGTAGATATAGCAGAGATGAATATATAGAAGATGGATAGAATTAAGCAGTATCCTATATAGTAAACCTTGGCCACACATAAACCATTGCTTAATGGCATGGACATAGATAATTACTACAGCATAAGTACCTGGATAGCAGTAATGGTAAGCAAATAGGTGACAGAGGCACATAAACAAGAATCAACAGCAGCACCCAATTGCCTCTTCATACAACAACAACCATAGCATAGGATTAAACAGTGAGGAAACTACCAAGGCACCACCATATGTGCCCAAATCCATTAAGCAGGAGCAACATCACATAATTCCCCAAGCATTAGGATTAACAGCAGAGTGGAAGTACTAGCACCACCAGCAAACCTTTAGCCACAAGCCAAGTCCTCTCAGCCACAATGAACAAGCAAGAACAGGGGAGAGGAAGAAAAGCTCACCCGGGAGGTTGTAGCCGAGGTAGTACTCAGGGATTGCGAGGGAGCTCGGCGAGACGGAGGAGCACCACACCGGCGCCACACTCCGCCGGGGTTGCTCCACGGAGCCATCCCGCCGGCAGCCGTGGGCACCGGAGGGCGGCCGAGGCCGGCGAAGACCAGAGGCAACGGAGGCGCGTGGAGGCGTGGCCACGCGGGGGCGAGCACTAACGGTGTCTGGAAGGACCACCTAGAGGCGCTAGGTGCCGCGCCAGCGTCCATGGCGGCGCCGTGTGCCGGAGGCCGTGGCGTCTAGGGTTGCCGAGGCCGTGAGAGGAGGAGGCGGACGGCGAAACGACGAAGGGGAGGAGGAGCGCCATCACGAGAGGAGGCCGGAGATGTACTGGATGGCGGTGGGAGGTAGCCGGCGCTGGCCGGAATCGGTCTGGCAGCGGCGGCTAGCAGCGAGGGGTTGAGGAACGGGAGACAGAGGTAGCGACGCAGCTACAGGTTCAGATAACCCAAACCGTGCAAAGTGAGGTACGTGTGCGTGGGCAAGTTGTTATGTACGAGTACATGTCTACATGTATGTGTACACGTGAGAGCAAGTAAATGGGCTAGCTTCTACACGATTAAAAATTGAATCTTTGGCGAACTAAACAAATAGAAGTATTTCCCCTATTATTGATAAAAAATAAATTCTTATTATTTGAACCTTCCAAACAATACATAAATTCTAAATGCATACAAATATTAAATCAATTCCAGAATGATAAATTAATAAGGATTATTATTCTAAACTTTGGAAAAGGAATTAAATCCAAGGAATGAAGAATCATAATAATCTAAAACTTAATGAAAGTAAGGATAATGATTTTGCACTAAATCCAATAATCCTTTAATAAAACATTAAATCCAAAGTTAAATAAAATTATTTTGGGAATCAACTCAGAAGTAACTAGGGGGAGAGAGAACCATAAACATCCTATGCATTAAAGGCATGTTTGCCATTTTTTTCATTTGAATGTTAGTTCTTATCGGACTATATGCTTCTTACAGAACCCGAGGCACCAACGTTTCCAGGAGTCTCGAGTTGCACTACCTTTAACTCATCAGGCAAGTTTATACCTTGCGCATGTCCATTGTTTATGCTTTCGTAAAAGCATCCTTATCAAAATTCTTTTAAATATCGTATCTACTCATTGCATTTAAATAAAAGTACTTTCAGTATTATCAACTGTGGTGGGTGGTGGAGCCCAGGATTGATATGTTGGGTGGTAGGGTTCCACTACATCGGGATTAAGAACCAAAATCAGCAGACATTCCAGCGCCGTATTGATAGCGTTGACCACAGGACCTAGAATGGGACGGGCGAGTTAGTGGTACCAACCCCTTGTCATACAATATCATCGTGCGAACATCACCCATGGCCCGAGGAGGGGCACGAAATCTCCAACGTCTTGGCCAACGTTAAAAGCCTCAGCGCAAGGCTAGCGTTGTGTGATTGTTCGTATCGAAGTGTGGGGCAAATTGTCATTGGGTATGATGTGCGACACCTGGGGAAGGGCTGTACGACTCGGAACCTTAGACCTGGCAACACACTCATGGATGTGTGATGGGTTACGGACCCAGCCTAAAGGGCTAAGTAACACTTGTGGGTAAAGTAGCGCACCTCTGCAGAGTGTAATGAATTGTGGCTTGTCACTCCCTGATCTGGGTACGATCTGCGATCGCGGCGGGAAAGGAGTTTATCGGAGATTCTAGCAACCCGTGAAGTCTGATGATCACATGTTTTAAACTAAAACTTGACTTCTACAAGATATTTGCAAAGTGCATTACTGTGGTCTACCTAACCTCAGTAGTAGTGTAGTGCATTTCCACCTCACAATAAATATGAACTTGTTGAGTACCTCCTGTACTCATCCCCTTTGTATTATTTCCTTAGACTCCGAGTTAGTGGAGGAGATGCCAGAAGACCCCAACGCAGCCGGTGAATACTACTACGAAGAGCCAGACCTGTCTGGAGGAGTCGAAGGAGTCAACTACTACATCGCCTATGGCGAGGACACCGGAGCGAAGGATCCTGAACAACAAGAGTAGAATAGTTAGTCATGTCAGCACGACCAGTCACGAGGGTCGTGACGAACTAAATAAACGGTCGTAACAGGATAGTGGCACCATGTATTTAGGCGCCAGTAGTTTGAACGTTTGAATCTTCCGAATCTTGGTCTGAAATAAAGTTGTTATATAAGTGTTGGTTATGTATCTAATGGATGGGACCTGCTATGCTCTATCGTGCAACTCTGAGGGTTATAAGGTTCATAAGACAGTGTCTTATGGGCTTATAACAAAGACTGGCATACTACACCATGCAGTGGTATGCAGGGTCGCCGCATGAACATATATTCCCGGATGAGGAGAAGAGACCGGAGGGTCTTGATTCGCAGGTTCTTCCATTCGGACCAAACGGCGACCGGTTGGAGGGCTTGGTCCGTGACGGGGATCAATCCCGGCAAATCCCATGGTCAGGGACCCTGGGTTAGTCATAGAGATAGGCACAGGTTGGACGATACTCATCGGCTAACAGGAAAAGCACTTCCTGCTCGATATTATTGCGTGAGGGGGCAATTACAGTGGAGTCCAAGGCGAGTTCTCGCAAGGCTAGGGTGAGTAGATGCGTATTGAGTTGATCTGGATGTCTCCCCTCCCAGCCTTTATATACTAGGCTAGGTCCCGGGGAGTCCGTACTAGGTTACAGAGATATTTTTCTAGTTCTAGTCTTGCCTTGTACGCCAAGTTGCACCTTCCATGTTAGTCGTGAACTCCTACGTTGGTGCTTGGTCGGGCCAATCGCGGGCTTGTCGTAGCTTTCCAGCGGGCCTTCTGTCTTCACGTGCACCAGGTGGTCTCATATGTAGGAGTCGTGGGGTCACCCCCTCGTCAGTAGCCCCCGAGTGCCTGGGGGACTCGAGGAGTCGCGCATGGACTCGAATTCATCTGCGCCTTTATTGTTTGTAAGCGCGGCATCGCCACGGGTCGCTGGCAGTTTTGAGCCATGACAATATCTGTTTCGAGGGATTGCTAAGCTGAAAGGGCCTAAGGAGTCGACTGGTCGAGCCTTGGTGAATTGTGCTAGTGACAAATACCACAGTAGCCCCATCAAGCCCACGTCCCTCGACATGAACTTGGAACACTGGTGTCAAGCAAAGTCATGCCGCTGCAGGTCTTATAGGATCAATTGCTGCCAGTTTAAGCACATAGCCTGAGCGCGTCCGCTTGGATCTTTCTATCATGCGAGCGCATGGAAAAAGTCGGGAGTGAAATCGCTATGCGGCAAGTCCCGGCCCGACCATTCTTCGCAGCGGGGTCTTACCTACACGCTAAGCTTGCGTGACATCTGGGTACAGTGTGTCGTAGCCCAGGCATAATTTTTTTTTGTTGAGGCACGGAGCCTGATTTAGCAATGCACCCACTTGGAATAAACAATCAAGTGAGCTGTTTTAGTCGTCACTCGCGGAGCTTATAATGAACTCAGGCGAGGAAAATAAGATAGCTCCCACTCGTAAAGTCGTCGAGTGTGCGAGTAAGTCATGTTTATTGAATTGCTGAGTCTTTTTTGCGAGTGGTCACTCGAATGCTTTTCTGCTCTTGGGGTGAGGAAGCACCCGAACTCTGAGAGTATGTTGTCTTTTGCTGGTGCGAGTGATCACTCGAGCACATCTTTGCCTCCTGGGTGAGGGAGCACCCGAACTCAAAAGGGTACTCCCGATGGGAGCAAGAATTTTTTAGAGTCAGAAAATTTAGACATATAGCTGGCTCTTGGAATCGTTTAGTTTTTTCCAACTGCTTTAGCCTTGATCCGTTCCCTTTGGGGTGCCGTGATGATATGTATTGTCATGTTGTTTGATGACCTATGATGATGCTTGATTTTTTTGATCCGTCATGTCTTTTGGACTGTCGTAATGACGATTTGGACGGCGCGCAGCCTGTTGCCTGTTGGGTTTCCAAGGCTTTATATGGGAAATAAGTGAGATTTGACGCGTCCTGTAAATAATGCTGACCGTGTGAAGGCATCTTCGTCTTGGAATTCGTAACGCTCGACCCATTCGGTCTTTGATGCAATGATGGCGCCGCCTGGGCTTCTGTGTGTTTTTCCTCTTTTGCCCTTGGATTGAGCTATAAATACTTCCTTTGGTTGCCCTTCCTTGGCATCCATTCTTTGCATCTTTTTCCTTCTGCTTCTTCTTCATATGGTACCCAAACGTGGTAGCAGTGTAGCTGGGCGAGGCCGTGGTGCTGCCGTGGTGCACTTTTTCCTGTATAAGTCGTAGCACAAGATCTCCTTTATTGAATGATCTGGTCCGTAGGCGACTGCTTTGATAGGTGCACAACTTGTCCTGGTATCCTTCAGATTTTGTGAGGGCCGTGTCTCGTGCTTCGTCTGCTATGTCATTATCATTCTGCAGCGCTTCTTCTGCCTCTTCCTCTTCGTATCCTGAGATTCTGGGTGCTCCGAATTTTAGGTCGTGCGGTAGCACTGCTTCTGCCCCGTTTACCAAGAAGAAAGGCGTATACTGGGTTGAGCTGTTTGGGGTGGTGCGTAGGCTCCATAGGACTGCGGGGAGCTCCTCTATCCAGTTGCCTGCGGCCTGTTCAAGTGGTGCTAGGAGTCGCTTCTTTAATCCTCCGCATACTAAGCCGTTTGCTTTCTCCACTTGACCATTGGACTGCGGGTGTGCGACTGATGCGTAGTTGATTTTTATGCCCAACTCTTGACAGAAGTTTCGGAACTCTGCTGCCGTGAAGTTGGTACCATTGTCTGTGATGATGTTGTGTGGTACTCCGAATATGAAGATGATTGATTTGATGAAGTTGACTGCCGTGAGGGCTGTTGAGCTGGTGATTGATACTGCTTCGATCCATTTGGTGAATTTGTCAACTGCGACCAGTAAGTGTGTTCTTCCTCCTTTTGATGATTTATTGATTGGGCCTACCATGTCGATTCCCCATGTGGCGAATGGACATGATAACGGTATGGTTTGTAGTTCTGATGCTGGGGCGTGCGGCCTACTGGCGAACTTTTGGCAGGCGATGCAACGCTGCACGATATCCTCTGCGTTTCTCATGGCGGTTGGCCAATAGAATCATGCTCGAAAGGAATTTTACACGAGTGCTCGACTGCTGGCATGATGCCCGCAGGTGCCTTCGTGAATCTCCAGTAGAAGGGCTTTGCCGTCTTCTTCGTCTATGCACTTTTGGAGTACCTGAGAGATGCTGCGCTTGTATAGCTTTCTGTTGATTACCGTGAATGCTTTAGATCGTCGACTGATGCGTCGAGCTTTTGCAACGTATTGTGGTAGGGTGCCTTCGATTAGGAATCGAAGAAAAGGTCTTGCCCAGGCCGGGTCTTCGAGTGCTGCTGGTGCTTCAACTTCGATTGCATGGTTGTTTGTAGCGTCAGCTGCGGTCGTTGCCGCCACCTGTGCTGGCTCATTTGTGTCGTCTTCTTCTGTGAATGCTTTCGGCTCCACTGGCTTTGCTTTTATTGATCTCTGGTTGATGCTCTCGAGGAAAACGCCTGGTGGTATTGGTCCTCGAGTCGATCCGATGTTCGCAAGTTCGCCGACTTCTGTATTGTTTGCCCTGGGGATGTAGTTGAGTTCACAGCCGTTGAATCCTCCTTCTAGCGTGTTGTAGAGCTTCTGGTAAGCTTCCATGTTGTCTGCGACTGCGTTACAATCTCTCATCTCCTCCTGGACGACGAGGTTGGAGTCGCCATAGATCGATAGGCGAGTGGCTCCGCAAGTTTTTGCCATGCGCATGCCGTGAATTAGTGCCTCGTATTCTGCTTCATTGTTGGAGGCGTTGCTGAAGTTGATCTGGAGGATGTATTTGAGCTTGGTTCCTTTGGGGGAGACTAGGACGACGCCTGCTCCAGCTCCTTGCTGTCTTTTGGATCCGTCGAAGTGCATCATCCATGAGTTGGATAAGTCTGGGGGCCCTGGTGTTTGGACTTCTGCCCACTCGACCAGGAAGTCTGGGAGTACTTGGGCTTTGATTGCTGTTGGGTGTATGAACTGTAGGTCTCGCGGGATGAGGTCCATGTTCCATTCGGCGACTCGACCGGTCGCGCCGGGATTGTTGAGGATGTCCGCGAGTGGTGCACTGCTCACGATTGTGATGGAGTGTTTGTAGAAGTAGCGCGATACTTTCCTGGAGGTCATGATAATGGCGAGCAGGAGCTTATGGTAATGTGGGTACCGCTGTTGTGGTTTCGTGAGTAGTGTGCTCAGGTAATAAATTGGTCTTTGGATTCTCTGGATTTTTCCTTCTTCTGTACGCTCGACGACAAGCACTGTGCTCACGACGCTGCTGCGTGCTACTATGTAGAGATACAACTTTTCCCTTTCTTTAGGCACCGCCAATATTGGTGGGGTAGAGAGGGTCTTCTTCAAGTCTGCGAATGCATTGCTGGCTTCCTCGGTCGACTCGAATTTTTCTCCTTTTCTCAGCAGTTTGTAGAAAGGTAGGGTCTGTTCGCCTAGCCTGCTGATGAAGCGGCTTAATGCTGCGAGCTTTCCTGTGAGCTGCTGTATCCCTCTAATGTTGGTTGGCCTTTGCATTTTGGAGATTTCTTGAACCTTTTCAGGGTTTGCTTCGATTCCTCGGGCAGAGACCATGTACCCGAGTAATTTTCCAGCTTGGACGCCGAACACACATTTTTTGGGGTTCAACTTGATCCTGTACTTGTTGAGGGCCGCGAACGTCTCGCGGAGGTCGTCGAGTAGCGTGTTTGCGCTGTAGGTTTTGATGACAATGTCGTCTACATAGACCTGGACGTTCCTGCCGATCTGGTCTCTCGGACATGCTTGCATTATCCGCTGGTACATGACTTCAGCATTTTTTAGTCTGAAGGGCATTGTTTGGTAACAGAATACTCCGTAGGGGGTGATGAACGAGGTGTGCTCTTCGTCTTCTTCCTTCATCCTGATCTGATTGTATCCTGAGTATGCGTCGAGAAAGGTTAGGAGGTCGCATCCTGCTGTGGAGTCGATTATTTGATCGATTCTTGGCAGGGGAAAGTGGTCTTTTGGGCAGTGCTTCTTGATAGGCCCATATTCGACGCACATCCTCAGTACCTCGGTGTCCTTTTTAGGGACTAGGACTGGTTTTGCTATCCATGTTGCTTTCTTCGTCTCTCTGATGAACTGTGCGTCGAGTAGTCGATTGACTTCTTCTCCGATTGCTCTGCGTTTGGGCTCTGAGAACCGTCGCACCGCCTTCTTTACTGGCTTCGTGTTTGGCTTGATGTGGAGCTCGTGTTCTGCGAATTCTCGTGGTATCCCGGGCATGTCGGTTGGGCACCAGGCGAAAAATTTCCACTCTTCACGAAGGAAGGTTATGAGGGCGGTTGCTTGCTCTTCTGGAAGGTGGGCATATACGCGGACTGTCTTCTCTGGGTCTGTTGGGTGTACTTGGTGTGTGATCATGTCGCTGTCGACGCTGAAGTCGCGACCAAATTCTTTTTTCTCTCTTCTGTTTGCTAGTGGAAATATGCTTTTGTCCGTCACCATGGCTATTTCTTTGAGCTGTTGTTGGGTTCTGAATGTGTCGGAGACTTTGTGGAAGTCGCGGTCGCACTGGTCCGATTTGATGAAGCTTCCCTTGACTGTGATGATTCCTGCAGGTCCTGGCATCTTGAGCTTGAGATATGCGTAGTGTGGAACCTCCATGAACTGTGCGAACATTGGTCGCCCGAGTATGGCGTGATACTGCGACTGCCAGTCGAGCACTTCGAACTCGACTGCCTGCTTTGCGAAGTTGCGCTTGCTGCCGAAGATCACAACAAGCTGTATTGCTCCGATGGAGGTGGCTGCTTCGCCAGGGACTACGCCGTATATTGTGGTTCCTGACTTCTTCCAAACTGATCGTGGGATGAACATCTTGCGTAGAGTGCTGGCGAAGATTATGTTTAGGCTGTTGCCTCCGTCCATGAAGATTCTGTCCATGTCGTATCCTCCAATTTGGGATTCGAGGACCAAGGGTGCATGTCCAGGCCTTGGGACTGCAGGCGGGTGGTCGCTCTGTGAGAAAGTGATGCTGGTCTCCGCGCCATGCAACTTGTAGGTCTCTGTTGTTTTTAGGTCTTCGGCTGCTTCGGATTGCAAGGTGTAGGCATCTTGCTTTGCTTTCGAGGGTCTTCCTTCTTGGATCATGCAGATTCGTCCGTGGGACATGGGGTATTGCTCCTCTGCACTCGGTGCCAGTGACTGCGTGCTTCTTCGAGTGCGTTTGGCTTCACGCTGATTCTCCTCCTTGAGGCTGTTGGAGAGTTCGGCGAATAGGCGGCAGTTTCCCAGTGTGTGGCTTGCTCTGAGGTGTCCTCGACTGTCTTCAAAACAATGGATCGCGCAAGGTCCTTCCAGTTGCTCTTTAGCTGTGAGTTTGCTGGAGCCGGTGTGCCTTCTTCTCCTTGAGACTTGGAAGATCTGAAAGCGGTCTTCTGCTCGGCTGTGAACTCTTGGGTCGAGCTCTATCCTGTCGCTGAGTGATTGATTCTGGATAAAGTTGGCGAATTCGTCTGGCCTTCGATCTGGGTCGTAGTAATCTCCGGTCTGGGTCTCGGAGTCGCTGTCTTGGCGTGTGGTGGGAGTCCGGGCGGCGGCGGGTCGTCGACTGATAGGCGAGCCTTCGGTCACGCGCCGCGACTCCTCGAGTGGGACTCTCGAGTAGCTTCCTTGTGCTTGTCTTTTGGGTCGTCGGGTTCTTTTCCGTCGGTGATGGATCTGACAGTCGTCGAGGTGCTGGACTTGGTTCGGCTGCAGGCTGGGTGATCCTGATGGGGATATGGAGACGCTTGCGGCAAACTTGAATCTTTCGAGCGGACCGGATCTGGCTCCAGTCCTCGAGTCTTGATCTGTTGAGGTCGGGACCGCCGAGATCGTGATTCCAACCTGTGTAGTTCCCACAGATGGCGCCAATTGACGGGGATCAATCCCGGAAAATCCCATGGTCAGGGACCCTGTGTTAGTCATAGAGATAGGCACAGGTTGGACGATACTTGTCGGCTAACAGGAGAAGCACTTCGTGCTCGATATTATTGCATGAAGGGGCGATTACAGTGGAGGCCAAGGCGAGTTCTCGCAAGGCTAGGGTGATTAGATGCGTATTGAGTTGATCTGGACGTCTCCCCTCCCAGCCTTTATATACTAGGCTAGGTCTCGGGGAGTCCGTACTAGGTTACAGAGATAGTTTCCTAGTTCTAGTCTTGCCTTGTACGCCAAGTTGCACCTTCCATGTTAGTCGCGAACTCCTACGTCGGTGCTTGGTCGGGCCAATCGCGGGCTTGTCGTAGCTTTCCAGCGGGCCTTCTGTCTTCACGTGCACCAGATAGTCTCATATGTAGGAGTCGTGGGGTCAGCCCCTCGTCAGTCTGTGAAAACGTGGTGAGTGGGCTTGCCACGTCTTTTGTTGTTCTTCTGGGGCATGGTGTTCCTATTGAGGATTCCATGATGGATAGCCTGCCTGATTATACAGACGAGCAGAGTAGCCGGGCCACTCGGCTTTCCCGTCAGCTACAACTGGTTGTGGAGGCTGATATCCTAGCTCTCAGGGTGCGGAGTAGGTGAACTGGGATTTTGTGCTTTGTCTTGGAACTTGAATTGTAATGTGCCTCCTGCGGGACGGTGGATCTTTTAATTGGTGAAGCTGCTTTGTCCTTTTTGTACTGCTTGTTGTCCCTTTTTCTTTGACTTGTTCTCCTTTGCGGTAGGCCACCCCGGGAGTTTCTCGGGCTTGGAATTTGCTGAAGGAGGACGCTCGCGAGGGTGCCTATGAGTGTATCTGTTTGAGACTTAAAGAGGCGGAGCGTGAGATTGTCCGTCTCAAGGGTGCTGTCGCAATCCAGCGCTCCAAACGTTAACGCGCTGAGGCTGTTGTGGATAGCCTAGCTGCTTGGGTGGATAAATTGTCTGATCTTCTGAAGGGTGAGTTTGTCCTTTTTCCACTGTTTGACTGCGCGAGAGCTTTTCCTTGTGCTTTCTGCTGATTCTTGTTCTTCTTACGAAGTGCTGGCTGGGCGGTCTCGTGAGGAGGAGGAGGCTGTGCAGTCGGATTTGTTACGGTTGGATGACCTGGTCGTTCAGGCGAACAATCCCTTTTGGATGGATAGGGCGTGTGCTCGAGTGTTCGCCGTTCTTCGGCTACGGGTTGAAAGGGTGTCGCAAGCTCTTGAGTACAGCGGCAGGGTGCTTCTGGGATCTTCTCCGAATTTTATCCATTGAATCCTGTTCCATCGTCACTTGAGAGGCTTTTCCGGGTGTTCTCTCAACCCGCGGAGCTTCGCCGTGTAGTGAATCACTAGATTCATGCAGGAGCTCGCTGTGCGTTTGCCTTTGTCCATGGTCATTGGCTTGGGGTAGATATTATGCTGGCAGCTCAGGGTCCTCCTGGTTGTCGAGATCAGCCGATGGATGATCATTACGCAGTGGCAGACAAGCCTGCGAGTCAAGTTGTGAAGTGGGTGTGCGAAGAAAATGTCCCTCTTTTGGGTGCTTTGTACAAAGTGAAATCGGAGCCTGGAGATTAGACTTTGCTTGGTTTTTGTAGATTCTCCCTTGTGTAGCTGTAGTCTTTGTAGGATTTCTTCTTCTGGATGGCATGTGCTGCAATTGTGGTGGAGTCCCTTTGGCTTTTGTTGTATTATTTTGCTGAGCCGTTGCTATGAACAAAGCCCCCGAGTGTTGGGAAGTTGAGTCGCGCGGCCGGATGTCGTCCTAGGGGGTTCCAGATGCGAGCGGGCCCCCGAGTGTCTGTTTTTGAGTGGCGTAAGCGAGTAACGCCTCGGGGGGTGGCTGCTGCGAGCGAGCCCCCGAGTGCCAAATTTTCAGTCGCGTAAGCGAATAACGCCTCGGGGGGTGGCTGCTGCGAGCGATCCCCCGAGTGCCACTTTTCAAGTCGCGTAAGCGAATAACGCCTCGGGGGCTGACTGCTGCGAGCGAGCCCCCGAGTGCCAATTTTCAAGTCGCGTAAGCAAATAACGCCTCGGGGGGTGGCTGCTGCGAGCAAGCCCCCGAGTGGCAATTTTCAAGTCGCGTAAGCGAATAACGCCTTGGGGGGTGGCTGCTGCGAGCGAGCCCCCGAGTGCTAATTTTCAAGTCGCGTAAGCGAATAACGCCTCGGGGGGGGGGGGGGGTGGCTGCTGTGAGCGAGCCCCCGAGTGCCAATTCTCAAGTCGCGTAAGAGAATAACGCCTCGGAGGGGTGGCTGCTGCGAGCGATCCCCCGAGTGCCAAGTTTCAAGTCGCGTGAGCACTTTTTTGGAAAAATATTCTCAGTATCTTTCCAGATGTTCTTACACGAGGGGGCTGTTGAAAGACAACCCTTTATTTGGATTGATGCCTT
Source organism: Bromus sterilis (assembly GCA_950022295.1). Lineage (NCBI taxonomy): Eukaryota > Viridiplantae > Streptophyta > Magnoliopsida > Poales > Poaceae > Bromus > Bromus sterilis. The sequence continues at coordinate 137,285,727 of OX465599.1, read as the reverse complement.
TTTAGCCCTAGGAATGTAAATTTGCTGCTAGGATAACTTGAGTCCTTGCCGTGCGATGCCAGCGGGTCTTCTGGTTGTGCCTTGACTTATATGGGAGCGCTTCTTCTTCTTGTGCCGCGGCTCTGCCGGTTTGGTGTGCTCCAAAGGTTTCTGATATCTTGTGGAATTCTCTATCGCAGCGGTCGGATCTGATGAAGCTTCCGCGGACTATGATGACTCCTCGTGGGCCTGGCATTTTCAGCTTGAGGTAGGCGTAGTGCGGTACTGCCATGAAGCGCGCGAAGGCTGGCCGGCCGAGGATGGCATGATACTGTGATTTCTAGTCGACCACTTCGAAGTCCAGCATTTTGAAAGTGCAATATATCGACCAGAGGGGGGGGTGAATGGGAGATTTTCAAATATCTCAAGGAATTTCTATTTCCTCGGGACTGAGGCAACATGAAATTGAGGAAGTTGAAACCCGAGGAAGTACAAATGAAGTACAAAAACAATGACGTGAATGGAAAACAACCTATTGCATAGCTAAGGTAAGATTGAAGCACGAACTGAGGAATCATTGCAGAGAGAACTCAGCAAGTAAGGCATCAGGATAAGTCATAAGTGCATAAACATAATAACTGAGGTTGAAGAAATAGCACCAGAACACTGAAGACGAAGACTTGATGAACCAGTTCGAGTTGCTGTGACAACTCTACGTCTGGTTGGAGAGGCTGAGATTGAACTCAGAAGACACAGTCTTCACCTTATTCTCCTTGAACTAAAGTCCTCAGACTCCGTCCAATAACTCAGGTGAGTCTTCAAGGTATACTCCCGAAACCTTCACAGACTCAGTCACTCAGGGAAGTCACAATTTCATCTTGACTTGCTCAAACTGAAGACTTCTACACCGGCTGGAAGATCACAGTCTTCATGAGTAAAAAGCTTCGGATCACTTGAACCAACTTCCTTAGAAATGCTCAACTACTTAGGCTGGTGATTTTCCTCACTTAGGTTCTTCAGTATCCTCAGAGGTGGGTTGCTCTCAAATGACAAGTGTCAGTTTTTTCTCTCGGAGCAGCCAACCCACAAATGGGGCTGGGGGTGGCTATTTATAGCCGCGGAGCAACCCTAGGTGAAAGGACATAAATGCCCATGCATGAAATTACTTTCATGCCCACCCTTCGGACCGTTGGCTGGAACGGTACCAGCACTCACCACGTGACACGTGGCACGGTCGGAATCTCACTCTCTCTTTCTTCAGGCGAACTTCACTGGCAGTTTCCTGACTCCTCAACCGAAGACAAACTCCTCAGTGTCCTGAAGAACATCGTCTCAGACACCCGAGGAATTGAACTTCTACTGCAGGAGATTTCTCTGGGTTTTCTTCAGGATTTCTAATTGAGCACTTCCTCAGAAATACAGAACTCATTTTTCCTCAACCCCTCCAACAGTGCGGTGTTTTCCTACGACTCAAGAAGTATAAAAAGTCTTAGCGAAGACTACGCTTCAACTTCGTCTTCAGCGCGAACGTCCTCAGGATCTGGTACAACTTCAGCTTCAGCCGAACGCTTCAGGATCTGGTACTGCTTCAGCTTCAGTCGAACGCTTGAGGATCCTGATTCCTCAGGATTTCGCACAACTTCAGTCTTCAGGAAACACACCGATTTCTCCCTTGTTCCTCAACATTTTGGGGGGTCGACAATGGTGGTTAACCTCATCGTCAGGGACTGTTTCCTGTGTATACTCACAAACACATCAGTCCCTTAACCGTTTTGTCATCAAATACTCCAAAACCTCAAAGGGGGCACTAGATGCACTTACAATCTCCCCCTTTTTGGTGATTGGATGACAATCAGGTTAAAGCTTCAACGGGATAAAATAAGTAATTTTGAGGAATTTAAGTCTTGAAGAAAACAGTTCATTGTTTCCGGATATAGAGATGCTCCCCCTAAGGATATGCATGTTTTGAAGACTTGACACAGTTTTTTGAAAAACATGAGGAGCTCCCCCTATTTCCCGGATTGTTTGAAATAGTGCATCATATGGAATAATTTGAGGAATCAAACATAGCACTGAGTACGGTGGTTGCTGAGAAATATCATGAGTAATAGATAAACTTGAAGAATATCATGAGGTAACTTAAGTGTATCAGAAACCACACAAAATATCAGTGTACAACTCATTACAAAAATGATCGGAAGAACGAGAGTTGTAACTGAGGAACCCATAAGAACCCGCTTGAAGACAACTAAATTTCTTCCCCTTTGTCATTAAATGAACAAAAAGGAGAGACTACTGCTAACGGCCCAAAAATAGTGCATCAGGGCTGAGCATCAGGCCGAAGGCACGCCGTTGCAGTGTGAGGACAGGCTGCAGTGTCTTCAACTTCTTCAGGCGAGAATTCTTGAGCTGAAGAAAAGGAATCCATCGCCAGAGGTGGTGTCTTGCTCTTGGTAAACTGTCATGGAGGCCGAATCTCAGGAATTTGAGGTTATCTGAGGCCAAGCTTGGCGAGATCTTCAGGAGTGATGACTTCAGTCAGAAGAGCATCAAGTGGCTGATACGTATGATGAGCATACCGATGAACTTTCTTCTGAGTTGTATGCATCTGCGCCATATAGCTGAGGATGTCACCGATCTGATGCTTCGTCCAGTCATGATTCCGATCCACCTTCTGATGCAGATTGATGAGGAGCTCACGATCAGTCATCAGGAGAGCTTGAGTTGTTTCCTCAGTTGAGGCATGGGTGCGCTCCTCATGAGTGGTGTGAGACTGAGACTGACGAATATTTCCATAGAGCGAGTCCTGAGGAAGTACTGCTTCATAAAAAGGCGCTTTGCCCTTGGCATTAGCGTCAAGAGTGTGTTGAAGCACTTCAACCGGAGGAACGTACGGGCGATGATTATCCTGATCAGGCTTGAAGTTGATGCCAGTCTTGGTGCAGATGAGCTTCATAATCCATGGAGCGTATGGCTTCAGAATATGAGGATTCTGAGCAGCATCCACCAACGTCCTGAAGAAGAAGTCTGAGACATCAATGGGATCCGACATGCAGAGGCCATACAAAATGTTCTTCATGATTCCCACAACTTCTTCAGCGGTTGATTCATATCCCTTGATGGTTCAGAAGGACTTGGCCAAAATTCTGTACAAGGTGCTGGGCAGATACTGAAGCTCAGAGACTAGGAACCTGGTTCGTGGTGGAGCTTCAGGGGCTTGCGGCTTCATTAGCATATTCATCAGGTCATCCCGAAGAAGTGGAGCACCGTATGTGCTGCGAACTGAGGTATCAGAGGGAGGGAGCTGAAGAATCGCCACAATCTCAGGCACTGAGGCAGAGTAGTGCTGATGCTGAGTCATCCATTCAAGCACCCAAGTATTGATGTCTTTGGGGTCCCCTAAGACATATAGGGTTGCATAAAATTGAAGCACAAGTTCTTCATTCCAATGGATGCACTCGGAGCAGAACTGAAGAAGCTTGGCATGATACAAGTCCTGCAGCACATTGTTGAAGCAAGGTATGTCCTCCATATCCAAATGAGGAATATGTTTATGAGGAAACACCTTTTGTGCCATGTAGAGGACTGAGGCATAATAATTCTTCTGAGTAGCTGTCCAGAACCTTAGGAGCTTGCTTGGCGGAGGTGAATGATAAAGATTCTGGATCCCAGCCTGAAAGAAGCTCATAGCGTTGAAGAATGCATCGGTGTTGAAGTTGGGACGTGCATCAGCTTCAAGATTGCGATAGAATGGCTTCTTCTGCTTCGGGCGCAGAGAAATGGCTGAGACAGTCTCCTGATGGGCTGGTGAGGCTGAAGCAGAGGGTAGCGGCTGTGGAGAAGCATGGTCTTCAGCAGGCGACTCAGACACAGTTTTTGGCGAAGTTGCAGGTGCTGAGGGAGATGTAACTTGTCGATCCTCAGTGTGATCAGGTGCAGCCTCAGTGTCAGCATTGGTGTTGTGCTCGGCTTCAGCTTCGGCTGCGGGAGGATCAGTCTTAGGTTCAGCAGTTGTTGTAGCTGCAACATCAGTATCAGCAGCAGAATTGGGGGGTGCACTTGTGGCTTCAGGTTCATCAACATCAGAGGCTGAGGACGATGCACCAACAGAGTCTTCAGACTGCTGAGAGGTATCAGGAAGCACTTCGGTGACAGTGGGGGAGTGAGGCTCGGGGGAAAAGATAGTATGAGTGGGGGAGTTTGCCAGCCCATATTCCTCATCATGGACGCGAGGAGTACCATGATCCATAATATCCACGTCCATGTCTTCAATCTCAGTGATAATCGGTGGAGGTGGGCACTGAGGTGTTGGAACAATGGGTGTGGCAGCAGTTGGTGGGGTGAAGGCGATGATGCTGCGCTGAGGATTTGTAGGTGGAGTGGGAGTAGCAGGGGAAAGAGTTGTGGTCTCAGCAGCCCTTGATGCTGGAGGAGCCGAGGAGAGTGGTGTAGCATCAATTGGATCCTCAACTGTGGGCCCCAGTGTGGGCTTCTTCGCAGCTGGTGGAGTTGAGGGTTGGGCATCTGGCAGGCGCTTTAGGCCTTTGGTGGGATCCACAGGATCATTATCAGTAGCGGCTGAGGCAGCAGGGGGTACTGAGGTGGCGGGCTGTCGAAGCTTCAACAATTTGTCCATCTGCTGAGACATCCGTTCCTTGGATTTGCCGATGTAGGCACAGTTGGCGGCATACTCAGTGTTGAGGCGATGAACCTCACATTGATGCTCGATGAACTCCTGAGGAGTAACATCCGTGACAGGTTTCTTTTGAAAGTCACTGTTGACTTTCTTCAGTTGAGCCTTCAGTTGTTTCTGAAGATCACGTTGATGTATCTCATTGATGAGGAACTGTTGAACGTAGAACTTGATATCTTTAGGTATGTCCAAATCATCAAGAGTAGTATCAGGCTTGACGGACCATATTTCAATGTACTCCAAGATCTTCTTGGGATCAAGGAGAAGGGGGATTTCAGAACCCGTTGCCTCAGATTTGCACCTGGCTGCAGCACGCACATACTCAATCTTCTGTTCTTCAGTTGTTACGAAGCCGGCCAAATCTTCAAATTCATCTTCATCATCAGAACTCTGAGGAGTATGATGAATGGCGCCTCGCATAGCAGTTTTCTTTGGTGAGGGTCGGGGGCCGCGTTGAAGAATAGTTTTGGTCTTCAGCTGAGGCTGAGGCATTGTGGTTGAGGCTTTAGGAGCACTGCTAGATTCATTAGTGCGAATTCTTGAGGCAGGGGCAGCACCGTCCGTGCATTGACATGAGGAACCTGGAACATGAGGCTTAGCTGAGGACTTCTTTGAGGGCTTGATGCCAGGAGCCTTTTTGCGATGTTGTGCTTGAGGTTGTGGCTTCGGCTGAGGCTGAGGTGGAATCTGCACTGAGGCAGCCAAGTCACGGGCCAGATCACGGGCGAGATGAGTCGTTCGCTTGAGATAACGCTGATAAGCATCAAGGAAATCATCACGGGTCTTCAAGGTGGAAGGATGAGGAACAACACCCGGTGCAGGAGGAGGACGAGCCTTGATGCTCAAGGTCTTCAGGGGTGGATTGACTGCGAATGATTCCTCATGCTCATGATTGATCCATTCATAGGCAGCCCATCGTTTAGCCCATCCCCGCGTGATTTTCTGAACCCTTTTCTTTCGTTCACCCGCAGTTTCACGTTCGGGAGTCTTCAGCTTCTCATAGAGCTCAGGAGGCAAGTCCTTAGCAGTGTCAGTGAGCTTGCGACGAGGAGCCATTTGCTTCAGTGGTGGAGACTGAGGAATGCACTACTAGGGAAATAGCTATACATGGAAAGCTTATTAGTGGCACATATGGAAGGCCATGCGCCACCATTTGTTAGGGGTGGCGCACTGGAAAATAATGCCCCACCCATAATACCTTATGGGTGGCACATTATTTTATAGTGCGCCACCCCTAAGAGTGGGCCAGCCTGGATGATCTTATACGTGGCGCATTTAGTTATATGCGCCACCCCTAAGAACCTTATAGGTGACGCATTCCCAATATGCGCCACCCCTAAGAGCTTAGGGGTGGCGCATTACGCCAATGCACCACCACTGACTTACTATATGCGCCACTAAATGCCTAGAGCTGCCCTTATCTACTCCACCCCACCTACCACCTCTCATTCACTCCACACAATTCTCAAACTAGATCCACTCTTCTCACCCTAGATCTATTCGGTTTTCTCCTCCTCCCCACCTCATTTCTTCCATTTATCCATCGATACTTGGCATTACATCTATTTGTTTCATATTGAAGTAAGTGGACCTCCTCCCAAACACTTTTGTTCCATTTATGACCCATATAATTGCCTTTATTAGCTTGGGGTTTGTTGTATATGTGAAGCTTGGGTTTGATGTATATGTGAAGCTTGTGGTGGTTTGATGTATATGTGAAGCTTATGGTGGTTTGATGTATATGTGTATCTTGAGTGGCCAATGATTTGCCGAAATGTCGATTCATTTCCGTTTCAACAAATTTCTGGCGCACTCTCCGCATGCTCCCTTGCATTATTAGGGAAGGTCATGCCGAATTTTTCCGGCGACGACTGTGATATATAATTGTGTTGCTCTCTCCGTGCACGCAGGTGATCGACCATGGTCCGCGAGATGCTGAGCGATATCACCGTGGCTAGGTGGATGCAATGTGCGACAAACGACATGCTAAGGAATAATAGGTCGGATATAAGATGTCCGTGTCGGAGATGCAAACTGCAGTGCGTGACCGAGCCTGATTCCGGAATATTGCAAAGACACCTGAAGCGTAATGGTTTGATGGATGGCTACACACGGTGGATAAGTGATGAAGCTGGTGAGGAGGAGGATGTCTATGGTGGGGCGCCAGTAAATGAGGAAGGGCAACCAGACAACAGCGGCGGGCGAGAAGACGAAGAGCGTCCCGTACATTATCATGAAGAAGATGCCGAAGCGGATCATGTAGATCAAGATGACGGACATGAAGATCAAGATGTCGGACATGATGAGGATTCAAGCTGGGTGTGGGACCCTCATGTTCAAGAGCTGCTTGTCAAAGAGGTGTTGAACGCAAGAGGTGCATCTAGAGAGAAAGCCAAGATGGCGCAACTCGAGAAAGACGCGATTACGAAGTTGTACGAGGATGCAACGACGGGGATACCCGCTTGAATGTAACACTTGGGGCTATGGAGATGAAGGCAAAACACAAATGGACCGACGATAGCTTCGATGATAACATGGCATTCTGGCACAATCGTCTTCCAAAGGGCAACATGTGCCCAACTAGTATCGCTGAGGCCAAGAAATTCCTTTGCCCTCTCGATCTTCCGCACGTTAAATACCACGTCTGCATAAATGATTGCATGATCTATCGGGGTGAGGACGAAGATAAAACCAAATGTTCGGTGTGCGGTGTTAGTCGATACAAGAGAGGGAAGAAAGTTCCTAGAAAAGTGGTATGGTACTTTCCAATTACTCCTCGTCTGCAGAGGTATTTCGTAGATCCCGAGGAAGCAAAGCTCATGACCTGGCACGCGGATAGAAAGAAGCTAAAAGAGGATGACCCGAACCCGGATTCAGAAAAGGAGGACATGCCGAGGAACCCTTCAGATGGTAGCCAATGGACTGCGTTGGACCTCGAATACCCAAATTTTGGGAAAGAACCAAGGAACCTCAGGATTTGTGTGAGCGCCGATGGAGTCAATCCGTTTGGCGGACAGAGCAACACACACAGTACCTGGCCCGTGTTTGTATGCATATACAACCTCCCCCCCTGGAAGTGCATGAAGAAAAAGTACACAAACAATGTGTATGCTAGTTCAAGGGCCGAAACAACCAAGTACGAACCTCAATCTATATCTGCAGATGTTGAAAGAGGAGCTAGAAACGTTATGGATAGACGGAGTCAATACGTGGGACGCCGCGGCAAAACAATATTTCCCAATGAAAGCCGCGGTGATCACGACGGTGCACGACTATCTCGGATACGGATATTTCTCAGGGCAGGCGATCCAAGGATTCTGTGCATGCGTTAGGTGCATGCATAATACAACGTACCACCAGCTACCAAAAGATCCCGGATCTTCAAAAACAGTGTACCAGGGGTCTCGGAGGTGGCTTCCCAAGAAACACGCGTGGAGAAAACAGGGACATCTGTTCGATGGAAGCGAGGAGCTCCAACCACCCCCAGCTCGAAGGAGCGGCAAAGAAATCTACAACTTGCTGAAAACTTGGAAAGAGTGCCCCGCGTCGGGAAAGAAAAAAAAGAAGACTCAACCGTTGATGAGGGTATGGAAAGCGAGGTATGTTTTCTGGGATTTGGAATACTGGAGTCTCCTCCGCAGTCGTCATAGCCTTGATCTCATGCATATCACAAAGAACGTGTGCGAGAGTTTGTTTGGCACGCTGCTCAACATGCCGGAGAAGACCAAGGACGGGCCAAAAGCAAGTAATGACTTGAAATTTATGGGCATCAGGAGGGAACTTCACCCCCCTAGTGACGACGATGATGAGCCAGAGGAGGAAGATGATACGGAAACGCAAAACTCTCGCAAACGAAAAAGGATGACCAAGAAGAAGACCAATATTGATCACTGCCCCCGGCATGCTTCACTCTGTGCGAGGAGGAGATCAAGCGGTTTATCCACTGCCTCATAGGAGTAAAATTTCCAAACGGCTACGCGGGGAAGATAAGCAGATACCTAGACGAGGCGAAGCAGTGTTTCAGCGGGATGAAATATCAGGACTGTGCCGTGCTGATGACGTAGATTCTCCCGGTTGCGATGCGAGGGATAATGGACGATCACGTCCGTAAAACGTTGTTTGGCCTTTGCAACTTTTTTGACGTCATCTCCCGGAAGTCGATTTGCGCTACGCAACTCAAAAGGCTACAGGAGGAGATCGTGCTCATACTATGCGAGCTTGAGATCTATTTCCCGCCCGCGTTCTTCGACATTATGGTGCATCTTTTGATCCACGTCGTGGAGGATATCGTCCAACTCGGGCCTGCATTTCTGCGCATCATGATGCCGTTCGAAAGGATGAATGGACACATCAAAAAATACGTTCGTAACAGGTCCCGTCCAGATGCAAGCATAGCGAAGGGATTTCTAACCGAAGAGTGCATCTCTTTTTGCACGAATTATCTCAACACCGAGAACCCTGTTGGTCTGGCCGTCAACAAGCACTTTGGCAGGACCGATGGGTGTGGTCACCATGAGGGAAGCCGCGCAATGCATGTCAACTTTGACGGTCGAGAAATCGACTTTGAAAGAGCAAGCCTAGTCGCGCTACAACACATCCAGCTGGTCGATCCTTGGATAGTAAAGCACGAGGATTTAATCAGGAAGAAGTACAGTGACCAGGGCCTGCAGATAATGGACCGAGATCCACGGCTAATCAAAGAGCACAACTCCGGTTTCATGACTTGGTTCAGGGACGAGCTTCGTGCTAATCCCACCGCGAAGGAACGCTTCCGAGGAAGAAAAGATGATATTCACCTTGTCACAGGGTGCCGCACGCAACCTGATGACCTTCAAGCGTATGATATCAACGGCTACACATTCTACACGGAGGAAAAAGACAATAACCGCGATTACCAGAACTCAGGGGTAACAGGGATATTCTACACCGATGACGTCAAGGAAAGATTCTATGGAAGGATCGAGGACATATGGGAGCTCGACTAATGTGGAGAGAAGGTGCCGATGTTCCGTGTGAGATGGGCCAAGAGCGTCATAAAAGAAGACCGGTACTTCACCACCATGGTTATACCCGAAGCCAAATCCGAGTCTTCGGGCGCAAACGTCACCGCGAAAAATGATCCATGGGTACTGGCTAGCCAAGTGGACCAATGCTTCTTCATTACCGACCCATCAAAGCCGAGCCGCGTTGTAGTGAGGAGAGGCAAAAGAAACATCATCGGAATGGATGGAGTCGCCAACGAGAAAGACTTTGACAAGTACGGCGACCCAAAGATGGAGGATGACTACGCCGCTCAGGATACATACACCATAACCCTACCGAAGAAAGGTCTCCTCCCGTTCAAGAGGAAAAGTGAAGGCATCCCGGGCCTAAATTATTCAACCACGACAAAGAAGGGCAAGAAGAAGATCGTGAGGAAACGATAGCTAGATAGCTAGCTCCAAATTTAAGAAAAATATTTTGTAATTCATGATCACTTTGTGTATGCATGGATTTAATATGCACTTTGTAATTGATGATCACAATCTTATGTTTCCAAATGCCGCTACACCTTGTGTTTGTGGATCTTGGTTCGGCGACGACACGGTTAAGGCATGGTACGTGGATCGATACGATCACAATCGAAGCACCATTCTCAAGGTCGGTTAGAGCAAGTACTCCCTCCGTTTCTTTTTACTCCGCATATAAGATTGTGTCAAAGTCAATCTTAATAAAGTTTGACCACTTTTAAAGAAAAATGTACTCAATAACTATTATTTTTAAATGGTTTCACTTTAATTAAAAAATAAATAATTGTTTAAACTTTAATTAAAAAATGAAAAGAAGGCATATTATAACCACCTACATATACTCCAAAAAGAAGAAATGGAAATATTCATTCATAATGTGAGAAGGAAAGTTTAATTAAAAAATAATTGAACAAAAAATTAAAAAATGCTTAGGGGTGGCGCATATTGCCCAAATGCGCCACTAAGTTCTCTTATGCGCGGCGCATCTAGCTGATATGCGCCACCAAAAGGTTTCTTATGCGTCATAATTACGTGTAGCATAATTACTAGCATATAGGATTCTTAAGTTATATAGAAGTCTTACACCATTCATGATATATGTGTAAAGATAGTAATTAATAACCATATAAAAATAGTAGCACTAGTCATAGAAGAGATGTTACTCCATCCCTTTTGAAATATATGTGCTGGTTATGCCATGGTGCTCTCCAAAACAGAGAGATAGTTAGATGGTGCTCTATTTTTTGAAGTAAAATTGGTCATGCCTTTGGGGATTTTGAAAAGCACACTAGCTTGTTTCTTGAGCTGCAAGCTGCACTTGCTAGCACAGTCTCGGCTTCCTGTTGGGAATTAAACATTTTTGTTGCTTGCTGCCATAGCTTATCAAGTTCATTGCTTAACTTGCTGGTTGCTTGTTTCCATTAATGCTTATAAAGTTCATTGCTTGCTGCCATTTCTTGTGAAGTTCATTGCTTGCTAGTTGTGCTACATACTAGGCATTTGTTTTGTGCAGGTACAAATCATTATCCCCTTTCTCCCGAAATGTTGATTAACTTCCGTTTCGGTTGAGAATTGGGCACTCTCATGTTAAGAAAAAGAGCAAAGGTCATGCCAAATTTTTCCGTGAATTCGTGCATGACCTTTGCTATTTTTCTTAACATGAGAGTATTTGCATTTATTTATTGTGCTAATTAATTAAGTAGTTGCATTTCTTAATATTGTACTAGTGCAAACATGTCGACCGGAGCCGACGCCGGTCCTTCTTCTCAGCCGGGAAAAAAAATGAAGCAATTTTGGGACTACTCCCAGGAGGAGGTCGAGGAGCAGAGAGAAGAGGAAGTACCTCCGGCCGAGGAGGAGTATGAGGAGGAGATAGAGTCGGAGTCCGACTCATCGGATGATGACTTGGAGGAGGAGGCCGGTATGACAGACGGCGAGAGGAACATCGGCGAGGATGATGGGACCGGTGGCTCCAACAAAGATGGTACCCAGTCGAAGAAGAGGAATCGGAAACCAACCAAGGTCGGCGCTATCAGGCAAGAGTTTACTGTTGTGACCGCCATCGGGATTCCTAAACAGCCCGAACGTTTTTCGGAAGGGTATGGCCATCAATTCACGGCGATCCTCCGCAAGACCGTGCCGATCACCACGATTAACCTCAGGAGTCGTGAGAATATTCATTATTGTCATCTTCTTATCAACAAGCTGCGCGGATAATACAAGTTTCCGGAGCCGTACGATAACACCAAACTCAGAGGGAACAAAGTAAACACATGAGCCCTCAGGAAGATGAGCAAGGCCTTGTCCACTTGGAAAACCTGGGTGAAGAGGGCAATTTTTGAAAAGAACAAAACCTGGGAGGAGCTCAAGGAGAAAGAGCCGTTGATCGACGAAGCTACCTACAACCTTTTCAAGGCTAGGTGTCAGTCCGAGAAAGGCAAGGCCGCAAGTGCAAAGGGAAAGGCCATGCGGTCGCAGGTCATAGCTAACCACCGTCTCGGAGCCGGTGGTTACAAAAGTTCCAAGCCTAAATGGGACAAGGAGGATGCCGAGTACGCCACTACGGGCATACCTAACCCCTTCCAGCATTACAAAGATGATCCGCAGACCGAATTCTTTGTGAGGGCCCGGAGCTATAAGGACAAAGCAACCTCGAAAATAATTACCGATCCTCAGATTCAGGAGTTTACGACTGCCGTGGTAAGTAGTTTACCACGCGACCTTGTCGATTGAATTCTCGAGTGAAGTTCACAATTCCTTAACGTTTCACATTATTTTTGCAGCAAGAAGAAATGAAAATCGCCGCATCGCAGGAGTCGTCGGTTAAGCCGGCCGGCCCGTGGGACAAGGCCTTTAACAGGGTGTTGAACAAGGTCAAGAAGGTTGACGACGTGACGGAGAAGCCATCGTCAGCCGGCCGTGTGGTCGGCTTTGGTGCGGACCTAAATTGGTCCGAATATTATGGAAAACTGGCGAAGCAGTCCGGTTTGAGGGGGCGCAAGGCGAGAAGGACCGAAGAAGACGCCGCTTATGTTCGTGGACTGGAGGAGAAGGTGAACATGCTTCCGCAGCTTGTCCAGGACGAAGTGGCGAAGACGATAAACGCTCTCCTTCCAGATATGATGCAGTCACTCGTGAATTGGCAAGCGCGTGGTGGACAAGGGCCCATACCAATCCCCAGCATGGTCGGCAGCAACTCGGGCACTGCGGTGCCTGCAGTCCTGACTCCCTCCGTAGTGGTGGCTCCCACACCGACTCCCGGCGTATTGGTGACTCCGGCCGCCAACACCGCGGCGGCGGCGCCGGACGTGATGGTAACTCCTCCAGCCACGATCGAGCAACCGGGGCATAACAATAATGCACCCGGCGGCAACGCAAATAGGGCGACCGACACCACGGGAGGCAGCGCACCCTCCGTCTCTTGCATGCCCGCCGTCATCGGCGGGGTCTCTTCACTAGCCGACCTCGACGCCCTCAAGGTAACTGTAAGCGTCTGCAACTCAAACGAGGACTTCATCTCCTTGCCTTATTTAGTGGAATCTCTCTGATGCCCTACATGCATATATCTCTTTCGCAGGAGGACACTCCATGCATTCTATTACAAGTCGTGGACGGCGAGTTGAAGGATGTTTCCAAAGGTAAAATCATTCAACCACAAAATCGAATCATGCACAATATGCCGATGGCACCGGAGATGCATAGGGTTCAAGTCTCTCTCGTGATTTCGGGCTACGAGAGAGTTGAACCTCCCATTCAACCCCCCCGGATATGATGAGGACGAGCCGGCAGTCCTCAGTGTCTGTTTCGGCCAAATATGCCTATGGCCGAAGAGCCAAATGCGTTTAATGATGCGGGAAAGGGGAACCACACCTAGGACAACACCGCTAGTCATCGTGTCGGCGCCACATGATCCCATCGGCGCACAACAAGAAGACAATGATCTTGATGATGATACCAACGCCGACCAGTTCATCAATACTTTGTATGATGCTGATGACTTATTCATTCCTCCTGCTGAAGGAGCCTATCAGCAAGACGAGGAAGCTCGCGGTCTAGATGATCCTGCGGCGAAGCCTGCTTGCTCCACGCGTCTCTTCGCTGCTTCTCAGGACATGTCTCCAGCAGCTTGCGCCTTCACCGAGCCTCAAGCAGATGCCACAAGGAGATCTATTCTCAGCCCGTCCACACTCCATAAGGTGGCCACTGAGCAGATAAAGGCCGGTGACTGCTCAAAATCAGAAAAGAAGAAGGGACGGAAAAGAAAGAAGAACATCACTTCGAGTAGCCAACCTTCGATGCTGATCCGGGCTCAGGACGGGCCACCAAGACCCAAGGATCCCTCGTTTGAAATCCATGTGGCTGGTAGGGCGATGCTACCTAAGGACATGATCGACCTTGCAACTTCGGATATGTAGAGTGTGCATCATAGTATTATGGCATTAGAGAAGATTCTTCTTCGAGAAGAGAATCCCTCGTACCCGGTTTTCATGGCCAAGGTGCCACTCAACATGGGCTTCATCAACACTATCCCCAAGGATATGATAATCCTGCGGTTTTCGGAGATCTTCAATTTGTACCATCTCAAGCGGCTGGACCATAGCCTTATCCGTCTGTTCTCGCTCAGCCTTTCTATGAGTATCAGGAGAGATAAGACCCTGAGCGTCGCGATATTGGACCCCTTCTACATGCGTGAAAGCATCTTGATGGACGACGGGGACGCGGCTCTCGCGGTGGGGTACATCACAGACTTCATGCTACAGAATGCCGACAAGGATTCATTTCTTATGACCTACTCTCCCAAGTAAGTCATTCGCTCGCCGCGGTAGCATATATGCTTTCTTAGCTTTCCATTGTCCTCTTCCAACATTCCTTTTGGATTGTTTTAATTATGCAGCGAGGATCAAGACTGCGTGCTCATCTGCTTTTCACCGCAACACTCGCATGCCATGTATTTAGACTCGGGGAGTGTGAACAAGAAAGATTACAAGTATATCATGAGAGTTTTGGATGATGCTCTCGTCGGCTACATAAAAGCCGGAGGCAAGATGGTGAAGCACAAGTTCAGGAAGAATCAGCCTGACGTGAACGTGTTCAGCCACGTAACGCAGTTCTCGTGCGTCAAGCAGCCGGCTGGCAGTGTGAGGGATGCGTACTACGCCCTTCATCACATGAGGGAGATTGTACATGAACAACGCAACCTTACGCTGCCAAGTCATCTCAGAGCGTGGGCCGAAAGGAAGGCGGAAATCACCGATGCAAATCTGAAGGAGGAGTTCTTTCACATCCAAGCGCAGATGGCGACTATCATCCGTCATGAAGTACAAATGAGGGGGTCGATCTTCCACTCGAACATTGCACCATCCAATGGGGAGATAGAAGTCCGCCTAAAGGCCTTGCGTGACACAAGGCCTTTCATGACGAAAGAAGGATGCCGCCCATTCCCCGATCCGAGTCAGAGCAATTGAACAATTTATGTTATATATGGAAGTCGTTTGATGAATGTGCGCCCTACATGTAATTTGGATGTACTCTTTGTGTAGTAGATGGTAGTGTCAAATACTCTTGGTGCTCTTTGTGTATAAAGGTCACTGCATATGCATTTTTATGCATATGTGCATGCTCCTCGATTGATCGACTTGCTTTAATTTGTTGATAATAATAGATGCTACATTGCTTTGTTCTCCTTTGGTATGAATTCATATGGATGTGACCTCTAAAGCTTTGTTTTGTGCAGGTTGAAGAGCAAACAAGAGATGATGACGAAAGTAGCTTTCGGTTTTCAATAATTGTTGGACTCATTGTAATATTGTGATGGATGTAATCTTGTGAATCTTGTTAGCCTCTAAACCTTTGTAAATCTTTGTAATAAGAATTATAATGCAATTCTTTTGTATCAATAATTGTTGGGCTCATTGTAATATTGTATTTTGCATTTCTGTAATATAATAAAAATATTTGTAATGTTTTTATTCTTTTCTGTAATTCTTTTTTTTTGTTTTCTGTAACCCATTTAGTGGCGCATTTTGTCTGGCTTTAGTGGCGCACTGGGAATGCGCCACCCCTAAGGCCCTTAGGCATGGCGCATATCAGAATGCGCCACCCCTAAGAGCTTAGAGGTGGCGCATTCTGAGATGCGCCACGCCTAAGGGCCTTAGGGGTGGCGCATCCAGAATGCGCCACCTCTAAGCCCTTATTATTGGCTTGTAGTTAGTGGCGCATCCCTAATGCGCCACTAAACACAAAAAAGGGCGCCACTAAAAGGGCATTCCCTATTAGTGATGGTACGTTTGAGCTGAGCTGCAAATGAAGTGAGACTATGAGAACCATACGATTCCTCAGCAGACATGTACCTGTGACAGAATTAAGTTGCGAGGGAAGTGGGGTACGGTTATATGCGTTCATGATGAATAGGCTGAGGAAAGAAAAATAATGAGGCATAGGTATAGGTCTCAGAAAGCTAGCAATATTGTTGAGGGTTGGAGGGTTCTTGAGGACACAACAATACAGAGGAATAAGCAACTGAGGAATAAGCGTACCAGGACTGAGGGAAATGCTGAGGAACCACGAGTCAGTCTTCCCCGGCGACGGCGAACTCTGGCGACGTTAGCACGAGAGCTTGAGGAGCTCAAGGGCGGCGGTGCGAGAGAGGGAGGAGAGGTGGGGGGAAAATGACCGTGGGGTGGATGGCTATTTATAGAGGGGTGAAAGCTGAGGGGTTGCGATATTTGTGGACAAGATTGCCCCTGACGGTTGGGATCCTCAGTGGTTATCATAATGGTGGATAAGCACGATGTGCGGTAACATTGCAACAAAATAAATAAAATCGTAACTGATAATCCTCAATTTTGGGAACCTGAGGACAAAAGCTGAGGATGAAGACAAATGGTCTCAGGCTAAGGAATACATGATTTCCAGACGAACGGATATGAGATAGAAAGAATGGATAAGTGAGCACAGAGGGACGGGTCCGATCACGTTCACCTAGATGAAGAAGCAAATGCTGAGGAACAATAACTATAGGTGAACGCTGTTGAGGACAAACACGGTAATCATCAGGATGAAGACTTCAACTGAGGAATCTGAGGATCAACAGATCCTGAGGAATTTGGGCGGTGGCGCTACCCACTGTAAGGCCCGATATGCGGTACTGTTCCAGATCTAGATGTTTCCATCCAGATCCGGGGACGAAGCACATATCGGTCCCACCGCGACATATGACATAGCCATATGCCCCGGATTTCCAACATGATATCACAACATTACAGATACAATGATACAATCATCTTATACAATCGGCATACAACTGCCTTAATTACAATACATCAGCGGATGATACATGTCTGGGTACATACTACAATCAAATGCCTACTGGCAAAGAGAAAAACAGCGATCCCCATAACCACACGGGTCCAGGCCCTCCGCCGGGATCCGCCTAACTAGTCGTCGTCGAGTCTCCATGTGAAACGTCGATCACCATACCTGTTGTCGATCAGGAACCCTGAAAAGAGTTTGGGGGTAGTATCATGAGTACAGAGGTACTCAGCATCCAACTGTAGTGGTCATCTGACCCAGCAAAGGCTTCATCACTCGTCATTCTAGGACAACTAGTAGTGTACGGTAAGGAAGGGGTAAGTGGTGAGGTTACTGCCGCACTAGCATTTATGAAGTGGCTAACGATCTAGAGAGTAAGATAAGAAGCCAAGCATTCGATGAGGAATTGCCTCCAACAAGTCTTGCTATCAACTACTTACGCAAGCATAACACCTATCCTATCCTTGTCCTCCTCTTCGCATCCCGACGAAGAAGAAGCAGTCAAGGCACACACACGTTGATCAAGTTGTATTAATATTATCTCAGTTGTTGTTGTCTATGAACAAGGAGCAGGTCTCAAGTCGTCCATAACCGTGGACACAGCTTCTCGAAAAGATTTAACCCTGCAGGGGTGTACCAACTGCCCATTACAAGGCTCCGCACGCACGCCCATCTCTCTCAGTTGCTACCCATTATAGGCAACCAGTTTATGATGTAGTTCCGAGAGATCCGAAACGACAAGTCCCTCTAACTAACAACGAACAAATCCGGGTGGCCCCCGGTGAGTCGACACCACACTCAATAGCCGGCCGCTCTCTCGAATCGTTCTCTACCGTCTGTCGCAAGTTTGGATAGCCGGTTAATCTCACATGGGAAACCGGGTCCTCAGCTGAATAAGGTGGGCTAGCAAGGGAACTATGTCCTCACTGGTCCGGGTTTGTTTGAAAACTACTGGCGGCCGACCAGCACACACACGGTTTCAAATGGTAAATCAGCTTGGGCCACCACTGGAAATTTTTGAAGCTAGGTAGGTAAGAAAAGGGGACCCCATAAAATCCCACACGCGATTAGGCACGCTCAGTCTTAAAACCAATACCCGGAACTCGGGTCCTAGGTGACTCGAATGGAACAAAGCGTCGGGGCGGGATAGCCTAGACCTTCCATCCTTCGTCGAATATAGTCAACATTTATAATAATCATATCATCAACAACAATATAATAATGTGTTAGCCCAAACCAAGGAGTAACAGGGTAACATCGTAGCATCCTAAGCATGCATACTAAGCAGGGGCTGGGCAACGAGCAATAGTAACATAGCAGTACATGGTTTGCTGGGAGGGGACATAGCTGTATCGATTTGAAAGAGGCTGTAAACATGTGGTAGGATCAAACATCGAACCTAACCTAGACTAGCATGCAAACCGCTGGTTGAAATAGAATGGATCATAAGTAATGTATAGTCCTTGCCTGTTGAAGCACACAAGACAGTAAACACTGGAAAGCAATCAACGAGCAAGCATCTATTACTACGAAGCAAACACGAGCAGGCATCAACAAGAAGGCAACACGAGACAACACAACAATCGCGTCTATCGTCGGAAGCGGTTACTAACATGTTAATTTGAGTACTCGTCACACACGACGATACCGCACATTTGGAAAGGTTCAAGTTGTTTGGTTACAGGTGATCAACAAAGGTTGTTAACATGGCATCTCACTCAAGCATGGCATAGCACACAAACATGACAAGGGTTGAAGCATAAAGGAAACTATCTATGCTAGTCAATTTAAGTGAGGCACAACCTAAACACGACATACCACTAAGTGCCCCATGACAATTAAAGAATTTGGTACTGTTCTGTCCTAAACCATATTTTAGGTTGGTTAACAGCAGCAAAAAATAGCATAAACACAAAGTACACGAAAAACTAATCAAGTTACATATAAAGAACACCCCAAACGGAGTTACGGTTAAAAAGATACAAGCAAAACAAGTTACAGGCACAATCTGCCAACATCAGGAAGCACACTTTAGAGCAATGTATAAACAGGGTAATGAATGAAAACATGCTCACAAATGATATTCAACTAAAGTAGACATGGCAGGGAAGGCATGTCAAAAAGAATCATGCAAAAAGGCATCATGAACAACTAATTATAGCTCATGCAAAATGCAATAAAACATTACTGGTCAAGGACTTAGTGAAAATCAGAGAAACATGACAGAAACTGTTATTTTTATGCTGTATAAACAGGAGCAAAACTATATACAAAAGTGCAGCAACATGACATAGCAATATATGGGCATGAACTAGACATGACGGTGATCAGGTACAAACAAGAATCAAGGTAATAGGCATCACAGATCAAAAGATATTAAGCATGCAACATGGCATCGGACAGTTACAGACTTACAGAAAAACTGAGGTGGCTGTCAAAAACAATGGCATAGCAACTTTGGAGCTCAATAACTATATGACCAGCAAGCATATCATGACAATGCAATACATATAATGGAAGTAGACATGATGCTTAACAGTATGCAAAAAGAATCAATGCAATAGGCCTCATGGATGTGTCACAATCATCATGCAAACTTGCAATAAAATAACAGCAGCAACACACTAACAGAAATTAGTAGCAGTTAACAGTCTGATGCCCACTTCAACACAGATTAACAACATCAAGATGGCCTCAAATCAAAATTCTCACAAAATATGAACTGAAGTACACACAATTCTAACCAATTTTCCTTTTGGGCGCAACGCGATCCGAGCTACAGATTTATCGCAAATCGCAACGCAAAAATGAATCAGCACAATAATATTCTTAGACTTAGGAAAAAATCACAGGGTGCTAGGAAAAAAAAATAGAGGCAATAAAAAAGGGGAGGGGCGGCCTGGCTCACCCATGGGCCGGCCCAAGTCGGCATGGAGGCTGGAATGGGCCACTTGGGCCTTGGACTGGACTTGGGCCGCGGCTGCGAGGTGGCCTCGGGGTGCTGGGCCGCCATAGGGGCAGGCCGACCCACACGGCTGGATCGGGTGGCGGCCTCGTTCCCGACGAGCTGGAAGCCGACGGCGACGGCGCTTGGGTCTCCGGCGAGAAGCTCCGGGAGGCGGCGCGGCGGTGGTAGGCCGAGGCATGGCAGTGCGGTGTCGGGCGGCGGTGGCCGTGACCTCGTCCGGGCGGCACAGTGCTTGGGCAGCGCGGCGGCGCGAGCTCGGCCCGTGGTCGAACCATGGCGCGGCGGCTCGGACCTCCGGCCGCAGCGGGCGGCGACGGTTCCCTGCACAGAAAAGGCAGAGGGGTGAGGAGGAGAGGACGACGGAGAGGAGGCTGGACGGAGGAGAGGTGGCCGCGGGCGCGCGGTGGTCGGCAGCCGCCGGCGGCGGCTACGTGCCCACGTGCAAGAGGTTGGAGGAGAGGTAGGAGAGAGAGAGGTGGAGGCTGGGCGCGATCTGGGCCGTCGGATCTCCGGATCTGACGGTCCAGATCAGAGGATGGCTAGGGTTGCGAAAATTGAGGGTCTATTGGGCAGATTTGGGGCAAAACAGGGGGTGGCTGCAATTTTGTGGCTAGGGAAACCCTAGAAAGCAGTGGGAGTGTGGTGGTCTTTATATAGCCCAGGTGGCTGGCAGTTTGCAAAAACATCCCCGGTTTTTCTCTCTCTCGCGCGGTCTTTACGTTTCTGACCGCCGGGGGTCCGCAGGACCTCCGATTCGGGTAAAACTTTGAACTGCGCGATCAACGCGTCGAGCCGGGGGCGTTCATCTCGAGCTGGAACCGTTCCGAGAACACTTTCCGGTGCGCTATAAAAATATCCCATTTACTTATTAAACGGGACCTTTTGTTCCGTTCGCTGCGGCTGGTCTCGTGCGGTTTCACGACGGTGATCGGGAGAAACCCGGTGTCGCAAATGTCGAGTGTCAGGGTGGCAAGGGTCGGTCTCCGTCCGGTACGAGATAATAGGGGGAAAGATAATCGCCGATCGATAAATCGGGGATGCAAACACCACAAACAAATCAGACAATCAAACAATTCACACCAAAAACAAAAATTTTAATTTTTGTGAAATCTGGGCTGTTACACCCACCTTATAGGGAATGAGAAACTTGATACCATACAATTGTCGTATGGATCTTGAGTCAATTCCACGTTAATTTCTTCACACTTAGCTAGGTAGTTCCTGATGAATTGAGGAGTACGACGCATCGTGTGTTGTACATCAGGATTCTTCAATATTGTTTAAGCGTTAGGATGTGTGTCAATTCACTGGAAGTTTGAGGAATCTAAGATATTTAGCTCACACCTTAGAGTGCTAAATCACTTCTCATCCAAAGGCTTAGTGAATATATCAGCAAGTTGGTCTTCAGTCTTCACATGGCTGATGACGATGTCTTCCTTCCATACATGATCCCGAAGAAAGTGATACCGAATCTCAATGTGCTTCGTCCTCGAGTGCTGTACTGGATTCTGAGAGATCTTGATGGCACTCTCATTGTCACATAGAAGTGGTACTTTCTTTAGGTTGATGCCGTAGTCCTTCAGAGTTTGCTTCATCCAAAGAAGCTGTGAGCAGCTTGCACCAGCAGCAATGTATTCAGCTTCAGCAGTGGAGAGGGAGACGCAGTTCTGCTTCTTCGATGACCAACACACCAGAGAACGTCCGAGGAAATGACATGTTCCTGAGGTAGAATTCCGATCCACACGATCTCCAGCATAATCTGAGTCTGAGTACCCAATGAGATCCAGCTGTGTGCCTTTTGGATACCATAAGCCTAGCGACGGGGTGTGAGCCAAATATCGAAGAATTCGTTTCACCGCTTGGTGATGCGATTCCTTAGGTGCCGCTTGGAATCGGGCATACATGCAAACGCTCAACATTATATCAGGCCTAGATGCACGTAGATATAGCAGAGAACCTATCGTGGAGTGGTATACCTTTTGATCGTAGTCCTTGCCATTTTCATCAGGGCCAAGTTGCCCATTTGTAGGAATCGGTGTCTTGATACCTTTGCAGTCTTGCATCCCGAATTTCTTCAGGCACTCCTTGAGGTACTTCTCCTGAGAGATGAAGATGCCGTTGCGTTGTTGACGAATTTGAAGCCCTAAGAAGAACTTTAGTTCTCCCATCATGGACATCTGATACTGTTCACTCATCAAGAATGCAAATTCTTCACTGTATTTCTTGTTAGTGCATCCAAATATAATGTCATCAACATAGATTTGACATATGAATAATGCATCATCATATCGTTTTTTGAAAAGAGTTGGATCGAGGGAACCATATTTGAAGCTCTTGCTGATGAGGAAGTCCCGTAGAGTGTCATACCAAGCCCGAGGGGCTTGCTTCAGTCCATAGAGGGCTTTCTTCAATCTGTACACCATATCAGGTTTCTTTGCGTCTTCAAAGCCTGGGCGTTGAGCAACATATACTTCTTCCTCGATATTACCATTGAGGAAAGCACTTTTCACATCCATTTGATATAACTTGATATTATGATGGTTAGCGAATGCAAGCATAATACGAATGGACTCAAGTCTAAGAACATGAGCGAAGGTTTCACCGAAGTCGATTCCCTCGACTTGTGTGTATCCTTGTGCTACGAGACGAGCTTTGTTTCTGATGACTTGTCCATCTTCATCGAGTTTGTTGCGGTAGATCCACTTCGTGCCGATGACATTGTGAACTCGAGGATCAGGTCGTTTGACCAATTCCCAAACACCATTCAGTTTGAACTGAAGAAGTTTGTCTTGCATCGCCTGAATCCATTCTGCTTCTTGGAATGCCTCAGTGAGTTTGGTGGGCTCTGAAATTGATACAAACGAGAAATGCCCACAAAAGTTAGCTATACGATTAGCTCTTGCACGAGTGAGAGGACCTGGTAGATTGACGTTGGCGAGGATTCTGTCCACTTGAACTTCATTCGCCACGCGAGGAAGACGAGGAAGATGATCGTGAGGCGCATCTTCGTCACTTCTATCAGATTCATTTGCATCTGCTTCAGGTGCTTCAGAGCTTCAGGGGTATCAGAAGCCTCAGGATCAGGATCATCAACAGGATTATTTGCATCAGGATTAGGATGTTCTTCAGGAGCAGGAGGTATGTGCATTTCTTCAGGATGATCCACAGGAATGATATCACCAGCACCCATCTTCTGGATCTGTTCTTCAGGTGGGGCTTCATCTAGATCAGGTGGCAGGTGCTCTCTTTGCGAGCCGTCAGATTCATCAAACCGCAAATCTACAGTCTCAACAATTTTATGATGACTGATATTGTAGACTCTGTAGGTGTGCGAGTTGATACCATAACCAAGCATGAAACCCTCACATGCTTTGGGTGCAAATTTGTACTGGTCATGAGGATCACGAATCCAGCAAGGTGCACCGAATACTTTGAAGTAACTCACATTGGGTTTCTTACCGACCATTAGCTCATATGATGTTTTATTGAAGAACTTGTGAAGATACACTCGATTGACGATGTGGCATGCAATGTTGATTGCTTCAGCCCACCACATGAGTGGAGTGTTGTACTCAGCCAGCATCGTGCGAGCCATCTCGATGAGGGTTCGGTTCTTCCTCTCAACAATGCCATTTTGCTGAGGAGTGTAAGGCGCAGAGAACTCATGAGTGATTCCCAAGTCGTCGATGAATTCTTCCACACCGATGTTCTTGAACTCAGTGTCGTTGTCGCTTCGAATGTGCTTGATCTTCAGGTTGTAGTTGTTCATGACTCTCTGGGCGAAGCGCTTGAAGATTGCTAGGGTTTCTGACTTATAGAGAAGAAAATGCACCCAAGTGTATCGTGAGAATTCATCAACAATAACAAGACCATACATACTACCTCCAAAGCTTGAATACTTTGGAGGGCCGAATAGATCCATGTGAAGCAATTCCAGAGGTCTTGTAGTAGTCATGATGGTCTTCGCTGGATGCTTGGCCTTGGTCATCTTTCCAGTCTCGCACGCACCACACAGCCGGTCCTTTGAGAATCTGATTTCCTCAATTCCGAGGACATGTTTCTTCGGCACCAACTTCTGGATATTCCTCATTCCGGCGTGGCCAAGTCTTCGATGCCATAGCCAGCACTCTGAGGCTCGAGCCATGAGGCATGTAGCAACCTGAGGACCTTCAAAAAAGTCTACAATATACAGATCACCTTTCCTAACTCCACTGAAGATAATGGAGTTATCGCTAACCATATAGACTAGACAACCAGATCTTCCGAAGAGAACAACGAGATCAAGATCACATAGCATAGAGACAGACATCAAGTTGTACCCAAGGGATTCAACAAGCATGACTTTGTCAGTATGTTGGTCTCGAGAGATAGCAACTCTGCCGAGACCCAATACCTTACTTTTACCTTTGTCGGCGAAGGTGATGGTTTTCTTTGAAGAAGGACTCAGAGAGGATTCCATAAGAAGGCTTCTGTCACCAGTCATGTGATTTGTGCATCCACTATCCATCACCCAGCCAATCTTTCCCTGCAAAGGAATTAGTATCTCATACAACAAGTTATGAGCTAGTATCAGTTTGAAGAATTTATGGTTCCTCAGAATTAACTCCTCAGGACGTTCCTCAGGATTGATTCTATGAAACCAAACAATATAAATGTCCTTCAACTGACTCAAATGATGTTGTCCTGGGCATATGATCTGCAGAATTTATGATTGCTGACGGCTTCTCGCCCCTTCGTTGGTTACCCCAAGTGGAAGGTTGAGATGTAGTGGAGCAGCAGTTTTCCCTCGGTGAAGATACCAAGGTTTGTCTCCAGCAGGACTCCAGAGATGATAAGTAGGTGTCAGCGGCGCAACTGACGCGGACCTGCACACAGACACAGATAACTTTGTTCCCAACGAAGTTCAGAGAGGTTGTCAATCTCTCCGGTCTTGTTGTTCACAAGGATAAAATGCAAGGGATAAAGATAGCAAGTAAAAGCAGTAAAGTAAATATAGCATGGAAACAATAATGAGGATATGGACCGGGATACGTGATGTTCGCTAGTGATGTCTCTCTCCCAAAAGACGATTAAATTGCTATGCGAGGTAAACAAATTACAGAAAGGCAATTGACAGGATTATGAACGCACCGCAATGCTAACTATACTACAAAAGAAAGGACGAGGTTCAAAAGCACAGGCAGTACGCCAAGATAAGTAGACCGAAATCCATCTGCATCTACTACTAATCATCCACCTTGAGATATCTATCCAAAACATCTCGCTGGTATTAAGTTGCGAGCCCCACCCAAAGTGTAAACCCAAAGCAACAGACAACTGCATTAAAAAAACTCTGCGTAAAGTAAACAATCCTTGTGACCGCGGTCACAAGAACCGTTGTTTTCCCCCTTGTGGCAACAACACATCCCCTAGACTCATGTTTCTGTCACTCAAGCGTGTCATCGGGGGGCATGAACCCACAATCTAGCACAACGTTCCCTCTTGAAGTCACTACCTACTACTTGGCCAAAGCAATAAACAACAACGGAGAACATGCAAGAATTACTTAGGAACAAAAATATAAGAGATAAAAACCAAATATATTACTCTATCACAATCTGAACATAATCTCATAATCCATAAGATCCTATCAAACTCAACATAGCAATAGCAGAAATATTACAAAGGTGCCTCGATCATGTAGGGCAGCTCACGAGGTCTAAACAATGAAGATCAAAGAGGGGAGGAGAACATCACATATCTACTGATCACGGACCCATGGTCCAAGGAAAACTACTCACGAGACATCCGGGGAGCATCCATGGTGGAGAGGAGACTCCCGGAGGTCAATCCTCCCTTCGGCAGGGTGCAAGGAAGAGGTCTTCTGGTGCTCACGATCTTCGGAAGCGCGGCGGCGGAGGAACAGAGGCGAGTTCGCGGAATAGGGTTCCTCTTCCGGAGTTTCCCGTGACGGAGAATAAATAGGTGAAGGGCCCGCCAGAGGTGGACCAGGGGCCCCAGGCGCCCCCCTGGCGCGGCCAGGGGTGGGGCCGCGCCGGGTGGCCGCCTGGGCCCCCTGGCTCCCCTCTGGCCCCTCCCGGACTCTTCGCGAAGCTTCCTCCACGCTGATTTTTTATCTGAATTTTTCTGGCACTTTTTATATGGGGGAAAACTGAAATAGAAAAACAGCAGAAAACAGGAACTGGCACTGGGGTGCACTGAGTTAATAGGTTAGTCCAAATATGATCAAAAGTGTATGAAAGTGTATCTAGAACATAGCAATATCACACAAAACATGCATGGAGCAATCAGAAATTATAGATACGTTTTGGACGTATCAACATCCCCAAGCTTAATTCCTGCTCGTCCTCGAGTACGTAAATGATAACAGCATAATTTCTGTGGTGACATGCTAGCAACCATAAAAGAACTTTGAAAAGTAAAGCAATCAAGGTTAGAGATTCAATTCAAGTCATAACATGCAAGATTCTATATTAGCATTGAAACAAGTAACCAAAGAACATTAGGTGCAAGAGCTCTCGCTGTCCGTGACTCGAATGTCTCCAAATGGTGTTTGCGTGCAAGAAGGGGGATAGGGAATACGCGAAAAAGTAATTTTTGTGTTGAGAACTCAATCTACTAAAGTTTCACACTTGGTCTTCTTTGGAATCTTGTCTTGACTTGCCCCAGACCACTAGCCAGGTACAAGTCAATTTGATCCACTCCTTTTCGATATTTCGAGCACTCATGCAATGGATGAGCGTATGCACGAGAGTTGACACTTAGGATGGCAAAGAGAGAAATATGGTGGAGGAGGAAGATAAAAAGGAAGAGAAAGGCTCACATCAATGAGGACAATCATAGGCAAGAGATGCCACATGATAGATATGATGTGAGGAGTAGGTATTGCCATGCAACGGGTGCACATACGAGCAAAGAAGCTGTCCAATGGAACTAGTGGGGGTGCATCTAACTTGCTCGCTCATGAAGACCTAGAGCTCATTTGAGGAGGCTCATCCTTGGAATATTCAAGCCAAGTTCTATAGTGTGAAGGTCCCCACATAGCTAT
The DNA here is from genome assembly GCA_950022295.1 of Bromus sterilis. Lineage (NCBI taxonomy): Eukaryota > Viridiplantae > Streptophyta > Magnoliopsida > Poales > Poaceae > Bromus > Bromus sterilis. Next base: position 137,258,719 of record OX465599.1, on the reverse strand, counting down.
ATGCATAACGATCATCTCAATGGAGTACAAGGATATAAAGGGAGTACTAGTGTGGATCTCTCAAAAGGATAGTAGTGTTTCCCCTTTCTCTCTTTTTATTTCTTTTTCTCCTTTTTCTATTTTTTGTATTTTTTTTGGTGGCCTCAATGGCTCTTTCTATTTAACTCTCATTTGTCCTCTTTGGGATCTTTTATTGTGTCCACTTCGGGATATTTTCCTCACTTAAGGGCAACACTCTATTTTACAAGAAGGTAAAGGAAATCTTTCACACTTTACAAGGTACTCAAAATCATAAAGAAGATGTAACTACATGATGTATGCAATGTATGTCGCTGCCAGTGTAGCAGGAACATGTACGACATGAAGATCAAGTCACGAAGCGGTGGAAGTTGCATGGCAATGTAACTCAGAAAGGCTATGGAAATGCCTTAATAGGTAGGTATGGTGGCTGTTTTGAGGAAAGATATAAGGAGGCTTATGATGACAGAGCGTATCATGCCAAGGGTTTGGATGTACCGGCGAAGGTGGACACCAACACTCGGAGTGAGAAGAAGGCAATGCACGACACAGGAGAGGCTAGCAAAATATGGGAAGGTGGAAGTGTCAACTTTCAATACTTACATTAGTCCGAAGAACTCATGCACTTATTATCGGTAACTCTCAATCTAATGAGGAGGTTCACAAAGAGAAAAATACCCCGAGGAGGAGTGTATGGGGGGTTTGGTTATCCTTGCGCATCCTCGACTCATGGTACGTGAGTGTTCTCTGATATTCGACCCCTCAGAAGAGTAGTGATCCATCTAGTAGCTAGAGTTCTCAACTAGTTTTGTAGGTTTTGAAAATACACACGGATTGCCCAAAATACGACACCTATCACTAATAGGCTAGAGATCTTGACACCAAAATTTCAAACATTACTCACATCAATACCTCAAAACTATTACAAGCTACTACTAAAATTAAATAGCAACCTCAATTACCTACTTTCAAGACAAGACACAACTCAGTGCAACAACCAACTCTCTTAACAAGATAAACATGAAAACTAAAAAGAGTTGTAGTAACAAACTAAACAAAAGCCAAGGCTCTTGCTAAAGACAAACTAAGATTAAAACTAAACAAGGCAGTAGCTATGAAAAGATAAAGAACACACAACAGCAAAAATATAGGCAGGAAAAATCCTATGATGTGTTCTAAATTTTGAAAGTGGAGCGTGTTTCTCTCCCACACAAAGTAATAAAGGATCTAACTTGTTATGAACAGCAAGAAAAGCTAAAGAAAACTAAAAACAAAACCTAAGAGCGAGACGCTCCAAGCATAGCACATAACGCATGAAGTGATAAAAATATAGTGAGACGAAGGACGAACTGATGATTGTTGATGGAGAAGGGGATGCATGGGGGCATCCCCAAGCTTAGACGCTTGATTATCCTTGAATATTTATTGGGGTTGCATGGGGGCATCCCCAAGCTTGAGCGCTTGACACTCCTGGATCTTTTTTCATCATCTTCCATCGCACACTTGAAAACTCCCTTCATACATAACTCATCATAAGCTGATTAGAGAGGTTAGTACCCTTAATAAATAATTTTTTTCCCACTGGATATAAAGATAAACTTGAAGAGCTACTGTTTCTCAAGAGTGCCAAAAAGTTTTTGCAAAGAAAAAGCAAGCTTAAGGTTTGCAAAAGTAAGGAGAGACAAAACGTGGCAGAATCTGTGAAAAACAGAGTAGCAGATAGTAAAGAATTTTTTAGCGGCACTTCTGCAACTCAAATAAAAAAACTCAGAACATACGGAAGTTTCATAATTGTATATAGCATACTGTGTAAAAATTTCAGATCAAAAAGATGAAGTGGAATTTTTCTGGAATGTTTCTGGTCACGAGGACAGAATCTGTTTTCTGGACAGCATGTCACAACTTTTACTTCCCTTGCCGTAAGATGCTATAACTTGGCACAAAGCTGAAAAATAAAGATACAATGATGTTGCTACAGAAGTAACAATCATCAAGACACAACATAATAAAAAAGAAACACCTAAATTCGTTGCGGGCTGCCTCCCGAAAGCGCTTCTTTAAAGCCATTAGCTAGGCATGATGCAAAAAGAAGAATCAAGTTTTATCAAGAGAAAGAGAATAACTAGCCCGTGTAACGGACTCAAAAGGTAACTTGATTTTCTTTCTAGCGAAGTGTTCCATCCCCTTTTTGAATGGGAATTGGAATTTAATATTACCCTCTTTCATGTCAATAACCGCACCAACGGTGCGAAGAAAAGGACGTCCCAAAATAATTGGACATAAAGGTTCACACTCTATATCCATAACAATAAAATCGACGGGAACATAGTTGTCATTGACAATGATAAGAACATCGTCGATCTTCCCTAAAGGTTTCTTTACGGAAGAATCAACAAGACGAACACCAAAAGAACAAGGCTCAAAAGGCTTCAATTCAAACATATCAAATATTCTTTTGGGCATAACGGAGGTACTAGCTCCGACATCACATAAAGCATAACAAGAGAAGTTATTCAATTTAATTTTGATCATAGGGTCCCAACCATCATCTAGCTTCCTAGGTATGGAGGCTTCTACTCTAAGCTTCTCCTCCCTAGCTTTGATGAGAGCATTTGTGATATGCTCCGTGAAGGCAAGATTAAGTGTGCTAGTGTGGAAGTCTCTAGACATTTTGTGTAGCAAGCTAATAACTTCTGAGATGGTGCAACTATCAAAATCAATATCACTACTATCAAAGGTGGTAGTAGTGTCATCTAGGCTCACTTGTTTGAAACCCTCTATGTTCATAAGAGTTTATTTTTCTATGGTTGAGGTATTAGCATCACCATTAATAGGTCCAACGGGACTAGGAGTGCATTGGGTGCTAATAGTTTGAGTGTCCTCAACAATTTGGATAGTAGCAACTGTGTGGTGTGTAGGAAGGCTCTTAATCCTATCCTCTTCCTCTTTTTCTCTAGCCCATCTTTCTGTAAGTTTAGCCATCATCCTAATATTTTCATTGATTTGTAACTGGATAGCATTAATAGGAGTGGCCTTATTCTCCTCAAGGGGAGAGGTTCTAATTTTAAGCATCTCAATATCAAGGGCTAAGCTTTCTACCTTCAAAGAGAGATTATCTATTTGAGCTAATTTCTCTTCTACATTTTTGTTGAAGGCTTTTTGGGTAGTGATAAAGTCTCTAAGCATGCTTTCTAATTCAGAGGAGGGGTTCATGTTGCTAGGGTAGGTGTTGTTGTTCCCATAGTTGGATGGAAACGGTCTAGGATTGCTAGCAAAATTTCCCCTATAAGCATTGTTGTTGAAGTTGTTTCTAGCAATAAAGTTCACATCTACTTGTTCTTGGGCAACCAAAGAATTTAAAGGAACATCATGAGGATCAATAGAGGGTTGCTTGGTAAGTAGAGACATAATTAAGTCAACTTTTTCATTGAGGGAGGTAATTTCCTCGACAGAATTTACCTTCCTACCCGTTGGAGCGCGTTCGGTGTGCCATTGGGAATAATTGGTCATCATTTCATCGAGAAGCTTCGTGGCAGCACCAAGTGTAGTTGACATAAAGGTTCCTCCCGCGGCCGAATCTAACAGGTTCCGCGAGGTAAAGTTCAAGCCTGCATAAAAAGTCGGGATAACCATCCAAGTAGTCAAACCATGTGTAGGGCATTTCTTAACAAGAGATTTCATTCGTTCCCAAGCTTGGGCAACGTGTTCATTATCCAATTGCTTAAAATTCATAATATTACTCCTAAATTGGATAATCTTAGCAGGAGGGTAGTACTTCCTTATAAAAGTATCTTTGTACTTATCCCAAGAATCTATGCTATTTATAGGCAAAGATTGAAACCAGATTTTAGCATCTCCCCTTAAAGAGAAAGGAAAGAGCTTGAGCTTAACAACATCACCTTCTACTTCTTTATACTTTTGCATATCACATAATTCAACAAAATTATTCAAGTGTAAAGCAGCATCATTTCCAGCACCAGAGAATTGATCTCTCATAACAAGGTTTAGCAAAGAAGGTTTAATTTGATAAGAGGTAGCTGAAGTGGCAGGTGTGGCAATGGGAGTGCAGATAAAGTCTTGGTTGTTGTGACTAGTGAAGTCACACAACTTGGTGATTTCAGTGGAACCCATAGTAGCAGCAAGTGTGGCAGATTTTTTTTGTAGTTTTTGATAAAAGACACAAAGATAAAAACGGAAATATAAACTAACAAGACTAAAAAAAACAAAGGTAAAGGGTAGTGTGCAACTCCCCTATCTTAGCACTTGGAGTCCCCGGCAACGGCGCCAGAAAACTTGCTTGATGGCTTCTCGCCCCTTCGTTGGTTACCCCAAGTGGAAGGTTGAGATGTAGTGCAGCAGCAGTTTTCCCTCGGTGAACATACAAAGGTTTGTCTCCAGCAGGACTCCAGAGATGATAAGTAGGTGTCAGCGGCGCAACTGACGCGGACCTGCACACAGACACAGATAACTTTGTTCCCAACGAAGTTCAGAGAGGTTATCAATCTCTCCGGTCTTGTTGTTCACAAGGATAAAATGCAAGGGATAATGATAGCAAGTAAAAGCAGTAAAGTAAATATAGCGTGGAAACAATAATGAGGATATGGACCGGGATATGTGATGTTCGCTAGTGATGTCTCTCTCCCAAAAGACGATAAAATTGCTATGCGAGGTAAACAAATTACAGAAAGGCAATTAACAAGATTATGAACGCACCACAATGCTAACTATGTTACAAAAGAAAGGACGAGGTTCAAAAGCACAGGCAGTACGCCAAGATAACTAGACCGAAATCCATCTGCATCTACTACTAATCATCCACCTTGAGATATCTATCCAGAACATCTCGCTGGTATTAAGTTGCGAGCCCCACCCAAAGTGTAAACCCAAAGCAACAGACAACTGCATTAAAAAGAACTCTGCGTAAAGTAAACAATCCTTGTGACCGCGGTCACAAGCACCGTTGTTTTCCCCCTTGTGGCAACAGCACATCCCCTAGACTCATGTTTCTGTCACTCAAGCGTGTCATCGGGGGGCATGAACCCACAATCTAGCACAACGTTCCCTCTTGAAGTCACTACCTACTACTTGGCCAAAGCAATAAACAACAACGGAGAACATGCAAGAATTACTTAGGAACAAAAATATAAGAGATAAAAACCAAATATATTAATCCATCACAATCTGAACATAATCTCATAATCCATCAGATCCTATCAAACTCAACATAGCAATAGCAGAAATATTACAAAGGTGCCTCGATCATGTAGGGAAGCTCACGAGGTCTAAACAATGAAGATCAAAGAGGGGAGGAGAACATCACATAGCTACTGATAACGGACCCATGGTCCAAGGAAAACAACTCACGAGACATCCGGGGAGCATCCATGGTGGAGAGGAGACTACTGGAGGTCAATCCTCCCTCCGGCAGGGTGCCGGGAAGAGGTCTTCTGGTGCTCCCGATCTTCGGAAGCGCGGCGGCGGCGGAACAGAGGCGAGTTCGCAGAATAGGGTTCCTCTTCTGTAGTTTTCCCGTGACGGAGAATAAATAGGTGAAGGGGGGCAGCCAGAGGTGGACCAGGGGCCCCATGCGCCCCCCTGGCGCGGACAGGGGTGGGGCCGCGCCGGGCCCCCCTGGCTCCCCTCTGGCCCCTCTCGGGCTCTTCGCGAAGCTTCCTCCACGCTGATTTTTTATCTGAATTTTTTGGCACTTTTTATATGGGGGAAAACTGAAATAGAGAAACAGCAGAAAACATGAACTGGCACTGGGGTGCACTGAGTTAATAGGTTAGTCCAAATATGATCAAAAGTGTATGAAAGTGTATCTAGAACATAGCAATATCACACAAAACATGCATGGAGCAAGAAAAAATTATAGATACGTTTTGGACGTATCAACATCCCCAAGCTTAATTCCTGCTCGTCCTCGAGTAGGTAAATGATAACAGCATAATTTCTGTGGTGACATGCTAGCAACCATAAAAGAACTTTGAAAAGTAAAGCAATCAAGGTTAGAGATTCAATTCAAGTCATAACATGCAAGAGTCTATATTAGCATTGAAACAAGTAACCAAAGAACATTAGGTGCAAGAGCTCTCGCTGTCTGTGACTCGAATGTCTCCAAATGGTGTTTGCGTGCAAGAAGGGGGATAGGGAATACAAGAAAAAGTAATTTTTGTGTTGAGAACTCAATCTACTAAAGTTTCACACTTGGCCTTCTTTGGAATCTTATCTTGACTCGTCCCCAGACCACTAGCCAGGTACAAGTCAATTTGATCCACTACTTTTCGATATTTTGAGAACTCATGCAATGGATGAGCGTAAGCACGAGAGTTGACACTTAGGATGGCAAAGAGAGAAATATGGTGGAGGAGGAAGAGAAAGGCTCACATCAATGAGGACAATCATAGGCAAGAGATGCCACATGATAGATATGATGTGAGGAGTAGGGATTGCCATGCAACGGGTGCACATACGAGCTAAGAAGCTCTCCAATGGAACTAGTGGGGGTGCATCTAACTTGCTCGCTCATGAAGACCTAGAGCTCGTTTGAGGAGGCTCATCCTTGGAATATGCAAGCCAAGTTCTATAGTGTGAAGGTCCCCACATAGCTATATGCATAACGATCATCTCTATGGAGTACAAGGATATAAAGGGAGTACTAGTGTGGATCTCTCAAAAGGATAGTAGTGTTGCCCCTTTCTCTCTTTTTATTTCTTTTTCTCCTTTTTCTATTTTTTGTATTTTTTTTGGTGGCCTCAATGGCTCTTTCTATTTAACTCTCATTTGTCCTCTTTGGGATCTTTTATTGTGTCCACTTCGGGATATTTTCCTCACTTAAGGGCAACACTCTATTTTACAAGAAGGTAAAGGAAATCTTTCACACTTTACAAGGTACTCAAAATCATAAAGAAGATGTAACTACATGATGTATGAAATGTATGTCGCTGCCAGTGTAGCAGGAACATGTATGACATGAAGATCAAGTCATGAAGAGGTGGAAGTTGCATGGCAATGTAACTCGGAAAGGCTATGGAAATGCCTTGATAGGTAGGTATGGTGGCTGTTTTGAGGAAAGATATAAGGAGGTTTATGATGACAGAGCATATTATGCCAAGGGTTTGGATGTACCGGCGAAGGTGGACACCAACTCTCGGAGTGAGAAGAAGGCAATGCATGGCATAGGAGAGGCTAGCAAAATATGGGAAGGTGGAAGTGTCAACTTTCAATACTTACATTAGTCCGAAGAACTCATGCACTTATTTTCGGTAACTCTCAATCTAATGAGGAGGTTCAAAAAGAGACAAGTACCCCGAGGAGGAGTGTATGGGGGTTTGGTTATCCTTGCGCATCCTCGACTCATGGTACGTGAGTGTTCTCTGATATTCGACCCCTCAGAAGAGTAGTGATCCATCTAGTAGCTAGAGTTCTCAACTAGTTTTGTAGGCTTTGAAAATACACACGGATTGCCCAAAATACGACACCTATCACTAATAGGATAGAGCTCTTGACACCAAAAGTTCAAACATTACTCACATCAATACCTCAAAACTATTACAAGCTACTACTAAAATTAAATAGCAACCTCAGTTACCTACTTTCAAGACAAGACACAACTCAGTGCAACAACCAACTCTCTTAATAAGATAAACATGAAAACTAAAAAGAGTTGCAGTAACAAACTAAACAAAAGCCAAGGCTCTTGCTAAAGAGAAACTAAGACTAAAACTAAACAAGGCAGTAGCTATGAAAAGATAAAGAACACACAACAGCAAAAAGATAGGCAGGAAAAATCCTATGATGTGTTCTAAATTTTGAAAGTGGAGCGTGTTTCTCTCCCACACAAAGTAAGAAAGGATCTAACTTGTTATGAACAACAAGCAAAGCTAAAGAAAACTGAAAAAAAACCTAAGAGCGAGACGCTCCAAGCATAGCAGATAACGCATGAAGTGATAAAAATATAGCGAGACGAAGGACGAACTGATGATTGTTGATGGAGAAGGGGATGCACGGGGGCATCCCCAAGCTTAGACGCTTGAGTCTCCTTGAATATTTATTGGGGATGCATGGGGGAATCCCCAAGCTTGAGCGCTTGACACTCCTGGATGTTCTTTCATCATCTTCCATCGCACACTTGAAACTCCCTTCATCCTAGCTTGCCTCAGGACATGTCCCTTCAAAGATGATCAGTTCTTCTTTACCACCCACATCCTAATGGGTGGGTTTGAGGTACATGAGGACCGATGAGTGTGATGAGACCTAATGGGACGTGAGATGGTGGTATCAGGATAAACAAATGAATAAGCATTCTTATGAGGGGCTTCCCTGTGAACAAAATGGTTAGCTGATACATGATGATAATCATTTCCATTGTAGGTATCGTCCTCAGATGATACCCTCAGCTCATTTGCATCTGCATTCACAGGGAGGTTAGTGATGAGGTCCTTCTGAACCCAGATCTGCTTGACTGGAGGACCGTTCCTGCAGTTAGTTCCGATGTATCTGGCGAATACCTCACCATTAACATCCGTAAACAGTTTATAGTTTGAGTCAAAAGACTCAATCACCACATCTGAGGAAACAACATCATAACCAGATAAAGTTAGGGATTAGGAGGAGACATCTTTGACCGAACCCAAGTAGTCTATGGGTATTGTTCAGGTTTCCAGTAAGACCCATCAGGGTTGAGTTTCCGAGTGAATGCGACAACTTCTTTCCTCAGATTCTTGTTGAGAATCTGTTTCTTGAGGATGTCACAAAGAATCTGATGTCCTTTCAGACTCTTGAACATGCCGGTTTCCAGTAGACTCTTCAACCTAGCATTTTCTTCAATAATGTCTATGGTACCCTCAGATGAGGGGAAGATACCACAGAAGCAATAGAAATAATAGAGTCTGAAGACATTGAAGAACTAGGCACAGAAGTAATACGGTCACGTTCAATGCATTTCAAACAGGGAGGATTAAATCCTTCTTGTGACATGATGATCTGTTGAGAGAGGAGTGAATCATTTTCTTTCCTCAGATCTTCATGAGACATCCTCACGCGTTCAAGTTCTTGCTTCCTCATGAGGAACTCATGAGCCAACTTCTCATGATCGGTGAGGAGTGCCTCATGTCGACTGAACAAGTCATCAAACTTTGACTGAAGAATTTTTGATTCATCAGTCAATTTTTGAGTCTTCGTCATTTCCTCAACCAACATATCATCACTCTTATTTAGTGAGGTCTGAATCTTTTCAAGTGCACGTTGTTGTTTAGATGCAAGCTTAGCAAGTTTAGCATAGTTTTCATCAGGTTCTTCATCAGAGGGATCCTCCGATGATGAGTAAGTAGATACCTTGGAGGACATGGCCATGAAGCAGAAGGCAGGGGTGGTGTCTTCAGCTTCATCATCAACATGCGACGGATCAGATTCCTCAGTGCTGAAGATTGACTTGGAGACAAGCGACGTGGCAAGAGCCAGACAAGCCACACCCTCAGATTCTTCAGATTCGTCTTCCTCAGCATCAGGATCGGAACCAGATTCTTCAGAGTCCAATTCTTTGCCGAGATATGCGCGAGCCTTACGGGAGTTGTTGTTCCTGTATCCAGCAGACTTTGAGGATCTTGAGGATTTCTTCTTTGTATTTTCATCAGAACTATCATCTTTCCCTTTCTTCTTCTTCTTCTTCTTCTTCAGTTTAGCTTCCTTTTCCCAAAGAGGACACTCAGCGATGTAATGCCCAGGTTTCTTGCATTTGTGGCAGACTCTTCTTCCGGATCTTGAGAAGGATCTTGAGGAATTTCGGAAGCGATTCTTCTTTGTGAATCTTTGGAATTTTCTGGTGAGGAGAGCAAGTTCCAGGCTGAGGGTTTCAGGATCATCAGAATCAGCCTCAGACTCTTCATCAGAGGACATTCTTCGTGCTCTAGCTTTTAGCGTGCAAACTTTAGGCGTGGAGCTGTAGAAGTCTCGTTTTCAGAGAGCTTCAGTTCCTGAGCATTGAGGCGCTCGAGAATGTCAGCAGGATCCAGAGTCTTGAAGTCAGGCCTTTCTTGAATCATCAGTGATAGGAACTCAAACGATTCATCCAGTGACCTCAGTAGTTTCTTCACCACCTCATGATATGTGATATCAGCGGCACCCAGTGCTTGAAGTTCATTGGATATGTCAGTGAGTCTATCAAAGGTTTGATGCACATGCTTGTTGTCTAGCCTCTTGAACCTGTTGAAGAGACTGCGTGTATCAACTCGAGAGTCTCGTTGAGCAGAGACTCCTTCATTAACTTTTGACAGTCTTGTCCATATCTTCTTTGCAGTATCCAGACCACTGATACGGTTGAACTGAGCCTTGTTGAAGTGACCACCAATAATTCTTCGAGCTTTTGCATCAAGCTGCCAGTTCTTCTTGACAACTTCAGGATCATTCATCAAAGTAGCTTCAGGAATGCCTTGATCAACAATATCCCACAGATCCTTGTCAATGGCTTCAAGATGCATCCTCATCTTATTCTTCCAGTACGGGTAGTTTGTCCCGTCGAAGATGGGGAAGTTTGAGGCAACACTCATTGTACCTGAGGTCGACATAACTAAAACTCCAGGTGGTTAAACCGAATCACACAGAACAAGGGAGTACCTTGCTCTGATACCAATTGAAAGTGCAATATATCGACCAGAGGGGGGGGGTGAATGGGAGATTTTCAAATATATCAAGGAATTTCTATTTCCTCAGGACCGAGGCAATATGAAATTGAGGAAGTTGAAACCCGAGGAAGAACAAATGAAGTACAAAAACAATGACGTGAATGGAAAACAACCTATTGCATTGCTAAAGTAAGATTGAAGCACGAACTGAGGAATCAGTGCAGAGAGAACTCAGAAAGTAAGGCATCAGGATAAGTCATCAGTGCATAAACATAATAACTGAGGTTGAAGAAATAGCCCAGAACACTGAAGATGAAGACTTGATGAACCAGTTCGAGTTGCTGTGACAACTCTACGTCTGGTTGGAGACGCTGAGATTGAACTCAGAAGACATAGTCTTCACCTTATTCTCCTTGAACTAAAGTCCTCAGACTCCATCAAATAACTCAGGTGAGTCTTCAAGGTAGACTCCTGAAACCTTCAAAGACTCAGTCACTCAGGGAAGTCACAATTGCATCTTGACTTCCTCAGACTGAAGACTTCTACACCGGCTGGAAGATCACAGTCTTCAAGAGTAAAAAGCTTCGGATCACTCGAACTGACTTCCTCAGAAATGCTCAACTACTCAGGCTGGTGGTTTTCCTCACTTAGGTTCTTCAGTATCCTCAGAGGTGGGTTGCTCTCAAATGACAAGTGCCAGTTTTTCTCTTGGAGCAGCCTACCCACAAATGGGGCTGGGGGTGGTTATTTATAGCCGCGGAGCAACCCCAGGTGAAAGGACATAAATGCCCATGCATGAAATTACTTTCATGCCCACCCTTCGGACCGTTGGCTGGAACAGTACCAGCACTCACCACGTGACACGTGGCATGGTCGGAATCTCACTCTCTCTTTCTTCAGGAGAACTGCACTGGCAGTTTCCTGGCTCCTCAACCGAAAACAAACTCCTCAGTGTCCTGAAGAACATCGTCTCAGACACCCGAGGAATTGAACTTCTACTGCAGGAGATTTCTCTGGGTTTTCTTCAGGATTTCTAATTGAGCACTTCCTCAGAAATACATAACTCATTTTTCCTCAGCCCCTCCAACAGTGCGGTGTTTTCCTACGACTCAAGAAGTATAAAAAGTCTTAGCGAACACTACGCTTCAACTTCGTCTTCAGCGCGAACGTCCTCAGGATCTGGTACAGCTTCAGCTTCAGCCGAACACTTCAGGATCTGGTACTGCTTCAGCTTCAGCCGAACGCTTCAGGATCCCGATTCCTCAGGATTTCGCACAACTTCAGTCTTCAGGAAACACACCGATTTCTCCCTTGTTCCTCAACATTTGGGGGGGGGGTCGATAACGGTTGTTAACCTCAACCTCAGGGACTGTTTCCCGTGTATACTCACAAACACATCAGTCCCTTAACCGTTTTGTCATCAAATACTCCAAAACCTCAAAGGGGGCACTACATGCACTTACACATTTCCTTGCGGAAGTTACTCTCGTTGCCGAAGACCACTTCCAGGCTTATTTTCCTGAGGGGGTAAACTGCTTTGCCTGGCACGACTCCATGGAAAGTCGTGCCTGAAGTTTTTAGTGCTGAATTTTGGATGAGCATTTCTTCCAGAGTTTTGGTGAATATGATGTTGATTCCGCTGCCGCCATCCATAAAGACTCGCGGCATGTCATAATTTCCAATTCTTGCTTCGAGTACCAGCGCAGCGTGTCCTGGACGCGGGATGGCTGGAGGGTGGTCTTCTCGGGAGAAGGTAATGTCAGTCTCAGACCCGCGCAGATATTCTGAGATGGCAGGGTGCGAGGAGACTGCGAGTAAAACTTTTCTGGTGACCTACTTCTGCTGCCTGTTTGATGGTATTCCTTCTTGGATCATATAGATTCGACCATGTGCTTCTGGGTACTTTTCTTCTTCGCCGGGTGTCTAGCACCGCTCTTGGATGGCTTCCACATGTCTTGCTAGTGCGGTGGGTGCAGGTGGTGCATTGTGGGCGATTGTCGCAACTGCTACGCTTGCGAGAGGTTGCGTTGTTGGTGCTGTGGACCGACTCTTTTCTTCTGAGAGCTCGGTGAAGCGTCTGCAATTTCTTAGGGTGTGCCCTGATCTGATTTCTCCGCGTTCGTTTTTGAATCCATGTAGTGTGCAGGGCCCATCGAGCTGTTCCTTGGCCGAGCGTTATGCTCGGGTTTCGTCTCATGGCTGTCTTGATCTCCAATCTCGCTTCTCGGCATGCAGTGGTTCTTCTGGGTTGTCCCTCCACTGGATTCTGCTGTCGTCGCGATGTCTGCCGTCTCTGTCATCTCGGATCCTCTTTCGTCATAGAAGTTACGCCTGGGGCGCTTTCTTCGTCTGTCAAAACCTCTGTCTCCGGTGTAATAGTCGTAGTCGCGTTCTGAGCATGCTGTCTGGATGTCTGATTCGTTCCATATGAAGTCTTCTCCGTCGGCCCAGTTGTTGTCTTGTTCTAATAACCTTGCGAGTGTTCGTACCTTCATCTGTCCGAGTTGCTCTTTGAAGTCTATGTGTTGTAGGCCTCTTCTGAATGCGTTGATCGCAGTTTCATCTGATATGTCCTCAGCTGAGTTTTTGAGTATGGTCCATCGCTGAATATATGCCCTTAGGGACTCTCTGGTTCCTTGCCTACAGGCTCTCAGCTCTTCGATTGATGCTGGTCGCTTGTAGGTAGATTTGAAGTTCTCGATGAAGGCGCTGTGAAACTGCTTCCAGGAACTGATCGATCCTCGTCGTAGGTTCTTTAGCCAGTGCCGCGCCGAACCCTCGAGCATGAGCTGTACATACTGCATTGCCGTGATATTGGTTCCCCGTTGGAACTTGACGGTTGTTAGGTAGTCATCGAGCCATGCCTCTGGCTCCTCCAGTCCGTCATATTTTTGTGTTGTGGAGTTTAATTTAAAGCATTTGGGCATCCGTGTCTCACGTATGGCTCGCGTGAAGCACAGTGCGCCACATGGTTCGCGATCTTCGTCGGATGCGTGCTCGTCTGAGTATTCTTCGCGGGCTGCGCACCTGCGTCTTCCTTGATTGACTTCGTTTTGCGTTATGTCGTCGCGTGCGTCTCGTCTATTGTTGCTACGTCGGTTGCCATTGTCGTCTCTGTCGTGGTCTTTACTTCGGTCTGGACGCTTGCGCTGGTCGTCGTTGCTGTCGTCTTCGTAGTCGTCTTGTGAACTGGGTTCCATGTCTGGTGTCTGCTCGCGAGGCACTCGCCTTGTGCCTGCTTTTTTGGGTGATGAGGCGGTGATGGCGTCCTTCATTACCTTGAGCGCCATCGTCGTGTTGCGGTCTGCTGTTCCCTTTTTACTCTTCTGAGCACGATAAAGATATGTCAGGGCAGCTATGAGGGCTTCGGCTGGTGTGAGTTGTTCTTCTTCTTCATTGTCCTCTTCGAGCCTTAAGTCGTCGTCCAGTTTGCGGGCGACTTTCTTCTTATCAGTACGTCTTAAGTTGCCAAATCTAGATTTGCCTCGAGGGGGAGATCCGTGGTCGGAGGAGTCACTTTGGGCAGTGCTTTGCGGTCGGTCCTCGAGTTGATAGCGGTTTTTCCTTGCTTCTCCAGTTCTAGTCGCCGCTGTCTTGTTTTCTTGGTGATGTCACTCGCCAGCTTGTTGTATGCTCTAAGCTCGTCGCGAGTTGCATCTTTTGGGAGTAATTTTCCGTGCTTTACTGCGTATTTTACTCTGGCGATTGCTTCTTTAGATAGGTAGATTTTCTCTGTGGTTTGGTCCTCTCTTGCCGCTTCCGAGATCTGGCGCCTGCTGCTCTCCGGCTCGTCGTTCTTGCGGTTGCTGTGCTCCTGCCTTTTAAATTTTTTCCTTGGTATGGTTCCTGGTACACCAAGGGTGACCGTAATCTGTCTAGTGTTGTCAGGATCACTGCTTTTGCTGTTTGAGCGTGTGTCTCTATGACTGCTCGGGTCATCATCTTTGCCTCTGTCGTCCGAGGTTGGCTCGCGGGTGTATGCCATGAACACCTAGAACGGTGCCTCAGCTGATAGCCTGGTCGCGTCCATGCCTTGTTTCTTCCATGTTAACGGCCCACTCGTGCAGTCGTGAGAGATACGATGCTTTACGTTGAGGTGGGAGTCGCGGCTGGCTCGCGGAGTCGCCGTGTGGGCGGGTGCTTCGTCTTCGGCCGCTACTGCCGTAACAGTTGTCGCCGCGGGTGCTCGAGCACGATCTGTGAGGCGGAGAGTGCCCCACTAGTTGACGTAGATTTGGTACTCTCCGAAGGTCAGGTTGATGCCGGTGCGCAGGTCTACGAAGGCTGGTCGCAGGATTGTAAGGTGTGCGATGAAGCCGAGGGACCCAAAAAGATCAGAACCTGCTCGAGTCATGGAGACGTCGAGTGTTGATGGAGTCGTGGACTTGTTGACTGCTGGTGACGGCCCCTCCGAGATCGTGATTCCAACCTACGTAGTTCCCACAGACGGTGCCAATTGACGAGGATCAGCCTCGGCAAATCCCATGGTCAGGGACCCTGGGTTAGATCATAGAGAGGAATAGGTTGGCGATACTCGTCGGCTAACAGGAGAAGCACTTCCTGCTCGATTGTATTATGCGAGGGGGCGATTACAGTGGAGGTCTAGGCGTGTTCGCTCAAGACCGGAGGTGTTGATTGTAGATTGTATGTCTTGAGGCGCCACCCCTCCTAGCCTTTACTAGGCTGGGTCTCGGGGAGTCCATCTCAGCTTACAAGGACGATTTCCTAAACTAGCTTCGGCTTGGACGCCAAGTCTTGACTTCCTTTTTGGTCATGGACTTCTACTCGGTGCTTTGAGTGGGGCCAGTCATGGACCTGTCGAGGCTTCTATCGGGCCCTCCGTCTTTGTACGCACCAGGTATCCTCACACGCAGGAGTCGTGGGGTCACCCCCTCGTCAGAGGGTGTTTCCTTCCCTGAATTATATGCGGGAGCGATGGCTCAATTTGATCAACAACTGATTTTTCTTGCAAAGATGAAGCAAGAGTATGAGGTATTTTTACTGTTACTTGTATAAGTATCCAACCCCCATGATTTGGTGTAGATAGTTGTAGCATCACACCGAATTATCATAGAAAGTATTCATTCCTCCGGATGATACCCGTTGCATGAATTTGATGTTTAATTTTGCAGACACTGGCTTTGAGGGTCGGGGAGAAGGAGACTACTTTGACGGATCGTCTTGCGGAAGAGGCCGGAAAATATGAAGAAGCCGACCGAAAGGTTGCTCAGCTTCAGGAGGAGCTGAAAAAGAATGCATAGGAGCTACAAGCTGTCAAAGTCGGCTCTTTTGCCCAAAGCAAGCTATGGAAAAATCCCTTGAGGATGCCAAAGCTGCTTAGGACCTGCATAATGCATTGAAGGCTAATGTCTTGACTGTGGCCAAGGCCGTGCTTCGTAAATGTAATTTCTATTCTGTCTGAAGTGTCTTTTGCTTAAAAAGACCAATATATCATGCGAGATTTTCATGATTGTAGGTGAGGCCGGTCCATCTTTTGAAAAGTCGAACATGGTCAAGTTTCAAGCCATGATGGATGTGATTCGGGATACTCACACTGGTGGTTGCCAGGTTATCCGGCGATTGACCAGTTGGGTACAGTATCCGGTTGTCAAAGATGACTTCTTCGATGAGTTGTGGAAGGCCTCGGAATGGGCGAACCTGGTGAAGACGTCTGCCTGCTGCAGGGGGTTGTCGTCGTATTTTGACGGCAGCTGCCATGGGGATGGCGAAAGAGGGGGACAAACCGAGGTGAGTGTCGATGGTTCCGTAATCGAGAATGGGGACAAGCATAGTGAGACACCGCGATGTACCCAGGTTCTCGGCTCTCCATAGAGATAACACCCCTACTCCTTCTGAGCTGACTATGAGTAATAACTTAGGCTACAATGAATGCTATTGAGTTGTGCCAGAGGATGGAGAGGAAGGCTCTAAGCACTACTCTCCTGCATCTCTGTGAACGTGGGTGAAGAGTAATAAATGTGGGATCGCCCTCACACAGGAGGGATACCTGGAGCTCTTATAGGGCGAGCCCAGGGTAATACAGTAACTTCCGGTTGGATTAGGGCCCAGCTGTAAGCCTCTGGGAACCTGCTGGGGCCCGCCGACTGCGCCCTTTCCGGGTGCTAGGCGGCGGAAAGCTGTAGATCTACTTTGTCTCGGGAATATTGTAGCTTGCAGGCCTGGAGGGCCCTACGAGTAGACTTGTGTCTTCCTTAGTGCCTTGTCGTTTCCGCCGCCCTGTCAGCTGATGTGTCGAGGGAACATCATGCGTCTTACATGTCGGTGTGGTACCTTGTCTGTCTGCCATGCGGATCTCTCGGGATCACATATTTATGACCTCGGGCCAGGTGCGCCCATCCGGCCCAGGGTCAACTCTTCATGGGTTAGCTCGGTTGATCTCGCAGCCACTTTGGTCGACCAAAGTCAGATGGGGCTGATTGCTCTCTCCAGGGGCAATCGTCCTCCGACCTAATCATCTCGGCCTTCTGGAGATTGATCTTGTTATTCTTGGTCTTCTTTAGATCGGTGGTCCTCAGATTGGCAATCTTCAGGTTGGTCTCGCTTAGCTCGGTCTTGCTTAGCTCGGCTGAGCTTTGTCTTGAAAGGTTGTTTCCCCTGGGTGACCCTACTCGGGGGTCACTCCCACGACAAAAGCCCCTGAAGCTACGGAGGTCTCGTAGAGAAACGATAGAGGGTCCTGCACAGGTTCCTCCCACAATTAACTTGAATCTTGCTGGCTCTTCTTAGCCAATTGCTCTTCATCTGATCGGTTTCTATCAACCGGCCGACTGCACCTCAGTCTGCTGATTGCACTGGTTCTTCCCAGTTGCCTCTCAACCGTTATTGCGCCTCAATCGTTCATATTGCACTGATACACGAGATAGCTTCTCGTCCCTCGTTGGTTACCCCAAGTGGAAGGTGAGATGTAGCGTAGCAGCAAGTTTGCCGTAGCAAAGATGCTAAGGTAGAGTGTCGACCAGTAGGACTCCAACAGATACAAGGAGGTGGTAAAGTGAACAATGGTGCCGTTCACAACTCTAAGTTGCTTACTTCACCTGGACCTTCACACACAACAGATAGCTTTGCTCCCAATGAGTACAGAGGAGTTGTCAATTCCTCCGGCCTTGTTTTTTACAAAGGATAAAATGCACGGGATAATAATGATAATGATAGCTATGGAAAAGTAAATACTGAAAGTAAATTGACAGTGTAAACAGTGGTGGAAATATGGACCTGGGTCCCATGATGTTCACTAGTGATGTCTCTCTCCCAAAAGATGATAAAATAGCCATGCGAGGTAAACAAATTAAAGCTGGGCAATTGACAGGATTATGTGCGCAAACCAATGCTAATTATGCGAAAACAGAAAGGAAGAGGCTCAAAAGCACGGGCGGTACGCCAAGACAAGTAGACCGAAATCCATCTGCATCTACCCACTAATCATCTACCTTGAGATATCTATCCAGAACATCTCGCTGGTATTAAGTTGCGAATCCCACCCAAAGTGTAAACTCAAAGCAACAGACAACTGCATCAAAGAACTTTGCGTAAAGTAAACAATCCTTGCACCCGCAAGTACAAGCACCGTTGTTTTCCCCCTTATGGCAACAACACACCCCCTAGACTCATGTTTCTGTCACTCAAGCTAGTCATCGGGGGGCATGAACCCACAATCATGCATAACGCTCCCTCTTGGATTCACTACCTACTACTTGGCCAATGCAATAAACAACAACGGAGAACATGAAAGAGTTACTCAAGAACATAAATATAAAAGAAGAGAATCAAATATATAACTCAATCACAATCTGAACATAATCTCATAATCCATCGGATCCCAGCAAACTCAGCATAGAAACAGCGGAAAGATTACACATGTGCCTCGATCATGTAGGGAAGCTCACGAGGTCTAATCCATGAAGAACAAAGAGGGGAGGATAACATCACATAGCTACTGATCATGGACCCATGGTCCAAGGTGGACTACTCACGGTTCATCCCGGAAGCATCCATGTTGGTGGAGTAGCTCCCGGAGGTGATTCCTCCCTCCGGCAGGGTGCCAGAAAGAGGTCTTCTGGTGCTCCCGATCTTGGAAGCGCGGCGGCAGCGGAACAGAGGAGAGATCGCGATAAAGGGTTCCATTCCCGAGGGTTTCTCGTCACGGGGAATAAATAGGCAAAAGGGGGCAGCCTGAGGTGGGACAGGGGCTCCAGGCGCCCCCCTGGCTCCCCTCTGGCCCCTCTCAGGCTCTTCGCGAAGCTTCTTCTAAGCTGATTTTTTATTGGTTTTTTCCCGAATTTTTGGAGCACTTTTAATATGGGGGAAACCTGAAATGGAAAAACAGCAGAAAACAGGAACTGGCACTGGGGTGCACTGAGTTAATAGGTTAGTCCAAATATGATCAAAAGTGTATGGAAGTTCATCAATATCATAGCAATATCACACAAAAGAGGCATGGAGCAAGCAGAAATTATAGATACGTTTTGGACGTATCAACATCCCCAAGCTTAATTCCTGCTCGTCCTCGAGTAGGTAAATGATAAAAGCATAATTTCTATGGTGACATGCTAACAACCATATAAGAACTTTTTAAGTAAAGCAATCAAGGCATGTAATTCAATTCAAGTCATAACAGGAAAGAGTCTATATTTAGCATTGAAACAAGCAACATAAGAACATAAATTTTGGGACCCGGGGTTAGCGTATGCAAGTCCCGCTACGACATAGTCATATGGAGAGCCGAGAACCGTACCCACTTGTCTATGCAGACAAGGCCAAGCACAGAACATTCTCGGAAAGCATCGTACGTGAGGGGCATCCCATCCAGTCCGGATGATCAACTGAGATAGGTCCTCATCGCCCGCACACAAGTCTAATGATATGGGTGATGAACTCCCATATTCAAATACAAGTCGCCTCAACCATACTATCGACTATCTCATAACTCTTACATAGACTTACTCCAGCCCGATCACTTAGTCAGGGTCTAGGGCGGGCTCGATCATACCACAAAGTGTGCACGAGACCGAGTCTCGAGCAATCGCATCGCGATGCCCCAAGCTGCGCACATCTAAGGGCCACTTGGTGTATAAAAGACCGCCAGCCAGATCACAACTAAGGTCTCGAAAACCCATACGAAGACATGCATGTTATAAACATAAACACAACACACATGCCTTGTATGAACAACAGGTATCATTGCAATTCTCTACAAAGTATACATTTTATTGATAACTCTCACAGAGTGTACATAGAGATCACAAGCATGTGATCCAACATTACAACAGACAAGCGGAAGCAAAGTAGGTCTGAGTACAGACAAGTTTAACAAATGGCTTAATAAGCCTTATTTAAACACAAGCCCTCCACGAGGGAACCAGTCGTCTGACTGGGACTATACTAGCTTGGTCTTCAGTCGTCGAGCTCGATGAAGAAGCCACCTTCGGGGTCAGTGGGTTCATCTAAAACATAGAATAAGCAAACGTGAGTACAAAGTCATACTCAGCAAGACTTACATAGGAGCTATACTACTCATGCACATGTATAAGGGTAAAGGGAGGTGGGGTTCAATTGCAGAAGTGCCAGCTTTGACTTGGCTAGTCCTGAACTACGAGTACCAGACTTTGAGGTAAGAAGCGTACACGAGTACACTACTTTCTCCAACCAATTACACCACTATGGTGCCTTCCTCGACTTCCCCACGAGAAAGCACGCCATAGCACTCACACTTATCTTGGTGTATTTTAGAGGTATCCAGTTCAAGTTGTCTAATAATCAAGCTAAGCTTTCCAAGCAGTCCTTAACCGCGGACGCGGCTATTCGAATAGTTTTGTTAACCTTGCAGGGGTGTATCGCTACACACACATGATCATCGGTTACCGCCTTTGTACTCGACACCGTTCAAGAAGTGTCGGCGAGGATGCTCACCACAACTGTTACCTCATAGCCGATCTAGTCCAAGAAAGCCGCCTACCTGGGTTGGCTACCACTATCATGAACCCGGCCGGTTTACCGAAGTGGACCCAGATGATGTGTGCGTGGTGCATAAGCCGGTCTCGGTTGAGCCGTTCTCTCACTTAGCAGCCAGGCCACAAGCCTACCAGAACTCCGAACTACTGCAACATCTGGACATCGAAAGGGATGAGTTAATAGGTTGAGAGGGGTCAGTGAGCCCAATGTGTGGTTGTACTCTTCATCTTGGATCACCACACAAGAACTCGGACTTAGGACGGTGTTCAACGAGACAACCCACCGTGTTCTCCTACACAGCCTCTCATCGTTCACCTTGTATTAGGGTAGATTCACCAACACCTTTCCACCAACATCATCATGATTACTCCATCCCGACTCACATAATAGTAACATCATGGTATCACTCTAAGCATGCAATAAGCAGTAACAATTGCAGGGGCCACATGATATCAACCAACTCCTACATTTGCTAGGATTGTGGTTTGCTTACTACTGTGACAAAAGATAGGTCATGCAAAGGAATGGGTTCATCTATGCGGTAGAAACGTAGCATGGTAATCATCCTATACAATGCATAAGCGAGACATGAGAGGGAAGTGGAATTTTATCGACATGATCAATGGGGGTTTGCTTGCCTTGCTGACGAGGTTCGGGTCCAGGGTCTTCAACGAAGGGGGCAGCCTCCTGTTCCGGTTCCACCTCTACTCGACAAACAACAAACAAGGTAGCAAAGTAAATACAATGCACAATCACATTGTTGAAGGTTGAAACTTGATGTATATGCTTCGATGTGTGCAGCAATTCCACTTAAATGGGGTATTTGCAATTGAATTTGCAAATTTAAACTTCACATATGATTTCCAATTTATCCAAGTTGCATATGACATTGTTTGATCAAGTTAAACCATTTTGAAAAGTGTATGATATGCCTCTGAAGTTCAAGTATAATGTGGTATGTTGCTATGGTTCAAATTGCAAAAGCATTTGAAATGAATTTGATTTAATTCCATTTAAACCAATTAGCAAATGCTACTGGTCACATTTTAAATTCAACTCAAACATGGTTGAAAGTTGGATATTTGGATAGATTATTTTCTCCTGACAATTTTTCATATATTATATGTTAAATTTGTAGTTAATATGAATTTTCTATGAATTTTCAAAGTTTCACTTATTTTCTGGAATTTCTGGATTTATTCCATAAATAGAAATTCTCTTTATTGCGTCACTGTGATGCAATGCTGGCGTCAGGGGGCCACTGACAAGGGGGACCCACTGGTCAGCCTCTGGGGTGTTAATTAAATCTGTTTAATTTGAATTAAACTTAACAGTGGGATTAGAGTGGCCTTGGGCCCACATGGCAGTGAGGCCGGGGGGTGAGGTCAGGGTAATTAGGGGCTAGGGTTAGCTCTAATGGTGAGCTCGTCGCCGGCGAGCATTGTAGGTGGCAGGAGTTGAACGGAATCGGGATTTTGGGCACGGGAGGCGACGGGGAGGGCACCGGCGTGTTCCTGGTGGCGCCGTGCATCGAATGGAGGTAGCCAGGGGTCACGGGCAGGTCTGGAGCGACGACGGCGACGTGCTGGGCGGAAGCAGAACGACGGCAAGGTTGGGGGGGGGGAAGCTAGCGTGCACGGCTTGGGCTAAACTTGTGCGCGTTCGAAAGCTAGGGAGGGAAGGAACCATACGCGCGCACCGGAGCATCAAGACGGGCACTGGAGCGACCTCTGGCTTGAACACGGCGGCGGCGGAGCTCTGTGTCCATGGCGTTTTCGGCTAGAGCTATGGAGGGGATCGAGGAAAGGCATCAGGCGAACCGTAGGCTCACCGTGAATCCAACGGAGGCAGTCGCGTGCTCGGGGAAGCTCGGAGTTGGCCGGAATTCGAGGACGACTTGCGGCGGCCGGAGACGAAGGCGATGAAGGGGGCGGCGGCTACAAAGCTTCCGGGCTCGATTCCTTCGGCATCTTGGCGTATTCGTCGGTGGCGAAGATGAAGGACATCATGGCGCGGCTTCTTGTCGGCGGTGGCTGCGTGGACTCGGCGGCGTGCTCCACGGTGGTTCTCGGGCGGCGACGAAATCGGCTAGGGAGGGGTGGAGAGCAAGCCAGGAGGGGGGGGGGAATGGACGAGAAAGGTCCAGGGCGTCGTCGTGGCACGGTTTGGAGGCGAGGGGAAGGCTGTGCTGGCCTCAAGCAGGAGATGGCGTCCACGGCTGGCTCGGTGGCTTTCCACCGAGCAGCTTGCGTGCACGGGACGTGGAAGAAGACCCTGCTTCCCCTGGTGGGCCGGTTGGGCTGGCTGGGCTGATCTCGCCTGGGCGCCAGGTAAGTTTTCTGTTTCTTTTTCTTAGTTTTTCTTTTCTGACATTTGTTTTGGCTAGCTAAAAAAATTAGCAAACCATTTTATTAAATGCTGAAACTTTTTATGTGGCATCACAAAATACTAGGCTAGCCACTTGTAAAGTTTGAACATTTTTAAAATTCAAATTATTTGAACTTTAAATCAAATAGGGGTTTTTGATTAATTCCAAGGTCCTGTTTGAATATTTGAAAAATCCATGAGCATGGGGAGGGTCCCACATCACTTGATATGTGATCACACTCATTTATAAGACTTTTCAAAAATCTAACATGAATTTTTGGAGAAGATTTATTTCTGGCCTTTTGAATTAATTCATCTGGGGGGGGGTTCCTTCTCCCATTTGCTTTTGAATTTGATTTCAATGACTTCTTTTGAAATTTTTAACATGATGCAAGATGACTTGGATCCTAGCACTTCACCTAAAAGAGGGTTCTGACAACTCGCCCCCACTCAAAATAATCTCGTCCCGAGATTCAGAAGTTTGCGGGAGGAAGGTGGGGTACTCGGCACTGAGACGGTCTTCTCTTTCCCACGTAGCTTCTCTCTCAGAGTGGTGTGACCATTGCACTTTCAAAAACTTAATCTTCTGACGACGAGTGACACGCTCTGCGGAATCAAGAATACGAACGGGGTATTCTCGATAAGAAAGGTCATCTTGTAGATCAAGCGTTTCATGGTCGACTTCGCGGATGGGGTCATTGAAGCAACGCCTGAGTTGGGACACATGGAATACATCATGTACTCGGGAAAGGTGCGGGGGTAGTTCAAGTTGGTAGGCAACTTCTCCACGTTTAGAAAGAATGTAGAAAGGTCCGATGTAACGTGGGGCCAACTTGCCTTTGATACCGAAACGTTGGGTTCCCTTCAGAGGAGTAACCCGAAGGTAAGCCTTCTCATCCAGATTGTAGCTCTCTTGCCTATGATGACGATCATAGTAGCTTTTCTGATGAGACTGGGCTGCTTTCAATTGATCACGCACAATGCGAACTTGCTCTTCTGCTTCCTTGATCATATCCGGTCCAAAGAATTGTCTCTCACCGGTTTCTGACCAGTTTAGGGGTGTTCGACATCGTCGTCCATAAAGGAGTTCAAAAGGAGCCATGTTCAAACTAGATTGGAAGCTATTGTTATAAGCAAATTCTCCCAATTCTTTCCAAATGAGATAACACAAGCTCTGAGCATGTCTTCAAGAATTTGGTTAACCCTTTCGACTTGACCGCTAGACTGAGGATGGAAAGCTGTACTAAAGGAGAGATGAGTTCCCATAGCATTCTGAAAGCTTCCCCAGAATCTAGAGGTGAAAAGTCTACCACGATCAGAATTGATTTCCAAAGGAACACCGTGAAGGGATACAATTCTAGAGACGTACAAGTCCGCTAACTGGCTAGCAGTTATAGACTCGCGAACTGGAAGGAAGTGAGCAACTTTGGAAAGCCTATCTATGACAACGAAGATGGCAACGTTTCCTTTCTGGGTTTTCGGAAAGACGGTGATGAAGTCCATACCGACTTTGTCCCATTTCCACTCTGGAACAGGCAAAGGTTGAAGTGTACCAGCAGGTCTTTGATGTTCTGCCTTAATGCGATGACAAACATCACATTCGGTAACAAATCGACCAATGTCTCTCTTCATCCTAGTCCACCAAAATCTCTGGCGTAGATCTCGGTACATTTTTGTGCTACCCGGATGAATTGAGAGGGGTGTGTCATGGGCTTCCTTGAGGATGAGTTGCCTTAGTTCCCTATTCTTAGGTACTACCAAACAATTTCCAAAGAATACCGTTCCCTTGCTATCTGTGGAGAAACATTTAGCAACTCCGCTAGCAATGTGCTCCTTGATCCGGCGAACACCTCGTGCACGCCTTTGGGCAACTATGATTTGATCCTCAAGAGTTGGTTTCGCCACCAAGGTAGAAAGATAGCCATGGGGAACAATCTCAAGATTGAGTTTGCAAAATTCCTCATGAAGAAGTGGTTGATACTGTTGTAACATGAGGTTGTTACAATACGACTAACGACTTAGTGCATCAGCCATGATATTGGCTTTTCCTGGGGTGTAAGAAATTCCTACGTCGTAATATTTTATCAACTCAATCCAGCGTCTTTGCCTGAGATTAAGATCTGGCTGGGTGAAAATGTATTTGAGGCTTTGGTGGTCGGAATAGATATCACAACGATTACCAAGGAGGTAATGTCGCCAAGTTGTTAGGGCATGAACTACGGCAGCGAGTTCAAGGTCATGGGTAGGATAGTTCTCATCATGTGGCCGCAACTGGCGTGAAGCATAAGCTACCACATGTCTATCTTGCAGAAGTATGCATCCTAACCCTTGCCGTGATGCGTCACAATAGATCTCGAAATCCTTTTTGGTGTCCGGAGGTGCAAGTACGGGTGCAGAAGTCAATCTTCTTTTTAGCTCTTGAAAGCTTTCCTCACACTTGGGAGTCCATAGGAATTTCTTATCTTTCTTGAGGAGTTCAGTTAGAGGCTTTGCAACTTTAGAAAAGTTCTCAACGAAGCGACGGCAATAGCTGGCTAGGCCAAGAAAACTCCTAACTTGCTTAACCGATTCAGGTGGAGTCCAGTCAAGGACGGCCTGAACTCTCTCGGGATTCACAGCAATGCCTTTTGCAGAAATCACGTGGCCTAAGTAGGTCACTTTTGGTAGCCAAAATTCACACTTGGATAATTTAGCATACAGGCGATGCTCTCTAAGTTTCATCAATACCAGCCTTAGGTGATCGGCATGTTCTTCTTCGTTCTTCGAGTAGATGAGAATGTCATCGAGATAAACCACAAAAAATTTATCTAGGTACTCCATGAAGATCGAATTCATCATGCGCGAGAAAGTGGCGGGGGCATTGGTTAAACCAAAGGACATGACGGTGTACTCATAAAGACCATAACGAGTAGTAAAAGCTTTTTTGGGAATGTCCTCGTTTCGGATTTTGATTTGATGATAACCCAATCTCAAATCCATCTTGGAGAAGACAGAGGATCCAGCAAGTTGATCATAAAGATCATTGATCCTGGGTAGTGGGTACTTGTTCTTTATCGTCGCTAAATTTAGCGGGCGATAGTCTACGCACATCCTTTCTGTTCCATCTTTCTTCGTTACGAACAGAACGGGGCAACCCCATGGCGATGAGCTAGGGCGGATGAAGCCTTTTTCCAACAAAGTTTCCAGTTGGGTTTTAAGCTCAGCTAACTCACGTGGGGCCATTTTGTATGGGCGTCTAGAAATTGGTGCGGTTCCTGGCACAAGATCCACTATAAACTCTACACATCTGTCAGGTGGCATGCCCGACAGCTCTTCAGGAAAGACATCCGGGAAGTCACGAACCACCGGAACATCTTCAAGGTCGGGAAGGGGAAGTACATTCAAGGAATGCACCTGGGTTCTTGTTCTGGGTGAGGTATAGTTGACTGTCTTGCCTGAAGGGTGGGTGAGTTTCACTGATTTGCCTCTGCAATCAAGGTAGGCATTCTGCCTTGATATTCAATCCATGCCAAGGATGACATCAATGTCTGAAGACTTGAGGGATATGAGTGAAGCAAGGAATACTAAACCCTCAATTGCAATTTGATTACCATGTCTTACTCTATTAGTTCGCCATCTTGACCCTGGAGTTTGAATAATCATTGGGGTGGAGAATTCAACAAAAGATAACTCATGACGAAGTGCATAACTTTCCGACATGAATGAATGAGATGCTCCTGGGTCCAAAAGAACAGAAGTAGGAACATAATTGACTGGGAGCGTACCAAGAATGACGTCAGTGGTGTCATCAGTCTCTTCGGCGGCAATCTGGTTCACACGTCCACGAGTGATAGGAGGAGCGGGTTTGGTGGTGTAGACCTTCTAGGGTGGCTTGCAACGACCATTGTTGTTGCCTCTGGCACGGGGTGGAGCATTTTGATTCTGGAGCTGGTTCTGGGGACACTCACGGGAGTAGTGGCCTGGCTGACCACACTTGTAGCAGGCTCCAAAGATAGTGCGTGGAGCTGGGTTGTTCGGTGGAGCTGGGTGGAACGAAGCTGGGGGACGAGGCGCCACATAGGATGGCCTCGGTGGGTTGTTCTGGCGGAACATACTGTTGGGGATCCAGATCTTGCGCTTCTGAGAGCCAGAACTGGATGATCC
Organism: Bromus sterilis; assembly: GCA_950022295.1. Classification (NCBI taxonomy): domain Eukaryota; kingdom Viridiplantae; phylum Streptophyta; class Magnoliopsida; order Poales; family Poaceae; genus Bromus; species Bromus sterilis. The sequence continues at coordinate 137,231,600 of OX465599.1, read as the reverse complement.
ATCATCTCTAGGGTGTTTGCGGAAGTCATTGGGGGTGTTCATGTCCTCTGCCTTGATGGCCTTGTTAACAAGGACCTGGAAGGTGGAAAAGTCATGTAGGTTGAGCTCACGACGGAGTCCGGAATTGAGTCCACGACGGAACCTCTCTTGCTTCTTGGAGTCGGTGGAGACTTCTTCAGTAGCATAACGAGCAAGTCAGTTGAACTCACGACTAAACTCGTCAACGGTCCTTCTGCCTTGGGTGAGGTTGCAGAACTCCTCACGCTTGCGGTCCATAAGACCCTTTGGAATGTGGTGCTCGCGGAAGGAAGTGCAGAACTCATCCCAAGATGTGGGCGGTCCAACGGGACGCATGTTCAGGAAGTTCTCCCACCAAGAGCTAGCTGCACCCTCAAGGTGATAGGTGGCATAGCTGACCTTGTCACCATCTGCAACATGGCCTGCCTTGAGCTTCCTCTCGATGCTGCAAAGCCAGTCATCAGCGTCAAGGGGCTCGGTGGAGTAATTGAAGACCGGGGGATGAAGCCGGATGAAGTCGTTCAAGGACACCAACTCGTTGCGCTGCTTAGTGGTGTTGCGGGCAATGACCTCCAGCAAATGGTGAGAGTCTCGGCTGTTCCTCTCAACCTCCATCAGAACCTGAGCCATCGTGGGTGGGGGTGGAAGGTTTCCTTCCTCCTGTTCATTCCCACGACCCTGGGCACGACCAAGCTGGCCACGGGTTCCTTGAGACATCCTGAAGGTGAAAACCAAAGTCAAACAGAGTTGATTGGAAGAGTCTAAACAAGGTATTGAAGGTACTGGAAGGATTACAGAGCAAAGGAAGTAATCATCTGGACAACATGGTGATAAAAGCATACAAGCCATATATTCACAAGTTCTCATACAAACCATACATCGTTTTAGTACAAGCACCAAGCTAATACAAACGTGATGAAGATGATACATCCTTCAGAGGCACTCTGACTTCCTATACATTATTTATCTAAGCCTCTGGAACTTAGAACACCTTGCGTACAATATACTAAGATACTACTACATCCTCACTAAGTAAGACCACAGGCGGTCTCACTCATCTCCATCTCCATAGTAGTCCTCGTAAAAGTTACCCGCGTAACCCGGTAGCTGAAGGTGACCATCGGAAAACACGGAGGCCTGTGGACCCTAATATCCATTTGGGCAAGGATGGGGCCTAGGTCCAGCGTAGGGTGGAAGAAGAGGACCACGGGGTGGAAAAATGTCTCCAATCTCGGGCCAAGCAACTCGAGAAGGCATCTGTGTCCTGACAGGGTAGATAGCATCATACTCGACTGATCCAACACTCATGAAGGGTGCTAAGAGTGTCAGTGCTCGATATAGACGAACACGGGTGCCGTGAAGCTCGAAACAGAGAGCGCGTGCATCACGATCTCGATCACAAGCAAACCTAGCAGTCATCTGAAGCAAAGGATCCTCCAAAGAGTGATATGTGTACAGTCCGGTGTAATATCCCTCTTCTCCTGGAAGTGCAGCCGGGATATAGCGGAACGAGGTCTCTCTCTCAGCATAGTGTGCTCCTCCCTCAGCAGGGTAATACATGAGTATGCAGCATCCTGCACAGCCATGTTCTCAGTCATGCCAATGCCATGTCCAAAGTGGATAGGCTGAGTGACTCCATTGTAGTGTGGGTAGATCCTGACAATGCAGTGGAACTGGGTCTGGTTGAAGTCAAGGAACTGCTCCTCAAGTGTGTACTCAGGGTACCATCGATAGCCAATGAAGGACATCATCTCGATTAGCATGGCGGGATGACCACGCACACCGAGGCACCTGGTCAAACGAACAATCTGCCGAGGGGGGAGATCTGCCATCTGAAACAGAAAGAAGGAGTTTGCAAATGCATCAGATTATGAAGAAACCTGGAATGACTCGGGCAGCATAACGGCTGTAATTGTAAGAAAAGACAATTTCTTACAACATGGAAACATCACTTACATAATACGATGTAAGAAATCGGCATTAGAACAATGCTAGGAAACCGGACACAACCTTCCTACGGCTATAAGGAAGCAAACAACGAGATGTTCTAATCAGACAGAGGAGAGCCTAGTCCTATCTTCCCGCAGAACAAGATGAGGGTGACTCAGAACTCAGAACGAAGAGGGTAAGGAGAAAAAAGAAGCCTTACGTTGTTAGTACAGAGTAACTATATACCCAGAGTAACTATATAACTATAGCAAGCTAGACTCGACTTCGTCCAAGGCTGCTAGTCCTACAGTCAGTCCTGCTCTGATACCAAGTCTGTCGGGACCCGGGGTTAGCGTATGCAAGTCCCGCTATGACATAGTCATATGGAGAGTCGAGAACCGTACCCACTTGTCTAAGCAGACAAGGCCAAGCACAGAACGTTCTCGGAAAGCATCGTACGTGAGGGGCATCCCATCCAGGCCGGATGATCAACTGAGATAGGTCCTCATCGTCCGCACACAAGTCTAATGATATGGGTGATGAAATCCCATATTGAAAGACAAGTCGCCTCAACCATACTATCGACTATCTCATAACTCTTACATAGACTTACTCCAGCCCGATCACTTAGTCGGGGTCTAGGGCGGGCTCGATCATACAACAAAGTGTGCACGAGACCGAGTCTCGAGCAATCGCATCGTGATGCCCCAAGATGCGCACATCTAAGGGCCACTTGGTGTATAAAAGACCGCCAGCCAGATCACAACTAAGGTCTCGAAAACCCATACAAATACATGCATGTTATAAACATACACGCAACACACATGCCTTGTATGAACAGCAGGTATCATTGCAATTCTCTACAAAGTATACATTTTATTGATAACTCTCACAGAGTGGACACAGAGATCACAAGCATGTGATCCAACATTACAACAGACAAGCGGAAGAAAAGTAGGTCTGAGTACAGACAAGTTTAACAAATGGCTTAAGAAGCCTTATTTAAACACAAGCCCTCCACGAGGGAACATGTCGTCTGACTGGGACTATACTAGCTTGGTCTTCAGTCGTCGAGCTCGATGAAGAAGCCACCTTCGGGGTCAGTGGGTTCATCTAAAACATAGAATAAGCAAACGTGAGTACAAAGTCATACTCAGCAAGACTTACATAGGAGCTATACTACTCATGCACATGTATCAAGGTAAAGGGAGGTGGGTTTCAATTGCAGAAGTGCCAGCTTTGACTTGGCTAGGCCTGAACTACGAGTACCAGACTTTGAGGTAAGAAGCGTACACGAGTACACTACTTTCTCCAACCAATTACACCACTATGGTGCCTTCCTCGACTTCCCCACGAGAAAGCACGCCATAGCACTCACACTTATCTTGGTGTATTTTAGAGGTATCCAGTTCAAGTTGTCTAATAATCGAGCTAAGCTTTCCAAGCAGTCCTTAACCGCGGACGCGGCTATTCGAATAGTTTTGTTAACCCTGCAGGGGTGTATCGCTACACACACATGATCATCGGTTACCGCCTTTGTACTCGACACCGTTCAAGAAGTGTCGGCGAGGATGCTCACCACAACTGTTACCTCATAGCCGATCTAGTCCAAGAAAGCCGCCTACCTGGGTTGGCTACCACTATCGTGAACCCGGCCGGTTTACCGAAGTGGACCCAGATGATGTGTGCGTGGTGCATAAGCCGGTCTCGGTTGAGCCGTTCTCTCACTTAGCAGCCAGGCCACAAGCCTACCAGAACTCCGAACTACTGCAACATCTGGACATCGAAAGGGATGAGTTAATAGGTTGAGAGGGGTCAGTGAGCCCAATGTGTGGTTGTACTCTTCATCTTGGATCACCACACAAGAACTCGGACTTAGGACGGTGTTCAACGAGACAACCCACCGTGTACTCCTACACAGCCTCTCATCGTTCACCTTGTATTAGGGTAGATTCACCAACACCTTTCCACCAACATCATCATGATTACTCCATCCCGACTCACATAATAGTAACATCATGGTATCACTCTAAGCATGCAATAAGCAGTAACAATTGCAGGGGCCACATGATATCAACCAACTCCTACATTTGCTAGGATTGTGGTTTGCTTACTACTGTGACAAAAGATAGGTCATGCAAAGGAATGGGTTCATCTATGCGGTAGAAACGTAGCATGGTAATCATCCTATACAATGCATAAGCGAGACATGAGAGGGAAGTGGAATTTTATCGACATGATCAATGGGGGTTTGCTTGCCTTGCTGACGAGGTTCGGGTCCAGGGTCTTCAACGAAGGGGGCAGCCTCCTGTTCTGGTTCCACCTCTACTCGACAAACAACAAACAAGGTAGCAAAGTAAATACAATGCACAATCACATTGTTGAAGGTTGAAACTTGATGTATATGCTTTGATGTGTGCAGCAATTCCACTTAAACGGGGTATTTGCAATTGAATTTGCAAATTTAAACTCCACATATGATTTCCAATTTATCCAAGTTGCATATGACATTGTTTGATCAAGTTAACCATTTTGAAAAGTGTATGATATGCCTCTGAAGTTCAAGTATAATGTGGTATGTTGCTATGGTTCAAATTGCAAAAGCATTTGAAATGAATTTGATTTAATTCCATTTAAACCAATTAGCAAATGCTACTGGTCACATTTTAAATTCAACTCAAACATGGTTGAAAGTTGGATATTTGGATAGATTATTTTCTCCTGACAATTTTTCATATATTATATGTTAAATTTGTAGTTAATATGAATTTTCTATGAATTTTCAAAGTTTCACTTATTTTCTGGAATTTCTGGATTTATTCCATAAATAGAAATTCTCTTTATTGCGTCACTGTGATGCAATGCTGGCGTCAGGGGGCCACTGACAAGGGGGACCCACTGGTCAGCCTCTGGGGTGTTAATTAAATCTGTTTAATTTGAATTGAACTTAACAGTGGGATTAGAGTGGCCTTGGGCCCACATGGCAGTGAGGCCGGGGGGTGAGGTCAGGGTAATTAGGGGCTAGGGTTAGCTCTAATGGTGAGCTCGTCGCCGGCGAGCATTGTAGGTGGCAGGAGTTGAACGGAATCGGGATTTTGGGCACGGGAGGCGACGGGGAGGGCACCGGCGTGTTCCTGGTGGCGCCGTGCATCGAATGGAGGTAGCCAGGGGTCACGGGCAGGTCTGGAGCGACGACGGCGACGTGCTGGGCGGAAGCAGAACGACGGCAAGGTTGGGGGGGGGGAGCTAGCGTGCACGGCTTGGGCTAAACTTGTGCGCGTTCAAAAGCTAGGGAGGGAAGGAACCATACGCGCGCACCGGAGCATCAAGACGGGCACTGGAGCGACCTCTGGCTTGAACACGGCGGCGGCGGAGCTCTGTGTCCATGGCGTTTTCGGCTAGAGCTATGTAGGGGATCGAGGAAAGGCATCGGGCGAACCGTAGGCTCACCGTGAATCAAACGGAGTTGGTCGCGTGCTCGGGGAAGCTCGGAGTTGGCCGGAATTCGAGGACGACTTGCGGCGGCCGAAGACGAAGGCGATGAAGGGGGCGGCGGCTACAAAGCTTCCGGGCTCGATTCCTTCGGCATCTAGGCGTATTCGTCGGTGGCGAAGATGAAGGACATCATGGCGCGGCTTCTTGTCGGCGGTGGCTGCGTGGACTCGGCGGCGTGCTCCACGGTGGTTCTCGGGCGGCGACGAAATCGGCGAGGGAGGGGTGGAGAGCAAGCCAGGAGGGGGGGGGGGGGGAATGGACGAGAAAGGTCCAGGGCGTCGTCGTGGCACGGTTTGGAGGCGAGGGGAAGGCTGTGCTGGCCTCAAGCAGGAGATGGCGTCCACGGCTGGCTCAGTGGCTTTCCACCGAGCAGCTTGCGTGCACGGGACGTGGAAGAAGACCCTGCTTCCCCTGGTGGGCCGGTTGGGCTGGCTGGGCTGATCTCGCCTGGGCGCCAGGTAAGTTTTCTGTTTCTTTTTCTTAGTTTTTCTTTTCTGACATTTGTTTTGGCTAGCTAAAAAAATTAGCAAACCATTTTATTAAATGCTGAAACTTTTTATGTGGCATCACAAAATACTAGGCTAGCCACTTGTAAAGTTTGAACATTTTTAAAATTCAAATTATTTGAACTTTAAATCAAATAGGGGTTTTTGATTAATTCCAAGGTCCTGTTTGAATATTTGAAAAATCCATGAGCATGGGGAGGGTCCCACATCACTTGATATGTGATCACACTCATTTATAAGACTTTTCAAAAATCTAACATGAATTTTTGGAGAAGATTTATTTCTGGCCTTTTGAATTAATTCATCTGGGGGGGGTTCCTTCTCCCATTTGCTTTTGAATTTGATTTCAATGACTTCTTTTGAAATTTTTAACATGATGCAAGATGACTTGGATCCTAGCACTTCACCTAAAAGAGGGTTCTGACAACTCGCCCCCACTCAAAATAATCTCGTCCCGAGATTCAGAAGTTTGCGGGAGGAAGGTGGGGTACTCGGCACTGAGACGGTCTTCTCTTTCCCACGTAGCTTCTCTCTCAGAGTGGTGTGACCATTGCACTTTCAAAAACTTAATCTTCTGACGACGAGTGACACACTCTGCGGAATCAAGAATACGAACGGGGTATTCTCGATAAGAAAGGTCATCTTGTAGATCAAGCGTTTCATGGTCGACTTCGCGGATGGGGTCATTGAAGCAACGCCTGAGTTGGGACACATGGAATACATCATGTACTCGGGAAAGGTGCGGGGGTAGTTCAAGTTGGTAGGCAACTTCTCCACGTTTAGAAAGAATGTAGAAAGGTCCGATGTAACGTGGGGCCAACTTGCCTTTGATACCGAAACGTTGGGTTCCCTTCAGAGGAGTAACCCGAAGGTAAGCCTTCTCATCCAGATTGTAGCTCTCTTGCCTATGATGACGATCATAGTAGCTTTTCTGATGAGACTGGGCTGCTTTCAATTGATCACGCACAATGCGAACTTGCTCTTCTGCTTCCTTGATCATATCCGGTCCAAAGAATTGTCTCTCACCGGTTTCTGACCAGTTTAGGGGTGTTCGACATCGTCGTCCATAAAGGAGTTCAAAAGGAGCCATGTTCAAACTAGATTGGAAGCTATTGTTATAAGCAAATTCTCCCAATTCTTTCCAAATGAGATAACACAAGCTCTGAGCATGTCTTCAAGAATTTGGTTAACCCTTTCGACTTGACCGCTAGACTGAGGATGGAAAGCTGTACTAAAGGAGAGATGAGTTCCCATAGCATTCTGAAAGCTTCCCCAGAATCTAGAGGTGAAAAGTCTACCACGATCAGAATTGATTTCCAAAGGAACACCGTGAAGGGATACCATTCTAGAGACGTACAAGTCCGCTAACTAGCTAGCAGTTATAGACTCGCGAACTGCAAGGAAGTGAGCAACTTTGGAAAGCCTATCTATGACAACGAAGATGGCATCGTTTCCTTTCTGGGTTTTCGGAAAGCCGGTGATGAAGTCCATACCGACTTTGTCCCATTTCCACTCTGGAACAGGCAAAGGTTGAAGTGTACCAGCAGGTCTTTGATGTTCTGCCTTAATGCGATGACAAACATCACATTCGGGAACAAATCGACCAATGTCTCTCTTCATCCTAGTCCACCAAAATCTCTGGCGTAGATCTCGGTACATTTTTGTGCTACCCGGATGAATTGAGAGGGGTGTGTCATGGGCTTCCTTGAGGATGAGTTGCCTTAGTTCCCTATTCTTAGGTACTACCAAACGATTTCCAAAGAATACCGTTCCCTTGCTATCTGTGGAGAAACATTTAGCAACTCCGCTAGCAATGTGCTCCTTGATCCGGCGAACACCTCGTGCACGCCTTTGGGCAACTATGATTTGATCCTCAAGAGTTGGTTTCGCCACCAAGGTAGAAAGATAGCCATGGGGAACAATCTCAAGATTGAGTTTGCAAAATTCCTCATGAAGAAGTGGTTGATACTGTTGTAACATGAGGTTGTTACAATACGACTAACGACTTAGTGCATCAGCCATGATATTGGCTTTTCCTGGGGTGTAAGAAATTCCTACGTCGTAATATTTTATCAACTCAATCCAGCGTCTTTGCCTGAGATTAAGATCTGGCTGGGTGAAAATGTATTTGAGGCTTTGGTGGTCGGAATAGATATCACAACGATTACCAAGGAGGTAATGTCGCCAAGTTGTTAGGGCATGAACTACGGCAGCGAGTTCAAGGTCATGGGTAGGATAGTTCTCATCATGTGGCCGCAACTGGCGTGAAGCATAAGCTACCACATGTCTATCTTGCAGAAGTATGCATCCTAACCCTTGCCGTGATGCGTCACAATAGATCTCGAAATCCTTTTTGGTGTCCGGAGGTGCAAGTACGGGTGCAGAAGTCAATCTTCTTTTTAGCTCTTGAAAGCTTTCCTCGCACTTGGGAGTCCATAGGAATTTCTTATCTTTCTTGAGGAGTTCAGTTAGAGGCTTTGCAACTTTAGAAAAGTTCTCAACGAAGCGACGGCAATAGCTGGCTAGGCCAAGAAAACTCCTAACTTGCTTAACCGATTCAGGTGGAGTCCATTCAAGGACGGCCTGAACTCTCTCGGGATTCACAGCAATGCCTTTTGCAGAAATCACGTGGCCTAAGTAGGTCACTTCTGGTAGCCAAAATTCACACTTGGATAATTTAGCATACAGGCGATGCTCTCTAAGTTTCATCAATACCAGCCTTAGGTGATCGGCATGTTCTTCTTCGTTCTTCAAGTAGATGAGAATGTCATCGAGATAAACCACAACAAATTTATCTAGGTACTCCATGAAGATCGAATTCATCATGCGCGAGAAAGTGGCGGGGGCATTGGTTAAACCAAAGGACATGACGGTGTACTCATAAAGACCATAACGAGTAGTAAAAGCTGTTTTGGGAATGTCCTCGTTTCGGATTTTGATTTGATGATAACCCAATCTCAAATCCATCTTGGAGAAGACAGAGGATCCAGCAAGTTGATCATAAAGATCATTGATCCTGGGTAGTGGGTACTTGTTCTTTATCGTCGCTAAATTTAGCGGCGATAGTCTACGCACATCCTTTCTGTTCCATCTTTCTTCGTTACGAACAGAACGGGGCAACCCCATGGCGATGAGCTAGGGCGGATGAAGCCTTTTTCCAACAAAGTTTCCAGTTGGGTTTTAAGCTCAGCTAACTCACGTGGGGCCATTTTGTATGGGCGTCTAGAAATTGGTGCGGTTCCTGGCACAAGATCCACTATAAACTCTACACATCTGTCAGGTGGCATGCCCGACAGCTCTTCAGGAAAGACATCCGGGAAGTCACGAACCACCGGAACATCTTCAAGGTCGGGAAGGGGAAGTACATTCAAGGAATGCACCTGGGTTCTTGTTCTGGGTGAGGTATAGTTGACTGTCTTGCCTGAAGGGTGGGTGAGTTTCACTGATTTGCCTCTGCAATCAAGGTAGGCATTCTGCCTTGATATTCAATCCATGCCAAGGATGACATCAATGTCTGAAGACTTGAGGGATATGAGTGAAGCAAGGAATACTAAACCCTCAATTGCAATTTGATTACCATGTCTTACTCTATTAGTTCGCCATCTTGACCCTGGAGTTTGAATAATCATTGGGGTGGAGAATTCAACAAAAGATAACTCATGACGAAGTGCATAACTTTCCGACATGAATGAATGAGATGCTCCTGGGTCCAAAAGAACAGAAGTAGGAACATAATTGACTGGGAGCGTACCAAGAATGACGTCAGTGGTGTCATCAGTCTCTTCGGCGGCAATCTGGTTCACACGTCCACGAGTGATAGGAGGAGCGGGTTTGGTGGTGTAGACCTTCTAGGGTGGCTTGCCACGACCATTGTTGTTGCCTCTGGCACGGGGTGGAGCATTTTGATTCTGGAGCTGGTTCTGGGGACACTCACGGGAGTAGTGGCCTGGCTGACCACACTTGTAGCAGGCTCCAAAGATAGTGCGTGGAGCTGGGTTGTTCGGTGGAGCTGGGTGGAACGAAGCTGGGGGACGAGGCGCCACATAGGATGGCCTCGGTGGGTTGTTCTGGCGGAACATACTGTTGGGGATCCAGATCTTGCGCTTCTGAGAGCCAGAACTGGATGATCCATCATCTCTAGGGTGTTTGCGGAAGTCATTGGGGGTGTTCATGTCCTCTGCCTTGATGGCCTTGTTAACAAGGACCTGGAAGGTGGAAAAGTCATGTAGGTTGAGCTCACGACGGAGTCCGGAATTGAGTCCACGACGGAACCTCTCTTGCTTCTTGGAGTCGGTGGAGACTTCTTCAGTAGCATAACGAGCAAGTCAGTTGAACTCACGACTAAACTCGTCAACGGTCCTTCTGCCTTGGGTGAGGTTGCAGAACTCCTCACGCTTGCGGTCCATAAGACCCTTTGGAATGTGGTGCTCGCGGAAGGAAGTGCAGAACTCATCCCAAGATGTGGGCGGTCCAACGGGACGCATGTTCAGGAAGTTCTCCCACCAAGAGCTAGCTGCACCCTCAAGGTGATAGGTGGCATAGCTGACCTTGTCACCATCTGCAACATGGCCTGCCTTGAGCTTCCTCTCGATGCTGCAAAGCCAGTCATCAGCGTCAAGGGGCTCGGTGGAGTAATTGAAGACCGGGGGATGAAGCCGGATGAAGTCGTTCAAGGACACCAACTCGTTGCGCTGCTTAGTGGTGTTGCGGGCAATGACCTCCAGCAAATGGTGAGAGTCTCGGCTGTTCCTCTCAACCTCCATCAGAACCTGAGCCATCGTGGGTGGGGGTGGAAGGTTTCCTTCCTCCTGTTCATTCCCACGACCCTGGGCACGACCAAGCTGGCCACGGGTTCCTTGAGACATCCTGAAGGTGAAAACCAAAGTCAAACAGAGTTGATTGGAAGAGTCTAAACAAGGTATTGAAGGTACTGGAAGGATTACAGAGCAAAGGAAGTAATCATCTGGACAACATGGTGATAAAAGCATACAAGCCATATATTCACAAGTTCTCATACAAACCATACATCGTTTTAGTACAAGCACCAAGCTAATACAAACGTGATGAAGATGATACATCCTTCAGAGGCACTCTGACTTCCTATACATTATTTATCTAAGCCTCTGGAACTTAGAACACCTTGCGTACAATATACTAAGATACTACTACATCCTCACTAAGTAAGACCACAGGCGGTCTCACTCATCTCCATCTCCATAGTAGTCCTCGTAAAAGTTACCCGCGTAACCCGGTAGCTGAAGGTGACCATCGGAAAACACGGAGGCCTGTGGACCCTAATATCCATTTGGGCAAGGACGGGGCCTAGGTCCAGCGTAGGGTGGAAGAAGAGGACCACGGGGTGGAAAAATGTCTCCAATCTCGGGCCAAGCAACTCGAGAAGGCATCTGTGTCCTGACAGGGTAGATAGCATCATACTCGACTGATCCAACACTCATGAAGGGTGCTAAGAGTGTCAGTGCTCGATATAGACGAACACGGGTGCCGTGAAGCTCGAAACAGAGAGCGCGTGCATCACGATCTCGATCACAAGCAAACCTAGCAGTCATCTGAAGCAAAGGATCCTCCAAAGAGTGATATGTGTACAGTCCGGTGTAATATCCCTCTTCTCCTGGAAGTGCAGCCGGGATATAGCGGAACGAGGTCTCTCTCTCAGCATAGTGTGCTCCTCCCTCAGCAGGGTAATACATGAGTATGCAGCATCCTGCACAGCCATGTTCTCAGTCATGCCAATGCCATGTCCAAAGTGGATAGGCTGAGTGACTCCATTGTAGTGTGGGTAGATCCTGACAATGCAGTGGAACTGGGTCTGGTTGAAGTCAAGGAACTGCTCCTCAAGTGTGTACTCAGGGTACCATCGATAGCCAATGAAGGACATCATCTCGATTAGCATGGCGGGATGACCACGCACACCGAGGCACCTGGTCAAACGAACAATCTGCCGAGGGGGGAGATCTGCCATCTGAAACAGAAAGAAGGAGTTTGCAAATGCATCAGATTATGAAGAAACCTGGAATGACTCGGGCAGCATAACGGCTGTAATTGTAAGAAAAGACAATTTCTTACAACATGGAAACATCACTTACATAATACGATGTAAGAAATCGGCATTAGAACAATGCTAGGAAACCGGACACAACCTTCCTACGGCTATAAGGAAGCAAACAACGAGATGTTCTAATCAGACAGAGGAGAGCCTAGTCCTATCTTCCCGCAGAACAAGATGAGGGTGACTCAGAACTCAGAACGAAGAGGGTAAGGAGAAAAAAGAAGCCTTACGTTGTTAGTACAGAGTAACTATATACCCAGAGTAACTATATAACTATAGCAAGCTAGACTCGACTTCGTCCAAGGCTGCTAGTCCTACAGTCAGTCCTGCTCTGATACCAAGTCTGTCGGGACCCGGGGTTAGCGTATGCAAGTCCCGCTATGACATAGTCATATGGAGAGTCGAGAACCGTACCCACTTGTCGAAGCAGACAAGGCCAAGCACAGAACGTTCTCGGAAAGCATCGTACGTGAGGGGCATCCCATCCAGGCCGGATGATCAACTGAGATAGGTCCTCATCGTCCGCACACAAGTCTAATGATATGGGTGATGAAATCCCATATTGAAAGACAAGTCGCCTCAACCATACTATCGACTATCTCATAACTCTTACATAGACTTACTCCAGCCCGATCACTTAGTCGGGGTCTAGGGCGGGCTCGATCATACAACAAAGTGTGCACGAGACCGAGTCTCGAGCAATCGCATCGTGATGCCCCAAGATGCGCACATCTAAGGGCCACTTGGTGTATAAAAGACCGCCAGCCAGATCACAACTAAGGTCTCGAAAACCCATACAAATACATGCATGTTATAAACATACACGCAACACACATGCCTTGTATGAACAGCAGGTATCATTGCAATTCTCTACAAAGTATACATTTTATTGATAACTCTCACAGAGTGGACACAGAGATCACAAGCATGTGATCCAACATTACAACAGACAAGCGGAAGAAAAGTAGGTCTGAGTACAGACAAGTTTAACAAATGGCTTAAGAAGCCTTATTTAAACACAAGCCCTCCACGAGGGAACATGTCGTCTGACTGGGACTATACTAGCTTGGTCTTCAGTCGTCGAGCTCGATGAAGAAGCCACCTTCGGGGTCAGTGGGTTCATCTAAAACATAGAATAAGCAAACGTGAGTACAAAGTCATACTCAGCAAGACTTACATAGGAGCTATACTACTCATGCACATGTATCAAGGTAAAGGGAGGTGGGTTTCAATTGCAGAAGTGCCAGCTTTGACTTGGCTAGGCCTGAACTACGAGTACCAGACTTTGAGGTAAGAAGCGTACACGAGTACACTACTTTCTCCAACCAATTACACCACTATGGTGCCTTCCTCGACTTCCCCACGAGAAAGCACGCCATAGCACTCACACTTATCTTGGTGTATTTTAGAGGTATCCAGTTCAAGTTGTCTAATAATCGAGCTAAGCTTTCCAAGCAGTCCTTAACCGCGGACGCGGCTATTCGAATAGTTTTGTTAACCCTGCAGGGGTGTATCGCTACACACACATGATCATCGGTTACCGCCTTTGTACTCGACACCGTTCAAGAAGTGTCGGCGAGGATGCTCACCACAACTGTTACCTCATAGCCGATCTAGTCCAAGAAAGCCGCCTACCTGGGTTGGCTACCACTATCGTGAACCCGGCCGGTTTACCGAAGTGGACCCAGATGATGTGTGCGTGGTGCATAAGCCGGTCTCGGTTGAGCCGTTCTCTCACTTAGCAGCCAGGCCACAAGCCTACCAGAACTCCGAACTACTGCAACATCTGGACATCGAAAGGGATGAGTTAATAGGTTGAGAGGGGTCAGTGAGCCCAATGTGTGGTTGTACTATTCATCTTGGATCACCACACAAGAACTCGGACTTAGGACGGTGTTCAACGAGACAACCCACCGTGTACTCCTACACAGCCTCTCATCGTTCACCTTGTATTAGGGTAGATTCACCAACACCTTTCCACCAACATCATCATGATTACTCCATCCCGACTCACATAATAGTAACATCATGGTATCACTCTAAGCATGCAATAAGCAGTAACAATTGCAGGGGCCACATGATATCAACCAACTCCTACATTTGCTAGGATTGTGGTTTGCTTACTACTTTGACAAAAGATAGGTCATGCAAAGGAATGGGTTCATCTATGCGGTAGAAACGTAGCATGGTAATCATCCTATACAATGCATAAGCGAGACATGAGAGGGAAGTGGAATTTTATCGACATGATCAATGGGGGTTTGCTTGCCTTGCTGACGAGGTTCGGGTCCAGGGTCTTCAACGAAGGGGGCAGCCTCCTGTTCCGGTTCCACCTCTACTCGACAAACAACAAACAAGGTAGCAAAGTAAATACAATGCACAATCACATTGTTGAAGGTTGAAACTTGATGTATATGCTTTGATGTGTGCAGCAATTCCACTTAAATGGGGTATTTGCAATTGAATTTGCAAATTTAAACTCCACATATGATTTCCAATTTATCCAACTTGCATATGACATTGTTTGATCAAGTTAAACCATTTTGAAAAGTGTATGATATGCCTCTGAAGTTCAAGTATAATGTGGTATGTTGCTATGGTTCAAATTGTAAAAGCATTTGAAATGAATTTGATTTAATTCCATTTAAACCAATTAGCAAATGCTACTGGTCACATTTTAAATTCAACTCAAACATGGTTGAAAGTTGGATATTTGGATAGATTATTTTCTCCTGACAATTTTTCATATATTATATGTTAAATTTTTAGTTAATATGAATTTTCTATGAATTTTCAAAGTTTCACTTATTTTCTGGAATTTATGGATTTATTCCATAAATAGAAATTCTCTTTATTGCGTCACTGTGATGCAATGCTGGCGTCAGGGGGCCACTGACAAGGGGGGCCCACTGGTAATCCTCTGGGGTGTTAATTAAATCTGTTTAATTTGAATTAAACTTAACAGTGGGATTAGAGTGGCCTTGGGCCCACATGGCAGTGAGGCCGGGGGGTGAGGTCAGGGTAATTAGGGGCTAGGGTTAGCTCTAATGGTGAGCTCGTCGCCGGCGAGCATTGTAGGTGGCAGGAGTTGAACGTAATCAGGATTTTGGGCACGGGAGGCGACGGGGAGGGCACCGGCGTGTTCCTGGTGGCCCCGTGCATCGAATGGAGGTAGCCAGGGGTCACGGGCAGGTCTGGAGCGACGACGGCGACGTGCTGGGCGGAAGCAGAACGACGGCAAGGTTGGGGGGGGAAGCTAGCGTGCACGGCTTGGGCTAAACTTGTGCGCGTTCGAAAGCTAGGGAGGGAAGGAACCATACGCGCGCACCGGAGCATCAAGACGGGCACTGGAGCGACCTCTGGCTTGAACACGGCGGCGGCAGAGCTCTGTGTCCATGGCGTTTTCGGCTAGAGCTATGGAGGGGATCGAGGAAAGGCATCGGGCGAACCGTAGGCTCACCGTGAATCCAACGGAGGCGGTCGCGTGCTCGGGGAAGCTCGGAGTTGGCCGGAATTCGAGGACGACTTGCGGCGGCCGGAGACGAAGGCGATGAAGGGGGCGGCGGCTACAAAGCTTCCGGGCTCGATTCCTTCGGCATCTAGGCGTATTCGTCGGTGGCGAAGATGAAGGACATCATGGCGCGGCTTCTTGTCGGCGGTGGCTGCGTGGACTCGGCGGCGTGCTCCACGGTGGTTCTCGGGCGGCGACGAAATCGGCGAGGGAGGGGTGGAGAGCAAGCTAGGGGGGGGGGGAATGGACGAGAAAGGTCCAGGGCGTCGTCGTGGCACGGTTTGGAGGCGAGGGGAAGGCTGTGCTGGCCTCAAGCAGGAGGTGGCGTCCACGGCTGGCTCGGTGGATTTCCACCGAGCAGCTTGCGTGCACGGGACGTGGAAGAAGACCCTGCTTCCCCTGGTGGGCCGGTTGGGCTGGCTGGGCTGATCTCGCCTGGGCGCCAGGTAAGTTTTCTGTTTCTTTTTCTTAGTTTTTCTTTTCTGACATTTGTTTTGGCTAGCTAAAAAAATTAGCAAACCATTTTATTAAATGCTGAAACTTTTTATGTGGCATCACAAAATACTAGGCTAGCCACTTGTAAAGTTTGAACATTTTTAAAATTCAAATTATTTGAACTTTAAATCAAATAGGGGTTTTTGATTAATTCCAAGGTCCTGTTTGAATATTTGAAAAATCCATGAGCATGGGGTGGGTCCCACATCACTTGATATGTGATCACACTCATTTATAAGACTTTTCAAAAATCTAACATGAATTTTTGGAGAAGATTTATTTCTGGCCTTTTGAATTAATTCATCTGGGGGGGGGGTTCCTTCTCCCATTTGCTTTTGAATTTGATTTCAATGACTTCTTTTGAAATTTTTAACATGATGCAAGATGACTTGGATCCTAGCACTTTACCTAAAAGAGGGTTCTGACAACTCGCCCCCACTCAAAATAATCTCGTCCCGAGATTCAGAAGTTTGCGGGAGGAAGGTGGGGTACTCGGCACTGAGACGGTCTTCTCTTTCCCACGTAGCTTCTCTCTCAGAGTGGTGTGACCATTGCACTTTCAAAAACTTAATCTTCTGACGACGAGTGACACGCTCTGCGGAATCAAGAATACGAACGGGGTATTCTCGATAAGAAAGGTCATCTTGTAGATCAAGCGTTTCATGGTCGACTTCGCGGATGGGGTCATTGAAGCAACGCCTGAGTTGGGACACATGGAATACATCATGTACTCGGGAAAGGTGCGGGGGTAGTTCAAGTTGGTAGGCAACTTCTCCACGTTTAGAAAGAATGTAGAAAGGTCCGATGTAACGTGGGGCCAACTTGCCTTTGATACCGAAACGTTGGGTTCCCTTCAGAGGAGTAACCCGAAGGTAAGCCTTCTCATCCAGATTGTAGCTCTCTTGCCTATGATGACGATAATAGTAGCTTTTCTGATGAGACTGGGCTGCTTTCAATTGATCACGCACAATGCGAACTTGCTCTTCTGCTTCCTTGATCATATCCGGTCCAAAGAATTGTCTCTCACCGGTTTCTGACCAGTTTAGGGGTGTTCGACATCGTCGTCCATAAAGGAGTTCAAAAGGAGCCATGTTCAAACTAGATTGGAAGCTATTGTTATAAGCAAATTCTCCCAATTCTTTCCAAATGAGATAACACAAGCTCTGAGCATGTCTTCAAGAATATGGTTAACCCTTTCGACTTGACCGCTAGACTGAGGATGGAAAGCTGTACTAAAGGAGAGATGAGTTCCCATAGCATTCTGAAAGCTTCCCCAGAATCTAGAGGTGAAAAGTCTACCACGATCAGTATTGATTTCCAAAGGAACACCGTGAAGGGATACAATTCTAGAGACGTACAAGTCCGCTAACTGGCTAGCAGTTATAGACTCGCGAACTGGAAGGAAGTGAGCAACTTTGGAAAGCCTATCTATGACAACGAAGATGGCATCGTTTCCTTTCTGGGTTTTCGGAAAGCCGGTGATGAAGTCCATACCGACTTTGTCCCATTTCCACTCTGGAACAGGCAAAGGTTGAAGTGTACCAGCAGGTCTTTGATGTTCTGCCTTAATGCGATGACAAACATCACATTCGGGAACAAATCGACCAATGTCTCTCTTCATCCTAGTCCACCAAAATCTCTGGCGTAGATCTCGGTACATTTTTGTGCTACCCGGATGAATTGAGAGGGGTGTGTCATGGGCTTCCTTGAGGATGAGTTGCCTTAGTTCCCTATTCTTAGGTACTACCAAACGATTTCCAAAGAATATCGTTCCCTTGCTATCTGTGGAGAAACATTTAGCAATTCCGCTAGCAATGTTCTCCTTGATCCGGCGAACACCTCGTGCACGCCTTTGGTCAACTATGATTTGATCCTCAAGAGTTGGTTTCGCCACCAAGGTAGAAAGATAGCCATGGGGAACAATCTCAAGATTGAGTTTGCAAAATTCCTCATGAAGAAGTGGTTGATACTGTTGTAACATGAGGTTGTTACAATACGACTAACGACTTAGTGCATCAGCCATGATATTGGCTTTTCCTGGGGTGTACGAAATTCCTACGTCGTAATCTTTTATCAACTCAATCCAGCGTCTTTGCCTGAGATTAAGATCTGGCTGGGTGAAAATGTATTTGAGGCTTTGGTGGTCGGAATAGATATCACAACGATTACCAAGGAGGTAATGTCGCCAAGTTGTTAGGGCATGAACTACGGCAGCGAGTTCAAGGTCATGGGTAGGATAGTTCTCATCATGTGGCCGCAACTGGCGTGAAGCATAAGCTACCACATGTCTATCTTGCAGAAGTATGCATCCTAACCCTTGCCGTGATGCGTCACAATAGATCTCGAAATCCTTTTTGGTGTCCGGAGGTGCAAGTACGGGTGCAGAAGTCAATCTTCTTTTTAGCTCTTGAAAGCTTTCCTCGCACTTGTGAGTCCATAGGAATTTCTTATCTTTCTTGAGGAGTTCAGTTAGAGGCTTTGCAACTTTAGAAAAGTTCTCAACGAAGCGACGGCAATAGCTGGCTAGGCCAAGAAAACTCCTAACTTGCTTAACCGATTCAGGTGGAGTCCAGTCAAGGACGGCCTGAACTCTCTCGGGATTCACAGCAATGCCTTTTGCAGAAATCACGTGGCCTAAGTAGGTCACTTCTGGTAGCCAAAATTCACACTTGGATAATTTAGCATACAGGCGATGCTCTCTAAGTTTCATCAATACCAGCCTTAGGTGTTCGGCATGTTCTTCTTCGTTCTTCGAGTAGATGAGAATGTCATCGAGATAAACCACAACAAATTTATCTAGGTACTCCATGAAGATCGAATTCATCATGCGCGAGAAAGTGGCGGGGGCATTGGTTAAACCAAAGGACATGACGGTGTACTCATAAAGACCATAACGAGTAGTAAAAGTTGTTTTGGGAATGTCCTCGTTTCGGATTTTGATTTGATGATAACCCAATCTCAAATCCATCTTGGAGAAGACAGGAGATCCAGCAAGTTGATCATAAAGATCATTGATCCTGGGTAGTGGGTACTTGTTCTTTATCGTCGCTAAATTTAGCGGGCGATAGTCTACGCACATCCTTTCTGTTCCATCTTTCTTCGTTACGAACAGAACGGGGCAACCCCATGGCGATGAGCTAGGGCGGATGAAGCCTTTTTCCAACAAAGTTTCCAGTTGGGTTTTAAGCTCAGCTAACTCACGTGGGGCCATTTTGTATGGGCGTCTAGAAATTGGTGCGGTTCCTGGCACAAGATCCACTATAAACTCTACACATCTGTCAGGTGGCATGCCCGACAGCTCTTCAGGAAAGACATCCGGGAAGTCACGAACCACCGGAACATCTTCAAGGTCGGGAAGGGGAAGTACATTCAAGGAATGCACCTGGGTTCTTGTTCTGGGTGAGGTATAGTTGACTGTCTTGCCTGAAGGGTGGGTGAGTTTCACTGATTTGCCTCTGCAATCAAGGTAGGCATTCTGCCTTGATAGCCAATCCATGCCAAGGATGACATCAATGTCTGAAGACTTGAGGGATATGAGTGAAGCAAGGAATACTAAACCCTCAATTGCAATTTGATTACCATGTCTTACTCTATTAGTTTGCCATCTTGACCCTGGAGTTTGAATAATCATTGGGGTGGAGAATTCAACAAAAGATAACTCATGACGAAGTGCATAACTTTCCGACATGAATGAATGAGATGCTCCTGGGTCCAAAAGAACAGAAGTAGGAACATAATTGACTGGGAGCGTACCAAGAATGACGTCAATGGTGTCATCAGTCTCTTCGGCGGCAATCTGGTTCACACGTCCACGAGTGGTAGGAGGAGCGGGTTTGGTGGTGTAGACCTTCTAGGGTGGCTTGCCACGACCATTGTTGTTGCCTCTGGCACGGGGTGGAGCATTTTGATTCTGGAGCTGGTTCTGGGGACACTCACGGGAGTAGTGGCCTGCCTGACCACACTTGTAGCAGGCTCCAAAGATAGTGCGTGGAGCTGGGTTGTTCGGTGGAGCTGGGTGGAACGAAGCTGGGGGACGAGGCTCCACATAGGATGGCCTCGGTGGGTTGTTCTGGCGGAACATACTGTTGGGGATCCAGATCTTGCGCTTCTGAGAGCCAGAACTGGATGATCCATCATCTCTAGGGTGTTTGCGGAAGTCATTGGGGGTGTTCATGTCCTCTGCCTTGATGGCCTTGTTAACAAGGACCTGGAAGGTGGAAAAGTCATGTAGGTTGAGCTCACGACGGAGTCCGGAATTGAGTCCACGACGGAACCTCTCTTGCTTCTTGGAGTCGGTGGAGACTTCTTCAGTAGCATAACGAGCAAGTCAGTTGAACTCACGACTAAACTCGTCAACGGTCCTTCTGCCTTGGGTGAGGTTGCAGAACTCCTCACGCTTGCGGTCCATAAGACCCTTTGGAATGTGGTGCTCGCGGAAGGAAGTGCAGAACTCATCCCAAGATGTGGGCGGTCCAACGGGACGCATGTTCAGGAAGTTCTCCCACCAAGAGCTAGCTGCACCCTCAAGGTGATAGGTGGCATAGCTGACCTTGTCGCCATCTGCAACATGGCCTGCCTGGAACTTCCTCTCGATGCTGCAAAGCCAGTCATCAGCGTCAAGGGGCTCGGTGGAGTAATTGAAGACCAGGGGATGAAGCCGGATGAAGGCGTTCAAGGACACCAACTCGTTGCGCTGCTGAGTGGTGTTGCGGGCAATGACCTCCAGCAAATGGTGAGAGTCTCGGCGGTTCGTCTCAACCTCCATCAGAACCTGAGCCATCGTGGGTGGGGGTGGAAGGTTTCCTTCGTCCTGTTCATTCCCACGACCCTGGGCACGACCAAGCTGGCCACGGGTTCCTTGAGACATCCTGAAGGTGAAAACCAAAGTCAAGCAGAGTTGATTGGAAGAGTATAAACAAGGTATTGAAGGTACTGGAAGGATTACAGAGCAAAGGAAGTAATCATCTGGACAACATGGTGATAAAAGCATACAAGCCATATATTCACAAGCTGTCATACAAACCATACATCGTTTTAGTACAAGCACCAAGCTAATACAAACGTGATGAAGATGATACATCCTTCAGAGGCACTCTGACTTCCTATACATTATTTATCTAAGCCTCTGGAACTTAGAACACCTTGCGTACAATATTCTAAGATACTACTACATCCTCACTAAGTAAGACCACAGGCGGTCTCACTCATCTCCATCTCCATAGTAGTCCTCGTAAAAGTTACCCGCGTAACCCGGTAGCTGAAGGTGACCATCGGAAAACACGGAGGCCTGTGGACCCTAATATCCATTTGGGCAAGGATGGGGCCTAGGTCCAGCGTAGGGTGGAAGAAGAGGACCACGGGGTGGAAAAATGCCTCCAATCTCGGGCCAAGCAACTTGAGAAGGCATCTGTGTCCTGACAGGGTAGATAGCATCATACTCGACTGATCCAACACTCACGAAGGGTGCCAAGAGTGTCAGTGCTCGATATAGACGAACACGGGTGCCGTGAAGCTCGAAACAGAGAGCGCGTGCATCACGATCTCGATCACAAGCAAACCTAGCAGTCATCTGAAGCAAAGGATCCTCCAAAGACTGATATGTGTACAGTCCGGTGTAATATCCCTCTTCTCCTGGAAGTGCAGCAGGGATATAGCGGAACGAGGTCTCTCTCTCAGCATAGTGTGCTCCTCCCTCGGCAGGGTAATACCTGAGTATGCAGCATCCTGCACAGCCATGTTCTCAGTCATGCCAATGCCATGTCCAAAGTGGATAGGCTGAGTGACTCCATTGTAGTGTGGGTAGATCCTGACAATGCAGTGGAACTGGGTCTGGTTGAAGTCAAGGAACTGCTCCTCAACTGTGTACTCAGGGTACCATCGATAGCCAATGAAGGACATCATCTCGATTAGCATGGCGGGATGACCACGCACACTGAGGCACCTGGTCAAACGAACAATCTGCCGAGGGGGGAGATCTGCCATCTGAAACAGAAAGAAGGAGTTTGCAAATGCATCAGATTATGAAGAAACCTGGAATGACTCGGGCAGCATAACGGCTGTAATTGTAAGAAAAGACAATTTCTTACAACATGGAAACATCACTTACATAATACGATGTAAGAAATCAGCATTAGAACAATGCTAGGAAACCGGACACAACCTTCCTACGGCTATAAGGAAGCAAACAACGAGATGTTCTAATCACACAGAGGAGAGCCTAGTCCTATCTTCCTGCAGAACAAGATGAGGGTGACTCAGAACTCAGAACGAAGAGGGTAAGGAGAAAAAAGAAGCCTTACGTTGTTAGTCCAGAGTAACTATATACCCAGAGTAACTATATAACTATAGCAAGCTAGACTCGACTTCGTCCAAGGCTGCTAGTCCTACAGTCAGTCCTGCTCTGATACCAAGTCTGTCGGGACCCGGGGTTAGCGTATGCAAGTCCCGCTATGACATAGTCATATGGAGAGTCGAGAACCGTACCCACTTGTCTAAGCAGACAAGGCCAAGCACAGAACGTTCTCGGAAAGCATCGTACGTGAGGGGCATCCCATCCAGGCCGGATGATCAACTGAGATAGGTCCTCATCATCCGCACACAAGTCTAATGATATGGGTGATGAAATCCCATATTCAAAGACAAGTCGCCTCAACCATACTATCAACTATCTCATAACTCTTACATAGACTTACTCCAGCCCGATCACTTAGTCGGGGTCTAGGGCGGGCTCGATCATACAACAAAGTGTGCACGAGACCGAGTCTCGAGCAATCGCATCGCGATGCCCCAAGATGCGCACATCTAAGGGCCACTTGGTGTATAAAAGACCGCCATCCAGATCACAACTAAGGTCTCGAAAACCCATACAAATACATGCATGTTATAAACATACACGCAACACACATGCCTTGTATGAACAGCAGGTATCATTGCAATTCTCTACAAAGTATACATTTTATTGATAACTCTCACAGAGTGGACACAGAGATCACAAGCATGTGATCCAACATTACAACAGACAAGCGGAAGAAAAGTAGGTCTGAGTACAGACAAGTTTAACAAATGGCTTAAGAAGCCTTATTTAAACACAAGCCCTCCACGAGGGAACCAGTCGTCTGACTGGGACTATACTAGCTTGGTCTTCAGTCGTCGAGCTCGATGAAGAAGCCACCTTCGGGGTCAGTGGGTTCATCTAAAACATAGAATAAGCAAACGTGAGTACAAAGTCGTACTCAACAAGACTTACATAGGAGCTATATTACTCATGCACATGTATCAAGGTAAAGGGAGGTGGGGTTCAATTGCAGAAGTGCCAGCTTTGACTTGGCTAGTCCTGAACTACGAGTACCAGACTTTGAGGTAAGAAGCGTACACGAGTCCACTACTCTCTCCAACCAATTACACCACTATGGTGCCTTCCTCGACTTCCCCACGAGAAAGCACGCCATAGCACACACACTTATCTTGGTGTATTTTAGAAGTATCCAGTTCAAGTTGTCTAATAATCAAGCTAAGCTTTCCAAGCAGTCCTTAACCGCGGACGCGGCTATTCAAATAGTTTTGTTAACCCTGCAGGGGTGTATCACTACACACACATGATCATGGGTTACCGCCTTTGTACTTGACACCGTTCAAGAAGTGTCGGCGAGGATGCTCACCACAACTATTACCTCATAGCCGATCTAGTCCAAGAAAGCCGCCTACCTGGGTTGGCTACCACTATCGTGAACCCGGCCGGTTTACCGAAGTGGAGCCAGATGATGTGTGCGTGGTGCATAAGTTGGTCTCGGTTGAGCCGTTCTCTCACTTAGCAGCCAGGCCACAAGCCTACCAGAACTCCGAACTACTGTGAAATCTGGACATCGAAAGGGATGAGTTAATAGGTTGAGAGGGGTCAGTGAGCCCAATGTGTGGTTGTACTCTTCATCTTGGATCACCACACAAGAACTCGGACTTAGGGCGGTGTTCAACGAGACAACCCACCGTGTACTCCTACACAGCCTCTCATCGTTCACCTTGTATTAGGGTAGATTCACCAACACCTTTCCACCAACATCATCATGATTACTACCATCCCGACTCACATAACAGTAACATCATGGTATCACTCTAAGCATGCAATAAGCAGTAACAATTGCAGGGGCCACATGATATCAACCAACTCCTACATTTGCTAGGATTGTGGTTTTCTTACTAATGTGACAAAAGATAGGTCATGCAAAGGAATGGGTTCATCTATGCGGTAGAAACGTAGCATGGTAATCATCCTATACAATGCATAAGCGAGACATGAGAGGAAAGTGGGATTTTATCGACATGATCAATGGGGGTTTGCTTGCCTTGCTGACGAGGTTCGGGTTCAGGGTCTTCAACGAAGGGGGCAGCCTCCTGTTCCAGTTCCACCTCTACTCGACAAACAACAAACAAGGTAGCAAAGTAAATACAATGCACAATCACATGGTTGAAGGTTCAAACTTGATGTATATGCTTTGATGTGTGAAGCAATTCCACTTAAATGGGGTATTTGCAATTGAATTTGCAAATTTAAACTCCACATATGATTTCCAATTTATCCAAGTTGCATATGACATTGTTTGATCAAGTTAAACCATTTTGAAAAGTGTATGATATGCCTCTGAAGTTCAAGTATAATGTGGTATGTTGCTATGGTTCAAATTGCAAAAGCATTTGAAATGAATTTGATTTAATTCCATTTAAACCAATTAGCAAATTCTACTGGTAACATTTTAAATTCAACTCAAACATGGTTGAAAGTTGGATATTTGGATAGATTATTTTCTCCTGATAATTTTTCATATATTATATGTTAAATTTGTAGTTAATATGAATTTTCTATGAATTTTCAAAGTTTCACTTATTATCTTGAATTTCTGGATTTATTCCATAAATAGAAATTCTCTTTATTGCGTCACTGTGATGCAATGCTGGCGTCATGGGGCCACTGACAAGGGGGACCCACTGGTCAGCCTCTGGGGTGTTAATTAAATCAGTTTAATTTGAATTAAACTTAACAGTGGGATTAGAGTGGCCTTGGGCCCACATGGCAGTGAGGCTGGGGGGTGGGGTCAGGGTAATTAGGGGCTAGGGTTAGCTCTAATGGTGAGCTCGTCGCCGGTGAGCATTGTAGGTGGCAGGAGTTGAACGGAATCGGGATTTTGGGCACGGGAGGCGACGGGGAGGGCACCGGCGTGTTCCTGGTGGCGCCGTGCATCGAATGGAGGTAGCCAGGGGTCACGGGGAGGTCTGGAGCGACGACGGCGACGTGCTGGGCGGAAGCAGAACGACGGCGAGGTTGGGGGGGGAAGCTAGCGTGCACGGCTTGGGCTAAACTTGTGCGCGTTCGAAAGCTGGGTAGGGCAGGAACGATACGCGCGCACCGGAGCATCAAGACGGGCACTGGAGCGACCTCTGGCTTGACCACGGCGGCGGCGAGCTCTGCGTCCATGGCGTTTTCGGCTAGAGCTACGGAGGGGATCGAGGAAAGGCATCGGGCGAACCGTAGGCTCACCGTGAATCCAACGGAGGCGGTCGCGTGCTCGGGGAAGCTCGGAGTTGGCCGGAATTCGAGGACGACTCGCGGCGGCCGGAGACGAAGGATATGAAGGGGGCGGCAGCTACAAAGCTTCCGGGCTCGATTCCTTCGGCATCTAGGCGTAGTCGTCGGTGGCGAAGATGAAGGACATCATGGTGCGGCTTCTTGTCGGCGGTGGCTGCGTGGACTCGGCGGCGTGCTCCACGGTGGTTCTCGGGCGGCGACGAAATCGGCGAGGGAGGGGTGGAGAGCGAGCCAGGAGGGGGGGAATGGGCGAGAAAGGTCCAGGGCGTCGTCGTGGCACGGTTTGGAGGCGAGGGGAAGGCTGTGCTGGCCTCAAGCAGGAGGTGGCGTCCACGGCTGGCTCGGTGGCTTTCCACCGAGCAGCTTGGGTGCACGGGACGGGGAAGAAGACCCTGCTGCCCCTGGTGGGCCGGCTGGGCTGGCTGGGCTGCTCTCGCCTGGGCGCCAGGTAAGTTTTCTGTTTCTTTTTCTTAGTTTTTCTTTTCTGACATTTGTTTTGGCTAGCTAAAAAAATAGCAAACCATTTTATTAAATGCTGAAACTTTTTATGTGGCATCACAAAATACTAGGCTAGCCACTTGTAAAGTTTGAACATTTTTAAAATTCAAATTATTTGAACTTTAAATCAAATAGGGGTTTTTGATTAATTCCAAGGTCCTGTTTTAATATTTGAAAAATCCATGAGCATGGGGTGGGTCCCACATCACTTGATATGTGATCACACTCATTTATAAGACTTTTCAAAAATCTAACATGAATTTTTGGAGAAGATTTATTTTTGGCCTTTTGAATTAATTCATCTGGGGGGGGTTCCTTCTCCCATTTGCTTTTGAATTTGATTTCAATGACTTCTTTTGAAATTTTTAACATGATGCAAGATGACTTTGATCCTAGCACTTTACCTAACAGAGGGTTCTGACAATAAAGGTGCAAGAGCTCTCGCTGTCCGTGACTCGAATGTCTCCAAATGGTGTTTGCGTGCAAGAAATGGGATAGGGATATACGAGAAAAAAAGTATTTTGTGTCGAGAACTTAATGTACTAAAGTTTCACACTTGGTGTTCTTTGGAATCTTATCTTGACCATCCCAAGACCACTAGCCAGGTACAAGTCAAAATGATCCACTCCTTTTCGACATTTTGAGCACTCATGCAATGGATGAGCGTAAGCAAGAAAGTTGACACTTAGGTTGGCAAAGAGAGAATATGGTGGAGGAGGAAGACAAAAAGGTGTGAAAGGCTCACATCAACGAGGACAATCATAGGCGAGAGAAATCCAAATGATAGATATGATGTGAGGAGTAGGGATTGCCATGCAACGGATGCACATATGATCTAAGGTAAGCTCTCCAATGGAACTAGTGGGGGTGCATCCAACTTGCTTGCTCAAGAAGACCTAGAGCTCATTTGAGGAGGCTCATCATTGGAATATACAAAACAAGTTCTATAGTGTGAAGGTCCCCACATAGCTATATGCATGAATGATAATCTCTATGGAGTACAAGATATTAGAAGGAGTACGAGTGTGGATCTCTCAAAAGGAATAGTAGTGTGCCCCCTTCTCTCCTTTTATTTCTCTTTTCTTCTTTATTATTTATTTTTTATTTTTTGGTGGCCTCAATGGCTCTTTCTATTTAACTATCATTTGTCCTCTTTGGGATCTTTTAATTTTGTCCACTTTGGGATCTTTTAACTTTGTCCACTTTGGGATGTTTTCCTCACTTTAGGGGCAACACTCTATATATTACAAAAAATGTAGAAGATCTACTTTACAAAGTACTCAAATCATAAAGAAAATGTAACTATCATGATGTATGGAAATGTATGCCTCTGCCAGTGTAGCAGGATATGCAATGTACTAGCGCGTCATGTAGCAATGATTAGGGCAAGGCCCAACTAGCATGCGGCTCATCGATCAAGCAAGTAGAATGTATGACAAGAAGATCAAGTCATGAGAAGATGGATGTTGCATGGCAATATATCTCGGAAAGGCTATGGAAATGCCTTGATAGGTAGGTATGGTGGCTGTTTTGAGGAAAGCTACAATGAGGCTTATGATGACAGAGCGTATCGTGCCAAGGGTTTGGATGTGCCGGCGAAGGTGGACGCTAACTCTCGGAGTGAGAAGAAAGCAATGCACGACACAGGAGAGGCTAGAAAAATATGGGAAGGTGGAAGTGTCAACTTTCGAATACTCACATTAGTCCGAAGAACTCATGCATTTATTATCGGTAACTCTCAGTCAAATAAGGAGGTTTCACAAAGAGACAAGTACCCCGAGGAGGAGTGTATGGGGGTTTGGTTATCCTTGCGCATCCTCGACTCATGGTACGTGAGTGTACTCTAATATTCGACTCCTCAGAAGAGTAGTGATCCATCTAGTAGCTAAAGTTCTCAACTAATTTGTAAGTTCTTGAAAATAAACACGGATTGCCCAAAATACGACATCTATCACTAATAGGCTAAAGCTCTTGACACCAAAAGTCGAAACATTACTCAAAAAAACACCTCAAAACGATTGCAAGTTACTACTACAAAAAGAATAGCAACCTCAAATACCTACTTCAAGTCAAGACACAAAACTCAGTGCAACAGGAAAATTCTCTAAACAAGATAAACATGAAAACTCAAGAGAGTTCCAGCAACAAACTAAACAAAAGCTCTTTGAAAAGATAAGCATGAAAGCTAAGAGCAAAACATGACAGTAGCTACGAAAAGATAAAGAACAAACACAACAAAGATAAGCAGGAAAAAGTCCTATGTTGTGTTCTAAATTTTGGAACTGGAGTGTGTTTCTCTCCCACAAAAAGAAAGCTGGGATATAACTTATTATGAACAGCAAGCAAATCTAAAGAAAACTAAAAACAAAACCTAAGAGCGAGACGCTCCAAGAACAGCACATAACGCATGAAGTGATAAAAATATAGTGAAACGAGAGACGGACTGATAATTGTCGATGGAGAAGGGGATGCACGGGGGCATACCCAAGCTTAGACGCTTGAGTCTCCTTGAATATTTCTTGGGGATGCATGGGGGCATCCCGAATCTTGAACGCTTGAACACTTCTTAATCTTCTTTCATCATCTTCCCTCACACACTAGAAAACTCCCTTCATACATAACTCATCATAATCTGATTAGCGAGGTTAGTACCCATAATAAAATAATTTTTCTCTACTGGAAATAAACATAACCTTGAAGAGCTACTGTTCCTCAAGATTGCAAAAAAGTTTTTTCAAAGGAAAAGCAAGCTTAAGGTTTGCAAAATGAAGAAAAGGCAAAACAGGACAGAATCTGTGAAAAACAGACCAGCAGGTACTAAAGAATTTTTTAGGGATACTTCTGCAACTCAGATAAAAAAACTCAGAACATACGAAAGTTTCGTAATTGTATAGAGCACGCTGTGTAACAAATTCAGCTCAAAAATATGAACTGGGATTTTTCTCTGATTTTTATAGTCACGAGGACAGAATCTGTTTTCTGGACAGCATGTCACAACTTTCACTTCCCTTGTCGTATGAGGCTATAAAAGGCACAAAGCTTGAGAAGTAAAGATACAATGATGTTGCTACAGTAGTAACAATCATCAAGACCACTAAAAACAGAAGAAAAACAAAAATGAAAACCTAAATTCGTTGCAGGCTGCCTCCCGAAAGCGCTTCTTTAAAGCCATTAGCTAGGCTTAATGCAAAAAGAAGGAATCAAAGATCATCATAATAATCGGAGTTGTAATAAGATTCAAATGGTTCCTCAACAAGTTCATTCTTATTTCTTTTAGGAAAGGGGTACACACCTTTTGCCTTCCCGTGTAGGCGTATTTGTCCCTTACCTATATCAATGAAGCCTTTCACGGCTCATAGGAAATCCCTCCCAAGCACTATGTTTCCTTGGTTTGGCTTCATGACAAAGAAATCAACCATTGCAATCCCTTTAAGGAAAGTCACTGGTACCTCTTTTATCCTTCCCTGGATGTCAGAAATATCTCCATTAGCATGTTCATGATATGATGATAATTTGTCCATGTTAAATTTTAAAGAATCATAAATAACTTTTGGCATAGTAGAAACCATAGATCCAATGTCACAAAAGGCAAGGAAGCTTTGGTTAGAGATGCTAATTCTAACAAAGGGTTCCCAGTCACCATCTATCTCATAGACATCTTTCTTATTTGGCTGGGGTTTCTTGTCTTTTTTCAAGTCTAGAGCATCCAATCTCTTTTCAATAGTAGCAAGTCTATCTATAACAATATCAAAACTATGATCATAAACAAAGTAACTAGATAGACCATGTATAATTTCAAGAGCTCTAGCTTCATCACAAGCTAAGAAATCCCCTTCAGCTATAATATCAAGAGAGTGCTTGTACCATCTAAAAAGACCATGGTAAAACTTTCTAAGCACAATTTTTATAGGTATCCAAGGCAAAGCTCTCCTATGTGCATTAGAAATTCTATCCCAAGCCTTCTTCATATTTTCTCCATCCCTTTGATGGAAGTCTAACACCTCAAACTCCCTCAAGGCACCAAATCCTAACATGCTTGACTAAACAGAAAGGATAACTAAAAGCAAGATAACTATTTTTTTGATTTTTGATAAAAGACACTAAAGCAAAAACTGAAAGGTAAACAAACAAGACTAAAAAGAAAAGATAAAAGATAGTGTGCAACTCCCCTATCATGAAGAGTGGAGTCCCCGGCAACGGCGCCAGAAATTTGCCTGATACAAGAGATAGCTTCTCGTCCCTCGTTGTTACCCCAAGTGGAAGGTGAGATGTAGCGTAGCAGCAAGTTTGCCTTAGCAAAGATGCTAAGGTTGAGTGTCGACCAGTAGGAATCCACCAAATACAAGTAGGTGGTGAAGTAAACAATGACGCCGTTCACAACTCTAAGTTGCTTACTTCACCTGGACCTCCACACACAACAGATAGCTTTGCTCCCAACGAGTACATATGAGTTGTCAATTCCTTCGGCCTTGTTGTTTACAAAGGATAAAACGCACGGGATAATAATGATAATGATAGCTACGGAAAAGTGAATACTGAAAGTAAATTGACAGTGTAAACAGTGGTGGAAATATGGACCTGGGTCCAATGATGTTCACTAGTGATGTCTCTCTCCCAAAAGATGATAAAATAGCCATGCGAGGTAAACAAATGAAAGCTGGGCAATTGACAGGATTATGTGCGCAAACCAATGCTAATTATGCGAAACAGAAAGGAAGAGGCTCAAAAGCACGGGCGGTACGCCAAGACAAGTAGACTGAAATCCATCTGCATCTACCCACTAATCATCCACCTTGAGATATCTATCCAGAACATCTCGCTGGTATTAAGTTGTGAATCCCACCCAAAGTGTAAACTCAAAGCAACAGACAACTGCATTAAATAACTTTGCGTAAAGTAAACAATCCTTGCACCCGCAAGTACAAGCACCGTTGTTTTCCCCCTTGTGGCAACAACACATTCCCTAGACTCATGTTTCTGTCACTCAAGCTAGTCATCGGGGGGCATGAACCCACAATCATGCATAACGCTCCCTCTTGGAGTCACTACCTACTACTTGGCCAAAGAAATAAACAGCAATGGAGAACATGCAAGAGTTACTCAAGAACATAAATATAAAAGAAGAGAATCAAATATATAACTCAATCACAATCTGAACATAATCTCATAATCCATCGGATCCCAGCAAACTCAGCATAGCAACAGCAGAAAGATTACATATGTGCCTCGATCATGTAGGGCAGCTCACGAGGTCTAATCCATGAAGAACAAAGAGTGGAGGAGAACATCACATATCTACTGATCATGGACCCATGGTCCAAGGTGGACTACTCATCGTTCATCCAGGAAGCATCCATGGTGGTGGAGAAGCTCCCGGAGGTGATTCCTCCCTCCGGCAGGGTGCCGGGAAGAGGTCTTCTGGTGCTCCCGATCTTGGAAGTGCGGCGGCGGCGGAACAGAGGAGAGATCGCGAAAAGGGTTCCGTTCCCGAGGGTTTCTCGTCACGGGGAATAAATAGGAGAAAGGGGGCAGCCAGAGGTGGGCCAGGGGCTCCAGGCGCCCCCCTGGCGCGGCCAGGGGTGGGGACGCGCCCTCTGGCCGCCAGGGCCCCCCTGGCTCCCCTCTGGCCCCTCTCGGGCTCTTCGCGAAGCTTCCGGTATGTTGATTTTTCCTATATTTTTCCCGGAATTTTTCTGGTACTTTTAGTAAGGGGGAAACCTGAAATAGAAAAACATCAGAAAATAGGAACTGGCAGTTTGGTGCACTGAGTTAATAGGATAGTCCAAATATGATCAAAAGTGTATGGAAGTTCATCAATATCATAGCAATATCACACAAAAGAGGCATGGAGCAAGCAGAAATTATATTTTGGACGTGTCATGCACTAGTTCGATCCGCCGATTGTTTCCAACAATCACTTTGAATAGAATCTTGACCGACCCACGTCGTTCCGAATTCGCCGCGTGGTGTGGTTGCGGGGTAACGGGCCATGCATGATGAGACATAACTCCAAGCCTCGGGCCACGCGCGCATGTCCCGTATCCTCCGCCGAATCCCTTGCGCAATGGGCTGGTGTAGCTTGCTGATACACGCGGCAACACGGGGCCACAGGGATGCAGAGCCTGATCCCACTCCCATCTGATACGCCCCAAACGTATCTATAATTTCTGCTTGCTCCATGCATGTTTGTGTGATATTGCTATGATCTAGATACACTTTCATACACTTTTGATCATATTTGGACTAACTTATTAACTCAATGCACCACAATGCCAGTTCCTGTTTTCTATTGTTTTTCTATTCCCGGTTTCCCCCATATTAGAAACGCTCCAAAAATTCGGGAAAAATCGGACAAAAAATCAGCGTGAAGGAACCTTCCGGAATCACTTGGGTGGGGCCAGAGGGCCACCACCAGGGACCCAGGCGGCCACCTGGCGCGGCCTAGGATCTGGCCGCGCCTGGGGGGCGCCGTGACCCCTGGTGGCCCCCCTGGCTGCCCCCTTTGCCTATTTATTCCTCGTGACACGAAACCTCCAAAGACAAAACCCTTTTTCGCGATCTCGCCTCTGTTTTGCCGCAAACGCGCTTCCAAGATTGGGAGCGCCAGTAGACCTCTTCCCGGCACCCTTACGGAGGGAGGATTGACCTGTGGGAGCTTCCCCTCCACCATGGACGCTTCTCGGATGTGTCGTGAGTAGTTTCCCTTGGACCATGGGTACGTGATCAGTAGTTATGTGATGTTCTCCTCCCCTCTTTGTTCTTCATGGTTTAGACCTCGTGAGCCACCCTACATGATCGAGGCACATATGTAATTTTCTGCTGTTGCTATGCTGAGTTTGCTGGGATCTGATGGATTATGAGATTATGTTCAGATTGTGATTGAGTAATATATTTGGTTCTTATGTTTTATATTTTTGTTCCTAAGTAATTCTTGCATGTTCCCCGTTGTTGTTTATTGCTTTGGCCAAGTAGTAGGTAGTGACTCCAAGAGGGAACATTATGCTCGATTGTGGGTTCATGCCCCCCGATGACACGCTTGAGTGACAGAAACAAGAGTCTAGGGGATGTGTTTTTGCCACAAGGGGGAAAACAACGATGCTTGTAACCGCGGTTGCAAGGATTTTTTACTTTACACAAAGTGCTTTTTAATGCAGTTGTCTGTTGCTTTGGGTTTACACTTTGGGTGGGGCTCGCAACTTAATACCAGGGAGATGTTCTGGATAGATTGTCAAGGTAGATAATTACTAGTAGATGCAGTTGGATTTAGGTCTACTTATTTTGGCTACTGCCCATGCTTTTGAGCCTCGTCCTTTCTTTGTAGCATACTTAGCATTTCGGTGCATTTTTAATCCTGTCAATTGCCCAACTGTAATTTTTTTACCTCGCATAGCAGTTTATCGTCTTTTGGGAGAGACATCACTAGTGAACATCACGGGACCCCGGTCCATATTCTCATCACTGATTACACACTCATTTATTTTCTTATTTTACTTTCTAGCTGCTATCATTATCATTATTATCTGTTGCGTTGATCCTTCGTGAACAGCAAGGCCGGAGAGATTGACAACCTCTCTGTACTTGTTGGGAAGCAAAGTTAATTTTGTTGTGTGCAGGTCCACGTCAGTTGCGCCGCTGACACCTACTTATCATCTCCGGAGTCCTACTGGAGACAAACCTTGGTATCTTCACCGAGGGAAATTTGCTGCTATCCTACATCTCACCTTCCACTTGGGGTAACCAATGAGGAGAGAGTATCACCATCCTCCAGCCCAATAAATAGGCTAGGGGAGGGGATTGGGCTCGCCCCTATGCCCCCCATTGCCTTCGTCCTCCTCGCGCATCCTGTCCTCCCTTGCTTTCGGGAAGCTATCACAAAGAGCTCGACGACGTCGCTGCTGTCGTGTGGACAAGCTCGACGCCGCCACCACTATTCCTCTCCTGCTTCTCGCTGCTGCCGCCGCCATTGGTGCTCGCGGCTCGCGACCATCGTTTCTCGAGATCTCTTCCGCTGCCGCGCTGGAGGAAATTGATATGGCCGTCGTCGCCTCCCGCTGTGCCTGGAAGGGCTCTGAGGTGACCGAGATGGAGATCCTCAACCTCCGTCGCGCTCACAAGATCCCGATGAACATTGAGTTTCGTGTTCCCGAGAGCGAGATCTCGCCGGAGTTGCAGCACGTTGAGCGCGTAGTCTTCGTCGCCCATTTCGAGCGCGGATTCGGGATCCTGGTGAGCACCTTTATCTGCGACTTTCTGGAGTTCTACCGATTGCAACTCCACCATCTCGGTGCCAACGCTGTGATTCTCCTCTCCGCCTTCATGAAGCTATGCGAGGGTTACCTCGGCGTGAGGCCGAGCATAGGGTTGTGGAAGCGAATCTTCCACTTCAAATCCCAAATGGTCGGAAACGGAGTAATGATTCTGAATCCAAAGGGCCCCAATTCGCCGACCATCGAGGAGAGGGTGATGATCGAGTGCGGTGTGACCATCATCTACACCAACAAGACCACCTATCCGAATCCCAAGCCACTGCAATCGGTGAAGGAGTGGCAAACCACCTTCTTTTATGTCAAGACGCCGGACAATGAGGTTGATTGCCATAATTTTCCCAAGTTCGTGCTCACACCACCGACCACCAAGCACCACTGGAGCAAAAAACCCGGCTATGATGATACCGATCTGGACGATCAGTACAACCGGATAGCCAAGCTGGTCTTGGAGGGACTGCGCGCTGCCGGCCTGGTTGGCGCCTGGATATGCCTCCGAGTGCTTCCACTTCAGCGCCAGTGCCACCGGATGTGTGACATGCAGACTAGCAAGGATCCGACTCGTATCACCACCCACAGGCTAACCGACGAGGAGTTGCGCGCACGAGTGCGCAAACTGACTGACACCCCATTCCTCAAGCCGTGGCAGTTCGGCCTGGGGACCTACAACCGGAGACATCCTCCACCCAAGGTACTTTCTGATCCTTGATCTCTTCTTCAATTTATCTTGCTCCATCTGCCCATCTTGCGCCCGCTTCGGCAACGATATATTGGATCAGCCGTGATGCATGATGCACAAGCCGTCAATGCCTTTCATCCGGACCGCGCCGACGAAGACGTCGAGGATATGGAGCTCGTTGCGCCCACCGACCCGAGACTCTAAGACGACCTCGCTTGATGCCTGTTGGAAGAAGGGGGGTACATGCAATTCCTCACTTGAATGGTTCATAGCTGAGTGGAGTGAGATAGTAGCACCTCCTCACCAGACGAACATGGTGCAGACTCGCATCCGGAGACCCAGACGATGGCCCAAGGAAACGCACCCGAGTGGATGTCGCACCCGCTCCGCCGTCCAAGACGACGAAGAAAAAATTGTGGAAGAGACCGACTGGTCAAGGATCAAAAGCAGTCAAGCCTATGCCAACTAGTCCTGTTCTGGAGGAGGCGGCTCTGGACATTCCACCTCTGCGCTACACCATGCCTACCTTTGCGGCCAACTTGCCCCGAGCTGAAGGGTAACTTGTTTGCTCTGTTTTTTCTTTAACTGTTCTAGCCGATTGTAGTTTTGATCGGCGCCTGTCGTACTGTAGGCTTCCTCGTGATGCCAACGCCACAAAAGTTGGTACTTATCCAACTGCCCGTCCGATTGCTTCGGCTACCTCCTCCAGGGTCGATCATACTTGGAAACGGCCTTTGTCGGCCGCAGACACCAACAAGGATGAGTGTGCTAAGAAGGCTCGGGCAGACGCGGCGCAGCGGACGAAGAAGACTGCTCCCACCTCAAGATCCGCAGCTGCGACTGGTGCGACTGTTGCGCCGCAACTGGCCGCACCAGCTGCAACTGCCAGTGCTTCTCCCATTGTGATTGATTTGTCTGGCACCGTGCATCCTGATGCATCGGCCGCCGACGTGACATCTCCGAGCGCCGACCTGGCCAGGACCTCTCCAACCCAGCCCACTAGTGACCGGGAAGTGCCTCCCACAGGTAGCTCGGAAGAGGATACTGCTGCCGGCGCCCTCCTCGCTGCTACTCATATGGACCTGAAGGCCACCGCTCCGACTGCTCCCATGGCCACCGGTCAGGTCATCGTTGGTCCTCTCGGCCACCTCGCGAGCCCGAAGGGCGGAGCCATGCTGTCGTTCCCAAACCGACTGGTCAGGCCCGCATGGTCTCTCAGGTCGACCAGTGTAAGGCCCGATATCTGGTACTGTTCCAGATCTAGAAGTTTCCATCCAGATATGGGGGCGAAGCACATATCGGTCCCACCGCGACATATGACACTGCCATATGCCCCGGATTTCCAACATGATATCACAACATTACAGATACAAATGTACAACATCTCATACAATCGGCATATAACTTCCTTAATACAATACAACAGCGGAAGATACATGTCTGAGTACAGACTACAATCAAATGCCTAGTGGCAAAGAGAAAATCATCAATCGCATAACCACACGGGTCCAGGCCCTCCGCCGGGATCCGCCTAACTAGTCGTCGTAGATTCTCCACGTGAAACGTCGATCACCGTACCTGTTGTCAATCAAGAACCCTGAAAAGAGTTTGGGGGTAGTATCATGAGTACAGAAGTACTTAGCATCCAACTGTAGTGGTCAACTGACCCAGCAAGGACTTCATCACTCATCATTCTAGGACAACTAGTAGTTTACAGTAAGGATGGGGTAAGTGGTGAGGTTGCTGCCGTACTAGCATTTATGAAGTGGCTAACGATCTAGAGAGTAAGATAAGAAGCCAAGAATTTGATGAGGAATCACCTCCAACATGTCTGCTATCCACCCACTTACGCAAGCATAACACCTATCCTATCCTTGTCCTCCTCTTCGCATCCCGATGAAGAAGAAACAGTCAAGGCAAACACACGTTGATCAAATTCATTAAGAATATCTCAGTTGTTGTTTTCTATGAACAAGGAGTAGGTCTCAAGTCGTCCATAACCGTGGACACGACTTCTCGAAAAGATTTAACCCTGCAGGGTGTACCAACTGCCCATTACAAGGCTCCGCATGCACTCCCATCACTCTCAGTTGCTACACATCATAGGCAACCGTTTTATGATTTAGTTCCGAGAGATCCGAAACGACAGGCCCCTCTAGCTAACAACGAACAAATCCGGGTGGCCCCCGGGGAGTCGATACCCAATCCAAAAGCTGGCCACGCTCTCGGATCGGACTCTTCCGTCTCAACAGGGTTTGGGTTACCGAGACGCCTCACGTGAGGCCTCGGGCCCTTGTTGGTCAAAGGTGGACCAAAAGGGAAACAAAGTCCTCACTGGTCCGGGTTGGTTTAAAGGATATCTTCTAGGAGCGACCCGACAGATATATATGCATGTTTTGCAAATGGTAAAATCACCTTGGTCCACCTCTAGAAATGTTTGAAGCTAGATAGGTACGAAAAGGGGACCCCATAGTATCCCACACGCGGTTAGGAACGCTCAGTCTTAAAACCAATACCCGGAACTCGGATCCTAGGTGACTCGAATGGAACAAAGCGTCGGGGCGGGATAGCCTAGACCTTCCATCCTTCATCGAATATAGTCAACATTTATAATAATCATATCATCAACAACAATATAATAACATCGTAGCATCCTAAGCATGCATACTAAGCAGGGTCTGAGCAACGAGCAATAGTAACATAGCAGTACAAGGTTTGTTGGGAGGGGACATGGCTGTATCGGTTTGAAAGAGGCTGTAAACATGTAGTAGGATCAAACATCGAACCTATCCTAGACTAGCATGCAAACCGCTGGTTGAAAAGAATGTATCATGATTAATGTATAGTCCTTGCCTGTTGATAAGTCGGATTACAAAGGTGTAGTTGATCGCAAGCTCGCATCGTGTCCGAAGGTACCCGCGGAAGCACACAAGACGGTAAACACTGGAAAGCAATCAACGAGCAAGCATCTATTACTACAAAGCACACACGAGCAAGAATCAACAAGAAGGAAACACGAGACATCGCAACGATCGTGTCTATCGTCGGGAGCGGTTACTAACAGGTTAAGTGGAGTACTCGTCACACACGACGATACCGGACATTTACAAGGGTTCAAGTTGTTTAGCTACACAAGGTGAGCAAAGTTTGTTAACATGGCATCTCACTCAAGCATGTCATATCACACAAACATGACAAGAGGTGAAGCATAAATAAACTATCTAATCTAGTCACTTTAAGTGGGGGGGGGGTAAAACCTATGCATGGCAACTATTCCAGACCCCACGATAATTATAATGTTTGGTACAGTTTTTCCGTAAAGAATATTTTATTATTTTTATTAGCAAGAAAGAGAAGCATAAACACAATCTACATGCAATTCTAGTCAAGTTACATATAAAGAACATTTTTAACAGAGAAACGGTTAAAAAGTTATTAAATAAACAGTTTACAGTGGCAAGGGTGGTAATTAGCAGTAAAACAACATGTAAACAAAGTCAAACATGGCAAAAGAGCACATTTTATTAAACTACAAAAAATTCTAAGCAAGTTTCATGTTTAAAGCGTCGCAATCCGAGCTACCGTTAAAAAGATATAGCTACCGCAAGAGAATAATACAATCTGCCAAAATATTAACAGAAAAGAGCACCAAGTGCTCCTGGGCCGAATCTGCTACTATTGGGCCCAAACAGGGGCGGCGCAGGATAACTATTTACCGCACCGAGCGCAGAACTGCTTACGGGCCGGTCCAAAAACAACAGAAAAAAAGGAAAAAAAGGGCGAAGGGCGTGCTCACCCATGGGCCAGGCCCATCTGGCCGGCGGCTGGGGTTTGCTGGGCTGGGCTGCAAGCACGCAGGTGGGCCGCGAGGCGAGGTCGTCCCACGCTGGCGCTGCCCCTCGATCCCGAGCGGGTCCTGCGTGCACAGAGGCCGCTGGCGGCGGCAGTTGCCGAAATCCGGCGAGATGGTGAGGCGGGGACGTCACCAGGGGCAAGGAACGGGGCGCAGCGGAGGTGGGCGGCTGGATCCGCCGGATCCCGGCCGGATCTGGGCTGTGCGGCGAGGGGTGGCGCCCTGGCGGCCGCGAGCTTGGATCGCCGGCAATGGCGGCGACTTGGTGACCTACGAGGACAGAGGAGGGTGCGGAGGTAAGGGAGAGGAGAGGGAGAAGGAGAGGTGACGCGCGGGGAGAGGAGAGGCGCTGACGGAGGACCTGCGGGGGCGGCCGGCTGCCGGAGCTAACCGGAGGCAGCGGGGTCGGCTTGGCCTGAGGAGCTCCAACGTGGGGGCGCGGGTGGCGGCGCCTGGATGGGCTCCAGAGGGCCTGGCGGCGGAGGAGCGGGCCTGCGTGGCC
Organism: Bromus sterilis; assembly: GCA_950022295.1. NCBI lineage: Eukaryota > Viridiplantae > Streptophyta > Magnoliopsida > Poales > Poaceae > Bromus > Bromus sterilis. The sequence continues at coordinate 137,192,206 of OX465599.1, read as the reverse complement.
CGGTTTGGCTGGGAGGAGGATGGGGGCGACGTGGAGCGTTCTGAGCCACTCATCTCCAAATCCAACGGCTAAGAGGAGCCCGGAGCTAGGGTTTCGAGGTGGAGGGGCTTTTGGGCGAAAATTTGAGCAAGGTTGGGGGTGTGGCTGCAATTTTTAGGCTAGGGAAACCCTAGAAAGGGGTGGGAGTGTGGTGGTCTTTATATAGCCCAGGTGGCTGGCAGTTTGCAAAAACATCCCCGGTTTTTCTCCCGCACGCGCGGTGTTTACGTTTCTGACCGCCGAGGGTCCGCAGGACCTCCGATTCGGGTAAAACCTCGAATTGCGCGATCAGCGCGTCGAGCCGGCAGCGTTCACCTCGCGCTGGAACCGTTCCGAGAAACTTTCCGGCGCTCTATAAAAATAACCGATTTAATTATTAAACGGGGGTTTTCGTTCCGTTGGCTGCAGCTGGTCTCGTGCGGTTTTCGCGACGATGATCGGGTGAAACCCGGTGTCGCAAAGGTCGAGTGTCAGGGTGGCAAGGGTAGGTCTCCGTCCGGTACGAGATAAGAGGGGGGGAATAATCGCCGATCGATAAATCGGGGATGCAAACACCTCAAACAAATCGGACAATCAAACAATTCACACCGAAAACAGAATTTTTAATTTTTTTTTGAAATCTGGGCTGTTACAATACAACACCACGAACAAGGGATCTTGTACCGAGATCGAGGAAGATCCGGGGGAGGGGAGTTGAGAGAAAAGAGAGTCGACAATCTTCAACACCACCAACAAGGTACTCTGCTCCATGTCGACGACGAACTTCTGTCGAGATAAATTTCCGCAGAGAGACGGCAACGTCGGAAAACGAAACTATCGGAAGATCAAGAGGAAGAACGATAGTTGAAAGTGACGAACAAGGGAAGCATTCTCACTGAAATTGTGAGGATACCGGGCTAGAGAACTGAAGTCAACGGAGGACCAAGATATAAACCAGAGTCAGACAGACTAAAGGTACTACAGGATTTCCCAACCTGAGATCGGAATCGAGACAATACGCTGCAAGCAAGCCATTGTAACTATTCCGAAACTCCACACACTCGAGATCCTAAAGTTTGAAGGGGATAAGTCGAGAATTAAAACTCTTACGACACTTGTCCTGACCAAGGCAAGGGGAAGGAGTAAAAAGAATCCTACTCTCCGATAACTAACTTAGTAACTACAAAATAGTTTTTGTCTAGACTCGACTTCGGCCAGACAAGGGATCCTAAGGTCGGCAAGGCTCTGATACCAAGTTAAAAGGCCCGATATGCGGTACTGTTCCAGATCTAGACGTTTCCATCCAGATCTGGGGGAGAAGCACATATCGGTCCCACCGCGACATATGACACTACCATATGCCCCGGATTTCCAACATGATATCACAACATTACAGATACAAAGGTACAACATCTCATACAATCGGCATACAACTGCCTTAATACAATACAATAGCGGAAGATACATGTCTGAGTACAGACTACAATCAAATTCCTAGTGGCAAAGAGAAAATCATCAATCGCATAACCACACGGGTCCAGGCCCTCCGTCGGGATCCGCCTAACTAGTCGCCGTCGAGTCTCCACGTGAAACGTCGATCACCGTACCTGTTGTCGATGAAGAACCCTGAAAAGAGATTGGGGGTAGTATCATGAGTACAGAAGTAATCAGCATCCAACTGTAGTGGTCAACTGACCCAGCAAGGACTTCATCACTCGTCATTCTAGGACAACTAGTAGTTTACAGTAAGGATGGGGTAAGTGGTGACGTTGCTGCCGCACTAGCATTTATGAAGTGGCTAACGATCTAGAGAGTAAGATAAGAAGCCAAGAATTCGATGAGGAATCGCCTCCAACATGTCTGTTATCCACCTACTTATGCAAGCATAACACCTATCCTATCCTTGTCCTCCTCTTCGTATCCCGACGAAGAAGAAGCAGTCAAGGCATACACACGTTGATCAAATTCATTAAGATGATCTCAGTTGTTGTTTTCTATGAACAAGGAGTAGGTCTCAAGTCTTCCATAACCGTGGACACGGCTTCTCGAAAAGATTTAACCCTGCAGGGGTGTACCAACTTCCCATTACAAGGCTCCACACGCACGCCCATTACTCTCAGTTGCTACCCATCATAGGCAACCATTTTATGATTTATCTCCGAGAGATCCGGAACGACGGGTCCCTCTAGCTAACAACAAACAAATCCGGGTGGCCCCCGGTGAGTCGACACCCAATCCAAAAGCTGGGAACGCTCTCGGATCGGACTCTTCCGTCTCAACAGGGTTTGGGTTACCGAGACGCCTCACGTGAGGCCTCGGGCCCTCGCCGGTCAAAGGTGGACCAACAGGGAAACACATTCCTCACTGGTCCGGGTTGGTTTAAAGGATATCTTCTAGGAGCGACCCAACAGAAATATATGCATGTTTTGAAAATGGTAAAATCAGCTTGGGCCACCTCTAGAAATGTTTGAATCTAGATAGGTAAGAAAAGGGGACCCCATAGTATCCCACACGTGGTTAGGCACGCTCAGTCTTAAAACCAATACCTGGCACTCGGATCCTAGGTGACTCGAATGGAACAAAGCGTCAGGGCGGGATAGCCTAGACCTTCCATCCTTTGTCAAATATAGTCAACATTTATAATAATCATATCATCAACAATAATATAATAATGTGATAGCCCAAAACCAAGGAGTAACAGGGTAACATCGTAGCATCCTAAGCATGCATACTAAACAGGGGCTGAGCAACGAGTAATAGTAACATAGCAGCACAAGGCTTGCTGGGAGGGGACATGGCTGTATCTGTTTGAAAGAGGTTGTAAACATGTGGTAGGATCAAACATCGAACCTATCCTAGACTAGCATGCAAACCACTGGTTGAAATATAATGGATCATGAGTAATGTATAGTCCTTGCATGTTGATAAGTCGGATTCCGAAGGTGTAGTTGATCGCAAGCTCGCATCGTCTCCAAAGGTACCCGAGGAAGCACACAAGACGGTAAACACTGGAAAGCAATCAACGGGCAAGCATCTATTACTACGAAGCACACACGAGCAAGCATCAACAAGAAGGAAACACGAGACATCGCAACGATCGTGTCTATCGTCGGGAGCGGTTACTAACAGGTTAAGTGGAGTACTCGTCACACACGACGATACCGCACATTTACAAGGGTTCAAGTTGTTTAGCTACACAAGGTGAGCAAAGGTTGTTAACATGTCATCTCACTCAAGCATGGCATATCACACAAACTTGACAAGAGGTGAAGCATAAATAAACTATCTAATCTAGTCACTTTAAGTGGGGGGGGGGGGTTAAAACCTATGCATGGCAACTATTACGAACCCCACGATAATTATAATGTTTGGTATAGTTTTTCCCTAAACAATATTTTATTATTTTTATTAGCAAGAAAGAGCAGCATAAACACAATCTACATGAATTTCTAGTCAAGTTACATATAAAGAACATTTTTAACGGAGAAACGGTTAAAAAGTTATTAAATAAACAGTTTACAGTGGCAAGGGTGGTAATTAGCAGTAAAACAACATGTAAACAAAGTCAAACATGGAAAAAGAGCATATTTTATTAAACTACACAAAATTCTAAGCAAGTTTCATGTTTAAAGCGTCACGGTCCGAGCTACCGTTAAAAAGATATAGCTACCGCAAGAAAATAATACAATCAGCCAAATTATTAAAAGAAAAGAGCCACTAGTGCTCCTGGGCATAATCTGCTACTATTGGGCCCAAATAGGGGTGGCGCAGGATAACTATTTACCGCAACGAGCGCAGAACTGCTTACGGTCCGGTCCAACAACAACAGAAAAAAGGAAAAAAGGGGGAATGGTGTGCTCACCCATGGGCCAGGCCCATCTGGCCGGCGGCTGGGGTTTGCTGGGCTGGCCCGGAAGCACGCAGGTGGGCCGCGAGGCGAGGTCGTCCCATGCTGGCGCTGCCCCTCGATCCCGATCGGGTCCCGCGTGCACGGAGGCCGCTGGAGGCGGCAGTTGCTGGAATCCGACGAGATGGTGAGACGGGGACGTCACCAAGGGCAAGGAACGGGGCGCAACGGAGGTGGGGCGGCCGGATCCGCCGGATCCCGGCCGGATCTGGGCTGTGCGGCGAGGGGTGGCACCCTGGCGGCCGCGAGCTTGGCTCGCTGGCAATGGCGACGGCTGGGTGACCTGCGAGGACAGTGGAGGGTGCGGAGGTAAGGGAGAGGAGAGGGAGAAGGAGAGGTGACACGCGGGGAGATGAGAGGCGCTGACGGAGGACCTGCGGGTCGGCCGGCTGCCGGAGCTCGCCGGAGGTGGCGGGGTCGGCTTGGCGTGAGGAGCTCCACTGTGGGGGCGCGGGTGGCGGCGCCTAGATGGGCTCTAGAGGGCCTGGCGGCGTAGGAGCGGGACCGCACGGCCCGGTTCGGCTTTGAGGAGGCTGGGGGCGACGTGGAGCGTTCTGAGGCAATCATCTCCAAATCCAACGGCTAAGAGGTACCCGGAGCTAGGGTTTCGAGGTGGAGGGGCTTTTGGGCGAAAATTTGAGCAAGGCTGGGGGTGTGGCTGCAATTTTTAGGCTAGGGAAACCCTAGAAAGGGGTGGGAGTGTGGTGGTCTTTATATAGCCCAGGTGGCTGGCAGTTTGCAAAAACATCCCCGGTTTTTCTCCCGCACGTGCGGTGTTTACGTTTCTGACCGCCAGGGGTCCGCAGGACCTCCGATTCTGGTAAAACTTAGAATTGCGTGAGCAGCGCGTCGAACCGGCGGTGTTCACCTCGCGCTGGAACCGTTCCGAGAACACTTTCTAGCGCGTTATAAAAATAACCCATTTAATTATTACACGGGGTTTTTCGTTCCGTTGGCTGCAGCTGGTCTCGTGCCGTTTTCGCGATGATGATTGGGTGAAACCCGTTGTCGCAAAGGTCGAGTGTCAGGGTGGCAAGGGTAGGTCTCCGTCCGGTACGAGATAAGAGGGGGGGGAATAATCGCCGGTCGATAAATCGGGGATGCAAACACCGCAAACAAATCGGACAATCAAACAATTCACACCGAAAACAGAATTTTTAATTTTTGTGAAATCTGGGCTGTTACAACCAGTTTCGGCTTGAGTACATTGGGAGCGCCACCGATCCGGTTTCTACTCCCGCCTTTATTCCCGCTGGATCCTTGGATCAGACCCTGCCGCCACTCAACGCCGCTTGACCGGCCTGTGCGAAGACATTAAATTTTTTGCGACGGGGGCCCTTTATAAGGTTCTTGCCTCCGAACATTCCACTGTGGTAAGCTATTTTTCTTGTGGGGGCGCGTCCGCGCACCCACTAGGTGTAGTCCCCGAGATTCGGGCCGATTGCGTGCAATCAGCTCGGATCTTCACTTTTTCATCTTTGCCTTGCTCTGCTAACTTGCTCCATTTTTCAGGACGTCTGCCAGCGGCGACAGCGTGTCTTTCCTTGCTTGTGTTTAATTTGCTTCTGGCCGTTGCCGACTTTTTGATTCTAACTCCTGCTGTGACCCATCCTTAGCTGCCGCAGCCAACCTGCACGAGCTGGAGGCAAAGAAAAAGAGGGTGGCCAAGATGGAGGATCAGCTCGGTGAAAAGGCCACCCAGCTCGACACTATCGTCAAGGAGCGCGACCGGCTGCTCGCTGTTGAGAAGGAACTCCAAGCCAAAACCAAGAAACTGACCAGTGACATCTCCAGCTTAAATGCCACCCATACAAGCGATATGCAGAAGCTGATGGATGCTCGCGCCGAGGTGTAAGGCTCGTTGCAGAAGGAGCGGGATGCGGCCGTGAAGCGAGCAGAAGAAGTCACCGAACATTTTCATGGAGAACTTAAGTCAGCAAAGGGACAGGCCGTGCTGGCACTCGCCAGCCTGCGGAAAGTTGACACTAGTCTTGCTGGTAAGCTCCTCTGCCGCTCTTCTTTCTCCATTGGTTTCCTTCTTGCCTTCCAACCTGATTTTCTTCGTCTGTCATGTTTGCGTTAGGTGACTGGCCCAACTCCCAAGCTGCCGCTAAACAAGCTGTTACGGAGAGCAGGCAGAGCCGAGGTGTTAAGACTGCTGACGTTGCGTCTTGGGGGCCGGAAGAGCTTGTTGCGGCCATTGACTCGTGCTTGCCTCTGGTAAAGGGTGCTCTCTGTGCCTTCAAGACCGGTGTGTAGAACCTCAACCGGATGATCTAACCGGATGCGAGGACGCCGATTGCCGGTGAGACCACTGATGAGATGGCCCGCAACCTGAAAGCTGCTCCTCGGCGTGTCATGGCCCGGATTGACTTTGCTACCCGAGCTGGTGTACATGATGCCTATTCGATTGTGTTGAGCTAGTACCCAAATCTGGATTGGAGCCTGCTGGGGGCTCTGCGCGCTGGGTCAGACGCCGACATCAGCGCAACCTGGACTGAGATTTGCAATCGGGATGCTACCCTTGCTGATACGTCCAAAACGTATCTATAATTTCTGCTTGCTCCATGCCTCTTTTGTGTGATATTCTTATGATATTGATGAACTTCCATACACTTTTGATCATATTTGGACTAACTTATTAACTCAGTGCACCCCAGTGCCAGTCCCTGTTTTCTGCTGTTTTTCTATTTCAAGTTTCCCCATATTAAAAGTGCTCCAAAAATTCAGGAAAAATCCAATAAAAAATCAGCGTTGCAGAAGCTTCGGGAATCACTGAGGGGGGCGCAGAGGGGACCCACCAGGGCCCCAGGCGCCCTCCCGACGCGCTCTAGGGTGGAGCCGCGCCAGGGGGCCGCCTGGACCCCTGGTGGCCCCCCTCGCTGCCCCCTTCGCCCATATATTCTCCGTGACGTGAAACCCCCGAGACGGGAACCCTTTTTCACGATCTCTCCTCTGTTCCGCCGCCGCCGCACTTCCAAGATCGGGAGCACCAGGAGACCTCTTCCCGGCACCCTGCCGGAGGGAGGAACCACCTACGGGAGCTTCTCCACCACCATAGATGCTTCCCGGATGAACCGTGAGAAGTCCACCTTGGACCATGGGTCTATGATCAGTATCTATGTGATGTTATCCTCCCCTCTTTGTTCTTCATGGATTAGACCTCGTGAGCTGCCCTAGATGATCGAGGCACATATGTAATCTTTCTGTTGTTGCTATGCTGAGTTTGCTAGGATCCGATGGATTATAAGACTATGTTCAGATTGTGTTTGGGTAATATATTTGATTCTCCACTTTTATATTTATGTTCTTGAGTAATTCTTGCATGTTCTCCATTGTTGTTTATTGCTTTGGCCAAGTAGTAGGTAGTGACTCCAAGAGGGAGCGTTATGCATGATTGTGAGTTCATGCCCCCTGATGACTAGCTTGAGTGACAGAAACATGAGTCTAGGGGATGTGTTGTTGCCACAAGGGGGAAAACAACGGTTCTTGTACTTGCGGGTGCAAGGATTGTTTACCTTACGCAAAGTTCTTTAATGCAATTGTATGTTGCTTTGAGTTTGCACTTTGGGTGGGATTCGCAACTTAATACCAGCGAGATGTTCTGGATAGATATCTCAAGGTGGATGATTAGTAGGCAGATGCAGATGGATTTCGGTCTACTTGTCTTCGCGTACCGCCCATGATTTTGAGCCTCTTCCTTTCTTTATAGCATAGTTAGCATCGGTTTGCGCACATAATCCTGTCAATTGCCCAGCTATAATTTTTTCTACCTCGCATGGCTATTTTATCGTCTTTTGGGAGAGAGACATCACTAGTTAACATCATGGGACCCCGGTCCATATTTCCAATATTGTTTACACCTTCAATTTACTTTTAGTATATACTTTTCCGTTGCTATCACTATCATTATTATCCCGTGCGTTTTATCCTTTGTAAAAAATAAGGCCGGAGGAATTGACAACTCCTTTGTACTCGTTGGGAAGCAAAGTTATTTGCTATGTGTGCAGGTCCACGAGAAGCAAGTGATTGTTTTCAAACGGCGCATCATTTGCCGAACCACCTACTTATCGTTGTTGGAGTCCTATTGGTTCGATACTCAACCTTAGCATCTTCGCTAAGGGAAATTGACGCTACGCTACATCTCACCTTCCACTTTGGGTAACCAACGAGGGGCGAGAAGTAAACTCTCGTGACATCAAAGAAATTTCTGGCGCCGTTGCCGGGGACTCCACTCTTCAAGATAGGGGAGTTGCACACTATCTTTTATCTTTGCTTTTTAGTCTTGTTAGTTTACCTTTCAGTTTTTGCTTTAGTGTCCTTTATCAAAAATAAATAAAAATAGTTATCTTGCTTGCTGCTACTATGGGTTCCTCCGAGAACACCAAGTTGTGTGACTTCACTAGTCACAACAACAGTGACTTTATCTGCACTCCTATTGCTACACCTGCCACTTCAGCACCTTCTTATGAGATTAAACCTGCTTTTCTGAACCTTGTTAGGAAATATTAATTCTCCGGTGCTGGAGATGATGCTGCTTTGCACTTAAATAATTTTATTGAGCTCTGTGATATGCAAAAGTACAAAGAAGTAGATGGTGATATTGTTAAGCTTAAGCTTTTTCCTTTCTCCTTGAGAGGAGGAGCTAAAATCTGGTTTCAATCCTTGCCTAGGAATAGCATAGATTCTTGGGACAAGTGCAAGGATGCTTTTATTGGGCAGTACTACCCCCTGCTAAGATTATCCAATTAAAGAGTTATATTATGAATTATAAGAAATTGGATAATGAACACGTTGCCCAAGCTTGGGAACGCATGAAATCTCTTGTTAAGAATTGCCTACACATGGTTTGACTACTTGGATGGTTATACAAACTTTTTATGCAGGCTTGAACTTTAACTTGCGGAACTTGCTAGATTCAGCCGCGGGAGGAACCTTTATGTCAACAACACTTGGTGCTGCCACAAAACTTCTCGATGAGATGATGACTAATTATTCCCAATGGCACACCGAAAGAGCTCCAACAGGGAGGAAGGTAAACTGTGTCGAGGAGATCTCCTCCCTAAATGAAAAAGTTGACTTGATCATGTCTCTACTTACCAGGCAATCTCCTATTGATCCTCATGATGTTCCTTTAAATTCTTTGATTTCTCAAGATCAAGTAGATGTGAACTTTATCTCTAGAAACAACTTCAATAACAATGCTTATAGGAGTAACTTTGGTAGCAATCCTAGACCGTTCCCCTCCAACAACTACGGGAACAACAACACTTATCCTAGCACCAAGAACTCCACTTCTGAATTAGAGAGTATGCTTAAACACTCCATCACTACCCAAAAAGCCTTCAACAAGAGTGTAGAGGAAAAACTAGACAAATTAGATAATATCTCGTTGAAAGTAGACAATTTAGCCCATGAAGTAGAACTGCTTAAAATTATAACTTCTCCCCTTGAGGAGAGGAAATTCACTCCTATGAACGCTATTCAAGTGCAAATCAATGAAAACATTAGGATGATGGCTAAACTTAAAGAGAGATGGGCTAGAGAAAAGGAGGAAGACGATAAAATTAAGAGCATTCCTACACACCATACTGTTGCTACTATCCAAGTGGTTGAGGATATCCAAACTCTTAGCACCCAATGCACCCCTAGTCCCTTAGGACCTATTAATGGTGATGCTATGACCTCAACCGTAGAAGAAGAAATTCCTATGACTATAGAAGCTACCGAACAAGTGAGCCTAAAGGACACCACTACCACATTACTTGATAGTAGTGACCTTGATTTTGATAATTGCACCCTTTCTTAAGTTATTCGTTTCCTTCACAAGACGTCTAGAGACCCCCACACTAGCACACTTAATCTTGCCTTCACGGAGCATATCACTAATGCTCTCATTAAAGCTAGGGAGCAGAATCTTAGGGTAGAAGCCTCCATACCTAGAAAGCTAGAAGATGGTTGGGATCCTATGATTAAAATTAAGTTGAATAATTTCTCTTTCTATGCCTTATGTGATGTAGGAGCTAGTACCTCCGTTATGCCCAAAAGAATGTATGATATATTTGAATTGAAACCTTTTGATCCTTGTTCTTTTGGCGTTCGTCTTGTCGATTCTTCCGTAAAGAAACCTTTGGGGAAGATCGATGATGTTCTTATCATTGTCAATGACAATTATGTTCCCGTTGATTTTACTATTATGGACATTGAATGTGAACCTTCTTGTCCAATTATTTTGGGACGTCCTTTTCTTCGCACCATGGGTGTTGTTATTGATATGAAAGAAGGGATTATAAAATTCCAATTCCCTCTCAAGAAAGGGATGGAACACTTCCCTAGGAAAAAGATTAAGTTGCCTTTTGAGTCCGTCACATGGGATAGTTATTTTCTTGAAAAGACTTGATCTATTTGCATTAAGCCTAGCTAATGGCTTTAAAGAAGTGCTTTCGGGAGGCAGCCCGCAACGAATTTAGGATTTCCTTTTTGTTTTTCTTATGTTTTTAGTGGTCTTGATGATTGTTACTACTGTAGCAACATCATTGTATCTTTACTTTTCAAGCTTTGTGCCATTTATAGCCTCATATGACAAGGGAAGTGAAAGTTGTGACATGCTGTCCAGAAAACAGATTCTGTCCTTGTGACTAGAAAAATCACAGAAAAATCTCAGTTCATATTTTTTAGCTGACATTTTTACACAGCATGCTCTATACAATTAAGGAACTTTCGTATGTTCTGAGGTTTTTGATTTGAGTTGCAGAAGTATCCCTAAAAATTCTTTATGACCTGCTGGTCTGTTTTTCACAGATTCTGTCATGTTTTGCCTTTTCTTCGTTTTGCAAACCTTAAGCTTTCTTTTTCTTCGAAAAAACTTTTTTGAAATCTTGAGAAACAGTAGATCTTCAAGAATATCCTTATTTATAGTAGAGGAAAAATTATTTTATTTTGGATACTAACCTCGCTAATAAGATCATGATGAGTTATGTATGAAGGGAGTTTTCAAGTGTGCGAGGGAAGATGATGAAAGAAGATTCAGAAGTGTCAAGCGCTCAAGCTTGGGGATGCCCCCATGCATCCCCAAGAAATATTCAAGGATACTCAAGCGTCTAAGCTTGGGGATGCCCTCGTGCATCCCCTTCTCCATCAACAATTATCAGTTCGTCTTTCGTTTCACTATATTTTTATCACTTCATGCGTTATGTGCTATGCTTGGAGCGTCTCGCTCTTAGGTTTTATTTTTAGTTTTCTTTAGATTTTCTTACTGTTCATAACAAGTTAGAACCCGGCTTTCTTTGTGTGGGAGATAAACACGCTCCACTTTCAAAATCTAGAACACAACATAGGATTCTTCATGCTTATCTTTGTTGTGTGTGTTCTTTATCTTTTTCATAGCTACTGTCATGTTTAGCTCTTAGTTTTCATGCTTGTCCTTTTAAAGAGCTTTTGTTTAGTTTGTTGCTAGAACTCTATTGAGTTTTCATGTTAATCTTGTTTAGAGAGTTTGCCTGTTGCACTGAGTTTTGTGTCTTGACTTGAAGTAGGTAATTGTGGTTGCTATTCAGTTGTGGTAGTAACTTGCAATAGTTTTGAGGTATTGTTTTGAGTAATGTTTGGACTTTTGGTGTTAAGAGCTTTAGCCTATTAGTGATGGATGTCGTATTTTGGGCAATCCGTGTTTATTTTCAAAACTTACAAATTAGTTGAGAACTTTAGCTACTAGATGTATCACTACTCTTCTGAGGGGTCGAATATTAGAGTACACTCACGTACCATGAGTCGAGGATGCGCAAGGATAACCAAACCCCCATACACTCCTCCTCGGGGTACTTGTATATTTGTGAACCTCCTTACTAGATTGAGAGTTACCGATAATAAGTGCATGAGTTCTTCAGACTAATGTGAGTATTCGAAATTTGACACTTCCACCTTCCCATATTTTTCTAGCCTTTCATGTGCCGTGCATTGCCTCCTTCTCACTCCGAGAGTTGGCGTCCACCTTCGCCCGTACATCCAAACCCTTGGCATGATACGCTCTGTCATCATAAACCTCCTTATATCCTTCCTCAAAACAGCCACCGTATTTACCTATCAAGGCATTTCCATAGCCTTTCCGAGATACATTTCCATGCAAAATCCACCTTCTCATGACTTGATCTTCATGTCATACATGCTACTTGCTTGATCGATGAGCCGCATGCTAGTTGGGCCTTGACCTAATCATTGCTACATGACGCGCTAGTATCATTGCATATCCTGCTACACTGGAAGAGGCATACATTTGCATACCTCATGATAGTTACATTTTCTTTATGATATGATTACTTTTGTAAAGTGTGAAAGATCTTCTATATTTCTTGTAATATATAGAGTGTTTCCCCTAAAGTGAGGAAAAGATCCCAAAGAGGACAAAATCAAAAGATCCCAAAGAGGACAAAATCAAAAGATCCTAAAGAGGACAAATGAGAGAAATGGAAAGAGCCATTGAGGCCACCAAAAAAATATAAAAAAAATAGAAAAAAGAAAGAAGGGGGCACACTACTATTCCTTTTGAGAGATCCACACTCGTACTCCATCCTATATCTTGTACTCCATAGAGATTATCATTCATGCATATAGCTACTTGGGGACCTTCACACTATAGAACTTGGCTTGTATATTCCCATGATGAGCCTCCTCAAATGAGCTCTAGGTCTTCTTGAGCAAGCAAGTTGGATGTACCCCCCACTAGTTCCCTTGGAGAGCTTACCTTAGCTCATATGTGCATCCGTTTCATGGAAATCCCTACTCCTCACATCATATCTATCATTTGGCTTTCTCTCGCCTATGATTGTCCTCATTGATGTGAGCCTTTCTCACCTTTTTGACTTCCTCCTCCACCATATTCTCTCTTTGCCATCCTAAGTGTCAACTTTCTTCCTTACGCTCATCTATTGCATGAGTGCTCAAAATGTCGAAAAGGAGTGGATCATTTTGATTTGTACCTGACTAGTGGTCTGGGGATGATTCAAGATAAGATTCCAAAGAAGACCAAGTGTAAAACTTTAGTAGATTGAGTTCTCAACACAAAAATACTTTTTCTCTCGTATATCCCTATCCCCTTTCTTGCACGCAAACACCATTTGGAGACATTCGAGTCACGGACAGCGAGAGCTCTTGCACCTTTATGTTCTTATGTTGCTTGTTTCAATGCTAAATATAGACTCTTGCCTGTTATGACTTGAATTGAATTACATGCCTTGATTGCTTTACTTAAAAGTTCTTATATGGTTGTTAGCATGTCACCACAGAAATTATGTTTTATCATTTACCTACTCGAGGACGAGTAGGAATTAAGCTTGGGGATGTTGATACGTCCAAAACGTATCTATAATTTCTGCTTGCTCCATGCCTCTTTTGTGTGATATTGCTATGATATTGATGAACTTCCATACACTTTTGATCATATTTGGACTAACTTATTAACTCAGTGCACCCCAGTGCCAGTCCCTGTTTTCTGCTGTTTTTCTATTTCAGGTTTCCCCCATATTAAAAGTGCTCCAAAAATTCGGGAAAAATCCAATAAAAAATCAGCGTTGCAGAAGCTTCGGGAATCACCGAGGGGGCAGCAGAGGGGACCCACCAGGGCCCCAGGCGCCCTCCCGGCGCGCCCTAGGGTGGGGCTGCGCCAGGGGGCCGCCTGGACCCCTGGTGTCCCCCCTGGCTGTCCCCTTCGCCCATATATTCTCCGTGACGTGAAACCCCCGAGACGGGAACCCTTTTTCACGATCTCTCCTCTGTTCCGCCGCCGCGCTTCCAAGATCGGGAGCACCAGGAGACCTATTCCCGGCACCCTGCCGGAGGGATGAACCACCTCCGGGAGCTTCTCCACCACCATGGATGCTTACCGGATGAATCGTGAGTAGTCCACCTTGGACCATGGGTCTATGATCAGTAGCTATGTGATGTTCTCCTCCCCTCTTTGTTTTTCATGGATTAGACCTCGTGAGCTGCCCTACATGATCGAGGCACATATGTAATCTTTCTGCTGTTGCTATCCTGAGTTTGCTGGGATCCGATGGATTATGAGACTATGTTCAGATTGTGTTTGAGTAATATATTTGATTCTCCTCTTTTATATTTATGTTCTTGAGTAATTCTTGCATGTTCTCTGTTGCTGTTTATTGCTTTGGCCAAGTAGTAGGTAGTGACTCCAAGAGGGAGCGTTATGCATGATTGTGGGTTCATGCCCCCTGATGACTAGCTTGAGTGACAGAAACATGAGTCTAGGGGATGTGATGTTGCCACAAGGGGGAAAACAATGGTGCCTGTACTTGCGGGTGCAAGGATTGTTTACTTTACGCAAAGTTCTTTAATGCAGTTGTCTGTTGCTTTGAGTTTACACTTTCGGTGGGATTCTCAACTTAATACCAGCGAGATGTTCTGGATAGATATCTCAAGGTGGATGATTAGTAGGTAGATGCAGATGGATTTCGGTCTACTTGTCTTGGCGTACCTCCCATGCTTTTGAGCCTCTTCCTTTCTTTATAACATAGTTAACATTGGTTTGCGCACATAATCCTGTCAATTGCCCAGATTAATTTTTTTACCTCGCATGGCTATTTTATCGTCTTTTGGGAGAGAGACATCACTAGTGAACATCATGGGACCACGGTCCATATTTCCAATATTGTTTACACCTTCAATTTATTTTCAGTATTTACTTTTCCGTTGCTATCACTATCATTATTATCCCGTGCGTTTTATCCTTTGTAAACAACAAGGCCGGAGGAATTGAAAACTCCTCTGTACTCGTTGGGAAGCAAAGTTATTTGATGTGTGTGCATGTCTAGGATAAGCAAGTGATTGTTTTCAAATGGCGCATCATTTTCCGAACCACCTACTTATCGTTGTTGGAGTCCTATTGGTTCGATACTCAACCTTAGCATCTTCGCTAAGGGAAATTGCCGCTACGCTACATCTCACCTTCCACTTTGGGTAACCAACGAGGAGTGAGAAGTAAACTCTCGTGACATCACTTGCTGCCGCCATAAATCCATTGGAGTACACTCCTTATCTTGACGAGAATGGTGCGTTGCTTTCTCCCTCGACGCTGAGCAAACTTCTGTTTAGCAGTGGTGAGAACGACACCCAAGCTCTTAGCACTCGTGGGAGGGCCTCTACTTCAAACTCCGGTCAGTAGCTGACAACTCAGAGAGCGAAGCTTCATACAACAAACAATTGGAGACTCCTTTAGCCATCCAGACCAAGCCAACCGTTGAGCAGGAGACTCCAACTGCGTTGTAGGACCCATCGATTGCTCCGCAGCCTAAAGCCATCGCTACTTCTACTCCAAATATGCGGTATTATTCCAGATCTAGATGTTTCCATCCATATCCGGGGACGAAGCACATATCGGTCCCACCGCGACATATGACAATGTCATATGCCCCAGATTTCCAACATGATATCACAACATTACAGCTAGAAGGATACAACATCTCATACAATCAGCATACAGCTGCCTTAATACAATACATCAGCGGAAGATACATGTCTGGGTATAGACTACAATCAAATGCCTAGTGGCAAAGGTAAAACACACCATTCCCATAGCCACATGGGTCCAGGCTCTCCGCCGGATCCTCCTAACTAGTCGTCGTCGAGTCTCCACGAAGGCGTCCAGAAGAAGGGTCGCCGAGCTCCTTTTGCATAACGTGCGTAAAAATAGAAAAGAAGGGGTGAGCTATATCAACAAGTCTTGTAACTAACTTCTCACGGTAAGATGGGGGTAGTGGTGAGGTTGCAGTCGCACTAGCAATATATGAGTGGCTAACGATCCATGTAGAGTAAGATGAGAACCATGTTTGGGACACGCGGTCCGCTACGCTAGTGCTAAAACAAAATTTTCTACCGCGCACAACCAAGATCACTGCTACTGGAGATGAATCACATGATTAGGGTTTACCACTAGACGTGCAGTCACGGCAGCGGAAGGAGAGTTGGTGATGCACATCGGCGGCTGCTGCTCGAATCCCTCGAACCGATCCCACGAACGAAGTCTCGCGATCCGATCCCGCGAACAGTTCGTCCAAGCGCTGCAGGTGCAGCGCCTCCAAGGGATGCGCAGGAGGAGCGCCGGGCGGCAGACTTCTAGGTCCGGCGGCTCGGCCTTGAGGTGGAGTGGCGGCTAGGGTTTTGGTCTGACCTGTACCCCTTCGGGGTTCACCCTAGCCTTTATATAGGCGCCCGTGGAATGGCCTCAACCCTTGAGGCAATCCGGACCCTCCATCCATATTCCATTCGGATCACATCCGAATGGGCTCCTTTCCTCTTAAGCGCGCGACCCTATAGGTTCACGTACACATGGACACGTCCCAAATCACATGCGGTTTGATAGTCGGTAGAGGTTCCTAGCAGAACATGCCAACTCCCATATATGCGTAAAGTCATAAGACGAACCATTACAAAGTGTCATATGCAACATTCCTTTTGCCTCACGATATATGTTGTCAATCTCAAGGCGAGTACTTGTCACCCTTGTGATAGCTTGACCTCTCTTCTCGAAACCGTGATACAGATTCCTGAACCGGGTTAACACTTAACCCATGTCGCATGGCCATGCTTTCTGATTCTTATCACTCGAGAGGGACCAGAGAATATCTCTCCAAAGTGGAGGGGCAAATCCCAACTTGATCAACCATGTCTTGCGGCATGTATCATGACTCACCCGTAAGCTCCCTTTATAACTACCCAGTTACGGTGTAGCGTTTGATAGTCCCTAAGTGAGTCATTCCTCATCCCGAGAACATGCGAGGACCTCAGGTCTAGGACATGCCATATACATTGCATTGAGACTAACAGATGACAATATCTCGCTGCATCTCAAAGTGGGTCTCTGTCCAACTTAGTGATCCCATCACAAAGTCCATACTATCGGTAGCATCTCCATGCTCATGACTTGTGAGACATAGTCATCAACCGAAATATAGTAGTCAAGGATATGTGTTCGCATAACCTTATCAACTAGGGACCATTAGAACAATCATCATAGAATATATAGTCTCACAAACAAGTCACATACTTATTGATACATATCAGTGATGATGTTCAAGGACAATACAAATAACTCACGAATACATAAGGAGATAACATCATAACATGATTGCTCTAGGGCATATCTCCAACAAACCAAGCATTCGATGAGGCATCGCCCCAACAAGTCTTGCTATCAGCTACTTACGCAAACATAACACCTATCCTATCCATGTCCTCCCCTTCGCATCCCGACGAAGAAGAAGCAGTCAAGGCACACACACATTGATCAAGTTATTAAGATTATATCAGTTGTTGTTGTCTATGAAGAAGGAGTAGGTCTCAAGTCGTCCATAACCGTGGACATGGCTTCTCGAAAAGATTTAACCCTGCAGGGGTGTACCAACTGCCCATTATAAGCTCCGCTCGCACGCCCATCACTCTCAGTCGGGCCCGTTAAAGACACTCATTGAAGAGTTGTTCTGAGAGATCCGGACGTCTTAATCCCTCTAACTAACAACGTACAAATCCGGGTGGCCCCGGGGGAGTCGACATCCAACTCAAAAGTAGGTCGCGCTCTTGAATCGGCCTCTACCGTATGACTCGGGTTTGGATTACCGGTGAATTCTCACATGAGTCCGGGTCCTCAGCCGGCCAGGTTGAACCAACATGGGAACCATTTCCCCGCTGGCCCAAGTTATTTTAAATCTGTTGGGAGCTCACCAGTCACACACACGGTTTCAAATGGTAAATCAGATTGGGCCACCACTCTAAATGTTTGAAGCTAGGTAGGTAAGAAGAGGGGACCCCATAGCATCCCACACGCGATTATGCACGCTCGTCAAGAGACACAATACCCTGAACTCGGGTCCTAGGTGACTCGAATGGAACAAAGCATCGGGGCGGGATAGCCTAGACCTTCCATCCTTCGTCGAGTATAGTCAACATTATAATAATCATATCATCCACAACAATATAATAGTGTGTTAGCCCAATCCAAGGAGTAATAGGATAACAGCTGATAGCATCCTAGCATGCATACTAAGCAGTGGGTAAGCGAGCAAAAGTAACATAGCCGAACAAGGTTTGCTGGGTTGTGGAGGACATGGATGTTTGGGTTTATTTAAAAGGCATGAATATGAGGTGGTAGGATCAAGCAATCGTTCTATCCTACACCTAGGTGCGAGTGAGTTAAAAGTTATAAGCATGATATATGCCCCCCCTTACCTGATGAGAAGACGACGCCGAATGTGTAGTCGATCGCAAACTCGCATCGTCTCTGAGAGGTACCCGCGGAAGCACACAAGAGGTAAACAATGGAAAAGGCAATCGACGAGCAAGCATCTATTACTATGAAGCAATCACCAGCAAACAACATCAAGAAGGCAGCATGAGACAATGCACGGTATCACATCTATCGTCGAGAGCGGTTACTAACAAGTTAAGTGGAGTATTCGTCACACACGACGATACCGCACAGTTAGAATGGTTCAAGTTGTTTAGCTACACAACATGAGCAAAGGTTGTTAACATGGAATCTCACTCAATCATGGCATGTCACACAAACATCGAAAGCGGTGAAGCACAAAGTAAACTATCTACGCTAGTCAAGTTAAGTGGGGTAAAATCCTAAGCATGGCATATCACTAAGTACCCCACGATGAATTAAGCATTTGGTACTGTTCTGGCCTAAACCATATTTTAGATTTATTATCAACAGAAAAAAAATAGCATAAACACAAAGTACATGAAATTCTAGGCAAGTTACATGTAAAGAACACCCAAACGGAGTTACGGTTAAAAAGATACAGGCATCACAAGTTATGGGTACATGCTGTTAACATCAGGGAGCATACTTTAGAGCAATGAAACAATTAGCTACTGAATGCAAACATGCACTAAAATGATATGGATTAACAGTAGACATGACAAGGAAGGCATGGCAAAAAAAGTTTCATGTATATGAGCATCAGGAACAAGTAATGGTAACCCATGGAAAATGCAAGAAAATACTACTGGTCTAGGGACTTAGTGAAAAACAGGGCATGTAACAGCAAACAGAAGGGTTGCACTTTAGGAGCTTGATAACTATATGAAGAGCAACCATATCATGGAAAATCAAAGCATGGCATCAAATTACACATATCAAGGAGCAAATAATTACATTGGAGCTACTTCATATGAAGCACGGATCACTAACTATAAGGCATCAAAGTAGCAACTTTATATAAACAACAACACATGTTATCAGGGTCACCACTTTGGAGCAAGAAATGATATATTTACAACAGGCAAACATGACAAAGGAATGCATCTAAATGAAGTGCACATGATTCTTAACACATACAAGAAAGAATCAATAACATAGGTCTCATGGATGTGACAGAATCATCAACCAAAGTTGCAAGAAAATAATAACAGCAACAATTAACAGAAAGTAGCAGCAGTTAACAATCTGGTGCCCACTTCAACATAGATTAACAATATCTAGATGGCCTCAAATGGATTAAATCCCAAAAGCATTAAGATAGAGCACACCAAGCAGAGCAATTTTCATTTTGGGGGCAACTTCATCCGAGCTATGGTTTAATCGCAAAACTACTCGCAAACAGGCATCAGCAGCAAACATTAAAGACTTAGCAGAATTAACCACTGAGGAAAAAAACAAATAAAAAAAGGGGCTGGACCTCGTGGGCTGAGGCCCATCATGCCAGGGGTGGAGGCGGCGGCTCGGCCGGGCCTTGGGGGCGCTGGCGCTGGTGGGCCGCTCTAGGCAGGCCGGCCCAGGCGGCGGTGGATGCGGCCAGATCAGGGTCGGGCCCGATCCCGTCTGCCTGGCGGCGGCCGGCGTCCTTCTTCAGCGAGGGGCGCGGCTCCGGCGAGGACGAGCGTCGGAGGCGGTGGTGCAGCTTCCGGATCCGGTCGGCTGGGGAACACTTGCAGTCGCGGCGGACGGAAGGCGGGGCCGGCGAGCTCCTGGCCATGGCGCTCGACCTCGCAAGCTCTGGCACGATGGCCATGGCGCGCGGTGCGTCCCGTGGCAGAGGGGTGGAAAGGAGGTGAGGGGGAGGAGACGGGAGAGGGGTGCGGTGAGGTGGAGCTCACCGGGCGGCGGCTCGACGCCGACGTCGGGCAGCGGAGGAGCAAGACGGCGGCTGGCGGCGAGCTCGGCCAGATGGGCCTGGGCGAACCCGCGGCGGCGCCTCCAGGCCCTGCGGGGCCCGGATCGGGGCTGCTGGAGGTGAGAGAAGCTGGGGGTGATGTAGCCATCTCTGGGCCCTTGATTTGGATATCCAAGGGCTGAAATCCATCTGGATCTAGGGTTTCAAGGTCGAGGGGGTCTAGGGGAAGATCTGGATATTTTCCAGGGGGGTGGCTGTGAATTTGGCACTTGAGAAACCCTAGGAGGGCTGGGAGAGAGTGGTGGTCTTTATATAGGCTGGCCTGGATGGCAGGTTTACGCAAAAGCTCTCTGGTTTTCTCTCTCGCGTCCTGGACTCCACGTTACTGACCGCCGGGAGTCTATACGACCTCCGATTCGGACGAAATCTCAAACCACGCACTCATCCTGGCGAGCCCGTCAGTCCTACCTCACTTCGGTAACGTTCCGAGAACATTTTTTCGGTGCCCAATAAAATAATCCATTTAATCATTAAATGGGGTTTTTCGTTCCGATGGCGATGGCTGGTCTCGTGCCGGTTGCGAGGGTGCTCGGGTGAAACCCGGTGCCGCAAAGGTCGTCTGTCGTGGTGGAAAGCGGTCGGTCTCGCATCCGATACGAGAAATAGGGGGAAATATTCATTGATTAATAATTCGGCGAAGCAAATACTGTAAACAATTCTAGCAAGCAACAAAATAAAGCAACAAACAATTTCTTTTAATTTGGGTAAAAATCCCAGGCTGTTACAATACAACACCACCAACAAGGGATCTCATCCCG
Source organism: Bromus sterilis (assembly GCA_950022295.1). Lineage (NCBI taxonomy): Eukaryota > Viridiplantae > Streptophyta > Magnoliopsida > Poales > Poaceae > Bromus > Bromus sterilis. Next base: position 137,171,336 of record OX465599.1, on the reverse strand, counting down.
AGATCCTGGACGATCAGGGGGAGAGGAGGGGAGAGAAAAGAGAGTCGACGTCCTTCAACACCACCAACAAGGGGCTCTGCTCCATGTCGACGACGAACCTCCGTGGAGAAACTTTCCGGAGAGAGATGGCGACGTCGAAGAACGGAACCATCGGGGATCAAGAGGAAGAACGATAGTTCAAAGCAACGATCAAGGAAGCATTCTCATGTAAATCGTGAGGATACTGGGCAAGAGGGCTGAAGTAAAAAGACGACCAAAATGTTTACCCAGAGTCGGAGAAGCTAAGTGTGCTACAGGAATTTCCAAACCTGGGATCGGAATCAAGATAATACGCTGCAAGCAAGGCATTGTAACTATTACGAAACTCCACTTACTCGAGATCCTAGAGTTTGAAGGGGATAAGGCGAGAACTAAAAAACTTACAACACTTGTCCTGACCAGAGCAAAGGTAAGGAGGAAATATAATCCTACTCTCCGATAACTAACTTAGTAACTACAAAATAGTTTTTGTCTAGACTCGACTTCAGCCAGAAAAGGGATCCTACGGTTGGTAAGGCTCTGATACCAAGTTGTAAGGCTCGATATGCGGTACTGTTCCAGATCTAGATGTTTCTATCCAGATTCAGGGACGAAGCACATATCGGTCCCACCGTGACATATGACAATGCCATATGCCTCGGATTTCCAACATGATATCACAACATTACAGCTACAAGGATACAACATCTCATACAATCGGCATACAGCTGCCTTAATACAATACATCAGCGGAAGATACATGTCTGGATACAGATTACAATCAAATGCCTAGTGGCACAGGTAAAACACACCATTCCCGTAGCCACACGGGTCCAGGCTCTCCGCCGGTATCCTCCTAACTAGTCGTCGTCGAGTCTCTGTGAAGGCGTCCAAAAGAAGGGTCGCCGAGCTCCTCTGAAGTCCAACATCATTTTCATAACGTGCGTAAAAAGGGAAAAGAATGGGTCAGCTATATCAACAAGTCTTGTAACTAAATTCTCACGGTAAGATGGGGGTAGTGGTTAGGTTGCAGTCGCACTAGCAATATATGAGTGGACAACGATCCATGTAGAGTAAGATGAGAACCAAGCATTCGATGAGGAATCGCCTCCAACAAGTCTTGCTATCAGCTACTTACGCAAACATAACACCTATCCTATCCTTGTCCTCCCCTTCGCATCCCGAAGAAGAAGAAGCAGTCAAGGCACACACACATTGATCAAGTTATTAAGATTATCTCAGTTGTTGTTGTCTATGAACAAGGAGTAGGTCTCAAGTCGTCCATAACCGTGGACACGGCTTCTCGAAAAGATTAAACCCTGCAGGGGTGTACCAACTTCCCATTATAAGCTCCGCATGCACGCCGATCACTCTCAGTCGGGCCCGTTAAAGACACTCATTGAAGAGTTGTTCCGAGAGACCCTCGAACGAGACTACGATGCAGGGGAGCCCACACTCCTCGTCCCACGTGTAGGTAGTGCATACAAGCCAAAAGGCTACTCAAGAAATCCGCCGAACCATTTATCATTTTAATTAACCTGCGTGACAACCGTTATCGTTGCCTCGACTTAACCGACCCGCGGTCAACGACAGCAGTCAGGACCACCAGTACATCGGTGCCTGCCCTGTCGTCCCACCAAGTCTCTGCGGTTACCAACAAGGTGAACCGTCTCCTTACCTTGTCTCGCGTGTGCTCTTGGTAGAGCTCGACTTTCGTGGTTTGGTAACTCCCGCGAGATACGAGCAGGGGCCAAGCACGCCAGTAACGTCGGTCGTACCCTCCCTGTCGTTTCCGACGCAATACCTTTCGCGGGCACCGTTGGGTCACCCGACTTTCTTACCTTTAACTACAACCGTTGCTCAGGTACCTAGAGCGGCTATACAGAGTCAGCAACGAGTGGAGTACGAGGATTCCTCCTCGATAGCTCCACTTGATGGTGGCTCGGCAGAGCCGACCTAGGGGGCCTTAGGCGGTGTCTGCATTGTACCGTACCTGTGCAATTTATAATTATCGTATCCGCGTTCACTCCCCAGAGTGTTCACGGCCCGCTATCTAATCCTAGTAGACTAACAAAGCACAGGGCTCACTGCTGAATAATGCATAAATATAATAGGCATTTATAGGATAAGGTACATCAAGGGGCGACAAAATCAGGCTATGCAATTGAATAGGATTGTAACGTAGCAGCAGCAGTAACAATGCCTAGTGCAAGAAAGTACGGAAAGGTAGGCGATATCTGGGGAAGAGAATGGCTCTGCTTGCCTGGAAGCTCGACGGTAGGGGTGCGGTCGTCCACGACGTAGTCGAACACAGGGGCATCGGCAGCGGTCGTCGGGACTACCGGACAATAAGAGAGGGGGGAGAAACAATAAATACACGGTAATAATAGCAATACAAATACAAGACATGCCAAATGCAATGTTAACGGTGTTCTAACGCAGTGCAACGTGTTACGCTCGGAGCGGGAATTCATCCGGGGATGAACTGCCAGCTCCGGGTGATTACCGAACAAGGTGTCCGGAGGGGGAAGGGATCATGCCGGAGGTGTCGTGGACATCCGACAAACGTGTGGATGGTGTAACCGTTCTAGTTGAAACAATCCGAACAACTATCGTGTTCAGAATAAATTCATCTGGATACTTTAACAGTACCGGACAAATCATCGGACAAATGGTCCGGAGGGGGACGGTTCGATGTTCGGTACGTTAGAGGGGTGTGGTTGGTATACGGATAGCGTATTTGTATCCGTTATATTTTTCTAATCAATTTTGATGTATAAAGTTTTTGTATCTGACTTACGGTTTAAAAGATATTGAATTTTAAAGTTTTAAATCAATTAAATCAATTCCTGGAATTTATTTTATTATTGATAGAAACATTATCCACAATAGTGCTGACAGGGAGGACCCACATGTCAGCCACTCATTTTAATAATTCATTTTATTAAGTCTAAATATCCAGTGGGGTCCCACTTGTCATACACTGAATATTATTATTAAACACTTAAATTAGCTAACTAATAGGGGGGCCCACATGTCACTAAGACATGTTTTAACAGATTAGTGTAATTAGTGGTGGGGCCCATCAGTCATTGTCACATGTGTTAATTAATCAATTCTAATTACCTAGAAGATTAACTTAAGTGAATGGGCCCACATGTCAAAGTCCCAGAGGGGTATCTCCATTAGTTTAACAGCTGGTTAATTTAGCAGGACCCCTGGCCCACATGTCATACACTTAACAGGGGTATCTCTAATTGGGATTAAGGGCTAACTAATCGGGGCGGGCCCCACCTGTCAGAGAGAGCTAGCCCACGGCTCCAATAGAGCAAGCCGGCGGCGGGCACCCGGGGCAGGGCGGCGACCATGTGCACGGCTACGGTGCTCCGGGGACCAATTCAAGCGATGGAAGGGTGGAAAGGAACGAGTCCAGTGCCCCGCAGCCCGTGGTGCACAAGGTGGACGAAGGGAGGGGCCAAATCGATGGCGGCTGGTAAGCCCGACGGCGGCTGGAGCAGGCCATGGCGGGCACGGCGACTGGAGCGACCAAAACGCTCGGGGCTAGGGGGGAATGGAGCAGGGCTTAGAGGGAGTGTCGGGGAGGGCTCGGGGTAGACTGGGGAGCACGGGGTGGCACCAATTCCGGCGAGTTCACCGACGACCGTGGCAAGAGAGGAAGAAGGGGGCGTCGTCGTGGGCGCAGATCTGGTCGATTCCCTGCGCAGCTCGACAGAGACGAGGACGGCGCACGCTCTGGACAGCTCGGCAGGGCAAGAGGAGCTCGGTGGCCACGCGAGCTCGTGGTTGCGTCCATGGCGGGTTCGGGCGCGATCTGTCAAGGGACAGAGGGAGGGGGAAAGTGGGGGGAGGCAGCTAGGGTTAGGGTTCCCAGGAGAAGAGGGGCGCGGGGGTGGCCTTATCCACGCCGGGGTCACCGTGGATGGCCGCCACGGCGATGGCCGGCCGCGGGATAGGCGCCACGAACACCCCCCCCCCCCCCCCCCCCGTGAACAGAGGAAGAAGAAGGGGAGGGGGGCCGGGGTGGGCCTCGCCCTAGGCAAGGTTTAGTTTTTTTCCTTTTTGTTATATTCCCTGCCTTCTGTTTTCCTTTTTCTTATTTTTCTATTATGTTTTAAATTGTTTTAATGGCTTTGGCATTTTTGCTAAGCATGAAACTTGATCCAATAATATTGTTGCATATTACTGAGATGCCACAAAAAGTTTTGTGCCAAAATAAAATCAATTGTATTTTTGTTTTATTTAAAAGGGATTAAATGCCACTGGTTTGGCTACTGTTTGAATTGTTTAAATTAGTAAAACATTTTAATAAACTCCCATTATAGTTTTAATATGATTTACTGATTATTAGAGATTTTATAAAAGTGGTTTCACAATTTTTGGACAAAGTTTTATTTTGCACTTTGTTTTTAATATTTCACCAAAGGCATTTTGAGCATTTGATTTTATTTCAATTCATGGGAATTTTATTTGAGCTTGGAATTTATTTGACCCATGATGATCAAGGTCCAAGGTTCACATTGTTTTCAACAATATCAAAGGGAAATTTGAATTTGAACTGAATCAAGTTGATCAAAGAAAAATTTTGAACAGTAATGATCAACGGTGATGGTGATTACTGTTCACTCATAGTGAGAGTGTTACAAATCTTCCCCACTACAAGAATTATCGTCCCGAGAATTAAAAGGTAGTGTAAGGGGAAAAGATTCGGTTTTGCATTCTAACGAATCTTCTGATTCTTGTCGCTCTTCTCGAAGGAGTTGATCCTTCTCATTGATGTCTTCATCTCTTTGCATCGGTGCATCTCGACGAGTTTTCATCCTTCCTTCAGGGTCTTCATCGTACCTACGAAGAGGCTAGGTGGAAAATTTAAGGGGATCGGATTGGTACCCTGTTAATCAACCGAGGTGGTCCAAGGGAATGGGGTACAAAGTATCTTACGAGTTTAAACTCAGGGAAACACATCGAGGGAAACAAAAGAAGATACAAGAAGTTTCAAGAGGATAGGCAAACATTCGATGCCGATGACGGAGGATGAAAAGGGGTCCAGAGCATCAGGCATAAGCACCGAGTCTGATATCGAACAGAATATCACAAGGTAGAGGACTCGTGAGTTGCATACTAGGTCAAACAAGAGGAATAACCTCGAGAAAAGAAAGGTACAAGAGAGTCAGGTTTCGATCCTGTGGAACTGTGGGTTATGGGCCCACATTGAGCAAGAAGGGTGGTGACAAACAATACGATCAAGTTGCAAGGTTAGTCAGAGAACAGCTTGTCAGCTATGTCGGCCACAACGTCAGTACCAAGGGCGTGGGACAAAGAGAACCATTTTCCCGCTTGTTAAGACGAGGCGGACCAATTGGCAAAGTTCTCGTCCATCGGTGGTTACCGAAATGTCATCAACAATCGTAACAAGTTGTACAGACAAAGTAGTGCACCGAAGTGTTAACATCAGCAGGGAATCATCACTGCTCGGATAATTTATATTCAAAGAAAGGTTAAACAGACCAATGGAAAGGAAAATGTGATGATACACAAGTATCAGGTGTATATCTTTCCCAAGGGAAAGCATAGTAAGATATATACATGACCAAGTTTGTATTGGCATGCTGAGAGTCAAGGGAGGTTGTCGATGATAACACAACTCATCGAGCGGCAAGGATGGTATTTCTCATCATGAATTCAATAGACACATGGGAGAATTCAAAACGTTGATGATGACCACGACACATTATGTTGAGGGGTTTCAAGAATATGCAATCAAATATCCACATCACCAAACAAAATGGGTGGTGTTGCAAAAGGTAAGCGGTGTTCTCGGTTGACGACAACCCAGAACCATGAAATGGCTATGAAAGGGAAAGGCATTGTTTCATCAAAATTCATAAGATGTAGTGCAAAGGCATGATATCCTTGAGATACCAGGGGTAATACCCGAAGGTAGAATGGTGGATCATAGGTGCAGCAGAATTCATACCAAGGGGATAATTATCTTTACGAGAAGCTTTCATGATAAGTTCTACATAGTATCCATGGGCATGAACACAAAGGTTCAGGGTCGACTCCCACTTCTTCAATGCATAACCTTACATTCACTTCTCGAAGGTCGATGAAATTGCAGCGTTCAAAAATTTATCTGGCATAACACCAGTAGAGTAAGACCCGTAGAAGTTCATGGGTTCACACAGATAGCTGAAGCATAGATACAACCCATAGGGACATTTTACGAATCTTTACAACCAACAACAAGAGTAAAGGATACAAGTTTGAAAGAAGAAGGCTAACGACATGAAGTAGATGATACCACTAGCGGGAGGCATCTTGTATCAGGGGGAATTCGTCAATGATTTAGGACATAAGGGGACGGTAGGCGGTAATCCACCAAAAGGTCAGGTGGCGTACAGAGAGTCTGGGGTGAGTATCGGTACTCAACCGTAATAAGAAAGAATATAAAGGCATCGGATGATTGAAGCATCTGAATATTTTGACGCTTAAGTATAAAGGAATTATGATTTCCATAACGGTGTATCAGATTCAGATACATCGATCAAACATGGATAAGTTGAATATAAGCTTGACGGTCAATCAATTCAGGTGTGATTTACCGAGAGCCAACTCATGTCCGGAATGACGTCTGAGCCGAAAGAATGAATTCATAGGGATCAACAGATGATTGTGTGCACTAGCACACACGATGATTCAACAGATCAGAATGGCAATGCCAAGGGAGGTCATCAAAGTATACAAGACAAACGGGATTAATCATAGTGCAAGAAGGTAAGAAGAATCTCCAAAGCAGTAGGTTGCCGAGGATTGTCGCGAGATCGAGTAGCATTTCAAAGTATTTTTGGAATCGCAGGAACTACTTAGGATGAACGGATCCTCGTTAAATGTGAGGAATTTTCCGCAGGGTAAAAATAAGCTGCAAGGCAGTAGGCTCAAAGAATTCTCGAAACAACGGAAAGTATTACGATGCATCTTGTGAACACAAGAGCAACTGGGATTGAATGGATAAACGAAAGGTGTATGTGATTATACATACGGACTTATCGGTGGCAGGGGATTGCAAAGGCGATGAACACGTAGGTTCTCGGGAATTTGTCGAAGAGTAATATTCGGAATCCTCGGGTGAAGCAAGCGATCATCTTGGGTGAAGGGTTCTCCGGGTAGATGCGACCACGAGATCCTAATGTCAGAGTTAGAAAAATTACCCGAAAGGATAAGAGAGTAGAATCCCAGAGTAAAGGTACGGAGAAAAGGATCCTAATACCACCCAGTTGGCGACGTGGGCCAATAAGCCACACGACACTGTTAGTTAAGTAGTTTTGCAAAGACTAGACTCGACTTCGACCAAGGAATTGGAAGGGGGTGTCCTACAGGCAGTTGGCTCTGATACCAACTTGTGACGCCCCCAAAATCAGACCGTGTAAAGTAATCATACACGCAAGGTACACGATCGAGATTAGGGACTCACGGGGAAATATCACAACACAACTCTACAAATAAAATAATACAAGTTGTTTAATACAATCCATAGTCCACGAGGGCTCTAATACAACAGCTCGAGAGCCCAAAGTTAGCGGAAGCAATAGTATCTGAGTACAGACACAAGAATACAAGGTTGCCTTAAGAAGGCTAGCACAAATAACAACCGACCGAAAAGGCGAGGCCTCCTGCCTGGGAACCTCCAAACTAATCCTGGTCAACGGGGAACTCGATGTCGTAGAGGGCATCGGGGATCTTCACATGGCGGTGGTCGGCATCGGGGATCTCCTGCTCCTGGACTCCAAGGATCCAACGTCGACTGCAGCGGCCGATCAGGCAAAACAATAAAAGGGGAAAATAAAGCAGGTGAGTATCTAGCATACCCGCGAGTCTTACGTCCGCTACTAAGAATTTATGCATTTGTATCAATGGAAAGGGGATGCTGTATATATAGTGGACTGCAAGATAGAAATCAGAATAAGGGTAAGAAGCTAGGCCTATCGAAGACTAGCATCTTCTGACGATGTCTTGCAGCACAAGAAGAGAATAGCCAACAGTTCAATAACATGAATGTAATAACAATGCAGCAGAAGTTGCTGCAGCATTGTATAATAGTAAGTTGTAATAATTAATAACAATGCCTCCGATTTCCCTTCCTCGTCTTCCCTGCGAGGAAGAAGACCCGGAACCATACAGTTTAATACTAGTAGTTTGTAGTGGTAAGATCCAGCTTCAACATAAAGCGTCTTGTTATCGTGGACACGGCTATTCGAATAGATTAATCTTCCCTGCAGGGGTGCATTGGCGTGACTCTACGACGCTCGGATCTCCAGGGTGGCGGGAACCTTGTTAGGGAACGCTCCACCAAAGCTATCCGACACAAAGTAGCCCATCCTTCGGCAATCAACAGAGAGGTCATCCGTCATACTATTTCCTATGTACGCCGGGCTTTGGACCCTAACCCGAACGTACTCCTGCACGGTGCGTGACTGGCTGGTGAAGCAAAATCAAAGCAAATACAAATACACCGCTCGAGCAAGAGAAGACAACACCACTTCCCGGCAATCAGCCCGCGATACTGCTGACGTCTGAAGACCCTCGAACGAGACTACGATGCAGGGGAGCCCACACTCCTCATCCCACGTGTAGGTAGTGCGTACAAGCCAAAAGGCTACTCAAGAAATCCGCCGAACCATTTATCATTTTAATTAACCTGCGTGACAACCGTTATCGTTGTCTCGACTTAACCGACCCGCGGTCAACGACAGCAGTCAGGACCACCAGTACATCGGTGCCTGCCCTGTCGTCCCACCAAGTCTCTGCGGTTACCAACAAGGTGAACCGTCTCCTTACCTTGTCTCGCGTGTGCTCTTGGTAGAGCTCGACTTTCGTGGTTTGGTAACTCCCGCGAGATACGAGCAGGGGCCAAGCACGCTAGTAACGTCGGTCGTACCCTCCCTGTCATTCCCGACGCAATACCTTTCGCGGGCACCGTTGGGTCACCCGAATTTCTTACCTTTAAGGACAACCGTTGCTCAGGTACCTAGAGCGGCTATACAGAGTCAGCAACGAGTGGAGTACGAGGATTACTCTCGATAGCTCCACTTGATGGTGGCTCCGTAGAGCCGAGCTAGGGGGCCTTAGGCGGTGTTTGCATTGTACCGTACCTGTGCAGTTTATAATTATCGTATCCGCGTTCACTCCCCAGAGTGTTCACGGCCCTCTATCTAATTCTAGTAGACTAACAAAGCGCAGGGCTCACTGCTGAATAATGCATAAATATAATAGGCAGCATAGGATAAGGTACATCAAGGGGCGACAAAATCAGGCTATGTAATTGAATAGGATTGTAACATAGCAGCAGCAGTAACAATGCCTAGTGAAAGAAAGTACGGAAAGGTAGGCGATATCTGGGGAAGAGAATGGCTCTGCTTGCCTGGAAGCTCGACGGTAGGGGTGCGGTCGTCGACGACATAGTCGAACACAGGGGTATCGGTAGCAGTCGTCGGGACTACCGGACAATAAGAGAGGGGGGAGAAACAATAAATACACGGTAATAATAGCAATACAAATACAAGACATGGCAAACGCAATGTTAACGGTGTTCTAACGCAGTGCAACGTGTTACGCTCGGAGCGGGAATTTATCCGGGGATGAACTGCCAGCTCCGGGTGATTACCGGACAGGGTGTCCGGAGGGGGAAGGGATCATGCCGGAGGTGTCGTGGACATCCGAAAAAAGTGTGGATGGTGTAACCGTGCTAGTTGAAACAATCCGAACAACTTTCGTGTTCAGAATAAATTCATCCGGGTACTTTAATAGTACCGGACAAATCATCGGACAAACGGTCCGAAGGGGGACGGTTTGATGTTCGGTACGTTAGAGGGGTGTGGTTGGTATACGGATAGTGTATTTGTATCCGTTATATTTTTCTAATCAATTTTGATGTATAAAGTTTTTGTATCTGACTTACGGTTTAAAAGATATTGAATTTTAAAGTTTTAAATCAGTTAAATCAATTCCTGGAATTTATTTTATTATTAATAGAAACATTATCCACAACAGTGCTGATAAGGAGGACCCACATGTCAGCCACTCATTTTAATAATTCATTTTATTAAGTCTAAATATCCAGTGGGGTCCCACTTGTCATACACTGAATATTATTATTAAACACTTAAATTAGCTAACTAACAGGGGGGCCCACATGTCATTGAGACATGTTTTAACAGATTAGTGTAATTAGTGGTATGATCCATCAGTCATTGTCACATGTGTTAATTAATCAATTCTAATTACCTAGAAGATTAACTTAAGTGAATGGGCCCACATGTCAAAGTCCTAGAGGGGTATATCCATTGGTTTAACAGCTGGTTAATTTAGCAGGACCCCTGGCCCACATTTCATACACTTAACAGGGGTATCTCTAATTGGGATTAAGGCCTAACTAATCGGGGCGGGCCCCACCTGTCAGAGAGAGCTAGCCCACGGCTCCAATAGAGCACGCCGGCGGCGGGCACCCGGGGCAGGGCGGCGACCATGTGCACGGCTACGGTGCTCCGGGGACCAATTCAAGCGATGGAAGGGTGGAAAGGAACGAGTCTAGTGCCGCGCAGCCCGTGGTGCACAAGGTGGACGAAGGGAGGGGCCAAATCGATGGCAGCTGGTAAGCCCGACGGCGGCCGGAGCAGGCCATGGCGGGCACGGCGACTAGAGCGACCAAAACGCTCGGGGCTAGGCGGAAATGGAGCAGGGCTTACAGGGAGTGTCGGGGAGGGATCGGGGTAGACTGGGGAGCACGGGGTGGCACCAATTCCGGCGAGTTCGCCGACGACCGTGGCAAGAGAGGAAGAAGGGGGCGTCGTCGTGGGCACAGCTCCGGTCAATTCCCTGCGCAGCTCGACGGAGACGAGGACGGCGCACACTTTGTACAGCTCAGCAGGGCAAGAGGAGCTCGATGGCCACGCGAGCTCGTGGTTGTGTCCATGGCGGGTTCGGGCGCGATCTGTCCAGGGACAGAGGGAGGGGGAAAGTGGGGGGAGGCAGCTAGGGTTAGGGTTCCCAGGAGAAGAGGGGCGCGGGGGTGGCCTTATCCACGCTGGGGTCACCGTGGATGGCCGCCACGGCGATGGCCGGCCGCGGGATGGGCGCCAAGAACCCCCCCCCCACCGTGAACAGAGGAAGAAGAACGGGAGGCGGCCGTGGTGGGCCAGGGTGGGCCTCGCCCTTGGCAAGGTTTAGTTTTTTCCTTTTTGTTATATTTCCTGCCTTCTGTTTTCCTTTTTCTTATTTTTCTATTCTGTTTTAAATTGTTTTAATGGCTTTGGCATTTTTGCTAAGCATGAAACTTGATCCAATAATATTGTTGCATATTACTGAGATGCCACAAAAAGTTTTGTGCCAAAATAAAATCAATTGTATTTTTGTTTTATTTAAAAGGGATTAAATGCCACTGGTTTGGCTACTGTTTGAATTGTTTAAATTAGTAAAACATTTTCATAAACTCCCATTATAGTTTTAATATGATCTACTGATTATAAGAGATTTTATAAAAGTGGTTTCACAATTTTTTGACAAAGTTTTATTTTGCACTTTGTTTTTAATATTTCACCAAAGGCATTTTGAGCATTTGATTTTATTTCAATTCAAGGGCATTATATTTGATCTTGGACTTTAGTTGACCCATGATGATCAAGGTCCAAGGTTCACATTGCTTTCAACAATATCAAAGGGAAATTTGAATTTGAACTGAATCAAGTTGATCAAAGAAAAAATTTGAACAGTAATGATCAACAGTGATGGTGATTACTGTTCAGTCACAGTGAGAGTGTTACAAGCACAAAGTAAACTATCTATGCTAGTCAAATTAAGTGGGGTAAAATCCTAAGCATGGCATATCACTAAGTACCCCACGATGAATTAAGCATTTGGTACTGATCTGGCCTAAACCATATTTTAGATTAATTATCAACAACAAACAATAGCATAAACACAAAGTACATGAAATTCTACTCAAGTTACATGTAAAGTACACCCCAAGCGGAGTTATGGTTAAAAAGATACAAGCATCACAAGTTACGTGTACATGTTGTTAACATCAGGGAGGATACTTTAGAGCAATGAAACAATTAGCTACTGAATGCAAACATGCACCAAGATGTCATGGATTAACAGTAGACATGACAAGGAAGGCATGGCAATAAATTTTCATGTATATGAGCATCAGTAACAAGTAATGGTAACCCATGCAAAATGCAAGAAAATACTACTGGTCTAGGGACTTAGTGAAAAAGAGGGCATGTGACAGCAAACAGCAGGGTTGCACTTTAGGACCTTGATAACTATATGAACAACAACCATATAATGGCAAATCAAAGCATGGCATCAAAGTACACATATCAAGGAGCAAATAGTTACATTGGAGCTACTGCATATGAAGCATGGATCACTAACTATAAGGCATAAAGTAGCAACTTTATATAAACAGAAGCACATGTTATCAGGGTCACCACTTTGGAGCAAGAAATAATATAGCTACAGCAGGCAAACACGACAAAGGAATGCATCTAAATGAAGTGCACATGATGCTTAACACATGCAAGAAAGAATCAATAGCATAGGTCTCATGGATGTGACACAATCATGAACCAAAGTTGCAAGAAAATAACAACAACAACAATTAACAGAAAGTAGCAGCAGTTAACGATCTAGTGCCCACTTCAACATAGATTAACAACATCTAGATGGCCTCAAATGTATTAACTCACAAAAGCATTATGATAGAGCACGCCAAGCAGAGCAGTTTTCATTTTGGGGGCAACGTCATCCGAGCTACGGTTTAATCGCAAAACTACTCGCAAATAGGCATCAACAGCAAATATTAAAGACTTAGCAAAAATAAAAATAGAGGAAAAAAACAAATAAAAAAGGGTTTGGACCTCGTGGGATGAGGCCCATCAGGCCAGGGGTGGAGGCGGCGGCTCAGCTGGGCCTTGGGGGGCGCTGGCGCTGGTGGGCCGCCCTGGGCAGGCCGTCCCAGGCGGCGGTGGAGGCGGCAGAATCGGGATCGGGCCCGATCCCGTCTGCCTGGCGGCGGCCGACGTCCTTCTCCGACGAGGGTCGAGGCTCCGGCGAGGACGATCGTCGGAGGCGGCGGTGCAGCTTCCGGATCCGCCCGCCTGGGGCATCCTCGCAGCCGCGGCGGACGGAGGGCGGGGCCGGCGAGCTCCTGGCCATGGCGCTCAGCCTCGCAAGCTCCGGCACGACGGCCATGGCGCGCGGTGCGTCCTGCGTCAGAGGGGTAGCAAGGAGGTGAGGGGGAGGAGACGGGAGAGTGGTGCGGCGAGGTGGAGCTCACCGGGCGGCGGCTCGACGCGAACGTCGGGCAGCGGAGGAGCAAGGCGGCGGCTGGCGGCGAGCTCGGCCAGATGGGCTGGGTGGACCCGCGGCGACGCCTCCAGGCCCTGCGGGGCCCGGATCGGGGCTGCTGGAGGTGAGAGAAGCTGGGGGTGACGTGGCCATCTCTGGGCCCTTGATCTGGAGATCCAAAGGCTGAAATCCATCTGGATCTAGGGTTTCGAGGTGGAGGGGGTCTAGGGGCAGATCTGGATATTTTCCAGGGGGGTGGCTGCGAATTTGGCACTTGGGAAACCCTAGGAGGGCTGGGAGAGAGTGGTGGTCTTTATGTAGGAAGCCCTCGGGTTTTCTCTCTCGTGTCCGGGACTCCACGTTTCTGACCGTCGGGAGTCCATACGATCTCCGATTCGGATGAAATCTCGAACCACGCGCTCAGCGCGGCGAGTCCATCAGTCCTACCTCACTTCGGTAACGTTCCGAGAACAGTTTTCCGGCTTCCAATAAAATAATCCATTTAATTAGTAAATGGGGTTTTTTGTTCCGATGGCGATGGCTGGTCTCGTGCCGGTTGCGAGGGTGCTCGGGTGAAACCCGGTGTCGCAAAGGTCGTGTTTCGTGGTGGAAAAGGGTCGGTCTCGCATCCGATATGAGAAATAGGGGGGAAATATTCACCGATTAATAATTCCGCGAAGAAAATACTGCAAAAAATTCTATCAAGCAACAAAATAAAGCAACAAACATTTTTTTTATTTGGGTAAAAATCCCGGGCTGTTATAGTTCCGCCCTCCGGTGAAAAAACTGCCTCTGATGCTCCGACTGCTTGATCCATGATACTGCTGCTTCATTTTTAGCTTTACGCAATTTGGTAAGAAACTTTGAGTGCACCCACTAGGGGTGACTTTTTTATGTAATAAATAACATTCGGCCAATCGTCCAGCTCTGCTTGTGAACGCTTGTGCTCATTATCTATATGAACGCCAGCCCACACTTGCGCTTTTTGACCGATTGCCTTTTTCTTTGCCTTCATTCACTCTTGATTGCATATTCTTGCCGATCGTACAGCCGACATGCGTCTGTTGTGGGATCAAAGAATAGAGTTCAGAGGAATCAGACAAATACTTCTAGGCCTTAGGAATTCTAACACAAGGGTGAGGGCGCAAAGACGGGACAATTGCTACCTGCCGACTATTGGCCAGCTGGCCTGCTCGCAGTCGGCTGTGTCTGCTATCGGCCATTCCCAACTTAAATCTACCTTAGAACAAAAAAATTCGATTGGTGGTTCTGATCGGCCAAACTCCCCTGACATTACGGCCGACCTGCGGTCTGCATTCGGTTAGAAACAGTAGCACGAACAAACCCATCGTGCATCCTATTTTTCTAAGGTAAACCTGATTGGGGTAACCAATCAATCCCCGGGTACGCTTCTGCCTACCTTAGGACTGAAAATGAATGCAAGATACAAATTGCTCTATTTTTGGAATCGATCAAATGCGGTCTCATGGACGCATGATGATTTTACTAATAATATTGCAGAGGTAAAGATACATTTGTACCGTTCAACTGTAAAACGGGCATGCAATGTGGCGTTCCAGGGATGCTCTGTTTCCTCTCCTAAAGTGTCTGTGTATCGGGTCGGCTTGGTGCAGTCGATGAGGTATATGCATTGTTCTTCAACGCTCGACTGACAATGATTGGACCTTCCCAACGGGAGGATAACTTGTGCTGGCCCGACGATTTCTGGATTCAGCGAAGCACCAAGTTACCCTCACGAAAAGCGAGGGGCGGATCTTCTTATTGTGGTAGTTGCGCAGCTTTTGCTGATATATCGCCGACCTGGATAGGGCCAGAAGACACGCTTCTTCTTTCAGATCGACTCCATTCTCTCGAGCTTCCTTGGCTTCTGCCTCCGTGTACATGGCGTGACGAGGTGAGTCAAACTCAATATCAGAAGGGATAATTGCCTCTGCCCCCTACACGAGGAAAAAGGGAGTAAATCCGGTTGAACATTTTGGTGTGGTGCGCAAAATCCAGAGCACGGCTGGCAGCTCGTCAATCCATGCTCCTGGTGCTGGCTCAAGTGGCTCGACCCGTCGAGGCTTGATGCCTGACAAAATGAGGTCGTTTGCTCGCTCTGCTTGACCATTTGACTGCGGCTGAGCAACGGATGCCACATCCAGCCGAATGCCTTGTTGGGATGCATACCGTGCTAGTGCCCTTTTGAGAAATTTGTGCCATTGTTAGTGATGATACTATGCGGCAGCCCATATCTACTTGCAATATCTGCAACAAACTTGACTTCAGTCAGCCCATCCAATTTTTTAACCGGCCTTGCCTCGATCCACTTGGTGAACTTGTCGACTGCGGCCAAAAGGTGTGCCATGCCACCTCTAGCCGTCTTGAATGGTCTGACCATATCCAATCCCCAATTCGCAAAGGGCCATTTGATTGGGATGGTTTTGAGTGTTGAAGTTGGTTGGTGGCTCTTGGATTTGAAGCGCTGACAGTCGTTGCAATGCTTCACTAGGTTTTCTGCAGTTGCTCATGCAGTCGGCCAGTAGAAACCATGGTGAAAAGCCTTGGCAACTATTGTTGTAGCTGATGTCTGATAACCACATTCGCCTTGATGAATATCCCGCAGCAGGTCCAACCCCTTGTCCTCTTCCACACAGCGTTGGAGAAGTTCAGTGACACTGCGGTGCACTAGCTCGTTGTTGATGATGGTATATGCGCCAGATCGGCGTTAGATTTTCCGAGCTTCTACTTCATCTTGGGGCAGAGTGCCATCGACCAAGAAATCACGGAAAGGTTGCGCCCAGGAGGGAGCAATTACTACCACCAGCACAACTGCTCCCACTGGTACAAGTGTTTCATATTCGACTACTGGCAGCTTAGAGGAATTGGAGCCGATTGCTTCTTGCATGAACACATCAGTCCCCGAGCTGACGACAGGAGCCCCTGGAGTGCAATCGGCAGCCCCTGGTGTGGCCGAGTGCTCTGCCGGAACCGGCTTCTTCGCTGATTTTGCTGCTTCTGCCTCTACCATTTTCAAGTCGGCCGGAATAAAGATGGACTCTAATTCTAGGGGAGGCTTGATCGATGACTTCTTAATGTGCTCCAGGGAAATGCATGCTGGTAAGGGCTTTCTGGTGGACCCGACTTGGAAAGTGTGTCTGCTGCATCATTAGCAGGTCATGGGACGTGATGGAATTCACGGCCCTCAAAGAAACCACACAGTTGATGCACCAAGAACTTATAGCTCGCCATGTTTGCATCCTTTGCATCCCATCTTCCAAGGCATTGCTGCACCACCAGATCGGAGTCACCATAACACAAATTCGCCGAGTGCCGATCTCCTTTGCCAATCGTACACCATGGACCAGTGCTTCGTATTCAGCCACATTGTTGGATGCGGCAAAGTGGATTTGCAGCACATATCTGAGCTTGTCGCCCTTTACGAGGAAATCTGCCAGTGTCTGGGATTCGATTGAAGTGCGCATCTCAAACTTGATGCCATGGTTTGCAATCTCAATGGCCCATTTTTCACGTGGCCAGATGCATCTCAATTGCCTATGATCTCTGCCAGTGGTGCAGAACTGATGACTGTGATCGGATGCGCCTGGAAATATGGTTTCGGTATCTTTGCCGCCATGTATATGCCATAGCACATCTTCTGAAGTGGGGGTAGTTTTTCTTGGGGATTGAGAGCACTTCACTGACATAATATACTGGTCTCTAGACCGACTGTGCTTTTTCCTTTTCAGGACGCTCAACCACTATCACAATGCTGATCACCCGGGTGGTGGCTGTGATGTACAACATCATTGCCTCTTTCTCAATCGACGCAGCTAGCACTGGAGCAGTGGGCATCATACGCTTGAGTTCCTTGAACGCTTCCTCCGCTTTTGGGGTCCAGGTGAACTTATCTATCTTCTTCATCAGATGGTACAGAGGGATTATCTTTTCTCCCAGTCGACTGAGGAATCGGCTGAGCAATGCCAGGTATCCGGTGAACATGTGGACATCCTTGAGGTTTCTTGGCTTGCTCATCCGCTCGATTGCTTCAATCTTCTCAGGGTTGCATTCGATTCCTCGCTCGGACAGCTGGAATCCGAGAAGCTTGCCAGCTGGAACGCCGAATACGCACTTCTCTGCATTGAGCTTGATCTTGTACGTGTTCAGATTGGCGAATGTTTCTCGGAGGTCTTCTAGCAGTGGCATCCCTTGGACCGACTTGACCACGAGGTCATCTACATACAGATGAATTTTTCGGCCGAGCTGAGGTCAGACACATCGCTGCATGGTGCGCTGATAAGTTGCGCCTCCATTCTTCATACCAAAAGGCATGGTGATATAGCAGTAAGCCCCAAAAGGTTTTTATTTGATCTTTTATAATAAGTTTGATCTGGTGATAGCCAGCGGTGGCATCTAGAAAATATAAAAACTAACAGTCGGTCGTAGAGTCAACGACTTGGTCGATACGGGGTAGAGCAAAAGGATCCTTGGGGCATGCCTTATTTACGCAAGTGTAATCGATACACATGCGCCAGGTCTTGTTCTTCTTCATAACCAGAACTGGATTTGCTAACATGTCCGGATAGAACACTTCCATGATGAACCCAGCTGCGAGCAGCTTGGCGATCTCTTCGTCGATTGCTCTTCTCTTGTCTTCAGAAAAATGTCGAAGAGGTTGCTTGACCGGCTTGGAGCCTGGCCAGATGTGAAGCTTATGCTTGGCGAGTTCACTCGGCACTCTAGGCATGTCATGTGGAGACCATGCAAAGATGTCCTGGTTCTCACAGAGGAACTCGATGAGCTTGCTTTTCCTATTTGCCGCTCAGTCCCGCTCCGACGACCACGCACTTGATTGGGTCGGAGGGATCTAGAACAATCCTCTTGCTTTCCTTAGCCGCTTGAAACTGGGTCTTGTCGTCCGACCTCTTGTTCTTCCAAGTTGGCAAGGGTGCTTTGATCTGAGCTTGGGACATTGCCACCACCTTGTCGAGCTGGCGCCGCTCTGCATCGATGACCAGGGAATCGGCCAGCTTGGAACCGGCAGATGAGCACTCGAGGGACTTCTTGTAGTCCCCACACACAGTGAGGATGCCATTAGGCCCTGGGAGCTTCATCTTCAGATATGGCTGGTAAACATTGAGCATAAACTTGGGGATTGCAGGCAGTCTGATCAGAAGATGGTATGGGCTGCTCAGATCGGCCACCTCGAACAATATCGGCTCACGACGGAAATTTTCTTCGGTGTTGAACACAACGTCGAATCGGATGCGGCCCAAAGGAGTGCATGAGAGGCCGGGCACAATGCCATAGAAAGTGGTCCGACTGGGATGCAGCTCACTCTCGCTGATGCCGAGCTTGATCATGGTGTCGCGGTAGAGGATGTTGATAGCACTGCCTCCATCAATGAGGGTTCTGGTGAATCGGCATGAATATTGCGGTGCTGTTAGAATGGCATCCACCACCAGTGCATAGCTGCCTGGTTTGGCATTAAGCCCGGATGGTACTCCCTTCCCCATGTGATGAGGTTGTCAGACCAGTGCATGTACTGAGGGACTGATGGCATGATATCATTGACTACTTGATTGTGGGCTCCTCGACTGCCCTTGTCATCTGATTCGCTGGTGAAGGTCATGTACGTCGCATCCTGGCGCGAGTACTGGTTCCGAGCTTGACGTGGCGGTCGACCTGGGGGTGGTGGTGGGGGTGGAGGTGGGTTTACGCCCTCTCCTTATGCAAGACGCTTCACCCAAATGCACTGCTGAGTGGTGTGCATCGCAGGCTTGCTGACTCCGCTATGCATCTTGCAAGACTGGTTCGTCATGTCCTCAAATGTGAATGTGGGACGATCTGTCCATTGCGGCTTCTCGCCGGGCGTCATCCTCCGACTGCCTCCTGCAACCCCTGGAGCCTCCTGCTTCTGAATAGCACCGACCTTCCGATTGCCGTACCAAACATTCGGCTGCTCATCCTTCCTCTTATTGTTGTAGTTGTTGTTGCGGTTATTGTTAGGGGGTGGTTTTTGTTGTGATTGTTCTCACGCCTCTCACACCAATTGGGACCTGACCCTCCTGCCTCTGCCGATTGCTGCTGCTGCTCAGATGATTTCCCCTAAATGAGGCCGTTGGCACTCAATTTGATTGGGCGCACGTAGAATCGGAGGCGACGAAAGAGTTAGCAATCTTCATCAGATCGGCCAGTGACATGATCTCCTTGCGTAGGAGCTTGTGCTTCAGCATTGACCCGTCCAGGCGACCATCAGTGAAGTACTGGATGGCCTGGATCTCATGAACTCTCTCACAAGTGTTACTCAGCTTGATCCATCGCTGCAGGTAATCGCGGAGGGGCTCATCTCTTCCTTGCACATATAGAGCCAAGTGTTGGGGCAGACCTGGCCGCTCATAAGTGCTAGTGAAATTGCGCACAAATGGCTCATCGAAATCCGCCCAATAGTTGATACTATTTCATGGCAAGCTATTCAGCTAGGACCAAGTTCAGCCTTGGAGCATGAGGGGTGCATAGCGAATAGCCACGCGCCGATTGCCGCCCCCAATGCCCACCGCTGTCATGTAATCAACCAACCAATCCTCTGGCTTGACTGATCCATTGTACTTGGGCGTGTACCTGGGCAAAGTGAAGCCTTTGGGAAACTGTTGTTGCTGAATGCGCAGCCCAAAACAGACCGGGCCGGCTGGTCCTTCTTATTCCTGATGCTGATCCTTCTACAGCCGCTCGATACGATGCCTTGCATCATTGTCCGCAATCGCACGAGGGCCTAGGCACAAGCTGACTGCAGGCCGAGCTGATGCCGCCGGTTGGTCCTCATGTCGACTGCTCACTGCTGGCTCGTCCATCCGACTGTAACCAGCCCCTGGATTTCTCCGAATGCGAGGCTGGTTCCCGTGCGGTGAAGATGCCTGCCTTTGCTGCCGAGGTGGAGCATTCGGTAGCTGGTTTGCACCCGCAGTCGACCGTTGTGCTGACTTTGACCTCACTGGCATCTGGGTTTGCTCTGTTGCCGCACACTGATACTGATTTACTGCAACTAGAAGATCGTGCATTCGGTGCATCCTTTCTCACAGCTCATCTCCCTCCAGGTTCTCCAGCTCTTGAGAGATCTGCTCGGCAGCTTTAGTTCTTCACCGGAGAGTTGTATGTTGGCTGCGGGATGATGGCAGATGTCGCCGGTTGCTGAGTCCCTGCCAGCTCCCTGCTGATTTCTCGACTCGTGACGCGCAATTCCTCCAGCACGGTTGGCTGAATCACGGGAGGGACGATGTTGTGCGCGACGTTGTACTCCCGGACTGTGGAGTCCAATAGGCACTTTTCAACGTTCATCATGTTTGCTTGCTCGGCCAGGCTCTGGCGAGCTTTCTCCATCTCGGCATGGGACACTGTTGGATCGGTGCTATTGTCCACGGGTGTGTGGAGCACATCCCGCACGATGCTCGAACCTGCAGCAGCTTTTGTCGCCTCTCTTTCTGCTCGCGCAGCGGTGTTGGTGGAGTTGTGGTGACTGGAAGTGGCCTCAGCCATCATAACCTCCGCGCGGATGTGCGGAGTAGTGCTCTCCGACTCCACAGAGCAATCACTGCACGACATTGGATCTATGAGGCCGGAGACACCCGTACCTCTGTGGGATATCCATTAGGGATGGCCACGATAAAGACGCAGTGGCTGCCGAAAGGCACAATGACGCTCGCGGCAGAGGCGCTCCGTTGGGTACCCACTCGGAAATTCACCGAGTGGATTGGATCGAATAGTCTGTTATGGAGTAAGGACTCAAAGCATGAATAACACATAAAGACGATAGCAAGTGCGTACTCAAGTTTTCTGTTAGTAATGTTCTCGAGACATCGGAGAGTGAGTACTCGAGCCATTGTCGACTTGCTATAGCTTAATAATTCACGTGGGTGAGTAAGAACTCAAACCTCTGTGTGACGCTTTTTCAATTGAAGAAGTAATTCATATTCTCCCAATGGGAATTATTTGATGAAACATCAAAACAGATTCTCGAGTGCATTAATAATGCGTCTTTGATTGACACTCGATAAAGGCTGCTTCATTTTGAATTGTCGATGTCGTCATTTTTTATGCTATGTTAGCTTTCTTGCGATGTTGTGCTGAGATGGGACGTCATGAGACGTAGTGACAGCTAAGAATAGTGGCGCCCCGCTGTCAGACTTGATTTGACCCATCGTGGTGCGGTAATTTCATGAAAGTGATGATGGTGCCTTGATTTTTGCGCATAGTGGGTGGCGTGGTTACTACGTCGGTTAGGATTCGTACGCCACGTGTATGGTAGGTGATCATACTTATCGATTCTGTATCATAGATGAACGGTCGATCTTGTACTGTGTTGTGGAATAAATGGTTAGCCTAGCGGTGATTAAGATTTTCACCGCATCCACGTTCTAGCTTCCATCTTCTTCCTGCTTGTGCTCGCTCTTGTTTCCTTGCTTCCCATTATCTGAGATCTTGAGCTCCTGATCTCCACCATTACCAAGACCACCAAGCCCACGAAGGCGGCAAAGGGCTCCAAGAAGGAGGCCATGGCAGCGACCGCAAAGAACGAAATGTCTGGAGGCTGGGAGCCATCAACGTTTCGCGTCGCCGACCTCACCGTCATGGAGCGCGATGGAATGGTGGTGGAGGGGGTCGCGCGAATCCCCGAGGAGGAGGAGGTGCCGCTGCCCTGCCCGATCAATGGCCAAGACTCCTCTCTGATCAATGACCGAGACTTCGGAAACCCATGATGGCCCCTGTGCTTCCAGGAAGTAAATTAATCATTTGAACCTTAACATCGAGTCCTAATCCCTTTGTCGCAGCGATACTTTGTTTGTCCAATGTTTGATATTCGGTATCCTTATACCAAGTTCTTCCTCTTTACCGACAAACATATTTACTCGTTTCGTGATATTACATCCACGTGACCTAATCACATGCTTGCAAGCTTATTTGATCTAATCTCACCGAGTGGGACTAGAGTATCTAACCGTCACTCATATGGACAAATCCGATCTTGATCCATATGCCTATCCCTTCGGAATACCTGAGTTGCACCTTTATGATCACCTTGTTACGACATGATGGTTGATATAATCAAGGAATCGTCCGGAGATAGTGATTAGATATGATCTCACGATCTAAGGATCGGGTTACTACATTACTGAGTTATCGCAATGTTGAACTATGTGACTGGATCACATTGCAATACTTTATTTAGGTGTTTGTCCATCATATCATTCACCCAATGACATGACTCCATTGTCAATGGACGTAAATTTCCCCATGATCGGGAAACCATGATCATCAATTGCCCAATGGAGTAGTTTGACTAGAGTTGACTAAGGACCTGGTTTCTTACATACTACACATGTATAAATGTTTCCGATCAATACAGTTATAGCATAGCATGAAACTTATCATGAACAAATAGATATACGGGGATAAAACATATTTATTATTTTCCTCTAGGGCATATCTCCAACAGTCGCGTGCTAACGGACGGATCCAGCCGGATCTGGCCTTCCCAGACTTCACCACCGACGGCAACGGCTGTACGGGGAGCTCATGGGAGCTCGGGCGAGCTCCTACGCCATCCAAGCCACGGACCGAATTTTACATTAATAAACCTAATTATAATTATTGGAATTAATTAACCTAATTAATCAATACTACCATTTAAATAATTTCTAAAAAATATAAGACATTGACAAGTGGGCCTAACCAGTCTATTTTTGTTCTGTTTTCTGGTGGGTCCTACATGTAAGTGAGAGAGGGTTTTTGTTTTTCCTTTTCTTTTTTCTCGGTGGGCCTTATATGTTAGTGGCACAAGCACGCATGGGAAAAATGTCACACAAATGGCCAGATGCTAGTCAAAGGCCTTTGACCAGATGGAAATGGACGGGAGGGCATTTTTTAAGGGCACATAACAGCGGAGGGGAAAATTTTAGCACACTTGAAAAGTAGGGGCCAATTTGATTGTTGGGTTCAAGTTAATGGCTGAAATGTAAATGACCCATCAATCTAACATGATATAGAATATATGTTTGCCTAGGATGCAAAAAAATATGCTAGTTTAGTTGCTCAAAGTGTTTTGAGTGTGCATGTAACCCAAGCTAAGCAAAATAATAGGAATAATTTGTCCCATGCAAAGGGAGTTGTGAAGGAACGTTCTATTCGCATCATTATTGATGGAGGGAGTTGCAACAACTTAGCAAGCATGGCGTTGGTGGAGAATTTATCCTCCACCACAGGACCACATCCTCATCCATAAAACATTCAATGGTTTAACAATAGGTTAAGATTAAGGTAACACACTCTATCCTATGCACTTTAGTATTATTGCATATGCTGATTTTGTTGATTGTGATGTGGTACCCATGCAAGCATGCTCTCTTTTACTTGGTAGACCATGGCGATTTGATAAATAAAATGTACAAAATGGTAGAACGAATCAGTATACTATTATTCATAAGGATACAAATATTGCTTTACTTCCTATGTCTCCTGAACAAATTGTGAAAGATTATCTTGCTAGAGCTAAGAAAAACAGGAGCAAAAAAAGAGTGAAAACCAGATTGTGGCTAAAGAGTTTGAGAAACAACATAAGAGTAATAGCGCACCTTCTCATGTTGCTAATAAAATTAAATTTACTCCTCCGTGTATGCTTTCTACAAAGTTTGATATTATTTATTGGATGCTAGTCAATCTTTTTACTATGCTTTTGCGTGCAAAGCGTCATAATTTCATTTGAGGAATTGCATCATATTGTCACTAAACTTTTGTAGGAGTTCATTGACGTCTTTCCACAAGACATGCCACTGGGATGATCATCTATTCGAAGGATTAATCATTAGATTGACTTCCCGGTGCCTCATTGCCCAACCGTACGCCATACCATACTAATCCAAAAGGATTGAAGGAGATTCAGCTTCAAGTACAGGAGCTACTCGACAAAGGTTATATGCATGAACCCCTTAGTCCTTGTGTGGTTCTTGTTATATTAGTGCCAAATAAATATGGAACACAATTCGTTATCGTCATCATGTTCCCAGATTAGATGATATGCTTGATGAATTAAGTGGCTCTACTATGTTCTCCAAAGTTGATTTGCGTAGTGGATGCCATCAAATTCATATGAAATTAGGATATGAATTGAAAACAACATTTAAAACTAAGATTGGATTACATGAGTGGTTAGGAATGCCTTTGGGTTTAAGTAATGTACCTAGCACTTTCATGAGTTTGATGAACGAAGTTTTACGTGCTTTTATTGGACAATTTGTGGTAGTTTATTTTGATGATACACTGATTTATAGAAAATCTTTGAAGGAAAATTTTGATCATTTATGTGATGTTTTTATTGCTCTATGTGAAACACAGTACTTTGTAACCTTTGTAAGTGCACCTTTTTCCCCGACCGGGTATCTTTTCTTGGCTATGTAGTGTGACGCCCCCAATTTGCGATCATGTACTAATCATACACGCAATGTACACGATCGAAATCAGGGAGTCACCATAGGAATATCACAGCACAACTCTATAAATAAAATAATTCAAGCTTTATATTACAAGTCAGGGGCCACGAGGGCTCGAATACAGCAGCTCGAGAGCATAAAGTTAGTGGAAGCAATAGTATCTGAGTACAAACAAAAATAACATGTTTGCCTTAAGAAGGCTAGCACAATCACTACTCGACGATCGAAAAGGCGAGGCCTCCTACCTAGGAACCTCCAAACTACTCCTGGCCATCGGGGTCTCGACGATGTAGCAACCACCAGGGATCTTTTGATCCTGGACTCCAACGTCTGATTCCAGCAACCATGTAGAAAACAAATATAGAAAAGCAAGAGGGGGTGAGTATCTAGCATACTCGCGAGTCTTACGTCCAGGCATCTAAGCATTTATGCAATTGTATAAAATGGAAAGGGGAGTCTATATAGTGGACTAAACTGCATAAAGCAAGAGTAAAGCGGGGAGAAGCTAGCCCTATCGAATACTAGCATCTTCAAGCGATCTTGCAGCAATAGATGAGAATAGCCAACAGTTTATGAGGTTGTTATAATAATGATATACATATAGCAGTAATAACATCAAGTCCCGAGATCCTTTCTCGACATCCCGGCGAGAAAGCAATCCCAGGAACCATATCAACAATTCATAATGTAGAAATGATGGTTTAAGTTGTAGTTGCGGATACGAATACAACACCGAGCATCTTGTTACCGTGGACACGACTATTCGAATAGATTTACTCCCTGCAAAGGTGCACAACTTTACCCTATACGCTCGGACCCCAGGTCTCGTACACCTTATTCAGGCATGTCCGACCCAGGTAATCCGACACACCGTAGACCATCCTAGGCTCAACAGAGAGGCCAACACGCCGGTCTAAATCCTAAGTATGCAAGGACTTTGGACTTCGCCCTTTGTACTCCTGCACGATGCGTGGGTGGCCGGCGAAGCAGACTCACCTGTCTCAACAAGAGCACAGGAGGCTCGTCCAATCCCGACAATCAGCCCGCAAAGGTAGTGACGTCTTAAGATCTTTCGAACGAGAACATACGACACTGGGGAGCCCATACTCCTTATCCCGCGCAGAGGTTGTGCATAATAGGCATATAGCCAATCAAATCACTGACACCAATCCATTAGCATTTTATTAATATCTCGCGGAGACGACCGTTATCGTCGCTCCGACTAGGTAACATGCAGACAGCAGATAGTAGTCAGGCCCACCTCTGTCTCTCTCTCTCTCCAGACGGTAACCGACTTCCCTGTCAACTCGTACATCTCGCGGGTACCAACAAGTTGACCCGTATCCTTACCTTATCTCGCGGATGCTCTTGGAGGTGCACGACTCTCGTAATGCCTCTCGCGGGCACCATAGGGCCGCCCGACTCCTTACCTTGTAAACACCGTGCTTCAGGTCCCTACCCTTAAGTGGCGACCGAAGGTTTCACCCCACTTGATTAACAATTCCACTGAGACATCATCGGGAGTGAGCTAAAGAGGAATCACCCTCGATGAGATCACTCTCGATGGTGCTACACTACAGAGCCGACAACAAGAGTGATATAAGAGGAATCACCCTCGATATCACTATCGATGCGACTCGAAAGAGCCTAGCGGTTGTAAGGGCCCTTAGCAGTGTCGGAGCTCGATACCGTTGAAGTTGAAATAATGTACTGCTCTCGCGTTCACTCCGAGAGTGAGCACGCCCGATAACTAAGCATAGCTGCCGGACAAGGGCGTAGGGCCAACTGATGTAGTAGTATAACTAGAGCAGCATAGGATATAGGTAGGGTACAATAGTAAAGGGTCGACAATGACAGGTAATGCAATAGAATAGGAATTAACGTGCAGCAGCGGCAATGCCTAATGCAAGAAATATTACGGAAAAGGTACTTGATATCTAGGAGAGGGGAATGGCTCTGCTTGCCTGGAAGCTCAACAATGGTGGTCTGGTTGTCGACGTAGTAGTTGTACCCAGCAACATCGGCGGCGGCAGTGTCGGGGTATACTAGAGAATAAGGGCGGAACAATAAATACACGACACTAATAGCAACACATATAAAAGACATGGAAAATTTTAAGCTAGGTGCGAACTAACGCGGTGCTACACGTTGCAAACGAAGTGGAATTAAAACGGAATGTTTTACCGGCTCCTGGCGTCTGCCGGACATATGATCAGAGGGGGACTGTTCCACGTTCGGTCTGTTAGAGGGTGGTGGTGGGTATTGGGTGTCCTATTCATATTCGTTGTATTTTTCTGATCAAGTTTGATATATAAATTATTTAAATTTGACTTACGGTTTAAAAGATATTCAATTTCAAAGTTCTAAATCATTTAATCATTTTCTGGAATTTGTTTTATTATTTAAATCAAACATTATCCAAAAAAAGTGCACTGACAAGAGGGGCCCACATGTCATTGGGAGTTTATTTAATTTAAACTCAAACAGGGATTAAATAGAGGGGGGTCCCACATGTCATACACTACATATTTCAATTAACCATTTAATTAAATTTGACTCCTACTGGGGGCAGGTATCATAGACTGAGTGACTTACTTAAGAAATATTATTAGCCTAAAAAGGCTGGGCCCACTTGTCATTCTCACAGGGGGTTATCACTGGTTTATGATAAAAGTGGTTAATTAAAAGGGGCTAGGCCCACATGTAATACACAGCCAGGGTGATTAGTTTAGCGCTAATAGTATTTCTGATGTGGGGCTCCACATGTCATTGACATGGGTGGCCGTCGGCGGCGAGGCCGAGCTCACCGGCGACGAGAGTTTGCTCGCCATAGGCCACGGGGTTATGCTTGTATAGGCTCAATCAAACCGGCGTGGAGCCACACGTCGGTTGGGGGTGGTGCCATCGCCGGAGGTTCGCCGGAGCGACGACAGCGAGCACGCACGCGGCTCCCGGAGTACGACATGGACGGGCGTGGCTATTCGGGTGCGTTCGGGACAAATGGAAGGCCCATGGGGCATCTAT
This sequence comes from Bromus sterilis, assembly GCA_950022295.1. Taxonomy (NCBI): domain Eukaryota; kingdom Viridiplantae; phylum Streptophyta; class Magnoliopsida; order Poales; family Poaceae; genus Bromus; species Bromus sterilis. The sequence goes on along the minus strand of OX465599.1, from coordinate 137,143,443 downwards.
GCGCGGCGGTGAACGTGATGGTGGCGCGCACGGGACCCAATGGTCGACGTGGCTACCCCAACGACGAGCGCGCACGGTGGCGGCTCGGCCACGAGGAGGGCGACGAATATGGCGAGAAATGGCCAAAGGGGAAGGTTGGCAGCGGGAAAGTTACTCACGGTGAGATCACCGAGGTTGGCACCGGGCACAGGGAGGGCTCGGAGCGGCCAAAATCGGAGTCGGTCGCCGGCGGGCTTGAGGAAGAAGACAAAGACGATGTGCTCATTGTAGGGCTTCTCCGCTCGAATCAATCTGTGCAGGCGAGGTGGACGACGACGACGGTCCTCACGGACATGGTGGCGGGGCACGGGGACGGTGTTGGCCACGCGAGCTCACGCAGTGGCGACCATGACGGCTCGGTGAGGAACGCCGAGGGCGAGGGGGGTGAGTGAGATCTAGGGTTTATAGGGTTCCGGGGAGTCAGTCTTATCCACGGGGAGGGCACACTGTAGCGGCGCGGCCAAGCGGGTTCGACGGCGATGAGCGGCTCGGTCGCCATGTCGACGCGAATAGGGGAACAGTGAAGAAGAATGAGGGAAGTTGGCTAGGCCTTGGACGGGCTTTGCCCAGGGCGACATATAGATCTTTTATATTTCTTTTCTTTTCTTTTCTGTTGTATTTTCTTTCAACATTTGCTTTTTTTAAAGCGTGGCACATGCTCCAAAAGCTCCAATATTTGTGTTGCTCATAATTATAGTGCTACAAAAAGTTTGGGGAAAAAATTCATCTGAATTTTATATAAAGTGCAACTGATTAAAATGGGTTGTTTTAGCCACAGTTTTGATTTATTTAATATAGTCAAACTTGATAATAAAATCCCATTGTTATAGTGTCATGACCCACTGACTTTTAGGCATTTAATAAAATTGTTTGCACAATTTTTAGTTAAAGTTTAATTTCCAATTTGATTTAGGCTATTCAATTAAGTTGAATTTGACTTGGGTATGATCAAGGGGGATTAATGACTTGCTAATCAGAGAGAATTTTCATTAACAAAAGGGTTGTTGTTGCTAGACACTGAGGGTTTTACAAATCTCCCCCACTACAAGAAATCTCGTTCCGAGATTTAAAGGGGTGGAGTAAGCAGTAAAGTTTTGGTTTCTTATTCTAACGAATCTCCTGGTCCTTGCTTCCCTTCTCGAGAGAGTCAACCCTTCTCGTTGATGTCTTCATTTCTCTGCATCAGTGCATCTCGATGAGTTTTCATCCTTCCTTCGGGGGCTTCGTCGTACTTACGAATGGGCTAGGAGGAAAAACTTAAGGGGGTCGGATCGATACCACGTTAACCGACCGAGGTTGTCCGAGGAAATGGGGTACATAGTATCTCTCGAGTTTAAACCCAGGGGAATACATCGAGAGTATCAAAAGAAGGTATGAGAAGTTCCAAGAGGATATGCATGCATTCGATGTCGATGACGGATGACTAAAAGGGGTCCAGAGCATCAGGAACAAGCACTGAGTCTGATATCAGACTAAATATCACAAGGTAGGTGACAAGAGTCAGGTTTCGGTCCTGTGGAACTGTAATCAGGGTGGATCAAGAATAGGAAGGGTGGTGACATATTATGTGATCACGATGCAAGGTGGTCAGAGAACAACTTGTCAGCTATGTCGGCAACAACGTCGGTACCAAGGGAGAGGGACAAAGAGAACCATTTTCCCGCTCGTTAAGACGAGGCGGACCAATTGGCAAGGATCTCGTCCATTGGGATATTTTTATGAATCTATACAACAAACAACAGAAGCAAAGGATACAAGTCCGAAATCATAAGGCTGACGACATGGAGTAGATGATACCATTAGCTGGAGGCATCTTGTGTCAAAGTAATTCATCAATGATTTAGGACACAAGGGTACGGTAGATAGTAATCCACCAAAAGGACAGGTGGAGTACAGAGAGTATAGTGTGAGTATCGGTACTCAACCATAAGAATAAATAATGCAAGGGCATCGGATGATAGAGGCATCTGAATAATTCGATGATTGAATTCAAAGGAATTATGATTTCTTGAATGAAGGATCGGAAGCAGACGCTCCAATAAAAAGATGAGTAAGTTGAATAGAACTTAACGGTCAATCAATCAAGGTTTGATTTACCGAGAACTAGTTCCTGTATGTAATGAGGTCTGAGCCGAAAGAATGATTTTATAGGGATCAACGGATGATTGTGTGCACTTGCACATATGATGATTCAATACAATCGGAAGGGCAATGACGAGGGATGTTAATGAAGGATACTAGACATATGTAATTAACCATAGGGCAAGAAGGGAAGAAGAATCTCCAAAGGCAGTAGGCTGCCGAGGATTCTCAAAACATCGGAGAATATTTCAAGCTATATTCTAACAACAAGAGAAGATGAGAATGAAAGTATGAATGAAAGGTGTATCTATTTATTCATACAGACTTATCGGTGACAGGGAATTGTAAAGGTGATGGGCACATAGGGTCTTGATAATTTATCAGAGAGTACCTTCGGAATCTTCTTGTGAATCAGGTGATCATGTGCAATGGGGGGGCTCTCCGGGAGGAAGTAGTCACGAGAACCTAGAGTTAGAGTTAGAAAAATCTTTAACCCAAAAGAATGAGAGAGTAGAGTCCTAGAGTAAAGGTCCTGAGAAAAAGATCCTAATACCACCCAATTTGTGACGTGGGCCAAAAAGACACACGACATTGTTAGTAAAGTCATTTTGCAAAGACTAGACTCAACTTCGACCAAAGAGTTGGAAGGGTGTTTCCTACAGGCAGTCAGCTCTATTACCAACTTGTGACGCCCCCGATTTGCGATCATGTACTAATCATACACGCAATGTATACACGATCAAAATCAGGGAGTCGCCGTAGGAATATCATAGCACAACTCTATAAATAAAATAATTCAAGCTTTATATTACAAGCCAGGGGCCACGAGGGCTCGAGTACAACAGATCGAGAGCACAAAGTTAGCGGAAGCAATAGTATCCGAGTACATACACAAATAACATGTTTGCCTTAAGGAGGCTAGCACTAACACTACTCAATGATCGAAAAGGAGAGGCCTCCTGCCTGGGAACCTCCAAACTACTCCTGGCCATCGAGAGTCTCGACTACGTAGCAAGCATGGGGGATCTTTTGCTCTTGGACTCCAACGCCTGATTGCAGCAACCGTGCATAGAAAACAAAGATAGAAAATAAAGAGGGGTGAGTATCTAGCATACTCGCGAGTCTTGTGTCCAGGCATCTAAGCATTTATGCAATTGTATCAAATGGAAAGGGGAGTCTATATAGTGGACTAAGCTGCAGAAAGTCAGAGTCAAGCGGGGAGAAGTTAGGCCTATCGAAGACTAGCATCTTCTATCGATCTTGCAGCAGTAGATGAAAATAGCCAACAGTTTATGACGTTTTTATAATAATGATATACATATAGCAGTAATAACATCAAGTCCCGACATCCTTTCTCGACATCCGACGAGAAAGGAATCCCGGGAACCATGTCAACAATTCATAATGTAGCAATGATGGTTCAAGTTGTAGTTGCGGATACGGATACAACACCGAGCGTCCTATTACCGTGGACACGGGTATTCGAATAGATTTACTCCCTGCAGGGGTGTAAAACTTTACCCTATATGCTCGGACCCCCGTCTCTCGTACACCTTATTAAGGCATGTCCGACCAAGGTAATCCGACACGTCGTAGACCATCCTAGGCTCAACAGAGAGGTCAGCACACCGGTCTAAATCCTAAGTACGCAAGGACTTTGGGCCTTCGCCCTTTATACTCCTGCACATTGCGTGGGTGGCCGGCGAAGCAGACTCACCTGTCTCAACAAGACCACAGGAGGCTCGTCCAATCTCGTTAATCATCCCGCAAAGGTAGTGACGTCTGAAGAGCTTTCGAACGAGAATGTACGACGCCGGGGAGCCCATACTCCTTATCCCGCATAGAGGTTGTGCGTAATAGGGCATATAGCCACTCAGATCACTGACACCGATCCATTAGCATTTTATTTATATCTCGCAGAGACGGTCGTTATTGTCGCTCCAACTAGGTAACATGGGGACAACGAACAATAGTCATGCCCACCTCTCTCTCTCTCTCCAGGCGGTAACCGACTAACCTGTCGTCCCGTACATCTCGCAGGTACCAACAAGGTGACCCGTCTCCTTACCTTATCTCGCCTACGCTCTTGGAGGAGCACGACTTTCGTAATACCTCTCACGGGCACCGTAGGTTCGCCCGACTCCTTACCTTGTAAACACCATGGTTCAGGTCCCTACCCTCGAGGGGAGACCGGAGGTGTCACCCTCATTGGTCCCCACTTGATTAACAGTTCAACTGAGACATCATTGGAAGTGAGCTAAAGATGAATCACTCTCGATGAGATCACCCTCGGTGGTGCTACACTACAGAGCCGACAACAAGAGTGATATAAGAGGAATCACCCTCGATATCACTATCGATGCAACTCGATAAAGCCTAGCTGTTGTAAGGGCTCTTAGCAGTGTCGGAGCTTGGTACCGTTGAAGTTGCAATAATGTATTGTTCCCGCTTCACTCCCCGGAGTGAGCACGACCCGATAACTAGCATAGCTGACGGACAAGGGCGTAGGGCCAACTGATGTAGTACTATAACTAGAGCAACATAGGATATAGGTAGGGTACACTAGTAAAGGGGAAACAATGACATGTAATTCAATAAAATAGGAATTAACGTGCAGCAGCAACAATGCCTAATGCAAGAAATAGTACAGAAAAGGTAGGTGATATCTGGGAGAGGGGAATGGCTCTGCTTTCCTGGAAGCTCAGCAATAGTGCTCTGGTCGTCGACGTAGTAGTTGTACCCAGCAACGTCGGCAGCGGCAGTGTCGGGGTCTACCGGAGAATAAGGGGGAGAAACAATAAATTCACAACACTAATAGCAACACAGATAAAAGACATGTCAACCATTAATCTAGGGGTGAACTAACGCCATGCTACACGTTGCAAACGAAGTGGAATTCAAACGGAATGTTTTACCGGCTCCGGTCATCTGCCAGACAGATGAACCAAAGGGGAAATGTTCCACATTCGGTATGTTAGAGGGGGTGGTGGGTATGTGGGTGGTGTATTCATATTCGTTGTATTTTTCTGATCATGTTTGATATATAAATTATTTAAATCTGACTTACGGTTTAAAAGATATTCAATTTTAAAGTTCTAAATCATTTAATCATTTTCTGGAACTTTTTTTATTATTTAAATAAAAAATTATCCAAAAAAGTGCACTGACAAGGGGGACCGACATGTCATTGGGAGTTAATTTAATTTAAACTAAAACAAGGATTAAATAGAGGGGGGTCCCACATGTCATACACTTCATATTTCAATGAACCATTTAATTAAATTTGATTGCTACTGGGGGGCCAGGTGTCATAGACTCAGTGACTTAATTAAGCAATTTTATTAGCTTAAAAGGCTGGGCCCACTTGTCATTCTCACTGGGGTTTATCACTGGTTTATTATAACAGTGGTTAATTAAAATAGGCTAGGCCCACATGTAATACACATCCAGGGTGATTAGTTTAGCGCTAATAGTATTTTTGACGTGGGGCCCCACATGTCATTGACATGGGTGGCCGCCGGCGGCAAGGCCGAGCTCACCGGCGACGAGCGTTTGCTCGCCACAGGCCACATGGTTGTGCGTGTCCGGGCTCAATCGAACTAGCATGGAGCCGCACGTCGGTTGGGGGTGGTGCCATCGCCGAAGGTTCGCCGGAACGACAGTGGCGAGCACACGTGCGGCGGCCGGAGCGTAGACGGGCACGGCTATTCAAGTGTGTTCAGGACAAATGGAAGTCCCATGGGGCATCTATGCGTGGCGGTTAACATGATGGTGGCACGCACGGGACCTAATGGTTGCCATGGCTACGCCGGCGACGAGCGCGCATGGTGGCGGCTAGGTCACGAGAGGGGCGACGGCTACGGCGAGAAAGGGCCTAAGGGGAGGGTTGGCGGCGGGAAAGTAGCTCACGGTGAGCTCGTCGAGGTTGGTAGTGGGCGCGGGAAGGACTCTGAGCGGCCGAAATCAAAGTCGATCGCCGGCGGGCTTGAGGAAGAAGACGAAGACAATGCGCTCGCTGTAGGGCTTCTCCGCTCGAATCAATCGGTGCAGGCGAGGTGGATGACAACGACGGTCCTCACGGACATGGTGGTAGGGCACGGGGACGGTGTTGGCCACGTGAGTTCACGTAGTGGTGGCCATGGCGGCTCGATGAGGCGGGGAACGACGAGGGCAAGGGGGTGAGTGAGATCTAGGGTTTCTAGGTGGTGCGGGGAGTCGGTCTTATCCACGGGGAGGGCGCATTGTAGCAGCACGACCGAGCGGGTTCGACGATGATGAGTGGCTCGGTCGCCATGTCGACGCAAACAGGGGAACGGTGAAGAAGGAGGGAGGTGGGTTGGGCCTTGGTTGGGCTTTGCCCAGGGCGACAGATAGATCTTTTATATTTGTTTTCTTTTATTTTATGTTGTATTTGTTTAGTCAACATTTTCTTTTTGTAAAGTGTGACACATGCTCCAAAAGCTCCATTTGTGTTTCTCATAATTATAGTGCTACAAAAAGTTTGGGGCAAAACAAAATTCATCTGAATTTTATATAAAGTGCAAATGATTAAAATTGGTTGTTTTAGCCACAGTTTTGATTTATTTAATATAGTCAAACTTGATAATAAAATCACATTCCTATAGTTTCATGACCCACTGACTTTTAGGCATTTAATAAAACTGTTTGCACACTTTTTAGTTCAAGTTTAATTTCCACTTTGATTTAGGCAATTCAATTAAGTTGAATTTGACTTGGGTATGATCAAGGGGGATTAATGACTTGCTAATCAGAGAGAGTTTTCATTAACAAAAGGATTACTCTTGCTTGACACTGAGGGTGTTACATGTTGTTACTCCACAGGGAATTAAAGTTGATCAAGTAAAGATTGAGTTGATTGAGAGTTGGTCGCAGCCCAAAACGGTCACACAAGTGAGGATTTTTCTTGGCCTCGCTGAATTCTATAGGAGTTGTGTGAGAGATTTCAGCATCATTGTTGCACCTCTCAATGAGCTTACACGCAAGATTTTTTTTTTGGGTACCGCATAAGAAGAAGCCTTCACGATATCTAAAGATAAGTTAACACATGGTACTTTGCTCTAACTTCCTAATTTTAATAAGACTTTTGAGCTTGAACGCGATGCTAATGGGATTGGTTTGGGAGGTGAGTTACTACAAGATGTTAAACATGTTGCATATTTTTCTAAAAAATTGAGTGGGCCTAGTTTAAACTATTCTACTTATGATAAGGAATTATATGTTCTTGTTCGAACGTTAGAAACTTGGCAACATTATTTATGGCTCAAAGAGTTTGCATACATTATGATCATGAACCTTTGAAACATATATGAAGTCAAGCAAAACCGAACCCTAGCTTGAACTATTCATGTAAATAATTTTGAGTAGCCCACTCGTGGTCATGATTGTCATCGCGGAATTAGATTTCTTCACGAGCTTGCCAGCTTCACATGCTTCATAGAGGCGATCATATCAAATTTTACATCGGCAATTCGCACTATGTGCTTTTTTTCACCAATGTCTGCAAGTTTCTCATACCTACATGACAAGCCTTCGATGCCACATCCAATCCTTTGTAGCATTTTCAAGCAAACAGGTGGCAACTGAGGTACCCTTAGAAGGCGAGGTATTATACTTTGTTTTTGTCACTAGCTTATTCCAACTTTGCTTATGTCACTCTAGAATTTGACTTATCATTTTTGCCACTCTTAGCTTTTGACAATAGATCACAAATGTCATTCTATAGCAAAATCAATAATTTTCATTTCACTTTTGCCACCCTTAGCTTATGACAATGTATCACAATTGCCACTGAAAAATTATTGCTTTTGCCACGAAATAGCAATTATGATTTATTGTCAGAAGCGAAGAGTGGCAAAAGTGATAAGTTCAATTCTAGAGCGGTATAAGCAAAGTTGGCAAAATCTAGAGTGGCAAAAACAAAGTTTTCCCATTATAATTCTAAGAGAAAACTACACATCTCATAGAAGAGAATTATACTAGCATGCCCATATCACAAAGCTTAAGAATAGACATGAGATTAAATCCAAGGGATTTAACCAACATAGCCTTAAACTTTACCTAACCTAGTTACCTTTCCTTTGTTGTGTTTTTTTTACCTTGAAAGCAGTACGAGAGGCTCCTATTGCTATATTGAATTACATCAAATATAGTATGTAAGAGGAGCAAGTTTACCTTAGCTTCAATAAAACTCTTGTCACTGGCCCGTTAGAAGGTATATAAGACAAGCCAGAGTCCATTATTTACCAGGGGTCTACACCATATTGCATACAATCTCTTACCATCGCTAGCAAATCGCGGAAGCTAATGGACTTATTTGTCAAAAGTTTAGGATGAGATGTAAACGAAAAAAACGTGATCCCGTTTTAGGACTACCCGGAAAAAAAACCTAGGTGAATGGCATGCCTAAACGCAAAAACTGTCGCCCGCGCTGAAGTTTCACCCCTGCGGCCCTTTGCCTACGAACGTTTACATCATCTGTTTAAGCAAAACTATTTGAGGTGATGTATAATGTTTTTTATGTATAAGTACTTTTATTATGCCCAAGATACATCACCTGTTAGAGATGCTCTGAATCCCGAAACTGTTATTTTGCTTACTTCTCAAGCAAGTTCAGCATGCTGTTACCGCTCGGTATGAGCGGTTATCTATCTTACAAAAAAATCAGCAAACTGTTGGAAAGTGCACAGACCTCCATTACCAACCGCTAGAAGCTACAAATATGCTCACGCTCAGCCACACATGACACATGCAAGGAAAGGGTTATCTATCTTACAAAAAAATCAGCAAGCTGTTGGAAAGTGCACAGACCTCCATTACCAACCGCTAGAAGCTACAAATATGCTCACGCTCAGCCACACATGACACATGCAAGGAAAGTAGAGGCGAATTCGACCCAGGAAAAGGAAGCAATTTTCTATCGGCAAGTTGCAGGCAAGGCATGCAGATAAATCGGTCGTGATCGCAATCCACAAGTGCCAGCGAAAGTCACTCGTAATAACGATGCTAACCCCATTGTGAACCGGGAGAAAATGGCAAATATAATAAATAAAGCAGAAATAGCACAAGCAAATGCTACTATGATCTTATCCACCACTTCGTTTACAGGGCCCAGGCAAGATATGCAGTAGATTCACAACTGTCTAATAAACTTCTAAACTGCCTTGAATTACAGAGCTTACTGTGAACCACTACTAGGTCATATATGGTGAGATCTGATTCTTAAAACATACAGCTGAAGTAGGAGCAGAAAAGACTGACATACAAAAAGCCAGTTTAGTAGTACAAGAGATCAATTAATTAAACCAAAGTCTGGAAGAGGTCTTGAGCGACCATAGCTAGGTAGTGGAGGGTGAGATCATCGCCGTTTGTATAAGCAAGGTTTCAACTGGGGCCAATCAATGTTTTTCACCACCTTACTCTTTTCCTGCCGAGATCAAGTCAAAACACAGCATTCAGTGTTGAATAAAAACTATGTCAATGATGCAATTGTTAATCGTCACTCAGGGGTGGCTAACAGAGGTAGGATATAGCGTGACTAACCTTTTTTCTGAAATAAAACAGGACAAACATTCTGTTGTTCTCATCCTGCAGAAAACAACAAATTAGCAACTAACAAAATGTACCAGGGCACTCTTCTTCTTTCATACTACTCCCTCCGATCCATATTAATGGACTTAAGTTTGTCTACATACACATGTATCTAGTCTAAATACTTAACTAGATACATACGAATCTAGAAAAAGTTGAGTCTATTAATATGGATTGGAGGTAATATTAAATTATGCCCATGTCATTATGTCAATACAAAACAAACTGTGTATGTACATCACTGCATCAGTATGTCAGAAGACTCCAAAGTCCAACTGATGTGGGGCAATCCTTTGACATCACCATGGACACCACTCCCATCTCCCACGCCACCGAGTGGACCTTTGACAAGAGATCAAGCACGTGTAATTGAAGCGAAGGTGAACTCGTTCCTTCATATGAGACATGGGTTCTACCTCACACGGAGACCCTATGCATCATTAGGTACCAAGAGGACCAAGCAGGCAACCATGGAGAAGCTAAAGGACAAGGCAAAGTGACCGTGGAAGAGTCAAACGTGAAGGCCAACAGAGAAGAGGAAAGGAGGAGCAAAAGGAGCGGTCTCGGCCTTGACCGGACTGTCCGGTCCCCATGGACCGAACTGTCCGGGCCTTACAGAAAGGAGGGCGGCAGCCGGCTAGAAAGAATGGATACGGCTAAACTTGCCGAATCACCATGCTGAATCGGCTGGGCACGGTGACACAGCCGGACACGCGTATCCGGCCGTATTTTCTGTATTTCCTGAAATACAAATTAAAAAAAAGGATGACACGGCTAGGACACATAGGGGATACATGAGGCCCGAGTTGGTGCCCGCCCGATAGGAAACCTTGTTTTGTTTGCAGATCCATTCACGGGCGAGAACAAAAGCAGAGCTGGGAAACCTCCTCCGGTAGTCGACGCCACAAATAGGGTTTCATGGACTCGCCACCGCCACCGCCACCAACGCAAATGGAATCGCCGCCGTCCCCAAAGTGCACCAGCCTCTCCTTTGAACAGAAACTAAGCTGGAGCAGCTAACCACGGCTGCCCCAAACCGCGAGTGCTCCCTCATGGATTGGTGGCTCAACACGAAGCAAAACACACCCAAACTGATGCGCAAGGGACTGGCCTCCATCACCCTCCTCACGCCCTTAATGATATGGAAGCATTGCAATCTGCAACAGCTGCATATTTGAAGGCATGCAGCCCTCCGTACACGCCCTGGTGGACATGATCAAGAGCGAGGCCACACTCTGGGCGAGGGCAGGTGCTCGTGGCCTTCAGGTCATTCAACAATCCACTTGGGATGTGCACTGAGTGTAAACCATTCCCCTGTATTTGCCTCTTAGGAGGTTGTAATCCAAACCTGTCTTTTCAATGCAATGAAACGCAAAGTCTTTGTGTTTTCTCGAAAAAAATTAAGCTGGAGCAGGTAACATCGAGTCATCGACCTCTTTCTTTCATCTATTTGAATTGATTTGTTGTTGAGCTGCTGCTTGCTGTTGCTGCTCGCCATGACATGGCTGTTGGTGCTCGCCAAGTTGCCATGCCCTTGCTGTTGGCCTGTTGCTGCTCGACATGCCCTTGCTGTTGCTGCTGGTTAGTTGCTTGATTGCTCCCCTATGTTGTTCATGTTCTGCTGCTGCTGCTACTTGCTTGTTGCTTCCCCATGTCGTTCCCGTGTTGCTACTTGCTTGGTTGATTGAATGCTTATTGCTGCTGCTACTTGGTTCATTTTAGGGAACATTGCATCTGGGAGCGGCGCCACTGCTGGAAGCCAAACATCCGTGGGTGAGAGTGAAGGAGGACAACCTGGACCTAGACCTAGGGATGAAAATTGGAGTGGAAACTTTCCGCTTTTCCGGAGGACAAAATGGAAATGGAGAGTAAATATGGAAACGGAAATGGAAATTTGCAAAAGAGAAATGGAAGTGGAAATGTTTACGTGGAAACGGAAACAAAAACAGAATTGTGTTTTCCGGCGGAACAGAGATGGAAATGGAACTTCCCGTTTCCGTGAATATGGAACTTCCGCTTTTACTATGGGACTAGGTCTGCTTTATTTCCCAAGAACCAAGCAGCACCAAGATCCGTCCGTTTCCGGTCCATTTTCATCCCGGCTGGACCTGGTGCTGTGGATCCGAAATATCCTCTCTGGGCTTATGTTCAGAGAGTTACCACTGAAGTTGGTACTGCTTCGACTGGTAGCTGTGGAGGAAACATCAAATTCATTTGCAATTTTTGCCACAAAACTTATCCAGGCAATTCAAGAGTGAAGACTCATCTACTTCAGATAAAAAAGAAGGATATAGCAACTTGTGATAAAATTACACACCCTGCATTTGAACAGCTTTGTAAGGAGGATAGGGAAGCATATAAACTCATTGAACATGGTATAACTAGGCACACAGTTCCTTTGCCTCCCTATGTGGATTCTGGTCCATCAAGAAAGAGAAAGCAAACAGCTATTGGAGATAGTTTTAATGCTGAGGTCCGACAACAAGCTCATGCTCATATTGCTAGGATGTTTTTCACTGCAGGTGTGGAATTTTGCTTGTTGTTCACTGCATCACAATCTGCTCTTTTTATTAAAGCATGGTAAAATTTCCTGACTTTTTCCATGTTACAGGGCTTCCATTCAATCTTGCAAGGAATCCTAACTTTTGGGCAGCCATCAGTTTTGTTGCGAACAATAGCTTGGGTGGGTATGTGCCTCCTGGATACAATTCATTGAGGACAACACTTCTTGACCAAGAGAAGAAGCACAGTCAAAGGAGCCTAGAACCCATCAAGTCTACATGGCTTTACAAAGGAGTCCCTATTGCGACTGATGGGTGGTCTGATCCTCAAAAGCGACCAATTCTAAACTTCATGGCTGTGATGGAAGGTGGTCCAATGTTCCTAAAGGCAATTGCCACCGAGGGAGAGGTAAGATAGTAGTAGCTGCCCAATTTTGCTTGTCTTTTGGTCCTGTTTGTTGCATATATTGCTTGCTGATTTATTGACTTGTCTTCTCTTCAACCCTCCATTTGTAGATAAAAATCAAGGAATATATCTTTGAGAAGATAAAGGAAGTGATTGAGGAAGTTGGAGTGGAGAATGTGGTTAAGTGGTTACCGACAATGCTCCAAATTGCGAAGCTGCCGGTTTGATGATTGCAGCAAAACATAAGAACATCTTTTGGACTCCTTGCATTGTTCACACTTTAAATCTTGCATTGAAGAACATATGTGATCCAAAGAACAAGGGAACAATTTCTATCTTTGGTTTATCAAAGAGGTCGCCGATGATACTTCTTTTATCAAGAACTTCATCATGGACCATAGCATGAGGCTCTCTATGTTCAATGAGTTCAGCAAACTCAAGTTCCTTCAGATTGCAGAAACTAGATTCGCAAGTGTTGTGATCATGCTCAAGAAGCTTCTTTCAATCAAGGATGGACTTGTTCAAATGGTTGTTCATTCAAATTGGGCTGCATATAGGGTTGATGATATAGCTAAAGCTCAAAAGGTGAAAAAGGTTGTTCTAAATGATCTATGGTGGGATAAGATTGAATACACCGTTTCTTTCACTGACCCTATTTATGCAATGATAAGGTTGACCGGCACGGACAAGCCATGTCTCCACTTGATCTATGAAATGTAGGATTCCATGATAGAGAAGGTATATGATTCTTGCATCTTTCATTAGCATCATTTGATCTTCATTGTTGTGTGCAACATGCTGATTTTATTCGTTGTCTTGTTCGTAGGTCAAAACACCTATCTATCGGTTTGAAGGAAAGGAGCATCATGAAGAGTGTATCTTGTATGACATTATTAAAGAGATCCTTGTTGCCCATTGGACCAAGAGCAATACCCCCCTACATTGTTTGGTTCACTCACTCAATCCAAGGTATAATCTAAACCGAAGTAGCACACTAGCACATACATGTTGTTTGTCATTTCAAGTTCTTAATGTTCAAGTGCCTCAGAGCTTATTTAATTTATGTTTCTACCATTTATGTAATGCACTCCTGAATTGTTAGACTACAGCCATTTGAACTGTTTGCAATGTGGCCACCTGAGCCTTGTAAGCTCCTATCTGTTATGCTTTTAGTGGACTATTTGATGTAGTCAATTTGTCATGGTCTGGTTTTTTTGCTTGTATTTGTAGTATTGCTTCATGTTGGGAGTTTGAGAATTTGAGATTGCAAAACCTAAATGCTATTGGGAGCTAGCATTGCAGATTGGGTAAGCAAACTTCTTTGTTGTTTGTCAACTACCACTTCAGACTATTATGATTTATGTCTCTAATAGACTGATACTAATTCAAGTGATAGCTCAATTTGGAGAGCTGGTGAACAAGGAAGATTATCAGAAACTGGTTGGGAGGTTATTGTACTTGTGTCATACCAGGCCTGACATTCGTATGCAATGGGTGTGGTGAGTATGCATGAACCAAGGAGTGGGAATCTTGATATTGTGCACAGAATCCTGAGATGCTTGAAGGGCACTCCGGGTAAGGGTTGTGGTTTGGGAAGAGCGGACATTTTGAGGTGGATGGCTATAGTGACTCTGATTTGGCCGGTTATCAAGATGATAGAAGGTCAACTTTCGGCTACTGTGTGTTTGTGGGAGGAAATTTGGTGTCATGGAGAAGCAAAAAAACAAAACATTGGCGTCTAGATCAACAGTGGAAGCTGAGTATAGAGCCTTATCTCAAGGGTTGAGTGAGATGCTCTGGGTGAAGCACCTACTGAGCGAGTTGAAACTTCTAAGGAAGGGACCCTTGAGGGTGTGGTGTGACAGTCAGTCAACTATAAGCATTGCTAATAACCCCGTTCAACATGATAGGACAAAACATGTGGAGATTGACCGCTTCTTTATCAAGGAGAAACTTGATGCTGGGATCATCAGCCTTACCCATGTCAGCTCTGGGCAGCAGTTTGCAGATTGCTTGACAAAGAGATTGGGAACAAAGGATTGTAACTTGGCATGTGACAAGATGGGGGATGATAGATATCTACCACCATCTTGAGGGGGAGTGTTGAACCGATATGGGCCTTGCTGCCCAGCACCACTTAAGCCCATCTGGCCCAGCCCATGTGCATGACCTAGAAGAGGAGGAGCAGCCAGCAAGTGGATAAGGCAACACACACACAGGAACACAGCCACCAAGACTGGTACGGGATAGAGAGGAGTGCGCCTTCTCCGCTCAACAGTTTACAAACAAACTTATGGCATTTAGAGTTTAGGGCTTTGGGCTAATTTTAGTAAGGCTATCTGGGTACACAAGGAAGCTAGCAAGTAGCCGAGCACTGTATCATGTGAAAATCTTTCTAGGAATTTTTTAGAAAAGTAAATACGAACCTTTGAAACAAGGGAAAAACCAAGCTGGCTGATGGCTTCAGAAAACTTATCAGGATCAGCACCTCCATTGTTTGGGTCTAGCCTACTCCTCACTTCTGCAATAAGAAGCCAACCACTGCATACGAAATGTGTAAGTACTAAAAAGTGAGCCAAAGACTATTCACAGTAAAAGTGT
Source organism: Bromus sterilis (assembly GCA_950022295.1). NCBI lineage: Eukaryota > Viridiplantae > Streptophyta > Magnoliopsida > Poales > Poaceae > Bromus > Bromus sterilis. The sequence continues at coordinate 137,128,206 of OX465599.1, read as the reverse complement.
ACCATTCGTAATAAAAGTGTAGCAGCCAATTATAAAGCAAACCTTGGCTTAAGGACTCTATTAGCTTCCTGTAGGTAACTCGGAAAGTTGGTTCCCATCAAAGATAGACAAAATATCGCCACATCTACAGAGGATGGCTCCAATGGGGTCTGTGCATAAATGACTACACATTTAGTTGAAGTAACAACTCAGGTACCAAAAGAGACATTTCCGTGTTATATTATACGCTTGGTTCTAAACACACTGACTATGATTTTTTTTCAAAGGGAGAACTGCATAAGATTGGAAATCCAAAAGAAAAGAATAAATGTCCCAAGAATATACTTGATAAAGTCTAATCAGGAGAACAGCAACAAACCATCGTAGTGAATTGTATTGCTGACGACTTAGGTTACCAACATCTCAACTGAAGTCAGTAAATGATTCCTATAGGATGATTTCGTGAAATACTAAAGAGGAGATGAACCAATTGTTGTCAACTAATACACCTACAGTATAAAACTACATTAATCCCACCTTAAATTTAAACAATGCACCTATGTATTGAATATTGGTGATAATAGCTTCTGTTTCTAATACACGAATACCATACTAATATCAGGAATGTTTAGTGTTGAAAGATACATCATGAAAAAACCCTTTTACAAAACCCCATTCCCTTAACGGGGTAAATGCATTCAATTGTCAGTAGCGCATGCTGGTTACAACTGTTAAAGAGTATTCGTATAGGTCTAGGAGTCCTTATTAAACTAGATCTATTTCTCTTGTCCCCCAAGTCATGTACTACCTCCGATCCATAATAAGTGTCGCTCATCTAGTACAAAGTTTGTACTAGCTTAGTACAAAATCTGCGACACTTATTATGGGTCGGAGGGAGTAATATATATATGCCCCATGGGCTATTCAATATAGACAAGTTGCATCATAACATTGGTATCATCAGCCCAGATTTAGAAAAAAAAATCGACGCCGCAATTCGCCCTCCTGATCCAATTCCACGCCGCTGTTTCTTTCTCGCCGGATATTGCTGTTGTCCGCTGGTCAACATTCCTGATCCCGCACGGCATCTGCCGCTAATTCCACCTCCCTCCGATCTGATCCCGTGGATCGTCCGCTGTAGATGACTGTCATGTCGTTCGTCTCCGACCCGCCCGGCGCCGGCTCCACCCGCGCAAGCAGCTGCTCCCCGCATGTGCTGTGAGGGCTTCTGCTGCTGCTCCCCACGTGCGCTGTGTGGACAGCGTGGTTCAGCTGTTGACAGCCACGTGAGGCAGCTGCCGGCCCGCTGCTCCCCTATGTATCTGCCGCGTGGGCACATGCAGGCCAGCTGCTCCCCTTGCGCTGCGCGGCATCCGCAGATCAACCTAGTGTGTGGTGCTACTCCCGTTTTTCTACACCACCACGTCGACGCTATAGCCGCCTGTGAACTCGCCTGCTTCTGATCAGTTGGAAAAAAAACAGGTGCTACGGGGTGCTGCTACTATTGTTGGCTGCTACATCTACCTGCTGCTACATGATGATGATCACTCTACACCTGGTAGGCACTAGGGTTCTACCGGGTCTAGGGCGTAGGCTGTAGGGGAAGGAGGGAGGTTGGCGTGGGCTTGAGCGCGGCTGCCAGCGGCGGGGCGCCGTCGTGCGTGTGAGAGGAGGCGGTGGCTGCTGTTGGCGGCGGCTAGGGTTAGGGCTCGGCTCCCAAGGGAAGCCAAGCAAATAAACTTTGCTTATTCTTTGCTTAATTCCAAAACGAGTCTTACAAGAGTTTATATAAGCTGCCTCTGAAAATAAACCCTAAGATAAGTTGGGCTAAGCTCTTTAACTAAACGTGCCCATTGGGCCAGGTGACGCCGGCCATAACATCTCTTCCCGCCCGCGCAAACAGCTCGTCCTCGAGCTGGAAGTCCAGAAAGTGCTGGCAGGTGTCAAGTGATTCCCTCGGCGACCACCGCGTCAAGTGGGGCGGGCAGGTTGCCCCGCACGGCAGCGGCGGCGTCCGCCTCGATGTAGTCCGCGGCCTCCAAGTAGAAGAGTTGCGGACAGACGTGGCCCCGAACGTAGGGCTCGTCACAGTTGTAGCACAGGCCCTGGCGACGGCGCTCAAGTTGCTCGGCCGGTGTGAGTCGACGGAGCGGACGCGCCGCAGGCGCGGCGTCAGGCGGACGCGCCGCAGGTGCGGTGACGGGCGGCGCGGGGGCCTGGTCAGGACGGCCCGGCGCAGGAAGCGTCTGCCGGGGGGCCTGGCGGGCGGCTTGGAACGGTGGTGCCTGCTGCATGGCCACCGTGCGGCGCTCGAAAGCTCAGGCGTAGTACATGGCCGTCTGGAGGTCCTGAGGTCCCTGTAGTTCCACGTCCACGCGGATATGATTCGGTAGACCGCCCACAAAGAGCTCGGCCCGCTGGCGAGCCGTCACGCCGGACGCGTGACATGTCAGGGCCTGGAAGCGGTCGGCGAAGTCCTGCACCGTGGAGGTGAAGGGTAGGCGGCCAAGCTCCGCCAGCCGGCTTCCGCGGATCGGAGGCCCGAAGCGTAGGAGGCAGAGCTCGTGGAAACGATCCCAGGAGGGCATGCCACCCTCGTCTTGCTCGAGAGCGTAATACCACGTCTGTGCGGCACCTCGGAGGTGATACGAAGCGAGCCACGTGCGGTCCGTCGCGAGCGTCCTTTGCCCCCGGAAAAACTGGTCACACTGATTGAGCCAGTTCGTGGGGTCGTCGGTACCGTCATAGGTGGCGAAGTCCAGTTTGGCGTAACGCGGCGGCGCGTGGGTAGGGCCGCCGTGGTGGTACGGCTCGGCGACGCGGGGCAGTGCGGGGTTCGGCGCCGGGGCGGTGACCATGAAGCGCCCCCCGTGGAACGGAGCACCGGTGGGGTCGGCGTACGCACCGGCGAAGCTGGAGGGCTCGCCGTACTGCAGTGGTGGCGCCGGTGGCGACGGAATGTGCGGCGGCGTGTGAGTATGGCCGCCCTGGTGGTACGGCTCGGCTGCGCGGGGAAGTGTGTGCGTCGGAGCCGGTGCGTCTGTCCCGGAGCGCCCTCCATGGAACGTATCGCCGTACGGTCCGGCGAAGCCGAAGGGCCCGCCGTACGGTGGGGGTGGCGTCGGTGGCGCCTGGACGTGCGGCGGCGCCCAGGCCGACGTGTAGACCGGCTGGGACGACTCGGTCGCCCAGGCTGGGAGTGGCGATGGCGACGGGGGAAACCGGAGTTGATGTAGAGGCACCCCCGGCGCGGATGTGGCAGCCAGCCCGGCGGCGCTGGGCACAGCGAGCGGCTGCTGCGGCGTCCCGGCGGTGGCCGTTGGCGACGGCAGCAGCAGCGGCGGCTGCCCGGCGAGCACGCCCGAGGACGCCTGGAACGGTGGCTGCCAGGGCAGCTGCGACTGCTGCCACGGTAGCGGCGGTGGCCCGGTGGCGGGGACGAACGGTGCGGCGCGGGGACCCGCCAAGTACAGGCTGATCCTCTGGACCGCGGTGGCCAGGTGGCGGAGGGTGGCGCCGAGCTCATCGGGGGAGAAGCCGCCGATGGACAGGGCGGCGGCGGTGGCGGCGGCAGCCGCAGGCAGCGGCACGGCGGCGCTGCTGGACGTGGCGATCAGCTGGGCGGTGGTGGAGGGGGGCGGCGGCGGCGATGGTGATGGTGGTGATGCAGACATGATCGCACCTGAGTCTCTAGATACCAAGCTGGTAGGCACTAGGGTTCTACCGGGTCTAGGGCGTAGGCTGTAGGGGAAGGAGGGAGGTTGGCGTGGGCTTGAGCGCGGCTGCCGGCGGCGGGGCGCCGTCGTGCGCGTGAGAGGAGGCGGTGGCTGCTGTTGGCGGCGGCTAGGGTTAGGGCTTGGCTCCCAAGGGAAGCCAAGCAAATAAACTTTGCTTATTCTTTGCTTAATTCCAAAACGAGTCTTACAAGAGTTTATATAAGCTGCCTATGAAAATAAACCCTAAGATAAGTTGGGCTAAGCCCTTTAACTAAATGTGCCCATTGGGCCAGGTGACGCCGGCCATAACAGCCTACTACAGATGGTCGCTAACGAGGGTGGTCCTCGGCAAATCCCATGGTTAGGTACCCTGGGTTGATTGAAGGGGAAGGAGTGCAAGGTTGGTGATCTCGTCGGCTAACAGGAGACAGGGATTTACCCAGGTTCAAGGCCCTCAATCGGTAAAACCCCTACTTCCTGCTCGATGTATTATATGATGGAGGTGATTACAGTGGAGGTTCCGGTGAGATTGCTCAAGCCAGAAGTATTGCGAGAAGTATTGGATGCCCTAGATGTCCCCTCTCACAGCCTTTATATACTTGGCTAGGTCTAGAGGAGTCCGTCTAGGTTTACAAGGAGATTTCCTATTCTACATAATCTTGCACGCCAAGTCTTGGACTCCATGTCGGTTTTGGACTCCATGTCGGCGCAGTCGTCCGTGCCTCAGGTGGGCTTGACAGGTTGATGCTAGGCCTACCGAGGCTTCTAGTGGGCCACCGGTCTTGACACGCACCGGGTACCCTCACGGAGAGGAATCGTGGGGGTATCCCCTCGTCAGTCGCTCTTTGGTGATTTTCAACGATGATTCATCTCGCACATGTATTTTCTATTGATGTTGTGTGCTCATCTACTAATTGCAACTCGTCAGCAACTAATGGCACGGGTTTCTCCGCAACTTCTTTTGTAAACACGGTGGCTCTCACATCTCCGTCTCATGTGTGATTCCTAGCTTCTAGCTTTTATGTTTTCCGTTGCGTCCACCAAATCCATTGTTCTTTTCGTGTTTCTCATGTCATGCGAGTCCACTGTACCTTTGTTTGTCCGTCTTTTTCGTGGCCTCTCTTTGCATTGTTGATTTGCACCCATTCGCTTGCCGTCGAGCTTCTTTTGCCGCCGGTTATTCTTGGGCTATGATTTTGTATACAATGCCTTTTTTTATGTACGATCTTCTCTTGACAACCCATCTTCTCTTGATACTAGCCTTGTATCTTCTACTGATGTGGTGTATTCCTCTTATGTGCCATCTTCTTCCTTATCTCCTTTGGCTTGACTCGATACATTGTGAAGATTCTCCATGCTACTACGACACTCTCAAGACACGGATTTTGGATTATCATTTTTTTCCCTCGTGTTACACTTCTTCAAATGCAATGCTATTGCATACGCTTTGCATTTGAGGGGGTGGGGGTGTTAAGGAGTGTTCGTATAGGTCTAGGAGTCCTTATTAGAGTAGGTCTATTTCCTTGTCCCCCAAGTCATGTGTAATATATATGCGCCCCATGGGCTATTTATAGTCAAGTTGTATCATAACAACTACTTTTTTTTAAGCTATAATGACAGTGAGTGTTCCACCCACTGCCTTTCAATTACCTTGGGGGGGAGGGGGTTACAAGAGTGTTACATCATAAAAACAATTTAGGCTTGTATCATAACAACTACTTGTGGAGTACAAAGATCGAACTGCAGGACAACCATTCCACATACGTAGCATGACCTAGCATTGCAATTAGCAGCATGCAGTTAAGAGACAGATCACAGATTGCATCAGCAAGAACTGGAAAGAGTGATGCACAGAATAATTCACAAAAATTGAGCTGCCCAGTTCAGGAAGCACCCATACCATCACATAAGCTTTACTTAGGTACAACTCATCTCCAAATGTAGCAACCTCAGCCAGGGTACACCTCATTCCAAGGAAACTGAAGCGCACCCAGTATCTCGGCCACGGACAAAAAAGGGAGAAGGATACAACTACAACAACGACCATGTTACCACAGGAGATAAGTGAAGGGGCAAGCTAAAAACAGTCATACCAGATAAAATGTGCAACTGCAAGTGGCTATGAAACTAGTCTAGCCAAAAAATGCCAAGGTCTTGCACAGGAATATTATCAGTATTCATAATGTTGTACTAAAGTCGTTCTGCCATATTACTGTGTTTTCTCAAGCTTATCAATAGTCATGAAGACCACAACATGGAACCCGAGGAACTAACTGGGAATAACTGCAAACGCTTTTCTGAAGCTAAAATGAAAGTTAACAAAAAAGAACACATCCTAAAGCATGGAAACATAATGCTAACAAGGTAAAACACTACAAAAAGAAATGTGGTTAGTGCTTACATGAGCCATATCACAAGCAATCACCGAAGGGTCGTCTGATATAAGATCGATGGAGACGACCTTGTTCTTCACGTTTTTAGCAACTGCTGCATTGCCTGTGTACAATGTGAATGGTACCATCATGCATGTAAATTGCAAGAAAGTGCCAAATTCAAGAAGGTAACTTCATAGCATTCTTACCACAGCCAAAATCAGCAACGGTCCATGACTTGTTATGACTCTTCAACCACTTGATAATTACATTGACCGGCTGCTCTGGCCAATGTGACATCTGCTCTTGATATCCTGCATGATACTAAAAGAGAATAGAGTGAAAATTCAACCACATATCAGGTCAATATGGAGTTCTTTCTCAGGGTCAATTATCCTGACTTCAGCTATGCAAGAAGCTTTCTGCATATCAATCACTAAAAGGCATTTATTTCAGATAGAATATGCAAACAAGAAACCATATTTAAACGAAAGAAATAGCAAACCATGAAGAAGCTCATACAGATGGAAGCACAAGACCCCTCAAAAAGAAAAGATTGAAGAACAGGAAACTCAAACAATGAGCACTGAATTTATGGTTTCAGGATCACGTATGCAAAATGTCTCCCTGCCCAGATACTAATTTTGTTTCCAAGCACAATGTGCTAGAAAGACAGAAATTATATGCTAGCAGATGAAAATATGTGGACTGCACTGCGAAGCGGCGCCATTGGCTGATGTCATACAACTGCAATTGATTGGTTGCTTGCATGTGCTGAGACAACCTGAGCTGGGACTTTGTTTGGTAGCATGTACCTGAGGGGTCTGGATCCTCTGTTGTAACTGTACCACAGTTGCAGTCGCTGCTGTGCGGTCCCGGTCCCAATTGCCATTCTAAAATCTGTCTTCACAGCTCTAACTTTCTATTAATCCCTGTCCGACTATCGTCGACTAACAACACATCATCCACAAAGAGCATACACCATGGGGTGTCCCCTTGTATATCCCTTGGACCTCATCCATCACCAAAGTTAAAAGATAAGGGCTCAAAGCTGACCCCTGGTGCAATCCTATTTTAATCGGGAAGTCATCAGTGTCGCCATTGTTTGTTTGCACACTTGTCGCGACATTGGCGTACATGTCCTTGATGAGGGTAATGTACTTTGTTAAGACTTTGTGCTTCTCCAACGCCCACCACATGACATTCCGCGGTACCTTATCATAGACCTACTCCAATTCAATGAACGCCATATGCAAATCCTTCTTTTGCTCCTTGCATCTCTTCATAAGTTGTCCTACCAAGAAAATGGCTTCCATGGTCGACCTCCCAGGCACGAAACCAAACTGATATTTTATGACGCTTGTTATTCTTCTTAAGCAGTGCTCAATGACTCCCTCCCATAGCTTTATTGTATGGCTCATCAGCTTAATCCCATGGTAATTAGTACAACTCTAAACATCCCCTTTGTTCTTGAAGATTGGTACTAATATATTCTTGTCTCCATTCTTCATGCATCTTGTTTGACCGAAAAATATGGAAACGGGTAACAACGAAGAAAAATCATCAAAACATGTCAACATGGGATCTTGTTTTGAAGGCTTTGTCGAGACAAACCTACCGATGAAGATGGATCTCTAATCGAATTATTGATTTGTGAGATAAATCATTTTATTAATTCAAAAAAGCATTTAATGCGGTGATGTCAGCATGAGGTAGAAGATTATTACATGCATGCATGTGCACTCTCTCTATATAGGTAAAATTCCATTGGATAGTAATCACATGGGAAAAAAATCAGACATGCATGCAAACCACTGCACGAGAAGGACGTGATGTGGCACCACTAATTAGATTTTCCCAATAGTAATATGCTAGAGAAGAAATAAATACATAACATACCACGTCAAAAAGCTCGGGCGCATTTTTGAAGTAGTCAAATGCATCCTGTCCGCTGGAAAAAAATAAAGAAGAAATGAGAAGAAACGTAAATCATGCAAAAGTTGATGATCTGGTTTCTATGGAGGTTCCAGTATTCCACCTCCAAGAGTAAAGGCATACACATCCCTAGGTTAATGAGATGGCAATCATTCAGGCTACCAGTGGATGAGGGATAATTAGCAGTACCAGGTCAGACAACACATGCAGAATACTGCCGGTGTTAAGGTTAACAATTGTTGTATGCATTTTTTATCACCTTTCCTGATCAATATTTAGAGCATCTCCAGCCGTTCGGCCCCCCAAGCCGTTTTTCGGCGCTATTTTAGCGCCGCTTGGGGGGCGCCTGGGAGGCGAAAACGGTTGGGAGGGGGCGGCTCCCCAGCCGCGCCCCCATAGGGGCTCCTCAAGTTCGGCGTGTGTTTGTGAAAAACGAGGCAAACTGAACGAAATTCGGCCTAATTCATAATATTTGGTCTATTTTTACATAGTAGCAACTAAAAAAACTAAAAAAAAACTACTAAAAAGAAAAAAACGAGTAGAGCTGCTCGAAGCTGAGCTCCCCGCCGCCTCCTCCGGCGCCTCCTCCAGTGGCGCCGCCGTTGCCGTCGTCGTCGCCCTTGGGCTCGCACTTCACGGCGGCCTATGCACTGCACGCGCCGCCGCCGAGCAGCCCCTTCCTCCTCCGCAGCCGCAGCGGCTCCTCGTCCTCGTCGTCGGTGCCGTCCAGCACGACGAACTCTGGAGCAGGCGGCGCCGGTGGTGCCCACTTGTTGCGGCTGCTGCTGCTGCCCTTCACCTTGCCGCTGCCCTCCCCCTGCGGACGGATCCTCGCCGCCTCGGCGCGCTTCTTGGCCTCGGCGAGGTCCCAGGCCTTGTGCTGCTCCTCCATCTGGCTAAGGAGGTAGTCCTTCTTGGCCCACTCGAGGCCGGCGTCGTACTCCTCGTCGTCGACGGCCGGTGGTGGCGGCGGAGGCGGGGCGACCTCCTTCTCCTTCTTCCCGCCGAAGCCCAGGAAGCCGCGGCGCCTCGACGCGGCCGAGGAAGGGGCACCTATGACGACGCGCGGCGGGGACGCCCAGATGACACCCCCGGCTCGCTCTTCACCTCGGTTTTCACCGGGGCAAGCTGTGGCGAGAAGGCTGGCCCCGAGGAGTGGGAGCCGGTGGAGCGCGACGCAGGGCCGTCGGAGGAAGACGACGAGCCGTCGAGGTCGAGTGGCATCGTCGCCCACAGAGGCGTGTTGCGGCTGTAGGAGCGGCGGGCCGCAGCCCTGTACCCCATCGAAGGGTACTACAGCCGCGGCGTGTTGCCGTTGTCGATGTACTGGAGCACCCACTCAAGGGCGTGCCCCTCCGCGCTCCACCCCGCCGGCAGCCTTCGCGGTTGTGTCGTCCGGCCACCGGCGTCAGGCCGTTGGTGGAGGCGATCGCCTCGACGCGGCGGTGCTGGAAGTAGGCGGCCCATGCGGCGGTGTTTCCTGCCGCGTTCGCGGGTCGGCGCGCTCCGCCAGCGTCATCTGGGCGCGGACGGCCTCCACCTCCAGGTCGAAGGCGACGGTGCCCTCCTTTGGCGCCGGCGGCACCGGGACGCCGCCGTTGGACAGCACCCAGTCGTGGGGTGGCCTGATGTTCGGCGGGCACGGATAGCCGGCCTGCGCGAGGGCCTCCATCAGCAGCAGGCTGCGGCGCTGGAATCTGTTCCGCGCAAGGTTGTCCATGGCCGCCGGCGATGTGGTAGGAGGAGGAGATGGCGGCGAGAACAGAGGAGGAGGAGGAGGAGCGAGTGTGCGCGGCGTGTTCACCGGCGAGCCCCTTTAAATAGCGGGGGACGCGAACGGGCGGCCTCACCGGGGCGGGACATGCGGCGGCGCAGTCGTCGGACCGTTGGGCTTCAACACACCGCATTGATTCCCCTGCCGGCGATTGGACTGGACATCAGCGCTGCATTGATGCTCTGCAGCGGCGGCAGGCACAGGGATGACGATGCCGCGTGTTCACACGCCGACAAGTGGGGCCGGCGCGCGGCGCGCACGTTTTCTCTCTTTCACGCCGTTTTCTTTCATCCGGGGCCCCCAAGCGACCCCCAGCGCGCCGGGTTGGCTTGGGATCGCCGGACTCAATTTTGGCCCAATCCGGCGCTATTTGGGCCCTTGGGGCGCGGCTCGGCGAAATTCGTCCATTCGGGGCAAATAGCACCGCCTTGGGGCCTCTTGGGGGGCGTGGCTGGAGATGCTCTTAGCAAATATTTTTACCATATCAGTGTGGTGGACGCAGTTGTTCAGGGTGGAGCGGGGGCTGCTGTTCTGCTGAGTGATGGCAGCTTGCTGTTGGGAGCACGGTTGTGTGCGGCTGGTGGGGGAGGTTGGTAGCGGCGGTTAGTGGCAGGCCGGTGTTGGAGGTGGTGGTGGGCAAAGGCGGTGCTGCAGCAACCAAGTTTGATCTCCCTGCCTTCAATCGGCGATGCGGACGCATCGGATCTGGCCCCTGGCGGGCGTGGTGGCACGCCTGATGTATTGCTACAGCCCGGAACCATGGTGGTTCTTGGCCTCAAGCAGCACACTGCTTCTTGCCGGCATGGTGCTCGGCAACGCACGGTGGCTCGCGTTGCGTCCGATCAGCCATTGGTGGATCTGGCGCCTAGTGCTATAGTTTGGCCGTCAGTGGTCTCTGCGAGGTGCAGTTGGCCGTGGAGGTTTCCCGTGCTTCTTCGTCGTTGGAAGGATTCGATGTGGTGCTGGTCAGCTATCGTCTTGCTGTGGGGATGTGCTCAAACTCCGGGTGAGAACCCTGCATGGGCTATGTCAATGCCGGCGGCAGCTGCGTCCATGAACGTTGTTTTCCTCGCGGGAGGTGCCATCGTGGAGATGGAGCTCCAGCACCTACAGTACATTGTTCTATTGTCTCCGGGTGAAAACCTAAGATCAGATGAGGGTGATGTGTCCTCGACATCACTCCCTCCTTGGCCGCGTCATCTTAAAGAGAGCCAAACAACGACTCTCATTGTTGTCTGTGGTTGAGGATGGCGCATAATGGTGGTGTGGCCAGCTTGGGGTCGACGGAGGTGTGTTACTCCTAGGCAGCCCATCCTATGGTGTGCCGTCCAGTTGTTGCGCATGCTCAAGAACCTCCCATAGTTGTCGTTGTGTTGCAGCGAGCTTCAGGCTCTTGGTGTTGTCTTGGTTGACATTTTCTCAATGACGGCACAATGATGCCTCCCCAACTTGCTAACCGTTCTGACTTCCTGTGGCGGAGCGACCAATCAAGGTTTTGTGTTCAGCCATCACAGTCGTTGATTGTGGATACTCATGTGTTGTGCCATGGGGGGTCGGTACGCACGCCGGTGCGGTGCATTCGGCTGTTTGTAAGGTTTTGGTATTGTGATCCCTCGACAGCACCCCACATCTACTTGTGTCTCTCGTGGTGTTGGTATTTCGATTTGCTAGCTAGGTCATGCCTTCAACTAGGCATCCATTTCTTCTCATCTTCTTTAACTTTGTTACTTGTACGGTTTTTGACCCGGTTTCCCTCATAAACGGGGTCAACTTGTTCAGGTTTTCAATCTCATTTCCCTTGTAAACTGGATCAGACAAATACCAAGAGGGTAATTATTCTTGGCTTTTGGCATCTTTGAGCAATATATTCAGGTGGGAGAACTCCACCCCCCACCCCCGCGCGTTGATTCCTCAAACCAAAACTATCCTGTGCAGTAAGAGAAAGTAAAGAGTCCCGGTCTACCAAGTACTAACACAACTTATACAAAAAGAATAGTTGTGTGGAATGAATGTAAACCTGCAAGTGTACAGTTTCTCGTTTAACATTCTGAAATGACCTCCAGATAACCTTGCACGCATCTACAAATGGACGCCATCAGACAAAAAATCATCAATAACTCAGGAAAAAAGGTCAGAGAAACAAAAACAAGGTATGACCAACACAATGATATAGATACCAATCTTTTTTTCCCTTGAGCAAAAAGGTTGTCATCAATTTATATTACTAGAAATCCAGATGTTGGATACAGCAAAACAAAACCAGAGCTCATGGCTACCGGAGCTTAACCCAGTATATTACCGGTTTAGGTGGCTGAAGAAGCACTTAGACATGACCAAATGACTAGGAAAGGAAACAAACATCTACCAACACACAGTTAACGTTTGAGCTAAACACCAGCATCCAAGTGACATTGTCCCGCACTCTAGGCCCTTGGAAGATCAGCGAAATCTAGTCCTTAGGAACTTCGCAATTTCTTCACCAGATTCATTATCCTTGGGAGTTGTTGCAGCAACGGCCTCCATCCTCACATCACCTGGCACACCTCACTTGCTACTGCTAATCATGCTCAACAACTCCAGCTATCCAAAACTCATAAATTGTGGGATTTGTTAGAAAAAATATCTAAGACCAAATCTGCATTTTGTGTGATGAAGCCATGTATAAAATTCATTGAAGCATCAAACCATATGGATACCAACATTAGATCACACGTCTGCTCGTCCTAACGGAAATCCAGAACAATGATCACGTCATCAAATATGACCTCATATCTCCGTTGCTGGGTTTAAGTGAATGTGCATACCAAAAAGCTCCTGACTGTTTCGTACTACAAATGGTGAACGTGCTAAAATATGTGTAATCGACAAAAATACGACAATCTATACACGGTGCGGAAAAAAGACTGTACTCAGTTTGTAATATAAGTCTACTTCTTATACTAGTGAGTGGTACATGGTACTCATGTGATGGTATTAGTCAGTACTATAGTGTGTTCCAAGAAAAGTTATTATAATGCAATAAGTACTCATCTTATATTAAAAAATTATCTATCTCCATATAAATTAATCTTACACTTCAGTTGAAATTACACATAATGCATGCTCGTTTCTTTGCCCTACACTGCATGTACATGTCAGCTTTAAATCGGTTACCCATTCATACATAGTATTTAGTTGGATACCACATAATTATATGGTTTTTGCAAATGTAATTAATTTTGTATAGACTTTTATTCTACTTCTCTAAAAGGCGCATAGATATAGACAATGCCTTTAGTCTACAATGAACAAGCATGGCAATGAGCAGGAGGGAAGTTGTGAACAAGGCGCGGGCAAACATGTTGCTCTCCTTGTGCTGGTATGTAGAAGATTCTAGAGATACCACATGGCATGGCCCAACCGAACTGAGAAATAGATCTAACGGACAAGGATGATGGGATTCGCCACTTCTCCATCATTGATTGGATAATAGTAAATCAACGGCTGATATTTGAAGTCGTTAGTACATAACATAGTGGATTTGTAGAAGATTCTAGAGGTGCAACGTGGCACGATCCAACCCGACTAAGATATAAATCCAGCGGCTAAGGACGATGGGATTTGAGACTTCTCTGCCATTCGATGAAAGTAAAACAACAAATAATATTTGAAGTTATTGGTACACTATATAATGGTATAGATATATGTTTTGCAAAGTGGCACATATGATCGCAACATTTTTTTACATAATTGTGTACAGTTGTTTTAGTGAAATAAACAATCGTGATTCTAGTATAATCTAGTATTTTGATCTTCAGGGATTTTAATGAAATGAATAAGTACTCAAAAATAAATAAGAAAACAAGCGGTGCGTACTTACTGATGTAACAAATCATCTTTATCATCTCATCGAACACACACAAGTTTGCATAGGGAACGAAGACCAAGCTACCAACACTCCTCATTCTAGTATTCTACCCATGCAGCTCTAGGAAATCACTACCCCATAAAGTATTACCTTGTCGAGTAGGGGAGTAGGCTTGCGTCCCTTGGGTACGGCAGCGACCTCGCCGGCCTTGTGATGCCGCTTCTCCCGGGGGGAGGCCGCATCCGCTGGATGGGCAGGCGGAGATGCCTGTTGTGACGAAGAAGCCTTCTGGCGTTTTTCAACTCCTCCTCTACGCCGCCTCTTGCGGCCGCCGGTGGTCGACTCTTGCTGAGGTTCCATCTAGGAGGGGAGACCGGCGGCCGGAGTCGCAGCGGCGGCGTGACCTTTTCGGGGTTGGGGAGAATTCGTGCGGCCAGTGTATATTATTCGTCGGCAAGATAGCACGGCCCAAAGTGGATGTACTCGGCCCGCGTATCTTCTATTCCTAATAAATAGCTAGTATAATCCACTACATTTTTTTGCTCAAAAAACAAACCCACTACATATTTTTTTTCTAACCATGCCACATAAACAAGCCATGCATGTAATTCATAAATTATTACTCTCTTCGTATCATAATATAAGACATTTTTTGACACTATATAAATATCAAAAAATGTCTTACATTGATAGTACCTCAAAGTCAACGAGTAACTTTTCCTTTAATAATGGACGAGCAATTTTCATTGATGGCACCTCCACCCCCAAACTACCCCTACCAATGAGATGTGTAAGTTCGTCTACTGCCTGACCAACTATCTAGTAGTTGATGTGCATTTTTCCTTTGTTCGTGGATGTGCAATTTTTACTTTCCTGCCTCGGTCAACTACCTAGTAGTGGATGTGCAACTTCTAATATTGCCCCGACCAACTACCTGAAAATTGATGTGCAACTTTCGCTCGTATACCGTGGATATATAGTTTTCATGTTTTTTCCAACTTCTTCCCTTCAAATATGGTAGTTGGCCAGGTCAGCAGATTAGTTGCACGTCACAAAAAGTTGATTGTCATGGTTGCTAGGTTTCAACCTCATAGAAAGTTGGACCATGCAACTTCAAAATTGGTTTTGAAAAAAGATGCACAATGCAGTACTAAAGTTACGCCATGTAATACAAAGTTATGCCATGTGATGATAGAGTTGCATCATGAAGTACCAAAATTGGCACTATAAAATTGGCCGAATATATACAAATGAGGTCTAGTTTTAAAGATCTCGTTGCGAGAATTACAACGATGAAAACGGATCTAAATTCCAATGCGGGGTTCAAAAGATATGGCTTTAAAAATGAAAAGTGAATTAAATTCAATCCCAACCACGTGGCACCTTTGCATGTGTGTCACAATCGCACACCAAAGAGACAATCGCTCGATTCCGCCACAAGATTGTGCCAAAGTTGACAACATCTAGTTCACCTCCACGATGTCATGTATCATGGTGACACGACCATAATGGTACCAATTGAAAAACAAATCAAACATAATGTAGGTTTGCAACTGTCAATGTATATTGAATGGAGAAATTTTTACTCCATGATTCGTGGTTTGAGATTTTTTTTTCATCAATGCAGCCTTATTGGTGCGATAATTCGGTCAGGAAGCTCTAATGTGTAAGGGGCTATGAAGGTTTACGACAATGGACACATGTTCCAAGGATAATTGTGGCGCTGAGTGGGGTACAAGTCGGGGATTACATGTGTAAAAAAGTGGAAGGTGTGGTTGTTTGTGTCTATGTGTTGCACGACAAAAAGTTATGGGACTCAAACACAACATATATTTATATTGATTTAAGTGACCAGTTGGTGAGAAAGATCACAATAATGTTGCAGACACAAATTAGAACCCCACACAAACATAAAAAAATATTCCAACAGACGAAGGCCCAAGTAGGCACGTGCGCTTGCACATGCCTCGACCAGTTGAGTGGTATAGGCAATGCATGCGCAGGCACATGCCTCAGCACAGCTGGAGAGGGATTGATGTGAAGCATTCGACGGACATCACCATGTTATGTTCTCCTTTGTCAATAGATACATGCGGATTACACATTTAGGACAATAAAACTGGACCAAAACCAAGCCCTCTCACGCCCTTTTCACTTTTGGCCATCTGTTTTAGTGTTTAGGCTGTTTTTGGTCGTTGGATCTGCTGTACATGTCAACCTTTCAGCGTGTTGCAAAATTTCTAGCCCAACTGTCCTAATGGGCGGCTACTCTAGGAGAAAAAACGGAGCCCTCTGGTGAATTGGGCCGCTTCCTTAGCCCAGTTAGCCAACTAACCGCAGATCGCTCGGTGCTGGATACAAAGGATCGGGTCGGACCGCTCACCGGTGATCGAGCCGGCGCGCGAGACGGGACCCAGCCGATCGTAAAGTGAGCAGCGACGGCGGCAACAACACCTCCTTGCCAGCGATGTTGATCGGCACCATGGAAACGTGTGCACCGTCCTACCCCGAATGTCATGGGAATAACCCCCGGATAGGGTCACCCAAGCGAAACTGTGACGCCCCCAAAATCAGACCGTGTATATTAATCATACACGCAAGGTACACGATCGAGATCAGGGTGCCACGGTGAGATATCATAACACAACTCTACAAATAAAATAATACAAGATGTTTAATATAAGCCACGGGCCACGAGTGCTCGAATACAACAGCTCGAGAGCACAAAGTTAGCGGAAGCAATAGTATCTGAGTACAGACACAAGAATACAAGGTTGCCTTAAGAAGGCTAGCACAAATAACAACAGATCGAAAAGGCGAGGCTTCCTTCCTGGGAACCTCCAAACTACTCCTGGTCAACGGGGAACTCGACGTCGTATAAGGCATCGGGGATCTTCATGTTGCGGTGGTCGGCATCGGGGATCTCCTGCTCCTGGACTCCAAGGCTCCAACGTCGACTGCAGCGGCCGATCAGGCAAAACAAAAAGGAGGGAAATAAAGCAAAGGTGAGTATCTAGCATACCCGCGAGCCTTACGTCCGCTACTAAGCATTTATGCATTTGTATCAAATGGAAAGGGGAGGTTGTATATAGTGGACTGCAAGGTAGAAATCAGAATAAAGGTAAGAAGCTAGGCCTATCAAAGACTAGCATCTTCTGACGAGTCTTGCAGCACAAGATGAGAACAGCCAACAGTTTATATAAAGCATAAAGTAACAATGAAGCAGAAGTTGCTGCAGCATTGTATAATATAAGTTGTAATGATTAATAATAATCATACCTCCGAGTTCCCCTCCTCGACTTCCCTGCGAGGAAGAAAACCCGGAACCATACTGTTTAATATTAGTAGTTTGTAGTGGTAAGATCCAGCTTCAGCATAAAGCGTCCTGTTACCGTGGACACGACTATTCGAATAGATTAAACTCCCTGCAGGGGTGCACTACTGTCCAGCCTGCACGCTCGGATCTCCAGGGTGGCGGGAACCTTGTTAGGGAACGCTCCACCAAAGCTATCCGACACGGCGCAGCCCATCCTAGGCTCAGCAGAGAGGCCATCCGCCGGACTATATCCTATGCGCCAAGGGGTCTAGGTCCCTCACCCTTGCACGCTCCTGCACGGTACGAGACTGGCCGGTGAAGAAAAAGCAAATACAAAAAACACCTGCTGCAGCAAAGAAGACAAGACCGCTTCCCGGCTATCAGCCCGTGGTACTGCTGACGTCTGAAGAGCTTTCGGACAAACTACGACGCAGGGGAGCCCATAACTCCTTATCCCACGTGAAGGTAGTGCGTACAGGCCTTTGCGGCTCCCAAGTCATCCGCCGAACCATTTAGCATTTTAATATTATCTCGCAGACAACCGTTATCGCTGTCTGACTAACAACACAACGGACAACGAACAGCAACAAGGCCCACCATTAACGTCGGGGCCTGCCCTGTCGTCCCGTCAAAGCACGCGGTTACCAACAAGGTGAACCGTCTCCTTACCTTGTCTCGCGTGTGCTCTTGGTAGAGCTCGACTTTTTCGTGGTTTGGTAACTCTCGCGAGATACGAGCAGGGGGCAAGCACGCCAGTAACGTTGGTCGTACCCTCCCTGTCGCTCCCGACAATATACCGCTCGCGGGCACCGTTGGGTCGCGCGACTCTTACCTTTAAGGACACCAGTTGATTCGAGTGCCTACCATTAAGTGAAACCAGGAGAAATCACCCTCGATGGCACACTTAAAGGGGTTCGACAGAGACATCAGCGGAATGAATTAAAGAGGAATACCCTCATATCATCCCAGTGATACTACACTACTGAGCCGACGAGAGTGAAATACGAGTTCGTCCACTCGTAAGTCAAACTCGAAGCGACTCGGCAGAGTCTCACCGGTGTAGGTTCCCTAGGGCGTCTGCATTGATCCGTACCTGTTGTAGTGGTAAATATTTTGTATCCGCGTCACTCCCCTGAGTGGCCACAGCCCGCTATCTAATCCTAGCTAACAATGCGCAGGGCTCACTGCTAAATAATGCATATAGATATAACAGGCAGCATAGGATAAGGAAGGTACAACAAGGGGCGACAAAATCAGGCTATGCAATTGAATATGATTGTAACGTAGCAGCAACAGTAACAATGCCTAGTGCAAGAAAGTACGGAAAGGTAGGCGATATCTGGGGAAGAGAATGGCTCTGCTTGCCTGGAAGCTCGACGGTAGGGGCAGGGTCGTCGACGAAGTAGTCGTACCCGGCAGCGGTGTAGTCGGCGGTAGCAGCGGGGTCTACCGGAGAATAAAGGGGGGGAGAAACAGTGAATATAAAGCAAGCATAAACAAACAGATGAATAGAATGACGTATGCAATGTTAACGGTGCTCTAACGCAGTGCAATGCACGTTGGTCGGAGCGGGAATTCATCCGGGGATGAAAAACCGGCTCCGGGTGATTATCGGACAAGGTGTCCGGAGGGGGAAGGGATCATGCCGGAGGTGTCGTGGACATCCGACAAACGTGTGGATGGTGTAACCATGCTAGTTGAAACAATCCGAACAACTTTCTTGTTCAGAATAAATTCATCCGGATACTTTAACAGTACCGGACAAATCATCGGACAGACGGTCCGGAGGGGGACGGTTCGATGTTTGGTGCGTTAGAGGGGTGTGGTTGGTATACAAATAGCGTATTTGTATTCGTTGCATTTTTCTGATCAATTTTCATGTATAAAGTTTTTGAATCTGACTTGCGGTTTAAAAGATATTGAATTTTAAAGTTTTAAATCAATTTCTGGATTTTCTTTTATTAATAAATCCTAACATTATCCAGAATAGTACTGACATGTGGGGCCACCCTGTCATAGGCTGAGGCCTTTGACTGGTCAAACTGACCAGGGGGGTCCCACCTGTCATTGGGACATTTTAATAAACTATTTTAATTAATCTAATGACCAGTGGGGCCCAGGTGTCATAGGTACATGTTTTAATTAATCAGCTATACTAATCTGAAAGGTTATTTAGGGGTTGGGCCCATCTGTCATAGAGAGTGGGTGTGTTATCTCCATTTAACTTAACATGATTTAATTAACAGGGACATGGCCCACTGGTAAGCGACTCACATGGGGGTAATTAGCAGCTAACTAATCATCTGACGAGTAGGTCCCACTAGCCAGCGACCCGGCCATCTCCGGCGAGACAGAGCTCGCCGGAGCTTGACCGTGCGCTCGATTTCGGCGGTCAATCGGGACGGGGTTTGTTTCAGTGGGTTCCTGGGAGTGAGCCGCGTCCATTCCATCCACTAGCGCGAACCGAGGTGGCCCAGGAGGATGACGACAAGCCTCATGGCGGCGGCCGGAGAACGGGGTGACGGGGAACGACGTTGGGAGGGACCATTTTGAGCGCGAACAGGGGGGAAAAGGAGGTTAGCTCACCGTGAGCTTAACGGTGCACTCGGGGAAGCCCGGGGTGGTCAGCACTCGTCGGAATCCTCGTCGGGGCGTGGCGGCGCTAGCGGAGGAAACCGACCGATTCGCGGTCTATAGAGCCTTCCGGCGTCGACTGAGCGCGCGAGGAGACGAGGAGGGCGACGACGGTGCTCCAGGACAAGCCGGGGCGAGCTCTCGTCGTTGCTGGCCGCGGGGAAGACGGCGGCGCGGCCAGGTTTGCGCACGGGGCGAGCTCGGTGAGGGAGACGGGGGTGCAAGGGGAGAATGGGGAGGGGGTCTAGGGTTTCCACCAGGCGCGGGGTGGCCTCGGGGGACTTATCCCCGCCGGCTAACCGCCGATGGGCGCCACGCCGACGTCGACGGCGGTGGAACCGGCCGATGCGCGTCACGGCATCCCCCCGTACGGCAGGAAGAAGGGGGGCGGGGGGCTTAGGGTGGGCCGGCCCAGTGGGGAGGGGAGGGGAGCTGGCTGGTGTGGGCCTCGCCCCCAAGCGTAGGTTAGGTTCTTTTTATTTTCTGTTTTCTTTTACTTATTTTCCTGTTCTGTTTTAAATTATATAAAATCTTTTGCATTTTTGTTTTATTAAAAAGGTGTTAAATACCACTGTTTTACCACTGTTATGAATTGTTTGAATTTTTCAGTGGCATGATAAATACCCAAAACCATATTGGCATGGTCCACTGATTATTAGTGATTTTACAAAAGTGGTTACACAATTATTTGACAAAGTTTTATTCATCACTTATTTTTAATATTCATAAAAAGGCATTTTGAGTTTGAGTTGATCCATGGTGATCAAAGTATGATTAGCAACAGTGATTAGCAACAGTAATCTTCATTATCAAAAGGGTTACTGTTCCATAACACTGAGGGTGTTACAGAAACAACCTTACAAGAAAAAGCTTGGCCGGCCTATAGAGGGCCAATCTGAAGACCTCCTATCTGAGGACCGCCGATCTAAAGAAGGCCGAGCTGAACAAGTCCGATCTAAAGAAGGATGAGATGACCAGGTCGGATTCCGATTGCCCCTTGATGAAGCAATCGGCCCCATCAGAGTTTAATCGGCCCAAGTGGCTACGAGAGAAGGCGAGCTAACCCAAGAAGAGTTGACGCCGAGCCGGATGGGCGCACCTGGCCCGAGGTCATCAATAGGTGATCTCGAGAGTTCCGCATGGCAGACAAGCAAGGTACCACGCCTACCTGTCAGACACATGATGTTCCCTCGACACATCGAGCTAACAAGACGGCGGACGTGACAAAGCTCTAAGGAAGCTGCAAGTCTACTCGTAGGTCCCTTCAGGCCTACAAGCTACAAGATTCCCCGAACAAAGTAGGGCTACAGCCTTCCGCCGCCTGGCACCCGTAAAGGGCGCAGTCGGCGGCCCCCAGCAGATTTCCAAAGGCTTGCAGTTGGGCCCTTCACCAACCTGTAGTTAATATTATACCCTGGGCTCGGCCTATAAGAGCCCCAGGGATCCCTCCTGCATGAGGGGCGGTCCACATTTACTCCACTTCACCCACCACACAGAGATGCAGGAGAGAGCAGTGCCTAGAGCCTTCCTCTCCTTCCTCTGATATAGCTCAAGGAGCATTCATTGTAGCCCGAGCTATTTCTCATATTTAGCTCGGCAGGAGTAGGGGTATTATCTCTACGGCGAGCCTCGAACCTGGGTACATCGCGGTGTCTCACTGTTCTTGTCTCCATTCTCGATTCCGGCACCATCGACACTCACCTCGGTTTGTCTCCCTCTTTAGCCATCCCCATGGCATCTGCCATCACAATACGACGACAGTTGGCGCCCAGCATGGGGCAGGCCGAGGTGTCGACTGGAATTCTGATCCGGACGGGACCATCCTCTTCATCAATCGCGTGCTTCGCTTCCTTCCTAGTTCTCAGGTACGGGGCATTTGACTATGTCATCAACAACGCCTCACGGTTTGGGGCAGGAGCTACCCTCCCGCGCGGCGTCATTATGCCTTTCGGCAGCCACCGCGTTTTTGTCGCGACCATTCCGGAGGGATACCTTAGGAAGGTACGGGTGTTTTATGGCCTCACGGATCCATTGCCCCGCAACGATTGCTCCGTGGAGTAAGAAAGCATGACTCCGTGCATCCGTGTGGAGGTTATGACGGCTGGGGCTACTTCCAGTCGCCATAGCTCCACCAACACCGCTGCGCGAGCAGCAAGAGAGGAGGCAGTAGCTGCTGCCGGTTGATACGTCCCAAACGTATCTATAATTTTTGTTTGTTCCATGCTCTTTTAGGTGACATTGCTATGTGTTTTGCTACACTTTTATATATTTTTATACGTATTTGGCCTAACCTACTAACTCAGTGCACCCAGTGTCAGTTTCTGTCTGTTGATGTCTGTAAGTTGCAGGTTTTTACCCATATTTATAGAGCCCCAAAAATTCCAGAAAATCATATAAAAAATCAGCGTACAGGAAGAATCCACAGTACCGAAGGAGATTCGGGGGAGCCAGGCCCCACCCAGGCGGCCAAGTGGCGCGGCCCCCTCTTGGTCGCACCACCAGGGCGCCTAGGAGGTGGGGCCACCCTCTGGTGCCCCCCTTCAGCCTATTTTACCCCTCGTTCCGAAAACCCTCGCGAAGACCCCCGCATCGCGAATTACCTCTCTGTTCTACCACCGCCGCGCTTCCAAGATCGGGAGCACCAGAATACCTCTTTCAGACACCCTGCCGGAGGGAGGATTGACCTCCGGGAGCTTCTCCACCACCATGAACGCTTCCCCGATGTGTCGTGAGTAGTCCTCCTTGGACCATGGGTCCATGACCAATAGCCATGTGATGTCTTCTCTCCAATCTTATGCTTCAATTCTTAGCCCTTGTGAGCTGCCCTACATGATCAAGGCATCTATATAATTTTCCTGCTGTTGATATGTTGTGTTTGCTGGGATCCGATGGATTATGAGATTATGTTCAGATCGTGATGAGTTATATATTTGGTTTACCTTTTATATTTGGTTCTTGAGTAATTCTTGCATGTTCTCCGTTACTTTTCATTGCTTTGCCCAAGTAGTAGATAGTAACTCCAAGAGGGAGCGTTTATGCATGATTGTGGGTTCATGCCCCCCGATGTCTAGCTTGAGTGACAGAAAC
Organism: Bromus sterilis; assembly: GCA_950022295.1. Lineage (NCBI taxonomy): Eukaryota > Viridiplantae > Streptophyta > Magnoliopsida > Poales > Poaceae > Bromus > Bromus sterilis. The sequence continues at coordinate 137,105,546 of OX465599.1, read as the reverse complement.
ATGAGACTAGGGGATGTGTTGTTGCCACTAGGGAGAAAACAACGGTGCTTTTAACTGCGGTTACAAGGATTGTTTACCTTACGCAAAGTTTGTTAATGCAGTTGTCTGTTGCTTTGAGTTTACACTTTGGGTGGGGCTCGTGACTTAATACCAGCGAGATGTTCTGGATAGATATCTCAATAAAGATACAATGATGTTGCTACAGTAGTAACAAGCATCAAGACCACTAAAACTGAAAGTAAAAACATCTTGGGTTGCCTCCCAACAAGCGCTTTCATTTATGCCTTTTAGCTAGGCATGATACAAAAAGATCAAGTTTTTTCAATATCAAAAGAATAGCTTTCCCGTGTAACGGCTCATAAGGTAACTTAATCTTCTTTCGAGGGAAGTGTTCCATTCCATTTTTGAGGGGGAATTGGAATCTAATGATTCCTTCTTTCATGTCAATGATAGCACCAATGGTGGGAAGAAAAGGACGCCCCAAAATAATTGGACATGAGGGATCACACTCAATGTCCATGTCAAGAAAATAAACTGGAACATAATTATCACTGAAAATAATAAGAACATCATCAATCCTTCCTAAAGGTTTCTTTACAGAAGAATCAACAAGATGAACACCAAAAAACAAGTATCAAAAGGTTTCAAATTGAGCATATCATACATTCTTTTGGGCATAACAGAGGCACTAGCTCCAACATCACATAAAGCAAAGCAAGGGAAATTGTCCAATTTAATTTTGACTATGGGATCCAAACCATCTTCTAGCTTCCTAGGTATGGAAGTATCTAGCTTGATCTTCTCCTCCCTAGATTTGATAACACTAGTGTAAAGAGGGGCTAACACGATACTCCTTTCCCCGTCCCTTGTACGAAACTGTTTGCGATGCTATCAACGCAAACGGTATAAATAAAAAACCGTTTGGGCGAAACTGAACTGTCTAGGAAACATACCCGAAAGGCCACATTCTAAAAATTATTGCGTGGGTGATGTAGGGCTGACGGGTCTTTGAAAATTGTTCTGGGATGTTTAGGGCGAAAACCCATGGTTGCATATAAAGGACCGCCAACCTGTCTATGCAATCGTTCATAGTAATTGAAATGGTTGGAATGCCTAATTTATCAGGCATGCTTCTGAAAATCCTTTCGTGTGTGAAACAAGGGATGACGATTCGTTCAAACAACCGTCTGCATGACCAGCCAGAATGTAAGGCCTGATATGCGGTATTGTTCCAGATCTAGATGTTTCCATCCAGATCCGGGGACGAAGCACATATCGGTCCCACCGCGACATATGACAAAGCCATATGCCCCGGATTTCCAACATGATATCACGACATTACAGATACAAGAATACAACATCTCATACAATCAGCATACAACTGTCTTAATACAATACAACGGCGGAAGATATATGTCTGAGTACAGACTACAATCAAATGCCTAGTGGCAAAGAGAAAAAGACATCGCTCCCATAACCACACGGGTCCAGGCCCTCCGCCGGGATCCGCCTAACTAGTCGTCGTCGAGTCTCCATGTGAAACATTGATCACCATACCTGTTGTCGATCAAGAACCCTGAAAAGAGTTTGGGGGTAGTATCATGAGTACGGAAGTACTCAGCATCCAATTGTAGTGGTCAACTGACCCAGCAAGGACTTCATCACTCGTCATTCTAGGACAACTAGTAGTTTACGGTAAGGATGGGGTAAGTGGTGAGGTTGCTGCCGCACTAGCATTTATGAAGTGGCTAACGATCTAGAGAGTAAGGTGAGAAGCCAAGAATTCGATGAGGAATCGCCTCCAACAAGTCTGCTATCCACCTACTTACGCAAGCATAACACCTATCCTATCCTTGTCCTCCTCTTCGCATCCCGACGAAGAAGAAGCAGTCAAGGCACACACACATTGATCAAGTTATATTAAGATTATCTTAGTTGTTGTTGTCTATGAACAAGGAGTAGGTCTCAAGTCATCCATAACGGTGGACACGACTTCTCGAAAAGATTTAACCCTGCAGGGGTGTACCAACTGCCCATTACAAGGCTCCGCACGCACGCCCATCTCTCTAAATTGCTACCCATGATAGGCAACCATTTTATGATTTAGTTCCAAGAGATCCAGAACGACAGGTCCCTCTAACTAACGACGCACAAATCCGGGTGGCCCCCGGTGAGTCGACATCCAACTCAAAAGCCGGCCGCGCTCTCGAGTCGGCCTCTACCGTCTGGACGAGGTCGGGGTAACTAAACCATCACTGTGAATAGCCCTCGAGCTTCCAGGTTTGGACCAACTAAGGAACTCTGTCTCCGCTGGCCCGAGTTGTTTGAAAGGACGTCTACTAGGAGCGACCCGGCAGACATATATGCATGGTTTTCAAATCGTAAAATCAGCTTGGGCCACCACTAGAAATGTTCGAAGCTAGGTAGGTAAGAAAAGGGGACCCCATAGTATCCCACACGCGGTTAGGCACACTCGTCAAGAGACACAATACCCGAAACTCGGATCCTAGGTGACTCAAATGGAACAAAGCATCGGGGTTGGATAGCGTAGACCTTCCATCCTTCGTCAAATATAGTCAACGTTATAATAATCATATCATCAACAACAATATAATAATGTGATAGCCCAAACCAAGGAGTAACAGGGTAACATCGTAGCATCCTAAGCATGCATACTAAGCAGGGGCTGAGCAACGAGCAATAGTAACATAGCAGTACATGGTTTTCTGGGAGGGGACATGGCTGTATCGGTTTGAAAGAGGCTGGAAACATGTGGTAGGATCAAACATCGAACCTATCCTAGACTAGCATGCAAACCGCTGGTTGAAATAGAATGGATCATAAGTAATGTATATGAAAGTGCAATATGTCGACCAGAGGGGGGGTGAATGGGAGATTTTCAAATTTACTACAGGATTTTGTTTTTCTTCAGGACTGAAGCAATCATGAAGCTGAAGAAGTAACCAAAATCATGAAGAAATAAAACTTTGCAGAATGTAATCATTAGGGCAGCACATCATAATGCAACCGAAATAAATCAATTCAGATAAGCAGAAGTGCTTCAGATCCATAGTATGAAGACAAATAGCAGAGGGAGAGCTGAAGCACAGGAAGTCACCATAGATACTGAAGACATAATACTGAAGCTTAAGAGATTGAAGAGATGTCACCAGTAATTGAAGACATTGGTTTGGTAGACCAGTTCAAGTTGCTGTGACAACTCTACGTCTGGTTGGAGAGGCTGAGATTCAACTCAGAAGACATAGTCTTCACCTTGTTCTCCTTGAACTAAAGTCCTCAGACTCCGTCCAATAACTCAGGTGAGTCTTCAAGGTAGACTCCCGAAACCTTCATAGACTCAGTCACTCCGGGAAGTCACAATTGCATCTTGACTTCCTCAGACTGAAGACTACTACACCGGCTGGAAGATCACAGTCTTCAAGAGTAAAAAGCTTCGGATCACTCGAACCGACTTCCTCAGAAATGCTCAACTACTCAGGCTGGTGGTTTTCCTCACATAGGTTCTTCAGTTTCCTCAGAGGTGGGTTGCTCTCAGATGACAAGTGTCAGTTTTTCTGTCGGAGCAGCCAACCCACAAATGGGGCTGGGGGTGGCTATTTATAGCCGCGGAGCAACCCGAGGTGAAAGGACATAAATGCCCATGCATGCAATTACTCTCATGCCCTCGGAAATGACCGTTGCTAGACAAGTTCTAGCCTCTCACCACGCAACACGTGGCACGGTCAAAGTATTCTCTCTCCAGACTCCTCAACCGAAGTTAGTTACCTCAGTGTCCTGAAGAACAACGTCTCAGACACATGAGGACTGAACTTCTACTGCAGGAGATCTCACTCTCTTCAGGAGAACTGCACTCGCAGTCTCCAGACTCCTCAACCGAAGACAAATTCCTCAGTGTCCTGAAGAACAACGTCTCAGACACCCGAGGAACTGAACTTCTACTGCAGGAGATTTCCTCAGGGTTTTTCTTCAGGATTCCTAACCGAGCACTTCCTCAGACCTTCGGAACTCGTTTTCTTCAACCCCTCCAACAGTGCGGTGTTTTCCTATGACTCAAGAAGTATAAAAAGTCTTAGCAAAGACTACGCTTCAACTTCGTCTTCAGCGCGAACTTCCTCAGGATCGTCTTCAGCTTCAGCTTCAACCGAACGCTTCAGGATCCTACTTCCTCAGGATTTCGCGCAACTTCATTACTCAAGAAGTATAAAAAGTCTTAGCGAAGACTACGCTTCAACTTCGTCTTCAGCGCGAACTTCCTCAGGATCGTCTTCAGCTTCAGCTTCAACCGAACGCTTCAGGATCCTACTTCCTCAGGATTTCGCGCAACTTCATTCTTCAGGAAACACACCGATTTCTCCAATGTTTCTCAACATTTTGGGGGGGTCGACATTGGTGGTTAAACACTTCATCAGGGACTGTTCTCCTGTGTATACTCACAAACACATCAGTCCCTTAACCGTTTTGTCATCAAACTCCAAAACCTCAAGGGGAGGGCACTTGATGCACTTACAGTATAGTCCTTGCCTGTTCATAAGTCGGGTTCCGTAGGTGTAGTTGATCGCAAGCTCGCATCGTCTTCGAGAGGTACCCGCGGAAGCACACAAGACGGTAAACACTGGAAAGCAATCAACGAGCAAGCATCTATTACTACGAAGCAAACACGAGGAAGCATCAACAATAAGGCAACACGAGACATCACACCTACCGTCGAGAGTGGTTACTAACAGGTTAAGTGGAGTACTCGTCACACACGACGATACCGCACATTTATCATCGGTTCAAGTTGTTTAGCTACACAAGGTGAGCAAAGGTTGTTAACATGGCATTTCACTCAAGCATGGCATAGTACACAAACATGGCAAGAGGTGAAGCATAAGGTAAACTATCTATGCTAGTCAATTTAAGTGAGGCAAAACCTAAACATGGCATTCCACTAAGTGCCCCACGACAATTTAAGTAATTGGTACTGTTCTGACCTAAACCATATTTTAGGTTGGTTAACAGCAGCAAACAATAGCATAAACACAAATTACATGAAATTCTAATCAAGTTACATATAAAGAACACTCCAAACGGAGTTACGGTTAAAAAGATACAAGCAAAACAAGTTATGCACACAATCTGCCAACATCAGGAAGAACACTTTAGAGCAACAAATAAACAAGCAAAAGGTTGTAAACATGCACAAAAATGATATGCAACTAAAGTAGACATGGCAAGAAAGTCATGGCAACAGGTATCATGCAAATATACATCATGGTTTACTAGTTATAAGAAACACAAAAAGCTATAAAACATTACTGGTCAAGGACTTAGTGAAAATAAGGAAAACAGGGCAGAAACTGTTATTATCATGTTGTATAAACAAGGGTAAATCTATATGTAGATGTGCAGAAACATGACTTAGCAATATATGAGCATGGAGTAGGCATGATGATGATCAGGTACAAACAAGAATCATGGTCATAGGCATAACAGATCAAAAGATATTAAGCAAGCAACATGGCATCAGCAAGTTACAGACTTAAGAGAAAAACAGAGGTGGCTGTCAACAACAGTAGGATAGCAACTTTGGGTGATGAAACAAACATCATGCAGCAGACAAATATGACACGTGAATGCATAGCATTGAAGTAGACACGATGCTTAACATTATGCAACAAGAATCAATAGAATAGGCCTCATGGATGTGTCACAATCATCAAGCAAACTTGCAATAAAATAACAGCAACAACACATAACAGAAATTAGCAGTCAACAGTCTGGTGCCCACTTTAATAGTGATTAACAACATCTAGATGGTCTCAAATCAAAAAGCTCACAAAAGATGAACTGAAGTACACACAATTCTAACTCATCCAGGGCTACGGTTTACTCGCAAATTACAGCGCAAAATGGAATCAGCAGCAAAAATCTCAGGACTTAGCATAAATAATGACAGAGGAAAAAACATAAAAAGGGTAGGGGCCTCACCAATGGGCTCGGCCCATGAGGCGCTGGACAGGGGAGGCCTTGCTTAGGCGGAGGTTGGCTGTGGGCCGAGGCGAGGGGAGATGGGCCGGCGCTGGTGGGCCCACGTGGCGTTGGCCGGCCCGGTCAGTTGCCCGATCCAGGTCGGGGCCGGGGTCGAGCTGGCGGCTAGCGGCGGCCACCGGCGGCACTCGCCGGCGAGGGAGGCCGAGCAGCCGAGGAGGCGCGGGGGCGGCCGAGGCGGGTTTGGGCGGAGCTACGGGGGAGGAGGCGACCGGCGTCGAGCCTGGGGCGGTGCGGTGCGAGGTCCCGCGGCCGGCCATGGCCATGGCGCGGCGGCGAGGCGTCCTTGTCGCGGCGTCGTGGATCCTTCGGGGAGAGGAAGGAGGTGAGGGAAAGGGGATGGAGGGAAGGAGGAGAAAGGACGGTCGGTTGAGGATGAGCTCGCCGGTGCGGCTGCCGGCGGCGGGCGGCGCGCTCGCCGAAGCAAGGCGACGGGTGGCTTCCAGGAGGCGCGGGCTCCTCGGCCCGGTCGGGCCCGGCGGCGGTGGATCTGGGCCCTGCGGGTCCCATTCGGTTGGGAGGTTGGTGGGAGGCTACGTGGGGTTGCTGGGAACCCTCCGATCTGGATCTAACGGTCCAGATCGAGGGCTGAGGCTAGGGTTTCGGGGAGAGAGGGATTTGGGTGCAATTTTGTGGAATTTTCAGGGGGGTGGCTGCAATTTTTGGCTAGGGAAACCTTAGAAAGGGGTGGGAGAGTGGTGGTCTTTATATAGCCCAGGTGGCTGGCAATTTGCAAAAACATCACCGGTTTTTTCTCGCGCGCGTGGTGTTTACGTTTTTGACCGCCGGGTGTCCGCAGGACCTCTGATTCGGGTAAAACTTTGAACTGCATGATCAGCGCATCGAGCCGGCAGCGTTCACCTCGCGCGGGAACAGTTCTGATAACACTTTCCGGCGCGCTATAAAAATAACCCGTTTAATTATTAAATGGGGTTTTCGTTCCATTGGCTGCGGCTGGTCTGGTGCGGGTTTTCGCGATGGTGATCGGGTGAAACCCGGTGTCGCAAAGGTCGAGTGTCAGGGTGGCAAGGGTCGGTCTCCGTCCGGTACGAGATAAGAGGGGGGAAATAATCGCCGATCGATAAATCGGGGACGGAAACACCGCAAGAAAATCAGACAATCAAACAATTCACACCGAAAACAAAAAATTTATTTTTTATGAAATCTGGGCTGTTACAATACAACACCACCAACCAGGGATCTCGTCCCGAGATCCAGGTCGATCCGGGGAGAGGGGGGGGAAGAAAAGAGAGACGACGATCTTCAACACCACCAACAAGGGACTCTGCTCCATGTCGACGTCGAACTTCGGTCGAGATAAATTTCCGCAGAGAGACGACATCGTCGAAAATACGGAACTGTCGGTGTCAAGAGGAGGAACGACAACGATAACCGGATCAAAGGATAGTGTTTTCGACGCAAGTCGTGAAAACACCGGCAAAAGGATGGACGGTAATGGATGACCCAGATGTTTACCCAGAGTCGGAAGAACTAAAGGTACTATAGGATTTCCCAAACCTGAGATCGGAATCGAGACAATACGCTGCAAGCAAGGCATTGTAACGATTTCGATACTCCACACACTCGAGATCCTAAAGTTTTGAAGGGATAAGGCGAGAATAAAACACTTACTACACTTGTCCTGACCAGAGCAAGGGTAAGGAGTAAAAATAATCCTACTCTCCGATAACTAACTTTGTAACTACAAAATAGTTTTTGTCTAGACTCGACTTTGGCCAGAAAAGGGATCCTACGGTCGGCAAGGCTCTGATACCAAGTGCAAGGCCCGATATGCGGTACTGTTTCAGATCTAGATGTTTCCATCCAGATCCGGGGACGAAGCACATATCGGTCCCACCGCGACATATGACAAAGCCATATGCCCCGGATTTCCAACATGATATCACAACATTACAGATACAAGAATACAACATCTCATACAATCGGCATACAACTGTCTTAATACAATACAACAACGGAAGATATATGTCTGAGTACAGACTACAATCAAATGCCTAGTGGCAAAGAGAAAAAGACATCGCTCCCATAACCACACGGGTCCAGGCCCTCCGCCGGGATCCGCCTAACTAGTCGTCGTCGAGTCTCCACGTGAAACGTCGATCACCATACCTGTTGTCGATCAAGAACCCTGAAAAGAGTTTGGGGGTATAGTATCATGAGTACAGAAGTACTCAGCATCCAACTGTAGTGGTCAACTGACCCAGCAAGGACTTCATCACTCGTCATTCTAGGACAACTAGTAGTTTACGGTAAGGTTGGGTAAGTGGTGAGGTTGCTGCCGCACTAGCATTTATGAAGTGGCTAACGATCTAGAGAGTAAGGTAAGAAGCCAAGTATTCGATGAGGAATCGCCTCCAACAAGTCTTGCTATCACCTACTTACGCAAGCATAACACCTATCCTATCCTTGTACTCCTCTTCACATCCCGACGAAGATGAAGCAGTCAAGGCACACACATGTTGATCAAGTTATATTAAGATTATCTCAGTTGTTGTTGTCTATGAACAAGGAGTAGGTCTCAAGTCGTCCATAACCGTGGACACGGCTTCTCGAAAAGATTTAACCCTGCAGGGGTGTACCAAGTGCCCATTAAAAGGCTCCGAACGCACGCCCATCTCTCTGTAACAGCCCAGTTTTCACAAAAATTAAAAAAAATTGTTTTCGGCGTGAATTGTTTGATTGTTTGATTTGTTTGCAGTGTTTGCATCCCCGATTTATCGATCGGCGATTATTTTTCCCCCTCTTATCTCGTACCGGACGGAGACCGACCCATGCCACCCTGACACTCGACCTTGCGACACCGGGTTCACCCGATCACCGTCGCGAAAACCGCACGAGATCAACCGCAGCCAACGGAACGAAAACCCCGTTGAATAAGTAAACGGGATATATTTTTATAGCGCGCCGGAAAGTGTTCTTGGAACGGTTCCAGCGCTAGGCGAACGCCGCCGGCTCGACGCATTGTTCGCGCAGTTCGAAGTTTTACCTAAATCGGAGGTACTGCGGACCCCCGGCGGTCAGAAACGTGAGCACCGCGCGCGCTAGAGAAAAACCGGAGATATTTTTGCAAACTGCCAGCCACCGGGGCTATATAAAGACCACCACTCTCCCACCCCCTTTATAGGGTTTACCCTAATGGAAATTTGCAGCCACACCCCCAGTTTTGCCCCCATTTCCGTCCAGATCCAGTGGTTCGATCCGGACCGTCGGATCCAGATCGGGCGTTCCACAGTGCGCCACGTCAGCAGGTGGAAAGCCCCAGCCTGCAACCTCCCGTGGAGGATCCATCCACACCCGAAGCCGCCGTCGCCTCTTCCCGAGACCACCGCCGGCAGCAGCCGTGCGCCGCCGCGCGCCCCAGGTCGCCGCCCTGCCCGCGCCCCTCTCCATCCCGCGCTCCCCCTGACCCCTTTCCCTCTCCTCCCCGCGCAGGAAGCCGGAGTGCCCCGCCGCGCCATGGACGGCTCAACCGAGCTCCGCCGCCGCGCCGCTCGATCTTGCCACTGTCTAGCCCCGAGACCACCCGATCCGGCGAGTTCCTCCTCCGACGCGCCCGGATCCGCTGCCCTACCACCTCCCTTGGTCCCTCGTCGGCGTGTGCCGCGCCGGCCGGCGAGCCTCCAGCCGTCGCGCCGTGGCCTCCAGTCGTCGGGACGAGGAGCTGCCCGAGCCGTCCAGCGTGGACAACTGGGCCGGCCCCGCCCCCTCACGGCCCAGCCAGCCAAGGCCCGTCCAGCCGGCCTGCCTTTCAACCCCAAGCCAGCCAGGCCGCAGCCCCTCTCACCAGGCCACTTGGGCCGAGCCCATGGTGAGGTTGCCCCCTTTTTTATTTTTTTATTAGTTCTGTTTTTTTTCTGTTGGGCCCAATAGCACTAGTTTCGGCCTGTTTAGTTATTTTTGCTAGGTTTTATTTATTAATTTTGGCAGATTGTATTGTTTTTATTGTTTTGCGCGTAACTTTTCACCGGTAGCTCCGATGGAGACGCTTTCTACATGAAAGTTGCTCCGTTTTTCGCGTAGATTATGAAAATGTTGCTTGTTGCCATGTTTGACTTTGTTTACTTGTTGTTTACTGCTAATTACACTGCCTGCCACTGTAAACTGTAAATGCAATAAATTTTTAACCGTTGCTCTGATTAAATTGTTTCTTATATGTAACTTGACTAGAATTGCATGTAGATTGTGTTTATACTGTTCTTGCTTGCTAAATAAAATAATAAAATATTGTTTAGGGCAAAACAGTACCAAATTCCTTTTTATCTTGGGGTCCGCAATAGTTTGCCATGCCTAGGATTTCACCCCACTTAAATTGACTAGCTTATGTAGTTTATTTATGCTTCACCTCTTGCCATGTTTGTGTGCTATGCCATGCTTGAGTGAGATGCCATGTTAACAAACTTTGCTCACCTTGTGTAGCTAAACAACTTGAACTATCGTAAACGTGCGGTATCGTCGTGTGTGACGAGTACTCCACTTAACCTGTTAGTAACCGCTCTCGACGGTAGGTGCGATGTCTCGTGTTGCTTTCTTGTTGATGCTTGCTCGTGTTTGCTTTGTAGTAATAGATGCTTGCTCGTTGATTGCTTTACAGTGTTTATCATCTTGTGTGCTTCCGCGGGTACCTCTCGGAGACGATGCGAGCTTACAATCGGCTACACCTTCGGAACCCGACTTATCAACAGGCAAGGACTACACATTACTTATGATCCATTCTATTTCAACCAACGGTTTGCATGCTAGTCTAGGTTAGGTTCGATGTTTGATCCTACCACATGTTTACAACCTCTTTCAAACCGATACAGCCATGACCCCTCCCAGCAAACCATGTACTGCTATGTTTCTATTGCTCGTTGCTCAGCCCCTACTTAGTATGCATGCTTAGGATGCTACGATGTTACCCTGTTACTCCTTGGTTTGGGCTATCACATTATTATATTGTTGTTGATGATATGATTATTATTATAATGTTGACTATATTCGACGAAGGATGGAAGGTCTAGGCTATCCCGCCCCGACGCTTTGTTCCATTCGAGTCACCTAGGACCCGAGTTCCGGTGAGGGATCACACTCAATGTCCATGTCAAGAAAATAAACTGGAACATAATTATCACTGAAAATAATAAGAACATCATCAATCCTTCCTAAAGGTTTCTTTACAGAAGAATCAACAAGACGAACACCAAAAGAACAAGTACCAAAAGGTTTCAAATTGAGCATATCATACATTCTTTTGGGCATAACGGAGGCACTAGCTCCAACATCACATAAAGCAAAGCAAGGGAAATTGTCCAATTTAATTTTGACTATGGGATCCAAACCATCTTCTAGCTTCCTAGGTATGGAAGTCTCTAGCTTGATCTTCTCCTCCCTAGATTTGGTAACACTAGTGTAAAGAGGGGCTAACACGATACTCCTTTCCCCGTCCCTTGTACGAAACTGTTTGCGATGCTATCAACGCAAATGGTATAAATAAAAAACCGTTTGGGCGAAACTGAACTTTCTAGGAAACATACCCGAAAGGCCACAATTCTAAAAATTATTGCGTGGGTGATGTAGGGCTGACGGGTCTTTGAAAATTGTTCTGGGATGTTTAGGGCGAAAACCCATGGTTGCATATAAAGGACCGCCAACCTGTCTATGCAATCGTTCATAGTAATTGAAATGTTTGGAATGCCTAATTTATCAGGCATGCTTCTGAAAATCCTTTCGTGTGTGAAACAAGGGCTGACGATTCGTTCAAACAACCGTCTGCATGACCAGCCAGAATGTAAGGCCCGATATGCGGTACTGTTCCAGATCTAGATGTTTCCATCCAGATCCGGGGACGAAGCACATATCGGTCCCACCGCGACATATGACAAAGCCATATGCCCCGGATTTCCAACATGATATCACGACATTACAGATACAAGAATACAACATCTCATACAATCAGCATACAACTGTCTTAATACAATACAACGGCGGAAGATATATGTCTGAGTACAGACTACAATCAAATGCCTAGTGGCAAAGAGAAAAAGACATCGCTCCCATAACCACACGGGTCCAGGCCCTCCGCCGGGATCCGCCTAACTAGTCGTCGTCGAGTCTCCACGTGAAACATTGAATACCATACCTGTTGTCGATCAAGAACCCTGAAAAGAGTTTGGGGGTAGTATCATGAGTACGGAAGTACTCAACATCCAACTGTAGTGGTCAACTGACCCAGCAAGGACTTCATCACTCATCATTCTAGGACAACTAGTAGTTTACGGTAAGGATGGGGTAAGTGGTGAGGTTGCTGCCGCACTAGCATTTATGAAGTGGCTAACGATCTAGAGAGTAAGGTGAGAAGCCAAGAATTCGATGAGGAATCGCCTCCAACAAGTCTGCTATCCACCTACTTACGCAAGCATAACACCTATCCTATCCTTGTCCTCCTCTACGCATCCCGACGAAGAAAAGCAGCACACACACATTGATCAAGTTATATTAAGATTATCTCAGTTGTTATTGTCTATGAACAGGGAGTAGGTCTCAAGTCATCCATAACGGTGGACACGGCTTCTCGAAAAGATTTAACCCTGCAGGGGTGTACCAACTGCCCATTACAAGGCTCCGCACGCACGCCCATCTCTCTAAGTTGCTACCCATGATAGGCAACCATTTTATGATTTAGTTCCAAGAGATCCAGAACGACAGGTCCCTCTATCTAACAACGCACAAATCCGGGTGGCCCCCGGTGAATCGACATCCAACTCAAAAGTCAGCCGCGCTCTCGAGTCGGCCTCTACCGTCTAGACGAGGTCGGGGTAACTAAACCATCATTGTGGATAGCCCTCGAGCTTCCAGGTTTGGACCAACTAAGGAACTCTGTCTCCGCTGGCCCGAGTTGTTTGAAAGGACGTCTACTAGGAGCGACCCGGCAGACATATATGCATGGTTTTCAAATCGTAAAATCAGCTTGGGCCACCACTAGAAATGTTTGAAGCTAGGTAGGTAAGAAAAGGGGACCCCATAGTATCCCACATGCGGTTAGGCACGCTCGTCAAGAGACACAATACCCGGAACTCGGATCCTAGGTGACTCAAATGGAACAAAGCATCGGGGCGGGATAGCCTAGACCTTCCATCCTTCGTCAAATATAGTCAACGTTATAATAATCATATCATCAACAACAATATAATAATGTGATAGCCCAAACCAAGGAGTAACAGGGTAACATCGTAGCATCCTAAGCATGCATACTAAGCAGGGGCTGAGCAACGAGCAATAGTAACATAGTAGTACATGGTTTGCTGGGAGGGGACATGGCTGTATCGGTTTGAAAGAGGCTGTAAACATGTGGTAGGATCAAACATCGAACCTATCCAAAACTAGCATGCAAACCGCTGGTTGAAATAGAATGGATCATAAGTAATGTATAGTCCTTGCCTGTTCATAAGTCGGGTTTCATAGGTGTAGTTGATCGCAAGCTCGCATCGTCTCCGAGAGGTACCCGCGGAAGCACACAAGACGGTAAACACTGGAAAGCAATCAACGAGCAATCATCTATTACTACGAAGCAAACATGAGGAAGCATCAACAAGAAGGCAACATGAGACATCACACCTACTGTCGAGAGCGGTTACTAACAGGTTAAGTGGAGTACTCGTCACACACGACGATACCGCACATTTATCATCGGTTCAAGTTGTTTAGCTACACAAGGTGAGAAAAGGTTGTTAACATGGCATTTCACTCAAGCATGGCATAGCACACAAACATGGCAAGAGGTGAAGCATAAGGTAAACTATCTATGCTAGTCAATTTAAGTGAGGCACAACCTAAACATGGCATTCCACTAAGTGCCCCACGGCAATTTAAGTAATTGGTACTGTTCTGCCCTAAATCATATTTTAGGTTTGTTAACAGCAGCAAACAATAGCATAAACACAAATTACATGAAATTCTAATCAAGTTACATATAAAGAACACTCCAAACGGAGTTACGGTTAAAAAGATACAAGCAAAACAAGTTATGCACACAATCTGCCAACATCAGGAAGAACACTTTAGAACAACAAATAAACAAGCAAAAGGTTGTAAACATGCACAAAAATGATATGCAACTAAAGTAGACATGGCAATCAAGTCATGGAAAAAGGTATCATGCAAATAGACATCATGGTTTACTAGTTATAAGAAACACAAAAAGCTATAAAACATTACTGGTCAAGGACTTAGTGAAAATAAGGAAAACAGGGCAGAAACTGTTATTATCATGTTGTATAAACAAGGGTAAATCTATATGTAGATGTGCAGAAACATGACTTAGCAATATATGATCATGGAGTAGGCATGATGATGATCAGGTATGTAACGACCCGGTCCCGAAGGGAACCAAGTCTACTGTGCTTCTGTGCTATCCCTGGATCAGTATGCTAGCACACACAGGTACTCGATGAAATACCATAGTATCACATGTCATAAATTAACGTAAATACATGGTATTTATTACCTTATAGCCCTTGAGCTAGAATACACAGCAGAACAAACAATATATAAGTGGAGTCCCAGCAACGCCAACGGCAAAGTTGAGTGTAGAATTTACGACCCTATATCGTATCACTTACTCGTCGTATATAATCCTGCAACACCGAAGGTTACAGCCCGACAACGGGTCAGTACATTTGAATGTACAGCAAATCATATCCCAGAAAGAAGTAAAATTTCCTACAATACATGCAATTTGGCTGGTGGAGCTTCTACATTTATTTTTGCAAAAAGCTAATTTTTCCTTATAGAATAATAATAACTAAGTTCTACAATAGCATACGATTGAGATGGGAACCCCCACTCAATCTATCCCAAAGTGATTAAACCAATCAGTTAATTAAAGATGATGAGACAAATCAATATTACCACATCTAGTCGCTACAATTGTCCATAACCGGAGACACGGCTAATCGATTAGTTTTACACTCTGCAGAGGTTTGTGCACTTTTCCCCACAAGACTCGATCGCCTCCTTTGCAGTTCGTCACACTGCATGGTGTATGACAACCGGAAGATCGAGACATGGTCTTTCAGAAGAGTTTCCCTTACTCCGGTAGCACCCATCCCACCTACTCACAACTACTTTCATAGCGCTACCTAGTAAGAGTCCCTACAACTGATCAACCAAGCCAGAGCCCATAGTAGCTTGTGGCTGCACACGTAAGCTTCTAGGTATGTCAATACAAATAGTCCCTTTGAGCCTGGGTGGCTTTCCGCAGTCATCACTGGCCACCCCCAGGATGCTTGCAACCATCCCACCCAGGTAGTTCATTAACTTTATCTTGGTCCTAATTACTACATTATCACTCATACCTCATAATGATTCACTTCCCAATCCACGTCTACTTAGCATAACAATATTCTATTATACGATGGTGACAATGATGTAAGGATCAGACCTACCTCAATGAACTACTGGGTGTAATAGCATAGTACAACCTATCATGCAATATAAAGAAGAAGAACTAATGCATTGAAAACATAGGTAATAGGGAATATAATCAAAAGATATGACTTGCCTTGAATCTTGATGAAGTTATTCACGCTCATAATTCCGACAATTCTACTCGTCACACTCCGAGCAATCTATCGTAACCAGCAAACAAGGTTGCACACAATAAATCAACAATCCAAAAGAAGGCGAACAATTTTATTTTATTTTGAAACTTCAAAAGAAAAACCAAATAAAAGTTTTTTCAAAACAGATCATGATTGAGTTCAAAAGTGGTCGCAAAGTATCTAGAATATAGGGTTTAGCTAGGGTTTTAGTTTGCAAAAAGAATCAATCAAATCCGAGTTGTAAAACAAAAGATACGATCAACTAAAGTTGAAAATAGAATCTGATCAGATCTGAATATTTTAGAAAATTAAAAAATAAAATTTAGGATTGTACTGGATAGAGGATTCCAAAAGAAAAGCGTGGGCTTTGGAATCACGCAAAACGGATCTACGAGTAAAAAGATATTACAAAAACAAATCTACATAGGATATAGATATATTTTTCTGATCAAACGCAAAATATTTTTTTCCTCAAAACTTGGATCGACAGTACCTAATGTGTAGAGTATTTAAAAACAAACAAGTGACCGCTAGTTTCATCTAAAACGGAGCAACGGATAAAAAGTTACGGCGTTTTTACTAACCGCGGCGTGTAGATTTGACGCGACGAAGACGACAACTCCGGCGATCTTCGGCGTCAACGAGGACGTATAGGATGTAGGGATTGATTAGAAGATCACAACGGTGGTGGTGATGATCTCCAACGTCGTCCGTACGGGCGTGGCAACGCGGTGAACCGAACGCGCTCCGATGAACTCCCGCGGTACGCGTACAATTTGGGGATCAATCGGTGACGAAATTCGTCCAATAATGGAGCTCCGTTGGACCTAGATCTACCCCGAAATTAGCTCGATTTGGAACGGTTTGCTGCGAAATTTTGTGGGAAATCGGTGGAAAGGAACGTGGGATATTTATGGGACAATTTTTTTTGCCAAAAGGACAACCGGAGAGGAGTTTTAGGTGCGCGTACAGAGTCCACGCCGGACTCTGTTTCGTGTTTGAGCTGGAGACGAACAAAAGCACAAGTACCTGGGCACGTGGTGCCACGCTGGCCACTTCGGCCGCTGGCCTGGTGCGCTCCTGGGCGGCTCGCTGGCCGCTGGCTGGCCGGCCCGTCCAGTGTTTTTTTTTTCGCGAACTTTTTTTAATAAATAAGTAAATATATAAATAAATATATATAGAGGTATTTTTAATATAATAAAAGTAGCTCTACAAAAATAACATTTTATATTTTAAAATAATAAAAATACGTAATACGTAAAACATAATATATATATATATACGTACTTTTCTTAAACTTCAAAGAGTTTTATAAAATAATTTACAACTTCCAAAAATACTCAAACAAATTTCTAAAATCTTAGAATAATTGAAATGGAATATTCAATAACTTTTTATTCAAAAAAAACATTTTCTAATAAACCCAAATAAAACTCAAGCAAGGTTTTAAAATCATTTTCAACTGAAATTGAAGAAGTCATGTTATCTTCCCTCATTTAATTATTTTAATTTTAAATATAAACTTATTTAAAATAAGATCCAATAAAATAAAACTTCTATTGAAAATATTTTTTCCTACTTTCTTTTATTTGTTGAAGGAGTCATGTTACCTTCTCTCAAATTTTATTTGTTGGATTTGTTTTAAATAATAAATATAAAAGAATAAAAATGAATATTAGGGAAAGTCCTTTTATTCCCTCTCATTTTTAATATTCATTTAAACTCCAAAAGTTTCAGATTCTAGGCTATATCACTCAGATCAATTACACACAAATCAAAGAAGACAATCATAATTATCTAATTATTATAACATTCCAAAATTTAGAATTTTGGGATGTTACAAATCTACCACCCTTAAAATGAATCTCGTCCTCGAGATTCGAAGAAGCTAGAGAGAAAGGTTAGGTTTTTGGGGTTCTTAGTCTTCAAAATGTACTGATCCTCCGACGGTCTAGGGTGCTACCACCCTTAAAAGAAAAATTCCCAGGTCTTCAAGAATCTTGCTCTTTCGATGAATTCCTTCCTACATATACCCCTACTCCTTTGAGGTATTGAATCCTTTATCAATATAATCGGTCTTGCATATACTGTACCTTCATGAATGAGCGGTCGAACGCCAATACTAACAAATATCGGTACTCTCATGGTGGTCAACAAGAGGGTTCCTGCAGAAAATGGGTCTTGGCTTATTCTCACCGTATTACTTATGATTCGCGAGGGTTGCAATGTACAGGGTCAACATCGTACCATTCTAAAAAAATTGGCTTAACGTCGTCATCTCTCTCTATTATAGGTAAGTCACTCTAGATTTACCATCCCACATAACAAAGAGAATAATAAGAGTAGCCAGTATGGTGATCAATCCATCCTGCACCCAAATCATTACCTTGTATATGGTGATCACGTACCCTAGCCGTGGCCCGCAGCAGCCGGCCACCTCTCCAGCTGCGCCAGGCTGCCTCCTCCTCACTAGCTGGGCCGACCCGAAACCTTTTTTTTCTTTTTTATTTTTACTTTTTCCTTTTTTTTTCTGTTAAGTCTGTTTTTTTTCTAAGTCTGAGTATTTTGTGCTGTATTTTTGCGATGCGAATATCTTTTCACCGGTAGCTCCGATGGAGACACTTTCTATATGAAAGTTGCTCTATTCTTCGCGTAGATCATTAAAATGTTGCTTGTTGCCATGTTTGAACTTGTTTACATGCTTTTACCTGATAATTACAACTGCTTGCCACTATAAACTGTAATTGCAATAAATTTTAACCGTTTCTCTGTTTAAAATGTTCTTTATATGTAACTTGACTAGAATTGCATGTAGATTGTGTTTATGCTGCTCTTGCTTGCTAATAACAAATATAAAATATGGTTTAGGACAGAACAGTACCAATTGCAATAATTATCGTGGGGTCCGCAATAGTTGGCATGTGTAGGTTTTACCCCCACTTAAAATGACAAGATTAGATAGTTTATCTTATGCTTCACCTCTTGACATGTTTGTGTGCTATGCCATGCTTGAGTGATATGCCATGTTAATAACCTTTGCTCACCTGTAACTAAACAACTTGAACCTTTCTAAATGTGCGGTATCGTCGTGTGTGACGAGTACTCCACTTAACCTGTTAGTAACCGCTTTCGACGGTAGGTGCGATGTCTCGTGTTGCCTTCTTGTTGATGCTTGCTCGTGTTTTCTTCGTAGTAATAGATGTTTGCTCGTTGATTGCTTTCCAGCGTTTACCGTCTTGTGTGCTTCCGCGGGTACCTCTAGGAGACGATGCGAGCTTACGATCAACTACACCTTCGGAACCCGACTTATCAACAGGTAAGGACTACACATTACTTAAGATCCATTCTATTTCAACCAGCGGTTTGCATGCTAGTCTAGGATAAGTTCGATGTTTGATCCTACCACATGTTTACAACCTCTTTCAAACCGATACAGGCATGTCCCCTCCCAGCAAACCATGTACTGCTATGTTACTATTGCTCGTTGCTCAGCCCCTGCTTAGTATGCATGCTTAGGATGCTACGAGGTTACCCTGTTACCCCTTGGTTTGGGATATCACATTATTATTATTATTGTTGTTGATGATATGATTATTATAATGTTGACCATACTCGACGAAGGATGGAAGGTCTAGGCTATCCCGCCCCGATGCTTTGTTCCATTCGAGTCACCTAGGACCCGAGTTCTGGGTATTGGTTTTAAGACTGAGCGTGCCTAACCGCGTGTGGGATCAAGTTGTAAGGCCCGATATGCGGTACTGTTCCAGATCTAGATGTTTCCATCCAAATCCGGGGACGAAGCACATATCGGTCCCATCGCGACATATGACAAAGCCATATGCCCCGGATTTCCAACATGATATCACAACATTACAGATACAATGATACAACATCTCATAATGTCGGCATACAACTGCCTCAAATACAATACAACAGCGGAAGGTACATGTCTGAGTACAGACTACAAGCAAATGCCTAGTGGCAAAGAGAAAAACATCGATCCCATAACCACACGGGTCCAGGCCCTCCGCCGGGATCCGCCTAACTAGTCGTCGTCGAGTCTCCACGTGAAACGTCGAACACCATACCTGTTGTCGATCAAGAACCCTGAAAAGAGTTTGGGGGTAGTATCATGAGTACAGAGGTACTCTGCATCCAACTGTAGTGGTCATCTGACCCAACAAGGATTTCATCACTCGTCATTCTAGGACAACTAGTAGTTTACGGTAAGGAAGGGGTAAGTGGTGAGGTTGCTGCCTCACTAGCATTATGAAGTGGCTAACGATCTAGAGAGTAAGATAAGAAGCCAATCATTTGATGAGGAATCGCCTCCAACAAGTCTTGCTATCAACTACTTAAGCAAACATAACACCTATCCTATCCTTGTCCTCCTCTTCGCATCCCGACGAAGAAGAAGAAGCAGTCAAGGCACACACACATTGATCAAGTTATATTAAGATTATCTCAATTGTTGTTGTCTATGAACAAGGAGTAGGTCTCAAGTCGTCCATAACCGTGGACATGGCTTCTCGGAAAGATTTAACCCTGCAGGGGTGTACCAACTGCCCATTACAAGTCTCCGCACGCACGTCCATCTCTCTCAGTTGCTACCCATTATAGGCAACCATTTTATGATTTAGTTCCAAGAGATCCGAAACGACAGGTCCCTCTAACTAGCAACGAACAAATCCGGGTGGCCCCAGGTGAGTCGACATCCAGCTCAGGAGCCGGCCGCGCTCTCGATCTGGTCTCTACTATCTGTCGCAGGTTTGGATAGCCGGTTAATCACACATGGGAAACCGGGTCCTGATACGTCCAAAACGTATCTATAATTTCTCCTTGCTCCATGCATGTTTTGTGTGATATTGCTATGATCTAGATACACTTTCATACACTTTTGATCATATTTGGACTAACCTATTAACTCAGTGCACCAAAGTGCCAGTTCCTGTTTTCTGCTGTGTTTCTATTTCAGTTTTCCCCCATATAAAAAGTGCTCCAAAAATTGGGGAAAAATCAGATAAAAAATCAGCGCAGAAGAACCTTCCGGAAGAACCTGAGTGGGGCCAGAGGGCCACCACCAGGGGCCCAGGCACCCTGGTGGCGCGCCCCAAGGGCTGGCCGCGCCAGGGGGGCGCCTGGACCCCTGGTGGCCCCCCTGGCTGCCCCCCTTTGCCTATATATTCTCCGTGATGAGAAACCCTCGGCGAGAGAACCCTTTTTCGCAATCTCGCCTCTGTTCCGCCGCCGCCGCGCTTCCGAGATCGGGAGCACCAGCAGACCTCTTCCCGGCACCCTGCCGGAGGGAGGGCCGACCTCCGGGAGTCTCCTCTCCACCATGGATGCTTCCCGGATGTATCGTGAGTAGTTTCCTTTGGACCATGGGTACGTGATCAGTAGCTATGTGATGTTCTCCTCCCCTCTTTGTTCTTCATGGTTTAGACCTCGTGAGCTGCCCTACATGATCGAGGCACTTTTGTAATCTTTCTGCTGTTGCTATGCTGAGTTTGATGGGATCTGATGGATTATGAGATTATGTTCAGATTGTGATTGATTAATATATTTGGTTCTTATCTCTTATATTTTTGTTCTTAAAGTAATTCTTGCATGTTCTCCGTTGCTGTTTATTTCTTTGGCCAAGTAGTAGGTAGTAACCCAAAGAGGGAACGTTATGCTCGATTGTGGGTTCATGCCCCCTGATGACACGCTTGAGTGACAGAAACATGAGTCTAGGGGATGTGCTGTTGCCACAAGGGGGAAAACAACGGTGCTTGTAACCGCGGTTACAAGGATTGTTTACTTTATGCAAAGTGCTTTTTAATACAGTTGTCTGTTGCTTTGGGTTTACACTTTGGGTGGGGCTCGCAACTTCATACCAGCGAGCTGTTCTGGATAGATATATCAAGGTGGATGATTAGTAGTAGAAGCAGTTGGATTTCGGTCTACTTATTTTGGCGTTCTGCCCATGCTTTTGAGCCTCTTCCTTTCTTTTGTAGCATAGTTAGCATTGCGGTGCGTTCATACTCCTGTCAATTGCCCTTCTGTAATTTGTTCACCTCGCATAGCAGTTTTATCTTCTTTTGGGAGAGAGACATCACTAGTGAACATCACGTATCCCGGTCCATATCTTCATCACTGTTTCCTCGCTCATTTACTTTTCTACTTTTACTTTCAGTTGCTATAATTATCCCTTGTGTTTGATCCTTTGGGAACAACAAGACCGGAGAGATTGACAACCTCTCTGAACTTTGTTGGGAACAAAGTTATTTGTGTCTGTGTGAAGGTCCGCGTCAGTTGCGCCGCTGACACCTACTTATAATCTCCGGAGTCCTACTGGAGACAAACCTTGGTATCTTTACTGAGGGAAATTTGCTGCTGTGCTACATCACACCTTCCATTTGGGGTTTACCAACGAAGGGCGAGAAATCACTATCATCACCTCGCGCATCAAGCAAGATTTCTGGCGCCGTTGCCGGGGACTCCGATTGCTAAGATAGGGGAGTTGCACACTACCCTTTACCTTTGTTTTTTTAGTCTTGTTAGCTTACCTTTCAGTTTTTATCTTTTTGTCTTGTATCAAAAATCACAAAAAAAAATCTGCCACACTTGCGGCTGCTATGGGTTCCACTGAAAACACCAAGTTGTGTGACTTCACTAGTCACAACAACCAAGACTTTATCTGCACCCCCATTGCCACACCTGCCACTTCAGCTACCTCTTATGAAATTAAACCTGCCTTGCTAAACCTTGTTATGAGAGATCAATTATCTGGTGCTGGAGATGATGCTGCTTTACACTTGAACAATTTTGTTGAATTATGTGATATGCAAAAGTATAAAGAAGTAGAAGGTGATATTGTTAAGCTCAAGCTCTTTCCTTTCTCTTTAAGGGGAGAAGCTAAAATCTGGTTTCAATCTTTGCCTAGGAATAACATAGATTCTTGGGATAACTGCAAAGATGCTTTTATAGGGAAGTACTACCCACCTACTAAAATTATCCAATTAAGGAGTAACATTATGAATTTTAAGCAATTGGATAATGAACACGTTGCCCAATCTTGGGAACGAATGAAATCTCTTGTTAAGAAACGCCCTACACATGGTTTGACTACCTAGATGGTTATCCAGACTTTTTATGCAGGCTTGAACTTTACTCGCGGAACCTGTTAGATTCGGCCACGGGAGGAACCTTTATGTCAACTACACTTGGTGCTGCCACGAAGCTTCTCGATGAGATGATGACCAATTATTCCCAATGGCACACCGAACGCGCCGCAACAGGTAGGAAGGTAAACTCTGTCGAGGAAATTACCTCCCTCAATGAAAAAGTTGACTTAATTATGTCTCTACTTACCAAGCAACCCTCTATTGATCCTCGTGATGTCCCTTTAAATTCTTTGGTTGCCCAAGAACAAGTAGATGTGAACTTTACTGCTAGAAACAACTTCAACAACAATGCTTATAGGGGTAATTTTGCTAGCAATCCTAGACCGTTTCCATCCAACTATGGGAACAACAACACCTACCCTAGCAACAAGAACCCCTCTTCTGAATTAGAAAGCATCCCTAGAGACTTTATCACCACCCAAAAAGCCTTCAATAAAAATGTAGAGGAGAAATTAGCTAAATTAGATAATCTCTCTTTGAAGGTAGAAAGCTTAGCCCTTGATATTGAGATGCTTAAAATTAGAACCTCTCCCCTTGAGGAGAATAAGGCCACTCCTATTAATGCTATCCAATTGCAAATTAATGAAAATATTAGGATGATGGCTAAACTTAAAGAAAGGTGGGCTAGAGAAAAAGAGGAAGAGGATAGAATTAAGAGCCTTCCTACACACCACACAATTTCCACTATCCAAATTGTTGAGGACACCCAAACTATTAGCACCCAATGCACTCCTAGTCCCGTTGGACCTATTAATGGTGATGCTAATACCTCAACCGAAGATGAAGAAACTCCTATGAACATAGAGGGTTTCAAACAAGTGAGCCTAGACGACACTACTACCACCTTTGATAGTAGTGATATTGATTTTGATAGTTGCACCCTCTCAGAAGTTATTAGCTTGCTACACAAAATGTCTAGAGACCCCCACACTAGCACACTTAATCTTGCCTTCACGGAGCATATCACAAATGCTCTCATCAAAGCTAGGGAGGAGAAGCTTAGAGTAGAAGCCTCCATACCTAGGAAGCTAGATGATGGTTGGGACCCTATGATCAAAATTAAATTAAATAACTTCTCTTGCTATGCTTTATGTGATGTTGGAACTAGTACCTCCGTTATGCCCAAAAGGATATATGATATGTTTGAATTGAAGCCCTTTGAGCCTTGTTGTTTTGGTGTTCGTCTTGTTGATTCTTCCGTAAAGAAACCTTTGGGGAAGATCGACGATGTTATTATCATTGTCAATGACAACTATGTTCCCGTTGATTTTATTGTTATGGATATAGAGTGTGAACCTTTGTGTCCAATTATTTTGGGACGTCCTTTTCTTCGCACCGTTGGTGCGGTTATTGACATGAAAGAGGGGAATATAAAATTCCAATTACCTCTCAAGAAAGGTATGGAACACTTCCGTAGAAAGAAAATCAAGTTACCTTTTGAGTCCGTTACTTGGGCTAGTTATTCTCTTTCTCTTGATAAAACTTGATTCTTCTTTTGCATCATGCCTAGCTTAAAGGCATAAAATAAAGCACTTTTGGGAGGCAGCCCACAACGAATTAGGTTTCTTTTTGCTTTTGTTGTGTCTTGATGTTTGTTACTACTGTAGCAACATCATTGTATCTTTATTTTTCAGCTTTGTGCCAAGTTATAGCCTCTTATGACAAGGGAAGCAAAAGTTGTGACATGCTGTCCAGAAAACAGATTCTGTCCCTTGACAGAAAAATTCGAATAAAATCACCAGATCATCTTTTTGATCTGAATTTTTTTGACAGCATGCTCTATACAATGGTGAAACTTTCGTATGTTCTGAGTTTTTTGATTTGAGTTGCATAAGTGCCCCGAAAAAATTCTCTACTACCTGCTGTTCTGTTTTTCACAGATTCTGCCACGTTTTGCCTCTCTTCACTTTTGCAAACATTAAGCTTGCTTTTTCTTTGAAAAATCTTTTTTGAACTCTTGAGAAACAGTAGCTCTTCAAGAATATCTTTATATCCAGTGGGGAAAATTATTTTATTAAGGGTACTAACCTCTCTAATCAGCTTATGATGAGTTATGTATGAAGGGAGTTTTCAAGTGTGCGATGGAAGATGATGAAAGAAGATCCAGGAGTGTCAAGCGCTGAAGCTTGGGGATGCCCCCATGCATCCCCAATAAATATTCAAGGAGACTCAAGCGTATAAGCTTGGGGATGCCCCCGTGCATCCCCTTCTCCATCAACAATCATCAGTTCGTACTTCGTCTCACTATATTTTTATCACTTCATGCGTTATGTGCTATGCTTGGAGCGTCTCGCTCTTAGGTTTTAGTTTTAGTTTTAGTTTTCTTTAGTTTTTCTTGCTGGTCATAACAAGTTAGACCCCATCTTACTTTGTGTGGGAGAGAAACACGCTCCACTCCAATCTAGAACACATCATAGGATTTTTCCTGCTTATCTTTTTTGCTGTTGTGTGTTCTTTATCTTTTCGTAGCTACTGCCATGTTTAGTTTTAGTCTTAGTTTGTCTTTAGCAAGAGCCTTGGCTTTTGTTTAGTTTGTTGCTGGAAATCTCTTTAGTTTTCACGTTTATCTTGTTAAGAGATTTGGTTGTTGCACTGAGTTGTGTTTTGTCTTGGAAGTAGGTAATTGAGGTTGCTATTTAATTCAAGTAGTAACTTGCAATAGTTTTGATGTATTAATGTGAGTAATGTTTGAAATTTTGGTGTCAAGATCTTTAGCCTATTAGTGATAGGTGTCGTATTTTGGGCAATCCGTGAGTATTTTCAAAACCTACAAAAACTAGTTGAGAACTCTAACTACTAGATGGATCACTAATCTTTGGAGGGATCGAATATTAGAGTACACTCACGTACCATGAGTCGAGGATGCGCAAGGATAACCAAACCCCCATACACTCCTCCTCGGGGTACTTGTCTCTTTGTGAACCTCCTTATTAGATTGAGAGTTACCGATAATAAGTGCATGAGTTCTTCGGACTAATGTAAGTATTGAAAGTTGACACTTCCACCTTCCCATATTTTGCTAGCCTCTCCCGTGCCGTGCATTGCCTTCTTCTCACTCCGAGAGTTGGTGTCCACCTGCGCCGGTACATCCAAACCCTTGGCATGATACACTCTGTCATCATAAGCCTCCTTATATCTTTCCTCAAAACAGCCACCATACCTACCTATCAAGGCATTTCCATAGCCTTTCCGAGATATATTGCCATGCAACACCCACCTCTTCATGACTTGATCTTCATGTCATACATGTTCCTGCTACACTGGCAGCGACATACATTGCATACATCATGATAGCTACATCTTCTTTATGATTTCGAGTACCTTGTAAAGTGTGAAAGATCTCCTTTACCTTCTTGTAAAATAGAGTGTTGCCCTTAAGTGAGGAAAAGATCCCAAAGTGGACACAATAAAAGATCCCAAAGAGGACAAATGAGAGTTAAATAGAAAGAGCCATTGAGGCCACAAAAAATACAAAAAAATAGAAAAAAGAGAAAAAGAAATAAAAAGAGAGAAAGGGGCAACACTACTATCCTTTTGATAGATCCACACTAGTACTCCCTTTATATCCTTGTACTCCATAGAGATGATCATTATGCATATAGCTATGTGGGGACCTTCACACTATAGAACTTGGTTTGCATATTCCAAGGATGAGCCTCCTCAAACGAGCTCTAGGTCTTCATGAGCGAGCAATTTAGATGCACCCCCACTAGTTCCATTGGAGATCTTCCTAGCTCATATGTGCATCCGTTGCATGGCAATCCCTACTCCTCACATCATATCTATCATTTGGTATCTCTTGCCTATGATTGTCCTCATTGATGTGAGCCTTTCTCATTCTTTTTTTGTCTTCCTCCTCCTCCTCCGTACTTCTCTCTTTGCCATCCTAAGTGTCAACTCTCGTGCTTACGCTCATCCATTGCATGAGTGCTCAAAATATGGAAAAAGGAGTGGATCAAATTGAATTGTACCTGGCTAGTGGTCTGGGGATGAGTCAAGATAAGATTACAGAAAAATACCAAGTGTGAAACTTTAGTAGATTGAGTTCTCAACACATAAATATTTTTCTCGTATTCCCTATTCCCCTTCTTGCACGCAAACACCATTTGGAGACATTCGAGTCACGGACAGCGAGAGCTCTTGCACCTAATGTTCTTTTGTTACTTGTTTCAATGCTAATATAGACTCTTGCATGTTATGACTTGAATTGAATCTCTAAGCTTGATTGCTTTACTTTTCAAAGTTCTTATATGGTTGCTAGCATGTCACCACAGATATTATGCTGTTATCATTTACCTACTCGAGGACGAGCAGGAATTAAGCTTGGGGATGTTGATACGTCCAAAACGTATCTATAATTTCTGCTTGCTCCATGCATGTTTTGTGTGATATTGCTATGATCTAGATACACTTTCATACACTTTTGATCATATTTGGACTAACCTATTAACTCAGTGCACCACAGTGCCATTTCCTGTTTTCTGCTGTTTTTCTATTTTAGTTTTCCCCCATATAAAAAGTGCTCCAAAAATTCGGGAAAAATCAGATAAAAAATCAGCGCAGAAGAACCTTCCGAAAGAACCTGAGTGGGGCCAGAGGGCCACCACCAGGGGCCCAGGCGCCCTGGTGGCGCGCCCCAGGGGCTGGCCGCGCCAGGGGGGGCGCCTGGACCCCTGGTAGCCCCCCTGGCTGCCCCCCTTTGCCTATATATTCTCCGTGACGAGAAACCCTCGGGGAGAGAACCCTTTTTTGCAATCTCGCCTCTGTTCCACCGCCGCCGCGCTTCCGAGATCAGGAGCACCAGCAGACCTCTTCCCGGCACCCTGCCGGAGGGAGGGCCGACCTCCAGGAGTCTCCTCTCCACCATGGATGCCTCCCGGATGTATCATGAGTAGTTTCATTTGGACCATGGGTCCGTGATCAGTAGCTATGTGATGTTCTCCTCCCCTCTTTGTTCTTCATGGTTTAGACCTCGTGAGCTGCCCTACATGATCGAGGCACTTTTGTAATCTTTCTGCTGTTGCTATGCTGAGTTTGATGGGATTTGATGGATTATGAGATTATGTTCAGATTGTGATTGAGTAATATATTTGGTTCTTATCTCTTATATTTTTGTTCCTAAGTAATTCTTGCATGTTCTCCGTTGCTATTTATTGCTTTGGCCAAGTAGTAGGTAGTAACCCCAAGAGGGAACGTTATGCTCGATTCTGGGTTCATGCCCCCTGATGACACGCTTGAGTGACAAAAACATGACTCTAGGGGATGTGCTGTTGCCACAAGGGGGAAAACAACGGTGTTTGTAACCGCGGTTACAAGGATTGTTTACTTTACGCAAGGTGCTTTTTAATGCAGTTGTCTGTTGCTTTGGGTTTACACTTTGGGTGGGGCTCGCAACTTAATACCAGCGAGATGTTCTGGATATATATCTCAAGGTGGATGATTAGTAGTAGATGCAGTTGGATTTCGGTCTACTTATTTTGGCGTCCCATGTTTTTGAGCCTCTTCCTTTCTTTCGTAGCATAGTTAGCATTGCGGTGCGTTCATAATCCTATCAATTGCCCTTCTGTAATTTGTTCACCTCGCATAGCAGTTTTATCGTCTTTTCGGAGAGAGACATCACTAGTGAACATCACGTATCCCGGTCCATATCTTCATCACTGTTTCCACGCTCATTTACTTTTCTGCTTTTACTTTCAGTTGCTATCATTATCCCTTGTGTTTGATCCTTTGTGAACAACAAGACCGGAGAGATTGACAACCTCTCTGAACTTTGTTGGGAACAAAGTTATTTGTGTCTGTGTGAAGGTCCGCATCAGTTGCGACGCTGACATCTACTTATCATCTCCGGAGTCCTACTGGAGACAAACCTTGGTATCTTTACTGAGGGAAATTTGCTGCTGTGCTACATCACACCTTCCACTTGGGGTTTACCAACGAAGGGCGAGAAATCACTATCATCACCTCGCGCATCACCCAGCACCAGCTCCACAGCCCTCACGGCAGTGAATTTTATCAAATCAATCATCTTTAGGTTCGGGGTACCACACAACATCATCACGGACAACGGTACGAACTTCACAGCAGCAAAATTCCAGGATTTCTGCGAAGAACTGGGCATCAAAATCAACTATGCATCAGTCGCGCACCCACAGTCCAACGGCCAGGTGGAAAAAGCAAATGGCCTAGTATGCGGAGGAATCAAAAAACGGCTCCTTGCACCACTCGAGCAGGCCGCAGGAAACTAGGTAGAAGAACTCCCTGCAATGGAGCCTATGCACTACCCCAAATACCGCAACCCAGTACACACCTTTCTTCATGGTGTATGGGGCGGAGGCAGTACTACCACATGACCTCAAATTCGGGGCTCCCCGGATCTCGGGGTACGAAGAAGAGGAAGCAGAAGAAGCACTGCAAGATGACAAGGACACAACAGACGAAGCAAGAGACACATCCCTAGCAAGGTTAGAGGGGTACCAGGAAAAGCTGCACACCTACCAAAGCAGCCGCCTGCGCACCAGAACCTTCAACAAAGGCGACCTTGTCCTACGGCTCATACAAGAGAAAGTCCACAAGCTTGCGCCCCAATGGGAAGGACCGTTCATAGTTTCAGAAGTCATAGGAGGATGCGCCTATAGACTGAAGAACCCGAAGACTGACGAGGACGTGGGAAATCCATGGAACGTAGAGAACCTACGCCCGTTCTACCCATAGTCTCCACCAGTCATGCTCGGCTGGCAACTCATGTAACCGTTCGACGCAATAAAATGATGTTGCCCAAATGCTACCACCTCAAAGCACTCGGGGGCTTAAGCACAGACTCCCCCCGAGAGACGCCATCGTCGCTCACGCGATCTTTACCCAAAGCACTCGGGGGCTCGAGCACAGACTCACCCCGAGAGACGCTATCGTCGCTCACGCAATCTTTACTTAAAGCACTCGGGGGCGCGAGTACAGACTCCCCCCGAGAGACGCTATCGTCGCTCACGCGATCTTTACTTAAAGCACTCGGGGGCTCGAGTATAGGCTCCCACCGAGAGACGCTATCGTCGCTCACGCAATCTTTACTTAAAGCACTCGGGGGCTCGAGTACATACTCCCCCGAGAGACGCTATCGTCGCTCACGCGAGCTTTACTTAAAGCACTCGGGCGCTCGAGTATAGACTCCCCCCGAGAGACGCTATCGTCGCTCATGCGATATTTACTTAAAGCACTCGGGGCTCGAGTACAGGCTCCCCCCCCCCGAGAGACGCTATCATCGCTCACGCGATCTTCACCTACAAACGCCCGGGGACTCGAGCACACCTCCCCCGGAGAAACGCTATCATCTCCCGCGCAGCCCGTAACTTAAAAATAAGGCTCCAAGAAAAAACCCCCCGATAGGCGCCACTTGCTGAAAAACCATTTGGAATCAAAGGGAAGACACGGCTACAACCAGGTGGAACACCAAGTACTTTGGAGAAATATGGATGGAGCACAGGACACAGACAATCCTTTAGTCTTCACCTGATCGCCAACGATCACCTAAAGACTCGGGGGCTACTCCCATCGGGAGCGCTGTCGCGCACCCGATAAAAAACGGCAGTTAACAGAAGAACAACAAAGGAAACAAGTCTCAGCCTACGTTCGACTCTACAAACTCAAACGTAGCCTCGGGGGCTACTCCCATCGGGAGCGCTGTCGCGCACCCGATAGAATCCACAGTACAAGGGCTTGATGGACTCGAAGACAACTCTCGTTGAAAGAATTCGCAAATAGCTCATACCACAAGGACTCGAAGACAGGTCACATTGCAAAGGACTCGAACACAGCCCAAGACTCGAGTACATTGGATAGAAGCAGCTCTCATTACTCGAAGACAATCCTCATTACATGGAGAACTAACCTAGTTACAAAGACACAAGCAACCGACAAGACTACATCACAAATCACCCAAGGAGTTACGACTTTTACATGTGTGCCCATGCTGGGGTGATTGGCGCTAATACGACGAGCATCCCAGACAAAGGAGGAGCCAAAACAGCCAGCTCATGATGTCAATGACATAACAGAAGGTGAAGCTCGACTTATTTGCGGAGCACCGAAGCCGATGCTCCACCAGCTTCTTCTCCAGCTGCACAGCTTCTTCTCTAGCACCACCCAAGCTGCCGGCGAAGACGACGCTGCTGCCTCCAGTTCTACAAGGTCGCCTGGCGTGCCCGCTTGATCGGTGGCTTGACGTCGAGGTCCTCTCCAGAGCTGGAGGGCACAACATCACCACACGAGGAGTCGCCGGAGGACGAAGCCGTTGAAGACATGGGCGTAGGACTCCCCGACCTGCCGGAATTATCGCTGCTTGTCTCCTGCCAGTATGGATCCATGCAATTTCCGCTCGGGTCAAAAGCGCGGATGGTGAGAGTATTTTCGCCATCAAAACGACAACAAAGAGTATCACCATCACGCAAGTTCAAACGCCGAGAAAACGACTTCCAACCAAAACCAAGAAAAATCAAGCGGGAACTGTCGGTCTCCAACCCGACATAAGAAAGAGGTCGAGAACACCCCTGAAGACGAAGAAGCAAGCCATCCAGGCCACGCTCAGAAACAATGGCAGCAAATGCAGAAGGAAGAAGAATGCGAGTAGCGTTCCGGCCACGGACGTGTAGGAGAAAGTCGTAGCGCCAAAAACTCTCCTCTGAGGAAGAGGAGGAAGGCATCAGTGCTGCAGCACGACGGCCACCGCGAGAAGAGCGCGGAGTACGACCACCGCGGCCACGGCGAACCCGGCCGCGGCTATTCATACCTGCACCTCGTTTTGGCCCCATGAAAAGGGAAAGAGAAAGAGGAAGATGAAGAAGAAGAGCAAGATGGGCAGAGGACGAATATTGCTGCTAGATGAAAAAGAGGCTCTATTTATAGTGCCAACCCAAGGGCACGCAGAAACCTAGACGACGGCAGCAGTTAATTCAAAGACCGAGCGCGCCGGGCGATTCGAATTCCGAGACAAAGATGCCTTCACATGGGCGGCACTGTGCGCTGGACACGTCAAATATCGCGCGTTTTCAATGCACGCATCGGTAACTCAAAAGGCGGCTGCAGGACGCCACAAAATCCATCATTAAGACCGGTCATGAAGACATGACAATTCGCAGACAGAGCATCTTTGACGGTCATTCAACAAGGAGATCGTTATCCCTACCAAGAAGAGATAAATAAAATTGGCAACACAAAAGTAAGTGCAGCTTGCGAGGATCGTTTTTACTGATTCAAATACATTTTTAAAATATATTTAAACTCCCATCGGTAACGTATCCACCCATGAGAGTCTCAGGTGCTCCCTCACCTAGAAGAAAAGACATGCTCGAGTGATTACTCGCACACATGAGAGTTTCGGGTGCTCCCTCACCTAGAAGAAAAGACGTGCTCGAGTGATTACTTGCACTCATGAGAGTTTCGGGTGCTCCCTCACCTAGAAGAAAAGACGTGCTCGAGTGATTACTCGCACCCATGAGAGTTTCCGGTGCTCCCTCACCACGACACAAGATAAGCAGACCTGCACTCGCCAGATCGTACAGTCCCAGAGTATCGGGTGCTCCCTCACCCCGAGAGCGAAGGCAATACTCGAGTGATTACTCGCATAACTCTGAATACCCGAGCACTCGAAGACCTCCCGAGCAAGTACTCCTCTACATTACTCCTCGCCCGAGCGCTCGACAAAGCTCCGTGAGTGACCGCTAAAACAGCTCACTTGATTGTTTATTCCAAGCGGGTGCATTACTAACTAGGCTCCGTGCCTCGATAAAAAATACATATTCCTGGAACACGATACACTGTGCCCAGATGCCGCGCAAGCTTAGCGCGTAGGTAAGACCCCGCTGCGCAGATCGGCCGGGCTGGGACTTGCCGCAGAGCGATTTCACTCCCAATCTTTTCCATGCGCTTGCATGATAGAAAAAGCCGGGCGGACGCGCCTAGGCTATGAACTTTACTGGCGGCAATTGATCACTTTAAGACCTGCAGCGGCATGACTTTTGCTCGACACCAGTGTTCCAAGCTCATATCGAGGGACGTGAGTTTGATTGGGCTACTGCGGTATTTGCCACTAGCGCAATTCACCAAGGCTCGGCCAGTCGACTCCTTGGGCCCTTTCAGCTTAGCATTCCATCGAAACAGGTTTTTTCATGGCCCTAGACTGCCAGCGACCCGCGGTTGAACCGTGCATACATCGAAACGACGCAAGAATGGACTCGAGTCCCTGCGCGACTCTTCGAGCCCCCAGGCACTCGGGGGCTACTGACGAGGGGGTGACCCCACGACCCCTATGGATGGGCCTAGCCGGTGTACCCGAAGACAGAAGGCCCACAAAGATGCCGTCTGGGCCCAGCCCTGGCCCACTAGTGGCACCGACGTAGGAGTCCGCGACTCGTAAAGGAAGGTGCAAACCTGCCGTGTGATACAAGATTAGGGTTAGGAAACCTCACCTTTAATCCCATACGGATTCCCCGATACCTAGCCTGATATATAAGGACTAGGAGGGGAGACGTCAAGATCAACCAAGACACAATCTGTAACCCTAGCCCTGTGCGCACTAGCCTTGGCCTTCCTGTAATCGAATCTCCAAGCAATAATATCGAGCAGGAACGTCTCCTCCTGTTAGCCGACGAGCTATCGTCCAACCTGTGCCTCTCATGACTAACCCAGGATCCCTGAACAAGGGATTTTCCGGGGTTGATCCCAGTCACCGTCCTTGACTGGACTCCACCTGAATCGGTTAAGCAAGTTAGGAGTTTTCTTGGCTTAGCAAGCTATTTTCGCCGCTTCGTTGAGAACTTCTCCAAAGTTGCAAAGCCTCTAACTGAACTCCTCAAGAAAGATAAGAAATTCGAATGGACCCCCAAGTGCGAGGAAAGCTTTCAAGAGCTGAAAAGAAGATTGACTTATGCACCCGTACTTGCGCCTTGAGACACCAAAAGGGATTTTGAGATCTATTGTGACGCTTCACGGCAAGGGTTAGGATGCATACTTATGCAAGATCGACATGTGGTAGCATACGCTTCACGCCAGCTGCGTCCACATGAAGAGAACTACCCTACCCATGATCTTGAACTCGCTACCGTAGTTGATGCGTTGAAGACTTCGCGATGTTACCTCCTTGGTAACCATTGCCAGATCTATTCTGATCACCAAAGCCTCGAATACATATTCACCCAGCTAGATCTTAATCTTAGGCAAAGACGCTGGATAGAGTTGATAAAAGATTACGACGTAGGAATCTCATACACCCCAGGGAAAGCCAATGTCATGGATGATGCACTAAGTCGTAAGTCGTATTGTAACAACCTCATGTTACAACAGTATCAACCACATCTTCATGAGAAATTTCGAAAGCTCAATCTCGAGATTGTTCCTCGTGGATCTCTTTTCAACTTGGTGGCGAAACCAACCCTTGAAGATCAAATCATAGTTGCCGAAGGGCGTGCACGAGGTGTTCGTCGGATCAAGGAGAACATTGCTAGCGGAGTTGCTAAATGTTTCTCCATAGATAGTAAAGGAACGGTATTCTTTGAAAATCGTTTGGTAGTACCTAAGAATAGGGATCTAAGGCAACTCATCCTTAAAGAAGCCCATGACACACCCCTCTCGATTCATCCCGGTAGCACAAAAATGTACCGCGATCTACGCCAGAGATTTTAGTGGACTAGGATGAAGAGAGACATTACTCAATATGTTGTTGAATGTGATTTTTGTCGTCGCATTAAGGCCGAACACCAAAGACCTATTGGTACTCTTCAACCATTGCCTATTCCTGAGTGGAAATGGGACAAAGTCAGTATGGACTTCATCACTGGCTTTCCAAAAACCCAGAAAGGAAATGATGCCATCTTCGTTGTCATTGATAAACTTTCCAAAGTTGTTAACTTCCTTCCCGTTCGCGAGTCTATTATTGCTAGCCAGTTAGAGGACTTGTATGTTTCTAGAATTGTGTCTCTTCACGGTGTTCCTTTGGAAATCAATTCTGATCGTGGTAGCCTATTCACCTCTAGATTCTGGAAGGCTTCCAGAATGCTATGGGAACTCATCTCTCCTTTAGCACAGCTTTCCATCATCAGTGTAGAGGTCAAGTCGAAAGGGTTAACCAAATTCTCGAAGACATGCTCAGGGCTTGTATTATCTCATTTGAAAAGAATTGGGAGAAGTCTCTTCCATTTGTCGAATTTTCTTATAACAATAGTTTCCAATCTAGTCTGAACATGGCTCCTTTTGAACTCCTCTATGGACAAAGATGTCGAACACCTTTGAACTGGTCAGAAACCGGTGAAAGACAATTCTTTGGACCGGATATGATCAAGGAAGCAGAAGAGCAAGTTCGCATTATTCGTGATCAATTGAAAGAAGCCCATTCTAGTCAGAAAAGCTACTATGATCGTCATCATAGGCAAGAAAGCTACAATCTGGATGAGAAGGCTTACCTTCGGGTTACTCCTCTGAAGGGAACCTACCGATTAGGTATCAAAGGCAAGTTGTCCCCACGTTACATTGGACCTTTCCGCATTCTTGCTAAACATGGAGAAGTTGCCTACCAACTTGAACTACCCCCGCACCTTTCCTGAGTACATGATGTATTCCATGTGTCACAACTCGGGCGTTGGTTCAAGGACCCCATCCGCGAAGTCGACCATGAAACACTTGATCTCCAGGATGACCTTTCTTATTGAGAATACCCCGCTCGTATTCTTGATTCAGTAGAGCGTGTCACTCATCGTCAGAAGATTAAGTTTCTAAAAGTGCAATGGTCACACCACTCTGAGAAAGAAACCACATCGGAAAGTGAAGACCATCTCAGTGCCGAGTACACCTCCTTGCTCCCGATGACTTATGAATCTCGGGACGAGATTCTTTTGAGTGGGGGCGAGTTGTCAGAACCCTCTGTTACGTATGTGCTAGGATCAAGCCTCACCATGCATTCATCTCAAAAATTTCAAATGAAATTAAAATGGGAGAAGGAACACCCCCAGATAAATTTAATTCAAATGGCCATTTTAAAAGTTGCTCCAAAAATTCGTTTTGCATTGTTGAAAACTCCCATAAATGAGTGTGATCACATATCAAGTGATGTGGTTTCAAATACATGCTCATGGATTTTTCAAATATTCAAACAGGAGCAGGGAATTAAATAAATACCCCTATTTGAATTTGAATTCAAATATTTTGAATTAAAAAAATGTTCAAACTCTGGATGTGACTAGTCACTAGTCATATAAAGCCATATAAAAGATTTGAGCATTTTATAAATTATCTAGCTATTTTATTTTATCAAGACAAAAAAATAGCAAAAATAAATCAAACAAAAAATAAAAAAGGGCTTAACTGTGCTTCTGGCCCAACTCATCCCCCAGCCGGCCCAAGCCCACCTACCCTTGTCGTCTTCCCCAGGCCAGCACACAGGGAGCTGCATGGCGACCATGCCGTCGCCGCCGCCGAGCCCCTGACCATGCAGCTACCTCCTAGGCCTTCTCTTCGCACCTGGAGACGCCCCGCAGCCTCCCCGATCCATTCCCCTACTCCATAGCTTCTTCTTCCTCCTCCCTCGCCGTTTCCATTGACGCCCAAGAAGAACGCCTGAGCACGGTTGTGCGCACACGCGGCCAGCGAGCCCCTCAAGTCGTGCCACCTTGTCCATCAAGCTTGTCATCGTGGGCTTCGTCGCCATGCCGAAGGAATCGAGCCCGGAGCCCACGTAGACACCAGAATAACCGCCAAGATCTCGCCGGATCCACAGCTAGTCGCCGTCAAATACTTCGGCCACACCGCTTCCCCGCCTCCATCGACTACTACATCGTGTTCCTGGAAGCACGGTGAGCATTTCCCCTAAAACCATGGCGCCCAACCCCTCCTCTAGCCCCCGTTGCCATGGACGCCGGAGTACAGAGCCGCCGCGGTGCTTGTCGGCAAGCACACGCAACGCAGTCGAACCCGAGACCATGCCCATCATCTTCACCGTGTTCGTAGGCATCGAACGCACCTGCTCCCGCGCCCTCTAGAGCACCACAGCGCTGTTCCCGTCTTCACCGAGCCACGGCCGCCGCGGAACATCGTCGCCGACATCGTTCCGGTGATCCCCCGCGGCGATGTTGTGCTCAAACGGATGCGGTCGTGCACGGTCTACGTCCTGGAGGTCGTGGCGTGCCAAATGATGGCCAGGAACGCCATCCCTTGCAGCGCCGCCACCCACTGGAGCCACCGGCGACTCGCCGCCGGCGTGCCAATGTCGCAGGGATTAACTTAAGTTAACCCCCCCACTAACACCAACTAACACTGGCCCAGTGGCTTAATTAGCCACTGGTTAATTTAAACCAGCCGAGTTAATTAACCCAGCCACTGAGAAGCCGGTCCCACACGGCAGACCCCCCCCACGTCACCTCGACGTCATGCCTACGCAATAAGTGAATTTCGAATTAAAGAATAATTCTAGAAAAGTCAAAAAATGAATCAAACTTTGGAAATTCATAAATAATTCATTTTAACTCCAAATTGGACAAACAATATATGTAAAATTATCAGAAAAATGCAAGGATTCTGAATATGGACTTTGTTTTCATGTTTGACCATTTTAAAAATGGGGGACAGAATCAAATGTGCATATGAACCCTTTTAAATTTAAATGTGGAGTTTGAATTTGCAACTCAAATGAAATACACTTCATTTAAATGGAATTGGCAACACATCAGCACCCCTTACACCATGTTATAACATTTGATCATGTGATTGTGCATTGTCTTTATATTGATTGCTTGTTTTTGTTGTTTGCTATCGAAAGAGGTGGAGCCGGAACGCGAGATCACCCCCTTCGTGTACGACCCTCGTCAGCAAGGCAAGCAAATCCCCATTGATCATGTCGATAAAATCCCACATCCCTTTGAGTCTCACTTATGCATTGTTTAGGATGATTACCATGATACGTTTCTACCGCATAGATGAACCCATTCCTGTGCCTGACCTATCATTTTGTCACATTAGTAAGAAAACCACAATCCTAGTAGATGTAGGAGTTTATTGATATCATGTGGCCCCTGCAACTGCTACTGCTTATTGCATGCTTAGAGTGATACAATGTTGATACTGTTGTGTGAGTCGGGGTGGTAGTGATCATGTTAAAGATGGTGGAAATGTGTTGGTGAATCTACCTTAAACAAGGTGAACGATGAGAGGCTGTGTAGGAGTACACAGTGGGTTGTCTCGTTGAACACTGCCTTAAGCCCGAGTTCTTGTGTGGTGTTCCAAGACGAAGAGTACTACCACATGTTGGGCACATGGACCCCTGCTCAACCTACTAACTCACCCCTTCTCAGTTCAATGAGTCGCAGTAGTTCGGAGTTTTGGTAGGTCTCTGGCCTGGCTGCTAAGTGAGAGAACGGCTCAACCGAGACCGGCTTATGCACCACGCACACATCTTCTGGGACCACTTCAGTAAACCGGTCGGGTTAGGAATGTGGAAACCATCCTAGATAGGCGTCTTCATTGAACTTGAGTTGGTTGTGAGGTAAAAGTTGTGGAAATTATCCTCGCCGACACCCTCTTGAAGGGTGACTAGATCCCGGCGGTAACTGATAGTTTCATGTGTGTAGCTGTACACCCCTGCAGGGTTAATAAACAATTCGAATAGCCGCGCCCGCGGTAATGGACTACTTGGTTATATGTGCTTGATTATTAGACAACTTCAAGGGAAACTCTAAAACTTGCCAAGATAAGTGTGAGTGCTATGGCTTGCTTTCTCGTGGGAAGTCGAGGAACGATCCATAGTGGTGTAATTGTTTGACAGACTTGGATAGTGGACTCGTGTACGCTTCTTACCTCATTCTGGTATTTGTAGTACAGGACTAGCCAAGTCAAAGCAGGCACTTCTCCATTGAAACCCCACCCCCCTTTGCCTTGAAACTTGAGCATGAGTAGTATAGTTCCTACGTAAGTCTTGCAGAGTACGACTTTGTACTCACGTTTGCTTATTTATGTTTTAGATGAATCCACTGACCCCGAAGGTGGCTTCTTGGAGCTCAACGACTGATCAAGCTAGTGTAGTCCCAGACAGAGGTCTGGTCCCTCGTGGAAGGGCTTGTTTATAAATAAGGCTTCGCTAAGCCATTTGTTAAACTTGTCTGTACTCAGATATAAGCTGCTTCCGCTTGAATGTTGTAATGTTGGATCACAGTCTTGTGATCTCTTTGTGTACTCAATATATAAGTCAATAAAGTTGTAAACTTTGTAGAGTTCATGCAATGTGTACCTGCTGTTTACACTGGACATGTATGCTGCGTGTATGATTATAACGTGCATGTCTTAGTGTGGGGTTCGATAGCTTAGTTGTGTTCTTGTCGGCGGTCTTTTATACACCAAGTGGCCCTTAGATGTGCGCATCTTGGGGCATCGCGATGCGATTGCTCGTGACTCTGTCACGTTGCACACTTTGTTGTATGGTTGAGCCCGCCCGAGATCCCAACTAGATGATCGGGCCAGAGTCCGTTTATGTAAGTGTTATAATTCAATCGATAATGTGGTTGAGGCGACTTGTCTATGAGTATGGGATTTCACCACCCATACTCATTTAGACTTGTGAGCGGATGATGAGGACCCATCTCAGTTGATCATCCGACACAGATGGGATGCCCCATGCTTTCCGAGTGTGTTCTATGCTTGGCCTTGTCTGCTTAGACAAGTGGGTACGGCTCTCGGCTCTCCATATGATTGTGTTGTAACAAGAATTACAAATGCAAACCCCGGGTCCCGACATGCGGATA
The DNA here is from genome assembly GCA_950022295.1 of Bromus sterilis. Taxonomy (NCBI): domain Eukaryota; kingdom Viridiplantae; phylum Streptophyta; class Magnoliopsida; order Poales; family Poaceae; genus Bromus; species Bromus sterilis. Next base: position 137,065,961 of record OX465599.1, on the reverse strand, counting down.
CAATAATTATAACTGCACAGGTACGGTACAATGTAGACACCGCCTAAGGCCCCTACCTCGGCTCTGTCGAGCCACCTCAAGTGTGAGCTATCGAGGAGTAATCCTCGTACTCCACTCATTGATGACTCTATATAGGCGCCCTAGGGTCCTGAACAACGGTTGTCCTTAAAGGTAAGGAGTCGGGTGACCCAATGGTGCCCGCGAGTGGTATTGAGACGGGACGACGGGGAGGGTACGACCGTTGTACAGGTGTGCTTGGTCCCTGACCGTTGTCCGCGAGAGTTACCAAACCACGAAAGTCGAGCTCCTCCAGGAGCACACGCGAGACAAGGTAAGGAGACAGTTCACCTTGTTGGTAACCGCGTGCTTTGACGGGACGACAAGGAAGGCACTGATGTACTGGTGGTCTTGGCTGCTGTTCGTTGTCCGTTGTGTGAATTAGTCAGGCAACGATAACGGTTGTCCGCGAGATAATAAAATGACTAAGGGTTCGGTGGATGACTGGAGTGGCTTTATGCTTATATGCACTGCCTACACGTGGGGCAAGGAGTTATGGGCTCCCCTGCTTCATAGTATCATTCGAGAACTCTTCAGATGTCAGCAGTACCGCGACCTGCACTAGGAAGTGGTGTGTCTTCTTTGCTCGCGCGGTGATGTCTTATTTGGTTTGATTTTGCTTCACCAGCCAGCCACGCACCGTTCAGGAGCGCACGGTGTTAGGGTCTAAAGCACTGCACGCATAGGATTTAGTCTGGCGGATGGCCTCTTTGTTGAGTTTAAACTATGGGCTACGGAGTGTCGGATAGCCTCAGTGGGGCATTCCCTAACAAGGTGTATGCCACCCTTGAGATCTGTGCGTTGTAGTGTAACAGAAGTGCACCCCTGCAGGGACGATTAATCTATTCGAATAGCCGTGTCCATGGTAACAAGACGCTTTATGCTGAAGCCAGATTCTACTACTACAAACTACTACATTACTAAACTGTTAGTTCCGGGTTTTCTTCCTCGTAGGGAAGTCAAGGAAGTGATCTCGGAGGCTTTGATAATTATTACAAATTACTATTATACAATGTTGCAGCAACTTCCGCTGCATTGTTACTTTATGCATTATATAACTGTTGGCTATTCTCTTCTCATGATGCAAGACTCGTCGGAAGATGCTAGTCTTCGATAGGCCTAGCTTCTCATCCTTATTCTGACTTTCTACCATTCTGTCCACTATATATAGCCTCCCCATTCCATTTGATACAAATGCATAAATGCTTAGTAGAGGACATAAGACTCACGGGTATGCTAGATAGTCACCCTTTCTTTATTCCCCCCTTTGTTTTATATACCCGTATTGCTGCGATCAGACGCTGGCGACCAGGAGCAGGAGTACCCTGGAGGCGCCTACTACTATGTCAAGTTCCCCGTTGACCAGGAGTAGTTCGGAGGTTCCCAGGCAGGAGGCCTTGCCTTTTCGATCTGTATCTCTGATGTTATTTGTGTTATCCTTCATAAGGCAAAACTTGACTAACTATGTCTGTACTCAGATATTATGATTGTATGACTTATGTATTCGGATCCTCGTGATCCCTGGTTTGTAACTTAAAGATTTATCTTATTTGTGTCTAGTGTTGTGCTGTGATATTCTCATCGTGGCATGATTTCGGTCGGGTACCCTGCGTGTATGATTATTGTACACGTCTTGATTTTGGGGGCGTTACATGTAGATAACAGAAAATTTCCCTTATGCGGTGGCTGTAAGGTTTATCGAATCCAGGAGGACTCCAAAGATCGACAAGTAGGTGGTAAAGCAAGCAACGCACCGTTTGAATGATATTTCTCTCTTAACCTAGACCTGCACACGCAATAAGTAACTTTGCTCCCAACGAGTACAAAGACGTTCTCAATGTCTCCGGCCTTGTCGTTTACAAAGGATCAAAACACAAGGGGGATAATTATAGTTGTGATAATTGCAACTGAAAAGTAAAAACAGTAAATAAAGTGGAGGTGTAAATAGTGGTGGAAATATGGACCAGGGTCCCATGATGTTCACATGTCTCTCTCCCCAAAGACGATAAAACAACTAAGTTGGGTGAAAAAATTACAACTGGGTAATTGACAAAATTATAAACGCACCGCAATGCGAATTATGCTACTTGAAAGTAAGAGGCTCAAAAGTATGGGCAGTACGCCAAGACAAGTAGACCGAAATCCATCTACATCTACTCACTAATCATCCAGCTTGAGATATTTATCCAGAACAGAATCTCATAATCCGTCGGATCCCAGCAAACACAGCAGAGCAACAGAAGGAAAATTACATAGATGCATTGATCATGTAGGGCAGATCAAAAGGGCTAAGAATTGAAGCACAAGATTGAAGAGAAGACATCACATAGCTACTGGTCATGGACCCATGGTCCAAGGAGGACTACTCACGACACATCCGGGAAGCGTCAATGGTGGTAGAGAAGCTCCCGGAGGTCAATCCTCCCTCTGACAGGGTGCCGGGAAGAGGTCTTCTGGTGCTCCTGATCTTGGAAGCGCGGCGGCGGCGGAAAAGAGAGGTATTTCGCGATGCGGGGTTCTCCTTGAGGGTTTCCGGAATGAAGAGGTAATATAGGCCAAAGGGGGAAGCCAGGGGTCACCTGGGGCCTGGCTGCCTGGGCGCCAGGTGACGCCCGCCTGGCCCTCCTTAGGGTTCTGGAAGCTTCCGTCATACTGATTTTTATTCTGTTTTTTCTCGAATTATTGGAGCACTTTAAATTGGGGAAAAAATCACTGCAACTAAAAGACAATAGCAGACAGAAACTGGCACTATGTGCACTGAGTTAGTAGGTTAGTCCAAATATGTGTAAAATGATGTGAAAGTGTAGCAAAACATGTAGCAATGTCACATAAAAGTGCATGGAACAAGCCGAAATTATAGATACGTTTGGAACGTATAAGTTGTGTGTCTTGCATGAGAAGGTAATTAAAGTTGCTATTACAACTGTGGTAGTAACCTGCAATAGTTTTGAGGTATTGATTTGAGTAATGTTTGGACTTTTGGTGCCAAGATCTTGAGCCTATTAGTGATAGGTGTCGTATTTTTGGCAATCCGTGCTTATTTTCGAAAACTACAAAATAATAGTTGAGAACTCTAGCTACTAGATGGATCGCTATCCTCTGGAGGGGTTGGAACATATAGAGTACCCTCACGTACCATGGGTCAAGGATGCGCAAGGATTACCAAAACCCCATATACTCCTCCTCAGGGTACTCGTCCCTTTGTGCACCTCGTGATTAGATAGAGAGTTACCGATAATAAGTGCATAAGTTCTTCGGACTAATGCGGGTATTCGATTGTTGGCACTTCCACCTTCCATATTCTGCTAGCCTCTTCGGTATTGTGCATTGCCCTTTCTCATTTTGAGAGTTGGTGAAAAATTTGCCGGTGCATCCAAACCCTTGGCATGATACACTCTGTCATCATAAACCTCCTTACATCTTCCTCAAAACAGCCACCATACCTACCTATCAAGGCATTTCCATAGCCTTTTCGAGATACATTGCCATGCAGCATCCACCATCTCATGACTTGATCTTCATGTCATACATGCTTTTTCTTGATCGAGGAGCCACAAGCTAGTTGGGCTTTGTCTTTATTATTGCTACATGATGCGCTAGTATATTTGCATATCCTGCTACACTGGCAGAGGCATAAATTTTCATTCATCATGATAGTTTTCATTCTTCTTTATGTTGAGTACTTCTTGTAAAGTGTGAAGATCTTCTTTATATTCTTGTAAAATATAGAGTGTTGCCCTTAAGTGAGGAAAATATCCCAAAGAGGAAAAATTAAAAGATCCCAAAGAGGACAAATGAGAGATAAATAGAAAGAGCCAAAGAGGCCACAATAATAGAAAAAATAGAAAAAATAGAAAAAAGAGAAAAAAGAAATAAAAAGAGAGAAGGGGCAACACTACTATTCTTTTTTAAAGATGCACACTCGTACCCCATTATTATATTTGTACTCCATAGAGATTATCATTCATGCATAACTATGTGGGGACCCTTACACTATAGAACTTGGCTTGCATATTCCATGGATGAGTGATACGTCCCAAACGTATCTATACTTTCTGCATGCTCCATGCATGTTTTGGGTGATATTGCTATGCTTTTGATACACTTTCATACACTTTTTATCATATTTGGACTAACCTATTAACTCAGTGCACCCCAGTGCCTGTTTCTGTTTTCTGTTGTCTTTTTATTTCAGGTTTTCCCATTGCGTAAAATGACAGAAAAATTCCAGGAAAAATATATAAAAAACAGCGTAACGGAAGCTTCCAGAGTCCCGAAGGGGGGCCAGAGGGCCCCCACCTGGTGCCCAGGCGGCCAGTGGGCACGCCCCTAGGGTAAGGCCGCACCGAGAGGCCGCCTGGACACCTGGTGGCCCCCCTGGCTGCCCCCCTTCGCCTATATATTTCCTTCGTCCCGAAAGCCCCGAGGACAGAACCCTTTTTCGCGATCTCGCCTCTGTTCTGCCGCCGCCGCGCTTCCAAAATCGGGAGCACCAGAAGACCTCTTCCCGGCACCCTGCTGGAGGGAGGATTAACCTCCGGGAGCTTCTCCACCACCATGGACGCTTCCCGGATGAGCCGTGTGTAGTCCACCTTGCACCATGGGTCCATGATCAGTAGCTATGTGATGTCCTCTCCCCCTCTTTGTTCTTCATGGATTAGACCTTTTGAGATGCCCTACATGATCAAGGAAAATATGTAATTCTTTCTGTTGTTGCTATGTTGAGTTTGCTGGGATCTGATGGATTATGAGACTATGTTCGGATTGTGATGAGTAATATATTTGGTTCTTCTCCTTTTATATTTGTTTTCTTGAGTAATTCTTGCATGTTCTCCGTTGCTATTTATTGTGTTGGCCAAGTAGTAGGTAGTGACTCCAAGAGGGAGCGTATGCATGATTGTGGGTTCATGCTACCTGATGACTACCTTGAGTGACAAAAACATGAGTCTAGGGGATGTGTTGTTGCCACAAGGGGGAAAACAACGGTGCTTGTAACCACGATTGCAAGGATTGTTTACTTTACGCAATGTTCGTTTAATGCAGTTGTCTGTTTCTTTGGGTTTACACTTTGGGTGGGGTTCACAACTTAATACTAGCGAGATGGTCTGGATAGATATCTCAAGGTGGATGATTAGTGAGTAGATGCAGATGGATTTTGGTCCACTTGTTTTGGCGTACTACCCATGCTTTTGAGCCTCTTCCTTTCTTTTGTAGCATAGTTAGCATTGGTTTTCGCCCGCAATCCTGTCAATTGCCCAGCTGTAATTTGTTTACCTCGCATGGTTGTTTATCGTCTTTTGGGAGAGAAACATCACTAGTGAACATCATGGGACCCTGGTCCATATTTCCACCACTGTTTACACCCTCAATTTACTTGTTGTTTTACTTTCTAGATGCAGTTATCATTACCTTTTATCTCTTGTGTTTGACCCTTTGTAAACAGCAAGGCCGGAGAGATTGACAACCTCTTTGTACTCGTTGGGAACAAAGTTATCTGTATCTGTGTGCAGGTCCACGTCAACCCGTTCTAGTAATTTCTAGCACCGTTGTCACCTACTTGTCGTTGCTGGAGTCCTACTGGAGACAAACCTTGGTATCTTCACTGAGGGAAATTAAGCTACGCTACATCTCAACCTTCCACTTGGGGTAGCCAACGAGGAGCACTACTTCAGTGCCATCAAGCTAATTTCTGAGCCGTTGCCGGGGACTCCACTCTTCAAGATAGGGGAGTTGCACGCTATCTTTTACCTTTGATTTTTAGTCTTGTTAGTTTACCTTTCAGTTTTTATCTTTTTGTCCTTTATCAAAAATCACAAAAAATTTATTTACCTTGCTAGTAGTAGTCATTATGTCTGGTCCTTTTGCCTTTGTTGAGGCAGAAGTGCTCACCTTTAAATAAAGAGGTGGTGAAAGTCTTAAAGATGCTTGGCATAGAATTAATGATTCTCAAAAAAGATCCACCAAGAAGCAATCCACTACTATCATGCTTAGAAACTTTTATGTTGGAATTACTCCTTGGAATCTGTTCGTTCTAGATACTGCTATCAATGGGAATTTACTAGCGGCCCCGATTTTGGAATCTCTTAATGTTATTGAAAATCTTGTTGGAAATCTCCCTGTTGCTAGCATTCAAGAGGATATCACTCTAGTTCACATTATGAAAAAACAAGAAAAGATAGAGCTAGAAATACCAAGAATCAATAAGATAAATGAGATGGATCGTAAGATTCAAGGGAATTTGAATAGACTTGATAGCTCCATGCATGAAATTATCAAAACTTTGGAGACCATCAAATCCCATGATTTGGACCCTTTTAGGATAGTTAAGATTGAGGAAATCATTGAAACTTTAGGAACTACTTTCTCCTCAATCAAAACCAAAAAGGTAGAAACTACGGCAAAGAAGGAACCTAAGTTCACTTATGTACCTAAGGTTCCTCGACGCAAATACAATCCACGTATTGCCAAGGGAGTTGAAACCGTGAAAACTTTGGAAGAAACACCTCTCTTGGGATAGATTTATAAATGAAACTCCAATTGATTTTCCGCCCTTTGATTTTATCCCTAGAAGTATCTTCACTAGACCTTTATTTTAAAGACCTCTTAAAACTAGTTGTACAATTGAAGAGCTTTTTGATGATCTTGATGATGGTTCAATTGATACAACTTAATTCTTCTTTTTGTTTCTTGCCTAGCTTAAAGGTGTAAAAGAAAGCGCTTGTTGGGAGGCAGCCCAAGATGTTTTTCCTTCTATTTTTAGTGGTCTTGATGATTGTTACTACTTTAGAAACATCATTGTATCTTTATTTTCAAGCTTTGTGCCAAGTTTAGCCTTCGATTGCAAGAAATTTCAAAAGTTGTGACATGCTGTCCAGAAAACAGATTCTGTCCTTGGACGGAAATATTCCCAATAAATCACCAGATCATCTTTTTGATCTGATTTGTTTTGACAGCATGCTCTATACAATTATCTTTCGAGCGTCTATTTTGAGTTTTTTGATTTGAGTTGCAGAAGTAGCCCAAAAAAATTATTTACTACGTGCTGGTTTGTTTTCACAGATTCTGCCATGTTTTGCCTTTCCTCAGTTTTGCAAGTCTTGCGCTAGCTTTTTCTTTACAAAAACTTTTTGCAATCTTGAGAAACAATAGCTCTTCAAGAAAATATTTATTTCCAGTAGAGGCAAATTGTTTTATTGTGGGTACTAACCTCTCTAATCAGCTTATGATGAGTTATGTATGAAGGGAGTTTTCAAGTGTGCGAGGGAAGATGATAAAAGAAGATCCAGGAGCGTCAAACGCTCAAGCTTGGGGATTCCCCCATGCACCCCAAGAAATATTCAAGGAGACTCAAGCGTCTAAGATTGGGGATGCCCCCGTGCATCCCCTTCTTCATCAACAATTATCAGTTCGTCCTTCATTCCACTATATTTTTATCACTTCATGCGTTATGTGCTATGCTTGGAGCGTCTTGATCTTTAAATTTTATTTTTAGTTTTCTTTAGATTTGCTTGCTTTTCATAACAAGTGAGAACCCAACTTTCTTTGTGTGGGAGAGAAACACGCTCCACTTTAAACTAGAACACATCATAAGATTTTCATGCTTATCTTTTTTTGTGTGTGTTCTTTATCTTTTCATAGTTGTTGTCATGTTTAGATCTTAGTTTTCATGCTAATATTTTCAATAGATTTTTGTTTAGTTTGTTGCTGGAACTCTCTTTAGTTTTCATGTTCATCTTGTTTAGAGAGTTGGCTTGTTGCACTGAGTTGTGTCTTGACTTGAAGTAGGTAATTGAGGTTGTTATTCAATTGTAGTAGTAACTTGCAATAGTTTTGATGTATTGTTGTGAGTAATGTTTGAAATTTTGGTGTCAAGTGTTCTAGCCTATTAGTGATAGATGTCGTATTTTGGGAAATCCGTTTTTATTTTCAAAAACTACAAAAACTAGTTTGGAACTCTAGCTACTAGACGGATCACTAATCTTTGGAGGGATCGGATATTAGAGTACACTCACGTACCATGAGTCGAGGATGCGCAAGGATAACCAAACCCCCATACACTCCTCCTCGGGGTACTTGTCTCTTTGTGAATCTCCTGATTAGATTGAGAGTTACCGATAATAAGTGCATGAGTTCTTCGGACTAATGTAAGTATTCGAAAGTTGACACTTCCACCTCCCCATATTTGCTAGCCTCTTCGGTACCGTGCATTACCTTTTCTCACTCCGAGAGTTCGCGCATAAATCACCGGTGCATCCAAACCCTTGGCATGATACGCTCTGTCATCATAAACCTCCTTATATCTTTCCTCAAACCAGCTACCATACTTACCTATCAAGGCATTTCCATAGCCTTTCTGAGATATATTGCCATGCAACATCCACCTTCTAATGACTTGATCTTCATGTCATACATGTTCCTGCTACACTCGCAGAGGCATACATTTGCATAAATCATGATAGCTACATCTTCTTTATGTTGAGTACTTTTGTAAAGTGTGAAAGATCTTCTATACTTCTTGTAAAATAGAGTGTTGCCCCTAAAGTGAGGAAAAGATCCCAAAGAGAACAAATTTAAAAGATCCCAAAGAGGACAAATGAGAGTTAAATAGAAAGAGCCATGGAGGTCACCAAAAAGTACAAAAAATATAAAAAAAGAGAAAAATAAAATAAATGGAGAGAAGGGGCACACTACTATTCCTTTTGAGAGATCCACACTCGTACTCCCTCTTATACCTTGTACTCCATAGAGATGATCATACGTGCATATAGCTATGTGGGGACCTTCACACTATAGAACTTGGCTTGTATATTCCAATGATGATCCTCCTCAATTGAGCTCTAGGTCTTTTTGAGCAAGCAAGTCGGATGCACCCCCCACTAGTTCCATTGGAGAGCTTTCCATAGCTCATACGTGCATCTGTTGCATGGCAATCCCTACTCCTCACATCATATCTATCATTTGGATTTCTCTCGCCTATGATTGGCCTCATTGATGTGAGCCTTTCACACATTTTTGTCTTTCTCCTACATCATCTCTCTCTCTCTCTTTGCCATCCTAAGTGTCAATTTTGTTTCTTACGCTCATCCATTGCATGAGGGCTCAAAATATCGAAAGGGAGTGGATCAGATTGACTTGTACCTGGCTAGTGGTCTGGGGACAAGTCAAGATAAGATTCCAAAGAAGACTAAGTGTGATACTTTAGTAGATTGAGTGTCAACCAAAAAAATATGTTCTTCTCTCGTATTTCCCATCCCCCACTTCTTGCACGCAAACACCTTTTTGAGACATTCGAGTCACGGACAGCGAGAGCTCTTGCACCTTTATGTTCTTATGTTGCTTGTTTCAATGCTAATATAGACTCTTGCCTGTTATGACTTGAATTGAATTACATGCCTTGATTGCCTTATATAAAAGTTCTTATATGGTTGGTAGCATGTCACCACAGAAATTATTCTTGTTATCATTTACCTACTCGAGGACGAGCAGGAATTAAGCTTGGGGATGTTGATACGCCCATAACGTATCTATAATTTCTGCTTGCTCCATGCATGTTTTGGGTGATATTGCTATGCTTTTGATACACTTTCATACACTTTTGATCATATTTGGACTAACCTATTAACTCAGTGCAACCCAGTGCCAGTTTCTGTGTTCTGCTGTCTTGTTATTTCAGGTTTTCCCATTACGTAAAATGCCAGAAAAAATCCGGGAAAACATATAAAATATCAGCGTAACGGAAGCTTCCAGAGTCCCGAAGGGGGGCCAGAGGGGCCCCACATGGTGCCCAGGCGGCCAGTGGGCACGCCCTAGCCTGGTGCCCCCTGGATGCCCCCCTTCGCCTATATATTTCCTTCGTCCCGAAACCCTCGAGGACAGAACCCTTTTTCTTGATCTCGCCTCTGTTCCGCCGCTGCCGCGCTTCCAAGATCAGGAGCACCAGAAGACCTCTTCCCGACACCCTGCCAGAGGGAGGATTGACCTCCGGGAGCTTCTCCACCACCATGGACGCTTCCCGGATGAGACGTGAGTAGTCCACCTTGGACCATGGGTCCATGATCAGTAGCTATGTGATGTCCTCTCCACCTCTTTGTTCTTCATGGATTAGACCTTGTGAGCTGGCCTACATGATCAAGGCACATATGTAATTCTTTCTGTTGTTGCTATGTTGAGTTTGCTGGGATCTGATGGATTATGAGACTATGTTCAGATTGTGATGAGTAATATATTTGGTTCTTCTCCTTTTATATTTGTGTTCTTGAGTAATTCTCGCATGTTCTCCGTTGCTGTTTATTGCTTTGGCCAAGTAGTAGGTAGTGACTCCAAGAGGGAGCGTTATGCATGATTGTGGGTTCATGCCCCTTGATGACTAGCTTGATTGATAGAAACATGAGTCTAGGGGCTGTGTTGTTGCCACAAGGGGGAAAACAACGGTTCTTGTAACCGCGGTTGCAAGGATTGTTTACTTTATGAAAAGTTCTTTTAATGCAGCTGTCTGTTGCTTTGGGTTCACACTTTGGGTGGGGTTCACAACTTAATACTAGCGAGATGGTCTGGATAGATATCTCAAGGTGGATGATTAGTGAGTACATGCAGATGGATTTTGGTCCACTTGTTTTGGCGTACTACCCATGCTTTTGAGCCTCTTCCTTTCTTTTGTAGCATAGTTAGCATTGGTTTGCGCCCGCAATCCTGTCAATTGCCCAGCTGTAATTTGTTTATCTCGCATGGTTTTTTATCGTATTTTGGGAGAGAGACATCACTAGTGAACATCATGGGACCCCGGTCCATATTTCCACCACTGTTTACACCATCAATTTACTTCCTTTTTTACTTTCTATCTGCAGTTATCATTACCTTTTATCTCTTGCGTTTGACCCTTTGTAAACAGCAAGGCCAGAGAGATTGACATCCTCTCTATACTCGTCGGGAGAAAAGTTATCTATATTTGTGTGCAGGTCCACGTCAGCCCGTGCTAGTAATTTATAGCACCGTTGTCACCTACTTGTCGTTGCTGGAGTCCTACTGGAAACAAACCTTGGTATCTTCATTGAGGGAAATTACGCTATGCTACATCTCAACCTTCCACTTGGGGTAGCCAACGAGGAGCATTACTTCATTGCCATCAATGAGGCTTCTAAAATGTCGGGACCCGGGGTTTGCGTATGTAATTCCTGTTACAACACAATCATATGGAGAGCCGAGAGCCGTACCCACTTGTCTAAGCAGACAAGGCCAAGCACAGAACACTCTCGGAAAGCATCGAACGTGAGGGGCATGCCATCCAGGTCGGATGATCAACTGAGATGGGTCCTCATCGTCCGCTCACAAGTCTAAATGATTATGGGCGGTGAAATCCCATACTCATAGACAAGTCGCCTCAACCATAGTCTCGATTGAATTATAACACTTACATCAACAGACTCCAGCCTGATCACTTATTCGGGATTTCGGGCAGGTTCAATCATACAACAAAGTGTGCCACGTGACAGAGTCACGAGCAATCACATCGCGATGCCCCAATCTGCGCACATCTAAGGGCCACTTGGTGTATAAAAGACCGCCGGCAAGAACTCAACTAAGCTATCGAACCCCACACTAAGACATGCACGTTATAATCATACACGCAACATACATGTCCAGTGTAAACAACAGGTAATCACAACATGAACTCTACAAACTCATAGTCTTTATAACATCTGCTAAACAGAAAAGACATAGTAGTTGTATTACAAGCAGAGATCACATGGTTGTGATCCAACATTACATCAAACATCAACGGAAGCAAATTATGTCTTTGTAAAGATATGTTTAACGAATGGCTTAAGAAGCCTGAAAGAAAATACAACGACCCTCCAAAGGGCACAGGCTGCTGTCTGGAACTATACGACTTGGTACACGTCGAGCTCGAGGTAGAGGCCACCATCAGGGTCAGTGGTCTCATCTCTAAAACATAGAATAAGGAAACGTGAGTAAAAAGTCGTACTCAGCAAGACTTACATAGGAACTATACTACTCATGCTCAAGTATCAAGGAAAAGGGAGGTGGGGTTTCAATGCAGAACTGCCAGCTTTGACTTAGCTAGTCCTGTACTACGAATACTAGAAAGAGGTAAGGAGCGTACACGAGTCCATGTAACAAGTCTCCAACCAATACACCACTATGGTTACTTCCTCGACTTCCCCACGAGAAACCACACCATAGCACTCACGCTTATCTTGGCAATTTTAGAGTAACCATTGAAGTTGTCTATGATCAACTAAGGTCTCCAAGTAGTCCATAACCGCGGACACGGCTATTCGAATAGTTCATTGACCCTGCAGGGGTGTACTGCTACACACACGCCTCATCAGTTACCGCCTGGGAGTGGACCCTTCAAGTGAGTACCGGCAAGGATGTTGCCCAGACACTTCACTCACAACACCATCTCTAGTCCTAGGGAGTCGCCTATTTGAGTTGGGACCACAATCGGAATCCGGCCGATTTTTCCGATGCGGACTCAAACGTTGTGTGACTGCCATCAAGCTCAACTCGATCATGATCACTTGATTCAAAGAGCCCACAACCTACGTCCACGACTTACCTTGATGTACCTGCTTGAGATCATTTAAAGCTCGAACTACTTGTGACTCTTGGACTTGGTCCGGGGTGAGGTACTAGGCCGACAGGGGTCAGTGAGCCCAATATGTGGTCGTACTCTTAGTCTTGGATAACAACCCAAGAACTCGGGCTTAGGGCGGTGTTCAACGAGACAACCCACCGTGTACTCCTACACAGCCTCACATCGTTCACCTTGTTTAGGTCAATTCACCAACACGTTACCACCATCATTCACATGATCACTACCATCTCGACTCACAACAAAGTAGCCTCATTGTAACCTCTAAGCATGCAATAAGCTGTAACATTTGCAGGGGCCACATGATATCAAACAACTCCTAGATCTGCTAGGATTGTGGTTTGCTTACTACTGTGACAAAATGATAGGTCATGCAAAGGAATAGGTTCAACTAGCGGTAGAACGTATCACGGTGACATCCTAAACATGCATAAGCGATAATGAGAGGGAACTGGGATTTTATCGACATGATCAAAGAGGGGGTGCTTGCCTTGCCGACGATCAAGAGGTACTGTACTTCTGACGCGAGGTTGAACTCGTCTCCAAGATCAACTCTACCGGGAAGATGGAAACACTGAAGCACTGAAAGTAAAGCACACAATTGATAAATTACAATGCTCAAACAATATGGCATGATATGATGATGTTCATGGTTGTATTGTGCTCCTTAAGTTCATGTGAAGTGCATTGCATAGCAAGGGTTTAAGTTGGTATGTTATTGGTGATTTATTTGAATTATATCAAATGATCCATATAGCAAAATGCTACTGGTTCCTCAATATAAACAACTCAAACATGGATGAAAGTTACATATTTGAATAGAGCATTTTCTTCTGATCATTTTTCATATAAAAATCATTTCAATTGGAGTTACGGTTTAAAAGATATTCAATTTCAAAGTTTTGGATATTTTCTGGAATTTCTGATTTAATTAAATGATTTAACAAATTCTGCGTCAGGGTGACGTCATGATGACGTGGGGGTGGCCTGACAGCTGGGACCCACTGGACAGTGAGAGGGGGTTAATTCCCTCTCTGTTTAATTAAACAGAGTTTAATTAAGGGGCTGGGGCCCACTGTCAGTGTCTAAGGGGGGGTTAGCACGGATGGTTAGGCCTAATTGGCCGGCTTAACACCGGCGGCTCTGTACGCGGCGGCGCCTCGCCGGAGTAGGCTTTCCAGCCACGGGAAGGGAAACGGAGGGCACTAGCGCGTAGCCCGCGCTCTTCTGCTTCGGTTGGTGCAAGATGGGGTTCACAGGAAGCTCTCGGGCCACGGCAACGACGATGCCCGCGGCGGCCGGGCTCTGTCCACTACGAGATTGACGACGAGACGTCGCGGAGGAGCACAGGGAGGTGGAGAGTAATCGGGAGCTCACCAGGAGTGCGATGAGGGGCTCAGCGAGGCAGGGGACGGGCTGGCGGTGGCGCAATCCTCGCCAGAGTTCATGGCGGCCGGCGGCAAATCGGAGAAGAGGGCGTCGCCTCTGGGGTCTCCGGGCTCTAATTGAAGATGCAGATCGAGGTAGTCGTCGTCGCAGAGCTTCCTGGAAAAGGTTGCGAGGCTTGGGGGCACGTTGTCCACGATGGCGCACGGCCGTGCTCCGGCTAGGGTTTCGGTGGCTGCGGGAATTCGACGAACGGGCGCGAGAGAGAGGACAGCGAGAGGGGAAAGAGAAGCTGCGGCTTCCAGGCATCCACGGCGATGAGAAGGAGGCAGGGGGTGCGCCACGGCGAAGCAGGAGGTGGCCATGGCCACGGCATGCGCAGCACGCAGCCGTGTGCCTGCCTGGCGCCGTGAAGAAGACGAGGCTGCCCCTGGGCTGGGCCGCCTCGGCTAGGTGGGCCGCAGGTAAGTGGGCTCTTGCCCTTTTTCTTTCCTTTTTCTTTTAAATTCCTTTTCTGTAATTTGTTTTGATTTGATTTCCATATCAAATCATTTTATAAAATTCCAAAAACTTTTATGTGGGCTTAGGAGGCATATATAACTCCACACATAAAGTTTCAGAATTATTGAAATTATATTAAAATAATTTCAATTGCAAATACAATAATTATTTAATTTCCAAGGGCATTTTAGACTTTTTGAAAAATCAGAGAGCATGAAGTGGGACCCACTTCACTCTAAATGTCATCATGCCCATTTATGAGTTTTTTCAAAAAGTTCAAAGCATTTTTGGAAAAAGAATTTTGTCTGGCCTTTTATTAAAATTATTTTGGGGCTTTTCTGCTTCCCCATTTCTTTTTCTTTTGCAAAAAAGGTTCATGATGCAAAATTCTAGCTTAGCAAAGCACAAACCTAAATTAGGGTTCTGACAACTCGCCCCCACTCAAAAGAATCTCGTCCCGAGATTCAGAAGTCTTCAGGAAGAGGGTGGGGTACTCAGCTCGTAGACGATCCTCTCGTTCCCAGGTAGCTTCTTTCTCTGAATGATGTGACCACTGCACTTTGAGGAATTTGATCTTCTGACGTCTGGTGCTACGCTCGGCTTCATCAAGAACACGAACAGGGTACTCTCGATATGAAAGGTTATCTTGGAGATCAAGCGTTTCGTGGTCTACTTCGCGGATGGGGTCCTTGAAGCAATGCCTGAGTTGAGAGACGTGGAAGACATCATGAACCTGGGAGAGGTGAGGGGGTAGTTCAAGTTGGTAGGCAACTTCTCCTCATTTAGAAAGAATGCGAAATGGACCAATGTAACGTGGGGCCAACTTGCCTTTTATACCAAAGCGATGGGTACCCTTCAGAGGAGTAACCCGAAGGTAAGACTTCTCATCCAGATTATAGCTTTCTTCCCTATGATGACGATCATAATAGATTTTCTGACGAGACTGGGCGGTTTTCAACTTCTCACGAACAATGTGAACCTGCTGTTCTGCATCCTGAATCATATCCGGTCCAAAGAATTGTCTTTCACCGGTTTTGACCAGTTTAGGGGTGTTCGACATTTCTGTCCATAGAGAAGTTCAAAAGGAGCCATGCCCAAGCTAGATTGGAAGCTATTGTTATACGCAAATTCGGCAAAACGAAGAGAATTCTCCCATTTCTTTCCGAAAGAGATAACACAAGCTCTGAGCATGTCTTCGAGAATTTGATTGACCCTTTCTACTTGACCGCTGGACTGCGGGTGATACGCGGTGCTAAAGGAGAGGTGGGTTCCCATAGCATTCTGGAAACTCCCAAAAAATCGAGAAGTGAAAAGACTACCACGGTCTGAATTGATTTCCAAAGGAACACCGTGAAGTGACACGATTCGGGAGACATACAAGTACGCTAACTGGCTAGCAGTTATAGACTCGCGAATAGGAAGGAAGTGAGCAACTTTTGAAAGTCGATCAATGACAACGAAGATGGCATCATTTCCTTTCTGGGTTTTTGGAAAGCCAGTGATGAAATCCATATTGACTTTATCCCATTTCCACTTGGGGATAGGCAATGGTCTAAGAGTACCAGCAGGTCTTTGATGTTCTGCCTTAACGCGACGACAAACATCACATTCAGCAATGAACGGAGCAATTTCTCTCTTCATCCTAGTCCACCAAAATCTCTGGCGTAGGTCTTGGTACATTTTAGTACTACCGGGATGAATCGAGAGGGGAGATTCATGGGATTCTTTAAGGATCAGCTGTCCAAGGTTCTTATTCTTCGATACTACTATCTTGTTCTCAAAGTATACAACACCTTCATTGTCTAGGGTAAAACATTTAGCCTTACCACTAGCAATGTTTTCTTTGATGTATCGGATACCTCGAGCACGTTTTTGTGCAAGTTTGGTTTGATCCTCAAGAGTTGGTTTCACTACCAAGGTGGAAAGGAATCCATAAGGAACAATCTCAAGATTAAGCTTTCGAAGTTCCTCATAGAGAAGTGGTTGATACTGTTGTAACATGAGGTTGTTACAATACGACTTACGACTTAGTGCATCAGCCATGACATTGGCTTTGCCTGGGGTGTAAGAAATTCCTAAGTCATAATCTTTTATCAACTCAATCCAGCATCTTTTCCTGAGATTAAGATCTGGCTGGGTGAATATGTATTTGAGGCTTTGGTGGTCGGAATATATCTGGCAGTGATTACCAAGGAGGTAATGTCGCCAAGTCTTCAGGGCATGAACTACGGCAGCGAGTTCAAGATCATGGGTAGGATAGTTCTCTTCATGTGGACGCAACTGGCGTGAAGCGTAAGCTAGCACATGTATATCTTGCATAAGTATGCATCCTAACCCTTGCCGTGAAGCATCACAATAGATCTCGAAATCCTTTTTGGTGTCTGGAGGCGCAAGTACGGGGGCAGAAGTCAATCTTCTTTTTAGCTCTTGAAAGCTTTCCTCGCACTTGGGGGTCCATTGGAATTTCTTATCTTTCTTGAGGAGTTCAGTTAGAGGCTTTGCAACTTTGGAGAAGTTCTCAAAGAAGCGGAGGCAATAGCTTGCTAAGCCAAGAAAACTCCTAACTTGCTTAACCGATTCAGGTGGAGTCCACTCAAGGACGGCCTGAACTCTCTCGGGATTGACGGCAATGCCTTTGGCAGAAATCACGTGGCCTAAATAGGTCACTTCTGGTAGCCAGAATTCACACTTTGAGAATTTGGCATATAGGCAATGCTCTCGAAGTTTCATCAATACCAGCCTAAGATGTTCTGCGTGCTCTTCTTCGTTCTTCGAGTAGATGAGAATGTCATCAAGATAAACTACAACAAATTTATCTAGGTACTCCATGAAGATCGAATTCATCAAGAGCGAGAATGTGGCGGGGGCATTGGTTAAACCGAAGGACATGACGGTGTACTCATAAAGACCATAACGAGTACTGAAAGCCATTTTGGGAATGTCCTCGTTTCTGATTTTGATTTGATGACAACCTAATCTCAAATCCATTTTGGAGAAGACAGAGGATCCAGCAAGTTGATCATAAAGATCACTGATCCTGGGAAGTGGGTACTTGTTCTTTATCGTCGCTAGATTTAGAGGGCGATAGTCTACGCACATCATTTCTGTTCCATCTTTCTTCGTTACGAACAGAACGGGGTAACCCCATGGCGATGAGCTAGGGCGGATAAAGCCTTTTGCCAACGAAGCTTCAAGTTGGATTTTGAGCTCAGCTAACTCACGTGGGGCCATTCTATATGGGCATCTGGATATTGGGGCGGTTCCTGGGATAAGACCTACCACAAAAACATCCGGGAAGTCACGAACCACTGGAATATCTTCAATGTCAGGAAGGGGAAGCACATTCAAAGAATGCAACTGGGTTCTAGAGCTTGGTGAGGTGTAGTCAATTGTCTGGCCTGAAGGATGGGTGAGTTTAACTGACTTGGATTTACAATCAAGGACAACATTCTGTCTTGATAACCAATCCATTCCTAGGATCACATCAATGTCTGAAGACTTGAGGGCTATAAGTGAAGCAAGGAATACTAGACCCTCAATGGCGACTTCATTTTCATGACTCACCATGGTGGTGTGCCATTTAGATCCAGGGGCATGCACAACTAAGGGTGTGGATAACATCGAAAATGAGATGTCATGTGACATTGCAAAATCCTGGGATATGAACGAATGAGATGCTCCTTGGTCGAAAAGAACGGAAGCTGGGATGGAGTTGACAGGCAGGGTTCCAAGTACAACATCGGTTGACTTGTGGGAATCTAGAATGGATACATGACTCACATAACCATATTCATAAACAGGAGGCTTGACATCGGAAGATTTGGGTAGTGGTTTACCACGACAAAAGGCTTTCTTTGGATTAGGTGTGGTGGCTAAATGATTTTGAGGACACTCTCGAACATTGTGGCCTGATTGTCCACATTGGAAGCAAACACCACGTGGAATGAAAGGAACATGAGCACTTGATTGTCCAACAAAATTCCAAGGAGGAAGACTGGGTTGAGGTGGACGATATATAGTGGTTGATGGTCTAGAAGCACTTACAGCATGACTGACATCACTGAAGGGAATCCATACACAGCGTTTCCGAGAACCCGAGCTAGAAGGTGCAAACTCACGATCACGCTTACGAGACTCTTCGTACAACTCATTTCCATACTCGGCCTTGAAGGATTTGTCGAGTAAATCCTGGAAGTTGACGAACTCGTGAAGATTCAGGTCATGACGAAGGCCGGGGCTAAGTCCCTTGCGGAACCTTGCTTGTTTCTTGGCATCGGTGGATACTTCTTCTTGGGCATAACGTGCTAGCCGAGTGAACTCAGTCCGATACTCATGAACAGACATCTTTCCTTGGTTCAGATTGAAAAATTCTTCTCCCTTGCGCTCCATCAGCTGATCCGGAATATGATACCCTCGGAAGTCATCACAAAACTCTTGCCAAGTCACCACGTGACCTACAGGCTGCATTGCTATGAAATTCTCTCACCATTGAAGAGCAGCACCTTCTAGAAAGTATGCCGCGAATAGCACACGATCACCGGGAGCAACATGGGTTGTCTCAAGCTTACGCTCGAGGGAACGAAGCCAATCATCGGCATCAAGGGGCTCAGAAGAACACCGGAATACTGGCGGGTTGAGGAGAATGAAGTCCTGGATGGTAACAACACTATTTCGCTGATGAGAGGTGTTCTTCTCAATACGCTCAAGAAGGTGTGTCTGATCACGACGATTCTTCTCGGCCTCCATCATGATTTCCTCCGCAGAAGGCGGTGGTGGAGGATCTTCATCATGTCTAATACCGGGACTGAAATCAACACAACGATTCCCACCTGACATTCTGTGTGATAAGAATCAACAATCAGAATAGGATTTATGATATACTTCTAAGCTAAGCGAACAAGACTATAATGCAACGGCATCGAAGTCACAGTCGGACATCATAACAGCTGTGTCGGGATGAAAAATGAGACAACCAACAAGATAACAAACATCATTTCCAAAGAAGCACTATGGAATGATGACTCTGGAAGACCACAACAATCCTACAGCTACAAGGAAGCAAACAACGAGATGTTCTAGTAAGACATAGTTGAGCCTAGTCCAATCTTCCCGTAGAACAAGATGAGGGTGACTCAGAACTCAGATCGATGAGGATAAGGAGAAAAAGAAGCCTTACGTTGTTCCCATTATACCCAAGTAACTATATAACTACAGAATGCTAGACTCGACTTCGATCAAGGGTTGAATAATCCTACAGATAGTCCTGCTCTAATACCAAGTCTGTCGGGACCCGGGGTTTGCGTATGTAATTCCTGTTACAACACAATCATATGGAGAGCCGAGAGCCATACCCACTTGTCTAAGCAGACAAGGCCAAGCACAGAACACTCTCGGAAAGCATCGAACGTGAGGGGCATGCCATCCAGGCCGGATGATCAACTGAGATGGGTCCTCATCGTCCGCTCACAAGTCTAAATGATTATGGGTGGTGAAATCCCATACTCATAGACAAGTCGCCTCAACCATAGTCTCGATTGAATTATAACACTTACATAAACAGACTCCAGCCCGATCACTTAGTCGGGATCTCGGGCGGGCTCAATCATACAACAAAGTGTGCCACGTGACAGAGTCACGAGCAATCGCATTGCGATGCCCCAAGCTGCGCACATCTAAGGGCCACTTGGTGTATAAAAGACCGCCGGCAAGAACTCAACTAAGCTATCGAACCCCACACTAAGACATGCACGTTATAGTCATACACGCATCATACATGTCCAGTGTAAACAGCAGGTAATCACAACATGAACTCTACAAACTCATAGTCTTTATAACATCTGCTAAACAGAGAAGGCATAGTAGTTGTATTACAAGCAGAGATCACATGGTTGTGATCCAACATTACATCAAACATCAACGGAAGAAAATTATGTCTTAGTAAAGACAAGTTTAACAAATGGCTTAAGAAGCCTGAAAGAAAATACAACGACCCTTCAAAGGGCACATGCTGCTGTCTGGAACTATACGACTTGGTCCACGTCGAGCTCGAGGTAGAGGCCACCATCAGGGTCAGTGGTCTCGTCTCTAAAACATAGAATAAGCAAACGTGAGTACAAAGTCGTACTCAGCAAGACTTACATAGGAACTATACTACTCATGCTCAAGTATCAAGGCAAAGGGAGGTAGGGTTTCAATGCAGAAGTGCCAGCTTTGACTTGGCTAGTCCTGTACTACGAATACCAGAAAGAAGTAAGGAGTGTACACGAGTCCAAGTAACAAGTCTCCAACCAATACACCACTATGGTTACTTCCTCGACTTCCCCACGAGAAAGCACACCATAGCACTCACGCTTATCTTGGAAATGTTAGAGTAACCATTGAAGTTGTCTATGATCAAGTAAAGGTCTCAAAGTAGTCCATAACCGCGGACACGGCTATTCGAATAGTTCATTAACCCTACAGGGGTGTACTGCTACACACACGCCTCATCAGTTACCGCCTGGGAGTGGACCCTTCAAGTGAGTACCGGCGCGGATGTTGCCACGACACTTCACTCACAACACCATCTCTAGTCCTAGGGAGTCGCCTATTTGAGTTGGGACCACAATCGGAATCCGGCCGATTTTCCGATGCGGAATCAAACGTTGTGTGACTGCCATCAAGCTCAACTCGATCATGATCACTTGATTCAACGAGACCACAACCTACGTCCACCACTTACCTTGATGTACCTGCTTGAGATCGTTTAAAGATCGAACTACTTGCGACTCCTGGACTTCGTCCGGGGTGAGGTTCTAGGCCGAGAGGGGTCAGTGAGCCCAATGTGTGGTCGTACTCTTAGTCTTGGATAACAACACAAGAACTCGGGCTTAGGGCGGTGTTCAACGAGACAACCCACTGTGTACTCCTACACAACTTATCATCGTTTACCTTGTTTAGGTCAATTCACCAACACGTTACCACCATCATTCACATGATCACTACCATCCCGACTCACAACAAAGTAGCCTCATTGTAACCTCTAAGCATGCAATAAGCTGTAACAGTTGCAGGGGCAACATGACATCAAACAACTCCTAGATCTGCTAGGATTGTGGTTTGCTTACTATTGTGAAAAAATGATAGGTCATGCAAAGGAATCGGTTCAACTAGCGGTAGAACGTATCATGGTGACATCCTAAACATGCATAAGCGAGAATGAGAGGGAACTGGGATTTTATCGACATGATCAAAGAGGGGGTGCTTGCCTTGCTGACGATCACGAGGTACTGTACTTCTGACGTGAGGTTGAACTCGTCTCCGAGATCAACTCTACCGGGAAGATGCAAACACTGAAGCACTGAAAGTAAAGCACAAAATTGATAAATTACAATGCTCAAACAATATGGCATGATAAGATGATGTTCATGGTTGTATTGTGCTCCTTAAGTTCATGTGAAGTGCATTGCATAGCAAGGGTTTAAGTTGGTATGTCATTAGTGATTTATTTGAATTATATCAAGTGATCCATATAGCAAAATGCTACTGGTTCCTCAATATAAACAACTCAAACATGGATGAAAGTTACATATTTGGGTAGAGCATTTTCTTTTGATCATTTTTCATATAAAAATCATTTCAATTTCAATTGGAGTTACGGTTTAAAAGTTATTCAATTTCAAAGTTTTGGATATTTTCTGGAATTTCCGATTTAATTAAATGATTTAACAAATTCTGCGTCAGGGTGACGTCATGATGACGTGGGGGTGGCCTGACAGCTGGGACCCACTAGACAGTGAGAGGGGGTTAATTCCCTCTCTTTTTAATTAAACAGAGTTTAATTAAGGGGTTGGGGCCCACTGTCAGTGTCTAAGGGGGGGTTTAGCACGGGTGGTTAGGCCTAATTGGTCGGCTTAACGCCGACGGCTCTGTACGCGGCTGCGCCTCGCCGGAGTAGGCTTTCCAGCCACGGGAAGGGAAACGGAGGGCACTAGCGCGTAGCCCGCGCTCTTCTGCTTCGGTTGGTGCAAGCTGGGGTTCATAGGAAGCTCTCGGGCCACGGCAACGACGATGCCCGCGGCGGCCGGGCTCTGTCCACGGCGAGATTGACGACGAGACATCGCGGAGGAGCACGGGGAGGTGGAGAGTAATCGGGAGCTCACCGGGAGTGCGATGAGGGGCTCGGCGAGGCAAGGGACGGGCTGGCGGTGGCGCAATCCTCGCCGGAGTTCATGGCTGCCGGCGGCAAATCGGAGAAGAGGGCGTCGTCTCTGGGGCCTCCTGGCTCGAATTGAAGATGTAGATCGAGGTAGTCGTCGCCGTGGAGCTTCCTGGACAAGGTTGCGAGGCTTGGGGGGCACGTTGTCCACGACGGCGCACGGCCGTGCTCCGGCTAGGGTTTCTTTGGCTGCGGGAATTCGACGAACGGGCGCGAGAGAGAGGATAGCGAGAGGGGAAAGAGAAGCTGGGGCTTCCAGGCGTCCACGTCGATGAGAAGGAGGCAGGGGGCGCGCCACAGTGAAGCAGGAGGTGGCCATGGCCACGGCATGCGCGGCACGCAGCCGTGTGCCTGCCTGGCGCCCTAAAGAAGACGAGGCTGCCCCTGGGCTGGGCCGCCTCGGCTAGTTGGGCCGCAGGTAAGTGGGCTCTTGCCCTTTTTCTTTTAAATTCATTTTCTGTAATTTGTTCTGATTTGATTTCCATATCAAATCATTTGATAAAATTCCAAAAACTTTTATGTGGGCTTAGGAGGCATATATAACTCCACACATAAAGTTTCAGAATTATTGAAATTATATTTAAATAATTTCAATTGAAAATACAATAATTATTTAATTTCCAAGGGCATTTTGGACTTTTTGAAAAATCAGAGAGCATGAAGTGGGTCCCACTTCACTTGAAATGTCATCATGCCCATTTATGAGATTTTTCAAAAAGTTCAAAGCATTGTTGGAAAAAGGATTTTGTTTGGCCTTTTATTAAAATTATTTTGGGGCTTTTCTGCTTCCCCATTTCTTTTTCTTTTGCAAAATTTTTTCATGATGCAAAATGCTAGCTTAGCAAAGCACAAACCTAAATTAGGGTTCTGACATAAAAAGAGCTCTAGGTATTCATGAGCAAAAAAGTTGGATGCACCCTCACTAGCTCATATGTGCATTTGTTGCATGTAAATCCCTACTCCTCACATCAGATCTATCATTTGGCTTTCTCTGGCCTATGATTGTCCTCATTGTTGTGAGCCTTTCACACCCTTTTTGTCTTCCTTCCCCATCATTTCTCTCTTCGCCATCCTAAGTACCAACGTATCTTGCTCACGATCATCCATTGCATTAGTGCTCAAAGTTGAAAGGGAGAGGATCAGTTTGACTTGTACCTGACTAGTGGTCTGGGGATGAGTCAAAATAAGATCCCAAAGGATACCAAGTGTGAAACTTTAGTAGATTGAGTTCTCAATTAAACTATACAGTATTTTTATTCTCTAAACCCATCTCCCACTTCTTGCACACAAACATCATTCGGATACATTCGAGTCACGGACAGCGAGAGCTCTTGCACCTTTATGTCCATACCTTGGTAGTTTCAATACTAGATATAGGCTCTTGCTTGTTATTGTCTTGACTTGAATTGCACATCTTACTTGCTTTACTTTGAAGTTCTTATATGTGTGTTAGAATGTCACCACATAAATTATATGTGTTATCATTTACCTACTCGAGGACGAGCAGGAATTAAGCTTGGGGATGTTCATACGTGTAAGACCCGATATGCGGTACAGTTTCAGATCTGGACGTTTTCGTCCAAACCCGAGGATGAAGCGCATATCGAACCCACCGCGACATATGACAAAGCCATATGTCTCGGATTTCAACATGATATCACAACATTACAACTACAAGGATACAACATCTCACACAATCGGCATACAACTGCCTTAATACAATACATCAGCGGAAGATATGTCTAAGTACAGACTACAATCAAATTCCTAGTGGCAAAGATAAAATCATCGATCCCCATAACCACACGGGTCCAAGCTCTCCACCGGGATCCACCTAACTAGTCGTCGTCGAGTCTCCACGTGAAACGTCGATCACCATACCTGTTGTCGATCAAGAACCTTGAAAAGAGTTTGGGGATAGTATCATGAGTACAGAAGTACTCAACATCCAACTATAGTGGTCAACTGACCCAGCAAGGACCTCATCACTTGTCATTCTAGGATAACTAGTAGTTTACGGTAAGGATGGGGTAAGTGGTGAGGTTGCTTCTGCACTAGCATTTATGGAGTGGCTAACGATCTAGAGAGTAAGATGAGAAGCCAAGCATTTGATGAGGCATCGCCTCCAACAAGTCTTCTATCAGCTACTTATGCAAACATAACACCTATCCTATCCTTGTCCTCCTCTTTCATTCCCCGATGAAGAAGAAGCAGTCAAGGCACACACACGTTGATCAAGTTATTAAGATTATCTCATTTATTGTTGTTTATGAACAAGGAGTAGGTCTCAAGTCGTCCATAACCATGGACACAGCTTCTTGAAAAGATTTAACCCTGCAGGGGTGTACCAAATGCCCACTATAAGCTCCGCATGTATGCCGCCTCTCTCAGTCGGGCCCGTTAAAGACACTCATTGAAGAGTTTTTCTGAGATATCCGGACGTCATAATCCCCCTAACTAACAACGAATAAATCCGGGTGGCCCCCGGGGAGTCGACATCCAGTTCATGAGTCGGTCGTGCTCTCGTCCTGGTCTCTACCGTCTCAACTGGGTTTGGGTTACCATGGCATATTCCATGCCCGGGCCCTTGCCGGTCAAGCGTGGACCAATAGGATATACCATCCCACTGGCCAAGTTTGTTTTAAATCTGGCGGCCGCGGACCAGTTACACACATAGTTTCAAACGATAAATCAGCTTGGGCCACCACTAGAAATGTTTGGAGCTAGGTAGGTAAGAAGAGGGGACCCCATAGAATCCCACACGCAGTTAGGCACGCTCATCAAGAGACACAATACCCAGAACTCGGGTCCTAGGTGAATCAAATGGAACAAAACATCGAGGCGGGATAGCCTAGACCTTCCATCCTTCGTCGAATATAGTCAACATTATAATAATCACACCATCCACAATAATATAATAGTGTGATAGCCCAATCCAAGGAGTAACAGGGTAACATTCGTAGCATCCTAAGAATGCATACTAAGCAGGGGCATAGCAACGAGCAATGGTAACATAACAGTACATGGTTTGCTAGGAGGGGACATGGATGTATCGGTTTAAGAGAGGTTGTAAACATGTGGTAGGATAAAACATCGAACCTAACCTAGACTAGCATGAAAACCGCTAGTTATAATAGAATGTATCATAAGTAATGTATAGTCCTTGACTGTTGATAAGTCGGATTCCAAAGGTGTAGCCGATCGCAAACTCGCAACGTCACCGATAGTATCCGCGGGAACACTCAAGAAGTAAACACTGGAAAGCAAGCAACGGAGATGCATACTATTACTACAGAGCAACACAAGCAAGCAATGTTCAAACAAGCATGGTCAAGTATGATGCATGTTAGTTTAATAGCATGGCATGAACGTAATTGCAAGCAAGTTTAAATGAAGCATCGGGAAGCAAGGGTGCAATGCTACCGACAACCTTCATATGCATTATGTAGGCGAATTACGGATCCGAAGTATCCTTATGTTGTAGTTGTTATAATGCATGATCATGGAATAAGAAATGGAATAGAACATGACATGAACAATAATTGCCCACTCACGAAAATAGACCTTGAGATGGGGTTCCTTAAATTAAATATATGCAAATGGAATGGCAAAATATGATGCAGCGAATGAAATCTATTGCAAGAAAATAAAGAAAAAGCGAGTCAACGCAACCGGCAAGCTACGGTTACGAAAGAACTACGGTGCCAGAAGCACAACCAAGAAAAGAATGGAAGGGTTGCACCATGTGCAAAATACAAGGAGTTATGTGCAAAACGCACAATCAGCAAATAATGCTAACTCAAATGGAAATACGAACAACACCATCTTGTTCCTCATATTTTTCTCCCCCAAAATCATGTATGACATGATTTATTTTGAGCAAGGATGCACATAATACAAGAAAATGTAAAAAGGAGAAGATTTGACTAGATTCAATTGATTTGAAGTAATCAAAACATAAATAAAAAGGAGGGAAACCACTATTGGGCTCAACTCAGCAGAACTGGCCCAGCCTGGCTCGCGTCTCTAAGCAACGCCCATGGGATAAGAACAGCAATGGGCCGAACCCATCTCTGTGCAGAGAGCAAATCAAATAGCACAAGAAGGATGGTTCAATTCGTTCCTAAGATGAATTGAACCAGGGACCTCTTAGTTGCAACCCATGAGCTCACACCACTGCACCAATTAGAAGATTCGCGACAAGAAAGAAAACTAAAGCCATATGAACCAGCCACAGGACGCTAACTGAATTCTTAACTGAATAATTTGACGTCACCGAGTCTGACGAACCTGAACACCACATCGACAGGCTACAACAAGTGGGGCAAGCTAATGCGCCAGCACACAGGATGGAGCCAGTAGGCCATGGGCACGAGCTGGGCGCGTTGGCCGGCGCGTGCGCATGCACGGCTCGCACCGAAGGCACGACCACGGCAAACTACACGACGACGGCGACCACCAAACAAAAAATGAGCAGAAAGGCAGTGCCTTGAACCTGACAGCTACGGGATGCAACGGAACCACGACGAGAGGGGAACACTGGACGTGCCTAGGAGGGGGGGGGGCAATGGACGGGGGAAGGACGGGAGGCTCACAAGGGGGAGGCTTGGCGTCGTCGATCGGCTTCGGGAGGCTGCAAGCCCGACGGCGAGGAACAGCGAGGAAGACGAAGCGGCTCAGGGAGGACGGCGAGGATGTGGGCGACATGGCAGGGTGCGGGGATAGCGCGATCATCCACAACACGGCCACGATGAAGATGACGAAGACGCGCTCGGGTCAAAGACAGCGATCGTTCTCGAGCTTGGTCTCTGTAACAACCCGGGATTTTCATCCAAATTAAAAAAAATTGTTTGTCGCATTATTTTATTGATTGCCCGTATTGTTGGTAGTGTTTGCTTCGCCGATTTATTAATCAGTGAATATTATCCCCTCTCTTTCTCGTACCAGCATGTGTGACTAAACCTTTTTCCATCGCCACCAGGTTCGCCCGTGCACCGTCGCAACCGGCACAAGACCAACCATCGCCACCGGAACAAAAACCCCGTTTATTTAATAAACAGATTGTTTTATTGGGCGCAAGAAATTTTTTCTCAGAACGGTATTGAAGTGATGTAGAACTGACGGGTTCGCCGCGCTGAGCACGCCGTTCGAGATTTCGCCCGAATCGAAGGTCGTATGGACTCCCGGCGGTCAGAAACGTGGAGTAACGGACGCGACAGAGAAAACCCGAGGGCGTTTGCGTAAACCTTCCATCCAGGCCAGCCTATAAATAGTCCACCAGCCTCTCTCCCACCCGATTAGGGTTCCCTCTTTTAAAATTGCAGCCACCCCCTCCAAAATTGCTCCAAAATTACCCCCAAGTCCCTATAAAATGGAAACCCTAGCTCCCCTCTGACCTGGACCGTCAGATCTGAGATCCAACGGTCCAGATCTCGCCCCAGCCTCCCACAGCCGCTCTCCCAGCCGCATGGACCCCGCAGGGCCAGCCGCCAGCTCGCTCGGGCCTGATCCGGGCCGAGCCCCGCCGCCTCCTCCGCCCGCAGCACGCCGGCGCCGCCTCCACGCCACCATCGTCGACTAGCCGCCGCGCCCGCAGATCCCTTCTCCTCTCCTCTCTTCCCCTGCTCCCTCTTCCTCTCATGCCTTCCCCGCTCTCCTCTGCAGGAACCTCGCCGGCGAGAGCTCGCTGCGCCGTCACGCCATGGCTGGCCACGGCCGAGCACGGCCCCGCGCCGCCGTTGCCCACCGCCGCGCTGGATCCGGCGACGGCTGCCTCCCTCCGGCCTCCGCGTCCCGTTCCCGGCTTCTCCTTTCCATCGGGGCTCCCCTCGCCGGAGTCTAGGCCGGCCGACGGACGCCGCCGCCGCCGCCGCTCGGCCCTTGATCGGATCGGGCGAGATCCCAATCGGGGCGCCGCCGTTGACCGCCTGGTGGGCCGGCCCAGCACAGCAGCACGACCCAGCGCAGCACAACCTTCCCACCGCCCTGGGAGAGCGCTAGCAATCTGTCGCCACCGCTGGCCTATTGGGCCTCGGCCCACGAGGTCCTTATTTTTTTCCTAGACCCCTCTGATTTTGACTAAGTTTGTGAAAAACTATGTGCTGATACTGTTTTGCGGTGTAGTTTCCGTAAGATCCATAGCCCGCATGGAAAAACGCCCAACATGAAATTTGTTGCTGATGTTGTGCTCCTTTGCCATGTTTGCACTTGTCTACATGTTGTTTACCTGCTAATTAGAAACTTCCCACTGTAAATTGTAACCTGACATAACTTTTTAACCGTTGCTCCGATAAAAATGTTCCTTACATGTAACTTGACTAGAATTGTGTGTAGATTATGTTTATGTATCAGAACCCTCTGTTAGGTAAAGTCCTAGGATCAAAGTCACCTTGCATTCATCAAAGAAAGTCAAATGGAATTCAAATTCAAACTTAAATGGGAGAAGGAACACCCCCCGGATGAATTAATTCGAAAGGCTAGAAATAAATCTTCTCCAAAAATTCATGTTTGATTTTTGAAAAGTCTTATAAATGAGTGTGATCACATATCAAGTGATTTGGGACCCACCCCATGCTCATGGATTTTCAAATATTCAAACAGGACCTTGGAATTAATCAAAAACCCGTATTTGATTTAAAATTCAGATGTTTTGAATTTTAAAAAGTGCCAAACTTTACAAGTGGCTAGCCTAATATATTATGAGGCCATGTAAAAAGTTTTAGCATTTCATAAAATGCCTAGCTATTTATTTAGCACAGCAAAACAAATTACAGAAAAGAAAAACAGAAAGGAAAGATTAAAGAAAAAAGAAAAATAGAGAAAACCTTACCAGACGCCTAGGCGAAGCCAGCCCACCAGGGGCACAGGGGTCTTCTTCCCCACCCCGCGCCTCCAAGCTGCTCGGTGGAATGCCACCGAGCTAGCCGCGCACGTCGACGCCTCCCAGTCGCCACCTGCCTCTCCGGAGCCTCCTAGACGCGCCTCGCAGCTCCTGGAGACGCCGTGCGTCCATTCCCCCCCCCTCCAGGATAGCTCTCGCTCTCTCTCTCTCGCCAAGCTCGACGACGACCCGAGCGCCGCCGTCGCCATGACGTGAAGCACGCATGGCCAACGTCGTCCCCGAGCCACGCCGTCGTGTCCATCCTCCTCGCCGTCCTCGACTTCGTCTCCGTGCAAAAGGAATCGAGCTCGGACGCTCTGTAACCGCCGGAATCGTCTCCACGTCACCGCTGGACCGGCAAGCCAACTCCGTCGAATTCGTCGCCGTTGAAGCCTCCCCGCCTCCACCGCCTGTGCCATCGCATTCACCACCTCCTGGTGAGCAGAAGCCCCAACCTTTGGGCTCCTCAATCCCCCCTAGCCGATTCCGCCATGAGAGCAGAAGAAGGTCGCCGCCATGGCTGATGCCGAGGTCGCCGCCGTGCCCCTTCGTCTCAGCCCGTGTGCGCGTCAGTTTCCCCTGCCTCACAGCTCTCCAATGCGCTAGCCCGTGGTCAAAATGTTGCTCTAGAGCGCGAACCCGACGCAGCCCTAGCCATTGCCGCCGCCAACTCCGACGCCGCCGACGCTCCGGTGACCCCCTAAAGATCTGGTCAAGTCCATTCGATGCGGACAACGACGCTGAGCAAGATGGTGCCCTCCCCTTGGCCTCCCGTGCTCGTTTTCGCAACTCCGGCGAGTCTCCGGCGACCACAGTGGTGCCGGCGACGACCCCCTCCATTAGAGCTTAACCCCCCTAAGATAATCACCCTGGCCCCACCCCCAGTGTCACAGACATGTGGGCCAGCCCCCCTGTTAATCCCCTCTGTTAGTTTAAATCAAATCTAAACTGTTAATTAAAACAAACAAAGACTTACAGGTGGGACCCCCTGGTCAGTACCCCCCCCGCTGACGTCAGCATGAACTCATGCTGATGCAGTAAATGCTTTTCTAACTAAAACAATTTCAGAAATTGGCAGAAATTATTCCAAATTTTGAAAATTCATACTAACTCCAATTTTAACTTATAATATATGAAAAATGATCAGGAGAAAATAATCTATCCAAATATACAACTTTCAACTATGTTTGAGTTGAATTTAAAATGGTACCAGTAGCATTTGCTATTTGGTTTAATTGGAATTTAATCAAATTAAATTCAAATGCTTTTCCAATTTGAACCTTAGCAACATACCCCAATTCACTTGAACATTAGAGGCATATCATACACATTTCAAGATGAGTTACCTTGATCAAACATTAGCATTTGCAAGTTGGCTAAATTGAATTCAAATTGGAGTTTGAATTTGCAATTTCATTTGCAGTATACTCCATTTAAATGGAATTGCCTCACACATCAGAAGCATGCAAACCAAGTTTCAACCTTCAACCATGTGCTTGTGCATTGTATTTACTTTGCTACCTTGCTTGTTGTTTGTCGAGTAGAGGTGGAACCGGAACCGGAGGCAGCCCCATTCGTTGAAGATCCCGAGACTGAACCTCGTCAGCAAGGCAAGCAAACCCCCATTGATCATATCGATAAAATCCCACTTCCCTCTCATGTCTCGCTTATGCATTTTTTAGGATGATTACCATGCTACGTTTCTACCGCATAGATGAACCCATTCCTTTGCATGACCTATCATTTGTAACAGTAGTAAGCAAACCACAATCCTAGCAAATGTAGGAGTTGATTGATATCATGTGACCCCTGCAACTTTTACTGCTTATTGCTTGCTTAGAGTGATATAATTTTGATACTGTTATGTGAGTCGGGATGGTAGTGATCATGTTGATGATGGTGGAAATGTGTTGGTGAATCTACCCTAATACAAGGTGAACGATGAGAGGCTGTGTAGGAGTACACAGTGGGTTGTCTCGTTGAACACCGCCTTAAGCCCGAGTTCTTGTGTGGTGATCCAAGCTGAAGAGTACTACCACATGTTGGAAAAACGGATCCCCGCTCAACCTACTAACTCACCCTTTCTCAGTTCAATGAGTCGCAGTAGTTCAGAGTTCTGGTAGGTTTGTGGCCTGGATGCAAGGTGAGAGAACGGCTCAACCGAGACCGGCTTATGCACCACGCTGATGGCTTCTCGCCCCTCGTTGGTTACCCCAAGTGGAAGGTTTGAGATGTAGCGCAGCAACAAGTTTCCCTCGGTGAAGATACCAAGGTTTGTCTCCAGTAGGACTCCAGAGATGATAAGTAGGTTTCAGCGGCGCAACTGACGTGGACCTGCACACAGACACAGATAACTTTGTTCCCAACGAATTTCAGAGAGGTTGTCAATCTCTCCGGTCTTGTTGTTCACAAAGGGTAAAACACAAGGGATAATGATAGCAATTGAAAGTAGAAGCAGAAAAGTAAAGATAGCATGGAAACAGTAATAAGGGTATGGACCAGGATACGTGATGTTCACTAGTGATGTCTCTCTCCCATAAGACGATAAAACTGCTATGCGAGGTAAACAAATTACAGAAGGGCAATTGACAGGATTATGAACGCACCGCAATGCTAACTATGCTACAAAAGAAAGGAAGAGGCTCAAAAGCACGGGCAGTACGCCAAAATAAGTAGACCGTAATCCAACTACATCTACTACTAATCATCCAACTTGAGATATCTATCCAGAACATCTCGCTGGTATTAATTTGCGAGCCTCACCCAAAGTGTAAACCCAAAGCAACAGATAACTGCATTAAAAAGAACTTTGCGTAAAGTAAACAATCCTTGCAACCGCGGTTACAAGCACCGTTGTTTCCCCCCTTGTGGCAACAGCACATCCCCTAGACTCATGTTTCTGTCACTCAAGCGTGTCATCGGGGGGCATGAACCCACAATCGAGCATAACGTTCCTTCTTGGAGTCACTACCTACTACTTCGCCAAAGCAATAAACAGCAACGGAGAACATGCAAGAATTACTTAGGAAAAAAAATATAATAGATAAAAACCGAATATATTACTCTATCACAATCTGAACATAATCTCATAATCCATCAGATCCCATCAAACTCAGCATAGCAATAGCAGAAAGATTACAAAAGTGTCTCGATCATGTAGGGCAGCTCACGAGGTCTAAACCATGAAGAACAAAGAGGGGAGGAGAACATCACATAGCTACTGATCACGGACCCATGGTCCAAGGAAAACTACTCACGAGACATCCCGGGAGCATCCATGGTGGAGAGGAGACTCCCGGAGGTCGGCCCTCCCTCCGGCAGGGTGCCGGGAAGAGGTCTTTTGGTGCTCCCGATATCGGAAGCGCGGCGGCGGTGGAACAGAGGAGAGATCGCGAAAAAGGGTTCTGTCCCTGGAGTTTCCCCGTGACGGAGAATAAATAGGCGAAGGGGGCAGCAAGAGGTGGACCAGGGGCCCCAGGCGCCCCCCTGGCGCGACCAGGGGTGGGGCCGCACCGGGTGGCCGCCTGGGCCCCCCTGGTTCCCCTCTGGCCCCCCTCGGGCTCTTCTCGAAGCTTCCTGTACGCTGATTTTTCCTATATTTTTCCCGGAATTTTTCTGGCACTTTTTATATGGGGGAAAACTGAAATAGAAAAACAGTAGAAAACAGGAACTGGCACTGGGGTGCACTGAGTTAATAGGTTAGTCCAAATATGATCAAAAGTGTATGAAAGTGTATCTAGATCATAGCAATATCACACAAAACATGCATGGAGCAAGCAGAAATTATAGATACGTTTTTGACGTGTCAACATCCCTAAGCTTAATTCCTGCTCGTCCTCGAGTAGGTAAATGATAACAACATAATTTCTGTGGTGACATGCTAGCAACCATAAAAGAACTTTGAAAAGTAAAGCAATCAAGGTTAGAGATTCAATTCAAGTCATAACATGCAAGAGTCTATATTAGCATTGAAACAAGTAACAAAAGAACATTAGGTGCAAGAGCTCTCGCTGTCCCTGACTCGAATGTCTCCAAATGGTGTTGGCGTGCAAGAAGGGGGATAGGGAATACGAGAAAAAGTATTTTTGTGTTGAGAAATCAATCTACTAAAATTTCACACTTGGTCTTGTTTGGAATCTTATCTTGACTCATCCCCAGACCACTAGCCAGGTACAAGTCAATTTGATCCACTCCTTTTCGATATTTTGAGCACTCATGCAATGGATGAGCGGAAGCACGAGAGTTGACACTTAGGATGTCAAAGAGAGAAGTACGGAGGAGGAAGACAAAAAGGATGAGAAAGGCTCACATCAATGAGGACAATCATAGGCAAGAGATGCCAAATGATAGATATGATGTGAGGAGTAGGGATTGCCATGCAACGGATGCACATACGAGCTAGGAAGCTCTCCAATGGAACTAGTGGGGGTGCATCTAACTTGCTCGCTCATGAAGAACTAGAGCTCGTTTGAGGAGGCTCATCCTTGGAATATGCAAGCCAAGTTCTATAGTGTGAAGGTCCCCACATAGCTATATGCATAATGATCATCTCTATGGAGTACAAGGATATAAAGGGATACTAGTGTGGATCTCTCAAAAGGATAGTAGTGTTGCCCCTTTCTCTCTTTTTATTTATTTTTCTCTTTTTTTCTATTTTCTTGTATTTTTTTGTGGCCTCAATGGCTCTTTCTATTTAACTCTCATTTGTCCTCTTCGGGATCTTTTATTGTGTCCACTTTGGGATCTTTTCCTCACTTAAGGACAACACTCTATTTTACAAGAAGGTAAAGGAGATCTTTCACACTTTACAAGGTACTCAAAATCATAAATAAGATGTAACTATCATGATGTATGCAATGTATGTCGCTGCCAGTGTAGCAGGAACATGTATGACATGAAGATCAAGTCATGAAGAGGTGGATGTTGCATGGCAATATATCTCGGAAAGGCTATGGAAATGCCTTGATAGGTAGGTATGGTAGCTGTTTTGAGGAAAGATATAAGGATGTTTATGATGACAGAGCGTATCATGCCAAGGGTTTGGATGTACCGGCGAAGGTGGACACCAACTCTCGGAGTGAGAAGAAGGCAATGCACGGCACGGGAGAGGCAAGCAAAATATGGGAAGGTGGAAGTGTCAACTTTCAATACTTACATTAGTCCGAAGAACTCATGCACTTATTATCGGTAACTCTCAATCTAATAAGGAGGTTCACAAAGAGACAAGTACCCTGAGGAGGAGTGTATGGGGGTTTGGTTATCCTTGCGCATCCTCGACTCATGGTACGTGAGTGTTCTCTAATATTCGATCCCTCCAAAGATTAGTGATCCATCTAGTAGGTAGAGTTCTCAACTAGTTTTGTAGGTTTTGAAAATAAACACGGATTGCCCAAAATACGACACCTATCACTAATAGGCTAGAGCTCTTGACACCAAAAGTTCAAACATTACTCACGTCAATACCTCAAAACTAATGCAAGTTACTACTAGAAGAAAATAGCAACCTCAATTACCTACTCTCAAGACAAGACACAACTCAGTGCAACAACCAACTCTCTTTAACAGGATAAACATGAAAACTAAAAAGAGTTCCAGCAACAAACTAAACAAAAGCCAAGGCTCTTGCTAAAGACAAACTAAGACTAAAACTAAACATGGCAGTAGGTACGAAAAGATAAAGAACACACAACAGCAAAAAGATAAGCAGGAAAAATCCTATGATGTGTTCTAAATTTTGAAAGTGGAGCGTGTTTCTCTCCCACACAAAGTAAGACAGGATCTAAATTGTTATGAACAGCAAGCAAAGCTAAATAAAACTAAAAATAAAACCTAAGAGCGAGACGCTCCAAGCCTAGCACATAACGCATGAAGTGATAAAAATATAGTGAGACGAAGGACGAACTGATGATTGTTGATGGAGAAGGGGATGCACGGGGGCATCCCCAAGATTAGACGCTTGAGTCTCCTTGAATATTTGTTGGGGATGCATGGGGGCATCCCCAAGCTTGAGCGCTTGACACACCTGGATCTTCTTTCATCATCTTCCATCGCACACTTGAAAACTCCCTTGATACATAACTCATCATAAGCTGATTAGAGAGGTTAGTACCCTTAATAAAATAATTTTTCCCCACTGGACATAAAGATATTCTTGAAGAGATACTGTTTCTCAAGAGTGCCAAAAAGTTTTTGCAAATAAAAAGCAAGCTTAAGGTTTGCAAAAGTTAGGAGAGACAAAACGTGGCAGAATATGTGAAAAACAGAACAGCAGGTAGTAAAGAATTTTTTAGGGGCACTTCTGCAACTCAAATCTAAAAACTCAGAACATACGGAAGTTTCTTAATTGTATAGAGCATGCTGTGTAAAAATTTCAGCTCAAAAATGTGAACTGGGATTTTTATGGAATTTTTCTGGTCACGAGGACAGAATCTGTTTTCTGGACAGCATGTCACAACTTTTTACTTCCCTTGCCGTAAGAGGCTATAACTTTGCACAAAGCTGAAAAATAAAGATACAATGATGTTGCTACAGTAGTAACAATCATCAAGACACAACAAAAGCAAAAATAAAAACCTAAATTCGTTGCGGGCTGCCTCCCGAAAGCGCTTTCCTTTATGCCTTTAAGCTAGGCATGATGCAAAAGAAGAATCAAGTTTTATCAAGAGAAAGAGAATAACTAGCCCGAGTAACGGACTCAAAAGGTAACTTGATTTTCTTTCTAGGGAAGTGTTCCATCCCATTTTTGAATGGGAATTGGAATTTTATATTCCCCTCTTTCATGTCAATAACCGCACCAACGGTGCGAAGAAAAGGACGTCCCAAAATAATTGGACACAAAGGTTCACACTCTATATCCATAACAATAAAATCAACGGGAACATAGTTGTCATTGACAATGATAAGAACATCGTCGATCTTCCCCAAAGGTTTCTTTACGGAAGAATCAACAAGACGAACACCAAAAGAACAAGGCTCAAAGGGCTTCAATTCAAACATATCAAATATTCTTTTGGGCATAACGGAGGTACTAGCTCCAACATCACATAAAGCATAGCAAGAGAAGTTATTTAATTTAATTTTGATCATAGGGTCCCAACCATCATCTAGCTTCCTAGGTATGGAGGCTTCTACTCCAAGCTTCTCCTCCCTAGCTTTGATGAGAGCATTTGTGATATGCTCCGTGAAGGCAAGATTAAGTGTGCTAGTGTGGGGGTCTCTAGACATTTTGTGTAACAAGCTAATAACTTCTGAGAGGGTACAACTATCAAAATCAATATCACTACTATCAAAGGTGGTAGTAGTGTCATCTAGGCTCACTTGTTTTAAACCCTCTATGTTCATAGGAGTTTCTTTATCTTCGATTGAGGTATTAGCATCACCATTAATAGGTCCAACGGGACTAGGAGTGCATTGGGTGCTAATAGTTTGGGTGTCCTCAACAATTTGGATAGTGGCAACTGTGTGGTGTGTAGGAAGGGTCTTAATTCTATCCTCTTCCTCTTTTTCTCTAGCCCACCTTTCTTTAAGTTTAGCCATCATCCTAATATTTTCATTAATTTGTAATTGGATAGCATTAATAGGAGTGGCTTTATTCTCCTCAAGGGGAGAGGTTCTAATTTTAAGAATCTCAATATCAAGGGCTAAGATTTCTACCTTCAAAGAGAGATTATCTATTTTAGCTAATTTCTCCTCTACATTTTTGTTGAAGGCCTTTTGGGTAGTGATAAAGTCTCTAAGCATGCTTTCTAATTCAGAGGAGGGGTTTTTGTTGCTAGGGTAGGTGTTGTTGCTCCCATAGTTGGATGGAAACGGTCTAGGATTGCTAGCAAAATTTCCCCTATAAGCATTGTTGTTGAAGTTGTTTCTAGCAATAAAGTTCACATCTACTTGTTCTTGAGCAACCAAATAATTTAAAGGGACATCATGAGGATCAATAGAGGGTTGCTTGGTAAGTAGAGACATAATTAAATCAACTTTTTCATTGAGGGAGGTAATTACCTCGACAGAATTTACCTTCCTACCTGTTGGAGCGCGTTCGTGTGCCATTGGGAATAATTGGTCATCATCTCATCCAGAAGCTTCGTGGCAGAACCAAGTGTAGTTGACATAAAGGTTCCTCCCGCGGCCGAATCTAACAGGTTCCGCGAGGTAAAGTTCAAGCCTGCATAAAAAGTCTGGATAACCATCCAGGTAGTCAAACCATGTGTAGGGCATTTCTTAACAAGAGATTTCATTCGTTCCCAAGCTTGGGCAACGTGTTCATTATCCAATTTCTTAAAATTCATAATGTTACTCCTCAATTGGATAATTTTAGCAGGTGGGTAATACTTCCCTATAAAAGAATCTTTGCACTTATCCCAAGAATCTATGCTATTCCTAGGCAAAGATTGAAACCAGATTTTAGCGTCTCCCCTTAAAGAGAAAGGAAAGAGCTTGAGCTTAACAACATCACCTTCTACTTCTTTATACTTTTGCATATCACATAATTCAACAAAATTGTTCAAGTGTAAAGCAGAATCATCTCCAGCACCAGAGAATTGATCTCTCATAACAAGGTTTAGCAAAGCAGGTTTAATTTCATAAGAGGTAGCTGAAGTGGAAGGTGTGTCAATGGGAGTGCAGATAAAGTCTTGGTTGTTGTGACTAGTGAAGTCACACAACTTGGTGTTTTCAGTGGAACCCATAGTATCAGCAAGTGTGGCAATTTTTTTTGTAATTTTTGATAAAAGACACAAAGATAAAAACTGAAAGGTAAACTAACAAGACTAAAAAAACAAAGGTAAAGGGTAGTATGCAACTCCCCTATCTTAGCACTCGGAGTCCCCGGCAACGGTGCCAGAAATTCGCTTGGTGGCTTCTCGCCCCTCGTTGGTTACCCCAAGTGGAAGGTTTGAGATGTAGCGCAGCAGCAAGTTTCCCTCGGTGAAGATACCAAGGTTTGTCTCCAGTAGGACTCCAGAGATGATAAGTAGGTGTCAGCGGCGCAACTGACGTCGACCTGCACACAGACACAGATAACTTTGTTCCCAACAAAGTTCAGAGAGGTTCTCAATCTCTCCGATGTTGTTGTTCAAAAAGGGTAAAAACACAAGGGATAATGATAGAAATTGAAAGTAAAAGCAGAAAAGTAAAGATAGCGTGGAAACAGTAATAAGGGTATGGACCAGGATACGTGATGTTCACTAGTTATGTGTCTCTCCCAAAATACGATAAAACTGCTATGCGAGGTAAACAAATTACAGAAGAGCAATTGACAGGATTATGAACGCACCGCAATGCTAACTATGCTACAAAAGAAAGGAAGAGGCTCAAAAGCACGGGCAGTACGCCAAAATAAGTAGACCGTAATCCAACTGCATCTAGTACTAATCATCCACCTTGAGATATCTATCCAGAACATCTCGCTGGTATTAAGTTGCGAGCCCCACCCAAAGTATAAACCCAAAGCAACATACAACTGCATTAAAAAGAACTTTGCGTAAAGTAAACAATCCTTGCGACCGCGGTTACAAGCACCGTTGTTTTCCCCCTTGTGGCAACAACACATCCCCTAGACTCATGTTTCTGTCACTCAAGCGTGTCATCGGGGGGCATGAACCCACAATCGAGCATAACGTTCCCTCTTGGAGTCACTACCTACTACTTGGCCAAAGCAATAAACAGCAACGGACAACATGCAAGAATTACTTAGGAACAAAAATATAAGAGATAAAAACCAAATATATTACTCTATCACAATCTGAACATAATCTCATAATCCATCAGATCCCATCAAACTCAGCATAGCAATAGCAGAAAGATTACAAAAGTGCCTCAATCATGTAGGGCAGCTCACGAGGTCTAAACCATGAAGAACAAAGAGGGGAGGAGAACATCATATAGATACTGATCACGGACCCATGGTCCAAGGAAAACTACTCACGAGACATCCGGGGAGCATCCATGGTGGAGAGGAGACTCCCGGAGGTCGGCCCTCCCTCCGGCAGGGTGCAGGGAAGAGGTCTTCTGGTGCTCCCGATCTCGGAAGCGCGGCGGCGGCGGAACAGAGGAGAGATCGCGAATAATGGTTCTGTCCCTGGAGTTTCCCCGTGACGGAGAATAAATAGGCGAAGGGGGCAGCCAGAGGTCGACCAGGGGCCCCAGGCGCCCCCTGGCGCGGCCAGGGGTGGGGCCGCGCCGGGTGGCCGCCTGGGCCCCCCTGGCTCCCCTCTGGCCCCTCTCGGGCTCTTCTCGAAGCTTCCTGTACGCTGATTTTTCCTGGAATTTTTCCGGCACTTTTTATATGGGGGAAAACTGAAATAGAAAAACAGCAGAAAACAGGAACTGGCACTGGGGTGCACTGAGTTAATAGGTTAGTCCAAATATGATCAAAAGTGTATGAAAGTGTATCTAGATCATAGCAATATCACACAAAACATGCATGGAGCAAGCAGAAATTATAGATACGTTTTGGACGTATCACACGCATACATCTTCTGGGACCACTTTGGTAAACCGGCCGGGTTACGAATGTGGAAAGCATCACAGATAGGCGTCTTCATTGAACCTGAGTTGGCTGTGAGGTAAAAGTTGTGGAGATTATCCTCGCCGACACCCGCTTGAAGGGTGACGAGATCCCGGCGGTAACTGATGGATTCATGTGTGTAGCAGTACACCCCTGCATGGTTAATAAACTATTCGAATAGCCGCATCCGCGGTAAGGGACTACTTGGAAAGCTGTGCCTGATTATTAGACAACTTGAACTGGATACTTATAAAACTTTCCAAGATAAGTGTGAGTGCTATGGCGTGCTTTCTCGTGGGGAATTCGAGGAAGGCTCCATAGTGGTGTAATTGGTTGGAGACTGTAGTGGACTCGTGTACGCTTCTTACCTCAAGTCTGGTAATCGTAGTTCAGGACTAGCCAAGTCAAAGCTGGCACTTCTGCTTATGAACCCCACCTCCCTTTACCTTGATACATGTGCATGAGTAGTATAGCTCCTACGCAAGTCTTGCTGAGTACGAATTTGTACTCACGTTTGCTTATTCTATGTTTTAGATGAACCCACTGACCCCGAAGGTGGATTTTTCATCGAGCTCGACGACTGAAGACCAAGCTAGTGTAGTCCCAGTCAGCAGACTGGTTCCCTCGTGGAGGGCTTGTGTTTAAATAAGGCTTCTTAAGCCATTTGTTAAACTTGTCTGTACTCAGACCTACTTTGCTTCCGCTTGTTTGTTGTAATGTTGGATCACATGTTTGTGATATCTGTGTGCACTCTGTGAGAGTTATCAATAAAATGTATGCTTTGTAGAGAATTGCAATGATACCTGCTGTTCATACAAGGCATGTGTGCTACGTGTATGTTTATAACATGCATGTCTTTGTATGGGTTTTCGAGACCTTAGTTGGGATCTGGCTGGCGGTCTTTTATACACCAAGTGGCCCTTAGATGTGCGCAGCTTGGGGCATCGCGATGCGATTGCTCGAGACTCTGTCTCGTGCACACTTTGTTGTATGATCGAGCCCGCCCTAGACCCCGACTAAGTGATCGGGCTGGAGTAAGTCTATGTAAGAGCTATGAGATAGTCAATAGTATGGTTGAGGCGACTTGTCTGTGAATATAGGAGTTCATCACCCATATCATTTAGACTTGTGTGCGGACGATGAGGACCCATCTCAGTTGATCATCTGGCCTAGATGGGGTGCCCCTCACGTACGATGCTTTCCGAGAACATTCTGTGCTTGGCCTTGTCTGCTTAGACAAGTGGGTACGGTTCTCGGCTCTCCATATGACTATGTCGTAGCGAGACTTGCATACGCTAACCCCGGGTCCCGACATTATGCTATTGTTTGCTGCTGTTAATAAATAGAAAATATGGTTTAGGGCAGAATAGTACAAAATTCTTAAATTGTCGTGGGACACTTAGTGTTATGCCATGTTTAAGGTGTTGCCTCACTTAAATGGACAAACATAGGTACATTTCTTATGATTCACCTCTTTCTATGATTGTGTGTTATGCTATGCTTGAGTGAGATGCCATGTTAACAACCTTTGCTCATGTTGTGTAGCTAAATAACTTGAACCGATTCTAAATGTGCGGTATCATCGTGTGTGACGAGTACTCCACTTAACCTGCTAGTAACCGCTCTCGATGATAGATGTGATGCCGTAGTGCGTTGTCTCGTGTTGCCTTCTTGATGTTGTTTGCTGGTGATTGCTTCGTAGTAATAGATGCTTGCTCGTCGATTGCCTTTCCAGTGTTTCCTTCTTGTGTGCTTTCGCGGGTACTTCAGAGACGCTGTGAGCTTGAGATCGACTACACCTTCTACTTCGTCTTCTCATCAGGTAAGGGGGAGCATATATCATGCTTATATCTTTTAGCTCACTTGCGCCTAGGTATAGGATAGAACGATTGCTTGATCCTACCACTTCATATTCATGCCTCTGATATAAACCCAAACAGCCATGTCCTCCACATCCCAGCAAACCTTGTTCGGCTATATTACTATTGCTCGCTGCTCAGCCACTGCTTATTATGCATGCTTAGGATCCTATCAACTGTTATCCTGTTATTCCTTGGATTGTGCTATCACCATATTATATTGTGGTGGATGATATGATTATTATAATGTTGACTATATTTGACGAAGGATGGAAGGTCTAGGCTATCCTGCTCCGACACTTTGTTCCATTCGAGTCACGTAGGATCCGAGTTCTTGGTATTGGTTCTAAGACTGAGAGTGCCTAACTGCGTGTGGGATACTATGGGGTCCCCTTTTTCTTACCTACCTAGATCCAAACATTTCTAGTGGTGGCCCAAGTTGATTTACCATTTGAAAACCGTGTGTGTGACTGGTGAGCTCCCAACAGATTTATAAACAACCCGGGCCAGCAGAGACATGGTTTCTCTGTTGGTCCACACTGGTGAGCTAGGTAAGTCCCCTTCTAATCAGGTGAGACTAACCCCGACCTTGGCCATATGGAAGAGTCCGATCTGAGAGCGTGGCCGGTTTTTGGATTGGGTGTCGACTCCCCGGGGGCAACCCGGATTTGTGCGTTGTTAGTTAGAGGGACCTGTCGTTTCGGATCTCTCGGAACTAAATCATAAAATGGTTGCCTGTTACGGGTAGCAACTGAGAGAGATGGGCGTGCGTGCGGAGCGTTGTAATGGGGGTACACCCCTGAAGGGTTAAATCTTTTCCAGAAGCCATATGCACGGTTATGGACGACTTGGGACCTACATCTTGTTCATAGATAACATCAATTGAAACATATTTAATAACTTGATCAACGTGTGAGTACCTTGACTGCTTCATCTTCGTCGGGTTGCGAAGATGAGGAGAAGGATAGGATAGGTGTTATGATTGCGTAACTAGCTGATAGCAAGACTTGTTGGAGGTGATTCCTCGTCGTATGCTTGGTTCTCATCTTACTCTAAAATAGACCGTTAGCCACTCATATATTACTAGTGCGGCTGCAACCTCAACCACTACCCCATCTTACCGTGGGAAGTTAGTTACAAGACTTGTTGATATAGCTCACCCTTCTTTTCTCTTTTACGCATGTTATGCAAACGATCTTGGACTTCAGAGGAGCTCGACGACCCTTCTTTTGGACGCCTTCGCGAAGACTCGACGACGACTATTTAGGCGGATCCCGGCGGAGAGCCTGGACCCGTGTGGTAATGGGAATGGTGTGTTTTACCTTTGCCGCTAGGCATTTGATTGTAGTCTGTACTCAGACATGTATCTTCCGCTGATGTAATGTATTAAGGCAGTTGTATGACGATTGTATGAGATGTTGTATCGTTGTAGCTGTAATGTTGTGATATCATGTTGGAAATTTGGGGCATATGGCAGTGTCATATATGTGCTTCGTCCCCGGATCTGGATGGAAACATGTAGGTCTAGAACAGTACCGCCTATCGGGCCTTACAACTTGGTATCAGAGGCTTACCGACCGTATGATTCCTTCTCTCGCCGAAGTCGATTCTAGATAAAAACTATTTTGTAGTTACTAAGTTAGTTATCGGAGAGTAGGATTCTTTTTAATCCTTACCCTTGCTCTGGTCAGTACAAGTGTCGTAAGTGTTTTTAATCTTGCCTTATCCCCATTCAAACGTTAGGATCTCGACTAAGTTGAGTATCGAAACCGTTACAATGCCTTTCTTGCAGCGTATTGTCTCGATTCCAATCTCAGGTTGGGAAATCTTGTAGTACCTTTAGTTCCTCCGACTCTGGTGCGCATCTTGGCCGTCCTTTGACTCCATTCCTCTTGCCTAGTATTCTTACGATTGAGTGAGAATACTTCCCTTGATTGCTGCTTTGAATTATCGTTCTTCCTATGGATCACTTGATGGTTTCCTTATTCGACGTCGCCATCTCTCTGCGGAAAGTTTTCTCGACGGAAGTTCGTCGTCGACATGGAGTAGAGC
This sequence comes from Bromus sterilis, assembly GCA_950022295.1. NCBI lineage: Eukaryota > Viridiplantae > Streptophyta > Magnoliopsida > Poales > Poaceae > Bromus > Bromus sterilis. Next base: position 137,021,909 of record OX465599.1, on the reverse strand, counting down.
CCTTGTTGGTGGTGTTGAAGATCGTCGACTACTCGACTCTCTTTTCTCTCCCCTCCTCTCCCTCGGATCGTCCAGGATCTCGGGACGAGAACCCTTGTTGGTGGTGTTGTATTGTAACAACCCAGGATTTTCACCCAAATTAAAAGTTTTTTTGTTGCGTTATTTTATTGATTGCTCGTATTGTTGGCAGTATTTTCTTTTCCGATTTATTAATCGGTGAATATTCTCCCCATATTTCTCGTACCATCATGTGTGACTAAACCTTTTTCCCAAACGGCACACGACCTTTGTGACACCGGGTTCGCTCGTGCACCGTCGCAACCGGCACAAGACCAACCATCATCACCGGAACGAAAACCCCATTTATTTAGTACACGGATTGCTTTATTGGACGCTGGAAAAATGTTCTTGGAACGGTATCGAAGTGAGGTAGAACTGACGGGATCGCCGTGCTGAGCACGTGGTTCGAGATTTCGCCCGAATCGGAGGTCGTATGGACTCCCAGTGGTCAGAAACGTGGAGTACCGGACGCGAGAGAGAAAACCCGAGGGCGTTTGCGTAAACCTGCCATCCAGGCCAGCCAATAAATAGACCACCAGCCTCTCTCCCACCCGATTAGGGTTCCCTCTTGTAAAATTGCAGCCACCCACTCTAAAATTGCTCCAAAATTACTCCCAAGTCCCTACACAGCCGAAACTTTAGCTCCCCTCAGATCTGGATCGTTAGATTTGAGATCCAACGGTCCAGATCTTGCCCCAGCCTCCCACAGCAGCTCTCCCAGCCGGCGGGGCCCCGCAGGGCCCGCCGCCAGCCCGCTTGGGCCCGGTCCGGCCCGATTCCTGATACGTCCAAAACGTATCTATAATTTCTGCTTGCTCCATGCCTCTTTTGTGTGATATTGCTATGATATTGATGAACTTCCATACACTTTTGATCATACTTGGACTAACCTATTAACTCCGTGCACCCCAGTGCTAGTTCCTGTTTTCTGCTGTTTTTCTATTTCAGGTTTCCCCCATATTAAAAGTTCTCCAAAATTCAGGAAAAATCCAATAGAAAATCAGCGTAGAAGAAGCTTCGGGAATCACCGAGGGGGGCCAGAGCGGACCCACCAGGGCCCCAGGTGTCCTCCCGGCGCGCCCTAGGGTGGGGCCGCGCTAGGGGGCCGCCTGGACCCCTGGTGGCCCCCCTGGCTGCCCCCCTTCGCCCATATAATCCTCGTGACGTGAAACCCCCGTGACGGGAACCCTTTTTCGCGATATCTCCTCTGTTCCGCCGCCGCCGCGCTTCCAAGATCGGGAGCACCAGAAGACCTCTTCCCGGCACACTGCCGGAGGGAGGAACTACCTCCGGGAGCTTCTCCACCACCATGGATGCTTCCCGGATGAACCGTGAGTAGTCTACCTTGGACCATGGGTCTATGATTAGTTCCTATATGATGTTCTCCTCCCGTCTTTGTTCTTCATGGATTAGACCTCGTGAGCTGCCCTACATGATCGAGGCACATATGTAATATTTCTGCTGTTGCTATGCTGAGTTTGCTGGGATCTGATGGATTATGAGATTATGTTAAGATTTTGTTTGAGTAATATATTTGATTCTCCTCTTTTATATTAATGTTCTAGAGTAATTCTTGCATGTTTTCCGTTGCTGTTTATTGCTTGGCCAAGTAGTAGGTAGTGACTCCAAGAGGGAGCGTTATGCATGATTGTGGGTTCATGCCCCCGATGACTAGCTTGAGTGACAGAAACATTAGTCTAGGGGATGTGTTGTTGCCCCAAGGGGGAAAACAATGGTGCTTGTACTTGCGGGTGCAAGGATTGTTTACTTTACGCAAAGTTCTTTAATGCAGTTGTCCGTTGCTTTGAGTTTACACTTTGGGTGGGATTCACAACTTAATACCAACGAGATGTTCTGGATAGATATCTCAAGGTGGATGATTAGTAGGTAGATGCAGATGGATTTCGATCTACTTGTCTTGACGTACCGCCCATGCTTTATGTCGGGACCCGGGGTTAGCGTATGCAAGTCCAGCTAAGACATAGTCATATGGAGAGCCGAGAACCGTACCCACTTGTCTAAGAAGACAAGGCCAAGCACAAAACGTTCTCGGAAAGCATCGTACGTGAGGGGTATCCCATCCAGGCCGGATGATCAACTGAGATGGGTCCTCATTGTCCGCACACAAGTCTAATGATATGGGTGATGAACTCCCATATTCAAAGAAAAGTCGCCTCAACCATACTATCGACTATCTCATAACTCTTATATAGAATTACTCCAGCCCGATCACTTAGTCGGGGTCTAGGGAGGGCTCGATCATACCAGAAAGTGTGCACGAGACGGAGTCTCGAACAATCGCATCGCGATGCCCCAAGCTGCGCACATCTAAGGGCCACTTGGTGTATGAAAGTCCGCCAGCCAGATCACAACTAAGGTCTCGAAAACCCATACAAAGACATGCATGTTATAAACATACACGCAGCACAGATGCCTTGTATGAACAGTAGGTATCATTTCAATTCTCTACAAAGTATACATTTTATTGATAACTCTTATAGAGTGCACACAGAGATCACAAACATGTGATCCAACATTACAACACAAGCGGAAGCAAAGTATGTCTGAGTACAGAAAAGTTTAACAAATGGATTAAGAAGCCTTATTTAAACACATGCCCTCCACGAGGGAACCAGTCATCTGACTAGGACTAGACTAGCTTGATCTTCAGTCGTCCAGCTCGATGAAGAAGCCACCTTCGGGGTCAATGGGTTCATCTAAAACATAGATTAAGCAAACGTGAGTACAAAGTCGTACTCAGCAAGACTTACATAGGAGCTATACTACTCATGCACATGTATCAAGGTAAAGGGAGGTGGGGTTTCACTTGCAGAAGTGCCAACTTTGACTTGGCTAGTCCTGAACTACGAGTACCAAACTTTGAGGTAAGAAGCGTACACGAGTCCACTACTTTCTCCAACCAATTACACCACTATGGTGCCTTCCTCGACTTCCCCACGAGAAAGCACGCCATAGCACTCACACTTATCTTGGTGTGTTTTAGAAGTATCCAGTTCAAGTTGTCTAATAATCAAGCTAAGCTTTCCAAGCAGTCCATAACCGCGGACGCGGCTATTCGAATAGTTTTGTTAACCCTGCAGGGGTGTACCGCTACACACACATGATCATCATTTACCGCCTTTGATCTCGACACCATTCAAGGGGTGCCAGCGAGGATGCTCACCACAACTGTTACCTCATAGCCGATCTAGTCCGAGAAAGCCGCCTACTTGGGTTGGCTACCACTATTGTGAACCCGGCCGGTTTACCGAAGTGGACCCAAGTGATGTGTGCGTGGTGCATAAGCCGGTCTCGGATGAGCCTTTCTCTCACTTAGCATCCAGTCCACAAGCCTACCAGAACCCCGAACTACTGCGACATCTGGACATCGAAAGGGATGAGTTAATAGGTTGAGAGGGGTAAGTGAGCCCAATGTGTGGTTGTACTCTTCATCTTGGATCACCACACAAGAACTCAGACTTAGGGAGGTGTTCAACGAGACAACCCACCGTGTACTCCTACACAACCTCTCATCGTTCACCTGGTATTAGGGTAGATTCACCAACACCTTTCTACCATCATCTTCATGATCACTACCATCCCGACTCACATAACAGTGTCATCATGGTATCACTCTAAGCATGCAATAAGAAGTAACAATTGCAGGGGCCACATGATATCAATCAACTCCTACATTTTCTAGGATTGTGGTTTGCTTACTACTGTGACAAAATGATAGGTCATGCAAAGGATGGGTTCATCTATGCGGTATAAACGCATCATGGTAATCATCCTAAACAATGCATAAGCGAGACATGAGAGGGAAGTGGGATTTTATCGACATGATCAATGGGGGTTTGCTTGCCTTGCTGACGAGGTTCGGGTTCGGGGTCTTCAATGAAGGGGGCAGCCTCCTGCTCCGATTCCACCTCTACTCGACAAACAACAAACAAGGTAGCAAAGTAAATACAATGCACAATCACATGATGGAAGGTTGAAACTTGATGTATATGCTTTGATATCTGAAGCAATTCCATTTAAATGGAGTATATTGCAAATTGAATTGCAAATTCAAACTCCAATTTGAATTCAAACTTAGCCAAGTTACATGTGACATTGATTGATCAATTTGAATCATTTGGAAATGTGTATGATATGCCTCTGATGTGTAAGTTAAATGTAGCATGTTGCCATGGTTCAAGTTGCAAACACTTTTGAATTGAATTTCATTTAATTCCATTTAAATCAAATAGAAAATGCTACTGATCACATTTTAAATTCAACTCAAACAAAGTTGAAAGTTGGATATTTGGATAGCTTATTTTCTCCTGATCATTTTTCATATATTATTTGTCCAATTTGGAGTTAATATGAATTTTCTATGAATTTCCAAAGTTTGGGCTATTTTCTGGAATTTCTTTAATTCATTTCTAATTCTGGAAATTCATTTACTGCGTCATGCTTGCGCAAGGCTGATGTGGGGGGGTTCTGATGTGTGGGCCAGGGTTGTCAGCCTCTGGGTTAATTAACCCGGCTGTTTAAATTAACCAGTGGCTAAATTAAGCCACTGGGGCCCATTGTCAGTGACCTAGGGTCACTTAACCCAGGTGGGGTTAAGCCCCTAACCATGGCCACGTCGGCGGCTAAACGCCGGTGGCCACCAGTGCGGCGGCGCTGCACGGGGAGGGTGCTCCCGGCCACCATTTGGCACGGGGAGAGCACGGGACGGCTCCTCGAGATCGTCTGCGTCTCTTGGTGAACACGGGGGACCTTGGGGGGCACCGGAGCTGCGCCGGCGACGACCTTTGGCGGCGGACGTGGCTTGGTTTAGAAGAAGTCGTCGACTCCACGCATCAAAACGGATGGAAAGCAGTGCGTTGAAACACTGGGGTGGAGGGGAACACTACGCGCGCTCTGGATGAGACGGAGGAGCACAGGGGCGACCTCGGGCTCATCCATGGCGGAGGCCGTGCTCGGCTCTCATGGAAAATCTCAAAGGAGAAGGAGAAAAACTCCGGGGCTGGTCGGGGAGGATGAAGAAGCTCACCCTGAAGCTAGCAGAGGAGTCAGGGAGGTCGGGGAGGTTGTGGTGGCGGCGAATTCGACGACGGTGACTTGCGGGTCCGGCGACTCCTCGATGAAGCTGGCGTCGTCTGCTGAGGCGCTCGGGCTCGATTGATTGAGGGGAATGATGAAGATGCCTGCTGCGGTTCTCCTGGACACGGCGGCACGGCTCGGGGACGACGTTGGCTGCGTGGACTCGGCGACGTGCTCCACGGCGGTCCTCGGGCGGCGACGAAATCGAGCACGGGAGGAGGAGGAAGAAGCTCTGGAGGGGGGGAATGGATCGGAACGGGAGAGAGACGTCTCCAGGCGTGGCTAGATGGCACGGGGAGGCCTGGAAGGCGCTCGTCGGCGACGTGGCGTCCACGGCTGGCTCGGTGGCATTCCACCGAGCAGCTTGGAGGCGCGGGGCGGGGAAGAAGACCCTGCTGCCCCTCTAGGCCGGGTGGGCTGGATGGGCCGGCTTCGCCTGGGCGTCTGGTAAGTTTTTCTGTTTCTTTTTCTGTTTTTCTTTTCTGACATTTTTTTTGCTGTGCTAAATAAATAGCTAGGCATTTTATTAAATTCTGAAAATGTTTACATGGCCTCATAATAATATGGACTAGCCACTTATAAAGTTTCAACATTTTCAAAATTCAAATAATTTGAATCTTAACTCAAATAGGGGTTTTTGATTAAATCCAAGGCACTGTTTGAATATTTGAAAAATCCATGAGCATGGGGTGGGTCCCACATCACTTGATATGTGATCACACTCATTTATAAGACTTTTCAAAATTCTAACATGAATTTTTGGAGAAGATTTTTATCTGGCCTTTTGAATTAATTCAACTGGGGGGGGGGGTTCCTTCTCCCATTTTGCTTTTGATTTTGATTTCAAAGATTTCTTTTGAAATTTTAACATGATGTAAGAGACTTACTAACCCTAGCACATTACCTAACAGAGGGTTCTGACAACTCGCCCCCACTCAACAGAATCTCGTCCCGAGATTCAGAAGTCTGCGGGAGGAAGGAGGGATACTCGGCACTGAGACGGTCTTCTCTTTCCCACGTAGCTTCTCTCTCAGAGTGGTGTGACCATTGCACTTTCAGAAACCTAATCTTCTGACGACGAGTGACACGCTCTGCGGAATCAAGAATACGAACGGGGTATTCTCGATAAGAAAGGTCATCTTGGAGATCAAGCATTTCATGGTCTACTTCGCGGATGGGGTCCTTGAAGCAACGCCTGAGTTGGGACACATGGAATACATCATGTACTCGGGAAAGGTGCGGGGGTAGTTCAAGTTGGTAGGCAACTTCTCCACGTTTAGCAAGAATGCGGAAAGGTACGATGTAACGTGGGGCCAACTTTCCTTTGATACCGAAACGTTGGGTTCCCTTCAGAGGAGTAACCCAAAGATAAGCCTTCTCATCCAGATTGTAGCTCTCTTGCCTATGATGACGATCATAGTAGCTTTTCTGACGAGACTGGGCTGCTTTCAATTGATCACGAACAATGCGAACTTGCTCTTCTGCTTCCTTGCTCATGTCCGGTCCAAAGAATTGTCTTTCACCGGTTTCTGACCAGTTTAATGGTGTTCGACATCGTCGTCCATAAAGGAGTTCAAAAGGAGCCATGTTCAGACTAGATTGAAAACTATTGTTATAAGAAAATTCGGCGAATGGAAGAGACTTCTCCCAATTCTTTCCGAATGAGATAACACAAGCTCTGAGCATGTCTTCAAGAATTTGGTTAACCCTTTCGACTTGACCGCTAGACTGAGGATGGAAAGCCGTACTAAAGGTGAGATGAGTTCCCATAGCATTCTGAAAGCTTCCCTAGAATCTTGAGGTAAAAAGGCTACCACGATCAGAATTGATTTCCAAAGGAACACCTCGAAGGGATACAATTCTAGAGACGTACAAGTCCGCTAACTGGCTAGCAGTTATAGACTCGCGAACCGGAAGGAAGTGGGCAACTTTGGAAAAGCCTATCTATGACAACGAAGATGGCATTGTTTCCTTTCTGGGTTCTTGGAAAGCCGGTGATGAAGTCCATACCGACTTTGTCCCATTTCCACTCGGGAATAGACAAAGGTTGAAGTGTACCAGCAGGTCTTTGATGTTCTGCCTTAATGCGATGACAAACATCACATTCGGCAACAAATTGAGCAATGTCTCTCTTCATCCTAGTCCACCAAAATCTCTGGCGTAGATCTCTGTACATTTTTGTGCTACCGGGATGAACCGAGAGGGGTGTGTCATGGGCTTCTTTGAGGATGAGTTGCCTTAAATCCCTATTCTTAGGTACTACTAAACGATTTTCAAAGAATACCGTTCCCTAGCTATCTGTGGAGAAACATTTAGCAACTCCTCTAGCAATGTTCTCCTTGATCCGGCGAACACCTCGTGCACGCCTTTGGGCAACTATGATTTGATCCTCAAGAGTTGGTTTCTCCACCAAGGTAGAAAGATAGCCATGAGGAACAATCTCAAGGTTAAGCTTGCGAAATTCCTCATGAAGAAGTGGTTGATACTGTTGTAACATGAGGTTGTTACAATACGACTTACGACTTAGTGCATCAACCATGACATTGGCTTTGCCTGGGGTGTAAGAAATTCCTACATCGTAATCTTTTATCAACTCAATCCAGCGTCTTTGCCTGAGATTAAGATCTGGCTGGGTGAAAATATATTTGAGGCTTTGGTGGTCGGAAAAGATCTCACAGCGATTACCAAGGAGGTAATGTCGCCAAGTTGTTAGGGCATGAACTACGGCAGCGAGTTCAAGGTCATGGGTAGGATAGTTCTCTTCATGTGGCCGCAACTGGCGTGAAGCATAAGCTACCACATGTCGATCTTGCAGAAGTATGCATCCTAATCCTTGCCGTGATGCGTCACAATAGATCTCGAAATCCTTTTTAGTGTCTGGAGGTGCAAGTACGGGTGCAGAAGTCAGTCTTCTTTTTAGCTCTTGAAAGCTTTCCTCGCAGTTGGGAGTCCATAGGAATTTCTTATCTTTCTTGAGGAGTTCAGTTAGAGGCTTTGCAACTTTAGAAAAGTTCTCGACGAAGCGACGGCAATAGCTGGCTAGGCTAAGAAAACTCCTAACTTTCTTAACCGATTCAGGTGGAGTCCAGTCAAGGATGGCCTGAACTCTCTCGGGATTCACAGCAATGCCTTTTGCAGAAATCACGTGGCCTAAGTAGGTCACTCTGGTAGCCAAAATTCACACTTGGAGAATTTAGCATACAGGCGATGCTCTCTAAGTTTCATCAATACCAGCCTTAGGTGTTCGGCATGTTCTTCTTCGTTCTTCGAGTAGATGAGAATATCATCTAGATAAACCACAACAAATTTATCTAAGTACTCCATGATGATCGAATTCATCATGCGTGAGAAAGTGGCGGGGGCATTGGTTAAACCAAAGGACATGACGGTGTACTCGTAAAGACCATAACGAGTAGTAAAAGCCGTTTTGGGAATGTCCTCATTTCGGATCTTGATATTATGATAACCTAATCTCAAATCCATCTTGGAGAAGACAGAGGATCCTGCAAGTTGATCATAAAGATCATTGATCCTGGGCAATGGGTACTTGTTCTTTATCGTCGCTAAATTTAGCGGGCGATAGTCTACGCACATCCTTTCTGTTCCATCTTTCTTCGTTACGAATAGAACGGGGCAACCCCATGGCGATGAGCTAGGGCGGATGAAGCCTTTTTCCAACAAAGCTTCCAGTTGGGTTTTAAGCTCAGCTAACTCACGTGGGGACATTTTGTATGGGCGTCTAGAAATTGGTGCGGTTCCTGGTACAAGATCCACTATAAACTCTACACATCTGTCTGGTGGCATGCCCGGCAGCTCTTCAGGAAAGACATCCGGGAAGTCACGAACCACCGGAATATCTTCAAGTTCGGGAAGGGGAAGTACATTCAAGGAATGCACTTGGGTTCTTGTTCTGGGTGAGGTATAGATGACGGTCTTGCCTGAAGGGTGGGTGAGTTTCACGGATTTGCCTTTGCAATCCAGGTAGGCATTCTGTCTTGATAGCCAATCCATGCCAAGGATGACATCAATATCTGAAGACTTGAGGTCTATGAGTGAAGCAAGGAATACTAAACCCTCAATTGCAATTTGATTTCCATGGCTTACTCTATTAGTTTGCCATCTTGACCCTGGAGTTTGAATAATCATGGGGGTGGACAATTCAACAAAGGATAACTCATGACGAAGTGCATAAATTTCCGACATGAATGAATGAGATGCTCCTGGGTCGAAAAGAACGGAAGTAGGAACATAATTGACTGGGAGAGTACCAAGAATGACGTCAGTGGTGTCGTCAGTCTCTTCGGCGGCAATCTGGTTCACACGTCCACGAGTGGCGGGAGGAGCGGGTTTGGCGGTGTAGACCTTCTGGGGGGGCTTGCCACGACCATTTTTGTTGCCTCCGGCACGGGGTGGAGCATTCTGATTCGTGAGCTGGTTCTGGGGACACTCACGAGAATAGTGGCCTGCCTGACCACACTTGTAACAGGCTCCAAAGACAGTGCGTGGAGCTGGGTTGTTTGGTGGAGCTGGGTGGAACTGAGTTGGTGGACGAGGCGCCACATAGGATGGCCTCGGTGGGTTGTTCTGGTGGAACATACTATTTGGGATCCAGATCTTGCGCTTCTGGGAGCTTGAACTGGATGAACCGTCGTCTCTAGGGTGTTTGCGGAAGTCGTTGGGGGTGTTCATGTCCTCTGCCTTTATGGCCTTGTTGACAAGGACCTGGAAGGTGGCAAAGTCATGTAGGTTGAGTTCACGACGGAGTCCAGAATTGAGGCCACGACGGAACCTCTCTTGTTTCTTGGAGTCAGTGGAGACTTCTTCGGTAGCATAACGAGCAAGTCGGTTGAACTCACGACTAAACTCGTCAACGGTCCTTCTGCCTTGGGTGAGGTTGCAGAACTCCTCACGCTTGCGGTCCATAAGACCCTTGGGGATGTGGTGCTCGCGGAAGGAAGTGCAGAATTCATCCCAAGATGCGGGTGGTCCAACGGGACGCATGTTCAGGAAGTTCTCCCACCAAGAGCTAGCTGCACCTTCAAGGTGATAGGTGGCATAGCTGACCTTGTCGCCATCTGCAACATGGCCTGCTTGGAGCTTCCTCTCGATGCTGCGAAGCCAGTCATCGGCGTCAAGGGGCTCGGTGGAGTAACTGAAAACCGGGGGATGAAGCCGGATGAAGTCGTTCAGGGACACCAACTCGTTGCGCTGCTGAGTGGTGTTGCGAGCAATGACCTCCAGCAGATGGTGAGAGTCTCGGCGGTTCCTCTCAACCTCCATCAGAACCTGACCCATCGTGGGTGGGGGTGGAAGGTTGCGTTCCTCCTGGTCATTCCCACGACCCTGGTTACGACCAAGCTGGCCACGGGTTCCTTGAGACATCCTGAAGGTGAAAGACCAAAGTCAAACAGAGTTGATTGGGTGAGTCTAAACAAGGTATTGAGTACTGGAAGGATTACAGAGCAAAGGAAGTAATCATCTTGACAACATGGTGATAAAAGCATACAAGCCATATATTCACAAGCTGTCATACAAACCATACATCGTTTTAGTACGAGCACCAAGCTAATACAAACGTGATGAAGATGATACATCCTTCAGAGGCACTCTGACTTCCTATACATTATTTATCTAAGCCTCTGGAACTTAGATACCTTGCGTACAATATACTAAGATACTACTACATCCTCACTAAGTAAGACCACAAGCGGTCTCACTCATCTCCATCTCCATAGTAGTCCTCGTAAAATTACCCGCGTATCCCGGTAGCTAAAGGTGGCCATCGGAAAACACGGAGGCCTGATATCCATTTGGGCAAGGATGGGGCCTAGGTCCAGCGTAGGGTGGAAGAAAAGGACCACGGGGTGGAAAAATGCCTCCAATCTTGGGCCAAGCAACTCGAGAAGGCATCTGAGTCCTCACAGGGTAGATAGCATCATACTCGACTGATCCAACACTCACGAAGGGTGCCAAGAGTGTCAGTGCTCGATACAGACGAACACGAGTGGCGTGAAGCTCAAAACGGAGAGCGCGCGCATCACGATCTCGATCACTAGAAAACCTAGTAGTCATCTGAAGTACTGGATCTTCTGCAGAGTGATCTGAGTATAGTCCGGTGTAATATCCCTCTTCTCCTGGAAGTGCAGCAGGGATATAGCGGAACGAGGTCTGTCTCAGCATAGTGTGCTCCTCTCTCAGCAGTGTAATACATGAATATGCAGCATCCTGCACAGCCATGTTCTCGGTCATGCCAATGCCATGTCCAAAGTGGATAGGCTGAGTGACTCCAACATGGTGCGGGTAGATCCGGACAATGCAGTAGAACTGAGTCTGGTTGAAGTCGTGGAACTGCTCCTCGACGGTGTACTCAGGATACCATCGATATCCCACATAGGACATCATCTCGATCAACGTGGCGGGATGGCCACGCACACCGAGGCACCTGGTCAATCGAACAATCTGCCGAGGGGGAAGATCTGCCATCTGAAACAGAAAGAAGGAGTTTGCAAATGAATCAGATTATGAGATAAACCTGGAATGACTCGGACAGCATAACGGCTGTAATTGCAAGAAAAAGACAATTTCTTACAACATGGAAACAACACTTACATAATACGATGTAAGAAATCAGCATTACAGCAATGCTAGAAAAACCGGACACAACTTTCCTACGGCTATAAGGAAGAAAACAATGAGATGTTCTAATCATACAGAGGAGAGCCTAGTCCTATCTTCCCGTAGAATAAGATGAGGGTGACTCAGAACTCAGAACGATGAGGGTAAGGAGAAAAAAGAAGCCTTACGTTGTTCCCTTATATACCCAGAGTAACTATATAACTATAGCAAGCTAGACTCGACTTTGGCCAAGGCTACTAGTCCTACAGTCAGTCCTGCTCTGATACCAAGTCTGTCGGGACCCGGGGTTAGCGTATGCATGTCCAGCTAAGACATAGTCATATGGAGAGCCGAGAACCGTACCCACTTGTCTAAGCAGACAAGGCCAAGCACAGAACATTCTCGGAAAGCATCGTACGTGAGGGGTATCCCATCCAGGCCGGATGATCAACTGAGATGGGTCCTCATCGTCCGCACACAAGTCTAATGATATGGGTGATGAACTCCCATATTCAAAGACAAGTCGCCTCAACCATACTATCGACTATCTCATAACTCTTACATAGACTTACTCCAGCCCGATCACTTAGTCGGGGTGTAGGGAGGGCTCGATCATACCACAAAGTGTGCACGAGACGGAGTCTCGAACAATCGCATCGCGATGCCTCAAGCTGCGCACATCTAAGGGCCACTTGGTGTATGAAAGACCGCCAGCCAGATCACAACTAAGGTCTCGAAAACCCATACAAAGACATGCATGTTATAAACATACACGCAACACACATGCCTTGTATGAACAGTAGGTATCATTGCGATTCTCTACAAAGTATACATTTTATTGATAACTCTTATAGAGTGCACACAGAGATCACAAACATGTGATCCAACATTACAACACAAGCGGAAGCCAAGTATGTGTGAGTACAGACAAGTTTAACAAATGGCTTAAGAAGCCTTATTTAAACACATGCCCTCCACGAGGGAACCAGTCGTCTGACTGGGACTAGACTAGCTTGATCTTCAGTCGTCCAGCTCGATGAAGAAGCCACCTTCGGGGTCAGTGGGTTCATCTAAAACATAGATTAAGCAAACGTGAGTACAAAGTCGTACTCAGCAAGACTTACATAGGAGCTATACTACTCATGCACATGTATACGGTAAAGGGAGGTGGGGTTTCACTTGCAGAAGTGCCAGCTTTGATTTGGCTAGTCCTGAACTACGAGTACCAGACTTTGAGGTAAGAAGCGTACACGAGTCCACTACTTTCTCCAACCAATTACACCACTATGGTGCCTTCCTCGACTTCCCCACGAGAAAGCACGCCATAGCACTCACACTTATCTTGGTGTGTTTTAGAAGTATCCAGTTCAAGTTGTCTAATAATCAAGCTAAGCTTTCCAAGCAGTCCATAACCGCGGACGCGGCTATTCGAATAGTTTTGTTAACCCTGCAGGGGTGTACCGCTACACACACATGATCATCATTTATCGCCTTTGATCTTGACACCATTCAAGGGGTGCCAGCGAGGATGCTCACCACAACTGTTACCTCATAGCCGATCTAGTCCGAGAAAGCCGCCTACTTGGGTTGGCTACCACTATCGTGAACCCGACCGGTTTACCGAAGTGGACCCAAGTGATGTGTGCGTGGTGCATAAGCCGGTCTCGGATGAGCCGTTCTCTCACTTAGCATCTAGGCCACAAGCCTACCAGAACTCCGAACTACTGCGACATCTGGACATCGAAAGGGATGATTTAATAGGTTGAGAGGGGTCAGTGAGCCCAATGTGTGGTTGTACTCTTCATCTTGGATCCCCACACAAGAACTCGGACTTAGGGCGGTGTTCAACGAGACAACCCACCGTGTACTCCTACACAGCCTCTCATCATTCACCTGGTATTAGGGTAGATTCACCAACACCTTTCTACCATCATCTTCATGATCACTACCATCCCGACTCACATAACAGTGTCATCATGGTATCACTCTAAGCATGCAATAAGCAGTAACAATTGCAGGGGCCACATGATATCAATCAACTCCTACATTTGCTAGGATTGTGGTTTGCTTACTACTGTGACAAAATGATAGGTCATGCAAAGGAATGGGTTCATCTATGCGGTAGAAACGCATCATGGTAATCATCCTAAACAATGCATAAGCGAGACATGAGAGGGAAGTGGGATTTTATCGACATGATCAATGGGGGTTTGCTTGCCTTGCTGACGAGGTTCGGGTTCGGGGTCTTCAACGAAGGGGGCAGCCTCTTGCTCCGGTTCCACCTCTACTCGACAAACAACAAACAAGGTAGCAAAGTAAATACAATGCACAATCACATGATGGAAGGTTGAAACTTGATGTATATGCTTTGATGTGTGAAGAAATTCCATTTAAATGGAGTATATTGCAAATTGAATTGCAAATTCAAACTCCAATTTGAATTCAAACTTAGCCAAGTTACATGTGACATTGATTGATCAATTTGAATCATTTGGAAATGTGTATGATATGCCTCTGATGTGTAAGTGAAATGTAGTATGTTTCCATGGTTCAAGTTGCAAACACTTTTGAATTGAATTTGATTTAATTCCATTTAAATCAAATAGCAAATGCTACTGATCACATTTGAAATTCAATTCAAAAAAAGTTGAAAGTTGGATATTTGGATAGCTTATTTTCTCCTGATCATTTTTCATATATTATTTGTCCAATTTGGAGTTAATATGAATTTTCTATGAATTTCCAAAGTTTGGGCTATTTTCTGGATTTTCTGGAATTTCTTTAATTCATTTCTAATTCTGGAAATTCTTTTACTGCGTCATGCTTGCGCAAGGCTGATGTGTGTGTGGGGGGGGGGGGGGTTCTGACGTGTGGGCCAGGGTTGTCAGCCTCTGGGTTAATTAACCCGACTGTTTAAATTAACCAGTGGCTTAATTAAGCCATTGGGCCCATTGTCAGTGACCTAGGGTCACTTAACCCAGGTGGGGTTAAGCCCCTAACCATGGCCACGTTGGCGGCCTGCCGGCGGCTAAACGCCGGTGGCCACCAGTGCGGCGGCGCTGCACGGGGAGGGTGCTCCCGACCACCATTTGGCACGGGGAGAGCACGGGACGGCTCCTCGAGCTCGTCTGCGTCTCGTGGTGAACACGGGGGACCTTGGGGGGCACCGGAGCTGCGCCGGCGACGACCTTTGGCAGCGGCCGTGGCTTGGTTTAGAAGAAGTCGTCCACTCCGTGCATCAAAACGGACAGAAAGCAGTGCGTTGAAACACTGGGGTGGAGGGGAACACTACGCGCGCTCTGGATGAGACGGAGGAGCACAAGGGCGACCTCGGGCTCATCCATGGCGGAGGCCGTGCTCAGCTTTCATGGCAAATCGCAAAGGAGAAGGAGAAAAACTCCGGGGCTGGTCGGGGAGGATGACGAAGCTCACCCTGAAGCTAGCAGAGGAGTCAGGGAGGTCGGGGAGGTCGTGGTGGCGGCGAATTCGACGACGGCGACTTGCGGGTCCGGCGACTCCTCGATGAAGCTGGCGTCGTCTGCTGAGGCGCTCGGGCTCGATTGATTGAGGGGAATGACGAAGATGCCTGCTGCGGTTCTCCTGGACACGGCGGCACGGCTCGGGGACGACGTTGGCTGCGTGGACTCGGCGGCGTGCTTCACGGCGGTCCTCGGGCGGCGACGGAATCGAGCACGGGAGGAGGAGGAGGAAGCTCTGGAGGGGGGGAATGGATCGGGACGGGAGAGAGACGTCTCCAGGCGTGGCTAGATGGCACGGGGAGGCCTGGAAGGCGCTCGACGGCGACGTGGCGTCCACGGCTGGCTCGGTGGCATTCCACCGAGCAGCTTGGAGGCGCGGGGCGGGGAAGAAGACCCTGCTGCCCCTCTGGGCCGGGTGGGCTGGATGGGCCGGCTTCGCCTAGGCGACTGGTAAGTTTTTCTGTTTCTTTTTCTGTTTTTCTTTTCTGACATTTGTTTTGCTGTGCTAAATAAATAACTAGGCATTTTATTAAATGCTGAAATTTTTTACATGGCCTCATAATAATATGGACTAGCCACTTATAAAGTTTCAACATTTTTAAAATTCAAATAATTTGAATCTTAACTCAAATAGGGGTTTTTGATTAAATCCAAGGCACTGTTTGAATATTTGAAAAATCCATGAGCATGGGGTGGATCCCACATCACTTGATATGTGATCAAACTCATTTATAAGACTTTTCAAAATTCTAACATGAATTTTTGGAGAAGATTTTTATCTGGCCTTTTGAATTAATTCAACTGGGGGGGTTCCTTCTCCCATTTTGCTTTTGATTTTGATTTCAAAGATTTCTTTTGAAATTTTAACATGATGCAAGAGACTTACTAACCCTAGCACATTACCTAACAGAGGGTTCTGATAGTTTTGATCCTCTTCCTTTCTTCATAGCATAATTATCATTGGTTTGCACACATAATCCTGTCAATTGCCCAGCTGTAATTTTTTTACCTCACATTATCGTCTTTTGGGAGAGAGACATCACTAGTGAACATCATAGGACCCCGGTCCATATTTCCAATATTGTTTAGACCCACTATCAATTTACTGCTTTATTTACTTTTCCGTTTCTATCACTATCATTATTATCCCGTGCGTTTTATCCTTTGTAAACAACAAGGCCGGAGGAATTGACAACTCCTCTGTACTCGTTGGGAAGCAAAGTTATTTGCTGTGTGTGCAGGTCCAGGTCAAGGAAGCAACTTTTTTCTAAAACGGTGCCATTGTTTCCTTGCCACCTACTTGTCGATCTTGGAGTCCTAATGGTTCGATACTAAACCTTAGAATCTTCGCTAAGGGAAACTTGCTGCTGTCTACATCTCAACCTTCCACTTTGGGTAACAACCGAGGGGGCGTTAATTCGTACCATCAAAAGCAATTTCTGGCGCCGTTGCCGGGGATTCCGAAGCGCAGCAAAAGAGTGGTCCCTCCAACCGCCAATTTCTGGCGCCGTTGCCGGGGTCTCCACTCTTCAAGATAGGGGAGTTGCACACTATCTTTTATCTTTGCTTTTTAGTCTTGTTTGTTTACCTTTCAGTTTTTGCTTTAGTGTCCTTTATCAAAAATAAAAATAAAAATTAGTTACCTTGCTAGTAGTTGTCATTATATCTGGTTCTTTTGCCTTTAGTGAAGCAGAAGTTCTCACCTTTAAACAAAGAGGTGGTGAAAGTCTGAAAGATGCCTTGTATAGAATTAATGATTCTCAGAAAAGAGCCACCAAGAAGCAATCCACTACAATCCTGCTTAGAAACTTTTATGTTGGAATTACTTCTTGGAATAGGTTTATTCTAGATACTTCTATCAATGGGAATTTCATAGAAGCCCCGGTTTGGGAAGCTCTTAGTGTTATGGAAAATCTTGTTGGAAATCTCCCTGTTGCTAACATTCAAGAGGACATTACCCTAGCTCACATTATGATTTTTTTTGAAAATATAGAGCTGGATATGCATAAAATTTGAATAGACTCGATAGCTCCATGCAAAAGGTACGTGAGTTGGACCGTAAGGTTCAAGGGAATTTGAATAGACTCGATAGCTCCATGCATAAAATTTTCAAAACCTTGGAGAGCATCAAATCCCATGACTTGGACCCTTCTAGGATTGATAAGATTGAGGAAATCATTGACACTCTAGGAACTACTTTCTCCTCAATCAAAACCAAAAAGGTGGAAACTCCGGCAAAGAAGGAACCTAGGTTCGTTTACGTTCCAAAGGCTCCTCGTTTCAAAAATAATCTATCTATTGCCAAAGGGGTTGAAACTATGAAGACTTTGGAAGAGATACCTCTCTTTAATAGAATAAATGAGACTCCAATTGATTTTCCGCCTTTTACTTTTATTACTAGAAGTATCTTTATTAGGACTTTATTTGAAAGACCTATTAAGAGTGGTTGTACTATTGAAGAGCTTTTTTATGATCTTGATGATGGTTCAATTGATACAACTTGATCTATTTGCATTAAGCGTAGCTAATGGCTTTAAAGAAGCGCTTTCGGGAGGCAGCCCGCAACGAATTTAGGATATCCCTTTTGTTTTTCCTCTATTTTTAGTGGTCTTGATGATTGTTACTACTGTAGCAACATCATTGTATCTTTAATTGTCAAACTTTGTGCCATTTATAGCCTCATATGACAAGGGAAGTGAAAGTTGTGACATGCTGCCCAGAAAACAGATTCTGTCCTCGTGACTAGAAAAATCACAAGAAAATCCCAGTTCATCTTATTGATCTGAAACTTTTACACAGCGTGCTCTATAAAATTATGGAACTTTCGTATGTTCTGAGTTTTTTGATTTGAGTTGCAGAAGTATCCATAAAAATTTCTTTAGTATCTGCTGGTCTGTTTTTCACAGATTCTGTCCTGTTTTGCCTTTTCTTCGTTTTGCAAACCTTAAGCTTGCTTTTTCTTTGCAAAAACTTTTTGGAAATCTTGAGAAACAGTAGCTCTTCTATAATATCTTTATTTCCAGTAGAGGAAAAATTATTTTGTTATGGGTACTAACCTCGCTAATCAGATTATGATGAGTCATGTATGAAGGGAGTTTTCAAGTGTGCGAGGGAAGATGATGAAAGAAGATTAAGAAGTGTCAAGCGCTCAAGCTTGGGGATGCCCCCATGCATCCCCAATAAATATTCAAGGAGACTCAAGTGTCTAGGCTTGGGGATGCCCCCGTGCATCCCCTTCTCCATCAACAATTATCAGTTCGTCTCTCGTTTCACTATATTTTTATCACTTCATGCATTATGTGCTATGCTTGGAGAGTCTCACTCTTAGGTTTATTTTTAGTTTTCTTTAGCTTTGCTTGCTGTTCATAACAAGTTAGAACCCAACTTTCTTTGTGTGGGAGAGAAACACGCTCCACTTCCAAAATCTAGAACACAACATAGGATTTTTCATGCTTATCTTTGCTGTGTGTGTTCTTTATCTTCCTCATAGCTGCTGTCATGTTTTGCTCTTAGTTTTCATGTTTATCTTTTCAAAGAGCTTTTTTTTAGTTTGTTGCTGGAGCTCTCTTGAGTTTTCATATTTATCTTGTTTAGAGAGTTTTCCTGTTGCACTGAGTTTTGTGTCTTGACTTGAAGTAGGTAATTGAGGTTGCTATTCTTTTGTAGTAGTAACTTGCAATAGTTTTGAGGTATTGTTTTGAGTAATGTTTGGACTTTTGGTGTCAAGAGATTTAGCCTATTAGTGATAGTTGTCGTATTTTTGGCAATCCGTGTTTATTTTCAAAATTTACAAATTAGTTGTGAACTTTAGCTACTAGATGGATCACTACTCTTCTAAGGGGTTGAATAATAGAGTACACTCACGTACCGTGAGTCGAGGACGCGCAAGGATAACCAAACCCCCATACACTTCTCCTCGGGGTACTTGTCTCTTTGAACCTCCTTATTAGACTGAGAGTTACCAATAATAAGTGCATGAGTTCTTCGGACTAATGTGAGTATTCGAAAGTTGACACTTCCACCTTCCCATATTTTTCTAGCCTCTCTTGTGCCGTGCATTGCTTTCTTCTCACTCCGAGAGTAGGCGTCCACCTTCGCCGGTACATCCAAACCCTTGGCACGATACGCTCTTTCATCGTAAGACTCCTTATATCCTTCCTCAAAACATCCACCATACCTACCTACCAATGCATTTCCATAGCCTTTCCGAGATATATTGCCATGCAACATCCATCTTCTCATGACTTGATCTTCATGTCATACATGCTACTTGCTTGATCGATGAGCCGCATGCTAGTTGGGCCTTTCCCTAATCATTGCTACATGACGCGCTAGTATCATTGCATATCCAGCTACACTGGCAGAGGCATACATTTGCATACATCATGATAGTTACATCTTCTTTATGATTTGAGTACTTTTTAAAGTGTGAAAGATCTTCTATATCTTTTGTAATATATAGAGTGTTGCCGCTAAAGTGAGGAAAAGATCCCAAAGTGGACAAATTAAAAGATCCCAAAGAGGACAAATTAAAAGATCCCAAAGAGGAAAAATGAGAGAAATAGAAAGAGCCATTGAGGCCACAAAAAAAAAGAAAAAAAAAGAAAAAAAAGAAAAGGAATTAAAAAGAGAGAAGGGAGCACACTACTATTCCTTTTGACAGATCCACACTCGTACTCCCTCTTATATCTTGTACTCCATAGAGATTATCATTTATGCATATAGATATGTGGGTACCTTCACACTTTAGAACATGGCTTGTATATTCCAATGATGAGCCTCCTCAAATGACCTCTAGGTCTTCTTGAGCAAGCAAGTTGGATGCACCCCCACTAGTCCCATTGGAGAGCTTACCTTAGCTCATATGTGCATCCGTTGCATGGCAATCCCTATTCCTCACATCATATCTGTCATTTGGCTTTCTCTCGCCTATGATTGTCCTCATTGATGTGAGCCTTTCACACTTTTTTGTCTTCCTCCTCCACCATATTCTCTCTTTGCCATCCTAAGTGTCAACTTTCTTGCTTACGCTCATCCATTGCATGAGTGCTCAATATGTCGAAAAGGAGTGGATCATTTTGACTTATACCTGGCTAGTGGTCTGGGGTGAGTCAAGATAAGATTCCAAAAAAGACCAAGTGTGAAACTTTAGTACAATAAGTTCTCAACACAAAAATACTTTTTCTCTCGTATATCCCTATCCCCATTCTTGCACGCAAACACCATTTGGAGACATTCGAGTCACGGACAGCGCGAGCTCTTGGACCTTTATGTTCTTATGTTGCTTATTTCAATGCTAAATATAGACTCTTGCCTGTTATGACTTGAATTGAATTACATGCCTTGATTGCTTTACTTAAAAGTTCTTATATGGTTGTTAGCATGTCACCACAGAAATTATGCTTTTATCATTTACCTACTCGAGGACGAGCAGGAATTAAGATTGGGGATGTTGATACGTCCAAAACGTATCTATAATTTTTTCTTGCTCCATGCCTCTTTTGTGTGATATTTCTATGATATTGATGAACTTCCATACAGTTTTGATCATATTTGGACTAACCTATTAACTCAGTGCACCCCAATGCCAGTTCCTGTTTTTTGCTGTTTTTCTATTTCAGGTTTCCCCCATATTAAAAGTGCTCCAAAAATTCGGGAAAATCCAATAAAAAATCAGCGTAGAAGAAGCTTCGGGAATCACCGAGGGGGGGGGGGCAGAGGGGACCCACCAGGGCCCCAGGCGCCCTCCCGGCGCGCCCTAGGGTGGGGCCGCGCCAGGGGGCCGCCTGGACCCCTGGTGGCCCCCCTGGCTGCCCCCCTTCGCCCATATAATCCTCGTGACGTGAAACCGCCGTGACGGGAACCTTTTTCGCGATCTCTCCTCTGTTCCGCTGCCGCCGCGCTTCCAAGATCGGGAGCACCAGAAGACCTCTTCCCGGCACCCTGCCGGAGGGAGGAACCACCTCTGGGAGCTTCTCCACCACCATGGATGCTTCCCGGATGAACCGTGAGTAGTCCACCTTGGACCATGGGTCTATGATCAGTAGCTATGTGATGTTCTCCTCCCCTCTTTGTTCTTCATGGATTAGACCTCGTGAGCTGCCCTACATGATCGAGGCACATATGCAATATTTCTGCTGTTGCTATGCTGAGTTTGCTGGGATCCAATGGATTATGAGATTATGTTCAGATTGTGTTTGAGTAATATATTTGATTCTCCTCTTTTATATTTATGTTCTAGAGTAATTCTTGCATGTTCTCCGTTGCTGTTTATTGCTTTGGCCAAGTAGTAGGTAGTGACTCCAAGACGGAGCGTTATGCATGATTGTGGGTTCATGCCCCCCGATGACTAGCTTGAGTGACAGAAACTTGAGTCTAGGGGATGTGCTGTTGCCACAAGGGGAAACAAAAGAAAATAACATGGAGTCCATCAAAAGCCACATGCGAACATGCTGAGTGTAGACTCGCAACCCCTAAGCACCTTACTGATCGTCTGAAAAACCTGCAACACCGAAGGATACAGCCCGACAACGGGTTAGTACATCTGATTTGTACGACAAGTGACACGGAAAAGTTTATATAAAGGACCTACAACTACATGCAAGGTAAGTCAAAGGAAAGGCTTAGGGTTTTGTTTTGCAGAAAGCCAATTTTCTCCTGAACTAAACTAGTAGAAATTTTAAGTTGAACTTACTAATTAAGAACGAACTGGGCACACCAGTTCCAACACCACACCCTTATTTAATCTTGCCCACTCAAATTATTATGGTGATTAATATGTCAAGATCCTCCAGTAACAGTAATGTCTAGTAGCTCAAGGATGTCCATAACCGGGGACACGGCTAATCATGATTAGTTTTTACTCTGCAGAGGTTAGTACACTTTCCCCGCTGGACTCAACCCAAAGATTGAGACGAAGTCTTTCAGAAGAGGTCACCTACACCCAACGGCAAGCCGGTCGGGCAGGGGCGGCCGGCGGCCGGCGGCCGGCAGCGGGGACGCGGCGGCCGGGTGCGGCAGAGGCGCGGGGCGCGCGACGGGGCGGCGCCCGTGGCGGCGGCCGCGGCCAAGGTGGCCAGCCGGGCGAGCTGGCCGGCTCGCCGGCGGCGGCAGGCAGCGGTGCGGCGGCTGCGGGCCGGGGGTGTTGCGGGGCGGCGGCTAGGACGCGGGGACGGCTCCGGTGAGGCATGGGGACGGCGGCTCCGGGCAATACCTCGAAAAACGGTGAAAAAACGCAACTCCGGCGAACTTTCCGGTGAAGCTCCGGCAAGATTCCGGCGAACTCCGGCGAAAATCTGGCGATGACGTCGTCGATGATGTCGGCGGCGGCGGGTCCTGCGGATTAGTTTAGGCTAACCCTAAAACTCTAAGCGAAAATAAATTTAGCCCTAATCGGTGCTATTTATAGCCAGCCCCTAATCCTCTTTTTTTTAAATCCGAGATAAGTACAAAATCGGTCTGCGGACAAAAAAAACAAAACAGGCCCATTAGGCCCAAAACAATATTTGAAAAATCACGGAAATTTATTTTAAAATTCCTTCTTCACCAATATTTTTAAAATAATAAAACTAAAATTTTGGCTTGACCAAAATATTAAATAAAAATAAAAACTTTGCAACTTATTTTTAAATATTTTAAAATACTTTTCTGGCATTTTAAAAATACCGAAAACTCCGAAAATTGATTTAAAAACTTTTCCGGAGCATAAATAAATTCCAAAAATATTTTTAGAAAACATTTATAACTCCAAAGTAAAATTAAAAAGTCTCCCAAAAATATTTTAAACTATTTTCCAACAAATTAAAAATGGGGATAAGTCCTCTTATATCCTCTCCAGCGAACTGCCATGTGTTGAAAAATGTTTAAAAATATTTTAAAACTCCAGAAAAATGCGGAAGAAGCATGAGATGAATATGATGATCTATGAACATCCGAGTTTAGAAAATTGGGATGTTACAAACCTACCCCCCTTAAGATGAATCTCGTCCTCGAGATTCGGGCTGGCTAGCAAAGAGGTGCGGGTGGTCTTGCTTCAGATGTTCTTCACGCTCCCAAGTTGCTTCCTCTTCGGTATGATGATCCCACTGAACCTTGCATAGTCTGATCGTCTTGGTGCGGGTAACTCTTTCTGCAGTCTCCAGGATCTTCACAGGTTTCTCCTCATAAGTCAGGTCGCTCTCCAACTGAATTGCCTCAAGTGGCAAGGTATCTCTCAAAGGAATATCTGCCATCTCTGCATGACACTTCTTCAGCTGGGATACGTGAAACACATCATGAACTCCTGACAAAGATTCTGGCAACTCCAACTGATAAGCTACCTCTCCTCTGCGCTCCAAGATCTTGTAAGGCCCCACAAAACGTGGCGCTAACTTGCCCTTGATTCCAAACCTCTTGATTCCGCGAATTGGTGAAACTCTGAGATACGCACGGTCTCCAACCTCATAGGTTACATCCTTGCGCTTAGCATTTGCATAACTCTTCTACCTGGACTGTGCTATCTTCAGTCTATCACGGATCAGCTTGACTCTCTCCTCGGCATCTCTGATCAGGTCTGGTCCAAACAACTGACGCTCTCCTACCTCATCCCACATCAACGGAGTCCTGCACTTGCTGCCATACAGTAACTCAAATGGTGCCATCTGAAGACTAGCCTGGTAACTGTTGTTATATGAGAACTCAGCATACGGTAAGTTGTCATCCCAACTCGAACCATAATCCAACGCACAAGCTCTCCACATATCCTCCAAGATCTCATTGACTCTCTCGGTCTGCCCATCTGTCTGAGGATGGAACGCTGTACTGAACTCCAGCCTGGTGCCCAAGGTCTCATGCAACTGACGCCAAAACTTCGAAGTAAATTGAGTACCTCTATCAGACACAACCTTGCTTGGAACTCCATGCAAACACACGATCCTGGACATATAAATCTTGGCTAGCTTGGCACTGTTATAAGTTGTCTTCACTGGAATGAAGTGAGCAACCTTGGTCAAACGATCAACAATCACCCAAATAGAATCATATCCTGGCCGAGTCCTGGGTAAACCAGTAATAAAGTCCATACCTATCTGATCCCACTTCCAATCTGGTATTGGCAAAGGCTGCAACAATCCTGCTGGCTTCTGATGCTCAGCCTTGACTCTCTGGCAAACATCACACACAACAATAAACTGCGCTATCTCTCGCTTCAGGCTAGGCCACCAAAATCTCTCCCTCAAATCCAAATACATTTTGGTATTCCCGGGATGAATAGAATAAGGTGAATCATGTGCCTCCTGAAGAATCAACTTCCTGATCTCTGCATCCTGCGGTACACAAATGCGCTTCTCAAACCAGATGGCTCCATGCTCATCCTCACGGAAACCCTCTGCTTTCCCTTTGGTCATATTCACCTTTATCTCATCATTTTCTGCATCACTCTTCTGAGCTTCTCTGATCATTTCCAACAGATTTGGCTTCACTTCCAATGTTGCCACATATCCCTTAGGAACTATCTCCAACCTGAGATTCTTGAACTGCTCACATAACTCACGTGGCATATCCTCAACATTAGCAACATTGACATGACTCGTACGGCTTAATGCATCAGCAACCACATTCTCTTTACCAGGATGATACTGCACATTCAAATCATAATCCTTAATAAGCTCCAGCCATCTACTCTGCCTGAGATTCAAATCCTTCTGAGTAAAGATATACTTCAAACTCTTATGATCAGTAAAGACATCACAATGATTACCGACAAGATATTGCCTCCATGTTTTCAATGCATGAACAACTGCAGCTAACTCTAAATCATGTGTAGGATAGTTCTGCTCATGGTTCTTAAGCTGACGCGAAGCATAAGCAACAACTCTACCTCCTTGCATCAAAACACAACCAAGTCCTCGACGAGATGCATCACAATATACTTGGAAATCCATATGTATATCAGGCAAACATAAAACAGGTGCAGTTACTAACTGTTTCTTCAATTCCTGAAAGCGGGCTTCACATGCCTCACTCCAAACAAACTTATTCTCTTTCTTCAACAACTCAGTCATTGGTTTTGCAAGTTTGGAGAAATTCTCAATGAACCTCCTATAATATCCTGCAAGACCCAAGAAACTGCGAATGTCTCCAACTGACGCGGGTGTCTCCCATTCCGTAACTGTTGAAACCTTGGATGGGTCCACAGCTACTTCTTCTCCTGACACAACATGTCCAAGGAACCCGACATCCTTCAACCAAAACTCACACTTGCTGAACTTGGTACAACTTGTGCTCCCTAAGCTTCTCCAATACCAAACGCAAATGTGCCTCATGCTCTTGCTCATTCTTGGAATACACCAATATATCATCAATGAACACCACAACGAATTTATCCAAGAACTCCATAAACACCTTGTTCATCATATTCATGAAGTATGCAGGAGCATTAGTCAATCCAAATGACATAACAGTATACTCATACAACCCATACCTCGTAGTAAAAGCAGTCTTCGGAATGTCCTTCTCTCGAATCTTCACTTGATGATAACCAGAACGAAGATCAATCTTAGAGAATACACAAGCTCCCTCCAACTGGTCAAATAGATCATTAATCACAGGTAAAGGATACTTGTTCTTGATAGTAACATCATTCAGAGAACAGTAGTCAACACACATCCTCTGGGTTCCATCCTTCTTCTCAACAAATAACACTGGAGATCCCCAAGGTGACGAGCTTGGGCGAATGAATCCCTTTTCTTGAAACTCTCTGATCTGTTCCTTCAACTCTGGAAGTTCATTATCGGGCATCCTATACGGTCTCTTAGCAATAGGCCCAGTGCCTGGTATTAAATCAAAAAGTAACTCAATCTCCCTATCCGGTGGCATACCTGGCAACTCCTCCGGAAACACATCCGGATACTCCCTCACAACACGCACATCATCCAGGCTACCCCCCTTAAGAGAATTCACATGGGCGTGCTGATGCTTATACTTGGACACATATCTGATCTTCTGTCCACTCGGTGTACTGAGAGTGATAGACCGACTGGCACAATCAATAACACCTTGGTACTTGGCTAACCAATCCATGCCCAAAATAATATCCAAACCCTGTGACTTCAACACAATCAAATCTGTAGGAAAAACATGCTTCCCTATGGCTAGGCTCAACTGATAGCATCCCAAACTAGCTGACATCTCCGCTCCCGGTGAACTTATGAGCATAGATGACTTAAGAACTACGGTAGGTAACTCATGCTTATCCACAAATACCCTCGATATGAAAGAATGCGATGCACCAGAATCAAAAAGAACAAGTGCGTGTACTGAATTGATAAAGAACTTACCAATCACAGCACCAGGCTCATCATAGATCTCCTCCACGTTGACATGGTTCACATGCCCCTTGTTGAAAGGATTGGGCTTGCTGACTCCAGAATTCCCATTGTTGTCCTTGTTCTCCGGGCACATGTTGGAGTAGTGTCCCATCTTCCTGCACTTGAAACACTGAACTCGACTAAGGTCCTTCTGAGAATTCACCACTTGACGGTTCTGGTTATAGTTCTCTCCATTTCCATTTCCTTTCCCATTGCCATTTCCATTGCCATTATTATTACCATTGTGGTGGTTGTGGCCATTATGGTTGTGACCATTCCCACCATTATGGTTGTGTCCTCCACTGTGAACATGGCCATTCCCACCATTGTGGTTATGTCCATGGTTATGTCCTCCATTGCCACCATAAGAATTTCGTGGCTTCTGTTGCGGTCCAGAGTTATACTTGCCACCATTGTTGTTGTTGTACGTCCTCTTGCGGTTCTCAATGGCTTGCTGCTTGCCTTCCAACACAATAGCTTTGTCGATGAGCGCCTGGCAGTTAGCAAAAGTAGCCACTGTCAACTGGACTCCCAACTCATCATTTAGCCCCTCTAAGAACTTCTCCTGCCTTGCAGCATCATTCCTGACATCATCTGGAGCATATCTGGCAAGCTTGTTGAACACCTCAACATACTCGGCCACTGAACGGCCTCCCTGGTGCAAACTGCGAAACTCCTTCTTCTTCAAGCTCATGGCGCCTGCTGAAACATGTGCGGCGCGAAAAGCAGATTGGAACTGTGTAAGAGCAAAGTTTTTCCCCCGTGTGTTTTGGATATTGTTGGACAAGACAGTAGAGGAACTAACAATGTTTTCTAGTGTAAACAGTTGCATAGGTTCCTGAAGGACAAGCTAAGTGATAAAGCTTCAGGGAAGGTCTTCAAGTTATCGAAGCATAACCCATGGAGCGAAGCTTAATCACGAAGGTTGACCCCCAAAAATGAAGGTGTCCTGAAGCTCTACTCATTGAAGGAAATGAAGAGGACGGCGCAAGACTTAGATGTTTTTGTGTAGTTATTTTTCGGTTCTTTGAGTCATAGGACAAACCGTACTATCAAGAGGGGTATTTAGTTTGTGGACACCGAAGTCATTGAGAAATTTCTCAGATGAAATCCAAACCAAGTTAGAAGCCTGAGCGAAGAAATCTCATGTGCACTGAGTTAAGTTTCGATAGCAAAGACTTCGTTCTTTGGCTACTGAAGCAGAACTAAGTCCGTGAGTCAGCTTTACTTGTTCCTCAAGTAAAGTTGCGCAGTAATGAAAAATCTGACCGTTGTGGACATGTGTCAAGCTGTCACCTCGGGTCAATTTGGTCATTCCGCACCTCGGGATCGCCAAATATATATACGCCGCCCCCTCCTCCATTTTCGGGTGGCTGCTCTGAGATCATTTCAAGAGAGATTGAAGAGAGCACCCCCAAAAACGCCACCGAAGCAAAACCCAAAATACAGAATACTGAAGCCTAAGTCCAATTGATCTAAGTAGATTTGAGATGACTTAGGTGAAAGCTTGCTAGCCTTTTTATCTTGGAGAACTGCTATTCTCCTAGACAGTTAGAGTGTTGTTCATCAGAGAGCGAAGAGTAATTGTCGCCTCGAAGTCCAGTTTGTCAAAGGTTTCGGTGCTTTCCTCAATAATCAACCACGAGTGAAGAACTGACCAAGCTCAAGGAGTTTGGTGCAGTGGAGCAACGGACGGAGAGAGATTTTCTCCAGGTGTTCAATCACCAGTCCCTCCAACCAGACGTAGCGCTTTGGAGAGCGTGAACTGGTCGAACAAACATCGCTGAGTCCCAGTTCGTTTTACTTCAAGCATTTACCTTCAGTATTGCATTTGCTTCACAGTTATGCTTCAATGTGTTTTGATTCACTGCATTTAGTTTCGCTTCCAGTTTCTCTTTGCTTTTCCGCACCTCTTATGCTTCACTTCAAAAGCTTCAGTCGAAAATTTTGAAGTGATCATTCACCCCCTCCCCCTATGATCACATACTTGGACTTTCAATTGGTATCAGAGCTAGTCACTCCCTACACTATGTGTGTTTTGGATTAACCTCCTGAAGTGTCTTCAAGTATGTCTTTCGCAGCTATTCGCTCCAGCGAACCTATTCCTGTTTTCAATGGGAAGGACTACCCGTACTGGAAGGACAAGATGAAAAGAAATATTATGGCTATCAATTCAACTGCCTGGCAAGTTTTCTTGTATGGAGTCACTGTTGCCGATGAGAAGGCCATCACCCCTGAAGAAGAAAAACTGATTGATCTTGATTATGAAGTTTGGGTTTTCATCACCAATCACTTGACACCAGAAAAGTATCATGAAGTGAAGAATATTCCATCTGCCAAAGGTGTCTGGGACTATCTTGAAAAGATTGGTGAAGGTGTTTCTACCCAGAAGGATGCCAGAATTGAAACACTCCGAAGCAAATTCTATCGCTTCAAGAGAAACGAGGGTGAAAAAGTCAGCTCCATTTACAGCAGACTCACAGTTCTGGCTAATGAGTTGATTTCCCTCGGTGCTGATGACATTACACCTCACTCAGTTGTAAGAACTTTGCTTCGCTCATTGGATGACTCGTTTGATCACATTGTGCTGATGATCAAGGAAAGGACTGATTTCAGACGTCTTGTTGCTGCTGATATTCTTGAGAGACTCAATACCTTTGAAATGGAAGAAGATGAGAAACATGACATAAATGGCTCTCGAAGAAAAACTCATGCCTTGAAAGCAAAAGCTTCACGTCATTCTTCGCCCGAAGCCAGTTCTGCCGCAGGTGTCGAATCAGATGATCCTGCAAGCATTGGAAAAGATTTAGCTTTGATCATGAGACGCTTCAACCGCTTCCAAAGAAAAGGTTTTTCTTCACCAAAGAAGAGTTATTCTTCGAGAAGTTCAACTCACTCATCTCACCGCTCATCCTCAAGAAGCTCTCCATCTAAGGACAACTGCTGCTACAAGTGCAAGAAGCCAGGTCACTACATTGCTAATTGCCCTCTGTGGGAAGCTGAAAACAAAGCAAAGCATTCGCTCAGAGACTCCTCAACCAAGTCCCACAGATCTTCCAGAAGCTATGAATCCAAGAGACATGACTCTAGTTCGAGAAGAGATAAGAAGAAAGATTCTGATGATGACAAGAGGAAGAAGTATCACAAGAAGCGTGAGGGTTCTTCATCGAAGACTTACTCGTCTCGTCGAAGCAGCTCTCACCGAGCCAAGGCCTATTTGGGAAAGGAGATGAACTCTGAAGACGAAGCCTCTGGGTCCAAAGCTCAATCAGGCTCAAGGTCTGGGTCTGGGTGCGAATCAGATGGCATTGCTGGTTTGGCATTCGCTTCAGCAGATGCTTCGACAAGAGCTTCGAGCTCATTCTTCACCAACAACAGTAGTGAAGATGAATCTCCTTCATATTGCTTCATGGCCAAGGCGAAGGTATCTTCATCAAAATCTAACTATGATACTTCTGATTGTTCCTCATATGACAGTGATTCAAAGATAAGCTATGCTAAACTTGCTAAAATTTCTTCAATCCAACAAGATGAACTTGATTCACTGAGCAAAACCATTAAGAAATCAGAAACACTGTTGATCGATGAGATAGAGAAAGGTCAAACTTTAACTAATGAGCATGCAGCTCTGAAAGAAAAGTTTGAAGAATTATCCTCTCGGCATGATCTTCTTTCAGTTGATTATGAGAAGCTCACCTATGAATTTCTTCAGAGGAAAATGGCTCTCGAAAAATTGAAAGAGGCTCATGAAGAGTTGGAAAATGTCAATCTCTCTCTCATGGCTCAACAAGGTTCTGAAGCAAATCATAAAACTGAATCACCTTATTTGAATTGTTTGGAACGAAGCAAAATTGAT
This sequence comes from Bromus sterilis, assembly GCA_950022295.1. Lineage (NCBI taxonomy): Eukaryota > Viridiplantae > Streptophyta > Magnoliopsida > Poales > Poaceae > Bromus > Bromus sterilis. Next base: position 136,991,457 of record OX465599.1, on the reverse strand, counting down.
TCCAAAGGAAAAGCTCCTATTGTTATTGATGATACTAATGCCTCTGATGAGGAAAACCCTGCTGTTACCGAGGATCTCCTCAGGTTGAAAAACTTATTTGAAACAGGCATGTTCAAAAGTGTGCAAGGTCACCAGTATCTCTGTGATATTCTGAGGAAGGCTCTCCTTCACAGGAATCCCAGGAATGAAGGTATTGGTTTCGAAAGAAAGATAAACCCTGATGGCACCTATTGGGAACCTGAGCAGTATCCTAAGACTGTTTGGGTCCTTGCGAAGGGGAACCCCATTGATATAGCTAACCTTTCAGGTTTTGACAGCAAGATGAACAAAGCTATTGTAGAAGAATCACTTGATTCAGACTACAAGCTCATTAAAGATCAACAGGGAAAGGTTACAGCTGAGTATGTTGGTACTCCTCCTAAGAATGGCTTCTACAAGAGGCAAATATGGGTGCAGAAAGCACTTGTGGAAAAACTGCCTGCTAACCATACTATGCAGGGAAAGTCTTCGGTACCACCGAATCATTTCTATTCTCTTGAAACGAGAAATGATCCTCTGGTGACCGAATCAAATGTTCCGCAGAAGCAATACTATCGCACTGGTCGTCATACTTATCGTCCTCATAATAATCATACTAAGATTTCATATGCTCATTCTTATGCTAACCATTCGCAGAGGACTTACATTTATGGTGTGCTTGATGGTACACCGAAGCAATACACTCCTGTTCGCTTTAATATTGCTTCAACCAGTGCTTCAACATCTTCTCAGTCACCTGCTCGTTTGTGGGTGGTTAAGAAGAACTAATTCTTCTGCAGGGCTATGTCTCCGGTGGATCCGAATGGGTCATGGATAGTGGTTGCAAAAATTATATGACCGGAGACAAGGAGTTATTCACCGAAGAAAAACTATCTCACTCTTCTCAGAAGTACATTACCTTCGGTGATAACAACAAGGGTAAAGTTTTAGGTTTGGGTAAGGTTGCCATATCGAAAGATAAGCACATTGACAAGGTTATGCTAGTCCAATCCCTTGGATATAATCTTATGTCTATTTCTAAGTTATGCGATATGGGTATGCTTGTTCTATTTTCGGCTTCGCGTTGTGTTGTCTTTTCACAGGATGACTATGTGTTTGTCTTCGAGGGTTACCGAAAAGGAGACTTATACGTTGTTGATTTTTCTTCGGGCCCTGCTGTATCCACATGCTTAATGGCAAAAGCTTCATCTGGTTGGTTATGGCATCGAAGACTTGGTCATGCAGGGATGAGAAATCTTCATAACTTAGTGAAGAAGAATCATGTTATTGGCCTTAGCGAAGTAAAATTCGATAAGGATCGTCTCTGCAGTGCTTGTGAAGCTGGTAAAATTACGAAGAAACATCATTCAGCGAAGACTATCATGACTACCACTCGTCCTCTTGAATTGCTTCATATGGATCTTTTCGGTCCTCAAAATTATGCAAGCCTGGGAGGAAACAAATATGGTCTAGTTATTGTTGATGATTTCTCTCGTTATACTTGGGTTTTCTTTTTAGATGACAAGAGAAAAGTTGTTGAAATCTTCAAGTCATTCGCCAAGAGAGCTCAATCAGAATATGAATTATCTCTGAAGCATATCCGAAGTGATAATGGAACTGAATTCAAAAATACTCATATTGAAGATTTTCTTGATGATCATGGTTTTACTCATGAGTTCTTTGCTGCTTATACACCTCAACAGAATGGTGTTGTCGAAAGGAAGAATAGAACTCTCATTGAGATGGCCAGAACCATGCTTGCTGAATACAAGACTCCTATTAGGTTCTGGGCCGAAGCAATTAACACAGCTTGTCATATCATCAACAAGGTTTACCTTCACAAATTTCTGAAGAAAACTTCACATGAGCTTATCACTGGTAACAAACCAAATGTTTCGTACCTTAGGGTATTTGGTGCTCCATGCTTTATTAGAGATATGAATCATAGCTCCAAATTTGCTCCTAAGGCACATGAAGGTTTTCTTTTAGGTTATGGCTCAAACTCTCACACCTACAGAGTCTATAACTCTCACTTTGGGAAAGTTATGGAAACTGTGAATGTGAGGTTTGATGAAACTAATGGCTCTCAAAATGAGCATTTGCCTCATGATCTAGATGAACCTCCTCTTGATGAAGTGATCAGGTCCATGGCTATTGGAGAGATTCTCCCTGTTGAAGTCAATGCTCGTCAAGCTAATAGGGATGATGATGGTCCAATGTTCCCACACATAGCCCGGGGCGCTGGAGATCAACACCCTGAAGCTAATGATGAACAGGACGAAGAAGAACAAGGGAACGGAGGAAATGCTGAAGTTGAAGGTGAAGCAAATCCTGAAGGTGACGCAGATCCTGAAGCTGAAGCAGATCCTGAAGCAGAAGCTGAGCCCGAAGCAAATGATTCAACCTTATCACGAGTTCGAGGAAGAGTTGATGTTGATTCGATCCTTGAAGAAATTCATCAACCAGGTCGTCCCACAACTCGCTCTCGTACTCGTTTGGCTAACTTCTGTGTAAACTTTTCGTTTGTCTCCATGCTAGAACCTTCAAAGTTTGATGAAGCCATGAAGAATCCAGATTGGTTAACTACCATGCTCGAAGAACTTAACCAGTTCGAGCGAAATAAAGTCTGGTCCTTAGTTGATAGACCTGATCCCACGAAGCACAACATCATTGGTACAAAGTGGATTTTTCGCAATAAGCAAGATGAAGACGGTATAGTGGTAAGGAACAAAGCACGTCTGGTAGCACAAGGTTACACCCAAATCGAAGGTACTGATTTCGGCGAAACTTATGCTCCAGTTGCTCGTCTCGAATCCATTCGTGTTATGCTTGCTTTTGCAAATTTCAATGGTATTCTGCTTTATCAAATGGATGTGAAAAGTGCTTTTCTTAACGGAGAAATCGATGAAGAAGTGTATGTTATGCAGCCTCCAGGTTTTGAAGACCCGAAGAAACCTGACATGGTGTACAGGTTACACAAGGCCCTCTATGGGTTGAAGCAAGCACCTCGTGCTTGGTACGACACATTGAAGGATTTCCTTCTGAAGAAAGGCTTCAAACCAGGAACAACTGACCCAACACTTTTCACTCGATCTTATAATGGTGATTTGTTTGTATGTCAAATATATGTAGATGATATCATTTTTGGATGCACTAACACTGAAATCAGCGAAGAATTTGCCAAAATCATGTCGAAGAAATATGAGATGTCTATGATGGGTGAATTGAAGTTTTTCCTTGGACTTCAAATCCTTCAACGGAAGAATGGCACCTTTATTTCTCAAGAAAAATATCTCAAGGATTGCCTGAAGAAGTTTGGTCTTACTGAATGCAAAACCATTAAGAAGCCTATGCCTACCAATGGCTTCTTAGATGCAGATGAGAAGGGAAAAGCCTTCGACCAGAAGAAATATCGGTCTATGATTGGATCCACTCTATATCTTTGTGCATCTAGACCTGACATTATGCTTTCAGTATGTATTTGTGCTCGTTTTCAGGAAAATCCAAAGGAATCACATCATACTGCAGTAAATCGAATTCTTCGGTATCTTTCTCACACACCTACCTTGGGGTTGTGGTATCCCAAGGGAGCTCAGTTTGATCTTATTGGCTATTCTGATTCAGACTGGGCTGGTGATCGTGTGGATAGGAAATCAACTTCAGGGACTTGTCATTTCCTTGGAAGATCACTTGTGTGTTGGGCTTCAAAGAAGCAAAACTGTGTTTCAATATCTACTGCTGAAGCCGAATACATTGCTGCTGGGTCATGTTGTACTCAGATTCTATGGCTGAAGCAAACGCTGAAGGATTATGGTATTCATGTGAAGAAAATTCCACTCCTATGTGATAATGAGAGTGCAATCAAAATTGCCCACAATCCTGTATAGCACTCTCGCACGAAGCATATTGACATTCGCCATCATTTTCTTCGTGATCATGTTCAGCGTGAAGATATTGTTATTAGTCATGTAGAACTGAAGATCAACTGGCAGACATATTCACGAAACCATTGGATGAGAAAAGGTTCTATACGTTAAGGTGTGAGCTCAATATTTTGGACTCACGACATGTACTGTAAGACAGAACCATTTTACTTCTGTATATATTCATTTACCTCGTTACTTACCTATTTAGTTTCGTTGTTTGTTTTTGCTTCGTTTAGTTTATTTTTCTTTCACTTGGTTTTAGTCCCCTATGCTTATCACCTTTTTCTTCGGTTCGTTTTTCTTCGAGGTGATAAGTTTCGGACCCTAATTCTTCTGTTTCTTTTTCTTTCTTACTCTGTCTGTCCAAAATGGTTGAGCACAATTGAAACGGAAAACATTTGCTTCGAACATCATTGAGTTCCGAATCAAATGCTTCCAATCTTTATCGAAGGTTTACTCAAGTCGAGGACTTATTCTTCGGTCGTTGAGATCCCGTCAAATCCGGGTCGTTGAGATTTTCTCGCGATTCGCCACGAAATCCTCACCGTAGAATCCGGAGAGACAGACGCTGGGGGCCGTTCGATCTGATCTGACAGCTCCTGTCAAACCGGCCTATATAAGGCATTCCACCCCAGTGAATCCATCCCACCTCCTCATTCGCATCTCCCCGGAACTCTCTCTCTCCAGAGCGCCGCCGAGCTCTTTGTCCCCGTCGCTGTTCTCGTCGCTTCACTGCCGGAAGAACGCCGCCGTGGATTTCACGCCGTCGACGAGCACGTCCTCTCCGCTCATCGCCGCCGTAGCTGCTCAACGCCACCAAGTTAGGGTACACCGAGCCTCGATACAATCTCTATCCCATCCGTTCTTCTGTTTCCCGATTGGATCCGAGTTCTTAGTCTGTCTGTTTTTGGATGAATTCCTTAGGTTTCTTTGATCCGTTGGATCGTTGCACTGTTGGGAAATCTGTTTCTGCTAGCCAAAGGTTTCCATCCCGATTCAGGTTAGAAGTTAGGGTTAGAATCCATCTGTTCTGTGTTAGGGTTTCAGCTTATCATTCCATAAGGTTAAGTCTATCTCAGAACAGACCAGAATCTTTACCCAAAATTCTTCACTGAATATTTTGTCAAAACTTTTTTTTTGGATCGAAACTTTTGCTGGTGCTCATTCCATACTCGCCTTTTTCCCTCGCTACCTTTGTGCTTTTCACAGGATGTCTTCTGAGTTAGGCTTCGGAAATGAGTCACCCAATTTGGACCACATCAACGAAGCAGAACGATCTGCTCCGAAGAAGAAAGGAGGCAGAACAAAGGAAACCAACAACGCCAGAGGCATCCCCGAATCCATTCGTCTTGCTCTGGGTTATGACACGCCTCCTAGAGAAACCAAGGATCAGCGCAAGAATCGATTGCAAAACATTCGCCGGTACTGGGTTGTTAGATGGTACAAGTACAAGAGCATCCCTACCTGGAAGTGGGCTATGCAGTTTGCCTTCAGTCCACCCTATCAGTATACTTCGGCCATGTGCAGTCAGTACACCGAAGAGAATCGCCACCTATGCTACCCAGTTCCACCGAAGCTTCCTCACCCCAACACTCTTAAGACACCAGATGATTATCCAGAAGAGCAAGAACGTCTGAGGATCGCTGCTGAACTCAAGAGACTGAAAGAAGAGAAGAAGGCAGCCAAGATGGCTGAAGCTGAAGCCCATGATGAAGGGCCAAGCACGAAGAAGAAGAAGAAGAAGATGAAGAAGAAATCTTCTTCTCCTCCCCATGCTACCACCGAAGATGAAGAGCATGTCAGGCTAGAGCAAGCTGCTCTAGAAGATTCAATTATGGAAGAATCAAATGCTGCTGACAACGAATCAGAATTCGAAGCAGATGATGAATCTGATGATCCTGCTCCCCCCAAGAAGCAAAGACTTCAGATCCCACTGAAGAAGAAGCCCGGAGAGAAACCGGATGCTAAGGGGCTTAAGTTTCAAGACCCGAAGGACAAATCTTCTGCTCGCCCCACCATTGATTTATCAAACTTGGTGGTTGCAAAGCCTTTGGCCTCCAAGCCACCGGCTGATGCCCTCAACACTGAGAGGCGATCTAAGCAGAAGCACGACCCCGCCAAGAAACAACCTGCAAAGGCTTCAGCATCATCGAAGCCCAAGCAGTCTGCTGCAACAAACCCTTCAGCGAAGCACAAGCTCACTGAAGAAGAATTGAGACAGAAAGACCTCGAAGAGGCACTTGAGCGAAACATTCTTGCCAAAAGCTCAGCTGAGAAAAAGAAGGCAGATGAGGATGCTGCCAGAAAGCAAAAGGAGTTGGACTCTGCCAGGTTGGTTGCAGAGAAGGCTGACACGAAGCGCAAGCTCGCCGAAGCCGCAAAGAATGAAGTAAAAGCTGCTGCTGAAGCTAAACAGCTGGCCGAGCATGAAGTTGAACGAAAGGCTACATTAGATGGCCTCAGGACAAAGAAAGCTGAGAAAGCTGCTAGGGCAAGTCAGAAGAAGCCCATAGTTGATATGACTCCCTCAGCTATTCCATCGAAGCAGAAAGGCATATCTCTGCCTGAAGCTCAAGCTGAAGCTGATCGTCAGAGTGACCATCAATTCCCTGACCCACGTGAAGGCGAACTCTGGGATCAGCTGGGCATCACTGAAGCCCTTTGGGAGAAGTGTGCAGCTGAAGATCCTGATGCTGTTGATCTTGGAGAAGTTTACATCTCTAGATCTATCGAAGCAATGATCACCACACTGATCAGTCAGCTGAAGGATCTGCATTCCACAGATAGGGCTGAAAACAGAAAGATTCATAACTATCAGAAGCGAGCTGAATCAGAACCTGATGAAGAATTCAAACAGCACGCCCTGAAGTTGCTTCAACAAGTGACGGATGTCAATTCCACCACCAAGAACAACATCAAAATCTTCAAAGGCAAAATCAAGGCCGCTGTGGATGATATGGTGAAGACCCATAATGCATTCATTATGGAAAGAGATTCGCGGAAACGCAAGGCTTCGCCCAAAGCTGAACGTGTTGTTGCTCCGGCACCATCTCCTAAGCCTGCTGCAACTAAGGCATCAGGTCCTTCACCCAAGAAGAGAACCACCAAGAAGCGCAAGGTTACTTTGGCCTCTGCCGCAGACATGGATACCAGTGATGAACAGCCACAGGAAACTCCTGAAGCTGCTCCCACTCCTACACCGAAGCCAAAGCCATCCAAGCCCACACCTAAGCCTTCAGCTCCACCCAACAAGACTCCCACACCTCCTCCTACCAGATCCACCCCCAAACAAACTCCATCACAAAGAGCTCCTACCCCAACTCCAACGCCTGCACGAAACCCCACACCCATACCACCCCGTGCTCCCACACCCATTCGTGCTCCTACCCCCGAACCACAAAGGATTCCCACTCCACCAGTTGCTCCCGCACCACCTCCATCACCTCCCTGTGAAGCTAATGCTCCATCACCAACCCACTCCAGAACTCATATATCCCGAGACTTTTCCTCTGCCAGGACAGTTCAAGATTCCGAAGCAAATGTGCCCCATACCGAAGCACATGACGACGAAGAAGAACAAGTCCAGATTCCGAATCTATCGCAAGAGCAAGCGCTTATAGTCGCTCAATCTGCTGGCCCTTCAAGAGCCAACCCAATTGCTCCTCTGCAAAGGATTCGCGCGCGTTCACGCCCCTGCCAAGATACCCAGCTTGACTCCAATTACCCTCGTGAAACTTTTCCCATATTCAAGGGTGCTGGTTATTCTTCAATGCATGGACCGGAATTCAACTTGGAACAGCATCAGAAGCGCCATCGTTTCTTTGGTGTCAGCCCATATGCTTCAAACCGCACCGCAGATGATATTCGCTTTTGGACTGCAGAACAACAAGTCTTATACACCAAAGTCTTCTGTCAGCAAGGAGTTCTGTTTAGGCACAAGTTTTTGGATATGCGAAGTCTCTCCACTGCCACTTGCTTTCAGAACGTCCTCGAAACTATTGAAAATCAGAATTTGACTCGGTTGTTTGCTTTGAGCACTCCCTTCAACTCTGAGCTTATCAAGCAATTCTATGCAACTCTCTATGTTTCTGGTGAAGCAAATGAACCCAGCTCATGGACGCTGGAATGGATGATACAAGGCAAAGTCTTCAGAATTTCCTCTGCCGAATTCATGGGAATTGTCAATATTCCAAGGCATTCTGGAGTTCAAGAAAAGATTCACTTAGAACTTGATCTGACTGAAGAAGAATTTGCTACTCTGTTGGACCCCGAAGTCACTGCAAGCTACATTCCTGAAAACATTCGCCCGAAGCACTTGAACTTCATTTCAAGGACTTGGTTTTACATCTTGTCGAACTCATTGATTCCTTTGAGTACTGCTTCGGAAGAATCGAACATTTATCCAGAGACAAGACATGCTATCATGAAGCTCACTCATGGTCTTCTCTTTGATTTTGAAGACTGTTTCATTCGGAACTTGGTTCATGCAGCAGAGCTACCATTCACACTGAAACCTTATGCTCCCTGGCTACAAGTTGTATGTAACTATGGTTGGAACGAAGACTTTGTGGCTCTCCATCATCCGAAGCTTTTCCTCCCACCAGTGCGTGATTCTTTGGAATTGCTGAGGAAACCCAATGATCCATTTGCCACATATGTTGGTGTACGCCATGAAGTCAATGAGCGAAACTTATCCAAGAAGTTCCAGAAAGACTGCCATCATTTTGAAGTTAACCTTCGATCGCAGCAAATGCTTGAAAACTACATTGAAGCCAATCAGCGCCAGATGCAATTTCTTGCTGATGAGATTAACAGAGTTGGCAACATTGCTCTCCTCAACAATCAGTTTCTACGTGTGCTCAAGCGTCATTCCTGGAAGGGGCTTCGGAAGTTCAACTCTGTCAAAGGCCTTCGTAAATATCGCATCTTCAAAGAGTATGAGCACCCCTAGCGAAACTTTTCCCGTGATGACACGGTGGACCGCCCGAATCAGAAGATCCCTCCCCTGCACAAGATTGATGAAGTATTCTTCGTCAACAAACCTGAACCCATCCGGCCCGATACCGTCTCTGAGAATGACTCCATTACCTCAAAGGACGACAACGGCCTCGACGACAGCGACCTCGACATCAACCTCATCACTCAGACACGCCACGAAGCTCTTCCTACGTCTTCTTCCGAAGAAGCATCCTCAGGCGATCAGTCTTCATCGGATGAGTCTTCGTCAAGCACAACTTCGTCGGGTTCTAAGGGTGCTGATGCCGCGCAATAGATCTCTCGAACCTTTTCTCAACCTTTTGTCCAATCATTGACAAAAAGGGGGAGAATGAGGGCATCGATGAGTTAGTTCTGCATCGGGGAAAGGGTTCTGCTATTTGCTTTTGCTTCGTTTGGTTAAGTTACAACAAACATTCCATTCCTTTCGATTGGGTTGTAACTTAAGTTTAACTTCGGTCATGCTACTCCTGTGCTACGCTTAAGTTTTAATAACCCCTTTTCTTGCAAGTATTGCTTCGTATCTTCTATCTTGCAGGTGGTTATTTTTTTCTAAGTCACAGGTCATTGGAAGTAATTACATACATTCCTGGATATATATCTTCAAATGCAATTGTATTCGCTAAGATATATGTTTTGCTCTCCACCGAAGAAAATTATCTCAAGCATTAACTTCGATTATATAAATCTTCGATGCTTGTATTCAGGGGGAGCCAAAAACTTCATATCTTAGAGTTTGTCCCATCACTTCACAAAAACTTCAATATCTTTTATCGATGCCTGTTTTGTCAACAATAGTCCAAAAAGGGGGAGATTGCAAGAGCAAAGTTTTGCCCCCGTGTGTTTTGGATATTGTTGGACAAGATAGTAGAGGAACTAACAATGTTTTCTAGTGTAAACAGTTGCATAGGTTCCTGAAGGACAAGCTAAGTGATAAAGCTTCAGGGAAGGTCTTCAAGTTATCAAAGCATAACCCACGGAGCGAAGCTTAATCACGAAGGTTGACCCCCAAAAATGATGGTGTCCTGAAGCTCTACTCATTGAAGGAAATGAAGAGGACGGCGCAAGACTTAGATGTTTTTGTGTAGTTCTTTTTCGGTTCTTTGAGTCATAGGACAAACCGTACTATCAAGAGGGGTATTTAGTTTGTGGACACCGAAGTCATTGAGAAATTGCTCAGATCAAATCCAAACCAAGTGAGAATCCTGAGCGAAGAAATCTCATGTGCACTGAGTTAAGTTTCGATAGCAAAGACTTCGTTCTTTGGCTACTGAAGCAGAACTAAGTCCGTGAGTCAGCTTTACTTGTTCCTCAAGTAAAGTTGCGCAGTAATGACAAATCCGACCGTTGTGGACACATGTCAAGCTGTCACCTCGGGTCAATTTGGTCATTCCGCACCTCGGGATCGCCAACTATATATACGCCGCCCCCTCCTCCATTTGCGGGTGGCTGCTCTGAGATCATTTCAAGAGAGATTGAAGAGAGCACCCCAAAAACGCCACCGAAGCAAAACCCAAAATCCAGAATACTGAAGCCTAAGTCCAATTGATCTGAGTAGATTTGAGATGACTTAGGTGAAAGCTTGCTAGCCTTTTTATCTAGGACAACTGCTATTCTCCTAGACGGTTAGAGTGTTGTTCTTCAGAGAGCGAAGAGTAATTTTCGCCTCGAACTCCAGTTTGTCAAAGGTTTCGGTGATTTCCTCAATAATCAACCACGAGTGAAGAACTGACCAAGCTCAAGGAGTTTGGTGCAGTGGAGCAACGGACGGAGAGAGATTTTCTCCAGGTGTTCAATCACCAGTCCCTCCAACCAGACGTAGCGCTTTGCAGAGCGTGAACTGGTCGAACAAACATCGCTGAGTCCCAGTTCGTTTTACTTCAAGCATTTACCTTTAGTATTGCATTTGCTTCACAGTTATGCTTCAATGTGTTTTGATTCACTGCATTTAGTTTCGCTTCCAGTTTCTCTTCGCTTTTCCGCACCTCTTATGCTTCACTTCAAAAGCTTCAGTCGAAAATTTTGACGTGATCATTCACCCCCTCCCCCTCTGATCACATACTTGGACTTTCAAACTGCGCCCAAGTGATGGTGTCGATGGGGTACGTCAGCAAGTAGTTGTCCCACCAAGCAGTGGCAGGACCCTCCAGCAAATGTGAGGCAAACCTCACTCTCTCTGCCTCAGTGCAGCCAACAGTCTCCATATTCCGGCCCACTGAACGAAGCCAGTCATCCGCCACTATGGGCTCAAGAGTGCTAGAGAACCTCTGAAGATTCAACCTCAGAAACCGTGCAAGCGTGTCCACCGGTGGTGGTGGTGGCGCATTGTTGTTGTTTCCCATGTTTTGAGTGAGCAACTGGATCAGCTGAGCTTGTCCTTGAATTAACTGCTGCATATAAGCTGGCACTCCGTTGTTGTTGTTCTCATTCCCCGTGGGATCACATCTCAGCGGCATCTGTTGGGTAAGAATAGGTAAGATTTAGACAGAAAGTATCTAGGGAAATATACTCCTACCCATATGCTTATGATGATCATGACAAGCATTATATATACAATACATATATCACCAATCAACTTCACCAATCAATATCACCATAGTATCAAACATATAATAATCATCAACCAATGCACTCATACGGAAAACCATCACATATCACACCATATAGTTTAAAATATCTTTTATAACTGATATAAGATCCTCATAACAACCACGAGTAACATAAGAGTATATCAAGCAACCTAGTATTGCCAGACCGAATAAGTCGACATGGTCAAATACACTAACACGATAACGGTAGAGCACTAATTCTCGACGAAATAATTCTTAATGCTGTCTTTGCTAAACAGCATGCGGTAATCGCGCCCGCTGATGCGGTTGCGCCTTTTGGGACTCGGATCCCTTTCTTCTGCTGAGGTGTCTACTTCTGGCACCTCTTCTGGTTCTTTAATTCCATTGGCCTTCATCTTCTCCTTCAGCCTTGTCATCTCTGCTTGCATCTCCAACTTCTCCTTCTTCAGCTTGTTGTTGTCCCTCTTGAGCCTGGTGTTCCTCTGCTGCAACTCAGTAATGGTGTAGAGGTCTGACTGAGTGCATTTCTCCAGGCAATGAATGTGCTTCTCCAGGCTTTGGATGATGTAGCTGGTTGTACCTGGCCAAATGGCCCCAGGCACATACCTGAACCTCTTTGGTATTATTTTCCCCGATGGGAGAACCTTGGCCATCTCTGCGTACACCGTACCCTTTAGTCGGGCGGAATACGTCTCCACAATGCGTCCAAGAGCTATGTGAGCGGCCATGCGCACACACCACTCCTTCTCCTGGGCATGCACCTCGAAGGACTCCGTGATCACCCGTTCTTCATTCTCCATGCTTCCAAGGATGAAAGTCTCCACTTGCCAGTAGTCATCAGCTCCCCTTGTCTCCACGATGTCCGGCTGAAAGACTGGCGCGTAGATGTTCAGGAAGTGGCAAATCCCCCTGAGCTCAGGTCCAAACGCCATAGCGCGGTATGAAATAGTGGTCATCTATAATCAAAGAGAGGTAAGGCCAGATTAGAACATGTATGAATACGAGATAAAGGAGGTAAGTAAGTACAAGACAGAGTGATATAAAGTAATATTTTTATTCCTATGGCTTTTCTAGTCTATTTTCTAGGGTCACGTCCTATAGTCAACACACTGCTCTGATACCATCTGTAGCGACCCAATTCACACAGAATTGAAGTCTCTGTGCTCAAGTGCCAGTCCCTGGATCGAACTCGCTGGCACACACAGTATTATAGATGTATATCAAAGTACAAGTGCATCATTATTACAACGTATGATCTAGAGTAAATAAATAACAAGTTGCATAGCTCAAGGCTAGCTTATTCAATATAAATATAGCGGAAACAAAAGCAAATAACGTCGAGTCCATCAACAGCCACATGCGAACATGCTGAGTGTAGACTCGCAACCCCTAACGCACCTTACTGATCGTATGAAAAACCTGCAACACCGAAGGATACAGCCCGACAACGGGTCAGTACATCTGATTTGTACGGCAAGTGGCACGGAAAAGTTTATATAAAGGACCTACAACTACATGCAAGGGAAGTCAAAGGAAAGGCTTAAGGTTTTGTTTTGCAGAAAGCCAATTTTCTCCTGAACTAAACTAGTCAAAATTTTAAGTTAAACTTACTAATTAAGAATGAACTGGGCACACCAGTTCCAACACCACACCCTTATTTAATCTTGCCCACTCAAATTATTATGGTGATTCATATGTCAAGATCCTCCAGTAACAATAATGTCTAGTAGCTCAAGGATGTCCATAACCGGGGACACGGCTAATCATGATTAGTTTTTACTCTGCAGAGGTTAGTACACTTTCCCCGCTGGACTCAACCCGAAGATTGAGACGAAGTCTTTCAGAAGAGGTCACCTACACCCAATGGCAAGCCAGTACCACCTATCACATCTACATTTGCTAGCTTTGCACGGGAGAGGCTTCCTACATCATACTCAACTAAGCCAGAGCCCATATGGCCAGCGGCTGTACATGTAAGCTCCTAGTCACCAAGTATGTCTGATCTTTTTGAGCCTGGACGGCGCCCGCTTACGTTCAGAGGGTAGCACCATGACGTACTGTCAACCACCAAACCAACCATTAGGGGTACAACCTGGTCTCGACCTTAGATAAGGAACGGGCCCCCAGGAAGCACTCCCTGCCCGTCCAGAGGTGATTTCTATTTATTAAACAGTTGCTACACAAGTTATTAAATAGCTCACAAGCACTCCATGAATTTACACAACCCAAACCACGTCTACAAAGCATAGCAATAAAGCAACAACACGGCTAGGTTGATCTACGGTAGACAAGTCAAGACATATGGCTATCCTAACTGGTTTTGCAGCAATAGAATAATAAACTACCTATCATGCAATAGGCTGATATTTCTTAACATAATTCATATAGAAAATATAGGTATGAGTATGGTCAAAGCATCACTTGCCTTCTTGCTGGTCCTGACGGTCACAATCCTCACAAAACGAGGCGGCACACTCCGGACAATCTATACGAGCAAACATAGCACCAATCAATCATATGTTCAATACAAATATGCTCAAACAATAATAAACATTCAAAGAACCATAGAAAAACTTTCCTAACCGTAGCTAAACTTAAATTACTTGTCAAAATAAAACTAACGCAAAAAGAAACGGTGCAAACGGGCGCACCGGTAAAAAGTTACGGCTACCGGAAGTTCAAATTTTGATCAGCTTGGGATCCAAATTTAAAAACTTCAAACCTCTGTAACACTTGGTGTAATGGCTAGGAAATTTCACCACGGTCGCAACGCAACTGGAATCTCCCAATTCCGAGTTACGGTTAAAAAGTACTCGCGAAAACGGTATCGGGGTGACACCGGGGGGTACCGGGGTGCTCCACTGTAAAAAGGACCCGGACGTAAATAAAAAATTTCTGAAAAAAACGATCGGGTCCTCGGGCGGTTTGGATCCAGATCTGAAACTTTTTTTTCTTTTAGAAAACGCGTTTGACTTTTTTTTCTAATCCTTTCTCTTCTCCACGCACACGGGCACAGCACGAAGGCCATGGTTCGGCCATGACCATGGCAGCACTTGGAGCAGCGGCTCCGGCTCGGGCTAGGCCGGCCGGGCGCGGCAGCGGCGCGGGGCGCGCGACGGGGCGGCGCCCGTGGCGGCGGCCGCGGCCAAGGTGGCCAGCCGGGCGAGCTCGCCGGCTCGCCGGCGGCGGCAGGCGGCGGCTGCGGGCCGGGGGCGGCGGCTAGGACGCGGGGACGGCTCCGGTGAGGCATGGGGACGGCGGCTCCGGGCAATACCTCGAAAAACGGTGAAAAAACGCAACTCCGGCGAACTTTCCTGCGAAGCTCCGGCGAGATTCCGGCGAAAATCCGGCGATGACGTCGTCGATGATGTCGGCGGCGGCGGGTCCCGCGGATTAGTTTAGGCTAACCCTAAAAGGCTAAGAGAAAATAAATTTAGCCCTAATCGGGGATATTTATAGCCAGCCCCTAATCCTCTTTTTTTTTTAAACCGAGATAAATACAAAATCGGTCTGCAAAAAAAAAAACCAGAACAGACCCATTAGGCCCAAAACAATATTAGAAAAATCACGGAAATTTATTTTAAAATTCCATCTTCGCCAATATTTTTAAAATAATAAAACTAATTTTTTTAAAATAATAATATTAAATAAAAATAAAAACTTTGCAACTTATTTTTAAATATTTTAAAATACTTTTCTGGCATTTTAAAAATACCGAAAACTCCAAAAATTGATTTAAAAACTTTTCCGGAGCATAAATAAATTCCAAAAATATTTTTAGAAAACATTTATAACTCCAAAGTAAAATTAAAAAGTCTCCCAAAAATATTTTAAACTATTTTCCAACCAATTAAAAATGGGGATAAGTCCTCTTATATCCTCTCCAACGAACTGCCATGTGCTGAAAAATGTTTAGAAATATTTTAAAACTCCAGAAAAATGCGGAAGCAGCATGAGATGCATATGATGATCTATTAACATCCGAATTTAGAAAATTGGGATGTTACAAAAATATCAAGAGCTCTAGCTTCATCACACTCTCCTTCAGCTATAATATCAAGAGACTTTTTACACCACTTAAAAAGACCATGGTAAAAATTCCCAGGCACAATTTTTATAGTATCCAAGTCATAATTCTCTTATGTGCTTAAGAAATTCTATCCCATGCCTTCTTCATATTCTCTCCATCCCTTTGATGGAAATCTAGAACTTTCGATTCCCTCAAAGCACCAAGTCCTAACATGCTTAACTAAATAAGAAGGACTACTAAAATCAAGGTAAATAATTTTTTTGTGGTTTTTGATAAAGGACACTAAGATAAAAACTTAAAGGTAAACTAACAAGACTAAAAATCAAAGGTAAAAGATAGTGTGCAACTCCCCTATCTTGAAGATTGGAGTCCCCGGCAACAGCGCCAGAAATTTTCTTGATGACTAACGAGGAAATACTTCTCGCCCTTCGTTGGTTACCCCAAGTGGAAGGTGAGATGTAGCGTAGCGACAAGTTTCCCTTGGTGAAGATACCGAGTTTGAGATCGACCAGTAGGACTCCAAGGTCGACAAGTAGGTGGTGAAGTGAACAATGGTGCCGTTCACAATCTAAGATTGCTTACTTCACCTGTACCTGCACACACAACAAGTAACTTTGCTCCCAACGAAGTTCCGAGAGGTTGTCAATCTCTCCGGCCTTGCTGTTTACAAAGGATCAATGCAACAGATAATAGGTAGGCATAATTGCGACTGGAAAGTAAAAGCAAGAATTAAATTGAGCGTGTAAAAAGTGATGAGAATATGGACCGGGGTCCCATGATGTTCACTAGTGATGTCTCTCTCCCAAAAGACGATAAAACTGATATGCAAGGTAAACAAATCACAGCTGGGCAATTGCCAGTATTACGGGCGCAAACCAATGCTAACTATGCTACAGAGAAAGGAAGAGGCTCAAAAGCATGGGAAGTACACCAAAATAAGTAGACCGAAATCCATCCGCATCTACTACTAATCATCCACCTTGAGATATCTATCCAGAACATCTTGCTGGTATTAAGTTGCGAGCCCCACCCAAAGTGTAAACCCAAAGCAACAGACAACCGCATTAAAATATCTTTGCGTAAAGTAAACAGTCTTTGCAACCGTGGTTACAATCAAGCATAACGCTCCCTCTTGGAGTCACTACCTACTACTTGGCCAAAGAAATAAACTTCAACGGAGAACATGCAAGAATTACTCAAGAACAAAAATATAAAAGATAAGAACCAAATATATTACTCAATCACAATATGAACATAATCTCATAATCCATCAGATCCCAGCAAACTCAGCATAGCAACAGCAGAAAGAATTACATATGTGCCTTGATCATGTAGGGCAGCTCACAAGGTCTAATCCATGAAGGACAAAGAGGGGAGGAGAACATAACATAGCTACTGATCATGGACCCATGGTCCAAGGTGGATTACTCACGGATCATCCGGGAAGCGTCCATGGTGGTGGAGAAGCTCCCGGAGGTCAATCCTCACTCCGGCAAGGTGCCAGGAAGAGGTCTGCTGGCGTTCCCGATCTTGGAAGCGCGGCGGCGGCGGAACAGAGGCGAGATCGCGAAAAAGGGTTCTGTCTTCGGACGTTTCCCATGACGGAGAATATATAGGCGAAGGGGGGCAGCCAGGGGGGCCACCATGGGTCCATGAGACCACCTGGCGCGGCCTTCCCTGAGGGCGCGCCACCAGGGCGCCTGGGCCCCTAGTGGTGGCCCTCTGGCCCCACCTTGGGTCTTCCGGAAGCTTCCGATGCGCTGATTTTTCATTGTATTTTCCCAGAATTTTTGGAGCATTTTTAATACGGGGGAAACCTAAAATAGAAAAACAGCAAAAAAACAGGAACTGGCACTGGGGTGCACTGAGTTAATAGGTTAGTCCAAATATGATCAAAAATGTATGAAAGTGTACGTAAAATATAGCAATATCACACAAAACATGCATGAAGCAAGCAAAAATTATAGATATGTTTGGGACGTATCAATATACCCAAGCTTAATTCCTTCTCGTCCTCGAGTAGGTAAATGATAACAAGCATAATTTCTATGGCGACATGCTAACAACCATATAAGAACTTTTAAGTAAAGCAATCAAGGTATGTAATTCAATTCAAGTCACAACAGGCAATAGTCTATATTAGCATTGAAACAAGCAAAAAAAGAACATAAAGGTGCAAGAGCTCTTGCTGTCCGTGACTCGAATGTCTCCAGATGGTGTTTGCGTGCAAGAAGTGGGAGATGGGAATACGAGAGAGAATATTTATTTGTTGAGAACTCAATCTACTAAAGTTTCAAACTTAGTCTTCTTTGGAATCTTATCTTGACTCGTCCCCAGACCACTAGCCAGGTACAAGTCAATTGGATCCACTCTCTTTCGATATTTTGAGCACTCATGCAATGGATGAGCGTAAGCACGAGAGTTCACACTTAGGATGGCAAAGAGAGAGATACGGTGGAGGAAGAAGACAAAAAGGGTGTGAAAGGCTCACATCAATGAGGACAATCATAGGTGAGAGAAATCCAAATGATAGATATGATGTGAGGAGTAGGGATTTCCATGCACCAGATGCACATATGAGCTATGAAAAGCTCTCCAATGGAACTAGTGAGGTTGCATCCAACTTGCTCGCTCAAGAAGCCCTAGAGCTCGTTTGAGGAAGCTCATCCTTGGAATATGCAAGCCAAGTTCTATAGTGTGAAGGTCCCCACATAGCTATATGCATAAATGATCATCTCTATCGAGTACAAGATATAGAGGGAGTACAAGTGTGGATCTTTCAAAAGGAATAGTAGTGTTTACCCCTTCTCTCTTTTTATTTCTTTTTTCTCCTTTTTCATTTTTTTTGTATTTTTTTGGTGGCCTCAATGGCTCTTTCTATTTAACTCTCATTTGTCCTCTTTGGGATCTTTTAAAATTTTCCACTTCAGGATCTTTTCCTCACTTAAGGGCAACACTCTATTTTACAAGAAGTATAGAAGATCTTTCACGCTTTACAAGGTACTCAACATAAAGAAGATGTAGCTATCATGATGTATGCAAATGTATGCCTCTGCCAGTGTAGCAGGAACATGTATGACATGAAGATCAAGTCATGAGAAGGTGGATGTTGCATGGCAATATATCTCAGAAAGGCTATGGAAATGCCTTGATAGGTAGGTATGGTGGTTGTTTTGAGGAAAGATATAAGGAGGTTTATGATGACAGAGTGTATCATGCCAAGGGTTTGGATGCACCGGTGAGGTGGGCGCCAACTCTCAGTGTGAGAAGAGGGCAATGCACAGTACTGAAGAGGCTAGAAAATATGAGGTGGAAGTGTCAACTTTCTATACTTACATTAGTCTGAAGAACTCATGCACTTATTATCGGTAACTCTCAATCTAATAAGGAGGTTCATAAAGAGACAAGTACCCCGAGTAGGAGTGTATGGGGGTTTGGTTATCCTTGCACATACTCGACTCATGGTACGTGAGGGTACTCTAGTATCCGATCCCTCCAAAGATTAGTGATCCATCTAGTAGCTAGAGTTCTCAACTAGTTTTGTAGTTTTTGAAAATAAACACAGATTTCCCAAAATACGACACCTATCACTAATAGGCTAGAGCTCTTGACACAAAAAGTTCAAACATTACTCACAACAATACCTCAAAACTATTGCAAGTTACTACTAAAATGGAATAGCAACCTCAATTACCTACTTAAAGACAAGACACAACTCAGTGCAACAACCAACTCTCTTAACAAGATAAACATGAAAACTAAAGAGAGTTCCAGCAACAAATTAAACTAAGGCTCTTGAAAAAGATAAAGCATGAAAACTAAGAGCTAAACATGGCAGCATCTACGAAAAGATAAAGAACACACAACAAAAGAGAGGTAAGCATGAAATCCTATAATGTGTTCTAGTTTGAAGTGGAGCGTGTTTCTCTCCCACACAAAGTAAGTTGGGTTCTAACTTGTTGTGAACATCAAACAAAGCTAAAGAAAACTAAAAAGTAAACCTAAGAGCGAGACGCTCCAAGCATAGCACATAATGCATGAAGTGATAAAAATATAGTGAGACGAAGGACGAACTGATGATTATTGATGGAGAAGGGGATGCATGGGGGCATCCCCATGCTTGAGCGTTTGACACTCCCGAATCTTCTTTCATCATCTTCCCTCGCACACTTGAAAACTCCCTTCATACATAACTAGTCATTAGCTGATTAGAGAGGTTAGAAACCTTAATAAAACAATTTGCCTCTACTGGAAATAAAGATTTTCTTGAAGGGCTACTGTTTCTCAAGATTGCCAAAAAGTTTTAGCAAAGAAAAAGATAGTGCAAGTCTTGCAAAAGTAAGGAAAGGCAGAATGTGGCAGAATCTGTCAAAAATAGAACAGCAAGTAGTAAATAAATTTTTAGGGGTACTTCTGCAACTCAAATCAAAAAACTCAGAACAGACGCTCGAAATAAAATTGTATGGAGCACGCTGCCAAAAAAATCATATCAAAAAGATGCTCTGGTGATTTTAGGCGAATTTTTCCGTCCAAGGGTAGAATGTCTTTTCAAGACAGTATGTCACAACTTTTGTAATTTCTTGCAATCGGAGGCTAAACTTGGCAGAAAGCTTGAAAATAAAGATACAATGATGTTGCTACAGTAGTAAAAACCATCAAGACCACTAAAAACATAAGTAAAAACATCTTGGGTTTCCTCCCAACAAGTGCTTTCTTTTACGCCTTTAAGCTAGGAAATAAGCAAAAAGAAGAATCAAAGGTCCCCGAGGTCATCGGAGTCATAAAAACCTTCAAATTGATTTTCAACAAGTTCATTCTTCTTTTTCCTAGGGAAGAGGTACTTACCTTTCGCTTTTCCACGTAAGAGTATGTGCCCCTTACCAATATCAATGAAGCCTTTCATAGCTCGGAGGAAATCCCTTCCAAGCACGATATTACTTTGGTTTGGCTCCATGACGAAGAAATCCATCGTTGCAACCCTTTTAAGGAATGTAACTTGGACTTCTTTTACCTTTTCCTTAATCTCTGAAATATCCCCATTAGCATGTTCATGATAAGATGACAAATTATCCATGTTTAGTTTCAAAGAATCATAAACTATTTTTGGCATTGTAGAAACCATGGACCCAATATCACAAAAAGCAAGGAAGTCTTGGTTAGAGATGCTAATCCTAACAAAGGGCTCCCAATCATCTTCTATCTCCAACATTTCTTTCTTGTTGTAGTTAAGTTCCTCTACCTTCCTCAAGTCTAGAGCATCCATCCTCTTTTCAATAGTATCAAGTCTATCTATAATAGTATCAAAAAAAGTCCTCTATGAAGTTCAGTCAACCATTTGAGTCAATTTTTAGTAAATAGTAAGACTTCGGATCGCACCATTCATAATGTTGCATCTCAATACTTTGCATCTTTTTCCCACTGTTGGCTCAGAAATTAGCCTTGGTTTCACCGGAATTCGTTTATTTCGTTCATTAATTCATTCTGATAGCTACGTAGAGGTCTTTCCTTACGACTCCCGTGCTTAATACGAAAAGCGGTTCTTGTGTGAAAAGTTCCAACTGAATATCTCCTTATTTTATGATTTTTCTTACGATAGGAATATTCCCTTGATCAGCTAACCTGGCCCAAGCATAACAATAGTGCATTTCCCCTTGATGGTACGATTTACATATCTTCTACCTCTGCTACTTCTGTTCAGGAAGGTTAGTTTAGGCACTCCATCCCTGAGGGTTGATGCTACGATCATAAACAAAATAACTAGACAGACCATGCAAAATATCAAGAGCTCTAGCTTCATCACACTCTAAAAAGTCTCCTTCAGCTATAATATCAAGAGAGTGTTTACACCACTTAAAAAGACCATGGTAAAAATTCCTAAGCAGAATTGTTATAGGTATCCAAGGCATAATTCTCCTATGTGCTTCAGAAATTTTGTCGCATGCCTTCTTCATATTCTCTCCATCCCTTTGATGGACATATAGAACTTCCAATTCCCTCAAAGAACCAAGTCCTAACATGCTTAACTAAACAAGAAGGACTACTAAAAGCAAGGTAAATAATTTTTTATGGTTTTTCATAAAGGACACTAAGATAAAAACTAAAAGGTAAACTAACAAGTCTAAAAAGCAAAGGTAAAATATAGTGTGCAGCTCCCCTATCTTGAAGATTGGATTCCCCGGCAACGGCGCCAGAAATTTGCTTGATGACAAACGAGGAAATACTTCTCGCCCTTCGTTGGTTACCCCAAGTGGAAGGTGAGATGTAGCGTAGTGGCAAGTTTCCCTTGGTGAAGATACCAAGGTTGACAAGTAGGTGGTGAAGTAAACAATGGTGTCGTTCACAATCTAAGATTGCTTACTCACCTGGACCTGCACACACAATAAGTAACTTTTCTCCCAACGAAGTTCAGAGAGGTTGTCAATCTCTCCGGCCTTGCTGTTTACAAAGGATCAATGCAACAAATAAAAGGTAGTGATAATTGCGACTGGAAAGTAAAAGCAAGAAATAAATTGAGAGTGTAAACAGTGATGAGAATATGAACCGGGGTCCCATGATGTTCACTAGTGATGTCTCTCTCACAAAAGATGATAAAACTGCTATGCAAGGTAAACAAATCAAAGCCGGGCAATTGACAGTATTACGGGCGCAAACCAATGCTAACTATACTACAAAAAAAGGAAGAGGCTCAAAAGCATGGGCAGTACGCCAAAATAAGTAGACCGGAATCCATCTGCATCTACTACTAATCATCCACCTTGAGATATCTATCCAAAACATCTCGCTGGTATTAAGTTGCGAGCCCCACCCAAAGTGTAAACCCAAAGCAATAGACAATTGCATTAAAAGAACTTTGTGTAAAGTAAATAATCCTTGCAACCGCGGTTAAAAGCACCGTTGTTTTCCCCCTTGCGGCAACAACACATCCCCTAGACTGATGTTTCTATCACTCAAGCTAGTCATCAGGGGGCTTGAACCCACAATCAAGCATAACGCTGCCTCTTGGAGTCACTACCTACTACTTGGCCAAAGCACTAAACAGCAACGGAGAACATGCAAGAATTACTCAAGAATAAAAATATAAAAGATAAGAACCAAATGTATTAGTCAATCATGATCTGAACATAGTCTCATAATCCATCAGATCCCAACAAACTCAACATAGCAACAGCATAAAGAATTACATATGTGCCTTGATCATGTAGGGCGGTTCACAAGGTCTAATCCATGAAGAACAAAGCGGGGAGGAGAACATCACATAGCTACTGATCATGGACCCATGGTCCAAGGTGTACTACTCACAGATCATCCGGGAAGCGTCTATGGTGGTGGAGATGCTCTCGGAGGTCAATCCTCCTTCCGGCAGGGTGCCGGGAAGAGGTCTGCTGGCGCTCCCGATCTTGGAAGCGCGGCGGCGGCTGAAGAGAGTCGAGATCGCGAAAAAGGGTTCTCTCTTCGGAGGTTTCCTGTGATGGAGAATATATAGGCGAAGGGGGGAAGCCGGGGGGCCACCAGGGGTCCAAGCGACCACCTGGAGCGGCCACCCCTTAGGGCGCGCCACCAGGGCGCCTGCGCCCCTGGTGGTGGCCCTCTGGCCCCACCTTGGCTCTTCCGGAAGCTTCCAATGCGCTCATTTTTATTGTATTTCCCCGGATTTTTTGGAGCATTTTTAATACGGGGGAAACCTAAAATAGAGAAACAACAGAAAGCACGAACTGGCACTGGGGTGCACCGAGTTAATAGGTTAGTCCAAATATGATTAAAAGTGTATGAAAGTGCAAGCATAAATTATAGATACGTTTGGGACGTATCATGCGCCAGCGCTCGGGATGGAGCCAATAGGCCATGGGCACGAGCTGGGCGCATTGGCCGGCGCGTGCGCATGCACATCTCACAGCGAAGGAACGGCCATGGCATACTACTGGACGACGGGGACCACCAAACAAAAACAGAGCACAAAGGCAGCGCCTCGAACCTGACAGCTACGGGATGCAATGGAACCACGACGAGGGGGGAACACTGGACGTGCCTAGCACGCCATACACACGGCCTGGACGTGCTGCACCAGCACAAGACGTGCGGGACTCACATCCAAAATCTATCCATCGACGAACGGAGCATGGCGCGGACATGAACAGATTGGGCGCAGCGAGGCAAGGGGGGGCGATGGACGGGGGAAGGACGGGAGGCTCACAAGGGGGAGGCTTGGCGTCGTTGATCGGGTTCGGGAGGCAGCAGGCTCGACGGCGAAGATGACGATGTGGCTCGAGAAGGACGTCGAGAACTTGGGCGACGAGGCAGGGTGCGGGGACAGCGCGAACATCCACGGCACGGCCACGATGAAGATGACGAAGACGCGCTCGGGTCGAAGACAACGATCGATCATGAGCTTCCCGAGCTTGGTCTCGGTAATGGCAAGCAAAAACATGGGAAAACTTCAGAGGAGGGTGGAAGAAGAAGAGGGGAAAGGGAGGATGGCGGCGGGGAGAGGGAGAAGGGGAGGCCTAGGGTTCGCAGGGGTGAGATAGGGGCTTGTAAGAGCAAAGTTTTGCCCCCGTGTGTTTTGGATATGGTTGGACAAGACAGTAGAGGAACTAACAATGTTTTCTAGTATAAACAGTTGAATAGGTTCCTGAAGGACAAGGTAGGTGATAAAGCTTCAGGGAAGCTTAATCACGGAGGATGACCCCCAAAAATGAAGTTGTCCTGAAGCCCAACTCATTGAAGGAAATGAAGAATACGGCGCAAGACTTAGATGTTTTTGTGTAGTTCTTTTTCAGTTCTTTGAGTCATAGGACAAACCGTATTATCAAGAGGGTTCCTTAGTTTGTGGACACCGAAGTTATTGAGAAAATGCTCAGATCAAATCCACACCAAGTGAGAAGCCAGAGCGAAGAAATCTCATGTGCACTAAGTTAAGCTTCAGTAGCAAAGACTTCGTTCTTTGGCTTCTGGAGCAGAACTAAGTCCGTGAGTCAGCTTTACTTGTTCTGCAAGTAAAGTTGCGCAGTGATTAAAAATCCGACCGTTGTGGACACGTGTCAATCTGTCACTTCGGGTCAATTTGGTCATTCCGCACCTCGGGATCGCCAACTATAAATACGCCGCCCCGTCCTCCATTTGCGTGTGGCTGCTCTAAGAATATTCCTAAGAGAGACTGAAGAGAGCACCCCAAGAAAACCACCGAAGCAAAACCAAAAACGTGGAATACTGAAGCCTAAGTCCCATTGATCTGAGTAGATTCGAGATGAATTAGGTGAAAACTTACTAGCCTTTTTATCTTGGAGAACTGCAATTCTCCTAGACGGTTAGAGTGTTGTTCTTCAGAGAGCGAAGAGTAATTGTTGCCTCGAAGTCCAGTTTGTCAAAGGTTTCTGTGATTTCCTCAATAATCAACCAGAGTGAAGAACTGACCAAGATCAAGGAGTTTGGGGAAGTGGAGCATCGGACGGAGAGAGATTTCTCCAGGTGTTCAATCACCAGTCCCTCCAACCAGACGTAGCGCTTTGCAGAGCGTGAACTGGTCGAACAAACATCGCCGAGTCTCAGTTCACTTTACTTCAAGCACTTACCTCCTGTATTGCATTTGCTTCGCAGTTATGCTTCAATGTGTTTTGATTCACTGCATTTAGTTTCTTTTCCAGTTTTACTTCGCTATTCCTCTTTAGTTATGCTTCACTTCATAGTTTAATGCGAAAATTTGAAGTGATCATTCACCCCCTCCCCCTCTGATCACATACTTGGACTTTCAATTGGTATCGGAGCTAGTCACTCCCTACACTCTGTGTGTTTTGGATTAACCTCCTGGAGTGTTTTCAAGTATGTCTTTCGCAGCTATTCGCTCCGGCAAACCTATTCGTGTTTTCAATGGGAAGGACTACCCGTACTGGAAGGAAATAATGAAGAGAAATATCATGGCTATCAATTCTGTTGCCTGTCAAGTTGTCTTGTATGGAGTCATAGTCGCCGATGAGAAGGCTATCACTCCTGAAGAAGCAAAATTGATTGATCTTGATTCTGAAGTTTGGGTATTTATCACCAATCATCTGACACCAGAAAAGTATCATGAAGTGAAGAATATCCCCTCTTCCAAAGGAGTCTGGGACTATCTGGAAAAGATTGGTGAAGGTGTTTCTACCCAGAAGGATGCCAGAATTGACACACTCCGAAGCAAATTCTATCGATTCAAGAGAAACGAGGGTGAAAAAGTCAGCTCCATTTACAGCAGACTCACTGCTCTTGCTAATGAGTTGATTTCCCTCGGTGATGATGACATTACTCCTCACTCCGTTGTAAGAACTTTTCTTCGCTCATTGGATGATTCGTTTGATCACATTGTGCTGATGATCAAGGAAAGGACTGATTTCAGACGTCTTGTTGCCGCTGATATTCTTGAGAGACTCAATACCTTTGAAATGGAAGAAGATGAGAAACGTGATATTAATGTATCTCGAAGAAGATCACATGCTTTGAAAGAAAAAGCTTCGCATCATTCTTCACCCGAAGTCAGTTCTGCTTCAGGTGTCGAATCAGATGATCCTGCCAGCATTGGGAAAGATTTAGCATTGATCATGAGACGCTTCAACCGCTTCCAAAGAAAAGGTTTTTCTTCACCCAAAAAGAGTTATTCTTCAAGGAGCTCAAGTCACTCATCTCACCGCTCATTCTCAAGAAGCTCTCCATCGAAGGACAACTGCTGCTACAAGTGCAAGAAACCAGGTCACTACATTGCTGATTGCCCTTTGTGGGAAGCTGAGAACAAATCGAAGCATTCGCTCAGAGACTCCTCAAAAAAGTCCCACAGATCTTCCAGAAGCTATGAGTCCAAGAGACATGATTCCATTTCGAGAAGAGAAAAGAAGAAAGATTCTGATGATGACAAGAGGAAGAAGTATCATAAGAAGCGTGAGGGTTCTTCATCGAAGACTCACTCGTCTCGGCGAAGCAGCTCTCACCGCGCCAAGGCCTATCTGGGAAAGGAGATGAACTCTGAAGACCAAGCCTCTGGGTCCGAAGCTGAATCAGGCTCAAGGTCTGGGTCTGGGTCCGAATCAGATGGTGTTGCTAGTTTGGCATTCGCTTCAGCAGATGCTTCAACCAAAGCTTCGAGCTCATTCTTCACCAACAACAGTAGTGAAGATGAAACTCCTGCATATTGCTTCATGGCCAAGGCAAGGTATCTTCATCCAAATCTAACTATGATACTTCTGATTGTTCCTCATATGATAGTGATTCGAAGAGTTGCTATGCTAAACTTGCTAAAATTGCTTCAATCCAACAACATGAACTTGATTCGCTAAGAAAAACCATTAAGAAATCAGAGACTCTGTTGATCGATGAGATAGAGAAAGGTCAAACTTTAACTAATGAGCATGCAGCTCTGATGGAAAGGTTCAAAGAATTATCCTCTCGGCATGATCTTCTTTCAGTTGATTATGAGAAGCTCACCTATGAATTTATTCAGAGGAAAATGGCTCTCGAAAGACTGAAAGAGTCTCATGAAGAGTTGGAAAATGTCAATCTCTCTCTCATGGCTCAACAAGGTTCTGAAGAAAATCATAAAACTGATTCACCTTGCTTAACTTGTTGTAACACCCTCAGTTGCTTGTAACAGTAACCATCCTTACTGTTGATCATCACTGTTGAGTTATCACTGTTGATCCCCAGACCCTGTTTAAACTTTATGATGCTAATGATCAGAACCTTGATGTGGGTGATCAACACCCCATGCACCATGTACTTGAGCCCTTGGAATAAAAACCTGAAAGTCAAAACCCTTAAAACCCCTTTTGGTGGATAATAAAAACTTGGTGGAAATTAAACCTTACTCAAAAATCATGAAACCATTTTTGTAAATTGCCTAAAATCATTATAATCATGTTGGACCAACTTTGGTAATTTTTGGAGTTATGAAAAATCCCAAACAATTATAACAGTAGCTTGTAAGGTCCTTTTTAATCATAAAATATTTAAAAGAAATACCCATTGAGTTTTAAAATGCACCAAACCTTTTGTGTCACCTACATGTGACATACACCTAATTTAGAAACCACTGGCACCTTTTATAAAAATGTTTTAGCATTTAAATTAATTGTTTCTAGCAGTAACAGTAAATTAAAAAGGCAAATAAAGGAAAATGGTAATACCTCGCCCTGGGCAATGGCCCACCCCGGCCCACTCCTCTCTCTCCTTCCTCCTCCCGCACTGGCGCCATACCGCCGCCGTGGCCGCCGCTGCCAAGCTGGCCCCGCCCTCCTCACCTGCTCCCCTGTCCCCTAGTCGTCCTGGAGACGATAAGGACGCCTCCCCGCGATGCGTGGATCTCACCTGCCCCTTTTCCCCTTCCCCTACATCTCGCACTCGTCAGGGCAAAACTGGCCGGCACAGCCATGGCCACGGGCTCGTGAACACCCGCGGCCACACTGCCCCCCAGCCCCAACCAGACTGTCCCCGAGCCCCGCCGTCGACGTCCTCGTCTCTGGACAGAAGAAGACGAGCCATGGAACTCTACAGCAAGCACACCGTCATCGTCTTCCTCCTCCAGCCAACGAGATCGCCGTGAGATTGCCGCCGCCTCAGACCTCCAACGAGCAGCCTGCCAGCCCCTACGCCCTCTGGGTGAGCACCGCTACCTCCCTCATGTGCTCGCGCTCGCCCGATTATCCCGTAGCCTTTTCCCCCTTCTCGCATGTTCTGGCTTCCGCCATTGTTGGCGTAGCCGAACTCCCAAGCCACTCCAGCCCACGCCTTTGGCACCCCTAAGTTCCTGGTGGCCCGTATGCTCAGTTTGGCGCGATAAAACAGACGAATTCATCGCGAGGAGCAGGACGCCATTGGAGCCCGACGCCCGTTTCCGCCATTGTTAACCTTGAGCTCGCCTCTGTCCACCTCACGCCCCCGCACGGCCACCGTTCGACTAGCGGCGCTCCGCTGGTTCGAACGAGCCCAAGGCCAGCCCCTCCCGTGCCTTGAGTCGGCCGCTAGGTCCACCTCGTCGGCGTGCTGTCGCCGACGAGACGCCGGTGAGCCCTCCGTGCCACTGACCTGCGGGCCAATGTCGTCAGTAGGGTCATTAGCCCCTAATCCCTGCCCTGTAGGCCACTGCTAGTGGGCCTGCCCCCTTAATCCCACGGTTAAAAGTTAACCAGAATATTAAACCCCCCCCAGACACTGACATGTGGGCCCTGGCCATTTAAGTTAATTAAATAAGTTTAGTTAACACTAGAGTCACTGACCACTGGGCCCCCCTTGTCAGATTTTAATTATTTAAAAGATTTAAATAAATTCCAGTGACTTACATGTGGGCCCAGAGGCTATTTTGATTTATTAAAATGTTTTATAAATAAACAGAGGCTGACATGTGGGTCCCACATGTCAGGCACTGTTTTGGATAATGTTCTGGATAATGTTGAATAAATAATAAAAGAAATTCAGAAAATCATTTAAATGATTTAAAACTTGGAAATTCAATAACTTTTAAACCGTAACTCAGATTCAAAAACTTTATACATGAAAATTGATCAGAAAAATATAACGAATACAAATAGGCTATCCGTATGTCTATCCCACCCCTCTAACACAACGAACATCGAACCGTCCCCCTTCGGACCGTTTGTCTGATAAACTGTCCGGTACTGTTAGAGTACCCGGATGAATTTATTCCGAACAGGGATGTTTCTCGGAATAGATCAACTAGCACGGATACACCCCCCTTATGTTTGTCCGGTACCCACGACACCTCCGGCTTGATCCTTCCCCCTCCGGTCACCCTGTCCGGTAATCATCCGGAGCCGGTAGTTCATCCTCAGATGAATTTCCGTTCCGAGCAACGTGCCTTGGACTGCGTTAGAACACCGTTAACTTTTAATCTGCCATGTCATGCCTCTGTTTGTATATGCTTGCTGTGTATTTACTGTTTCTTCCCCCCTTAATCTCCGGTAGACCCCGCTGCTGCCTCGACTACACCGCTGTTGAGTACGACTACTTCGTCGACGACCCTACCCCTACCGTCGAGCTTCCAGGCAAGCAGAGCCATTCTCTTCCCCAGATATCGCCTATCTTTCCGTACATTTATTGCACTAGGCATTGTTACTGCTGCTGCTACGTTGTTTACCTATTCAATTGCATAACCTGTCATTGTCGCCCCTTGATGTGCCTTCCTTATCCTATGCTTCCTATAAATATATATATGTTATTCAGCAGTGAGCCCTGTGCATTGTTAGCTAGGATTAGATAGAGGGCCATGGTCACTCAAGGGAGTGAACGCGGATACAAATATTATAACTGCACAGGTACGGTACAATGCAGACACCGCCTCAGGCCCCCTAGCTCGGCTCTTCCGAGCCACCATCAAGTGTGAGCTATCAAGGAGTAATCCTTGTACTCCACTCGTTGCTGACTCTGTATAGCCGCTCTAGGTACCTGAGCAACGGTTGTCCTTCAGGTGAGAAGTCGGGCGACCCAACGGTGCCCGAGAGAGATATTGCGACGGGACGACAGGGAGGGTACGACCAGTGTACCGGTGTGCTTGGCCCCTGATCGTTGGCCGCGAGAGTTACCAAACTACGAAAGTCGAGCTCCTCCAGGAGCACACGCGAGACAAGGTAAGGAGACGGTTCACCTTGTTGGTAACCTCAGTGACTTGGTGGGACGACGGGGCAGGCACCGATGTACTGGTGGTCCTGGCTGCTATCATTGTCCGCGGGTCAGTTAAGTCGAGGCAACGATAACGGTTGTCACGCAGGTTAATTAAAATGCTAAATGGTTCAGTGAATGTCTTGAGTTGGCTATATGCCATGTACGCACTACCTACCCGTGGGAATTACGACTTATGGGCTCCTCTGCTTCGTAGTGTCGTCCGAGGACTCTTTAGACGTCAGCAGTACTGCGGGCTGATTGCCAGGAAGTGGGGTGGTCTTATTTGCTCGCACGGTGGTGTCTTATTTGGATTTGCTTTAACTTCACCGGCCAGCCACGCACCGTGCAGGAGTACGTTCGGGTTGGGGTCCAAGGCTCGGCGTACTTAGGATTTAGACCGGCGGATGGCCTCTCTGTTGAGTTTGAAAGATGGGCTATGAAGTGTTGGATAGCCTCGGTGGAGCGTTCCCCTAACAAGGTTCCCGCCACCCTGGAGATCCGTGCGTGTAGCGTAACACAAGTGCACCCCTGCAGGGAAGATTAATCTATTCGAATAGCCGTGTCCACGGTAACAGGACGCTTTATGCTGAAGCTGGATCTTACCACTACAAACTATTAATATTAAACTGTATGGTTCCGGGTTTTTCTTCCTCGCGGAGATGTCGAGGAGGTGAACTCGGAGGCATCGCTAATTATTACAACTTATTATTATACAAGGCTGCAGAAACTTCTGCTGCATTGTTACTTTATGCTTTATATAAACTGTTGGCTGATTCTTACCTCATGCTGCAAGACATCGTCGGAAGATGCTAGTCTTCGATAGGCCTAGCTTCTTACCCGTGCTCTGGATTTCTGTCTTTCAGTCCACTATATACAGCCTCTTCTTTCCGTTGATACAATGCATAATGCTTAGTAGCGGACGTAAGACTCGCTGGTATGCTAGATACTCACCTTTGCTTTATTTCCCCTTTTTCGCCTTTCCTGATCGGCCGTTGCAGTCGACGTTGGAGCCCAGGAGCAGGAGTACCCCGTAGGCGCCTACTACGACGTCGAGTTCCCCGTTGACCAGGAGTAGTTCGGTGGATCCCAGGCAGGAGGCCTCGCCTTTTCGTTCTGTATCTCTGATGTGATTTGTGCTAGCCTTCTTAAGGCAAAACTTGACTAACTATGTCTATACTCAGATATTATGGCTTGTATGACTTATGTATTCGGGTCCGAGTGACCCCCCTCTATTGTAATATATATTTGTTTATCCTTTTGTGTTTAGTGTTTTGCTGTGATATTCTCACCGTGGCACCCTAATCTCAGCCGTGTACCCTGCGTGTATGATTACTGTACACGGATTGATTTTGGGGGCGTCACACTTGTCTGGAACGAAGCAAAACTGATTCCAAAGGCAAAGCTCCTATTATTATTGATGATACTAATGCCTCAGATGAGGAAAACTCTGCTGTTACCGAGGAACTCCTCAGGTTGAAAAACTTATTTGAAACAGGCATGTACAAAAGTGTGCAAGGTCACCAGTATCTTTGTGATATCCTGAGGAAGGCTCTCCTTCACAGGAATCCCAGGAATGAGGGTGTTGGTTTCGAGAGAAAGATAAACCCTGATGGCACCTATTGGGAACCTGAGCAGTATCCTAAGAATGTTTGGGTCCTAGTGAAGGAGAAACCTATTGACATTGCTAACCTTTCAGGTTTCCACTGCAAAATGAACAAAGTCATTGTGGATGAATCACTTGATTCAGACTACAAACTCAGTAAAGATGAACAGGGAAAGGTTAAAGCTGAGTATGTTGGCACTCCTCCTAAGAATGGCTTCTATAAGAGGCAAATATAGGTGCAGAAAGCACTTGTGGAAAAACTGCCTGCTAACATACTATGCAGGGAAAGCCTTCAGTACCACCGAATCATTTCTATTCTCTAGAGACGAGAAATGGTTCACTGGTGCCCGAATCAAATGTTCCGCAGAAGCAATACTATCGCACTGGTCGTCATACTTATCGTCCTCATGATAACCATAATAAGATTGCATATGCTCATTCTTATCCTAACAATTCGCAGAGGACTTACATTTATGGTGTACTTGATGGTCCACCGAAGCAATATAATCCTGTTCGTTTTAATATTGCTTCATCCAGTGCTTCAACCTCTTCTCAGTCACCTGCTCGTTTGTGGGTGGTTAAGAAGAACTAATTCTTCTGCAGGGCTATGTCTCCGGTGGATCCGAATGGGTCATGGATAGTGGTTGCACAAATCATATGACCGGAGACAAGGAGTTATTCACCAAAGAAAAACTATCTCAATCTTCTCAGAAATACATTACCTTCGGTGATAACAACAAGGGTAAAGTTTTAGGTTTGGGTAAGGTTGCATATCGAAAGATAAGCACATTGACAAGGTTATGCTAGTCCAATCTCTTGGATATAATCTTATGTCTACTTCGAAGTTATGTGATATGGGTATGCTTGTTCTATTTTCTGCTTCGCGTTGTGTTCTCTTTTCACAGGATGACTATACGTATGTCTTCGAAGGTTACCGAAAAGGATATTTATACCTTGTTGATTTTTCTTCGGGCCCTACCGTATCCACATGTCTAATTGCAAAAGCTTCATTTGGTTGGTTATGGCATCGAAGACTTGGTCATGCAGGGATGAGAAATCTTCATAATCTAGTGAAGAAGAAGCATGTTATTGGCCTTAGCGAAGTAAAATTCGATAAGGATCGTCTCTACAGTGCTTGTGAAGCTGGTAAAATTACAAAGAAACATCATTTAGCGAAGTCTATCATGACTACTACTCGTCCTCTTGAATTGCTTCATATGGATCTTTTCGGTCCTAAAAATTATGCAAGTCTGGGAGGAAACAAATATGGTCTTGTTATTGTTGATGATTTTTCTCGATATACTTGGGTTTTCTTTCTGGATGACAAGAGCAAAGTTGTTGAAATCTTCAAGTCATTCGCTAAGAGAGCTCAAACAGAATATGAATTATCTCTGAAGCATATCCGAAGTAATAATGGAACTGAATTCAAAAATACTCATATTGAAGATTTTCTTGATGATCATGGCTTTACTCATGAGTTCTCTGCTGCTTATACACCTCAACAGAATGGTGCTGTTGAAAGGAAGAATAGAACTCTTATTGAAATGGCCAGAACTATGCTTGCTGAACACAAGACACCTATCAGGTTCTGGGCCGAAGCTATTAACACTGCATGTCACATCATCAACAAGGTTTACCTTCACAAATTTCTGAAGAAAACTTCCCATGAGATTATCACTGGTAACGAACCAAATGTTTCGTATCTTAGGGTATTTGGTTCTCCTTGCTTTATTAGAGATATGAATCATAGCTCCAAATTTGCCCCTAAGGCACATGAAGGTTTTCTTTTAGGTTATGGCTCAAACTCTCACACTTACAGAGTGTATAACTCTCACTTTGGGAAAGTTATGGAAACTGTAAATGTGAGGTTTGATGAAACTAATGGCTCTCAAAAAGAGCATTTGCCTCATGATCTAGATGAACCGCCACTTGATGAAGTGATCAGGTCCATGGCTATTGGAGATATTCACCCTGTTGAAGCTAATCCTCGTCAAGAAAATAGGTATGATGTTGATCCAATGTTCCCACACATAGCCCGGGGCGCTGGAGAACAACATCCTGAAGCTAATGGTGAACAGGACGAAGAAGAGCAAGGGAACGAAGGAAATGCTAATCCTGAAGGAAATGCTGAAGCTGAAGGTGAAGCAGATCCTGAAGCTGAAGCTGATCCTGAAGCAAATGATTCAACTTTATCACGAGTTCGGAGAAGAATTGATGTTGATTCGATCATTGAAGAAATTCATCAACCAGGTCGTCCCACAACTGGTTCTCGTACTCACGTGGCTAACTTCTGTGGAAACTTTTCGTTTGTCTCCATGCTAGAACCTTCAAAGTTTGATGAAGCTATGAAGGATCCAGATTGGTTAACTGCTATGCTCGAAGAACTTAACCAGTTCGAGCGGAACAAAGTCTGGTCCTTAGTTGATAGACCTGATCCCACGAAGCACAACATCATTGGTAGAAAGTGGATTTTTCGCAACAAGCAAGATGAAGATGGTATAGTGGTAAGAAACAAAGCACGGCTGGTAGCACAAGGTTACACTCAAATCGAAGGTATCGATTTTGGCGAAACTTATACTCCAGTTGCTCGTCTCGAATCCATTCGCGTTATGCTTGCTTTTGAAAATTTCAATGGTATTCTACTTTATCAAATGGATGTGAAAAGTTCTTTTCTTAACGGAGAAATCGAAGAACAAGTGTATGTTATGCAGCCTCCAGGTTTTGAAGACCCAAAGAAACCTGACATAGTGTACAGGTTGCACAAGGCCCTCTATGGTTTGAAGCAAGAACCTCGTGCTTGGTACGACACATTGAAGGACTTCCTTCTGAAGAAAGGCTTCAAACCAGGAACAACTGACCCAACACTTTTCACTCGTTCTTATAATGGTGATTTGTTGGTGTGTCAAATATATGTAGATGATATTATTTTTGGCTGCACTAACACTGAAATCAGCGAAGAATTTTCCAAAATGATGTCGAAGAAATATGAGATGTCAATGATGGGTGAATTGAAGTTTTTCCTTGGACTTCAAATTCGTCAACAGAAGAATGGCACCTTTATTTCTCAAGAAAAATATCTCAAGGATTGCCTGAAGAAGTTTGGTCTTACTGATTGCAAGACTATTAAAACTCCAATGCCTACCAATGGCTTCCTAGATGCAGACGAGAAGGACAAAGCCTTCGACCAGAAGAAATATTGGTCTATGATTGGATCTCTTTTATATCTTTGTGCATCTAGACCTGACATTATGCTTTCAGTATGTATTTGTGCTCGATTTCAGGCCAGTCTAAAGGAATCACATCATACTGCTGTAAAGAGAATTCTTCGGTATCTTGCTCACACACCAACCTTGGGCTTGTGGTATTCCAAGGGAGCTCAGTTTGATCTCATTGGCTATTCTGATTTAGACTGGGCTGGTGATTGTGTGGATAGGAAATCAACTTCAGGGACTTGTCATTTCCTTGGAAGATCACTTGTGTGTTGGGCTTCGAAGAAGCAAAACTGTGTATCAATATCTACAGCTGAAGCCGAATACATTGCTGCTGGGTCATGCTGTACTGAGATTCTGTGGCTGAAGCAAACGCTGAAGGACTATGGTATTCATATGAAGAAAATTCCTCTTTTATGTGATAATGAGAGTGCAATCAAAATTGCTCACAATCCTGTGCAGCACTCTCGCACGAAGCATATTGACATTCACCATCATTTTCTTCGTGATCATGTTCAGCGTGAAGATACTGTGATAAGTCATGTCAGAACTGAAGATCAATTGGCTGACATATTCACGAAACCATTGGATGAGAAAAGGCTCTGTGCACTAAGGTGTGAGCTCAATATATTGGACTCACGCAATGTACTGTAAGACCGAACCTTTACCTCCTTGTATATATTCATTTACTTCGTGTTTATCATTTGGTTTCGTTATTTGTTTTTGCTTCATTTTTATTTTGCTTGGATTTAGTCCTCAATGCTTATTCCCTTTTGCTTCGTTTGGTTTTTCTTCGAGGTGATAAGTTTCGGACCCTACCCCTTCTGTTCTTCTTCTTTCTTATTCTATCTGTCCAAAGTGGTTGAGCACAATTGAAACGGAAAGTATTTTGCTTCGAACATCATTGTGTTCCGAATCAAATGCTTCCAACTTTTATCAAAGTTTTACTCAAATCGAAGACATATTCTTCGATCTTTGAGATCCCGTCTAATCCGGGTCGTTGAGATTTTCTCGCGATCCGCCACGAAATCCTCGCCGTAGAATCCGGAGAGACGGATGTTGGAAGCGGTTCGATCAGATCTGACAACTCCTGTCAGACCTGCCTATATAAGGCGTCCCCCCCAGCGAATCCATCTCACCTCCTCATTCACATCTCTCTGGAACCCTATCGCTCCCGAGCGTGCCGCTGAGTTCCTCGTCTCCGTCGCCAGTCTCGCCGCTTCACTGCCGGAAGAGCGCCGCCGTGGACTTCACGCCGTTGACGAGCACTTCCTCTCCGCTCATCGCCGCCGTAGCTGCTCGACGCCACCGAGTTAGGGTACGCCGAGCCCTCGATCCAATCTCTGTCTCTCTCTGTTCATCTTTGTCTAGATTGGATCCGAGTTCTTCGTCCTCTTGTTGGGGTGCTTTTCTTAGGTTTTTTTGATCCATTGGATCGTTGCTCCGTTGGGAAACTTCTTTCTGCTAAGCAAAAGCTTACCATCCTAATTCAGGTTAGAAGTTAGGGTTTGTGGCTATCTGTTCTGTGTTAGGGTTACAGTTCATCCTTGATGAGGTTAAGTCTAGCTCAGAACAGACCAGAATCATCACCTTTTTCATCACTGAATCTCTTGTCAAAACCTTTTGTTTTGAGTAGAATCTTTTGTTGGTGCTCATACCATACTTTCCTTTTTCCCTCGCTACCTTGTGCTTCTTCACAGGATGTCTATGGATTTAGACTTCGGGAATGAGTCCCCAAATCTTGATCACATCAATGAAGAAGAACAAGCTGCTCCGAAGAAGAAAGGTGGCAGAACCAAGGAAACCAACAATGCCAGAGGCATCCCCGAATCCATTCGTCTTGAGCTTGGATATGACACGCCTCCAGAAGAAACCAAAGATCAGCGCAAGATTCGCTTGCAAAACATTCGCCGCTACTGGGATTTCAGATGGTACAAGTACAAGAGCATCCCTGACTGGAAGTGGGCTATGAAATTTTCCTTCAGTCCACCCTATCAATACACTTCTGCAATGTGCAGTCAGTACACTGAAGAAAATCGACATTTGTACTATCCTGTTCCACCCAAGTACCCTCACCCCAATACTCTCAAGACTCCTGACGACTACCCTGATGAGCAAGAGCGATTGAGAATCGCTGAAGAGAAGAAGAGACTCAAGGAAGCAAAGAGAGCAACAAAGTTAGCTGAAGCTGAAACTCATGATGTTGAGCCTAGCTCAAAGAAAAAGAGGAAACTGAAGAAGAAATCTGCTTCTCCTCCTCATGCTTCCACAGATGATGAAGAGCAAGCCAGATTGGAACAATCTGCTCTGGAAGACTCGATTCTGGACGAATCAAATGCTGCAGCAGATAATGAATCTGAATCTGAAGCTGATGATGAGTCAGATCCTGCTCCCCCCAAGAAGCAAAGGCTTCGGATTCCTTTGAAGAAGAAGCCAGGAGAAAAACCTGCTGCTAAGGGGATAAAGATTCAAGACCCCAAGGATAAGCCCTCTGCTCGCCCCACCATTGACTTATCAAACTTTGTGGTTGCGAAGCCCTTGGCCTCCAAGCCACCCGCTGATGCTCTCAACACTGACAGGTGATCGAAGCAGAGGCATGACCCTGCCAAACAAAAATCTGCAAAGGCTGCTGCACCAGCGAAGCCCAAGCAGTCTGCCCCACCAAACCCTTCAGCGAAGCGAAAGCTCACTGAAGAAGAATTAAAACAGAAAGACATCGCAGAGGCACTTGAGCGAAACATTCTTGATAGAAGCTCTGCAGAAAAGCAGAAGGTCATTGAGGAAGCCGCAAGAAAGCAAAAGGAGTTGGACTCCGCTAGATTGGCTGCAGAAAAGGCTGAGACGAAGCGCAAGCTCACCGAAGCCGAAAAGAATGAAGAGAAAGCTGCCGCTGAAGCCAAATCGCTGGCTGAGCATGAATCTAAACGCAAGGCCTCTCTAGAAGGCCTCAGGACAAAGAAAGCTGAGAAAGCTGCTAGGGAAGTTCAGAAAAAGCCTGTTGTCGATATGACTCCCTCCACTAAAGCTATTCCACTGAAGCAGAAAGGCATATCTTTGCCTGAAGCTCAAACTGAAGCTGATAGCCATAGTGAACATCAGTTCCCTGACCCTCGTGAAGGAGAACTATAGGATCAGTTGGGAATCACTGAAGCCCTGTGGAAGAAGTGTGCTGCTGAAGAACCTGAAGCTGTTGATCTAGCTGAAGTTTATATCTCAAGCTCCATCGAAGCAATGATCTCCACAATGATCAGTCAGCTGAAGGACTTGCATTCTAGAGATAAATCTGAAGTTACAAAGATTCACAACTATCAGAAGCGCGCTGAAACTGAACCTGATGAAGAATTCAAACAACACGCATTGAAATTTCTTCAGCAAGTGACAGATGTCAACACCACCACCAAGGATAACATCAAAATCTTCAGGGGCAAGATTAATGTCGATGAAATGGTAAAGACTCATAATGCATCCATTATGGAAAGAGATTCGCGGAAGCGCAAGGCTCCGCAAGAAGCTGAACCAGCTGTTGCAAAACCAGTTGCTGCCAAGCCTTCTGTTTCAAAGGCCTCAGACCCATCTCCTAAGAAGTGATCTACCAAGAAGCATAATATCACTTTGGCCTCAGTTGCCGACATGGAAACTAGTGATGAGCAGCCGAAGGAAATGCCTGAAGCAGTTCCCACTCCTGCTCCGAAGCCAAAGCCTTCCCAGCTTATACCAAAAGCTTCAGCTCCACCCACCAAAACCCCCACACCTCCTCCTACCAGATCCACTCCCAAACCAACTCCACCACAAAAATCTCCTACCGCCACGAGAACTCCTACCCCAACTCCAACACCTGCACCAACTCCCGCACCCATTCCACCCCGTGCACCCACACCCATCCGTGCTCCAACCCCCGCACCGCAAAGGACTCCCACACCACCAGCTGCTCCCGCACCACCTCCATCACCTCCCCATGAAGCAAATGTACCCTCTCCAACCCACTCCAGAACCCGTGGCACCCGTGAAAATTCCCCTGCCAGAACCGCTCAAGAGTCCGAATCAAATGTGCTTTGCGCCGAAGCACATGAAGATGAAGATGAGCAAGTTCAGATGTTGAATATTTCGCAAGAGCAAGCGCTTATAGTCGCTCAAACTGCTGGCCCTTCAAGAGCCAATAAATAGCTCCTCTGCAAAGGTTTCGCACTCATTCGCGCCCCTGCCAAGACACCCAGCTTGAATCAAATTACCCCCATGAAACATTTCCCATTTTCAAGGGTGCTGGTTATTCTTCAAGGCATGGTCCGGATTTCAGCTTAGAGCAACATCAGAAGCGTCACCGATTCTTTGGTGTCAGTCCTTATACTTCAGATCACACTGCAGATGATCTTCGTTTCTAGACTGCAGAGCAACAAATTTTATACACCAAGGTCTTCTATCAGCAAGGTGTTCTGGTTAGGAACAAATATCTGGATATGCGAAGTCTTCCCACTGCCACTTGCTTCCAGAACATCACCGAAACCATTGAGAATCAGAATCTGACAAGATTGTTTGCTTTAAGCACTCCCTTTAATTCTAAACTCATCAAGCAATTCTATGCCACTCTATATGTTTCTAGTGATGCAAATGAACCCAGCTCATGGACGCTGGAATGGATGATTCAAGGTCAAATCTTCAGAATGTCTTCAGCCGAATTCATGGATATAGTCAATATTCCAAGGCATTCTGGAGTTCAAGAAAAGATTCACTTAGAACCTAATCTGGCTAAAGAACAATTTGCTACCCTGCTGGATACTGAAGTAACTGCAAATCCTGAAAACATTCGCCTGAAGCATTTGAACTTCATCTCCAGGACTTGGTTCTACATCTTGTCCCAATCTTTGATTCCATTGAGTACTGCTTCGGAAGAATCGAACATTTATCCAAAGACAAGGCATGCCATTATGAAGCTCACTCATGGTCTCATCTTTGACTTTGAAGACTGCTTCCTTAGAAACTTGGTTCATGCAGCAGAGCTGCCATTCACACTGAAGCCCTATG
Organism: Bromus sterilis; assembly: GCA_950022295.1. Taxonomy (NCBI): domain Eukaryota; kingdom Viridiplantae; phylum Streptophyta; class Magnoliopsida; order Poales; family Poaceae; genus Bromus; species Bromus sterilis. Next base: position 136,951,453 of record OX465599.1, on the reverse strand, counting down.
CTCCTTGGCTGCAAGTTGTCTGCGACTATGGCAGGAATGAAGACTTTGTGGCTCGCCATCATCCGAAGCTTTTCCTTCCACCAGTGCGTGACACTTTGGAATTGCTGAGGAAACCCAATGATCCGTTTGCCACATATGTTGGTGTGCGCCATGAAGTTAATGAGCGAAACTTATCCAAGAAATTCCAGAAAAACTGCCACCACTTTGAAGTTAATCTTCGGTCGTAGCAAATACTCGAAAACTTCATTGAAGCCAATCAGCGCCAGATGCAATGTCTTGCTGATGAGATCAACCGAGTTGGCAACATTGCACTCAACAACAATCAATATCTGCGTGTTCTCAAACGTCATTCCTGGAAGGGACTCCGGAAATTCCACTCTGTAAAAGTCCTTCGTAAAGATCGCATTTACAAAGAATATGAGCACCTCCAGCGAAACTTTTCCCGTGATGATACGGTGGATCGCCCGAATCAAAAGATCCCTCCCCTGCACAAGATTGATGAAGTCTTATTCGTCAACAAACCAGAACCCATCAGGCCTGACACCGTCTCTGAGAATGACTCCATCACATCAAAGGTGTAAGAGTTTAGATTTTGAGGAATCGCACACCTCTAAAAGGGTGGCTGCTCTCCTTTATATAATGAGGGGTTGTTACAATACAAGGCATATACGGGAGGTCTAAACCTAATACAATACGAAGTCTAACACCCTCCCTCAATCTTAACCAGTGTCAAGAAGATTAAGATTGCGTCTACAAACTTCAAACAAGGGAAGTGGCAGGGGCTTGGTAAATACATCAGCAAGTTGATCCTTAGAAGAGACGAACTTGATCTGTAGAAGTTTCTGTGCAACACGCTCCCTCACAAAATGGAAGTCAACTTCAATATGCTTCGTCCGTGCATGGAAGACTGGATTAGGCGAGAGATAAGTAGCTCCAATATTATCACACCAGAGAACTGGAGGCATGTGCTGAGGAATACCCAACTCACGCAACAAGGACTGTACCCAAATGAGTTCGGCAGTAGCATTAGCCACAGCTTTGTACTCAGCTTCAGTGCTACTCCGAGAGACAGTGGGTTGCTTCCGAGCATTCCAGGCAATCAGATTCGGACCAAAGAACACATCATATCCTCCCGTGGATCGCCTGTCATCAGGACTCCCTGCCCAGTCTGCATCAGAGAAAGCAGATAACAACATAGAAGATGCAGACCAAACGCAAAAGTGAAGCAAACATAACGCGGGATGCGTTTAACTGCAGACCAGTGAGTATCACGAGGCGCATGAAGGTACTGCCACTCACGGTTAACCGCAAAGGAAATATATGGTCGAGTGATGGTTAGATATTGCAGTCCACCAACTATACTTTGATATTTCGTAGCTGCTTCGACAGCAAGAAGTACACCATCAGTCGCCGTCAGTTTCTCAGTGGCAGACATGGGAGTAGAGACAGGCTTACACTTTATCATCCAAGCACGGCGAAGAAGATCCAAAGAATATTTCTTTTGAGTGAGAGAGAGACCATCAACCGTATGTGTAACCTCCAGACCCAAAAAATAGTGAAGCGGACCAAGATCTTCTACAGCAAAATCATGTCGAAGACCGACGATCAATCGGTCGGCAGCAGCAGGCGAGGAGCTGACGAGAATAATGTCATCAACATAAACTAGGAGGTACATGATGACCTTGGGGCGTTGTAGAAGAAACAACGATGTGTCTGCCGTAGATGGAACAAAACCATGGGAACGAAGAGCAGAGGCAAGACGGGCATGCCAAGCACGGGGAGCCTGTTTGAGACCGTAAATTTCCTTGATGAGGCGACAAAGATGATGAGGTCGATCAGGATCAGCAAAACCAGGAGGTTGCCGCATGTAAACTTCTTCCTCTAAGACACCATGAAGGAAAGCGTTTTGAACATCCAACTGGCGAAGGGACCAACCACGAGTAACTGCCAACGAAAGAAGAAGACGAATAGTGGTAGGTTTGATCACCGGGCTGAAATTGTGTTCATAATCAAGACCATATCGTTGTTTAAAACCTTTTGCAACCAAACGGGCTTTATAGTGCTCTATTGTACCATCAGCATGCTTCTTGATTTTGAAGACCCATTTAGAGTCAATCACATTGACACGTGAGATAGGAGGAACAAGTGTCCAGGTCTTATTCTGCTGCAGAGCAAAAAATTCTTGTTCCATGGCAGCTCTACAGCGAGGTATACCCATTGCTATTTGAAAATTAGCCGGCTCAGACGTTGGATCAGAAATTTTGTGCGCCATACATGCAGCTAACCAAGCAACAGTGCCATCTGTGCGTTGCTTTGGTTGAGAAATTCCACTCTGGCTACGTGTGTGTACACGTCTAGGAGCAACAAAAGGTTGTGGTGGAACTGCAGGTGGAGTATGGGCAGGCGATACTGAGGAAGGAGAATCCAACACCGACGAGGCTACATCTAGGTCCACGTCAGCACGACGTACTGATGAGGGCGTGGATGGCGCATCCGATTCTGGAGGCGGCTGAACGACTTGGCCTTCTGTTGTACAGGAAGGTGGCACCGGCTCATTTTGCACCGGCTCAGACGAAGCTGATGCTGCATGGTTCTCCCCTCCGTGTATGCGATCGTCGTGAGGTGCAGCAGAAGCAACTTCGTCGTCATCTAGAAGCTGAAGACGAGCGCCACGTCCCGTACCTACACCATGGTGAGGAAGCAAAATAGGAGAATATGCACGATCTACAAATTGGTCAGATATAACAAGCGATGGTGTCGAAGAATGTGATGAATTTTGCGACTCGGAAAGATGAGAGAAAGGATAGTGGTTCTCATAAAAGATCACATCCCGAGATATGTAGACACGATTTGAGGGAACATGAAGACACTTGTAGCCTTTATGAAGAGAGTTATACCCAAGAAAAACACATTTTTAGAGCGAAACTCAAGTTTGAGACTGTTGTATGGGCGAAGATGTGGCCAACAGGCACAACCAAACACTTTCAGAAATGTATAATCAGGTGTTTCTTGAAGCAAGCATTCGATTGGAGTTTTCATGCCTAGTACTCGTGTAGGGAGCCTATTAATAAGAAAGCAAGCGGTAGAGAATGCATCCGTCCAAAAACGAAAAGGTACAGATGCATGTGCCAAAAGTGTTAAGCCAGTTTCCACTATGTGACGATGCTTTCGTTCAGCGGCACCATTTTGATGATGTGTATGTGGACATGACACACGGTGAGTAATTCCAAGTTTTCCAAAGAAAGTATTGAGATTGCGATATTCCCCTCCCCAGTCAGACTGAACATGAACTATTTTGTGACCAAGGAGACGCTCAACATGAGTTTGAAACTGAAGAAACACATTGAACACATCTGCTTTGCGCTTGAGAAAATAGAGCCAGGTAAAGCGACTATAAGCATCAAGAAAACTGACATAATAATTATGACCACTAACTGAGGTTTGGGCAGGGCCCCATACATCCAAAAAAACAATTTCAAGAGGATGTTTAAATACACGAGTAGAAGTTGATGACTTTTGCCTTGTTGACAGGCATCACATACTGAGACATCTTTATTGCTAGACATGACCGGAAGTTGATGGCGATGAAGAACATGACGCACAATGGGGGAAGCAGGATGACCAAGGCGCGAATGCCATTGAGATGGCTTGACACGAACAGTGGTGAAGACCTCAGACGCTCGTGGTGCATCAAGCGGATAGAGGCCATGTTGATAATGACCACTAAGAAGGACGTCCCTCGTTGCGCGATCCTTAACAAAGACATCAAAGGGGTGAAATTCAACAAAGACATCATTATCATGAGTAAGTTTGGGAACAGACAAAAGATTACGGGTAACCTCAGGAACATGGAGAACATCACGAAGTTGAAGGTGCCTAGATGTACTAGTGGGAAGAGAAGTTTGACCAATATGTTCGATGTGCATACCTGACCCATTCGCAGTGTGCACCTTGTCTGGACCATGGTAGGGCTCGCGAGATTGAAGTTTGTCAAGCTCATTCGTCAAATGATCAGTGGCTGCCGTGTCCATGTACCAACTTGCATCAATGGGATATGATGTAGTATGACCCTGAGGAGCACCGATGGGACCTTGAGTAGCCATGACGGCTTGACGCTCATTGTTTCGTCCATCATTGCCGATGCCGAGGAAATCACGCTTGAAGCGTTTGTGACAACGAGAAGCAACATGGCCCTGGAACCCGCAAAGCTGGCATGTGGGCCGACCACCATTAGGATGACCACAAGTGGGACAAGAGGCACCATCATACGAAGAACCACCACCTGGACGTTTGTTGTTGTTGTTGTTGTTGTTGCTGTAATTCTGTTGCTGCGTAGGTGGTGAAAAATTTGCTTTTCCACCTGATGAGACACCACCAGTACGATAAGGCTGTCTCGAGCCACCACGGGTAACGGTGTTTGCAGAAGAGAAACCGCCGTGGACCTCAACCGACCGACGAGACTCAATGCGCTGTTCGGTTTGAAGAAGACGAGCATAGAGATCACGTGGGTTCATGGGGATTTCGCGACCTTGGATTACCTCGACCAAAGAATCATAGTCACTGTCGAGGCCACCGAGAATAAAACCAGTGAACTCCTCATCAGAAAGGGGTTTCCCTATGGCAGCCAAAGTGTCAGCGAGAGTTTTCACTTTATTGAAATAAACCGTAGCTGAGAGATCAAGTTTCTTCATGTCTTGAAGTTGCCGACGAATTTCCATGAACCGCGCCGTGGATTGTGATGAAAAACTGCTCTCAAGAGTTGTCCATGCATCCTGGGACGTAGCAGCAAAGAGGATCATACCAGTGACCCCTTCCGTCAGCGAGGATTGAAGTGCCGATAGAATTTCTGGATCTTGCTGCACCCAGATGGTATACGCCTGGTTGGGAACAATGTGTTGAGCACCATCCGCCGTTGTAGCCACAGTAGTGGATGGTGGACATGGCAGGGATCCATCAATGTAGCCAAGGAGATTATGGCTGCGGAGGAGAGGAAGGACATGCGTGCGCCAATACAAAAAATTCTCTGCCGATAGCCTGATGTTGAGGAGATGGGCGAAGTGAAACGGGGCAGGTGCAGGCACGTCAGCCACCGCGGGCGGACGAGCAGGAGTAGGCTGGACAAAGGCGGCCGTAGGTGTCGGAGAAGCTGGGGGCATCATCCCGGCCATGAGGGAGCCGAGATTGGAGCCGAAGCTAGATGGGCCAATCATAGTGCTGGCGACAAGAGAGTTGTGGACGCCATGGGTGCTGGTGAGGATAGCGGTGAGGCTGGGCGGTAGAAGCCCGGCTGGTGTCGAAGGTGCGGCGGCGGCGACGGTAGAGGAGCTGCTGGCGGCGGACGAAGGAGCAGCGGAAGTCATATCGTAACCTAATCTGATACCATGTAAGAGTTTAGATTTTGTGGAATCGCACACCTCTAAAAGGGTGGCTTCTCTCCTTTATATAATGAGGGGTTGTTACAATACAAGGCATATACGGGAGGTCTAAACCTAATACAATACAAAGTCTAACAAAAGGACGACGACGGCCTCGACGACAGCGACCTCGACATCAACCTCATCACCCAGACGCGTCACGAAGCAATTCCCTCGTACACTTCCGAAGAATAATCCTCTGGCGATCAATCTTCGTCAGATGAGTCTTCATCAAGCTCTGCTTCGTCGGGCTCCAAGGGTGCTGATGCCGCGCAATAGTTCTCTAGAACATCTTCTTCACCTTTTGTCCAATCATTGAAAAAAAGGGGGAGAATGAGGGCATCGATGAGTTAGATTTGCATCGGGGAAAGGGCTTTTGCCATTTGATTTTGCTTCACTTGGTTAAGTTACAACAAACATTCCATTCTCTTCGATTGGGTTGTAACTTAAGTTTACCTTCGGTCTTGCTACTCCTGTGCTACGCTTAAGTGTTAATAACCCCTTTGCTTGCAAGTATTACTTCGTATCTTCTATCTTGCAGGTGGTTATTATTTTCTTAGTCACAGGTCATTGGAAGCAATGGCATACATTACTGGATATATATCTTCAAATGCAATTGTATTCGCTAAGATATTTGTTTTGCTCTCCACCGAAGAAATTTCTCTCAAGCGTTAACTTCGATTATATAAATCTTCGATGCTTGCATTCAGGGGGAGCCAAAATCTTCATATCTTAGAGTTTGTCCCATCACTTCACAAAAACTTCAATATCTTTTATCGAGGCCTGTTTTGTCAACAATAGTCCAAAAAGGGGGAGATTGTAAGAGCAAAGTTTTGCCCCCGTGTGTTTTGGATATTGTTGGACAAGACAGTAGAGGAACTAACAATGTTTTCTAGTATAAACAGTTGAATAGGTTCCTGAAGGACGAGCTAGGTGATAAAGCTTCAGGGAAGGTTTTCAAGTTATCGAAGCATTACCCCCTGAGCGAAGCTTAATCACGGAGGATGACCCCCAAAAATGAAGGTGTCCTGAAGCCCAACTCATTGAAGGAAATGAAGAAGACGGCGCAAGACTTAGATGTTTTTGTGTAGTTCTTTTTCAGTTCTTTGAGTCATAGGACAAACCGTACTATCAAGAGGGGTCCTTAGTTTGTGGACACCAAAGTTATTGAGAAAATGCTCAGATCAAATCCACACCAAGTGAGAAGCCAGAGCGAAGAAATCTCATGTGCACTAAGTTAAGCTTCAGTAGCAAAGACTTCGTTCTTTGGCTTCTGAAGCAGAACTAAGTCCGTGAGTCAGCTTTACTTGTTCCGCAAGTAAAGTTGCGCAGTGATTACAAATCCGACCGTTGTGGACACGTGTCAAGCTGTCACTTCGGGTCAATTTGGTCATTCCGCACCTCGGGATCGCCAACTATAAATACGCCGCCCCGTCCTCCATTTGTGGGTGGCTTCTCTAAGAATATTCCTAAGAGAGACTGAAGAGAGCACCCCAAGAACACCACTGAAGCAAAACCCAAAACCCAGAATAGTGAAGCCTAAGTCCCATTGATCTGAGTAGATTCGAGATGACTTAGGTGAAAACTTACTAGCCTTTTTATCATGGAGAACTGCAATTCTCCTAGAAGGTTAGAGTGTTGTTCTTCAGAGAGCGAAGAGTAATTGTCGCCTCGAAGTCCAGTTTGTCAAAGGTTTCGGTGATTTCGTCAATAATCAACCACGAGTGAAGAACTGACCAAGCTCAAGGAGTTTGGGGCAGTGGAGCAACGGACGGAGAGAGAGATTTTCTCCAGGTGTTCAATCACCAGTCCCTCCAACCAGACGTAGCGCTTTGCAGAGCGTGAACTGGTCGAACAAACATCGCTGAGTCTCAGTTCATTTTACTTCAAGCACTTACCTCCTGTATTGCATTTTCTTCGCAGTTATGCTTCAATGTGTTTTGATTCACTGCATTTAGTTTCGCTTCCAGTTTTACTTCGCTATTCCTCTTTACTTATGCTTCACTTCATAGTTTCATGCGAAAATTTGAAGTGATCATTCACCCCCTCCCCCTCTGATCACATACTTGGACTTTCAGGGCTTAAAAATGGAGGCGCCGGAGAGGCTGGAAGGAGGGCTCCACTGCTCTCCATGGCCGAGGCTGTGAGAGAGGACGGGGTCCTCCACGTGATGAGGGAAAAGGAGGGGGTGTCTCGGCTGGGCTAGGTGGGCTGGAGAGATAGGCTGGCTGGGAAAATTAGGATGCGGTTGGGCTAGGTTTTGAGTTGGGCTGGAGGGGAAAAGGAGAAGAGGCCAAATGGCTAGGAGGATTTATCTCCTGCATTTTATTCTTTATCAAAAGACAGTAGAAGAAAAAGGCAAGAAAAGGAAGAAACGAATAATTGGGAATAATCCTTTAACATAATATGAAAAATGTTTGGGCATTTTTCTGTCAAATGAATTATGGAAAAGATTAAATGTGCAAATTTTCATCCCCAATGGGAAAATAAAAATGCAAATTTATATGGAATTTTCTAGTTTTGGATTGTTACAATACGTCCCAAAAGTATCTATAATTTCTTCTTGTGCCATGCTCTTTTATGTGACATTGCTATGTGTTTTGCTCCACTTTTATATCTTTTTACACATATTTGGAATAACCTACTGATACGTCCCAAATGTATCTATAATTTCCGCTTACTCCATGCATGTTTTGTGTGATATTGCTATGATCTAGATACACTTTCATACACTTTTGATCATATTTGGACTAATTTATTAAGTCAGTGCACCACAGTGTCAGTTCCTGTTTTCTGTTGTTTTTCTATTCCAGGTTTCCCCCATATTAAAAATGCTCCAAAAATTCAGGAAAATCAAATAAAATATCAGCGTGACGGAACCTTCCGGAATCACCAAAGTGGGGCCAAAGGGCCACGACCAGGGACCCAGGCGGCCACCTGGCGCGGCCTAGGGCTTGGCCGCGCCAAGGGGCGCCTGGACCCCTGGTGCCCCCCCTGGCTGCCCCCCTTGGCCTATTTATTCCCAGTTGCATGAAACCTCCGAGGACGAGAACCCTTTTTCGCGATCTCGCCTCTGTTCGAATGTCGTCGTGCTTCCAAGATCGGGAGCGCCAGCAGACCTCTTCCCGGCACCCTACCGGAGGGAGGATTGACCTTCGGAGCTTCCCCTCCACCATGGAAGCTTCCCGTATGTGCCGTGAGTAGTTTCCCTTGTATCATGGGTCCATGATCAGTAGTTATGTGATGTTCTCCTCCCCTCTTTGTTCTTCATAGTTTAGTCCTCGTGATCGAGGCACATATGTAATTTTCTGCTGTTGCTATGCTGAGTTTGCTGGGATCTGATGGATTATGAGATTATGTTTAGATTGTGATTGAGTAATATATTTGGTTCTTATCTTTTATATTTTTGTTCCTAAGTAATTCTTGCATGTTCTCCGTTGCTGTTTATTGCTTTGGCCAAGTAGTAGGTAGTGACTCCAAGAGGGAACGTTATGCTCGACTGTGGGTTCATACCCCCTGATGACTAGCTTGAGTGACAGAAACATGAGTCTAGGGGATGTGATGTTGCAACAAGGGGGGAAACAACGGTGCTTGTAACCTCGGTTGCAAGGATTGTTTACTTTACGCAAAATGCTTTTTAATACAGTTCTCTGTTGCTTTGGGTTTACACTTTGGGTGGGTCTCGCAACTTAATACCAGCGAGATGTTCTGGATAGATATCTCAAGGTGGATAATTAGTAGTAGATGCAGTTGGATTTCGGTCTACTTATTTTGAAGTACCGCCCAAGCTTTTGAGCCTCGTCCTTTCTTTGTATCATAGTTAGCATTGCGGTGCGTTTTTAATCATGTCAATTGCCCAGCTGTAATTTGTTAACCTCACATAGCAGTTTTATCGTCTTTTGGGAGAGAGACATCACTAGTGAACATCATGGGACCCCAGTCCATATTCTCATCACTGTTTACACGCTCTTTTATTTTCCTGCTTTTACTTTCTAGCTGCTATTATTATCAATATTATCTGTTGCGTTGATCCTTTGTGAACAGCAAGGCCGGAGAGATTGACAACCTCTTTGTACTCGTTGGGAAGAAAAGTTATTTGTGTTGTGTGCAGGTCCAAGTCAGTTGCTCCGTTGACACTTACTTATCATCTCCGGAGTCCTACTGGATACAAACCTGGTATCTTCATGAGTTTATTCATGATGCCACTGAAAATTACTATGTGAAATGGAGACATGGCTTCACATATCTCAATGATATTAAACTCCCTCTCTCCATGTTGAAATTTTGGAAGTTGTTCTTGTTCTACCTTATTATGATTGTTACTATGTGCTTCATTGATTTAGTTTCTTACAAGATCCTTATGCATAGGAAGTGGGTTAGGCTTAAATGTGTTTCATATTTGCTTCTTGATGCTCTCTTTTGCTTCAACTATTATTCTCTTGTAAGTATCATTTATAATCTTCTTGCCTAGCTAAAAGGCATAAAAGAAAGCGCTTGTTGGGAGGCAACCCAAGATGCTTTTACTTCTGTTTTTAGTGGTCTTGATGATTGTTACTACTGTAGCAACATCATTGTATCTTTATTTTCAAGCTTTCTGCCAAGTTTAGCCTCATATGATAAGGGAAGCAAAAGTTGTGAGATGTTGTCCAGAAGACAGATTATGTCTGCTTGACGGAAAAAAACTAAACAAATCACCAGTTCATCTTTTTGAGCTGAATTTTTTACACAGCATACTCTATACAATTGTGAAACTTTTTATGTTCTGAGTGTTTTTATATGAGTTGCAGAAGTACCCCGAAAAAATTCTCTACTACCTGTTTTTCTATTTTTCACAGATTCTGCCCCGTTTTTCCTTTCCTTACTTTTGCAAACCTTAAGCTTGATTTTTCTTTTAAAAAACTTTTTGGAAATCTTGAGAAACAGTAGCTCTTCAAGAATATATTTATATCCAGTGGGGAAAAATTATTTTATTAAGGGTACTAACCTCTCTAATCAGCTTATGATGAGTTATGTATGAAGGGAGTTTTCAAGTGTGTGAGGGAAGAAGATGAAAGAAGATCCGGGAGTGTCAAACGCTCAAGCTTGGGGATGCCCCCATGCATACCCAATAAATATTCAAGGAGACTCAAGCGTCTAAGCTTGGGGATGCCCCCGTGCATCCCCTTCTCCATCAACAATCATCAGTTTGTCCTTCGTCTCACTATATTTTTATCACTTCATGCGTTATGTGCTATGCTTGGACCGTCTCGCTCTTAGATTTACTTTTTTGTTTTCTTTAGCTTTGCTTGCTGTTCATACAAAGTTAAACCCCAGCTTACTCTGTGTTGGAGAGAAACACACTCCAGTTCAATCTAGAACACATCATAGGATTTTTCAGGCCTATCTTTTTACTGTTGTGTGTTCTTTATCTTTCCGTAGCTACTGCCATGTTTAGTTTTAGTTTTAGTTTGTCTATAGCAAGAACCTTGTCTTTTTTTTAGTTTTCTTCTAGAACTCTCTTTAGTTTTCATGTTTATCTTGTTAAGAGAGTTGATTGTTGCACTAAGTTGTGTCTTGTCTTGAAAGTAGGTAATTGAGGTTGCTATTTAATTTTAGTAGTAACTTGCAATAGTTTTGAGGTATTGCTGTGAGTAATGTTTGAACTTTTGGTGTCAAGGGCTCTAGCCTATTAGTGATAGGTGTCGTATTTTGGGCAATCCGTGTTTATTTTCAAAAACCTACAAAACTAGTTGAGAACTCTAGCTACTAGACGGATCACTAATCTTTTGAGGGATTGGATATTAGAGTACACTCACATACCATGAGTCGAGGATGCGCAAGGATAACCATACCCCCATACACTCCTCCTCGGGGTACTTGTCTCTTTGTGAACCTCCTCATTAGATTGAGTGTTACCGATAATAAGTGCATGAGTTCTTCGGACTAATGTAAGTATTGAAAGTTGACACTTCCTCCTCCTCATATTTGCTAGCCTCTTCCGTACCGTGCATTGCCCTCTTGTCACTCCGAGAGTTGGATTCCACCTCACCAGTGCATCCAAACCCTTGGCATGATACGCTCTGTCATCATAAACCTCCTTATATATTTCCTCAAAACAGCCACCATACCTACCTATCAAGGCATTTTCATAGCCTTTTCGAGATATATTGCCATGCAACATCCACCTCTTCATGACTTGATCTTCATGGCATACATGTTCCTGCTACACTGGTAGTGGCATACATTGAATACATCATGATAGCTACATCTTCTTTATGTTTGAGAACCTTGTAAAGTGTGAAGATCTTCTATACCTTCTTGTAAAATAGACTGTTGCCCTTAAGTGAATAAAAGATCCTAAAGATGACAAATGAGAGTTAAATAGAAAGAGCAATTGAGGCCACCAAAAAAATACAAAAAGGAGAAAAAAGAGAAAAAGAAAATAAAAAGAGAGAAAGGGGCAACACTACTATCCTTTTGAAAGATCCACACTAGTACTCCCTCTTATCCTTGTACTCCATAGAGATGATCGTTTATGCATATAGCTATGTGGGGACCTTCACACTATAGAACTTGGCTTTCATATTCCAAGGATATGCCTCCTCAAACGAGCTCTAGGTCTTCATGAGCGAGAAAGTTGGATGCACCCTACTAGTTCCATTGGAGAGCTTTTCTTAGCACATATGTGCATCTGTTGCATGGCAATCCCTACTCCTCGCATCATATCTATCATTTGGATTTCTCTCCTATGATTGTCCTCATTGATGTGAGCCTTTCTCACCTTTTTATCTTCCTCCTCCACCTTATTTCTCTCTTTGCCATCCTAAGTGTCAACTCTCGTGCTTACACTCATCCATTGCATGAGTGATCAAATTGACTTGTACCTGGCTAGTGGTCTGGGGACGACTCAAGATAAGATTCCAAAAAATACCCAAGTGTGAAACTTTAGTAGATTGAGTTCTCCACAAAAATATATTTTTTTTCGTATTCCCATGTCCCCCTTCTCGCACGGAAACACCGTATGGAGACATTCGAGTCACAGACAGCGAGAGCTCTTGCACCTAATGTTCTTTCGTTGCCTGTTTCAATGCTAATATAGACTCTTGCCTGCTATGAATTGAATTGAATCACAGACCTTAATCCTTTACTTTTCAAAGTTCTTATATGGTTGCTAGCATGTCACCACAGAAATTATGCTTGTTATCATTTACCTACTCGAGGACGACCACCTACTAACTAAGTGCACCCAGTGCGAGTTTCTGTCTACTGATGTCTGTAAGTTCCAGATTTTTACCCATATTTACAAAGCCCCAAAAATTCTAGAAAAATCATATAAAAATCAGCGTACAAGAAGCTTCCAGAATCACCGAAAATGTATCGGAGGAGGGGGGGCAGGGCCGCGCCACCAAGGCGCCTGGGAGGTGGGTCCACTCCCTGGCGCCCCCTTCGTCCTATATTTACCTCTCGTCTCGAAAACCCTTGGGGAGACCCCCGCATCGCGAATTTCCTCTATGTTCCACCGCCGTCGCGCTTCCAAGATCGGGAGAACCAGAAGACCTCTTCCCGGCACCCTGTCGGAGGGAGGATTGACCTCCGGGAACTTCTCCACCACCATGGATGCTTCCCGGATGTGCCATGAGTAGTCCCCCTTGGACCATGGGTCCATGACCAGTAGCTATGTGATGTCTTCTCTCCAATCTTGTGCTTCAATTCTTAGTCCTTGTGAGGTTCCCTACTTGATCAAGGCATCTATGTAATTTTCTTGTTGTTGCTATGCTGTGTTTGCTAGGATCCGATGGATTATGAGATCATGTTCAGATCATGATGATTTATATATTTGGTTTACCTTTTATATTTTGTTCTTTGGTAATTCTTTCATTTTCTCTGTTACTTTTTATTGCTTTGGAGAAGTAGTAGATAGTAACTCCAAGAGGGAGCTTTTGATTGTGGGTCCATGCCCCCCGATGTCTAGCTTGAGTGACAGAAACATGACACTAGGGGATGTGATGTTGCCACCAGGGAGAAAACAACGGTGCTTGTAACCGCGGTTGCAAGGATTGTTTACCTTACGCAAAGTTTGTTAATGCAGTTGTCTGTTTCTTTGAGTTTACACTTTGGGTGGGGCTCGCAACTTAATACCAGCGAGATGTTCTAGATAGATATATCAAGGTGGATGATTAGTGAGTAGATGCAGATGGATTTCGATCTACTTGTCTTGGCGTACTGCCCATACTTTTGAGCCTCTTACTTTCAAGTAGCATAATTAGCAATGCGGTGCGTTTTAATTCTGTCAATTGCCGAGTTGTAATTTGTTCATCCAGCTTAGTTGTTTTATCGTCTTTCGGGAGGGAGACATCACTAGTGAACATCATGGGACCCCAGTCCATATTTCCACCACTGTTTAGACATCCACTTTATTTACTACTTTTACTTTCAGTTGTTATCATTATCACTACTATCTACCCTTGAGTTTAATCCTTTGTAAACAACAAGGCCGGAGAGATTGACAACCTCTCTGTACTCGTTGGGAGAAAAGTTATAGGTTGTGTGTGTAGGTCCAGGATAAGGGAGAAATATCATTCAAACGGCGCGTTTCTCGCTTCACCACCTACTTGTCGATCATTGGAGTTCTCCTGGATTCGATAAACCTTATTGTCCTCATGTAAGGGAAATTACTGCTAAACTACATCCTTACCTTCCACTTGGGGTAACCAACGAGTAGCACTACTTCGGTGCCATCAGTCGATTACATGACCGCAGTGGGCATCGTAGGCGGCTATCGACGCGTGGATGTACGCTATGCACCCCTCATGCTCCAAGGCTCAGCTCGGTCCTAGTTGAACATCTTGCCCAGCAACAACATCAACTGTTGGCCATATTCCGTTGACGCATTTGTGCGCAACTTCGCTGGCACTTACGAGCGGCCAGGTCTTCCCCGACACTTGGCTCTATGTGTGCAAGGAAAGGATGAGCCCCTCCGCGATTACCTGCAGCGATGGATCAAGATGAGGAACACTTGTGAGGGAGTCCATGAGATCCAGGCCATCCAGTACTTCACTGATGGTTGCCTGGACGGGTCAATGCTGAAGCACAAGTGATACGTCTCAAACATATCGACTTTTCCAAACACTTTTGTTATTTTTCTGGCCTCATTCTTGCATGATTTGAATGAAACTAAATCGGACTGACGATTTTTTTCAACAGAGTTGCCTGTATGGTTTTCTTGTGTGCAGGAAAATAGATTTTTAGGTGTCCTAGAAAATTCCAGTAAAAATACAGAAAATCCACGCACCGGGAGGAACCGCCTGTCAGAAGAGGGACCAGAGGAGGCTGCCCCTGGCCCAGGCGGCCAGGTGGCGCGGCCTGGCCCCTAGCCGCACCACCAGGGCGCCTGGGAGGGCCCCACCCGCTCTGGTGCCCTACCTTGGCTCCTATTTTTACCCTCAGCGAGAAAATCCCAGAACAAAAGTCGCTTTTCCAATTCTCGTTGCCGAGCCGCCACCACCTTCTGTAGTTTTTCGGGAGAGCTAATCTGGATGCTGCTTTGGCCTCCGTTGAGGGGGAATCATCGCCATCGTCATCACCATCGCCACACCATCATCCTTCCATGACTTCTCCTTTCATGTGTGAGTAATTCCCTGCTGTAGGCAAAGGGGTGTAGGAGATATGCCCTAGAGGCAATAATAAATGTTATTATTTATCCCCATGTTCCTAATTATGTTTATATTCCATGCTATAACTGCTATGGTTCTCGAGTCTGCAATAACCACGAGGCTCGGAGGAAGACTCATATGCACGTGTGGAATAATAAACGGATAAAAAATATATATTCCTAGTCTCGCCTCTAAGACTAGCTCAAGTGTTGCATGATGGTTCTGTTTTCCTGATCATGGGCATGACTATGCCGGCAATTTTGAGGGCACAATGTTAGAAGAACATTTGTGTTGAATCGACCCAGATTGATGTTATGCTATGAGATACATTCGTCACCAGTTAATGGATTATAACACAGAGAAAGTTGAGCGTTTGCATAATTCCTTAGACCATGAGAGTATCGAGTTCCTTCGTACTTGCTTCGTGAACTTTGGGGTTTGTTAAACGTCATCTGTAAAAGGGTGGCTATTACGGCGGCTTACGGGTTCACGGAAAAGTATGACAAGGAACTAGGTAGCTCAAGATTGGGATTTGCTCCTCCGTCGATGGAGAGATATTCTTCGGGCCCTCTCGGTGTTACGGTATCCACCATCGTCTGGCCAGACACAGTGTGATTTGATCACAGGGATGCCGGAACGCGGGAACGAGAAAAGAGAACAATACTAGTAACGAGGTAACTGGCATAGTGGACAAGTGTTGATCCACGGGGATGCCGATAAGTCTCACCTCGGGTATTTGTAACATATCACGAAGCAACAGGAATAGCACACGGCAACTGGAGGTTCACTCGAATATTTATTCGTGTGGGTATAGGGGTCAATATGGGTGTCCACGGCTCCGATGTTGATCATTGATCGGAAAGTGTTCCGGGTCATGTCTATACTTCACCGAACCTATAGGGTCACACGCTTAAGGGTCATCTATCTGCTGAATACTAGACAGGGAGTCTGAGAGAAAGTCACCGGAAAGGTTTCGGAGAAAACGGAAAAGTTCCGGAAAGAGAACACCGGAATAATTTCGGTAAAACCAAAAAGTTGTTTCGGAATATATCATTAAGTCAAAATGGTTTCGGCACACGCCTGGAAATTCTTGGAGGGTGCCAGAATTGTTCTGGGAACTTCTGGGATTTTTCCAGAGAGAAAAAACCGGAAATGTTCCGGAGCTGCCGGAACCGCTTTGGTTGCTTTTCGCAGATGAAAATCACTAATCCGGAATTGTTTCGGAACGCGTCCAAAATCCTTTTAGTGGGTACTGGAATTTTTCTAAGACCTACAGAAAAGTTTCGGATTTTACGGTCGCAGATAAATGTCTTCATGAATAGTGGATACACTATTCATGATGATGCAGGCGATGATGCAGCTTGCATGATGATGCAGGCGATGATGCAGCTTGCATGATGATGCAGGCGATGATGCAGCTTGCATGATGATGCAGGCGATGATGCAGCTTGCATGATGATGCAGGCGATGATGCAGCTTGCATGATGATGCAGGCAATGATGCAGTTTGGAGGGCATTTTGGGTTTTTCCCCATAGCCTCTCACCCTATAAATAGGGGTGGAGAGGGGTCTCTCAAATCTGATCCAAGTTCTCACTTGAACTCTCAACAAGTGCCATTGCATGATCTGGCTTTCTTCTCTCCCTCCCACGAAATAGTTTCGTAGAGCCGAAAGGCTGTCTAGGTTCCGGTAGGAACTAGTTCTGGACGGCGAAGCCCTGCCGGATAGATGACACCGTATGTGTGCAACCCCGTAGAGAGGTCGTAGTTTCGATCTTTTGCCCGAGGGGCTGTTCGAGGGTCCTCCCGAAGGGCTGTCCAAATTATCGTTCGAGTTTCAAGGGTCCTCCCGAAGGACTGTCCGAGTTACCGATCGAGTTTCGAGGGGCCTCCCGAAGGGCTGTCCGTGACATCGTCCGAGGGACTGTCCGACCGCCTCTCGGAGCGCTGTCCGAGGAGCAGACGAGGGAGGACATCCTCGCGGTTGGGAGGTTGTAAATCCTAGCTGCGGGGGTCTGCACCAACGATCTACATCGACTCTACTTCCGCTGCGCTACGAGTCGGTAACGATCAGATCAAAACCTTGTATGCAGTCTCCATAGTGGTCCTGGGCTGTTCGTAGTGCGAAAATTTTTGTTTTCTGCCGCGTTCCCCTACAGTGGCATCAGAGCCGTGCTATGCGTAGATGCATGTTGCGATCTAGAATACATAGAGATGTATGGGTATTGCATAATATAATTTTAGAGTAGATCAGATCTATTGCTGAAAATTATTTATGCGGGTGGCAGATGAAATCTGTTACCCGATGTTCTTGTTGCTTCCCTGGAATTTGTGTATTTCTGATCTCAATAACAGTATGGTGGAGTTTCAAAGTTCTGGCAATCTGCGATCCTGATTGATCAAAGAAGTGCTAACAGTTCGTTGAATTCCACCATAGTTAGAGAAAGAAGAAATTCTGCAGACTAAAGGGCAATGCAGATATGATCTGCACGGGGATCACGCGTATGACGAAGTTCAGTATGGGGCTCGAGATTTTATTATCTCGTGTTTCATACACCCCGCAAAGTTAATCTAGCGACTTGAATAATCATGCTTGATGATAAACGTTGGTAGCTGCGGTTTAAGTCAAAACCTTAGAAGCCACGTAAAATAAAATTTTGCATAAACCGATTAGAGGCATCTAACTTGGTTTTGCAGGATGTGCATGTGATGTGGTATAGCAAAGCTCATATTAATTTGATTATGTATGAGATGACTATATAATGTAAATTTATTAACATGACCTGCGTGTCATGATTTGGCATGATGGCTGGAGCCATATGATTGTCACTTTAATGACCTGCGAGTCAACCTTATGTAATGCACTTATTTTATTAGCTATAGAGATAGCAATATTATTTGGTGCATCGACGAGGTGGTGGCAAACTTCGCGAAGGTGAACTCCGACGCAAATGCCAAAGACGAAGAAATACTTGACTTCTCCGTCAGAAGGGGCTATACCATATCATGCAATTATAAATTACCTGAGATGTTTATCCCTTAAGTTGCACCCTTCTTGATTGCGCGGTAGTCGCTTTTTATTAGGGTGATCTCTCACTTAAAATATCAAGTAGTTAGTGTTCTCCCAAATGTAGCACCGTCACAGCATCTATCCTTTCGGGGTGCGCCATGGATGCATGGGTACGAACGATTGGAGAAATGTAACGCGGGTGAGGTCAGACCTCGCAGCAAGATCACTTGGTTGTCTTGACGTTCATGGCAGGATCGTCCTGAGCTCGGAACACATGCATCGAAAGATGAACAAGAGTCACATAGAGATGTGATCGGCAAGTTGGCCTACCAAATCAAAATCCTCGTCATGAGATGATGATTCTATGGCGTTGTATTGATATTTGGATCTTGAATCACTCATAATCAATTTTGAGAGATATTGATTTGAGTGGGAGCGCATTTTAGAATTAACTTGTTTAATTCTGAGTGCAATTAATTATGAACACTGTCTAAGTATAATTTGCTAATAGTTGTAGAATAATGGCTCGCGTTTCCACCTTCCCTATTAAAATTGAATAAGCTGTTAAATATCTGGTTAAAACTTTACGGTTGGTAACGTAATGCGAGGATTGTCCTCAAGAGTGCCGAGAAGGATTTTGTCCTATCGCATGCTTTCGGTGTCCTCCCGCTAATGCTATGGATGATGTGACTCTCGTCCTTCGATCCAAAAGCTAGAATTCCATTGTGGTCAAGTGCAATACGTTTGCTTCCATAAGACCCGAACTTCACAAGTTTGGGATAGTTATGTAATATTCATGGAACTGAAAATTGTTTTCAGATACAGACAAAGGCTAAAAGATATGAGATATCCAAAGCAATATCTGTTTGCAAAGTATTAGTACAGTGTTTACTGGGCATTTGACTGATAAGAGAGGGATCCAGAAGAACGCCTGTCATATGATGAAGGTGAATAAAACAAACAACTTAAAGAGAAAGGAAATGTCCAAAGGGTGTTAGTATGACTCACACGCCTAGGAAGTCCGGGGCTAACGCCACTCTTAAAGTTGGGTGCTTCTTCTGAGAGTAGGAGAAATATATTGAAAGTTAAACTGTTAAAAGTATAAGGGCAAAAAGAAAGAAGACTGGAATGTCCAGCTCATGTATAAAAGTCATGAAAGTTATTGATGTATGGAAGGCTGGTCAAAAATAAATAGTTCTTGGGAATTGTGATTAAACAGTTAGTCCATAATTCTTGGGTATTATGATTAAAAGTTGATCACAGGAATACCCGCTCGATTGCATTCTGTTGCAACTCGATGCAAGAACCACTACGGCCTAAAAGACTTGCCAGTAATGAGTTTTAGATACGCGCTGGGAACATAGTAAAAGTTACTATACCTTCCATCGGTGTATCACCATCTGTATTTATTTTCATAATTCGTTTTAGAGTTTTATACACTCTAGCCCATTGCATAAAGTATGTTGCAAGAAGGTTGTTCATAAAAGAACAATTGTTGTTCAGTATTATGAATAACATAAAGGGCCATGCTTCCATCGGGGATGGGATGTATGTTACGAATATTGATGGTAATATGATACATCCATAACAATGACGCTAAATGTCGAAAGACTAAAAGAATACCACATATGTGTGGCACTGCATTTGGTCACATTGGAGAAACCCGCATGGAGAAATTCCATAATGATGGATTTTGAAGTCATTTGATTATGAATCATCTCACACTTGCAACTTTCGTCCGAAAAGTTAAGTGACTGAAATACCGTTCACAGGCCATGAGGAACGAACAACAAACTTATTGGTGATCATACATTTGATGTGTGTAGTCCGATAAATGTTGTTAGTAGTGGATTTATCTATCTTCAGAAAAGACTCAAGTAGATATATGGATATTTACTTGATGAGACGTAAGTCTGGATCTTTTGAAATCATTCGAAAGGTTTTCAAAAATGAAGTGAAAGTTATTGTGACAAGAAAATTATGTTTCTACAATTTGATTGCAGAAAGGAATTTTTGAGTTACAAGTTTAGCCAATGTCTGATGAGTTGTGAAAAGAGTTTTCATAACTTGCACCTCCCGGAACACCACTGCAAGTGGAATGTCCTTGAAGATGTAATCAAACCATTTATGACATGGTAAGATCAAAGATGACATAAATCAATTTGCCATTATCCCTTTTAATGTAATGCTTTAGAGACTACGGCTTTTACACTTAAAGGAGCGCCATCAGGTCTGTTGAAATGACGCCATGGTATGGTACGCCCAACCATGTTTTATCTTTTCTTAACATTTGGAATATGGGGATTGTGTAAACTGTTTACAAACCTATTCCAAATCAGACAAGTGCTACTTTGTAGGTTATCCCAAATTATTGGGAATTCCTCCACCACTATACCGAGGCAAAAGGTTTTGCCACAAAGAACGGTATGCTTTTAAAGAGAATGGTTCTTGAAAAAAGGTGAGTGGGAGGACAGTGCAACTCGACGAGATAACAGTATCTTCGTCATCAGATCAAAGGAAAGGAACCTTGGAAGTGATTCCAGAGTTTCCTACTGCAACTGATACGGAAGCCTCTACATGAGATGTATGGACTTCGGTCAAACTTGCAACTGAGCCACGTAGGCAAAACTCGTGCAAACCTCTCAGGTGCGCAAACGAGATATTGTTGTTAGACAACAGCATACCTACGATAATCAAGGAAGCGATGATGGGCCCTGACTCCGGAATTGGCTAAATGCCAATACAAATCCGAGATAGTTTCCATATACGTAATTCAAGATTGTATCTTGATGGACCATTCGGAAGACTTAGAGTCTAACGAATATTAATGGAACTATAAACTGATACGGATAAAAATGTTTTATCCATAAAGCTCGACTTGTTGCTTATAACAATTTCAAGGAATTAACTACGGCGAGATTGTCTCTCCGTAGCGATGCTTAAAGTCGGTTCGGGTTAAACTAGCAATTAATACGTATTTCTTTCATGAGATATGAAACATGGATGCCAAAAGGATTTCCATGAGATGGAAATACTGCCTTGGAGATACAGTCCAAGGTATTTTGTCAGTCCAGAGGATGCTAGTAAGTATGCAAACTTCAGAGTTCCTGCGATGGACAAAAGAGAGCATAATGGAGTTGGAATCTTCGTTTTTGATGAAATAATCAAAAGAGTTTGATTTCATCGATGGATAACGAAGATGCTTGTGGCTACAAGAAAGTAAGTGGGAGCATAATAATATTTCTAAAAACCTTGTGTGCCTAACACATTGTTAATTGGAAATAATATAAATTTCTTGACACAAATTAAGACTTCATTGAAAATAGTTTTTAACCGAAGTGCTTGGGCTAAGTTGTCTTGATATTAGGCATAATTATCTACGAGATATAATTGCCTAATAGGGCTAAGCCAAAATACATATTGACAAGGTGCTAAAACAGTTTAGCGTTAAAAATGACAAGGAGTGATTCTTGCCAAAGTCACATGGAAAGAGTTTTTGCAAGACTCAGTGTCCCAAAACACTGATGAGCAAATTACATAATGGAGATTCCACACACCTTCGTGTTGGGATTAATCATGTATTCCATGGTATGTAAAACAACCAGATATGTCCAATACTCCAAAGTTGTTGCGAGTATAGATACCAAAGTGATCAAAGAACTGATCGTGGGACAACAGTGAAAAATGTCATTGAGTACTAAAGTAGCACTGATGACATGTTTTCTCGCAAGAAGAGATTATGAAGAACTTGTTGTAAGTAATTACATCGATACGGTTTTCATCAATGCTCCATGCGATTTTCGATTTGAGTTAAAGTTTTTGTGTGTGTAATACACAATATGGTGGCACAGTAAGTTGGAATTGTTCATAACAGGTTACTGTGGCGAAATTCTATAACAAATGGCTATGTATGTTGCTGCTTTAGAAGCAACAAAGAAAATGTTGAATCATATAGTTCATTCATGAACTTAGTATGGTTCCAATATGGCTTTGGTCAATGGAACACTATTGAAGATAGTTGCTCCATAGCTCAGTCTGAGGAATCAAGGTTCGACCAGTGATTCGCATATATACAAAGCCAAGTCCACACAAAATATGAATTTTGTGAAAGCGTGAAAACGCGAGGATATGCAAAGATACACACGGAGTTGAAGTTGTCAGATCCGTTGGACATCAGGCTATACCACATGTGAAGCATATTTTACACCAGTATGCCGTAGGTGTAAAGTGCATTAGCATTGACTAGATTATTGACTCTAGTGCAAGTGGGAGTCTGTAGGAGATATGCCCTAGAGGCAATAATAAATGTTATTATTTATCCCCATGTTCCTAATTATGTTTATATTCCATGCTATAACTGCTATGGTTCTCGAGTCTGCAATAACCACGAGGCTCGGAGGAAGACTCATATGCACGTGTGGAATAATAAACGGATAAAAAATATATATTCCTAGTCTCGCCTCTAAGACTAGCTCAAGTGTTGCATGATGGTTCTGTTTTCCTGATCATGGGCATGACTATGCCGGCAATTTTGAGGGCACAATGTTAGAAGAACATTTGTGTTGAATCGACCCAGATTGATGTTATGCTATGAGATACATTCGTCACCAGTTAATGGATTATAACACAGAGAAAGTTGAGCGTTTGCATAATTCCTTAGACCATGAGAGTATCGAGTTCCTTCGTACTTGCTTCGTGAACTTTGGGGTTTGTTAAACGTCATCTGTAAAAGGGTGGCTATTACGGCGGCTTACGGGTTCACGGAAAAGTATGACAAGGAACTAGGTAGCTCAAGATTGGGATTTGCTCCTCCGTCGATGGAGAGATATTCTTCGGGCCCTCTCGGTGTTACGGTATCCACCATCGTCTGGCCAGACACAGTGTGATTTGATCACAGGGATGCCGGAACGCGGGAACGAGAAAAGAGAACAATACTAGTAACGAGGTAACTGGCATAGTGGACAAGTGTTGATCCACGGGGATGCCGATAAGTCTCACCTCGGGTATTTGTAACATATCACGAAGCAACAGGAATAGCACACGGCAACTGGAGGTTCACTCGAATATTTATTCGTGTGGGTATAGGGGTCAATATGGGTGTCCACGGCTCCGATGTTGATCATTGATCGGAAAGTGTTCCGGGTCATGTCTATACTTCACCGAACCTATAGGGTCACACGCTTAAGGGTCATCTATCTGCTGAATACTAGACAGGGAGTCTGAGAGAAAGTCACCGGAAAGGTTTCGGAGAAAACGGAAAAGTTCCGGAAAGAGAACACCGGAATAATTTCGGTAAAACCAAAAAGTTGTTTCGGAATATATCATTAAGTCAAAATGGTTTCGGCACACGCCTGGAAATTCTTGGAGGGTGCCAGAATTGTTCTGGGAACTTCTGGGATTTTTCCAGAGAGAAAAAACCGGAAATGTTCCGGAGCTGCCGGAACCGCTTTGGTTGCTTTTCGCAGATGAAAATCACTAATCCGGAATTGTTTCGGAACGCGTCCAAAATCCTTTTAGTGGGTACTGGAATTTTTCTAAGACCTACAGAAAAGTTTCGGATTTTACGGTCGCAGATAAATGTCTTCATGAATAGTGGATACACTATTCATGATGATGCAGGCGATGATGCAGCTTGCATGATGATGCAGGCGATGATGCAGCTTGCATGATGATGCAGGCGATGATGCAGCTTGCATGATGATGCAGGCGATGATGCAGCTTGCATGATGATGCAGGCGATGATGCAGCTTGCATGATGATGCAGGCAATGATGCAGT
Source organism: Bromus sterilis (assembly GCA_950022295.1). Taxonomy (NCBI): domain Eukaryota; kingdom Viridiplantae; phylum Streptophyta; class Magnoliopsida; order Poales; family Poaceae; genus Bromus; species Bromus sterilis. The sequence continues at coordinate 136,927,622 of OX465599.1, read as the reverse complement.
TTGGAGGGCATTTTGGGTTTTTCCCCATAGCCTCTCACCCTATAAATAGGGGTGGAGAGGGGTCTCTCAAATCTGATCCAAGTTCTCACTTGAACTCTCAACAAGTGCCATTGCATGATCTGGCTTTCTTCTCTCCCTCCCACGAAATAGTTTCGTAGAGCCGAAAGGCTGTCTAGGTTCCGGTAGGAACTAGTTCTGGACGGCGAAGCCCTGCCGGATAGATGACACCGTATGTGTGCAACCCCGTAGAGAGGTCGTAGTTTCGATCTTTTGCCCGAGGGGCTGTTCGAGGGTCCTCCCGAAGGGCTGTCCAAATTATCGTTCGAGTTTCAAGGGTCCTCCCGAAGGGCTGTCCGAGTTACCGATCGAGTTTCGAGGGGCCTCCCGAAGGGCTGTCCGTGACATCGTCCGAGGGACTGTCCGACCGCCTCTCGGAGCGCTGTCCGAGGAGCAGACGAGGGAGGACATCCTCGCGGTTGGGAGGTTGTAAATCCTAGCTGCGGGGGTCTGCACCAACGATCTACATCGACTCTACTTCCGCTGCGCTACGAGTCGGTAACGATCAGATCAAAACCTTGTATGCAGTCTCCATAGTGGTCCTGGGCTGTTCGTAGTGCGAAAATTTTTGTTTTCTGCCGCGTTCCCCTACAAGGGGATGGTAGGGATTGGATGAGTTAGATCAAGTAATTGTTCATCAGATTGGTTGGGGCATGTTGCCTATCATCTACTATGGTGTTTATCATCTTTGCTACAACTTCTTGTTCTTATTGCTTATCACTTTGGGCCCGAGTGCCATGCTTTTAGATCTGAACCCTATGTGTTTGCATGAATATATTTGTGTTCTTGATCCTATCTATGAGTTGTATGCCCCTATTATAGTCCGGAACCGGCGATCCCAATGGTGAAAGCTTGGGACACCAAAGGGGATGGACTATAATTTGAGGATTCCATGTATCCATTTATTGTTAATGCTTTGTTCTGGTGCTCTTTGACAGAAGCACCTTAATCTCCATAAGTTCCTTTTGGCCCCGTTTGTAGCGGGATGGTGATATGTCCCAAACGTATCAATAATTTCTGCTCGCTCCATGCATGTTTTGTGTGATATTTCTATGATCTAGATACACTTTCGTACACCATATTTGGACTAACCTATTAACTCAGTGCACCCCAGTGCCAGTTTCTGTTTTCTGCTGTTTTTCTATTTCAGTTTTCCCCCATATAAAAAGTGCTCCAAAAATTTGGGAAAAATCAGATAAAAAATCAGCGTACCGGAAGCTTCCAGAGCCCCGAAGGAGGGCCAGGGGGCCACCACCAGGTGCCCAGGCGGCCACCTTAAAACTCCCATCGCACACTTGAAAACTCCCTTCATACATAACTCATCATAAGCTGATTAGAGAGGTTAGTAACCTTAATAAAATATTTTTCCCCACTGGATATAAAGATATTCTTGAAGAGCTACTGTTTCTCAAGATTGCCAAAAGGTTTTTGAAAAGAAAAAGCAAGCTTAAGGTTTGCAAAAGTAAGGAGAGACAAAACGTGGCAGAATCTGTGAAAAAACAGGACAGCAGGCAGTAGAGAAATTTTTGGGGTACTTCTGCAACTCAAATCAAAAAACTCAAAACCAGTTCATCTTTTTGAGCTGAGTTTTTTACACAGCGTGCTCTATACAATCGCGGAACTTTCGTATCTTCTGAGTTTTTTATTTGAGTTGCAGAAGTACCCCCAAACAAATTCTCTACTACCTGATGTCCTGTTTTTCACAGATTCTGCCACGTTTTGTCTCTCCTTACTTTTGCAAACCTTAAGCTTGCTTTTTCTTTGCAAAAACCTTTTGGCAATCTTGAGAAACAATATCTCTTCAAGAATATCTTTATATCCAGTGGGGAAAAATTATTTTATTAAGGGTACTAACCTCTCTAATCAGCTTATGATGAGTTATGTATGAAGGGAGTTTTCAAGTGTGCGATGGAAGATGATGAAAGAATATTCGGGAGTGTCAAGCGCTCAAGCTTGGTGATGCGCCCGTGCATCACCAACAAATATTCAAGGATACTCAAGCATCTAAGCTTGGGGATGCCCCCATGCATCCCCTTCTCAATCAACAATCATCAGTTCGTCCTTCGTCTCACTATATTTTTATCACTTCATGCGTTATGTGCTATGCTTGGAGCGTCTCGCTCTTAGGTTTTATTTTTAGTTTTCTTTAGCTTTGCTTGCTATTCATAACAAGTTAGACCCCGTCTTACTTTGGGTGGGAGAGAAACACACTCCACTTTCAAAATCTAGAACACATCATAGGATTCTTCATGCCTATCTTTTTACTCTTGTGTGTTCTTTATCTTTTCGTAGCTACTGCCATGTTTAGTTTTATTTTTAGGTTGTCTTTAGCAAGAGCCTTGGATTTTGTTTAGTTTGTTGCTGCAACTCTCTTTATTTTTCATGTTTCCCATACACTCCTCCTCGGGGTACTTGTATCTTTGTGAACCTCCTTATGAGATTGAGAGTTACCGATAATAAGTGCATGAGTTCTTTGGACTAATGTAAGTATTGAAAGTTGACACTTCCACCTACTCATATTTGTTAGCCTCGCATGTGCCATGCATTGCCTTCTTCTCACTCCGAGAGTTGGCGTCCACCTTCGCCGGTACATCCAAACCCTTGGCATGATACACTCTGTCATCATAAACCTCCTTATATCTTTCCTCAAAAAAGAGACCATACATACCTATCAAGGCATTTCCATAGCCTTTCCGAGATATATTGCCATGCAACATCCACCTCTTCATGAATTGATCTTCATTGCATACATGTTCCTGCTACACTGGCAGCGGCATACATTGCATAAATCATGATAGCTACATCTTCTGTATGGTTTGAGTACCTTGTAAAGTGTGAGAGATCTTCTATACCCTCTTGTAATTAGAGTGTTTCCCTTAAGTGAGGAAAGATCCCAAAGTGGACAAAATAAAAGATCCAAAAGAGGACAAATGAGAGTTAAATAGAAAGAGCCATTGAGGCCACCAAAAAATACAAAAAAATAGAAAAAGGAGAAAAAGAAAAAATAAAAAGAGAGAAAGGGGCAATACTGCTATCCTTTTGAAAGATCCACACTCGTACTCCCTCTTATCCTTGTACTCCATAGAGATGATCATTCATGCATTTAGCTATGTGGGGACCTTCACACTATAGAACTTGGATTCCATATTCCAAGGATGAGCCTCCTCAAAAGAGCTCTAGGTCTTCATGAGCGAGCAAGTTAGACGCACCCCCACTAGTTCCCTTGGAGAGCTTTTAGCTCATATGTGCACCCGTTGCATGGCAGTCCCTACTCCTCACATCATATCTATCATTTGTCCTTCTCGCCTATGATTGTCCTCATTGATGTGAGGCTTTCTCACCCTTTTTTTCTTCCTCCTCCACCATATTTCTCTCTTTGCCATCCTAAGTGTCAACTTTCGTGCTTACGCTCATCCATTGCATGAGTGCTCAAAATATCGAAAAGGGGTGGATCAAATTGACTTGTACCTGGCTAGTGGCCTGGGGACGAGTCAAGATAAGATTCCAAAGAAGAACAAGTGTGAAACTTTAGTAGATTGAGTTCTCAACACAAAAATACTTTTTTCTCGTATTCCCTATCCCTCTTCTTCCACGCAAACACCATTTGGAGACATTCAAGTCACGGACAGCGAGAGCTCTTGCATCTAATGTTCTTTCGTTGGTTGTTTCAATGCTAACATAGACTCTTGTATGTTATGACTTGAATTGAATCACATAGCTTGATTGCTTTAATTTTCAAAGTTCTTATATGGTTGTTAGCATGTCACCACAAAAATTATGCTTGTTATCATTTACCTACTTGAGGACGAGCAGGAATTAAGCTTGGGAATGTTGATACGTCCCAAACGTATCGATAATTTATGCTCGCTCCATGCATGTTTTGTGTGATATTTCTATGATCTAGATACACTTTCATACACTTTTGATCATATTTGGACTAACCTATTAGCCCAGTGCACCCCAGTGCCAGTTGTTGTTTTCTGCTGTTTTTTAATTTCAATTTTCCCCATATAAAAAGTGCTCCAAAAATCCGGGAAAAACAGATAAAAAATTAGCGTACTGGAAGCTTCCAGAGCCCCGAAGGAGGGACGGGGGGGCACCACCAGGTGCCCAGGCAGACACCTGGCGCGGCCGGGGGCATGGCTGCGCCAGGGGGGCGCCTGGACTCCTGGTGGCCCCCTGTAACAGCCCAGTTTTTGCAAAAATTAAAAATTTTGTTTTCGGTGTGAATTGTTTGATTGTCTGATTTGTTTGCGGTGTTTGCATCCACGATTTATTGATCGGCGATTATTTTTCCCCCTCTTATCTCGTACAGGACGGAGACCGACCCTTGCCACCCTGACACTCGACCTTTGCGACATCGGGTTTCACCCGATCACCGTCGCGAAAACCGCACGAGACCAGCCGCAGCCAACGGAATGAAAACCCCGTTTATTTAATAAACGGATTATTTTCAGGGGCGCCGAAAAATGTTGTCGTAATGTCACCGCAATGAGGTACGATCGACGCGCTCGACACGCTGAGCGCGTAGGTCAAAGTTTCGTCCGAATCGGAGTCCGTATGCACCTCCGGCGGTCACGAACGCGATCACCGGACACGCGAGATGGGTACCGAGGGCGTTTGCGTAAACTGGCCAGCCAACCTGCCTATATAATGACCCCCACCTCCCAAACCAGCCAATTAGGGTTCCCCTTTGTAAATTTTGCAGCCACCCCCCCCCCTGAAAAATATCCAAATCTGACCCCAAAATTGCGAAACCCTAGCTTCCAATTAATCCCGACCGTCAGATCTAGGGATCAATGGCCCAGATGGAGGCCATGTCACCCCCAGATCCCCACAGCAGCCTCTCCAGCAACCTGGGCCCCGCAGGGCCGCCTCCAGCCCGCTCGGGCCCGATCTGGGCCGAGCGCAGCCGCCTTCCGAGTGCCTCCATCGCGCCGTCGTCTTCCTCGCCTTGCCGTCGGCGAGCAGCGCCACCACGGCGAGCCGCGCGCAGCGCCGGCCTCACCTCCTCTCCTCCCTTCCTCCTCCCTCTCCTCCTCTTGCTCGCGCGCCCCTGACCTCCCCATCTCTCTGTTGCAGACCGCCATTGACGCCATGGAGCCCGAGTTCGAGCAGCGAGCGGCGCGGCCACGAACTCCGGTCGCCTCCTCCGCCGGGTCACCAGATTCGCAGCCGCCGGCCGACTCCACCGTGTCCAGCCGCGGCCCCTCTGCGTCCCCTCGCCGCGCCGCCCGGCCGACGTGCGCAGCCGGTTCCGCTCGGGAGCAGCCGGAGCCAGCCGTTGCTGTTGGCTGCTAGTGGGCCAGATCCAGCGCCGCGGCCCAGCCACACCAGCAGGCCCAGCCGCCCTCAAGTCCAGCCAGGCCAGCCTCCAGGCCGTTTTGGGCCGAGGCCCAAAGTGATATTTGGCGCGAGTCCTTTTTTTACCCCCTGTGAATTTTTCTAAGTCCCTGAAAAATTGATGTTGATCCGTTTTTGCGCTGTAATTTCCCGTTGATCCGTAGCTCCGATGAACGTGCCCCCAAAATGAAAGTTGCTTAGAATTGCGTGTACTTCAATTCATCTTTTGTGAGCATTTTCGTTTGAGGCCATCTTGATGGTGCAATTCTGTGTTGAAGTGGGCATCAGGCCGTTAAACTGCTACTAATTCCTGTTAAGTGCTGCTGTTTATATTTTGTTGCAACTTTGCATGATGATTGTGACTCATCCATGAGGCCTATTGCATTGATTCTTTTTCCTATGTGTTTGGAATCATGTGTACTTCATTTCCATGCTTTAACTTGCCATGTTTGGGTGCTTTAGCTATATTAAATCTTGCTCCAAAGTGGCGATCCTGATGTTAATGTGCTGCTGTGCTGAAAACTGTTATTTTGTTGCAACTTCGGTCGACGAGTGTGTCGCGACCGTTTATCAGAATTGAGTGATTCCAATTTCATATTGTTAAGCATCATGTCTACTTCCATTACATGTATTTCATTGTCATGATATGCTTGCTGATCATATAGTTATTGAGCTCCAAAGTTGCTATGCTGCTGTTTTTGACAGCCACATCTGTTTTTCACTGTCTGTTACTTTGCGATGCCATGTTGTTTGCTTAATATCTTTTGATCTATGATGCCTATTAGCATTATTCTTCTTGCCATGCCTTCCTTGTCATGTCTACTTTACTTCCGTATCATTTTTGAGCATGTTTGCATTCATTGTCCTGTTTATGCATTGCTCTAAAGTGTGCTTCGTGATGTTGGCAGATTGTGCCCGTAACTTGTTTTGCTTATATCTTTTTAACTGTAACTCCGTTGGGGGTGTTCTTTATATGTAACTTGATTAGTTTTTCGTGTACTTTGTGTTTATGCTATTGTTTCCTGTTGTTAACCAACCTAAAATATGGTTTAGGGAAGAACAGTACCAAATCTTTTCATTGTCGTGCGGCACTTAGTGTATGCCATGTTTAGGTTGTGCCTCACTTAAATTGACTAGCATAGATAGTTTACTTTGTGCTTCACCTCTTGCCATGTTTGTGTGCTATGCCATGCTTGCTTGAGTTGCCATGTTAACAACCTTTGTTGATCACCTGTAGCTAAGCAACTTGAACCACCGTAAACGTGCGGTATTCTTCGTGTGTGACCGATACCCCACTTAAACTGTCAGTAACCGTTCTCGACGATAGATCCGTATCGCTTTGCCGTGTCGTGTGATGTCTTCTTGATCTTGTGCTGCCTCGTAGTAATAGATGCTTGCTCGTTGATTTCTTCCAGTGTTTACCGTCTTGTGTGCTTCCGCGGGTACCTCTCGGAGACGATGCGAGCTTGCGATCCACTACACCTTCGGAACCCGACTTATCAACAGGCAAGGACTATACATTACTTATGATCCATTCTATTTCAACCAGCGGTTTGCATGCTAGTCTACGTTAGGTTCGATGTTTGATCCTACCACATGTTTACAACCTCTTTCAAACAGATACAGCCATGTCCCTTCCCAGCAAACCTTGTACTGCTATGTTACTTTTGCTCGTTGCTCAGCCCCTGCTTAGTATGCATGCTTAGGATGCTACGATGTTACCCTGTTATCCCTTGGTTTTGGGATATCACATTATTATATTTGTTGTTGATGATATGATTATTATAATGTTGACTATATTCGACGAAGGATGGAAGGTCTAGGCTATCCCGCCCCGACGCTTTGTTCCATTCGAGTCACCTAGGATCCGAGTTCCGGGTATTGGTTTTAAGACTGAGCGTGCCTAACCGCGTGTGGGATTTTATGGGGTCCCCTTTTCTTACCTACCTAGCTTCAAGCATTTCTAGTGGTGGCCCAAGCTGGTTTTACCTTTTGAAACCGTGTGTGTGTTGGTCGTACGCCAGTAGTTTTCCAACCAACCCGGACCAGTGGGGACATGGTTTCCCTGTTGGTCCACCTTTGACCGGAGAGGGCCCGAGGCCTCACGTGAGGCGTCTCGGTAACCCAAACCCTGTTGAGACGGAAGAGTCCGATCCGAGAGCGTGGCCAGCTTTTGGATTGGTTGTCGACTCCCCGGGGGCCACCCGGATTTGTTCGTTGTTAGCTAGAGGGACTTGTCGTCTCGGATCTCTTGGAACTAAATCATAAAATGGTTGCCTATCATGGGTAGAAACTGAGAGAGATGGGTGTGTGTGCGGAGCCTTGTAATGGGCAGTTGGTACACCCCTGCAGGGTTAAATCTTTTCGAGAAGTCGTGTCCACGGTTATGGACGACTTGAGACCTACTCCTTGTTCATAGACAACAACAACTGGGATAATCTTAATATAACTTGATCAACGTGTGTGTGTGCCTTGACTGCTTCTTCTTCGTCGGGATGCGAAGAGGAGGACAAGGATAGGATAGGTGTTATGCTTGCGTAAGTAGTTGATAGCAAGACTTGTTGGAGGCGATTCCTCATCGAATGCTTGGCTTCTTACCTTACTCTCTAGATCGTTAGCCACTTCATAAATGCTAGTGCGGCAGCAACCTCACCACTTACCCCTTCCTTACCGTAAACTACTAGTTGTCCTAGAATGACGAGTGATGAAGTCCTTGCTGGGTCAGATGACCACTACAGTTGGATGCTGAGTACTTCTGTACTCATGATACTACCCCCAAACTCTTTTCAGGGTTCTTGCTCGACAACAGGTATGGTGATCGACGTTTCACGTGGAGACTCGACGACAACTAGTTAGGCGGATCCCGGCGGAGGGCCTGGACCCATGTGGTTATGGGGATCGGTGTTTTTCTCTTTGCCAGTAGGCATTTGATTGTAGTCTGTACTCAGACATGTATCTTCCGCTGTTGTATTGTAGTTGAGGCAGTTGTATGCCGATTGTATGAGATGTTGTATCCTTGTATCTGTAATGTTGTGATATCATGTTGGAAATCCGGGGCATATGACTTCGTCGTATGTCGCGGTGGGACCGATATGTGCTTCGTCCCCGGATCTGGATGGAAACATCTAGATCTGGAACAGTACCGCATATCGGGACTTACACCCCCCTGGCTGCCCCCCTTCGCCTATTTAGTCTCCGTCACGAGAAACCTCTAAAGACAGGACCCTTTTTCGTGATCTTGCCTCAGTTTCGCAGTCGCCGTGCTTCCAAGATCGGGAGCACCGTCAGGACCCTTCCCAGCACCCTGCCGGAGGGAGGATCGACCTCCAGGAGCTTCTCCTCCACCATGGTCGCTTCCTGGATGTGCCGTGAGTATTTTCCTTTGGACCATGAGCCCGTGATCAGTAGCTATGTGATGTTCTCCTCCCCTATTTGTTCTTCATGGTTTAGACCTTGTGAGCTGCCCTACATGATCGAGGCACATATGTAAACTTTCTTCTTTTGCTATGCTGAGTTTGATGGGATCTGATGGATTATGAGATTATGTTCAGATTGTGCTAGAGTAATATAATTGGTTCTTATCTTTTGTATTTTTGTCCCGAAGTAATTCTTGCATGTTCTCCGTTCCTGTTTATTGCTTTGGCCATGGTTGGTAGTAACTCCAAGAGGGAACTTTATGCTCGATTGTGGGTTCATGCCCCCTGATGACACGCTTGAATGACAGAAACATGAGTCTAGGGGATGTGTTGTGGCCACAAGGGGGAAAACAACGGTGCTTGTAACCTCGGTTGCAAGGATTGTTTACTTTACGCAAAGTTCTTTTTAATGCAGTTGTCTGTTTCTTTGGGTTTACACTTTGAGTGGGGCTTGCAACTTAATACCAGCGAGATGTTCTGGATAGATATCTCAAGGTGAATGATTAGTAGTAGATGCCGTTGGATTTCGGTCTACTTATTTTGGCGTACCGCCCATGCTTTTGAGCCTCTTCCTTTCTCTGTTGCATAGTTAGCATTGCGGTGCGTTTATACTCCTGTCAATTGCCCAGCTATAATTTCTTTATCTCGCATAGCAGTTTTATCGTCTTTTGGGAGAGAGACATTACTAGTGAACATCACGGGACCCCGGTCCATATTCTCATCACTGTTTACACGCTATTTACTTTCTTGCTTTTAGTTTCTAGTTGTTATCATTATCATTATTATCTGTTGCGTTGATCCTTTGTAAACAACAAGGTTGGAGAGATTGACAACCTCTCTGTACTCGTTGGGAGCAAAGTTGTTTGTGTTGTGTGCAGGTCCAGGTCAAGGAAACAATTTTTGTCTCAAACGGTGCCATTGCTTCCTTGCCACCTACTTATCATCTCCAGAGTCCTACTGGAGACAAACATTGGTATCTTCACCGAGGGAAATTTGTCGTTATCCTACGTCTCACCTTCCACTTGGGGTAACCAACGAGGAGAGGTGTTGCACCTGTCACCTTTTTACTTTCGTTGCCTTACCACCACTATATCTGTTATCACTATCACTTCGATATCACTGTTACCACTAATATCTCGTTGCCAAGCAATTATGTTTCAGGTGCGGTTGAATTGACAACTCAATTGTTAAAGCTTATAAATATTCTTTGGCTCCCCTTGTGTCGAATCAATAAAATGGGTTATCTTACACGCGAAGACTATCGCGATCCCCTACACTTGTGGGACATCAACAAGCTCTTGCGCAAGGAGATCAAGTCACTATCCAATCTTTTGAAAATTGCAAACTCCTTCGCCGCATCCGATTCTGCGATGTGTCCGATTCGGTTGAGTGCCAACGACCTCATCCAAGGGCAATCATCAAAGGCTTCCCATCTCGATTCAGTCGGCGCGAGAGGCGCGAGAACAACCGCAACAACAAAACCCCCAACAACCACCCACAACAATAACAACAACAACTTCAGCAACAAGAGAAAGGATGAGCAGTCGAATGCTCTGTACGACAATCAGCAGGTAGCTGCCGTTCAGGAGCAGGAGGCACCAGGGGCTACAGCAGGCAGTCGGAGGATGAAGCCCGCGAGAAGCCACAATGGACAGCTTGGCCCCCATACACATCTAAGGACATGATGAACCAGCCGTGCAAGATGCATAGTGGAGTCGGCAAACCCGCGTGATACGTCCCAAGCGTATCTATAATATCTTCTTGCTCCATGCATGTTTTGTGTGATGTTGCTATGTTTATATACACTTTCATACACTTTTGATCATATTTGGACTAACCTATTAACTCAGTGCACCCCAGTGCCAGTTCTTGTTTTCTGCTGTTTTTCTATTTCATTTTTCCCCCATATTAGAAATGCTCCAAAAATTCGGGAAAAATCCAATAAAAAATCAGCGTACCGGAAGCTTCCGGAATCAGCAAGATGGGGCCAGAGGGCCACGACCAGGGGCCCAGTCGCCCTGGTGGCGCGCCCTAGGGGGAGGCCGCGCTAGGTGGCCGCCTGGGCACCTGGTGGCCCGCCTGGCTACCCCCCTTCGCCTATTTATTCTCTGTGACGGGATTCATTCGAGGACATAACCCTTTTTCGCGATCTCGCCTCTGTTCCGCCGCCGCCACGCTTCCAAGATCGGGAGCGCCAGCAGACCTCTTCCCGGCACCCTGCCGGAGGGAGGATTGACCTCCGGGAGCCCCTCCTCCATCATGGGCGTTTCCCGGATGATCTGTGAGTAGTCTACCTTGGACCATGGGTTTGTAATCAGTAGCTATGTGATGTTCTCCTCCCCTCTTTGTTCTTCATGGATTAGACCTTGTGAGCTGCCCTACATGATCAAGGCACATATGTAATTCTTTCTGCTGTTGCTATGTTGAGTTTGCTGGGATCTGATGGATTATGAGATTATGTTCAGTTTGTGATTGAGTAATATATTTGGTTCTTATCTTTTATAGTTTTGTTCTTGAGTAATTCTTGAATGTTATCCATTGTTGTTTATTGCTTTGGCCAAGTAGTATGTAGTGACTCCAAGAGGGAACGTTATGCTCGATTGTGTGTTCATGTCCCCTGATGACTAGCTTGAGTGACAGAAACATGAGTCTAGGGGATGTGTTTTTGCCACAAGGGGGAAAACAACGGTGCTTGTAACCGCGGTTGCAAGGATTATTTACTTTATGCCAAGTTCTTTTAATGCAATTGTGTGTTGCTTTGGGTTTACACTTTGGGTGGGGCTCGCAACTTAATACCAGCGAGATGTTCTGGATAGATATCTCAAGATGGATGATTAGTAGTAGATGTAGTTGGATTTCGGTCTACTTATTTTGGCGTACTTCCCATGCTTTTGAGCCTCTTCCTTTCTTTGTAGCATAGTTAGCATTGCGGTGCGTTTTTAATCCTGGCAATTGTCCAGCTGTGATTTGTTTACCTCGCATAGCAGTTTTATCGTCTTTTGGGAGAGAGACATCCCTAGTGAACGTCACAGGACCCCGGTCCATATTCTCATCACTGTTTACACGCTCAATTTATTTTCTTCTTTTGTACATTTGGCAGTGCATTTGTACGAAGCAGCTGATGCAGGGCGAGGGTGGAAACCCACCTCCACCCTAGGTCCACCGCCACCTCAATCACAGAACCAGTACCCGCACTAGGACGCGACATACATGATCTTCACCAGTGAGTCAGATGACAAGTACTGTCGGAGATCCCACGTCAAGCAGTCAAGGCCACCATGCCAGCAGTTCCCCAATACATGCAATGGTCGGACAACCTCATCACATGGGGAGGGAGGACCATCCGGGCTTGATGCCGAATCTAGGCAGCTATGCACTGGTGGTGGATGTTGTTCTGACAGCACCACAATACTCATGCCGATTTACTCGAACCCTCATTGGTGGAGGCAGTTCTATCAACATCCTCTACTGCTACACCATGATGAAGCTTGACATCAGCGAGAGTGAGATGCAGCCCAGTCGGACCACATTCCATGGCATTGTGCATGGCCTCTCATACACTCCTTTGGGCCGCATACGATTGGAGGTTGTGTTCTTCACTGAAGAGAATTTCCGTCGCGAGCCTATATGGTTTGAGGTGGCCGATCTGAGCAGACCATACCACCTTCTAATCGGACTGCCTGCAATCGACAAGTTCATGCTGAATGTTTACCAACCTGAAAGTACAAGTATGTGATCAAAGGGGGAGGGGGTGAATGAGCACTTCAAATTTTCGAGTGGAGCTTTGAAGTGAAGCATTAACTTAGCAGAAAGGGAAGGCAGAAACAAGTAAATGGGAAGCAAAAATACTATCCAAACTAAACACAGCAAATCAAAACAAGTTGAAGCTTAACTGGAAGCAAATGCAATGCGGAAAGTAAATGCTTGAAGTAAAACGAACTCTTGACTAGGTGATGTTTGTTCGACCAGTTCACTCTCGCAAAGCGCTACGTCTGGTTGGAGGGACTGGTGTTTGAACACCTGGAGCAAAACTCTCTCCGTCCGTTTCTCCACTGCACCAATATCCTTGAGCTTGGCCAGTTTTGACTCGGGGTAGATTATCAAGGAAATCTCCGAAACCTTTGACAAACTTGAACTTTGAGGCGACAATTTCTCTTTGCTCTCTGAAGACGACACTCTAACCGTCTAGGATAATTGCAGTTCTCCAAGATAAAAAGGCTAGCAAGTTTTCACCTAAGTCATAGAGAATCTAATCAGATCAATGGGACTTAGGATTCGGTAGTCTGGCTTTTGGGTTTTTCTTCGGTGGCGTTCTTGGGGTGCTCGCTTCAGTCTCTCTCAGGAATAATATCAGAGGAGCCGACCGCAAATGGAGGCGGGGGCGGCGTATTTATAGTTGGCGATCCCGAGGTGCGAAATGACTGATTTGACCTGAAGCAACAGCTTGACGCGTGTCCACAACGGTCGGATTAGCCATTAATGTGCAACTTTACTTGCGAACAAAGTAAAGCTGACTCACGGACTTAGTTATGCTTCGGAAGCCAAAGAACGAAGTCTTTTCTACCGAAACTTAACTCAGTGCACATGAGATTTCTTCACTCTGGCTTATCAATTGTTTTAGTTTTGATCTGAGCACTTTCATAGTAACTTTGGCATCCACAAACTAAAACCCCTCTTGATTGTATGGTTTGTCCTATGACTCAAAGAACATAAAAATAACTACACAAAAACATCTAAGTCTTGCGCCGTCTTCTTCATTTGCTTCAATGAGTTGGGCTTCAGGACACCTTCATTTTTGGGGGTCATCCTCCATGATTAAGCTTCGCTCAAAGGGTAATGCTTCAATAACTTGAAAACCTTCCTTGAAGCTTTATCACCTGGCTTGTCCTTCAGGAACCTAATCATCTGTTTATACTAGAAAACATTGTTAGTTCCTTCACTGTCTTGTCCAACAATATCCAAAACATCTGGCGGAAAAACTTTGCTCTTACGATCTCCCCCTTTTTGGACTATTGTTGACAAAACAGGCATCGAGTGATATTGAAGTTTTTGTGAAGTGATGGGACAAACTCTAAAGATATGAAGTTTTTGACTCCCCCTGAATTCAAGCATCGAAGTTTTATATGATCGAAGTAATTGCTTGATGAATATTTCTTCGTTGGAGAGCAAAACAAATATCTTAGCGAAGGCAATTGTAAGTGAGAATAGAAATCCATATGAATGTGCAATTCCTTCCAATGACCTGTGACTTAAAGTAATAACCACCTGCAAGATAGAGAGTACGAAGCAATAATTGCGAGCAAGGGGTTATTAAAAAACTTAAGTGTATCACGGGAGTAGCACAACCGAATGTAAATTTAAGTTACAACCCAATCAAAGGGAATGGAATGTTTGTTGTAACTTAACCAAAAACTAATGCAAAGCAAAAAAGCAGAAGCCCTATCCCCGATGCAGATCTAACTCATCGATGCCAACATTCTCCCCCTTTTTTGTCACTGATTGGACAAAAAGTTGGGAAGTGGATCGAGAGAACTATTGCGCGGCATCAACACCCTTGGAGCTCGACAAAGCACTTGACGCTGAATCGCCCGAAGAAGATTGGTCTCCTGAAGATTCTTCATCCGACTCTGGCGAAGGAAGAACTTTGAGGTTCTTCTGGGTGATCAGGTCGATGTTGAGGTCGCTGTCGTCGAGGCCGGTGTTGTCCTTTGAAGTGACAGATTCATTCTCTGAGACGGTGTCGGGCCTGATGGGATCGGGTTCGTTGATGAAGAACACTTCATCAATCTTCTGAAGGGGAGGGAGCTTCTGATTCGGTCTGTCAATTGTGTTATCTCGGGAAAAAATTTGCTCAAGATGTTGATATTCCTTGAAGATGCGAGAAGTGCGAAGAGATTTCATTGAGTTGAACTTCCTAAGCCCTTTCCAAGAGTGGCGTTTGAGCACACGAAGGTACTGATTATTATTCAGTGCAATGTTGCCAACACGATTGATCTCATCAGCAAGGAACTGCATCTGGCGTTGATTGGCTTCAATGAAATTTTTGAGCAGTTGCTGCGACCGAAGATTTACTTCAAAGTGATGACAGTCTTTCTGAAATCGCTTCGAGATATTCCGCTCATTGACTTCATGACGCACCCCAACATATGTTGCAAAGATTTTGTTGGGTTTCCTAAGAAATTCCAAAGTGTTGCGCACTGGAGGTGTGAAAAGCTTCGGATGATGGCGCGCCACAAAGTCTTCATTGCGGCCATAGTTGCAAACAGCCTGCAGCCAGAGAGCATATGGCTTCAAAGTAAATGGCAGTTCTGTAGCATGTACTAGATTTCAAAGGAAGCTGACCTCGAAGTCAAACGCCAGACCATGTGTGAGCTTCATTATTGCATGCCTGACTTCTGGATAAAGGTTCGATTCCTCCGAAGCAGTACTCAGCGGAATCAAAGATTTCGACAAGATGTAGAACCAAGTCTTGGAAATGAAAATCAAGTGCTTCGGGCGAATATTTTCTGGAATGTAATCGGCAGTGATTTCAGTGTCCAGTAATGTGGCAAACTATTCTTCAGTGAGATCTGGCTCCATGTGAATCTTTTCAAGGTCTCCAGTATGCCTTGGAATATTGACAATCTCCATGAATTCGGCAGACGACATTATGAAGATTTGACCCTGGATCATCCATTCGAGAGTCCAAGTGTTGGGCACATTCTCATCACCCAAAACATATAATGTGGCATAGAATTGCCTAATGAGATCAGAATTGAAGGGAGTGCTCAAGGCAAACAACCGAGTCAAATTCTGATTCTCAATGGTTTCGGTGATGTTCTGGAAACATGTTGCGGATGAAAGTCTTCGCATATCAAGATATATGTGGCCGAAAAGCACACCTTTCTGCCAGTAGACTTTGGTATAAAGAATCTGTTGCTCTGCTGTCCAGAAGCGAGGATCATCTGTGGTGCGTTCAGAAGCATATGGACTAACGCCAAATAATCGGTGTCACTTCTGATGTTGTTCAAGACTGAACTCTGGCCCATGGCTTGAAGAACAACCATCACCCTTGAAAAGGGGAAAAGTTTCACGAGGGTAAATGGAGTCCAGCTGAGTGTCTTGGCTAGGACGGCAAGAGGGTCGAAGCCTTTGCAGCGGTGCAGATGGGGCAACTTGAGTTTGAGAAACAATCAAGGCATGTTCCTGCGAGGAGTTGATGATTTGAAATTGTTCATCCTCTTCAGCATGTGCTTCAGGCCGGGGAACATGCGCTTCAGACTCTTGAGTTGTTCTTGCGGAAGAATAATCACGCGAGTCGCGCGTTCTTGAGTTTGAAGGGGTTGGTTGATGTGATTCATGTGCTTCCAGGGGGAGTTCTGGGGAGCTGGTGAGCAAGACTTATCAGCAGCAGGTGGGGTTGGAGCCTTTTGTGGTACGGGTGAAGGAGCAGGTAGTGGAGTTGGAGCACGAGGTGGAGTGGGTACTGCGGCGGATGGAGTTGGTGCGGGTGTGCGGGGAGAAGGTGTTCTGTTGGGAGTGGGTTCTTGAGGTGGAGGAGTGGGAGTTTTGGTGGGTGGACCAGGTTGTTTGGTCGTGGGTTTGGAAGGCTTTGGCTTGGGAGCAGGAGGATTTGGAACAGCTTCGGTGTTTTGCTTTGGCTGGCGGATGGGTTCATCATGTGTATCCATCTCAGTAGCCGAGGCCAGCGTTATCTTCCGCCTCTTGGTGGTTTTCTTTTTCGGTGAGGGATCGGAAGGATTTGCTGCAGCTGGTTTTGCTTCAAGCGCAGCCTTGCGCTTCTTGGAATCCCTTTCCATGAATGAAGCATTATGATTTTTGACCATTTCTTCTACAGCATCTTTGATCTTGCCTTTGTAGATCGTAATGTTATCCTTGGTGGTGGTGTTCACATCTGTCACTTTCTAAAGCATTTTTAGAGCGTTCTCCTTGAAGTCTTCATCAGATTCGGCTTCGGCACGCTACTAGTAGTTGTGGATCTTGGTTGTTTCAGCCATGTCACGTGAATGCAAGCCCTTCAGCTGGTTGATCATGGTGGTGATCATAGCTTCGATGGAGCCTGATATGTACACTTCACCGAGATCAAGACCTTCAGGATTCTCTGCCTCGCACTTCTTCAAGAGTGCTTCCGTAATTCTCAAGGGATCCCATAGTTCCTCTTCACGGGAATCGGGAAATTGATGCCCACTTTGGCGATCTTGTTCTTGATGGGCTTCAGTCAGTGAAATTCCTTTCTGCTTCGGAGGATTTTCTTCAGCAGGAGGAGTCATGTCCACCACAACCTTCTTCTAGGAAGCACAGGCTGCTTTCTCAGCTTTCTTTTTGGCCAGACTAGCAAGTGTAGCCTTGCGCTTTGCTTCATTCTCGGCTAACTACTTGGCTTCAGCAGCAGCTTTTTCTTCGTTCTTCTTGGCTTCATCGAGCTTTCGCTTCGGTTCAGCCTTCTCAGCAGCAAGATTGGCAGCTTCAAGTTCCCTTTGCTTCTTGGCTGCTTCTTGGCTGCTTCTTGTTCTTCCCTCTTCTTGATAGCATATTGATGGGCAAGAACACTTCTGTCAAGTGCCTCCGCGAGGTCTTTCTGTTTCAGCTCCTCTTCAGTTAGCTTGCGCTTCGTTGAGGGCTTAGGAGCAGTAGAAGGATTTGGATTCACTGGGACAGCATCCTTCTTAGCCTGATTTTGCTTCGAGGGGTCATGCTTCAGCTTAGACCGCTTCTCAGTATTGAGGTTCTCAGTCGGTGGCTTGGAAGCCAATGGCTTTGTGGTCACCAGATTTGTCATGTCGATGGTGGGGCACGCTGCGGGCTTGTTGGCTGGATCTTGAATCCTTAGCCCCTTTGCAGCCGGTTTCACTCCAGGCTTCTTCTTCAGTGGAACTCAAGTCCTTTTCTTGGTAGAAGGTACAACTTCTTGGGACTCATCATCTGCTTCAGCATTAGATTCATCATCAGCTTCAGCATTTGATACAGAATAAATTGAGTCTTCAAGAGCGGCTTGTTCCAGCTTGGAACGCTCTTCTTCATCAGTGAAGGCATGTGGGGGTGAGGCTGACTTCTTCCTCAGCTTCCGTTTCTTCTTCGAGCTTTGGCCTTCTCCAGCTACTTCGGCAGCAACTTTCTTGGCTGCCTTCTTTTCATCCTTGATTCGCTTCTTTTCTGCAGCAATTCTCAAACGTTCTTGTTCTTCAGGATAATCATCGGGAGTTTTGAGGGTATTGCGGTGTGGAAGCTTCGGTGACACAGGGTAGTATAAATGACGATTTTCTTCTGTATATTTTCCGCACATGTGTGAGGTATACAGATATGGCGGGTGGAAGTCGAACTTCATCAGCCACTTCCAATCTGGGATGCTTTTGTACTTGTACCATCTGATGGCCCAGTAGTGCCGAATGCCTTGCAAGCGAATCTTTCGCTGGTCCTTGGTTTCTTTAGCTGGGGTGTCATAACCGAGTTGCTTGTGAATGGCTCCGGGAATGCCACGAGCATTGTTTTTCTCCTTCATTATGCCGCCTTTCCTTCTAGGAGCGAGTTGTTCAGCTTTTTTGATGTGATCCAGCACTGGGGACTCATCTCCGAAGCCCAAGTCAGCATACATCCTGTGAATAAGAAAAGGGGAAATGAGGGAAAATAAAAAGGTAAGGATTGAGCACCAGCAAAAGTTTCGACCAAAACAAAAGATTTTGACAAGAGATTCATATAAGTATGGGTGGTGATTCCTGCCTTTTTTGAGCTAGATTTTGCATACATCAACTGTCATCCATAGACTACAAAACCTAGCACAGAACATAGCAAATTTAAACCCTAGTTCTAACCTAAATCGAGATGGGAAGCCTTTGATGACTAAACAAGTTTCCCAAAAGGTCACGGATCCAACGGATCGAGAAAACCTAACAAAATCAACCGAAACAACACTAAGAACTCTAATCCAATCTTGAGAAGGAAGAACAGCGGAGAAGATATTGGATCGAGGGCTCGACGTACCCTAACTTGGTGGCGTCGAGCAGATACGGCGGCGAGGAGCGGAGGACGTGCTCTTCGGCGGTGTGAAGTCCACAGCGGCGGTTTTCCGGCAGTGAAGTGGCCCACTCGTCGGCGAGGAGGAAGAGCTCGGCGGCGCGCTTGGGAGAAGTTAGGGTTCCGGGAGAGTTTGGAGTGAGCGGGTGGTTTGGTGTCGCTGGGTGGAGGCCTTATATAGGGCTGGCCTGACAAGAGTTGTCAGATCAGATCGAACGGCTCCCAGCAACCGACTCTCCGGATTCTACGGTCTGGATATGGATGCGACTCGCGAGAGAATCTCAACAACCCGGAATTGACGGGATCTCAACGACCGAAGAATAAGTCTTGGTCTTGAGTAAAAACTTCGATAAAGTTGGAAGCATATGATTCGGAACTCAATGAAGTTCGAAGCATATCACTTTCCGTTTCAAATGTTCTCAACCATTTTAGATAGACAGAGTAAGAGAGAAAAACAACAGAAGGGGTAGGGTTCGAAACTTATTACCTCAAATAAAAACAACAACGAAGCTAAAGGTAATAAGTATGGAGGACTAAATCCAATCAAAATAAAATATAGAATTGGAAGCAAAACAAAAATGAAACCAAATCCAAAAATGAAGTAAATGAATATTTATAGGGAGAAAAAATTCGGTCTTACCGAACATTTCGTGAGTCCAAAATATTGAGCTCACACCTTAACACACAGAACCTTTTCTCATCCAATGGTTTCGTGAAAATATCAGCCAGTCGATCTTTAGTTCTGACATGACTAATCACAATATCTTCATGTTGAACGTCATCACAAAGAAAATGATGGCGAATGTCAATATGCTTCGTGCGATAGTGCTGCACAGGATTGTGAGAAATTTTGATTGCACTCTCATTATCACATAGGAGAGTAATTTTCTTCACATGAATACCATAATCCTTCAGCGTCTGCTTAAGCCAAAGAATCTGAGTGCAGCATGAGCCAGCAACAATGTATTCGACTTCAGCAGTAGATATTGATACACAGTTTTTCTTCTTGGAAGCCCAACACACAAGTGATCTTCCGAGGAAATGACAAGTCCCTGAAGTAGATTTCCTATCAACACGATCACCATCCCAGTCTGAATCAGAATACCCAATAAGATCAAACTGAGCTCCCTTGGGATACCACAAGCCCAAGGTAGGTGTGTAAGCAAGATATCGAAGAATTCACTTTACTGCAGTATGATGTGATTCCTTTGGATTTGCCTGAAAGCGAGCATAAATACATACTGAAAGCATAATGTCAGGTCTAGATGCACATAAGTGTAAGAGAGAACCAATCATAGACCGATACTTCTTTTGATCGAAGGGTTTGCCCTTCTCATCTGCATCTAGGAAGCCATTGGTAGGCATCTTTGCATGGTCTCCACAGGACATACATAGAGTGTCGAGGGAACTCGCCGATCACAAGCTTCACATTCGGCCAAGATCCAAGCCGGTCAAGCAACCTCTTCAACGTTTGTTCGAAGACAAGAGAAGAGCAATCGTCGAAGAGATCGCCAAGCTGCTCGTGGCTGGTTTCATCATCGAAGTGTTCTATCCAGGCTGGTTGGCAAACCCAGTCCTGGTTATGAAGAAGAATGGGACTTGGCGCATGTGTATCGATTACACTTTCCTGAATAAGGCATGCCCCAAGGATCCTTTTGCGCTGCCCTATATCGGCCAAGTCATTGACTCTACGGCTGCAAGTGAGTTTTTTTGTCCTTTTTGGATGTCATTGTTGGCTATCACCAGATCAAACTTGCTCTTGAGGATCAAATAAAAACGGAATTTATCACCACTTTCAGAGCTTACTGCTACATCACCATGCCTTTTGGTCTGAAAAATGGTGGTGCAACTTGTCAACGCACCATGCAGCGATGTGTCCGACCTCAGCTCGGCCGAAACATCCATGTGTATGTAGATGACCTGGTGGTCAAATCGGTCCAAGCGCAAACATTGCTGGAAGATCTCCAAGAAATATACTAGGCTGGGTCGCAAGGAGTTCGTCTAGGTTTAAAAATGTGATTTCCAAATCTAGCTAGTCTTGGCGGGCACGGCTTGGACTCCAAACCGCCTTGGACTCCACATAGGCGCAACCGTTAGTGCTTCGGGTGGGCTGATCTTGGGCCAGTTAAAGCTTCCAGTGGGCCTTCTGTCTGGACACACACCAGGTACCCTCATGATGAGGAGTCGTGGGGGTATCCTCGTAAGTAGCCCCTGAGTGCCTAGGGGACTCAAACTTGCAATAGCCGTAATAGTGCATGTAGGTTGGCAAGCCGTAAGTCACATATGTTTATTCATGAGAGATAGCTTCGGGAGGGATGCTAAGCTTAAAGGGCCCAAGGTACTCGACTGGTGGAAACTCGGTGAATTGCGCTAGTGGAAAATACCACAGTAGCTCAATCAAGCTCGAGTCCCTCGACAAGAACTTGGAAACGACTAGTGTCAAGCAAGGTCTATGCCAAAAAGGGCTTATAGGATCAATGCCGCCAGTTTACCATATTGAATATGACCATAACGCGTCCGTTGGTGGTTAAATTTCATCATGCACCGAGCATGGAACCGGCGGGAGTGAAGTCGCTCTATGTTAAGTCCCGACCCGGCCGACAGATCAGCGGGGTCTTACCTACACGCTAGCTCGCGTGGCATCTGGGGTGCAGTGTATCACAGCCCAGGTCATTTAGTAATGGTGTGTTATCAGATTAGAGTGCATCCAGTCAGAAAACGATCGAGTGGACTTATAGTACGAGCACCCGCAGAGCATCCAAGTGCTCGGGTGGGGTATTAATATAGAAGGCACCCACTCGGAAAACGATCGAGTGGGCTTGTAGCATAGGCACCCGTGGAGCGTCTGAGTGCACGGGGGGTTCATCTTTTCGTCTTGCATCTTCTTGCGAGTAGTCACTCGAGCACCTTGTAGTAGAGGCGCGTAAGCACTCAAGCCTTGTAGATGTAATGCTTTATCTGAATATATTGAGAGGAGTAGTCACGCGCGAGCCTCGTAGCGTGTGTCGTGCTACCTTTTTCCCTGTCTTTAGCGGTGACAGAGTGGTCCCGATGGGAGTTTATTTGATGGAATTAAATGAAGAGATCTTGAATCTTTGAAGGTTTGGATTGAGTTTATCTGCTTGACTGAAAGTGGCACTAAAGGTGTGGTTAACCACTGATGGAGGATTTGATCATGTGTCACACTGGATGTCCATGAGCTTGATGAGATCAAACTCCTCACAAACAGCCAGTGCCTCCTAAAAATACCCAATATGGTACGGGTGCCTCCAGTGAGCAAATTCAATAGCCCACATGTGAGTAACCTTGTTCTTGAACTTGTTGAAAATGTCCTCTACAATGTTGCACCGTTGAGCTGTCCAGAACTTAGGATGGGTCCATCCCGGGGCACGGGGAGCTAAGTATGGGTTCTGGGCCCAGAAACGCTGGAACTCTGTCAATGAAATCTTTGCCATGGGTTTGCTGGCCTTGATCTTAAAGATAGCAGACATCTGACCCCGAGTCATCCCAGAAGGGCGTACCACCTCATCTTCAGTCTACGCGGACTTCCGAGAATGCTTCTTCCTCAGACGCAAGCCACCTCCTCCAGAGTGTGAGACACCTACCCAAGCAAATGAAGAGGGAACTGAAAGATAAGGATAGGTACACATCATATGTGGAAAGATACATGTGAGTACGTAGATTTTGCATACACAATGGGCCTTCAGGAACCGGTTGTACCGGACAGGAACCGGTAATACCGCTGGCCCAGTAGAACGGGGGCACGGGAAGTAGTACTGGCCTACCGGTTGTACCGCCATGAAGGGAGTTTGTACCGGCCAGAGGAACTGTGGTGCAGTTCAGTCACCATATCGATCCAATCGGAGCCAAAAAGGTCGATTTTATCCACACAATATAGGTACTCTACATACTACTCCCTAGAGATATACCAACAAATCTACACCATGTAACACGACTGGTATAAATTGAACGATGTAAAGCGATGCCCTAGCAATGGAGGGTTTAAAAGGAAACCCTAAAATGTGAGAGGTCGGGGGCATTACCCGCATCCATGTAGCAGATCGTGGGGGAGAAGCACGACACGATCCCGATCTACTGAAGACCGGGAGGATCCGAGGCGCTGGCGGCGACCTAGAGCGGCAATAGTTGAGATCCAATGGTGAGAAAGGACGAATGTCAGTGGAGAGTGGTGAAAAACTCCCGACGTCCGAGGTCGTTCCCTCTATATACTAAGCCACCCGGTTGTACCGCTGGGGGTAACCAGTAGTACCGGCCCCTGAGGCAACCCTAGGGTTGTCACGGTACCTCCGAGCACCTGGAGCCACGGTTGTACTGGTATAAACCCCGGTTGTACCGATTGCTTGCAGGGTCGGTTGTACCGCAGATGGGTGCAGATAACACCTCCTCGTTGGTTACCCCAAGTGGAAGGTTATGATGTAGATAGCAGCAAATTTCCCTCAGTGAAGATGCCAAGGTTATCAATCCAGTAGGATTCCAAGAGCTACAAGTAGGTGACAACGATGCCAGAAATACGCTGCTGGCAGGGATTTGATGTGGACATGCACACAAGAACGCAAATAACTTTGCTCCCAACTAGTTCAGAGAGATTGTCAACCTCTCTGTCCATGCTGTTTACAAAGGATCAAAACACAGGAGGCATAATAATTGTGCGGCTGAAAGGAAAGTAAAAGCAGTAAATTGGTACGGTGGAAACTATGGTGGGAATATGGACCGGGGTGTCATGACTTTCGCTGGTTATGTCTATCTCCCAAAAGACGATAAACAACTATGTTGGGTGAACAAATTACAGTTGGGAAATTGACAGAATTATAAACGCGCCGCAATACTAATTATGCTACTAGAAAGTAAAGAGGCTCAATCATATGGGAATTACACCAAAACAAGTAGACGGTTTATCCATCATCATCTACTCACTAATCATCCACCTTGAGATATCTATCCAGAATATCTCGCTGGTATTAAGTTGGGAACCCCAAGCAAATTGTAGGCTCAAAGCAACGGACAATTGCCTTAACACTCTATGCGTAATGTAAGCAATCCTTGCAACCGCAGTTACAAGCACCGTTGTTTTCTCCCTGGTGGAAATAGCACATCCCCTAGTCTCATGTTTCTGTCACTCAAGCTAGCCATCGGGGGGGCATGAACCCACAATCATGCATAATGCTCCCTCTTGGAGTTGCAATCAACTTATTGTCCAAAGTAACAAACGACAATGGAGAATATGCAAGAACACTCAAGAACTAAAATATAAAGGTAAACCAAATATATTATTCATCACAAACTGAACATAATCTCATAATCCATCGGATTCCAGCAAACACAACATAGCAAAACAAGAACTAATACTACATGCCTTGATCATGATAGGCAGCTCACAAGGGATAAACATTGAAGCACAAAATTGGAGAGAAGACATCATCTAGCTACTGGTCATGGACCCATGGTCCAAGGGGGACTACTCGCGGCGCATCCTGGAGGCGATCATGGTGATGGAGAGTCCTCCGGAGGTCGATCCTCCGTCCGACAGGGTGCCGGGACAGGTTCTTCTGGCGATCCCGAGATCGGAAATTGCGACGGCGGCGGAACAGTGGACGAAATCGTGTAACGGGGAAATCCTTGAGGGTTTATGCCTCGGGGCTAAATATTTTCCAACGAAGGACCTGAGGGGTGGCTCCCCTGGCCTAGGCGGCCAGAGGGCGCGGCCACCCCCTGTCCACGCCAACAAGGAGCCTCAATAGGGAGTGGCTCCCCTCTGGGCCCTCTTCGGGCTTCTAGAGTCTTCTGATTTGGATTTTTTTTTTGGTATTTTTCTAGAAATTTCTAAGCACTTTTAAATTTTTCCCTTTTCTGCAATGAACAGACAATAACAGACAAAAACTAACTCTGGGCACTGAATTATTAGTTTAGTCAAAAATATGTTGTAAATGATATGAAAGTGCATCAAAACATATAGCAATATCACAAAAATAAGCATGGAGCAAGCAGAAATTGTAGATATGTTTGGGACGTATCAACATCCCCAAGCTTAATTCCTGCTCGTCCTTGAGTAGGTAAATGACAACAAAGATAATTTCTATGGTGACATGCTGCCAACAAAGATTTGAACTTTAGAGTATAGTAAGCAAGCTATGTAATTCAAGTCAAGACAATAACAAGCAAGAATCTATATATAGTATTAAAACTACCAAAATAAAAATAAAAATGTGCAAGAAGCTCTCGTTGTCCGTGACTCGAATGTCTCCAGTCGGTGTTCCCGTGAAGAAAGTGGGAGATGGGTTTAGAGCATAAAAATACTAAATAGTTGATGAGAACTCAATCTACTAAAACTTCACACTTAGTCTCCTTTGGAATCTTATTATGACTCGTCCCCAGACCGTCTGCTAGGTACAAGTCAATTCGATCCTCTCCCTTTCGATTTCGAGCACTCATGCAATGAATGAGCACGAGAAAGATTAGTTGGCACTTAGGATGGCAAAGAGAATAAATGATGGGGGGAGGAAGTCAAAAAAGTGTGAAAGGCTCACATCAATGAGGACAATCATAGGCGAGAGAAAGACAAATGATAGATATGATGTGAGTAGTAGGGATTGCCATGCAACGGATGCACACATGAGCTATGAGTATGAAAGCTCTCCAATGGAACTAGTAGGGGTGCATCCAACTCGCTTGCTCACGAAGACCTAGAGCTCTTTTGAGGAGGCTCATCACTGGAATATACAAGCCAAGTTCTATAGTGTAAGGGTCCCCACATAGTTATGCATGAATGATATGAAAACTCTCTATGAAGTACAAATGCTACTTTGAAGCACGAGTGTGGATCTTTTAAAATGAATAGTAGTGTTGCCCCCTTTCTCTCTTTTTATTTCTTTATTTATTTCTCTGTTTTCTATTTTTTGTACTTTTGTGGCCTCTTTGGCTCTTTCTATTTATCTCTCATTTGTCCTTTTTGGGATCTTTTCATGTGTCCTCTTTTGGGATCTTTTATTTGTGTCCTCTTTGGGATATTTTCCTCACTTAAGGGCAACACTCTATATATTACAAGGATGATGAAGATCACACACTTTTACAGAAGTACTCAACATAAAGAAAAATGAAACTAAATCATGATGTATGCAAATGTATTCCTCTGCCAGTGTACTAGGATATGAAATGATACTAGCGCGTCATGTAGCAATTATGAGGGCAATGCCCAACAAGCATGCGGCTATACGATCAAGCGAAAGCATGTATGACAATGAAAGATCAAGTCATGAGAAGATGGATGTTGCATGGCAATGTATCTCGGAAAGGCTATGGAAATGCCTTGATAGGTAGGTATGGTGGATGTTTTGAGGAAGATATAATGAGGCTTATGATGACAAAGAGTATCATGCCAAGGATTTGGATGCACCGGCGAAGTTTGCACCGACTCTCAAGATGAGAAAGGGCAATGCACGGTACCAAAGAGGCTAGCAAAATATGGATGGTGGAAGTGCCAACAATCGAATTCTCGCATTAGTCAAAGGAACTCATCCACTTATTATCGGTAACCCTAGGAGGAGTGTATGTGGGCTTGGTTATCCTTGCGCATCCTCGACCCATGATAACGTGAGGGTACTCTATATATTACAACCCCTCTAGAGGTTAGTGATCCATCTATAGCTAGAGTTCTCAACTAATTTTCTTAGTTTTCAAAAATAAGCACGTTGAACCAAAATATGACACCTATCACTAATAGGCTTGAGCTCATGACACACAGAAGTCCAAACGTTACTCGAAACAATACCTCGAAACTATTGCAAGTTACTACTAAACTTATAATAGCAACCTCAATTACCTACTCAAAGTAAGACACACATTCAGTGCAACAGGACAATTCTCTAAACAAGATAAACATGAAACTCAATAGAGTACTAAAAATATATCCTAAACAAAGCTCTTAAAGATAACCATGAAGAACAAGAGCTAAACATGATAGCATCTAGAAGTAATAAAGAACACTCAACAAAGATAGAAGTGAAAACTATGAGTGTTCTAGGCCAAAGTAGAGAGTGTTTCTCTCCCAAACAAGGCATGCTAGGATCCAACTTGTTATGAACAACAAACAAAACTAAACTAAACAAAGAAAACTGGAAAGTAAATGCAAGTCGCTTCAAGCATAGCACATAACACATGAAGTGATAAAAATATAGTGTGGAGAAGGACGAATTGATGATTGTTGATGACGAAGGGGATGCACGGGGGCATACCCAAGCTTAGACTCTTGAGTCTCCTTGAAAGTTTCTTGAGGGTGCCGGGGGCATCCCCAAGCTTGAGCTTTTGGCACTCCTGAATCTTCTTTCATCATCACCCTTCTCACACTTGAAAACTCCCTTCATATGAAACTCATCATAAACTGATTAGAGTGGTTAGTACCCCCAAAAAATTAATTCCACTTAGCCTTTGTTGGAAACAAAGATTTTCAATAAGGGCTACTGTTTCTCAAGATTGCGTAAAAGATTTTGCAAGGAAAAAGTATGCGCAAGATTTGCAAAATTGAAGAAGCGCAAAACAGGGCAGAATCTGCGAAAAACAGAACAACAGGTAGTAAATATTTTTTTCATGGCACTTCTGCAACTCAAATCTAAAAAACGTAGAACATGTGGTAGCTTCATAATTGTATAGAGCATACTTTCAAAAAATTCAGATAAAAAAGATGATCGAGTGATTTTACACGAATTTTTTCATGGGGCAGACATAATCTGTTTTCTGGACAGCATGTCGCAACTTTTGATCCACTTGGCACCGGAGGCTAAAACTTTTGATCCACCAACCCGGTACTACCGGTCCTTGAGCACCAGGTAGGGACCAGCGAGGCAGAGCGGTACAATCGGCCAGCCCGACCGGAACACCCGGCCCACCAGCCACCAGCAGCTCCTTCTTAACTCTCTGAGCACCAGAAGGCCCTGCAGTCAGATGGATGCACATGAATATTTGACTAACCAGGTCTTCGCATTGAGTCCTCTGAAATGTACGAAAATCCAACACCCAAAGGAAAAAGTGTCGGATTCGCCGTCTTTGATCCTTACCATACATAGGTGCACCAAACGGTCTTGTGTCCTTCTAGGGAGTCCTCTGAAATGTACGAAAATCCTCCTGGGTAGCTCGAGAAAACAGTTAGACCACAAACCCTGTATTGTTATCAACACCAAATCCTTTAGATGGGAATTATCCTTTCACTTCCCCTTGGGGATCTTTCCCCTTCTAGGGATCTACTTCTCCTGAGGGAGAGAGGCTTCTTTTGCGATTGATCCTCAGAGCTCCATGTTATAGCACATGGAGGAACACTAGATCCATCTCTCTCTCTCAATCTCCATCTATCATATGATTTGGAGGAACTACCTTGTATCTTTACTCTTCTTGTTGTTGGATCTTGTGGTATATATCTATTGTGATGATTTGAGTGTTTGTTCTAGTGGATATTGTTTTTTCCTCTTGTATGTGTTGATTCCCCTTGTGTTCTTTGTGTTCTTCGTCAATACCACCTACAATTTGTGAAGATCGAGCAAACCCCGTGGGATTTGGTCCAAAAGAGGACTTGGTCCCTTATCAGGGGTACTGAAGCGCATACATCGTGTGGTTGAATCCATAGCAACAGATGAACAAAGCGATTTTTCTTTCACTCATAGGTGACATGATGATAAATAATATCAACTTTGAGGATAATTTGTATGACAAACGAAAAAATATATTCCTTCATTTATTATTAAGTATAAGTTTGAGGACCGTTTCACCAAAAAGCTCCTGAGAGTCGGCTCATAAAAGGTTGTTTGGTGCGGCTTTAGCTTCTATAGCGTCAGAAACAATTGTTTTTCAACCCCAAAAAAACATATCCTAAAGTTGAGCCTTCTTTTTAGCCCAATGTTTCTTACAACATGCTTTTCTAATAGCATTAAAGATTTTGACATTGAGGGGTTCACGTTGGGGGTGGTTCTTGCGGAATGGTTCGTACACATTTTCTGCCAATAAAACCCCCATCTTATATTACCATATGGGGATAGAAGCCACCTCAATGCTTACAACTCAAATTACATCCAAAACCTCAATGAAAAATAAAAATACAACTAGGTCCTTAGAGGACACGTGTGGACTCACATCGACATGTAGCAGAATTAACAACAACACAACTGCCACTAATGAAACAACCACGGGCCACATGTCCATCAAGCAATCTCGATGCCGTCCAAGACCTTCACCGGCCATGGCTCCCACCAACACGACGAGTTATGAAGCAGACCGTCCACCTCCCGAATCGGAGGAAACACGAGTTATGGAGCCAAGGATGAAGACTAATACCATGCTCCAAAGGCCATCAAGCGCTAATCCAGGACGACGGCAAGCCTTGTCCGCTGACTCGTACTAAGCTCCCCAAACGGAGAGACCCGCACCACCATAGAATCTAAAGACGAACCCATGCTTCCCAGAACCGCCAAGAGGGCCCCTGGAGTGGAGGTTGAAAGGGGATTGAGTAGGGATGTGACATCATGACTTAATATGAATGATAGACTACTCATATCAGCAAGCCGGACCTTATTTTTCGAAAGCTCATCTCCAAAGTTAATCGGGAACCGGTGGCTGTGGCCTGGGTGTTACAAATGGTATTAGAGCTGACCCTCGCGGTTACACGGGCGCGTGCAGGTTAGGCGTGAACGTGTGAGACATGTGTCGGTACTAGATGTACATATGTGTGCCAAGAGGGAACATTCTTGTGGGCCGACGAAGACGTCGGTTCCTTTGAGTGTGGGTGTATATGACATCCTAAGTTGATAGGAATTATAAACTACTCATATCAACAAGGTGCATCTTATTTTTCCGAAGCTCATCTCCAAAAAAACACCAATATTAAGCGTGCTTGGTTTTGAGCGATTTGAGGATGGGTGGCCGATTCGAAAGACTATCCCATGTGCACGTGATTGAGGATAAAATGCGTAGAAAAAACTAGTGTTGATCTTTAGGACTAATATAGATAAGAGCCATGAACCGATGGATGTGGCCAGGGCTTCTTCCTAACACATATGAAGGGAAGAAAAAGAATCGCCAAGATGAAATGAGATCCAACTCAAATATTAAGGTAGGAAAACATGCCAAGATCCGATACCCACCCCGCTTGAATCTTTAGGGGGGTAAAAGAATAAAATATCAATATTGATGCTTCAGTGAAAAAACATTAAGACCAACAACCAACACAACATGAGAATGAGTGTGTAAAATGAGGCGAACCTTTGGGTCACCGCAGGTGCTAAAGGGGTAGGGTCCATCCTTTTGCGAGAGTAATCCCTTGTAATATTATGGGTTGTAGTAACATATAAATTCTTATTATTAAATGGACGAGGCAAATTGTATGCCTCCGTTTCAAAAAAAAAGGGCAGATAAAAGCAAGAAGAAGAAAAGGCACAGGAACTAGATCCAACATCCAATGCCTCACCTCCACCCAAAACACTACCACCATGATTAGCTCGCGGAGAAGATGGACGCAGGTCCAAGGATCGACAGGCTGGATTCCGGTTCAAAATTTAGCACCTACCCAAGTACTAGGGCCTAATCTGTTTAAATAGTCAATTTAACATTAGAAGTAGGCATACAGCATTCAGCAATGTTCAACTCACATAATCACACAACATATGGTTCAACCAAGGAACCATGGCTTCTTATAACCATATAGTATTCAGGGCACGACAAAATATAGCGAGTTGCGACAAGTAAGAAACTCCTGCAGTTGCCAATTATAAAGCTAACTTACTCCACGTTTCCGCCACACATTTAGCAAAGGAAAAAAAATAACGATGCTTTTACAAGTCTTTTCAGTTTTCAGCAAACAAAAGAGGTGCCCATGTGTTCCTTTGTGCAGATCGTCCAATGGCTCAAAGCGCCACTGATACAAATGCACAACTTCTATCTTCCAAGTTGATACCAAAAATGTTGCCACCAATCATACTAGATGGAAAAGAGATGGTGCTCCGTCGCCCACTTCTCTAATGATCTACATGCGCTCCAGCCAGCTGCCAAGGCTTTCCTGTGAATAAAACTGCAACTCCTGTCGCAAGACGAGATAAAGACATGATCAGATTTATCATAATAAACATATGGGCACCACCAAAACACAAATAATAAAGAATATGCGTACAGGCATCTGAAGATCTGTCAGTGTTCCAAGGTCGACATTTTGGAGATCAGGTAATCCATGAAGTGAATAAAAGTTATTTTCAAGTCCCCCATCCCTGCCTTGGGAGTAGATTGGCCTGTCAAATGTAAGACCCTTTTCATGATCGAAGGAATCCAAAACCTCATGACAATGCAAGGATTCGTCCAAGTTAGTCCCAGCATGAGATGCCACCTCAACAGGCTGAGATGCTAAACCACACCATTTCTCAGCTTCGTCCACCATGCTAACACTTTCTTCTTTCTACAGTAAATGGTCAACACATCATCCAATAAAAATATATTAACAACACACGAACAGAATGACAAAAAAAAGATGAAACATATTCACAATCTCAATTTGAATACGATAAAATTTCCAGGATATTGAGAAGTGCTTCCATACTTCCATTGAAAAGAATCATCATACAAACTCTATATCATATATGGGTTATCATTACTACTCCCTCCGTCCCGAATTCCTTGTCATTCAAATGGATGTATCTAAACTAAAATAGTACTAGATACATCCATTTGAGCGACAAGTAATTTGGGACGGAGGAAGTACTAATTTGGTATTTGGATGTGGACTCTAAAAGACTAAAACATGATCATGTTTCCTACCAGGCCTTTGCTATTAGCTTCAACATAGGCTAGATGCAGATCAACTTTAAAAACCTAAACCACAATTGCTTAAACATTGCTGCGCTGTCCTTTTTTTCTAAACATACAAGATTTTTATAAGATATTATTGGTCTTCTGCCAATTATTTTTACTATCTTTCTTTTTTTGGAGAAAATGCAAATTGTTCTTACTGGTGACTGTTTCAATAATAGGTTATGTCTACTCTAAATAGCCTTGACGAAAGTTTGACGTGCATTCGATGTACCGTGTATCACTAGCACATCACACACGTACGGCTCGTGCTTCCGTGTTGCAAGACAAAAGAAAGATATGGTCAGATTAGTCATAACAAACATATTGAAACCACAAGCTACAAATACAAACAAACATGCTTACAGCAATCTGAAGATCTGTAGGTGTTCCAAGGTTAGCATTATGGAGATCCGGAACCTCATGACGAAGAAGAGATTCGTCCAAGCTAGCTCCAGCTTGGGAAGCTTCCTCAACATCCTGAGACGCTAAAGAACAATATGCCGCGTTCTCAGCATCATTAACCAGGTTAACGTTTTCTTCTTTCTACAGTAAATGACATACCAGAAGCACACAGTTATTAATCTAAAATGGTTAATAAATCAGGCAATCAAAAACATTAGCACACACCAAGAGAATGACATGACAGAGATATAAGCTCAAACATGTTCACAATCTCAATAAGCTAAGATACAATTTCCAAGGATATTGAGATTAGTGCTTTTGTAGTTTCATTGTATAGAATAACCGTACAAACAATAGACCGTGCATGATAAAGATGACTATTAATTGGGTATTTGACTATTCGGGCGAGGATTCCAAAACATGGTTATGTTTCCTACCAGTCCATCGCTATTAGCTTCCAAACTGGCTAGATGCAGATCAACTTTGAACTCCTCAGTTGCTTAAAGGCTTGCATGTTGTATTTTTATTTATAAACATACATGAATTTTATTAAATATTATCGGTCTTTTGTCAAATTCTCAGTGAACTCGCGTCAACTCTGAGGAATTGCTGATCTGCATTGGACGTAGGATTATATAACATCACGTGCAGAAATAGCATCACATATGACTCATGTGGCTGTGTTGCAAGGTCAAAGAAAGACATGATCAGATTTTGTGATAACATATGCGCACTACAAATTACAAATACCAAAAAATATGCTTACTGTAATCTGAAGATCAGTAGGTGTTGTTCCAAGGTCAACATTATGGAGATCAGGTAATTCATGAAGTGCATATAGGTTCTTGTTAAGTGTCTCATTCTTGAGTTGAGAAAGGATTGGCCTGTCAAATGTACTCTTTTCATAATCGGAGGAATCCAAAACTTCATGATGACTCAGAGATTTGTCTAGGCTAGTCCCAGCCTCAAGTGCCACCTCAACAGCCTCAGACGATAGAGCACACCATGCAGGGTTCTTAGCATTATCTGCCAAGCTAACAATTTCTTCTTCCTACAGTAAATGACGTATCAGATGCACAAATTTTATTTTAAAATAGTCAACAGATCGCACAATCAAAAAATTTAGCAACAGAACGACAATCAGATAAGCTCAAGCGTTTTCAGTCTCAATAAGACTAAGATGCAATTTCCAGGATATTGAGATCAGTGCTTCTGTACTTCCACTGTAAACAGTAATTATACAAGCTCTAATCATATATGGATTATGATAACCATTAATTGGGTATCTGAGTGTGGACTCTAAAATATTGTAAAAAAATTTACCAGGCCACTTCTACTAGCCAAATTGGCTAGATGCAGAAAGGATTGTTACAGTTTCCCTTTTTGTAAATACATAAGAATTTTATCAAATATTAATGGTTTTCTGACTACTGTGAGCTGGTTTAAACAAAGGTATTTAATCTGAAAAGTTCACATGTCCGTGATTTACCTGGTGAGTCTCACATGGACTATTCTCTTGGCGACATGGCTTTGGGATCTTTGTCATTGGAGTTTTCGGACAAATACTTGCAGTAAATGCATTAGATTCTTCGTTAGCCATTTCTGTTTCCGAGCTGTCTACTTGCCTCGTCTTCAATTGATAAAATATTTTGGAAACAACAAACTCCCCAACCTTTTCCTTTTCGTCTAAACCCAGATGATACTGATGCATCACCCAGTCAGTTTTATCAGGTTTGCCACCTAGTTGTGAACCTTTGTACAGAACCAATATTTTTTTCCACCCTTTCATAACACCATTGTCATATATGGGTTTTGATTTACCCGTCTTGTGCCATCTCACATGCTCATCAGAAGTGGTCCGATCACTGTTGCTGATCCTTCGACGCTTGCGCTGGCCACACCCATATGCATTTGAAATACTATGGAAGAAATGAGCACTGTTTCCATCTTTCTTTGTGCCTATAAAAGTGAATAGGGCCTGTCAGAGCATGAATAAACTAAAGAATCCAAAAACACCTATAGCATCCAACTAAAGGAATTCTTTACCAGGAAGATTTTCAGGATGTGAATAGCAGATCCCTTCATCATTCTCCACAGTTGGAATAAACTCATCGATGAACATGTGGGGCTTTGAATCTCCCACGCCGATTTTTTGCTCTAAATGTTCGAGCAATTCTAGATCAGACGGATCAAACTTCACACCAGCAGGCAGCCCAGGCCACTTTATAGCAACCTGCAAAAATTGAAATGCAGTGGATGTTTTTGTAGAATGTGTAGCTGTACCGTCGAATGTGAGCTTAAATGAGTCGCATTTTGCATGCATTTGTGATTCTGAAGCTTATGCAAGTTAATACAGCTCAAAGCCTTGTATTGATGGAACCAGAGAAAATTGTATAGTATCGACTGCTCCATATTTCTTTCTTTGCTACCATCTGGAATACATCTATCTTAGAAAGCTACCAGCAAAAGAATAAATAAACTACGTATGAAATATTCCTATAACAGAAGCAGGTTATGCAATAAGGTGCACCAAATGGTAAAGAGGAGAAGTTCTCCGTACAAAGTACAAACTTATAGAAGTAGAAGGTGGTCATTAAAATAGTTTACATGTACTTACATCACTGTTATCAATGATATGTTTGCAGTTTGGGCATTCCCTGCATGCTTCTGCACCGACTTCACTTATCTGGAGATTAGAGCAGTGGGCATTCCTAATTTTCTTGGCAACACCCCTACAAGTTATAAGCCATGACCTGCAGTTAAGGAATCAAATTGGTGATTGGTAATAAGTCTTCCTCTTTCCGAGGATGATAACAAGTGCTTACATAGCAACGTATTAATGTGAACAGGATAATGTTATTTATAATGGTCAGTACATAAGACAGTGGTGCAACATGGTAAAAATGAGACACTAGCTGCAGAACTTGAAGATATAATACTTCAGTCAGGAACAATATGGAACTATTGACAATCAGTAAGCTGTGTGTAACAAGACATTGGATAATTCGATTGATGCCTTGTTTACGCTGTTCTCAGGAAACAAAACATTCACCGGACAGTTTTGATTGAACAATGCTACAGAACAGAGTGATGAGACAGACAAGCTATGTGCTGCAATGGAGTTACCGATCTTGTGTTGGATATCTGTATTGATCAAATTAAGCTAGAACATAACTAAGCTTTAGACATATTTAAAAAAGAAGCACTTTCGATGTCATCGCATTGCTCTATCAATGACTCAATGTACCGGGGCAGGCTTTGCAAATGTGGAAGAAGAAAGCGCAACTGATCAGTACTTGACAATACA
Source organism: Bromus sterilis (assembly GCA_950022295.1). Taxonomy (NCBI): domain Eukaryota; kingdom Viridiplantae; phylum Streptophyta; class Magnoliopsida; order Poales; family Poaceae; genus Bromus; species Bromus sterilis. The sequence continues at coordinate 136,892,252 of OX465599.1, read as the reverse complement.
CTCTAAGAACTCTTAATGCACGGATGGTTGCATAGGCATTTTCGGCCCGAGATTCGGAAGGTAAAACAAATAGCTTGCATCGCTACAAGAAAATTCGTCTCCAGTTCCTCGGTGCCGTGGGAAAGGAGACAACAACTCAGGCAACAAACCATAACATACAACTAGGAACCCAAACTAGCGAGCTGAAATATGGGTATCCGGGACAATGGAACAAGCCCTAAGCAAGCAACAGTGACAGAGTAAAAGTAACTGAAGAAAGGGGGGAGTGAGGGAGGGAGCGACCTTGCCATCGCCGCGGCGTGTACCAGCTGCCGATGACGATCGGAGTTGCGCCCTCGGAACGCCGCGACGATCAGCCAGCCCGACGAAGTAGGACACGGGAAACCCTAATCGGCCGGGCGGGGGCGGGCTGCTCTCCCTGTTCCGGTCTCCTCACCCGCGCTCTGCTCGGTCGCCTTGCCAAGTGATCTCTGCTTCCCCCCACCTCCTCGCTAGTAATGGCGGCAGGTTAGAGCTGGAGCCTGGAGGGGAAGGCTCGCGGTAGGAGTGGCGAGGTCGGAAGGAAGGGGAGGGGCCCTGCGTCCGATGGCTCCGCTCCGCGGTTTCCTCGCGCTTTTCCGCCTCGGGAAACCCCAAAACCCCCTCCCCTGCTGCGCTGGTGGCCGTTGCGTTGTGGTTTCCTTCCTTAGCAAGCCGAACGTGGTCCCCCCCCCCTCCCTCTTCCGTAGACAAAAATGGGCACGTTCATCATCACCATCGTCATCATCTCTCATCTACTACGAATATAAAAAGCATTAGAGGTGCTAATCCAATACATCTTATCTATCCAATGCTTTTCATCCAACGAACCGAATCACTGCCGTATTTAGCGGCACAACACGCATGACCCATTCCTCCGCAAAACAAAACGATTCGCTAATCTTGTCAATACATCGTTCCAACCTGCGCGGCTGCGCCTCTCCCTCCTCTCTGCTCGCGTCTTCCGCCGCCGGCCTCGCCCTCGCCCTCGCCTGTCCGTCGGCAACGCGCCGTCCACCGGACTGGACCCGCGCCCTCCCTCCGCAGGCCTCGCCCCGCCTCTCCCTCCCTCTACTCATGGCTTCCTCCGCCGGCCTCGCCCCCGCCTGTCGCCGGATTGGATATGCGCCTTCCACCGCAGGCACCGCCGCTTCCGCCGTATCCTCTTGTTGCATATCCAGTCGCGCACGGCGCATCCGTACGCTGGTGTTGCCCATTAACCGCCTGACACGCACGCCTTCCGGCGTTCAATCTGTGCCGCCGGCCCAAGCAATCACCTCCTCTGATCCCCTCGTCGTTTCCCCTGTGATGTCCGCCGCCAGTTGGAGCGTTCATCTCCTCTGTACCGTCCACCGCCTTCCGCGAGCCAGACCTTCTGCATCGCTCATATACATGTCAGACCTAACGGAATTGCTCACCGTTGAGTTCAACACAACATGGCAAGCGTGACCGCAGGTTTATTTTAGCTTTCAACACATATCGATGGACTACTTTCTACAGAAGGTCAATTTGGATTATCGTTGATTCATGAATTACAATTATTTCGCTGCCACACCATTCGTATTCCATCTACCCTTCATTAATTTGTTTATTTGCAGTTGTCTGCACTTATGATTTGATTTGAATTAGAATGTGTTGGTTATATATTACTAACCAACTTGTTTTATAGCCAATCAAAATATTATTGAAATATTTGTGGTATTTTCTCCAGTAGGTAGAGTAGTAGGAGAAAGACCTTTCAGGTACAAGAATTCTGAATAGAAGAAGAGGCATGGCTGTGGTAGTCGCCGACACTGCCCCAATCATCATGGACACAACGTGTTGAACAACGCTGCTATCACGTGGACGACCTACTCTACACAGACGCTGCATCCTAGACCTCTGCCGCCGGGCAGCACCTCGACTATGCCATGCCAGCCCCTTTAGATTCTGGTAATGCAGATCTCCATCCACCTCCTCATTTCAGGCTTCATGGCCATTATTCCTATTTTAGTGGAGTTGAAAAACAATCTTGTTGTCTTTGCCGGAATTGTTTGGTGGTGTTTAATGCAAATTAAATTTGAGTTGATGTTGCTTCCTATAATTATGTTTATCTCAACTATAAGATAGAGATAGGCCAATCACAATAGATCTTTGTGGAACCACAAGTTTCATCGTGTTGCGATTTTAAACAATCTGGGAATCTTGATGACCACATAATTATTTGGACTGGACTTCTGACTACTGAACGAGGAACAAATATCGTTGAGCTTGAGCATTCAGGAAAAACTTTGATGTTCATTAGGCTGAAGAGATCAATGTGAATAAGTAGGAAAAGCTTCTAAAGAGATCAATGCATCAATTTGTATGCAATTTCTACTGCAATTGATTCCTTTCCAAGCGATGTAAGATATTTTTACGATCCTTAGCAATATCTCCTTTATTAGTTCACATGTATTTGATGTCGTTATTTATTTTCTTTAATAAGGTGCATCATGCTCATTGACGAATCATTTCTCTGAAATAATTTTCTTTTTCAACACATTTGGTATCAAGTGATGACTTTGAATCTTTGCTTCTTTCATCAGGATATGTCTAAAACATGAGTGTGAATTTCGTGATGCATGGGCTCAACCTTTCACATATGTTAAGGCCTAGATTGCACTTTCATTTTAATTTTGTTGTTGTTAATTTTCTTTTTCAACACATTTGGTATCAAGTGATGACTTTGAATCTTTGCTTCTTTCATCAGGCTATGTCTAAAACATGAGTGTGAATTTCGTGATGCATGGGCTCAACCTTTCACATATGTTCAGGCCTAGATTGCACTTTCATTTTAATTTTGTAGTTGTTAATTTTGTTTTTCAATGGTATCAAGTGATTGTTGGAAATATGCCCTAGAGGCAATAATAAAATGTTATTATATATATTTCCACGTTCGTAATTAATGTTTATATTTCTGTGCTATAATTTCAATGACCCTGACTATGAGATTCAGAAGAAAACTCACTTGCATGTGTGGAAATGTAAACACCAAGAGTTCCTGGTTTAGCCTCTAAGACCAGCTCATGTGCTAACTGCTGATTATGTTTTCTTAATCATGGACATTGTTCTTGTAACAAGGATGTCAGTAGCAATGCAAACATATTGTTAGCAGAACAATGATGTTGAACCGACCCCAGTATTGAATGATATACTTAGAGATCACATCGTAACAACGTTATAAGTCATATCATGAAATGTTATCATATACGTAATTCCTTAGACCATGAGAGTATCAAGTTGCTTCACACAGTGTGACGCCCCCAAAATCAAGCCGTGTACAGTAATCATACACGCAAGGTACACGATCGAGATCAGGGACTCACGGCGAGATATCACAACACAACTCTACAATAAAATAATACAAGCTGTTTAATACAAGCCAGGAGCCACGAGGGCTCGAATACAACAGCTCGAGAGCACAAAGTCAGCGAAAGCAAATAGTATCTGAGTACAGACACAAGAATACAAGGTTGCCTTAAGAAGGCTAGCACAAAAACAACACGATCGAAAAGGCGAGGCCTCCTGCCTGGGAAACTCCAAGCTACTCTTGGTCAACGAGGAACTCGACGTCGTAGAGGGCATCGGGGATCTTCATGTTGCGGTGGTCGGCATCGGGAACTCCTGCTCCTGGACTCCAACGTCGACTGCAGCGGCCGATCAGGCAAAACAGTAAAGGAAATAAAGCAGGTGAGTATCTAGTATACCCGCGAGTCTTACGTCCGCTACTAAGCAATATGCATTGTATCAACGGAAAGAAGAGGCTGTATATAGTGGACTGAAAGACAGAAATCCAGAGCAAGGGTAAGAAGCTAGGCCTAACGAAGACTAGCATCTTCCGACGATGTCTTGCAGCATGAGGTAAGCCAACAGTTTATATAAAGCATAAAGTAACAATGCAGCAGAAGTTGCTGCAGCATTGTATAATAATAAGTTGTAATAATTAACAATGCCTCCGAGTTCACCTCCTCGACATCCCCGCGAGGAAGAAAACCCGGAACCATACAGTTTAATAATAGTTTCTAGTGGTAAGATCTAGCTTCAGCATAAAGCGTCCTGTTACCGTGGACACGGCTATTCGAATAGATTAATCTTCCCTGCAGGGGCGCACTTGTGTTACGCTACACGCACGGATCTCCAGGGTGGCGGGAACCTTGTTAGGGAATGCTCCACCGAGGCTATCCGACACTTCATAGCCCATCTTTCAAACTCAACAGAGAGGTCATCCGCCGGACTATATCCTATGTACGTGGGGCTTTGGACCCTAACCCCGACGTACTCCTGCACGGTGCGAGGCTGGCCGGTGAAGTTAAAGAAAATCCAAATAAGACACCACCGCGCGAGCAAATAAGACAACACCACTTCCCGGCGCAGGCCGCGGTACTGCTGACTTCTGAAGAGTCCTCGGACGACACTACGGAGCAGAGGAGCCCATAACTCGTAATTCCCACGGGTAGGTAGTGCGTACATGGCATATAGCCAACTCAAGACATTCACTGAACCATTTAACATTTTAATTAACCTGCGTGACAACCGTTATCGTTGCCTCGACTTAACCGACCCGCGGACAACGACAGCAGCCAGGACCACCAGTACATCGGTGCCTGCCCCGTCGTCCCACCAAGTCACTGCGGTTACCAACAAGGTGAACCGTCTCCTTACCTTGTCTCGCGTGTGCTCCTGGAGGAGCGCGACTTTCGTAGTTTGGTAACTCTTGCGGCCGACTTCTTACCTTTAAGGACACCAGTTGGTTCGAGTCCCTACCGTTAAGTGAAACCAGGAGGAATCACCCTCGATGGCACACTTAAGAGGTTTGACAGAGACATCAGCGGAATGAACTAAAGAGGTAAACCTCATATCATCCCGTTGATGCTACGCTACTGAGCCGACGAGAGTGAAATACGAGTCCATTCCACTCGTAAGTCAAACTCGAAGCGACTCGGCAGAGTCTCGCCGTTGTAGGTTCCCTAGGGTGTCTGCATTGATTCGTACCTGTTGCAGTTGTATATATTTTGTATCCGCGTCACTCCCCTGAGTGGCCACGACCCTCTATTCTAAACCTAGCTAACAATGCGCAGGGTTTACTGCTGAATAATGCATAAGTAATAATAGGCAGCATAGGATTAAAGGAAGGTACATCAAGGGGCGACAAAAACAGGCTATGCAATTGAATAGGATTGTAATCGTAGCAGCATCAGTAACAATGCCTAGTGCAAGAAATGTACGGAAAGATAGGCGATATCTGGGGAAGAGAATGGCTCTGCTTGCCTGGCAGCTCGACAGTAGCGGTACGGTCGTCGACGAAGTAGTCGTACTCAGCATCGGTGTAGTCGACGGCAGCAGCGGGGTCTACCGGAGATTAAGGGGGGGAGAAACAATAAATACACAACAATAATAGCAATACAAATGCAAGACATAACAGATGAATTGTAAACGGGGTTCTAACGCAGTACGATGCACGATACTCGGAGCGGGAATTCATCCGGGGATGAAATACCGGCTCCGGGTGATTATCGGACAAGGTGTCCGGAGGGGGGAGATATCATGCCGGAGGTGTCGTGGACATCCGACACATGTGTGGGTGGTGTATCCGGGTTAGTTGAACTATTCCGAATAAGTTTCGTGTTCGGAATAAATTCATTCGGGTACTCTAACAGTACCGGACAGTTTAACGGTTATCGGGCAATCTATCGGACAGTGCCACCGGAGGGGGAACAGTTCGATGATCGGTATGTTAGAGGGGTGTGGTGAGGATATGGGTATCGTATCTGTAATCGTTGACCCGTTCTGAGTAACTTTCGTATACAAAGTATTTTGATCCGGGCAATTTTTATCGGTACCGGGAATTATCGACAGACGGCCCGAAGGGGGGAATGTCGATGTTCGGTACGTTAGAGGGGGTTGGTAGACATACGAATAGCGTATTCGTATTCGTTATATTTTTCTGATCAATTTTCATGTATAAAGTTTTTGAATCTGAGTTACGGTTTAAAAGTTATTGAATTTCAAAGTTTTAAATCAATTTAAATCAATTTTTGAATTTTCTTTTATTATTAAATAGCAACATTATCCACAGAGGGGTTGACTGGTCAAACCTGACCAGTGGGTCCCACTGGTCAGCCTCTGTTTAATAAAATTAATTTATCTAATACTAATGATCCAATGGACCCACATGTCATAGACTGAGATAAACAAAAACATTTTATTAAAAAATCTGGCATGTGGGGCCCATGTGTAAGTGAGTGTTAGTTAAATAGACAGTTTTATTTACTTAAACTGGCAAGGGGCCCACTAGTCAGTGACCTATTTATCTAACAGTTATTTTGTTTAAACAAATAGGGTTTAAGTGGGGGGTGGCCCACATGTCATGGACCCAGGGGTGCTAATTCTGGGGGATTAGTCTAATAGGGGTTTACCCCTAATTACATATGGCCGGCCCCACTGGGCAGTGGGCTTGCCCACTGGAGGTTAGCCCAGCCGGGCACGGCGGCGAGGCAGAGCACGCCGGCGAGGCCATCGGGGCACTCCGGCGACCAATCGGTACGGGGAGGGGTGGAATCGGACGTGCGAGCTGCCGCGCGTCGCCTGGTGCACTCCACGTTTAGCGTGGTGGCACAAGGCCACGGCGGCGAGCAGCCCTAGCGGCTGCCGGAGCGCGGCGAGGTGAAGGCGGCGACAGCGGGCATAAAAACGGGTGTGGGTTGGAGGGAAACGAAGAGCAGCTCACAGCAGAACTTGTAGGTGGCTCGGAGTAGGCTGGGGACGCTCGAGCCGGGCGAATCGACGGCGGCAGCGCGGTGGCCGTGGCGGGAGGAGATGAAAGGGGGCGGCGTCCTTGGGGCCTCCCGGGAGAAATTGGGCGTGCAGGGAGACGAGGTCGTCCACGGCGGCTCGCCTGGACAAGCTCCCGCTGGCCGAGGTGGTCACCGGCCGCGTCGACAGCGTGGGCGCGGCGACGGTGCTCGCGGCTTGGAAGAAAACGAGAGGGAGGGAGGCGCGAGGGGTGGGGGGAATGGACATGGGGAGGAGGAGGGGGCCTTCGGCCTTATCCAGAGGGGGGCAGGTGAGGAGGGGAGGGAGTAGGTGAGCGGAGGGGGCCGGCGGTATGGCCTCCCTGCCATGGCGCGTGCGGCATGGGGGGAGGGGGGGTTGGTGGGGATGAGACAGGGGAGGGGAGAGAGAAGAGAGGGGTGGGCTGGGCCCTGGGGTGGGCCTCGCCTGGGGCGGGGCTTAGGGTTTTTTTTTCTTGTTTTTTTTACTTTTCTTTTGTTTAAATGTATTTGGTTATTGTTTCCTTTTTGTAAAATATGAAACATGCACCAAAATTAGTGATGCACTTTATAACAATGCCACAAAAAGTTTTGTGCCCAAATAAAATCAATTGCATTTTTGTTTTATTTAAAAGGTATTAAATGCCACTAATTTGACACTGTTTTTATTTGTTTAACATTTTTAAACCTGGTAATAAAATCCCATCCCACTTTAATAAAGCCTACTGATATTTAGGCATTTTATAAAAATGGTTTCATAAATTTTGGATCAACTTTATTTTCCACTTGTTTATTATAATTCCATGGTAATTTTAATATTTTCAAGCCATTGTTTTTATTTCATATTACTAAATTACTTTAATAAAATATCCATTACTACATTATCATGGCCTAAGATTGCTAGGCATTTTATTTAATATGCCCTACAAATTTTTGGTTTGGCAAAGATTTTCATTTCCATATAAATTTTCAAAACAATTTTGGTAACCCCACAACATTGGTTCCATCATAAGTATTGACTGGTGATTATTCACATGGCTAGTTGGATTTGGTTTAATCATGGTCAAGTTGATTGACATGCATCCACAATCCTTGGAGCAAGATTTACAATCCACACTTATTTGAAAATTTTATCAGGGTTAGAATTTCAATGAGCTGTGATCAAAGGTGTTCAAGGCTTGATCATCAACAGTAATGATCACTAACAGTGGAATCACTATAGTGATTACTGTACTGGATCTGAGGGTGTTACAAATCTCCACCACTACAAAGAATTCTCGTCCCGAGAATTAGTAGTGTAAGGGGGTAGAGTTTCGGTATCGTGTTCTAACAAATCTTCTTGGTTCTTGTTGTCCTACTCGAAGAAATTAATCCTTCACGTTGAGGCCTTCACTGCTCCGCATCGGTGCATCTCGATGGGTTTTCATCCTTTCATCGGGGGCTTCATCGCACTTACAAACAGGTTAAGAGATAAAGCTTAAGGGGGTAGGATCGATACAAGGTTAACCAACTGGGGTTGTTCAAGGGTATGGGGTACAAAGTCCTTCCGAGCTTAATCTCAGGGAGGTACATCGTGAGAAGTTTTAAGCGGATAGGCACGCATTCGATGCCGATGACGGAAGATGGGAAAAGGGGTCCCGATCATCAGACACAAGCACTGAGTCTGATATCGGACGGAATATCACAAGGTAGGGGACAAGAGTCAGGTTTCGGTCCTGTGGAACTGTGGGTAATGGGCCCACATAGAACCAGGGTGGTGACATTCAATGCGATCAAGTTGGAAGGTATGACGGAGAACAACTTGTTAACTATGTCGGCGACAACATCAGTGCCAAGGGCGAGGGACGAAGAGAACCATTTTCCTGCTCGTTAAGACGAGGCGGACCAATTGGCAAAGTTCTCGTCCATCGGTGGTCACCGAAAAGTCATCAACAATCGTAATTGGTTGTACAGACAATGTAGCACACCAAAGTGTTTACATAAGCAGGAAATTTCACTGCTTAGATAAGATACATTATAAGAAAGATTAAACAGACCAATGGAAAGGAAAAGGTGATGATACACAAGTATGAGGTGTATATCTTTCCCAAGGGAAAGTAAAGCACAATGTACACGACCAAGTTATATTGGCAGAGATTCAAGGGAGGTTGTCGATGATAACACAAATCATCGAGGGGCAAGGATGGTATTTCACACGATGAATCCAATCGACACATGGAAGAAACCACGTAAGCTTAGTCGGATAATAATCCACCAAAGGTCGGGTGGTTCGCAAGGAATCTGATGTGAGTATCGGTACTCAACCAGAAGGAGAAAGAATGCAAAGGCATCGGATGGTAGATGCATCTGAATAAGTCGACGCTTAAGTACAAGGAAATTATGATTTCCAGATCGAGAAGTGGATGTAATTATCCACACAGACTTGTCGGTGGCAGGGGATTGCAAAGGCGATGAACACGTAGGTTCTCGGAGTTTATCGGAGAGTAATCTTCGGAATCTTCAGGTGAATCAGGCGATCATCGAGAATGCAGAGCTCTCCGGGAGGAAGGAGGTACGTGAACCTAAGTCAGAGTTATTAACACTTTACCAGCAAGGATAAGAGAGCAGAGTCCCAGAGCATAGGTACGGATAAAAAGATCCTAATACCAAAGATATCACACGTAGTGACATCGATGTGGGCCCGTAAGCCAAACATTAAGTTAGAAAAATAGTTTTGCAAATACTAGACTCGACTTCGACCGAGGGGTGGTTAGGGGCTTCCTACAGGCAGTCGGCTCTGATACCAACTTGTGACGCCCCCAAAATCAAGCCGTGTACAGTAATCATACACGCAAGGTACACGATCGAGATCAGGGACTCACGGCGAGATATCACAACACAACTCTACAAATAAAATAATACAAGCTGTTTAATACAAGCCAGGGGCCACGAGGGCTCGAATACAACAGCTCGAGAGCACAAAGTCAGCGAAAGAAAATAGTATCTGAGTACAGACACAAGAATACAAGGTTGCCTTAAGAAGGCTAGCACAAAAACAACACGATCGAAAAGGCGAGGCCTCCTGCCTGGGAAACTCCAAGCTACTCCTGGTCAACGGGGAACTCGACGTCGTAGAGGGCATCGGGGATCTTCATGTTGCGGTGGTCGGCATCGGGAACTCCTGCTCCTGGACTCCAACGTCGACTGCAGCGGCCGATCAGGCAAAACAGTAAAGGAAATAAAGTAGGTGAGTATCTAGTATACCCGCGAGTCTTACGTCCGCTACTAAGCAATATGCATTGTATCAACGGAAAGAAGAGGCTGTATATAGTGGACTGAAAGACAGAAATCCAGAGCAAGGGTAAGAAGCTAGGCCTAACGAAGACTAGCATCTTCCGACGATGTCTTGCAGCATGAGGTAAGCCAACAGTTTATATAAAGCATAAAGTAACAATGCAGCAGAAGTTGCTGCAGCATTGTATAATAATAAGTTGTAATAATTAACAATGCCTCCGAGTTCACCTCCTCGACATCCCCGCGAGGAAGAAAACCCGGAACCATACAGTTTAATAATAGTTTCTAGTGGTAAGATCCAGCTTCAGCATAAAGCGTCCTGTTACCGTGGACACGGCTATTCGAATAGATTAATCTTCCCTGCAGGGGCGCACTTGTGTTACGCTACACGCACGGATCTCCAGGGTGGCGGGAACCTTGTTAGGGAACGCTCCACCGAGGCTATCCGACACTTCATAGCCCATCTTTCAAACTCAACAGAGAGGTCATCCGCCGGACTATATCCTATGTACGTGGGGCTTTGGACCCTAACCCCGACGTACTCCTGCACGGTGCGAGGCTGGCCGGTGAAGTTAAAGCAAATCCAAATAAGACACCACCGCGCGAGCAAATAAGACAACACCACTTCCCGGCGCAGGCCGCGGTACTGCTGACATCTGAAGAGTCCTCGGACGACACTACGGAGCAGAGGAGCCCATAACTCGTAATTCCCACGGGTAGGTAGTGCGTACATGGCATATAGCAACCTCAAGACATTCACTGAACCATTTAACATTTTAATTAACCTGCGTGACAACCGTTATCGTTGCCTCGACTTAACAGACCCGCGGACAACGACAGCAGCCAGAACCACCAGTACATCGGTGCCTGCCCCGTCGTCCCACTAAGTCACTGCGGTTACCAACAAGGTGAACCGTCTCCTTACCTTGTCTCGCGTGTGCTCCTGGAGGAGCGCGACTTTCGTAGTTTGGTAACTCTCGCGGCCAACGATCAGGGGCCAAGCACACCGGTACACTGGTCGTACCCTCCCTGTCGTCCCGTCGCAATACCTCTCGCGGGCACCGTTGGGTCGCCCGACTTCTTACCTTTAAGGACACCAGTTGGTTCGAGTCCCTACCGTTAAGTGAAACCAGGAGGAATCACCCTCGATGGCACACTTAAGAGGTTTGACAGAGACATCAGCGGAATGAACTAAAGAGGTAAACCTCATATCATCCCGTTGATGCTACGCTACTGAGCCGACGAGAGTGAAATACGAGTCCATTCCACTCGTAAGTCAAACTCGAAGCGACTCGGCAGAGTCTCGCCATTGTAGGTTCCCTAGGGTGTCTGCATTGATTCGTACCTATTGCAGTTGTATATATTTTGTATCCGCGTCACTCCCCTGAGTGGCCACGACCCTCTATTCTAAACCTAGCTAACAATGCGCAGGGTTTACTGCTGAATAATGCATAAGTAATAATAGGCAGCATAGGATTAAAGGAAGGTACATCAAGGGGCGACAAAAACAGGCTATGCAATTGAATAGGATTGTAATCGTAGCAGCAGCAGTAACAATGCCTAGTGCAAGAAATGTACGGAAAGATAGGCGATATCTGGGGAAGAGAATGGCTCCGCTTGCCTGGCAGCTCGACAGTAGCGGTACGGTCGTCGACGAAGTAGTCGTACTCAGCATCGGTGTAGTCGACGGCAGCAGCGGGGTCTACCGGAGATTAAGGGGGGGGAGAAACAATAAATACACAACAATAATAGCAATACAAATGCAAGACATAACAGATGAATTGTAAACGGGGTTCTAACGCAGTACGATGCACGATACTCGGAGCGGGAATTCATCCGGGGATGAAATACCGGCTCCGGGTGATTATCGGACAAGGTGTCCGGAGGGGGGAGATATCATGCCGGAGGTGTCGTGGACATCCGACACATGTGTGGGTGGTGTATCCGGGTTAGTTGAACTATTCCGAATAAGTTTCGTGTTCGGAATAAATTCATTCGGGTACTCTAACAGTACCGGACAGTTTAACGGTTATCGGGCAATCTATCGGACAGTGCCACCGGAGGGGGAACAGTATCTGTAATCGTTGACCCGTTCTGAGTAACTTTCGTATACAAAGTATTTTGATCCGGGCAATTTTTATCGGTACCGGGAATTATCGACAGATGGCCCGAAGGGGGGAATGTCGATGTTCGGTATGTTAGAGGGGGTTGGTAGACATACGGATAGCGTATTCGTATTCTTTATATTTTTCTGATCAATTTTCATGTATAAAGTTTTTGAATCTGAGTTACGGTTTAAAAGTTATTGAATTTCAAAGTTTTAAATCAATTTAAATCAAATTTTGAATTTTCTTTTATTATTAAATAGCAACATTATCCACAGAGGGGTTGACTGGTCAAACCTGACCAGTGGGTCCCACTGGTCAGCCTCTGTTTAATAAAATTAATTTATCTAATACTAATGATCCAATGGACCCACATGTCATAGACTGAGATAAACAAAAACATTTTATTAAAAATTCTGGCATGTGGGGCCCATGTGTAAGTGAGTGTTAGTTAAATAGACAGTTTTATTTACTTAAACTGGCAAGGGGCCCACTAGTCAGTGACCTATTTATCTAACAGTTATTTTGTTTAAAAAAATAGGGTTTAAGTGGGGGGTGGCCCACATGTCATGGACCCAGGGGTGCTAATTCTGGGGGGATTAGTCTAATAGGGGTTTACCCCTAATTACATATGGCCGGCCCCACTGGGCAGTGGGCTTGCCCGCTGGAGGTTAGCCCAGCCGGGCACGGCGGCGAGGCAGAGCACGCCGGCGAGGCCATCGGGGCACTCCGGCGACCAATCGGTACGGGGAGGGGTGGAATCGGACGTGCGAGCTGCCGCGCGTCGCCTGGTGCACTCCACGTTTAGCGTGGTGGCACAAGGCCACGGCGGCGAGCAGCCCTAGCGGCTGCCGGAGCGCGGCGAGGTGAAGGCGGCGACAGCGGGCATAAAAACGGGTGTGGGTTGGAGGGAAACGAAGAGCAGCTCACAGCAGAACTTGTAGGTGGCTCGGAGTAGGCTGGGGACGCTCGAGCCGGGCGAATCGACGGCGGCAGCGCGGTGGCCGTGGCGGGAGGAGATGAAAGGGGGCGGCGTCCTTGGGGCCTTCCGGGAGAAATTGGGCGTGCAGGGAGACGAGGTCGTCCACGGCGGCTCGCCTGGACAGGCTCCTGCTGGCCGAGGTGGTCACCGGCCGCGTCGACAGCGTGGGCGCGGCGACGGTGGCCGCGGCTTGGAAGAAAACGAGAGGGAGGGAGGTGCGAGGGGTGGGGGGAATGGACATGGGGAGGAGGAGGGGGCCTTCGGCCTTATCTAGAGGGGGGCAGGTGAGGAGGGGAGGGAGCAGGTGAGCGGAGGGGCCCGGCGGCATGGCCTCCCTGCCATGGCGCGTGCGGCATGGGGGGAGTGGGTGTTGGTGGGGATGATACAGGGGAGGGGAGTAAGAAGAGAGGGGTGGGCTGGGCCCTGGGGTGGGCCTCGCCTGGGGCGGGGCTTAGGGTTTTTTTTTTCTTGTTTTGTTTTACTTTTCTTTTGTTTAAATGTATTTGGCTATTGTTTCCTTTTTGTAAAATATGAAACATGCACCAAAATTAGTGATGCACTTTATAACAATGCCACAAAAAGTTTTGTGCCCAAATAAAATCAATTGCATTTTTGTTTTATTTAAAAGGTATTAAATGCCACTGATTTGACACTGTTTTTATTTGTTTAACATTTTTAAACCTGGTAATAAAATCCCATCCCACTTTAATAAAGCCTACTGATTTTTAGGCATTTTATAAAAATGGTTTCATAAATTTTGGATCAACTTTATTTTCCACTTGTTTATTATAATTCCATGGTAATTTTAATATTTTCAAGCCATTGTTTTTATTTCATATTACTAAATTACTTTAATAAAATATCCATTACTACATTATCATGGCCTAAGATTGCTAGGCATTTTATTTAATATGCCCTACAAATTTTTGGTTTGGCAAAGATTTTCATTTCCATATAAATTTTCAAAACAATTTTGGTAACCCCACAACATTGGTTCCATCATAAGTATTGACTGGTGATTATTCACATGGCTAGTTGGATTTGGTTTAATCATGGTCAAGTTGATTGACATGCATCCACAATCCTTGGAGCAAGATTTACAATCCACACTTATTTGAAATTTTTATCAGGGTTGCAATTTCAATGAGCTGTGATCAAAGGTGTTCAAGGCTTGATCATCAACAGTAATGATCACTAACAGTGGAATCACTGTAGTGATTACTGTACTGGATCCGAGGGTGTTACACACAGGAAGATGTGCTTTGGTTCTTAGATGAATCTTCCCGTTACTGGGAAGTAGTAAAATAAGTTCTGGGTACATTGGATAGTGTGTCTAGTAACTGTGATAGTTCAAGATTGGGATTTGCTGCTTCACGATGAAGAAGATATTCACTTCGGGCCCACCCGGTATGACGGTATCCATTATAGTCTGGCCAGACGCATTGTGATTCAGTCACGGGGATACCAGAATACGATAACGAGAAAAGGGACAAACGAGCAAAGAGGATAACGAGTGGCTTGTGTTCAAAAAGTTGTTACACATGGGTGCCAAACTTCTCTCCTCTAACTTTGTCATATATCGCGAAGCAAAGGGAATGGTACATGACTAAACATAATGGTTCACTCGAAGTTTCTTCGTGTATGTGCGGGAGTCAACATGGGTGTCCATGGCTCCACTGTTGATTATTGGCTATTGACAAAAGGCTATTGACCTATGTCCGGAAGATGTTCTGAGTCATGTCCGCATTATACCGAACCTATTGGGTCACACACTTAACGATCAGTAGTCTGTTAGAATGCTGGAATGGTAGAAGGTTTAGTGGAAGCAAAGCAGAATAGTTCATACGGGCACCGGAAGTAGTTCCGGGTATTTATGGAATTGTTCA
Organism: Bromus sterilis; assembly: GCA_950022295.1. NCBI lineage: Eukaryota > Viridiplantae > Streptophyta > Magnoliopsida > Poales > Poaceae > Bromus > Bromus sterilis. The sequence goes on along the minus strand of OX465599.1, from coordinate 136,877,197 downwards.
TAAGGGCACCAGAAGAAGTTCTGGTTATTTAAGGATATGTCCGGATCACTCTGGAATAGTCCCAGGTGGTTCCGGAACATATGAGAATGGTACTAGGGAAGTCCTGGATCGACCGGAATAGTTTCCGGTTAATCGGTGGACGTCCCGACAACTTACGCGGGCATCGGGCAGGCTAGACCGTAACCCGTATCGTCCTGGAACCTATCCAGATAGTTCCGACACGTCCGAAAACGGTCCCGGAAGGTCTTGGAAGTGTTCCAGAAGGTTCCGGAATGTCCCGAAACCATCCCGGAAGGTCCCGGAATGGCCTAGAATGGTCTCGGCAGGTCCTGAAAGGTCCTGGAAGGTTCTGGAAGCTTCTAGAAGGTTCCACAAGTTTCCGGACAGTACCATATGCTCCCCAACACCCTTAGCCTTGGGGGGCAAGGCACCCCAAGGGGGCTGGCGGAAATTAGGTGGTGGGGGCGCCACAAGTGGGGAGGAGTCCTCCTTGGACTCAGACTCCCCGGTGGGAAGGACTCCCTTTGAGAGTAGGAGTCCCAGGGGGACTCCACACCTCACAGGTCGGCCAGGACAGTCCCCTGGCCACCTATATAATGAGGGGCAAGGGTGGGGGCGCAATAGATCAAACCCCAAGGCCTATGCGCCACCCTCCCTCCCTCTAAACCCCGTTGCTCCACAATTAGACCCCGGTTTAGACGCTGTTCTAGATCGGAATTCGTTAGGGTTTTTCTCCCTCTAGTTTTCTCGGTGGCGTTCATCTCTGGGCGGCGGAGCGCTGCTGGATTGCCGCTACGGAACGTGTGGATACTAATAGAGGGATCATATCTTTGTTCCTTCTCCGAGGAACTTCTTCTTCCTCGGAGATCTTGTTCGAGGGACTTGATTGAGGGACTTGTGCGTGGGACGGATCGAGGTGCTTCTTCTTCCTCGGTGATCTTGAACGAGGGACTGTTTGTGGGACGATCCGCGAGATCTAGTTCAACGAGCTACACCAACTCTACTTCCGCTACATCGGTTGGTGAGCCATGACCTAAAACCTTGTATGCAATATTCTTGGATGATCTTGGGTTCTTGATTCGTAGGCCAATTTTTTTGTTTTCTACTACGTTTCCCAACAGTGGTATCATGAGCGATCCTTGATTAGATGCATGTTTAGGTCTAGATCATATGTGTGATATGTGGCATTGATTTTCTTGTTCCTTCCCTGTCATGTGATTTTTTCTATGCTTGATGGCAAGTTGAGGTTTTGCTACAAGGATTGAGTTTTCCATCGATCCCTCTATGCTTATTTCAGTATGCTGGTTGCCTTGATCATGGTCTACATCAAACTCCTTGGATCTCATCTTAATCTCGCAATAGAAGATTTAACATGGAGGGGCTTGTGGATTTTATGAACTCAAATCCACACGGGGGTCACGCGTTGAACGAAGTTTGGCTTGTGGCATTAGTTGCTACACGCACCCCGAACGTTAAACTAGAAACATTGAAGTATCGTGTTTGGTTTGTTTAGGGATCAACGTTTGCATGTAACCTGCTAATCAACCACGATAAAATTTGCAACAACCCGTGTAGATAGCGATCTAACTTGTTTTTGCAGAGTATGCATGTGATGTGGTATAGCCTTCAAGATTTGCAATGTGTTTGTATGAGATGCTATATGATGTAATATTTATTCGCGACCTGTGTGTCGTGGTACGGCATGATGACTGGAGTCATATGATTGTCACTTAATTATGGCCTGCGTGCCAGAACTGTTTATTAGCTCGAGGCAAAGCAATAGATAGATGCAAGGTGATGATCTACGATGCGGAGGTGGACCCCGACGCACATGCCGGAAGCCGTGGTGATGTTCCCGGCGCCAAGGACAAAGTTGGTGGACACGGTGACTTCTACCACGACGACGTGAAGTCAACGAAGACTTCACAAAGCAAAGGGCTATACTATATCACATAATTTTATGAACTGCCTGTGATGTTTATCCCTTTGATGCACCCTTGTTTGATGCGCGGTAGTCGTATTTTATTAGGGTGATCTCTCGCAAAACAATATCAAGTTGATAGTGTTCTTCCAACTGTAGCACCGTCTATACTATGTTTCACATCGGAGCAGGTCATGTCACATGGGTGCACACGGTGTGACGCATAAAAGACGGTTTGGATAAAAGTTTGCTACCGGAACACGCCCATCGAAAGATGAACAAGAACCACCTTTGGCGTGATTGGCAAGTTGGCCTACCGGTCCAATCTAAGTCATCAGTGATGTCACATCAATGGCGGACAATTGGGTTGGATCTTGAATCACTCCAGCATCAATTACGAGAGATATTGATCTGAGTGGGAGCGCACTTAGTAATTAAATTGATTAATCACAAGTGCAACTTAATTATGAACAAAGTCTTAGTATTTGCATTATCGTTGTAGAATAATGGCTCGCGTTACCACCTTCCCAATTGATTTTGATTAACTGTATTATCTGGTAAAAACTTTACGATTTGTACCGTATTGTGAGGACTATCCTCAATAGGGTCGAGAAGGAGCTTGTCCTATCGCAAATTTTTTATGCTCTCCCGCTGATGCTATGGATGATGTGACTTACGTCCATAATCCAAAATGCTAGAATTCCACCACGGCAAAGTGCATTGTCTTCACCACCATGAAACCCGAACTTCGAAACGTTTGGGATAGTTATGTTATATTCATGGAACTGAAAATTTGTTTTCAGTAGTAAGACAATTAATGTTGGATATAAGATATCCAGTACAATGTATGATTGTAAGAATTAGTGAAAATGTTCACTGTGCTCTAAACAAAACTGATAAGTGTGGGATCCGGAAGAACACCGATCATATGATGATGAAAATTAAGGGAAAGGAAGTCCAAAGGATGTTAGTAAGACTTACACGCCGGAAATTCCTTGGCCTGCGCCATCCTTAATCATGTGTGATCTTTTGTGAGTAGGAGTGACATTGGAAATAGAACTATGATACGTATAAAGGCAAAACGAAAGAAGACTGGAATAACCAACTCAGAAATGAAAGTCATACGGAGTTATAGATGAATTCATTGCTGGTCAAGAGATGTAATTCTTGGGAATCATGATTAAGCAATTAATTGTGGTTTCTGTATATTGTGATTAAACTGTTGATCACCGGAATATCACATCGATTGCATATTGTTGCAACTCGATGCAAGAAATACTATGGCCTTTATGACTAGCTAATGATGAGTTTTGACACGCTCGGGAACACGGTAAAAGGTTTACTATACCATGTGTTGACTCTATGATTATCTTCATAATTCATTTTAGAGTTGAGTAAATTGTTACTACACTTTAGCCTTGTTGCAAAACATCATTTTGAATCATGTTTGTTGCAAGAGAGTTGTTCAAAGCTATGAATAACGTAAAGGCCATACTTCCATTATGAATAGGTTGTATGTTATGAATATTGATAATAATACTAAACATCCATAACACTGACACTAAAAGTCGCAAGACTGACAGAAATACCACATAGATGTGGCACTGCCGTTTATCACAAGTGACATAACATGTATGAAGAATTTCCATAAGTGACTTTCGAGTCATATGCTTATGAATCAATTGACGCTTGCGATCTTTGTCTCGAAGTAATGTGACTAAAACACCGTTGATAGGCCATACATGAACGGGAAACTAAACCACTGGTAATCATACATGATGATGTGTGTAGTCCAATAAGTGTAGTTGTGTGCAGTGGATTCCCTATCTTCACTCATGAGTTGAAGTAGATATGTGGATATCTGTTCAATAGAGACATACTTCTGAAATCTTTGAAATGTTCAAGGAATTTTAGAGTGAAATAGAAATTCATTGTAACGAGAAAAATAAATCTTCTGCAAATTAGATTGTAGAAAGTAATATTTGAGTTACAAGTTTAGCGAACGTCTGATGAGTTGTGAAGAAATGTCATAACTTGCGTCTCCCGGAACACCATTATGAGTAAAGTGTTCGAGAGATGTAATCAAGCCATGTATGACACGGTAAGATCAAATATGACGTTTATCAGTTTTCCATTATACTTATTAAAGTTATGCGTTAGTGACTACGGCTTTTACACTGAAAAGAGCACCATCAAATCTGTTGAAATGACACCATATTAGATGTGGTATGAATTGTTAAAACCATGTTGTCTTTTCTTAAAATTTTGGTATATGAGGCATATGTTTGACATACTCAAAACCCCAAATCAGATAAGTGCTACTTTGTTAAGGTTATGCCAAAAGTCTTGGTATTCCTCTATCACTACACAAAATCAAAACTGTTTGTTGTTAAGAACGTTGTGTTTTGAAGAAAAATAGTTTCTTACAAAAGAGTGAGTGGGAGGACAGTGCAACTTGTCAAAGATTGTTGAATCTTCAGAGAAGTGCGCTGCTGAACCACACATGTTAGACATAACTCGTACTAACATTCATGATATGTAAAACGAGATATTGTTGTTCGACAATAATAAACCTGTGATATACAAAGAAGCGTTGATTGACCCTGACTCCGGGATTTGGCTAAATGCCAAATAATCCGAGATAGTATCCATGGAAGTAAGTCAAGTTTTGAACTTGGTAGACCCTCCGAAAGACTAAAAGTCTGAAGAATATATATATGGATCTATAATTGATTCGGATGAAATTGTTTTATCCATAAAGCTCAACTCGTTGGAAAATTGTTTTCTAGCAAGTTCAAAGGTTGACCACGGTGAAATAGTTTCGACGGTAGAGATGCTTTAGTCAGTTCGGGTTATATTAGCAATTACTACATATCTCATTTATAGGATATGGTAGAATGAACGTCAAAACGAAGTTACTACACGAAAATATAACAAAAGACGTATATGAGATACGACTGGAATGTTTTGTCGATTCGAAGGATGCTAAAATAGATGCAAGCCTTGGATATCCAGTGATGGACTGAAGCTAGCACAATGGAGTTGGAATTTTCGTTATGATGAAATTGCCAAAAGAGTTTGTTTTCATCGAGAATAAACGAAGATGCTTGAATGTTCAAGAAAGTAAGTGGGAGCTGAATGATATTTCTAAAACCTTATGTAGATGACATATTGTTGATTGGAAATGATGTAAATTTCTTGACACGAATAAGGACTTCATTGGAAATAGTTTCCAGTTGAATAACTTGGGCTGATATAGCATTAGTATTGAGCACAGTGATCTATGAAGATAGTAAGTGCCTGCTCATGCTAAAGCCAACACTACATATTGACATGATACTAAAGTAGTTTAGTATGAAATGCCAAGAAACATGTTCTTGCCGAAGTCGTGGTGAAAAGTTGTTTGCAGAAATCGGTGTTGATGAACACAGATAAGCAAAAACACGTGAATTGAATTCCACTCACCCGTGTGTTTGGATTAATCATGTACACCAGAATATGTAAAACAACCAGATATGTCCAGTGCTTCAAAAGGTTGTGAGCAAGATACCAAAGTGATTAAGTTGTTGACCATTGGACAAACAGTGAAAAATTAAGCTTATGAAAGATAAGATATGTTTCTCGAAAAATGGAGATAATGAAGAGCTCGTTGTAATGAGTTACACCAGCTGAATTTTTGATGTAAATCAGTTACACCAATTCAGTCTTCATACCTACTCCGACCGATTTTCGATTTTAATTGGGATTATGTGTTTCACACGTAAGGGTGGCACAGTATGAAGGAACTGTGTTAAGTTAGATACTGTGGCGAATTCTATAACAGAGGCAAAGTATATTGTTGCTTAAAGAAGTAACAAGGGAGGGTATTTTGAATCATCAGTTCATTTATGAACATGGTATGGTTTCCTAGATGCTTGAAGCTCATGGAACATTGATGAAATGATTTCATGACTTATTCTAAAGGAACCAAGGTCCTGCCAAATGATTCAAACATATACAAAGCTAAACTGATAAAATTAGTGAATTTTATGATAGCGTGAAAACGCGAAGATATGCAAGATAAAAACGGGCCTGAAACGTCAGATCCGATGATGAAGTATATACCAAAATGAAGCATGTATTACACCGGTATGCCATATCTGTAAAGTGCTCAAGCACTGATAATATTATTGACTCTAGTGCAAGTGGGAGACTGTTGGAAATATGCCCTAGAGGCAATAATAAAATGTTATTATATATATTCCCACGTTCGTAATTAATGTTTATATTTCTGTGCTATAATTGCAATGACCCTGACTATGAGATTCAGAAGAAAACTCACTTGCATGTGTGGAAATGTAAACACCAAGAGTTCCTGGTTTAGCCTCTAAGACCAGCTCATGTGCTAACTGCTGATTACGTTTTCTTAATCATGGACATTGTTCTTGTAACAAGGATGTCAGTAGCAATGCAAACATATTGTTAGCAGAACAATGATGTTGAACCGACCCCAGTATTGAATGATATACTTAGAGATCACATCGTAACAACATTATAAGTCATATCATGAAATGTTATAATATACGTAATTCCTTAGACCATGAGAGTATCAAGTTGCTTCACACAGGAAGATGTGCTTTGGTTCTTAGATGAATCTTCCCGTTACTGGGAAGTAGTAAAATAAGTTTTGGGTACATTGGATAGTGTGTCTAGTAACTGTGATAGTTCAAGATTGGGATTTGCTGCTTCACGATGAAGAAGATATTCACTTCGGGACCACTCGGTATGACAGTATCCATTATAGTTTGGGCAGACGCATTGTGATTCATTCACGGGGATACCGGAATACGATTACAAGAAAAGGGACAAACGAGCAAAGAGGATAACGAGTGGCTCGTGTTCAAAAAGTTGTTACACATGGGTGCCAAACTTCTCTCCTATAACTTTTTCATATATCGCGAAGCAAAGGGAATGGTACATGACTAAACATAATGGTTCACTCGAAGTTTCTTCGTGTATGTGAGGGAGTCAACATGGGTGTCCATGGCTCCGCTGTTGATTATTGGCTATTGACAAAAGGTTGTTGACCTATGTCCGGAAGATGTTCTGAGTCATGTCCGCATTATACCGAACCTATTGGGTCACACACTTAACGAGAAGTAGTCTGTTAGAATGCTGGAATGGTAGAAGGTTTAGTGGAAGCAAAGCAGAATAGTTCATACGGGCACCGAAAGTAGTTCCGGGTATTTATGGAATTGTTCATAAGGGCACCAGAAGAAGTTCTTACTCCCTCCGTTTCTTGAAGTAAGGTGTATATTTTTCTCGCATGAATATTAACTCAGGGGTTTCAAGAGCATATTTGGCTGTGGTTGGACTAAAAATCCCTTAGAAGGATTCGTGGGAGTAGAGAGGAAAAAAGGAAGGTGAGAAAATCCCTCATTATAGATCAATTATTGAGCCTAATTAATCTCCTTCAAAAAAAAACTTGCCAATTTCTCATGTTTTCCATTCATAACCAGTGCATGCAGCGCTCCAACTCATATGAATACAAGGCAATAAATCTGCGGGATTAAAGTTGTTAGCCCATGATCATACCTTTCCTTTTCTTCAACTCACATTTGGCAACTAATTAAAAGAAAAAACATACGGTGGAGGGGTAGTATTGGAAACAAACTCCATCACACCCTATATTATGAAAGTTATTTTAAAAAACTATACACCTTACATCAAGGAATGGAGGGAGTATTATTTAAGGATATGTCCGGATCACTCTGGAATAGTCCCAGGTGGTTCCGGAACATATGAGAATGGTACTGGGGAAGTCCTGGATCGACCGGAATAGTTTCCGGTTAATCGGTGGACATCCCGACAACTTACGCGGGGATCGGGCAGGCTAGACCGTAATCCGGATCGTCCCGGAACCTATCTAGATAGTTCCGAAACGTCCGAAAACGGTCCCGGAAGGTCTTGGAAGTGTTCCAGAAGGTTTCGGAATGTCCGGAAACCATCCCGGAAGGTCCCGGAATGGCCGAGAATGGTCCCAGCAGGTCTTGGAAGGTCCTGGAAGGTTCTGGAAGCTTCTAGAAGGTTCAACAAGTTTTCGGACAGTACCATATGCGCCCCAACACCCTTAGCCACCCCAAGGGGGCTGGCCGAAATTAGGTGGTGGGGGCGCCACAAGTGGGGAGGAGTCCTCCTTGGACTCAGACTCCCCGGTGGGAAGGACTCCCTTTGGGAGTAGGAGTCCCAGGGGGACTCCACACCTCCCTTTGGGAGTAGGAGTCCCTGGCCACCTATATAATGAGGGGCAAGGGTGGGGCGCAATAGATCAAACCCCAAGGCCTATGCGCCACCCTCCCTCCCTCTAAACCCCGTTGCTCCACAATTATACCCCGGTTTAGACGCTGTTCTAGATCGGAATCCGTTAGGGTTTTCTCCCTCTAGTTTTATCGGTGGCTTTCATCTCTGGACGGCGGAGCGCTGCTGGATTGACGCTACGGAACGTGTGGATACTAATAGAGGGATCATATCTTTGGTCCTTCTCCGAGGAGCTTCTTCTTCCTCGGAGATCTTGTTCGAGGGACTTGATTGAGGGACTTGTGCGTGGGACGGATCGAGGTGCTTCTTCTTCCTCGGTGATCTTGATCGAGGTACTATTTGTGGGACGATCCGCGAGATCTACTTCAACGAGCTACACCAACTCTACTTCCGCTACATCGGTTGGTGAGACATGACCTAAAACCTTGTATGCAATCTTCTTGGATGATCTTGGGTTCTTGATTCGTAGGCCGAAAATTTTGTTTTCTACTACGTTTCCCAACAGTGATGACTTTGAATCTTTATTTCTTTCATCAGGCTATGTCTAAAACATGAGTGTGAATTTCGTGATGCATGGGCTCAACCTTTCACATATGTTCGGGCCTAGATTGCACTTTCATTTTAATTTTGTTGTTGTTAATTTTCTTTTTCAACACATTTGGTATCAAGTGATGACTTTGAATCTTTGCTTCTTTCATCAGGCTATGTCTAAAACATGAGTGTGAATTTCGTGATGCATGGGCTCAACCTTTCACATATGTTCAGGCCTAGATTGCACTTTCATTTTAATTTTGTTGTTGTTTATTATTTGAAAGTTATATTTTTGGAATCAAGAATAGATTCCTATAATTTTTAAACGATTTGCACATGTGGAAGTGTTGTATTTCAACAAGGCACATACATGTAGCACATAAAGGACTTGCACGCTATTCAAAATGGAAAAGGAATGCAGAATGTTGAAATAGCTCCATGCCAACACATATCTCAATGGAATTTTGGCAGTCCTCCTAATCTATTTGCCTTATGCATGATCAGTATTCAAGATTATTTTGGAAAGTACATTCATTACACCGCTATCGAGTTAGTCTTGAGCATATTCTTATGTTTCCTCTCATAGCCATATTCACCAATTACATGTATGTTCTTTCTTATTCATGGTCCATGCCAAGAATACCTATACTTGTCAAATTATACGTTCAGTTAATCAAACGGTTGAGGTTACTACTTCTCAATATCAACCATCCTGTTGAATTGATACCCTTTTATTTGCAAATTATTATGACATTATTATTTTGGATCCGTGTCATTGCATTTCACAGATGGATGTGGGGGTCGGTGAGCCGTATGTCCTTGCACCATATCGTGATAACCCAGGTTAGTTAATCTACATGCCTGGTCCATTTTCTAACTCGCCTGATCATCAAGTGATACGGTTTTCTATTTTCTCATTTAGCTAGACTTGTAGAGATTAACCAAAGTAATCATGGAAGTAATTTGTTGGTAATTTTGCAAGAATTTCTGATTGTGCATTTATCGGGTGAGCCATCATAATAGTTCGCAATTAATGTTGTTCTTCACCACAGAAAGCCTGCAAATGATTCTCATCCCATGATGGTTTACCCACATGATGAAATTTGATTCCATAACACTTAAACTGAGATTTTCCTTTTTTGTGAAGTAAACTGATGTGATGTCCGTTCAAATGGAATATGCAGATGAATAACTAAATCGTCATGACATTAATCATTTCTTAATTTTTTGCTTTTAAACTTATGTATCCGTTAAAATTTTAGTATGATTATTTTCCTGAGGATATATCCATAACAGTTTGGAAGGTCTTTGTATGGCTTTGGTCATCCTAAAAGTTTTTTACACACTTTTTTCTTAATTTGAAGCTTTGCGAAACAATAAGTATTATGGCCCCTGATCCGCTCATGGCTAATTTCTTTGTTGTACAGTTTGCCATTTTATAATAGTAGCCTTTCTCGATTGTATGTGCGAACCGCATGTCGTCCATGCTATACAAAAAAGGTTAAGTTTTCTCTCTTCACTTCATTATCATGAATCTAATGCTTTATCGAGCAGTTTTTCGCCTGTAGATCGACATTAGTCAAATACCATTTGTCTTAACCAGAGTCCAACTCCAAGAGAAGGTGAGAATGGGTGCAAAACTATACCAACATACTTCCAGCTTGTAGGCGGTGCCGCTGCGACTCATGGGTGTCTTACCTTTTCCGTCGAGCCCAGGAAGTCAAGTTTTGAAGATAACATGCAGCCCAAATTCAAGAAGGAACGATTTTCAATACTGTAATTTTTTGTGTATCTTTATTCCAAAATTTGCATCCCCACTATGTTCACTTGGAAAATTATTATATGTTCCTTTAAGGTACCTCTAAGAAAATAGATTCTGAAATCTTCATCCAGTCGACTGCCCTTGATCTCTTACATTTATTATACAGTAGCGATTACTTGGTGGTCTGCTCGAAATTCATATGACGTCCTCGAAGGGTAATTATTGATGGCTTTATATTTCTCCTTTTCTTCGCGGAGGAGGAGTTCATGAATCCTACAATATGAATTCAAAATTTTGTACACTTGGTCTAATGATCAGGAGAATTATATGCTTACTAAGACCTATCATCTCCTTTGCTTCCTCCCCAGCTCCTACGAGAAACTCCCATGGCAGGCGGAGGTAGTCGGGGCCGTGGAGGCATGTGCGGGTCACCGCCTCGCAAGCGCACCCGCCACGACACGGACGGTATCTCCCACGCCCACGCGCCCCCGGTTGAGTCATGGCGTTCAGAGCAGGTGCGCAACTGTGGCGCACTGTCCCACAGCGGTTGCAAGAGTGCATGGCCTCGCTTCTACGAGTTCGGGAACCCACTCTCACCATCCACGCACCGCTTACGCGAGGCGGAGCGCGAGCTCATCGCAGCTCGGGATGCGGTGATGCCGACGAAGAAGGCACCGTCGAGTGCCTTGAGACCGCCAAGGATGAGTACCAGCTCGCGAAGATCAGGATGAACTCCGTGTACGAGTACTACCTCCATGCCAAGAAATGAGGCACCGTGCTCCGGCGAGTTCCGGCGACCCTAAGCTAAATATTAAGTTTTCTTTGTTCGTAAGATCTTCGACGAAGTTTCGTCCCAGTATGTAGCGTGAAACTATGATGTCCCACCGCTTTTTGTATTTCATTTTCATTGTACAGTGACCGGCATAATGATTATGTGGAATCAAAATATGCGGGATCTGATAGAATTGCTCTAAAGTAGGTGACTTTCATGGTCACCATCTCAGGCTCTCCCTACACTTTTAACAAATGAATTGTATTGAAACGTGCATTGCACGTGCACGTTTACTAGTAATACGATGATAGCCCAGACCTCTTAAACTAACTGCTGACAAGTTAAAAAAAAGACCGTTGACAATTGGGCCCAGACTGCCGATCATATCTATAATACCTAAATAATTTATTTCCACTAAACTATTTATCTTGACATGCAAGCTATCCACATCATCAAGCAGATCCACCATTTAAAAAATAAATTTTACCAACTCTTCATGCACATCCTCTCATCAATTATGCACTCAGCTTCACTATTTATAAACGATTTCTTTATAAAGAATCAAATTATAAGTGACCTCGCATTTTATTTTCTATGCGAATTTTTTTCTATGAATGCACATCTGTAGTTGATATCATTATTCTAGGTTTAGTCAGTCCATGGCGGAAAAACGGGGAAGGAGAAGAGAAATTGGGTGGCGGCGATGCGAGGTACGAAAGGGGATGGAGCTAGGGTTCCTAAGGGCCGAGAGGGTACAGATTATAAAGGGGAGAGGAGGGGCAGGTGGCTGGCCACGACGCCGCCTCTGCTTTTCCATGGTTGTGAGAGGGAGAGAGAAAGGGACCTCCCCGTGAGGTGGAAAGGGGAACTCGGCTGGTTTGGGTTGAGGGAGATGGGCCAAGGAGAAAGGAGAAAAGGCCCAAAAGGTCGAGGAATAAATTCATGTGTTTATTCATTTAACTAAAACAGCAGAGAAAGGCAATAAAAATAGGATGACAAATGAGTTTCAATAATCATATAAAAATATGATTGTGAATCCTCATGAATTATAGGATTTTTAGAAAATGAAATGGGCCAAAAATATTTAAGTAATTCAAATACCATTTGAATTGATTCAAATTCACTTTGAACTAAAACCCCATTTTCTGGACATGATTAAATCATGGAAATCACCAAGGAGTTTCATCATGGCACAACATGATTATATCCAAAGGATCTTGCTTAGGGGAGATAAGATGAATCTTTGAAGAATTAGAAAAGGCTAGAAATGAAGAAAAGAAGGAAATATGAATTAATACTTTTAAATAACAAGGAAAATGTTTTGGCATTTTTTTATCACATGGATTATTGCAACGATCATTTGTGCAAAGTTTCACTCAAAGAGGAAAAACTAAAAGCGTAAATTTATTTGGAATTTACTAGTTTTGGGCTATTACATGATCCTCCTTAAAAGAGCTCTAGGTCTTCGTGAGCAAGCGAGTTGGATGCATCCCCACTAATTTCATTGGAGAGGTTTCGTACACTCATAGCTCATTGTGCATCCGTTACATGGCAATCCCTACTCCTCACACCATATCTACCATTAGGCCTACCCTAGCCTAAGGTTGTCCTCATTGGTGTGAGACTTTCATAGTTTTTTTTTACTTCCTTCCGTGTTATTTATTCTTTTGCCATCTAAGTGACAACTAATCTTGCTCGTGCTCATTCATTGCATGAGTGCTCGAAATCGAAAGGGAGAGGATCGAATTGACTTGTACCTGGACGACGGTCTGGGGATGAGTCATAATAAGATTCCAAAAGAGACCAAGTGTGGAAGTTAGTAGATTGAGTTCTCAACAACTAATAAGTATTTTTATGCTCTAAACTCATCTCCCACTTTCTGCAAGGGAACACCGATTAGAGTCATTCGAGTCACGGACAGCGAGAACTCTTGCACCTTTATGTTTTTACTATGCTAGTTTCAATACTAGATATAGACTCTTGCTTGTTATTATGTTGACTAGCATTGCATCTTGTAACACCCTCACTGTCAGTGAACAGTAATCAGGGTTACTGTTCAAAACTTTTGTTTGATCAACTGGTTCAGTTCAAATTCAAATTCTCCTTTGATATTGTTGCAAGCAAATATGAACCATGGACCTTGATCATCATTGGCCAACTAAAGTCCAAGCCATTTGAAATAAAATTCAAACAAACCCTGAAATGCCTTTTGATGAATATTGAAAATAAGTGGAAATAAAACTTTGTTCAAAAATTGTGAAAGCAATTTTGTAAAATGCCTAAAAATCAGTGGATCACATCCATACGGTTTTGGGGATTTATTAAGCAATAAAATAAATCCAACAATTCAAACAGTAGCCAAACCAGTGGGATTTAATGCCTTTTTAATAAAATAAAAATGCAAGAGAGTTTATAAAAGTCTAATTCTTTTTGTGGCACTTCTGTATGGTGTTGAAATATTATTGGAGCAAGTTTCACTGTTGGAAAAAATCTAAACCTAGCTAAACAAAATGCAAACAAAAAAGAAAACAGAAAAGGGAAATTGCTAAATGGTTATAAAACGGACGGGGCGTAGCCCACCCCGGCCCACTCCCACCCCTCCCTTCTTCTACCTCGTGCTACAGGAGATGCCGACCGTGCCATGGCGGCAGGTGCTCGCGCTCTTCGTTGCCACCAGACCCGGCCACCTCCTCGTGTCGCTACAGTACGCTGTGGATGAGCTAAATATCTGCCCCGGATATTGTGGATCGGGTGCAACACCATTTCCCCCTCTCCCACCTCACCTTGGTCAGGAGAAACCGTGCCCGAGCGCCACCGTGGGCACGACGTGCTCGCTGGCGCGGCCACCCTCCTCCCCGGACCGTGCGACCACGTCTAGGAACGCCGCCGTCCTCCTCCAGGTCTTCCCCCTCCTCAAGCCCGGGCCGGAACGCACCGGGCGCCGCGAATCGCGCCCTTCTTCCTCCTCCAGCCGCCGGTAGGCTTTCGTCGATTCCGGCCACCCCGAACGTCCTCGCGCCCGGAATCACCACCGCGGTGAGCGCAACTTCAATTCCCCCAACTCCGCGGTCGATTTGGCGCCGTAGTGCGCTTTTCCCCGCCCGCACCTGTCCCGTCCGCCGCTGACACTCGCCGTATCAGTCACCGTTGTCGACCCCGACGTCCACCTCGAGCACCAAGGAACGCGTAACCGAGGACTCGTTCAGTTTCACCCCTCCGCGGTCATTTTTATCATTGGGGCTGATGGTCGTGGCCTCGCCGGGCTTCCTGCCGCCGTGGCTGCCATTGGAGCCGGTTGAGCTCGCCACGCTCACCCCGGGCTCGGTCGTGCCCTTGCGCGTGTGCCCTACGGCGGCAGCCACGCCCCCCCCCGCACCCACATGCCGTGGCCACCTCGCCGGCATGGCCTGGCCACCGTGCTGGACTCGCTCCGGCGAGCGCTGCGGGCGCGCATGGCTAGCCATGGGCTTAACCCCCCCCTGTCCAACTGCCATGTGGGCCTAGCCCACTTAACCCACTGTTAGTATTAAACTAATGGTTAAGTTAAAACCTGAGACACTTACACCTGGGCCCCACCTGTCATATATTGATTAAAATATTTTAGATAATATTAACAGTCACTGACATGTGGGTCCACTGGATTACCAATGGGACCCACTGGTCAGGTTTGACCAGTCAACCCTTTGTGGATAATGTTTACTTATTAAATAAAATAAATTCAGAAAATGATTTAAAATGATTTGAACTTTGAATTTGAATATCTTTTAAACCGTAAGTCGGATTCAAAAACTTTATACATGAAAATTGATCAGAAAAATATAACGAATACGGATACGCTATCCGTATGTCTACCCCACCCCCCTAACACACCGATCATCGACATTCCCCCTCCGGGTTGTCTGTCGATAATTCCCGGTGCCGGTAAAAACCTGCCGGATGAATTTATTCCGAACACGAAAGTTGTCCGGGATGGTTCAACTAACCCGGATACACCCCCCTTGTTCTTGTCGGATGTCCACGACCCCTCCGGCATGATACCTTACCCCTCCGGACTCCCTGTCCGGTAATCACCCGGAGCCGGTAGTTCATCCCCGGATGAATTCCCGCTCCGAGCAACGTACATTGCACTGCGTTAGAACACCGTTAACATTGCATACGCCATGCTATTCATCTGTTTGTTTATGCTTGCTTTGTATTTACTGTTTCTCCCCCCTTTATTCTCCGGTAGACCCCGCTGGTACCGCCGACTACACTGCTGCCGGGTACGACTACTTCGTCGACGACCCTGCCCCTACCGTCGAGCTTCCAGGCAAGCAGAGCCATTCTCTTCCCCAGATATCTCCTACCTTTTCCGTACTTTCTTGCACTAGGCATTGTTACTGCTGCTGCTACGATTACAATCCTAGTCAATTGCATAGCCTGCTTTTGTCACCCCTTGTTGTACCTTCCTTTATCCTATGTTGCCTGTTATAATTATGCATATATTCAGCAGTGAGCCCTGCGCATTGTTAGCTAGGACTAGATAGCGGGACGTGATCACTCAGAGGAGTGAACACGGATACAATATATACAACTGCACAGGTACGGTACAAAGCAGACACCGCCAAAGGCCCCTATCTGGGTTATGCCTAGTCACCTCAAGTGTGAGCTATCCAGGAGTAATCCTTGTACTCCACTCGAGGATGACTTTGTCTTGCCGCCATAGGGTCCTGGACAGCGGTTGTCCTTAAAGGTAAGAAAGTCGGGTGACCCAATGGTGCCCGCGAGCGGTATATCGTCGGGAACGACAGGGAGGGTACGACCGACGTTACTGGCGTGCTTGGCCCCTGCTCGTATCTCGCGAGAGTTACCGAACCACGAAAGTCGAGCTCTACCAAGAGCAAACGCGAGACAAGGTAAGGAGATGGTTCACCTTGTTGGTAACCGCAGTGACTTGGTGGGACGACAGGGCAGGCACCGATGTACTGGTGGTCCTGACTGCTGTCGTTGAACTCGGGTCGGTTAAGTCGAGGCAACGATAACGGTTGTCACGCAGGTTAATTAAAATGCTAAATGGTTCGGCGGATGTCTTGAGTAGCCTTTTGGCTTGTACGCACTACCTACACGTGGGATAAGGAGTGTGGGCTCCCCTGCATCGTAGTCTCGTTCGAGGGTCTTCAGACGTCAGCAGTACCGCGGGATGATTGCCGGGAAGTGGTGTTGTCTTCTCTTGCTCGAGCGGTGTATTTGTGTTTGCTTTGATTTTGCTTCACCGGCCAGTCACGCACCATGCAGGAGTACGTTCGGGTTAGGGTCCAAAGCCCGGCGTACATAGGATATAGTCCGGCGGATCACCTCTCTGTTGATTGCCGAAGGATGGGCTGCTTTGTGTCAGATAGCTTTGGTGGAGCGTTCCCTAACAAGGTTCCCGCCACCCTGGAGATCCGAGCGTCGTAGAGTCACGCCAGTGCACCCCTGCAGGGAAGATTAATCTATTTGAATAGCCGTGTCCACGGTAACAGGACGCTTTATGCTGAAGCTGGATCTTACCACTAGAAACTATTACGATTAAACTGTATGGTTCCGGGTCTTCTTCCTCGCAGGGAGTCGAGGGAGGGAACTCGGAGGCATTATTATTATTAATCATTACAACTTACTATTATACATTGTTGCAGCAACTTCTGCTTCATTGTTACTTTATTGCTTTATATAAACTGTTGGTTGATTCTTACCTCATGCTGCAAGACATCGTCGGAAGATGCTAGTCTTCGATAGGCCTAGCTTCTTATCCTTATTCTGATTTCTATCTTGCAGTCCACTATATACAGCCTACCCTTTCCGTTGATACAAATGCATAATGCTTAGTAGCGGACGTAAGACTCGCGGGTATGCTAGATACTCACCTTTGCTTTATTTCCCCCTTTATGTTTTGCCTGATCGGCCGCTGCAGTCGACGTTGGAGCCCAGGAGTAGGAGTACCCCGGAGGCGGATACTACTACGTCGAGACCCCCGCTGACCAGGACCAGGAGTAGTTTCGGAGGCTCCCAGGCAGGAGGCCTTTCCTTTTCGATCTGTATCTCTGATGTGATTTGTGCTAGCCTTCTTAAGGCAAAACTTGACTAACTATGTCTGTACTCAGATATTATGGCTTGTATAACTTATGTATTCAGGTCCGCGTGACCCCCTTTATTGTAACATATTGGTTTATCCTTTTGTGCTTAGTGTTGTGCTGTGATATTCTCACCGTGGCACCCTAATCTCAGCCGTGTACCCTGCGTGTATGATTACTGTACACGGGTTGATTTTAGGGGCATCACAAGTTGGTATCAGAGCCGACTGCCTGTAGGAAGCCACCCAACCACTACCTGGTCGAAGTTGAGTCTAGACTTTGAAAAACTATTTTGCTAACTTAATATTTGGCTTACGGGCCCACATCGATGTCACTACGTGTGATATCTATGGTATTAGGATCCTTTTCTCCTTACCTATGCTCTAGGAATCTGCTCTCTTATCCTTGCTGGTAAGTTTTACAAACTCTGACATTAGGATCACGTTCTCTTGATTCCATACGGCGTTTTGGTGCTTCCCCATTGATTGAGTCGTGTTGCAGGAGTTCTACCCCAGGTCCCGGACCGCGGATCCCATTCTCATTCTGGGCAGGCCGCGCGTCCTCTGGCATTAACTCCTGTGGCCAACAGTTTTCTTGCGGCGTGATTGACATAGTGGAATCTATGTCGCGTCGTGTAATCCTTACCGCGGTCTGCGCGCCGCCTAGTGTGTCCTTTTTCCTTAATTTCTACGATGTTACGCTGCCCGGTTTTCGATTGATTCTATGTGTGGATGTGTATGTCTTATATGACTACTCCTTTATATCCGCGCCTCCTCTTCGTTGTCGCTTTATCTCTTACTCGTTTCCGGTATCTCGATAAATGTTCATCGCTGAAATACCCCTGTTAAATTCTAGCAGGATGGCTCGTCGTGGCGGTCGTGTTCATGGTCGTGGTGCCAACGATCCACCTCCGCTGCCGGACTACATGGCCGCGATGATGCAGCAGTTTCAGATGAACCAGTGTTTATGCAAGGAGTCATAGATCAGCTCCAGAACCAGAATCAGAACCAGAACCAGCACCAGAACCAACCGCCTGTGGTTACTCTGCGGGATTTCATGCGTCTCAATCCCCCTCTCTTCCACCAACCTGAACAGCCGCTGGATGCTGATGATTGGCTTCGTGATATCAACCGTCAGTTGGAGTTCGCTAATGTGAGCGTTGCTGATTACGTCAACTTCGCGTCCTATTTCCTGCGTGGTCCCGCTGCTCAGTGGTGGGACACGTACAAGGGCTCGCTAGTTGAAGGGACTGTCGTCACCTGGAATGACTTCAAGACTACCTTCCGTGCTCGTTATGTCCCCCAGGCGATTATGAACCGTATGAAGGCCGAGTTCCGCAACCTTGTTCAGGGCAACAAAACTGTCGAGGCTTATCAAAGGGAATTCCTCCGCCTCTCCCGCTATGCTGCAAGTGACCTCCCCAATGATACAAGTAGGCAAGAGAAGTTCCGTGATGGACTCAACCCAGATCTCTAGCTTGCACTGGCTTTGAACGTCTTCCCCGACTTCGCCATCATGGTGAACCAGACTATCACTCTCGAGACCGCTCAGCTTAAGTTTGGTGGTTCGCCGAAGCGCCCCCGTGAGGCTGGCTCATCTTCGGGCACAGCACAGAAGCAACGCGTTTCGCTTCCACACAGTGTGTATCGTCCACCTGCCCCTGTACCAAGGCCGTCGTATGTTGCACCTCGTCTGCCTCCGCCCCCGCCGAGACAGCCGAAGACTGAGACTGCACCCCTCCGTCCTCAAGATGGCTTGTGCTTCAAGTGCCATCAGCCAGGACACTTTTCCAGAGACTTCCTCAGCGACAGAATCAACTGGTAGTTCACCCTGCTGGCCGTGGAAATGGCCGTGGCAACAACATGACCCCCAATTATAACACTGGGTCTTCTTCTCACACTCGCGGACATGCTTACAACATTAATGTCGAAGAAGCTCAGGAGCAACCTGCTACCGTGATGGGTACCCTTCTTGTTAATTCAGTACCTGCTACTGTTTTATTTGATTCAGGAGCATCACATTCATTCATGTCAGAAGCATTTGCATTGTCGCATAACTTCATGGTAGAAAAGATGGATCCACCGATGGTTGTCCGCACTCCAATAGGCCATTTCCACACCTCCAAGATAGTGCCCAAAACCATCGTCAAAATTGAAGGAATTGAGTTCCTTGCTTCCCCCATCCTCCTGAAGTCTTCCACCATAGACCTCATTCTTGGCGTTCGAGAGTCTTCAGACGTCAGCAGGTCTATGGTTGTCCTCATTGGTGTGAGACTTTCATAGTTTTTTTGACTTCCTTCCGCGTTATTTATTCTTTTGCCATCTAAGTGACAACTAATCTTGATCGCGCTCATTCATTGCATGAGTGCTCTAAATCGAAAGGGAGAGGATCGAATTGACTTGTACCTGGACGACGGTCTGGGGATGAGTCATAATAAGATTCCAAAAGAGACCAAGTGTGGAAGATAGTAGATTGAGTTCTCAACAACTAATAAGTATTTTTATGCTCTAAACTCATCTCCCACTTTCTGCAAGGGAACACCGATTAGAGTCATTCGAGTCACGGACAGCGAGAACTCTTGCACCTTTATGTTTTTACTATGCTAGTTTCAATACTAGATATAGACTCTTGCTTGTTATTATCTTGACTAGCATTGCATCTCTTGCTTGCTGTACTTTAAAGTTCAAATATTTGTTGGTAGCATGTCACCACAAAAATTATCTTGGTTGTCATTTACCTACTCGAGGAAGAGCAGAAATTAAGTTTGCGGATGTTGATACGTCCAAAACGTATCTATAATTTTAGCTTGTTCCATGCTTGTTATGGTGATTGACGAGGGGGTGTCCCCACAACTCTTACGGGTGAGGGTACCTGGTGCATGTTGATACGTCCAAAACGTATCTATAATTTTTGCTTGCTCCATGCATGTTTTGTGTGATATTGCTATGATCTAGATACACTTTCATACACTTTTGATCATATTTGGACTAACCTATTAACTCAGTGCACCCCAGTGCCAGTTCCTGGTTTCTGCTGTTTTTCTATTTCAGTTTTCCCCCATATAAAAAGTGCCAGAAAAATTCCTGGAAAATATAGGAAAATCAGCGTACAGGAAGCTTCGCGAAGAGCCCGAGAGGGGCCAGAGGGGAGCCAGGGGGTCCAGGCGGCCACCCGTCGCGGCCCCACCCCTGGCCGCACCAGGGGGGCGTCTGGGGCCCCTGTTCCACCTTTGGCTGCCCCCTTCGCCTATTTATTCTCCGTCACGGGGAAACTCCGCGGACAGAACCCTTTTTCGCGATCTCTCCTCTGTTCCGCCGCCGCCACGCTTCTGAGATCGTGAGCACCAGAAGACCTCTTCCCGGCACCCTGCCGGAGGGAGGGCCGACCTCCGAGGGTCTCCTCTCCACCATGGACGCTCCCCGGATGTCTCGTCAGTAGTTTTCCTTGGACCATGGGTACGTGATCAGTAGCTATGTGATGTTCTCCTCCCCTCTTTGTTCTTCATGGTTTAGACCTCGTGAGCTGCCCTACATGATTGAGGCACTTTTGTAATCTTTCTGCTATTGCTATGGTGAGTTTGATGGGATCTGATGGATTATGAGATTATGTCCAGATTGTGATAGAGTAATATATTTGGTTTTTATCTCTTATATTTTTGTTCCTAAGTAATTCTTGCATGTTCTCCGTTGCTGTTTATTGCTTTGGCCAAGTAGTAGGTAGTGACTCCAAGAGGGAACGTTATGCTCGATTGTGGTTTCATGCCCCCCGATGACACGCTTGAGTGACAGAAACATGAGTCTAGGGGATGTGCTGTTGCCACAAGGGGGAAAACAACGGTGCTTGTAACCGCGGTTGCAAAGATTGTTTACTTTACGCAAAGTGCTTTTTAATGCAGTTGTCTGTTGCTTTGGGTTTACACTTTGGGTGGGGCTCCGAACTTAATACCAGCGAGATGTTCTGGATAGATATCTCAAGGTGGATGATTAGTAGTAGATGCAGTTGGATTACGGTCTACTTATTTTTGCGTACTGCCCGTGCTTTTGAGCCTCTTCCTTTCTTTTGTAGCATAGTTAGCATTGCGGTGCGTTCATAATCCTGTCAATTTCCCTTCTGTAATTTGTTTACCTCACATAGCAGTTTTATCATCTTTTGGGAGAGAGACATCACTAGTGAACATCACGTATCCTGGTCCATACCCTTATTACTGTTTCCACGCTATCTTTACTTTTCTGCTTTTACTTTCAATTGCTATCATTATCCCTTGTGTTTTACCCTTTGTGAACAACAAGACCGGAGAGATTGACAACCTCTCTGAACTTCGTTGGGAACAAAGTTATCTGTGTCTGTGTGCAGGTCCACGTCAGTTGCGTCGCTGACACCTACTTATCATCTCTGGAGTCCTACTGGAGACAAACCTTGGTATCTTCACCGAGGGAAACTTGCTGCTGCGCTACATCTCAAACCTTCCACTTGGGGTAACCAAGGAGGGGCGAGAAGCCATCAAGCAAATTTCTGGCGCCGTTGCCGGGGACTCTGAGTGCTAAGATAGGGGAGTTGCACACTACCCTTTACCTTTGTTTTTTTAGTCTTGTTAGTTTACCTTTCAGTTTTTATCTTTGTGTCTTTTATCAAAATTTACAAAAAAAAAATTTGTTTATCTTGCTAGTTGTCATTATGTCTGCCCCTTTTGCCTTTGTTGAGACAGAGGTTCTCACCTTTAAACAAAAAGGTGGAGAAATTTTAAAAGATGCTTGGTATAGAATTAATGATTCTCAAAAAAGAGCCACCAAGAAGCAATCCACTACTATCCTGCTTAGAAATTTTTATGTCGGGATTACTCCTTGGAATAGGTTCATATTAGATACTGCTATCAATGGGAATTTTCTAGAAGCCCCGACTTGGGAGTCTCTTAATGTTATTGAAAATCTTGTTGGAAATCTCCCTATTGCTAGCATACAAGAAGATATAACTCTAGCTCACATTATGAAGAAAATTGAAAAGATAGAGTTAGAAATACCAAGTATAACTAGGATAAATGAGTTGGATTGCAAGATTCAAGGGAATTTGAATAGGCTTGATAGCTCCATGCTTAAAATTATTAAAACTTTGGAGGTCATCAAATCCCGTGATACGGATCTTTCTAGGATTGATAAGATTGAGGAATTCATTAATACTCTAGGAACTACTTTTTCCTCAATCAAACCAAAAAAGGTAGAGACTTCAGCAAGAAGGGAACCTAAGTTCAATTATGTCCCTAGGGTTCCCCGAACTAAAAATAAACCACCCATTGCTAAAGAAGTTGAAACCGTGAAAACTTTGGAAGAAATACCTCTCTTTGATAATTTTATAAATGAATCTTCCATTGATTTTCCGCCTTTTGGTTTTCTCCCTAGAAGTATCTTCATTAGGACTTTATTTGAAAGACCCCTTAAGAGTAGTTGTACAATTGAAGAGCTTTTTGATGATCTCGATAATGATTCGATTGCTACAACTTGATCTTTTGCATCATGCCTAGCTTAACGGCATAAAAGAAAGCGCTTTCGGGAGGCAGCCTGCAATGAATTTAGGTTTTTATTTTTTGCTTTTGTTGTGTCTTGATGATTTTTACTACTGTAGCAACATCATTGTATCTTTATTTTTCAGCTTTGTGCCAAGTTATAGCCTCTTACGGCAAGGGAAGTAAAAGTTGTGACATGCTGTCCAGAAAACAGATTCTGTCCTCGTGACCAGAAAAATTCCAGCAAAATCCTAGTTCATACTTTTGAGCTGAAATTTTTACACATCATGCTCTATACAATTACGAAACTTCCGTATGTTCTGAGGTTTTTGATTTGAGTTGCAGAAGTGCCCCTAACAAATTCTTTACTACCCGCTGTTCTGTTTTTCACAGATTCTGCCACGTTTTGTCTCTCCTAACTTTTGCAAACCTTAAGCTTGCTTTTTCTTTGCAAAAACTTTTTGGCACTCTTGAGAAACAGTATCTCTTGAAGAATATCTTTATGTCCAGTGGGGAAAAATTATTTTATTAAGGGTACTAACCTCTCTAATCAGCTTATGATGAGTTATGTATGAAGGGAGTTTTCAAGTGTGCGATGGAAGATGATGAAAGAAGATCCAGGAGTGTCAAGCGCTCAAGCTTGGGGATGCCCCCATGCATCCCCAATAAATATTCAAGGAGACTCAAGCGTCTAAGCTTGGGGATGGCCCCGTGCATCCCCTTTTCCATCAACAATCATCAGTTCGTGAAAGTCCAAGTATGTGATCAGAGGGGGAGGGGGTGAATGATCACTTCAAAATTTTCGACTGGAACTTTTGAAGTGAAGCATAAGTAGTGTGGAATAGCGAAGTAAAACTGGAAGCGAAACTAAATGCAGTGAATCAAAACCCATTGAAGCATAACTGTGAAGCAAATGCAATACAGAAGGTAAATGCTTGAAGTAAAACGAACTAGGACTTGGCGATGTTTGTTCGACCAGTTCACGCTCTGCAAAGCGCTACGTCTAGTTGGAGGGACTGGTGATTGAACACCTGGAGCAAATCTCTCTCCGTCCGTTGCTCCACTGCACCAAACTCCATGAGCTTGGTCAGTTCTTCACTCGTGGTTGATTATTGAAGAAATCACCAAAACCTTTGACAAACTGGACTTCGAGGCGACAATTACTCTTCGCTCTCTGAAAAACAACACTCTAACCGTCTAGGAGAATTGCAGTTCTCCAAGATAAAAAGGCTAGTAAGCTTTCACCTAAGTCATCTCGAATCTACTCAGATCAATGGGACTTAGGCTTCAGTATTCTGGATTTTGGGTTTTGCTTCGGTGGCGTTTTTGGGGTGGTCTCTTCAATCTCTCTCAGGAATATTCTTGGAGCAGCCACCCGCAAATGGAGGAGGGGGCGGCGTATTTATAGTTGGCGATCCCGAGGTGCAGAATGACCAAACTGACCCGAGGTGACAGCTTGACACGTGTCCAGAATGGTCGGATTTGTCATCAATGCGCAACTTTACTTGAGGAACAAGTAAAGCTGACTCACGGACTTAGTTCTGCTTCAGAAGCCAAAGAACGAAGTCTTTGCTACCAAAGCTTAACTTATTGCACATGAGATTTCTTCGCTCAGGCTTCTCACTTGGTTTGGATTTGATCTGAGCATTTTCTCAATGACTTCGATGTCCACAAACTAAATACCCCTCTTGATAGTACGGTTTGTCCTATGACTCAAGGAACAGAAAAAGAACTACACAAAAACATCTAAGTCTTGCGCCGTCCTCTTCATTTCCTTCAATGAGTAGAGCTTCAGGACACCTTCATTTTTGGGGGTCAACCTTTGTGATTAAGCTTCGCTCCGTGGGTTATGCTTCGATAACTTGAAGACCTTCCCTGAAGCTTTATCACATAGCTTGTCCTTCAGGAACCTATGCAACTGTTTATACTAGAAAACATTGTTAGTTCCTCTACTGTCTTGTCCAACAATATCCAAAACACACGGGGGCAAAACTTTGCTCTTACAATCTCCCCCTTTTTGGACTATTGTTGACAAAACAGGCATCGATATAAGATATTGAAGTTTTTGTGAAGTGATGGGACAAACTCTAAGATATGAAGTTTTTGGCTCCCCCTGAATGCAAGCAACGAAGATATATATAATCGAAGTTAATGCTTGAGATAATTTTCTTCGGTGGAGAGCTAAACAAAATATCTTAGTGAATACAATTGCATTTGAATATATATATCCAGGAATGTATGCAATTGCTTCCAATAACCTGTGACGTAGAAAATAATAACCACCTGCAAGATAGAGGATACGAAGCAATACTTGCAAGAAAAGGGGTTATTAAAACTTAAGAGTATCATAGGAGTAGCATGACCGAAGTTAAACTTAAGTTACAACCCAATCAAAAGGAATGGAATGTTTGTTGTAACTTAACCAAACAAAGCAAAAGCAAATGGCAAGAACCCTTTCCCCGATGCAAATCTAACTCATCAATGCCCTCATTCTCCCCCTTTTTGTCAATGATTGGACAAAAGGTTGAGAAAAGGTTTGAGAGATCTATTGCGCGGCATCAGCACCCTGAGAACCCGACGAAGCTGTGCTTGACGAAGACTCATCCGACGAAGACTGATCGCCTGAGGATTCTTCTTTGGAAGAAGACGTAGGAATAGCTTCGTGGCGTGTCTGAGTGATGAGGTTGATGTCGAGGTCGCTATCGTCGAGGCCGTCGTCGTCCTTTGAAGTGATGGAGTCATTCTCGGAGACGGTATCTGGCTGGATGGGTTCAGGTTCGTTGACGAAGAATACTTCATCAATCTTGTGCAGAGGAGGGATCTTCTGATTCGGGCGGTCCACTGAGTCATCACGAGAAAAGTTTCGCTGGAGGTGCGGATACTCTTTGTAGATGCGATCTTTACGAAGGCCTTTCACAGAGTTGAACTTCCGGAGCCCCTTCCAGGAATGGCGTTTGAGAACACGCAAATACTGATTGTTGTTAAGTGCAATGTTGCCAACTCTGTTGATCTCATCAGGAAGAAATTGCATTTGGCGCTGATTGGCTTCAATATAGTTTTCAAGCATTTGCTGCGATCGAAGATTAACTTCAAAATGATGGCAGTCTTTCTGGAACGTCTTTGATAAGTTTCGCTCATTGACTTCATGACGCACACCAACATATGTGGCAAAGGGATCATTGGGCTTTCTCAATAGTGCCAAAGAGTCACGCACTGGTGGCGAGAAAAGCTTCGGTTGATGGCGAGCCACAGAGTCTTCGTTCCTGCCATAGTCACAAACAACTTGCAGCCAGGGAGCATAAGGTTTCAGTGTGAACGGTAGCTCTGCTGCATGAACCAAGTTCCTAATGAAACAATCGTCAAAGTCAAATATGAGACCATGTGTGAGCTTCATAATGGCATGCCTTGTCTCTGGATAAATGTTCGATTCTTCCGAAGCAGTACTCAAAGGTATCAATGAGTTGGACAAGATGTAGAACCAAGTCCTTGAAATGAAGTTCAAATGCTTCGGGCGAATGTTTTCAGGAATGTAGCTTGCAGTGACTTCGGGGTCCAACAGAGTAGCAAATTCTTCGACAGTCAGATCAGATTCTAAGTGAATCTTTTCGTGAACTCCAGAATGCCTTGGAATATTGACAATTTCCATGAATTCAGCAGAGGACATCCTGAAGACTTTGCCTTGTATCATCCATTCCAGCGTCCATGAGCTGGGTTCATTTGCTTCACCAGAAACATAGAGAGTTGCATAGAATTGCTTGATGAGCTCAGAATTGAAGGGAGTGCTCAAAGCAAACAACCGAGTCAAATTCTGATTCTCTATAGTTTCGAGGACGTTCTGAAAGCAAGTGGAAGTGGAAAGATTTCGCATGTCCAGAAACTTGTGCCTAAACAGAACTCCTTGCTGACATAAGACTTTGGTGTATAAGACTTGCTGTTCTGCAGTCCAAAAACGAAGATCATCTGCAGTGCGGTCAGAAGCATACGGACTGGCACCAAAGAACCGATGGCGCTTCCGATGCTATTCCAAGTTGAATTCCGGTCCATGCCTTGAAGAATAACCAGCACCCTTGAATATAGGAAAAGTTTAACGAGGGTAATTGGAGTCAATATGGGTATCTTGGCAGGGGCGCGAGCACGCGCGAATCCTTTGCAGAGGAGCAATTGGGTTGGCTCTTGAAGGGCCAGCAGATTGAGCGACTATAAGCGCTTGCTCTTGCGAGAGATTCAGAATCTGTACTTGTTCTTCTTCGTCGTCATGTGCTTCCGTATTGGGCACATGTGGTTCAGAATCTTGAACAGTCCTGGCAGGGGAAAAATCTCGGGATACATGGGTTCTGGTGTGAATTGGTGATGGAGCATTAGCTTCACGGGGAGGTGATGGGGGTGGTGCGGGAGCAACTGGTGGAGTGGGAATCCTTTGTGGTTCGGGGGTTGGAGCACGGATGGGTGTGGGAACATGGGGTGGTATGGGTGTGGGGGTTTGTGCAGGTGTTGGGGTTGGGGTAGGAGCTCTTTATGGTGGAGTTTGTTTGGGGGTGGTTCTGGTAGGAGGAGGTGTGGGAGTTTTGGTGGTTGGAGATGAAGGCTTAGGTGCGGGCTTGGATGGCTTTGGCTTCGATGAAGGAGCGGGAGCTGCTTCAGGAGTTTCCTGAGGCTGTTCATCACTGGTATCCATGTCTACGGCTGAAGCCAAAGTAACCTTGCGCTTCTTGGTGGTTCTCTTCTTGGGTGAAGGACCTGATGCCTTAGATGCAGCAGGCTTGGGAGATGGTGCCGGAGCAACAACACGTTCAGCTTCGGGCGAAGCCTTGCGTTTCCGAGAATCTCTTTCCATAATGGAAGCATTATGGGTCTTCACCATATCATCCACAGCGGCCTTGATTTTGCCTTTGAAGATTTTGATGTTGTTCTTGGTGGTGGAATTGACATCCATCACTTGCTGAAGCAACTTCCGAGCGCGCTGTTTGAATTCTTCATCAGGTTCTGATTCAGCTCGCTTCTGATAGTTGTGAATCTTTTTGCTTTCAGCCCTGTCTCTAGAATGCAGATCCTTCAGCTGGCTGATCATTGTGGTGATCATTGCTTCGATAGATCTGGAGATGTAAAATTCTCCAAGATCAACAGCATCAGGATCTTCAGCTGCACACTTCTCCCAAAGGGATTCAGTGATGCCCAACTGATCTCAGAGTTCTCCTTCATGAGGGTCAGGGAATTGATGGTCACTCTGACGATCACCTTCAGTTTGAGCTTCAGACAGAGATATGCCTTTCTGCTTCGATGGAATAGAGGAGGGAGTCATGTCAACAACGGGCTTCTTCTGACTTGCCCTAGCATCTTTCTCTGCTTTCTTTGTTCTGAGGCTGTCTAAAGGGGCCTTTCTTTTAGCTTCATGCTATGCTAGCTGTTTAGCTTCAGCGGCAGATTTTTCTTCATTCTTTGCGGCTTCGGAGAGCTTGCGCTTCGTCTCAGCCTTCTCCGCAGCCAATCTAGCGGAGTCCAACTCCTTTTGATTTCTGGCAGCATCCTCATCGGCCTTCTTCTTATCAGCTGAGCTTCTGGCAAGAATGTTTCGCTCAAGTGCCTCTTCGAGGTCTTTCTGACTCAATTCTTCTTCAGTGAGCTTGTGCTTCGCTGAAGGGTTTGTTGCAGCAGACTGCTTGGGCTTCGTTGATGCTGAAGCCTTGGCAGGTTGTTTCTTGGCGGGGTCGTGCTTCTGCTTCGATCGCCTCTCAGTGTTGAGGGCATCAGCCGGTGGCTTGGAGGCCAAGGGCTTCACAACCACCAAGTTTGACAAATCAATGGTGGGGCAAGCAGAAGACTTGACTTTGGAGTCTTGAAACTTAAGCCCCTTAGCATCAGGTTTCTCTCCTGGCTTCTTCTTTAGAGGGATCTGAAGTCTTTGCTTCTTGGGGGGAGCAGGATCATCAGAAAATACATCTGCTTCGAATTCTGATTCGTTGTCAGCAGCATTTGATTCGTCCATGATTGAATCTTCCAGAGCAGCTTGCTCTAGCCTGACATGCTCTTCATCTTCTGTGGTAGCATGGGGAGGAGAAGCAGATTTATTCTTCATCTTCTTCTTCTTCTTCTTCTTCGTGCTAGGCCCTTCATCATGGGCTTCAGCTTCAGCCATCTTGGCTGCCTTCTTCTCTTCTTTGAGTCTCTTGATTTCAGCAGCAATCCTCAATCGTTCTTGCTCTTCTGGATAATCATCTGGTGTCTTGAGAGTGTTGGGGTGAGGAAGCTTTGGTGGAACTGGGTAGTAAAGGTGGCGATTCTCTTCGGTGTACTGACTGCACATGGCCGAAGTATACTGATAGGGTGGATTGAAGGCAAACTACATAGCCCACTTCCAGGTAGGGATGCTCTTGTACTTGTACCATCTAACTGCCCAGTACCGGCGAATGTTTTGCAATCGATTCTTGCGCTGATCCTTGGTTTCTCCAGGAGGCGTGTCATATCCCAGAGCAATACGAATGGATTCGGGAATGCCTCTGGCGTTGTTGGTTTCCTTCGTTCGGCCTCCTTTCTTCTTCGGAGCAGACCGTTCTGCTTCGTTGATGTGGTCAAGATTTGGTGACTCATTTCCGAAGCCTAACTCAGCAGACATCCTGTGAAGAAGCACAAAGGTAGCGAGGGAAAAAGGCGAGTATGGAATGAGCACCAGCAAGAGTTTCGATCCAAAAACAAAAGTTTTGACAAGAGATTCAGTGAAGAATTTGGGTAGAGATTCTGGTCTGTTCTGAGCTAGACTTGACCTTATGCAATGATAAGCGGAAACCCTAACACAGAACAGATGGATTCTAACCCTAATTTCTAACCTGAATCGGGATGGAAACCTTTGGCTAGCAGAAACAGATTTCCCAACCGTGCAACGATCCAACGGATCAAAGAAACCTAAGGAATTCATCCAAAAACACTAAGAACACGGATCCAATCGGGAAACGAAAGAACAGATTGATGGAGATTGGACCGTGGCTCGGCGTACCCTAACTCGATGGCGTCGAGCAGCTACGGCGGCGATGAGCGGAGAGGACGTGCTCGTCGACGGCGTGAAGTCCACGGCGGCGCTCTTCCGGCAGTGAAGCGGCAAGAACGACGACGGGGATGAAGAGTTCGGCGGCGCTCGGGAGAGAGAGGGTTCCGGGGAGATGCAAATGAGTTGGGATGGATTCACTGGGGTGGGATGCCTTATATAGGCCGGTCTGACAGGATCTGTCAGATCAGATCAAACGGCCCCCAGCGTCTGTCTCTCCGGATTCTACGGAGAGGATTTCGTGGAGAATCGTGAGAAAATCTCAATGACCCGGATTTGATGGGATCTCAACGACCAAAGAATATGTCCTCGACTTGAGTAAAAACTTCGATAAGAATTGGAAGCATTTGATTCGGAACTCAATGATGTTCGAAGCAAATGTTTTCCGTTTCAATTGTGCTCAACCATTTTGGACACACAGAATAAGAAAGAAAAAGAATAGAAAGGGTAGGGTCCGAAACTTATCACCTCGAAGAGAAACCAAACGAAGCAAAAGGTGATAAGCATAGAGGACTAAAACCAAGCGAAATAAAAATAAACTAAACAAAGTAAAAACAAACAACGAAACTAAATAGGTAAGAAACGAGGTAAATGAATATATAAAGAAGTAAAAAGGTTCGGTGTTACAGTACATGTTGTGAGTCCAATATATTGAGTTCACACCTTAACGAACAGAACCTTTTCTCATCCAATGGTTTCGTGAATATGTCTGCTAGTTGATCTTCAATTCTGACATGACTAATAACAATATCTTCACGCTGAACATGATCACGAAGAAAATGATGGCGAATATCGATATGCTTCGTGCGAGAGTGCTATACAGGATTGTGGGCAATTTTGATTGCACTCTCATTATCACATAGGAGTGGAATTTTATTCACATGAATACCATAATCCTTCAGCGTTTGCTTCAGCCATAGAATCCGAGTACAGCATGACCCAGCAGCAATGTATTCGGCTTCAACAGTAGATATTGAAACACAGTTTTGCTTCTTTGAAGCCCAACACACAAGTGATCTTCCAAGGAAATGACAAGTCCCTGAAGTTGATTTCCTATCCACACGATCACCAGCCCAGTCTGAATCAGAATAGCCAATAAGATCAAGCTGTGCTCCCTTGGGATACCACAAGCCCAAGGTAGGTGTGTGAGCAAGATAACGAAGAATTCACTTTACAGCAGTGTGATGTGATTCCTTTGGATTGGCCTGAAAACGAGCACAAATACATACTGAAAGCATAATGTCAGGTTTAGATGCACAAAGATATAAAAGGGATCCAATCATAGACCGGTATTTCTTTTGGTCGAAGGCTTTGCCCTTCTCATCTGCATCTAAGAAGCCATTGGTAGGCATAGGCGTCTTAATAGTTTTGCATTCAGTAAGACCAAACTTCTTCAGGCAATCCTTGAGATATTTTTCTTGAGAAATAAAGGTGCCATTCTTCTGTTGACGGATTTGAAGTCCAAGAAAGAACTTCAATTCACCCATCATAGACATCTCATATTTCTTCGACATCATTTTGGCAAATTCTTCGCTGATTTCAGTGTTAGTGCATCCAAAAATGATATCATCTACATATATTTGACATACAAACAAATCATCATTATAAGATCGAGTGAAAAGCGTTGGGTCAGTGGTTCCTGGTTTGAAGCCTTTCTGCAGAAGGAAATCCTTCAATGTGTCGTACCAAGCACGAGGTGCTTGCTTCAACCCATAGAGGGACTTGTGTAACCTGTACACCATGTCGGGTTTCTTCGGGTCTTCAAAACCTGGAGGCTGCATAACATACACTTCTTTCTCGATTTCTCCGTTAAGAAAAGCACTTTTCACATCCATTTGATAAAGCAGAATACCATTGAAATTTGCAAAAGCAAGCATAACACGAATGGATTCGAGACGAGCAACTGGAGCATAAGTTTCGCCGAAATCGATACCTTCGATTTGGGTGTAACCTTGTGCAGCAGACGTGCTTTGTTCCTTACCACTATACCGTCTTCATCTTGCTTATTGCGAAAAATCCACTTTGTACCAATGATGTTGTGCTTCGTGGGATCAGGTCTATCAACTAAGGACCAGACTTTGTTTCGCTCGAACTGGTTAAGTTCTTCGAGCATGGCAGTTAACCAATCTGGATCCTTCATGGCTTCATCAAACTTTGAAGGTTCTAGCATGGAGACAAACGAAAAGTTTCCACAGAAGTTAGCCAAACGAGTACGAGAGCGAGTTGTGGGATGACCTGGTTGATGAATTTCTTCAAGGATCGAATCAACATCAACTCTTCTTCGAACTCGTGATAAGGTTGAATCATTAGCTTCAGGCTCAGCTTCTGCTTCAGGATCTGCTTCAGCTTCAGGATCTGCTTCACCTTCAGCTTCAGCATTTCCTTCGGGATTAGCATTTCCTTCGTTCCTTTGTTCTTCTTCGTCTTGTTCATCATTAGCTTCAGGATGTTGATCTCCAGCTCCCCGGGCTATGTGTGGGAACATTGGACCATCATCATCCCTATTAGCTTGACGAGCATTGGCTTCAACAGGGTGAATCTCTCCAATAGCCATGGACCTGATAACTTCATCAAGAGGAGGTTCATCTAGATTATGAGGCAAATGCTCTTTTTGAGAGCCATTAGTTTCATCAAACCTCACATTCACAGTTTCCATAACTTTCCCAAAGTGAGAGTTATAGACTCTGTAGGTGTGAGAGTTTGAGCCATAACCTAAAAGAAAACCTTCATGTGCCTTAGGGGCAAATTTGGAGCTATGATTCATATCTCTAATAAAGCATGGAGCACCAAATACCCTAAGGTACGAAAAATTTGGTTTGTTACCAGTGATAAGCTCATGTGAAGTCTTCTTCAGAAATTTGTGAAGGTAAACCTTGTTGATGATATGACAAGCTGTGTTAATTGCTTCGGCCCAGAACCTAATAGGAGTCTTGTATTCAGCAAGCATGGTTCTGGCCATCTCAATGAGAGTTCTATTCTTCCTTTCGACAACACCATTCTGTTGAGGTGTATAAGCAGCAGAGAACTCATGAGTAAAACCATGATCATGAAGAAAATCTTCAATATGAGTATTTTTGAATTCAGTTCCATTATCACTTCGGATATGCTTCAGAGATAATTCATATTCTGTTTGAGCTCTCTTGGCGAATGACTTGAAGATTTCAACAACTTTGCTCTTGTCATCCAGAAAGAAAACCCAAGTATAACGAGAGAAGTCATCAACAATAACTAGGCCATATTTGTTTCCTCCCAGGCTTGCATAATTTTGAGGACCAAAACAATCCATATGAAGCAATTCAAGAGGACGAGTGGTAGTCATGATAGTCTTCGCTGAATGATGTTTCTTCGTAATTTTACCAGCTTCACAAGCGCTGCAGAGACGATCCTTATCGAATTTTACTTCGCTAAGGCCAATACCATGATTCTTCTTCACTAAGTTATGAAGATTTCTCATCCATGCATGGCCAAGTCTTCAATGCCATAACCAACAAGATGAAGCTTTTGCCATTAAGCACGTGGATACAACAGGGCCCGAAGAAAAATCAACAATGTATAAATCTCCTTTTCGGTAATCCTCGAAGACAAATGTATAGTCATCCTGTGAAAAGACAACACAACGCGAAGCAGAAAATAGAACAAGCATACCCATATCGCATAACTTCGAAATAGACATTAGATTATATCCAAGGGATTGGACTAGCATAACCTTGTCAATGTGCTTATCTTTCGATATGGCAACCTTACCCAAACCTAAAACTTTACCCTTGTTGTTATCACCGAAGGTAATGTACTTCTGAGAAGAGTGAGATAATTTTTCTTCGGTGAATAACTCCTTGTCTCCGGTCATATGATTTGTGCAACCACTATCCATGACCCATTCGGATCCACCGGAGACATAGCCCTGCAGAAGAATTAGTTCTTCTTAACCACCCACAAACGAGCAGGTGACTGAGAAGATTTTGAAGCACTGGTTGAAGCAATATTAAAGCAAACAGGAGTGTATTGCTTCGGTGTACCATCAAGCACACCATAAATGTAAGTCCTCTGCGAATGGTTAGCATAAGAATGAGCATATGCAATCTTAGTATGATTATTATGAGGACGATAAGTATGACCACCAGTGCGATAGTATTGCTTCTGAGGAACATTTGATTCGGTCACCAGAGGATCATTTCTCGTTTCAAGAGAATAGATATGATTCGGTGGTACCAAAGACTTTCTCTGCATGGTATGGTTAGCAGGCAGTTTTTCCACAAGTGCTTTCTGCACCTATATTTGCCTCTTATAGAAGCCATTCTTAGGAGGAGTACCAACATACTCAGCTGTAACCTTTCCCTGTTCATCTTTGATGAGCTTGTAGTCTGAATCAAGTGATTCGTCTACAATAGCTTTGTTCATCTTGCAGTCAAAACCTGAAAGGTTAGCTATATCAATGGGGTTTCCCTTCGCAAGGACCCAAACCGTCTTAGGATACTGCTCAGTTTCCCAATAGGTGCCATCAGGGTTTATCTTTCTTTCGAAACCAACACCTTCATTCCTGGGATTCCTATGAAGGAGAGCCTTCCTCAGGATATCACAGAGATACTGGTGGCCTTGCACACTTTTGAACATGCCTGTTTCAAATAAGTTTTTCAACCTGAGGAGTTCCTCGGTAACAGCAGGATTTTCCTCATCAGAGGCATTAGTATCATCAATAACAATAGGAGCTTTGCCTTTGGAATCAATTTTTCTTCGTTCCAAACAATCCAAACAAGGTGATTCAGATTTATGATTTGCTTCAGAACCTTGTTGAGCCATGAGAGAGAGATTGACATTTTCCAACTCTTCATGAGCCTCTTTCAGTTTTTCGAGAGCCATTTTCCTCTGAAGAAATTCATAGGTGAGCTTCTCATAATCAACTGAAAGAAGATCATGCCGAGAGGATAATTCTTCAAACTTTTCTTTCAGAGCTTCATGCTCATTAGTTAAAGTTTGACCTTTCTCTATCTCATCGATCAACAGAGTTTCTGATTTCTTAATGGTTTTGCTTAATGAATCAAGTTCATCTTGTTGGATTGAAGCAATTTTAGCAAGTTTAGCATAGCTTATCTTTGAATCACTGTCATATGAGGAACAATCAGAAGTATCATAGTTAGATTTCGATGAAGATACCTTCGCCTTGGCCATGAAGCAATATGCAGGAGATTCATCTTCACTACTGTTGTTGGTGAAGAATGAGCTCGAAGTTTTTTTCAAAGCATCTGCTGAAGCAAATGCCAAACTAGCAACACCATCTGATTCGGACCCAGACCCATACCTTGAGCCTGATTGAGCTTCGGACCCAGAGGCTTCGTCTTCAGAGTTCATCTCCTTTCCCAGATAGGCCTTGGCTCGGTGAGAGCTGCTTCGACGAGATGAGTGAGTCTTCGATGAAGAACCCTCACGCTTCTTGTGATACTTCTTCCTCTTGTCATCATCAGAATCTTTCTTCTTATCTCTTCTCGAACTGGAATCATGTCTCTTGGATTCATAGCTTCTGGAAGATCTGTGGGACTTGGTTGAGGAGTCTCTGAGCGAATGCTTTGCTTTGTTCTCAGCTTCCCACAAAGGGCAATCAGCAATGTAGTGACCTGGCTTCTTGCACTTGTAGCAGCAGTTGTCCTTCGATGGAGAGCTTCTTGAGGATGAGCGGTGAGATGAGTGAGTTGAGCTTCTTGAAGAATAACTCTTCTTCGGTGAAGAAAAACCTTTTCTTTGGAAGCGGTTGAAGCGTCTCATGATCAGTGCTAAATCTTTTCCAATACTTGCAGGATCATCTGATTCGACACCTGATGCAGAACTGACTTCGGGTGAAGAATGACGCGAAGCTTTTGCTTTCAAGGCATGAGATTTTCTTCGAGAGCCATTTATGTCACGTTTCTCATCTTCTTCCATTTCAAAGGTATTGAGTCTCTCAAGAATATCAGCGGCAACAAGACGTCTGAAATCAGTCCTTTCCTTGATCATCAGCACAATGTGATCAAATGAGTCATCCAATGAGCGAAGCAAAGTTCTCACAACAGAGTGAGGAGTAATGTCATCAGCACCGAGGGAAATCAACTCATTGCAAGAGCTGTGAGTCTGCCGTAAATGGAGCTGGCTTTTTCACCCTCGTTTCTCTTGAAGCGATAGAATTTGCTTCGGAGTGTGTCAATTCTGGCATCTTTCTGGGTAGAAACACCTTCACCAATCTTTTCAAGATAGTCCCAGACACCTTTGGCAGATGGAATATTCTTCACTTCATGATACTTTTCTGGTGTCAAGTGATTGGTGATGAAAACCCAAACTTCAGAATCAAGATCAATCAGTTTTGCTTCTTCAGGGGTATTGGCCTTCTCATCGGCAACAGTGACTCCATACAAGACAACTTGCCAGGCAGTCGAGTTGATAGCCATGATGTTTCTTTTCATCTTGTCCTTCCAGTAAGGGTAGTCCTTCCCATTAAAAACAGGAATAGGTTCGCCGGAGCGAATAGCTGCGAAAGACATACTTGAAGACACTCCAGGAGGTTAATCCAAAACACACAGAGTGTAGGGAGTGACTAGCTCTGATACCAATTGAAAGTCCAAGTATGTGATCAGAGGGGGAGGGGGTGAATGATCACTTCAAAATTTTCGACTGAAACTTTTGAAGTGAAGCATAAGTAGTGCGGAATAGGGAAGTAAAACTGGAAGCGAAACTAAATGCAGTGAATCAAAACCCATTGAAGCATAACTGTGAAGCAAATGCAATACTGAAGGTAAATGCTTGAAGTAAAACGAACTGGGACTCGGCGATGTTTGTTCGACCAGTTCACGCTCTGCCAAGCGCCACGTCTGGTTGGAGGGACTGGTGATTGAACACCTGGAGCAAATATCTCTCCGTCCGTTGCTCCACTGCACCAAACTCCATGAGCTTGGTCAGTTCTTCACTCGTGGTTGATTATTGAGGAAATCACCGAAACCTTTGAAAAACTGGACTTCGAGGCGACAATTACTCTTCGATCTCTGAAGAACAACACTCTAACCGTCTAGGAGAATTGCAGTTCTCCAAGATAAAAGGCTAGTAAGCTTTCACCTAAGTCATCTCGAATCTACTCAGATCAATGGGACTTAGGCTTCAGTATTCTGGATTTTGGGTTTTGCTTCGGTGGCGTTTTTGGGGTGCTCTCTTCAATCTCTCTCAGGAATATTCTTGGAGAAGCCACCCGCAAATGGAGGAGGGGGCGGCGTATTTATAGTTGGCGATCCAGAGGTGCGGAATGACCAAACTGACCCGAGGTGACAGCTTGACACGTGTCCACAATGGTCGGATTTGTCATCAATGCGCAACTTTACTTGAGGAACAAGTAAAGCTGACTCACGGACTTAGTTCTGCTTCATAAGCCAAAGAACGAAGTCTTTGCTACCAAAGCTTAAATTAGTGCACATGAGATTTCTTCGCTCAAGCTTCTCACTTGGTTTGGATTTGATCTGAGCATTTTCTCAATGACTTTGATGTCCACAAACTAAATACCCCTCTTGATAGTACGGTTTGTCGTATGACTCAAGGAACAGAAAAAAAACTACACAAAAACATCTAAGTCTTGCGCCGTCCTCTTCATTTCCTTCAATGAGTAGAGCTTCAGGACACCTTCATTTTTGGGGGTCAACCTTCGTGATTAAGCTTCGCTCCGTGGTTATGCTTCGATAACTTGAAGACCTTCCCTGAAGCTTTATCACATAGCTTGTCCTTCAGGAACCTATGCAACTGTTTATACTAGAAAACATTGTTAGTTCCTCTACTGTCTTGTCCAACAATATCCAAAACACACGGGGGCAAAACTTTGCTCTTACAGTTCGTCCTTCGTCTCACTATATTTTTATCACTTCATGCGTTATGTGCTATGCTTGGAGTGTCTCGCTCTTAGGTTTTATTTTTATTTTTCTTTAGCTTTGCTTGCTTTTCATAACAAGTTAGATCCCGTCTTACTTTGTGTGGGAGAGAAACACGCTCCACTTTCAAAATCTAGAACACATCATAGGATTTTTCCTCTTATCTTTTTGCTGTTGTGTGTTCTTTATCTTTTCGTAGCTACAGCCATGTTTAGTTTTAGTCTTAGTTTGTCTTTAGCAAGAGCCTTTGCTTTTGTTTAGTTTTTTGCTGGAACTCTTTTTAGTTTTCATGTTTATCTTGTTAAAGAGAGTTGGTTGTTGCACTGAGTTGTGTCTTGTCTTGAGAGTAGTTAATTGAGGTTGCTATTTTCTTCTAGTAGTAACTTGCAATAGTTTTGAGGTATTGATGTGAGTAATGTTTGAACTTTTGGTGTCAAGAGCTCTAGCCTATTAGTGATAGGTGTCGTATTTTGGGCAATCCGTGTTTATTTTCAAAACCTACAAAATTAGTTGAGAACTCTACCTACTAGATGGATCACTAATCTTTGGAGGGATCGAATATTAGAGAACACTCACGTACCATGAGTCGAGGATGCGAAAGGATAACCAAACCCCCATACACTCCTCCTCGGGGTACTTGTCTCTTTGTGAACCTCCTTATTAGATTAAGAGTTACCGATAATAAGGGTATGAGTTCTTCGGACTAATGTAAGTATTGAAAGTTGACACTTCCACCTTCCCATATTTTGCTAGCCTCTCCCGTGCCGTGCATTGCCTTCTTCTCACTCCGAGAGTTGGTGTCCACCTTCGCCGGTACATCCAAACCTTTGGCATGATACGCTCTGTCATCATAAACCTCCTTATATCTTTCCTCAAAACAGCCACCATACCTACCTATCAAGGCATTTCCATAGCCTTTCCGAGATATATTGCCATGCAACATCCACCTCTTCATGACTTGATCTTCATGTCATACATGTTCCTGCTACACTGGCAGCGACATACATTGCATACATCATGACAGTTACATCTTCTTTATGATTTTGAGTACCTTGTAAAGTGTGAAAGATCTCCTTTACCTTCTTGTAAAATAGAGTGTTTCCCTTAATGGAGGAAAAGATCCCAAAGTGGACACAATAAAAGATCCCAAAGAGGACAAATGAGAGTTAAATAGAAAGAGCCATTGAGGCCACAAAAAAATACAAAA
This sequence comes from Bromus sterilis, assembly GCA_950022295.1. Lineage (NCBI taxonomy): Eukaryota > Viridiplantae > Streptophyta > Magnoliopsida > Poales > Poaceae > Bromus > Bromus sterilis. The sequence continues at coordinate 136,838,214 of OX465599.1, read as the reverse complement.
AAATAGAAAAAAGAGAAAAAGAAATAAAAAGAGAGAAAGGGGAAACACTACAATCCTTTTGAGAGATCCACACTATTACTCCCTTTATATCCTTGTACTCCATAGAGATGATCTTTATGCATATAGCTATGTGGGGACCTTCACACTATAGAACTTGGCTTGCATATTCCAAGGATGAGCCTCCTCAAACGAGCTCTAGGTCTTCATGAGCGAGCAAGTTAGATGCACCCCCACTAGTTCCATTGGAGAGCTTCCTAGCTCGTATGTGCATCCGTTGCATGGCAATCCCTACTCCTCACATCATATCTATCATTTGGCATCTCTTGCCTATGATTTTCCTCATTGATGTGAGCCTTTCTCATCCTTTTTGTCTTCCTCCTCCGTACTTCTCTCTTTTCCATTCTAAGTGTCAACTCTCGTGCTTGAAGGGAATATGCCCGAGAGGCAATAATAAAGTGGTTATTATCTTATTCCATGTTTATGATAAATGTTTATTTTCATGCTATAATTGTGTTAACCGGAAACGTTAATACATGTGTGTTTAATAAACAAAGAAAAGGTTCCTAGTAATGTCTCTCTTTATACTAGCTTGTTGATTAACGGATGATCAAGGTTTCCTGATCATTGACATTGGATGTCGTTAATAACAAGGTCATATCATTGGAGAATGATGTGATGAACATACACCCACAGTAGTTATAGCAATACGATCATGTCATCAAAGTTTCTATTGCTGTATCAAACTTTCACGAAGTAACCCTAATCCTTAGACCATGAGATCACGTCAATCACTGACACCAGAAGAGTACTTTGATTCCATCAAACGTCACACCGTAACAGGGTGATTATAAAGGTGTCGTTGGGTACTTGGAAAGTGTTAGTTGAGGCTCGTGGATCAAGAGTGGGATTTGTCCATCCAGATGACGGAGAGATATACTCTGGGCCCTCTCGGTGATATCACATTGACATCGCTTGCAAGCACGTGACTGGCTCACGAGGATGTTATATCATGGAACGAGTAAAGAGTACTTGTCGGTAACGAGATCGAACTAGGTATGGAAGATACCAAATGATCGGATCTCGGACAAGTAAAATATCGCGAGACAAAAGGAATTGGTTACCGAGTAATGGTTCACACGATCACTAGTTCATCGTTGAGTAAGTGGGAGTCATCATGGATCTCCAGATCCCTCTGATGATTATTGATCGGAGAAGAGTCTCTGTCATGTCCATTTTATTCACGAACCGTAGGGTGACACACTTAAGGATTCGTTGACGCGTTTGAGTGGATACGGAACGCTGGAGAATATACTGGACAGCACATGGACTGTTTTGATAAAACTGCTGGAATAGTTTCGGTATATCAAAATAGTGCAAGGGGATAACTGTTAATGTGTTCATTGAATGAAGTGTTCATCAATGAAGTACTCATTAAATGAAGTGTTCATTAATTTGAGTGACATTAAACAAGATAATTAAAAGTGTTTTAATGTGATAAACTCTTGGAATTTTGAGTGGAGAATTATGGAAGTTATGGGAATAATGTGTGACCCTTTGTTTTTGTGAGTGGAGAGTCCACCCACATGATGAGGGGAGAGGTGGGGGCACCTCTTGGGGCGTGCTACCCCTTGGGGGCTGCCTCCCCCTCCTATATATAGATGGGTGGAGACCCCTCTACACACTCATTCCTCCATCTCTCATATGCCCTTTGGTTGGCATCTTCCTCCCCTTGCTAGCTGATCCAGTTTCACGAGTACGGTGCTTAGGCGAAGCCCTGCTCAAGATCTTATCTACCACCACCACCACTATGTTGTAGTGTTGCTGGAGTTCCCGAGGATCCACTACTTCCGCTGCCCAACTGGAGCAAGGGGCGGAGGTCGTCACTGATCTGTACGTGTGACCGACTACGGAGACGCTGCCCGTTCGTGGCGTCAAGTCTTCATCACGACCTTGAGGTCGGCGAGTGTTCGACTACATCACCCACGAGAATAGTTCTCGTTAAAGCTTTTGGTCTTCGAGGGTGAGTCCTTCTCAAACCGTTACAAGTGATCTTCTAGATGTGATCTTGGCTGTTACAACCGTAGGAAAATTTTTGTTTTCTATGCAACGAACCCTTCAGTGGTATCAGAGCCTCGTCTATGCGTAGATGCTTTGTACGGTTAGAACACATAGAGATGTGGGCGTTGATCCTCTAGTTGTTACCCTCTTTTGTGCACTTGTTCATATTGCGGCAATGTTGGATTGAAGCGGCCCTAAGCGCAGATTGCGTGTCACGCTTGACATATGGCTTGTACCGTATAAAGTGGCTTTGGGGGTGTCTGTTTCTCTAACATTAGTGATATGGCATTTGCAACGGAGGGCCCTGGAAAGGGATGAAAAGAAACAACTAGCGAATCAACGTTGTGGTTCTTGTCCGTAGGTAAGATCGGTTCTTTCCTAGGAAGCCCAAAACCACGTAAAATTTGCAAAGATAATTTAGAAGCGTCTAACTTGTTTTTGCAGGGCATGTGATGTGATATGGTCATTGTTACAAAATTGTTGTATGAAATGAGATTTATTGTAAACAACCGGCAGGAGCCATATGGTTGTGTTTTTCCTTTTTAAGGCCTGCGTGCTGTAGATATATCCATGAGATATATTGTAATGGAGAAGGACGACCATGGTGGTGGCGCCATGGACCTTGGTGCCGTGCCGGTGGCATGATGGAGATCATACCAAGACGCACAAGATGGAGATCTAATGCGAGAAGGACCATATCATATCACATTATCCATGCATGTGATGTTTATCCTTTTATGCATCTTATTTTGCTTAGTTACGATCATGATCGCTGCGGTAGCATTATAAGATGATCCCTCTCACTTAATATCAAGATAATTATATGTTCTTCCTTAGTATGCACCGTTAAGAAAGTTCGTCGTTTCGAGACACCACGTGATGATCGGGTGTGATAGACTCTACGTTCGCATACAACGGGTGTTTTCAAGCCTAGCATGTACAGACATGGCCTTGAAACACATGCAAATACTAAGGTTCTACTTGGCGAGCCTAGCATGTACAGACATGACCTCGGAACATGGACCGAAAGGTTAAGCACGAGTCATATGGATGATATGATGAACCATATTGAGATGCTCGCCATTGCAGCTACACTGCCTCACGTGATGATCGGTCGTGGTGTAGTGAATTTGGTTCGTGTAATCACCAAAGACGACTCGAGGGATGTTGTTTTTGAGTGGGAGTTAGATGAACTCATTTTATCATGAACTAAATCAAAGTGAATTTTCATAGTTCGTTGTAGTCATTGGCATTTGTTTACTACCTTTGCGCTTAGCTATAATTGAGATAATAGAACTATAGAATTCTGGATATTTAACTTTACGGACTGGTACCGTATTGTTTGAGTGTCAATCTAAAGTTTAAAGTCTTATTGCAAACTTTAGCAAACCTTGCTTACTCCATGAAGTTTAATAATGTGTATTAAATCGAGAGTAACAATTCCAGTGTTAGTGTCTAAGTATCACACTTGCCTCCATGATCCTTGATATTCAAATGTTGTTTGTTATTATCAAGGTTATCTAGGAGCTGAAAGGATTGTTTCAGAAACTATCATGTGTGGAAGATATAGCGATATCTGAAACAATGTTTAGTTGTAATGTGATAGAGTAAAATTTAGTGAGAAACATGTTCTCATATTGTATGAGAATTTGTGAAGGTTGGAGACACTATGTGTCCTAATCTCTCAAAAAGGTTTTGGGAACTAATATTGTACTCACAGTTTGTCCCTATGTGCTATGGTAGTTTTGTCATGAAAGTTGTCATGATAGGATGAATGGAAGATGTAGGTAAAATGTTTACTACACTATAAGATTACTAAAGAATGGAATTTGGAAGAACACCAAACATTTGATGACGGTGATCTACATGAAAGTGAGAATCAAAGGGTGTTAGTATTTGACTAACACACTTTGGATTATGTGTCATATGAATGGTGCCACAAGTGATGTTGATAAATTCTTCTAAAAAGGAAAGGAATTGCTGAAAGAGGATCTAAAAAAATATTTTGGCGAAAAAGAAAAAGGAAAAGACTGGAAATGTCCAGCTCGGGTATATAGATGATATACATGTTATGGGTATATTCATTGCTTGTTAAACAGCGTGATTCTTGAGTATTGGATACTGATTGGTTGGTATGAAGTGTCATACGGAACAACGCAATACAAGAGTTGCAATGGCCTGAGTAACTAGCAAATGAATATGGGATGATTCTCATCAAGAACAAAATAAAGTGTTATTGTGTTTATCGTTGGAATTAAACCTAGCCTTCAAGATTTATTTGAATAATTGTTATTCTGTTCTGGTGTTATACGAACAATAGTTGTTCAAATTATCACCATATTCATAGAAGATGGATGAACTCTATAAATCTTGTTGGAGAAATCACATCCATAATAACTGATGCTAAACATGTCGCAAGACAAATGATTATAAGATCACTTATGAGTGACACCACCGTTTGAATCATATTGGAAAGAAACACATGAAGAAACTCCATGGTGATGGAATTTTGGAGTCTTTTGATTTTGAATCAATTGACGGTTGTGAGAAATTTCTAGAGATGATTGAAACACCGTTTAAATCATATTGGAAAGATAACATGAAGAAACTCCATGTTGGTGGAATTTTGGAGTCTTTTGATTTTGAATCAATTGACGCTTGTAAGAATTTCCTAGAAATGATTGAAACTCCGTTCATAGGCAAAGAAGAACGGACGACTAACTTATTGGACATTATACATGTTGATGTGTATAGTTCATTATGTGTAGCCATGTGTGGTGGGTCTTATAACTTCATATACTTTAACCAAGGATTTGAGTGGATATATGTGTATATTTACTTGATAAGGAAGAAGTATGAAATGTTTAAAAATGTTCAAATAAATTTCAAGATGAAGTGAAAATCATTGTAACGAGAAAATAAGAGTTTATGATTGGATCATAAAAGAAGATTTTTGAGTTAAAAGTTTAGCAAATGCCTGAGAGTTTAGGAATCGTTCCAAAACTTGCATTTCCCGAAACACCATAGGAGTATGGAGTGTTCGAGAGATGTAATCAAACCTTGTTTGACATGGTAAGGATCAAAGGTGTTATTTATAAAATTGCCATTATATTTTAAGGATTAAGCTTTAGAGACTACCGCTTTTCACTGAAAAGAGCGCCATCGAGATCCGTTGAAATGACACCATATGAGTTGTGGAATGGGATAAAACCCAATTTGTCTTTTCTTAAATTTTGGTATGCAAGGCATATGTAAAATGTTTACAACCAAAGTCGGATAAAGTACGTCTTTGTAGGTTATCCCAATGTAACCGTTGGTTATTCCTCCATAAAGACAAAAGTGTTTTGTGGCTAAGTGCATCAAGTTTCTTGAGAAGGAATTTTTTGCGAAAAGTTAAGTGGGAGGACAGTAGAACTTCGATTAGGTTGTTGAACCTAAGCTTTATGTGCTAAGTGGCGCAGCGCCGGAAAGTGTCCCGGAAGCGGCCGCAATGCTCTTGGCTCCCGTGTCCCAAAGGTTGTGGTCACGGCGATCTAAGTTCCTATTGAACTGCGTAGTTCGGGTAATCGATCAAATAGAAAGATTTGAGATTGAATCATTGTTATTTGATAATAATGGACCGACTACATGCAAAGAAGCAATGATGGGCCCTGACTCCGTCAAAATGGCTAGAAGCTATAAAATCCGTGATAGTTCCATACACGAGAAACCAAGTTTCTGAACTTGGAAGACCCTCTAGATACCGTGTTTGGATCTATAAAGAAACAGACGTGGATGTTCTCACATCTATGAAATATTCGACATATCGTTAAAATGGTTTACGATTATGTTCAAAGAGTTGGCTATGACAAGATTTGATCTTTCATAACGATATTTAGTCTGGACGGATTATTGTAGCAACCACTACATATGCTAGTTTTGGTATATGGTAGTTGAACAAACGGAACAACATTCTTCTAATAGAATGGTTACCTAGGACGTGTACAGGACACGGTCCAAAGGGTTCTGTTAATTCAAAGGATGCTAAAATAGCATGCAAATTCAATGGTTGAAATAAGCATTCGCGGAGTTGGAATCTTCATCATGATGAAATTGTTAAAACGTTTAGTTTCATCAGAGACGGTGAAGATGCTTGCTTTTGCAAGAAATTAAGTGGGAGCGCTGAGACATATTTCTAATACATTATGTAGAAGACATATTGTTGATTGGAAATGATGTATCTTTTATTGACACGGGTGAAGTTTCATTGAAAATTTGATTTTAATGGAAGATTTGGGAAAAACCAGAATATTGGACATCGATGTCTATGCAGATAGATTGAGGTTCTAATATGGTTGTGCCAAAGTACATAGATGAGGTATTGAATGAAGTTCAATATGGAAACGACGAGAAAAGTTCTTGCCGCATGGAAAAGGTTGAAGCGAGATTCAAGTGTTTTGACACTTGGTGAGTAAAACCACATGAATGATTTGATCAATCATGTACACCATGATATGTACAATTCCAGAATGTCCTATGCTCTAAATGTTATGAGCATATACCAGAATGATTCATAAGATGATCATTGGACAATAGTAAAGATATCCTTACGTGCTTTGGAAGGACTAAGAATATATATTATGTATGTTAGACAATAGTTCATTGTAAAGTGTTACATTGATACTAGTTTTGTCGCAAGATACAATCTAAATTTATCTCAATTTTGGCGGTATGTTAAGGTGGCAAAATTTAATGGAAGAAAGTTCCATGATAGATTTGGAATAGTTCCAAATGGATTTGGATGAGTTCCAAAGTTAAGACATTATAACGAATACTACAAGGAAAGGCTAAGTATATGACTGCTCTAGCAGCAGCAAAGGAGGGCATTTGTGTCAAGAAGTTTGTTTGACAAACTAGGTGTAGTTCCAAGCGAGCTAATACTATGAAGATCTATTGTACGACAATAGATTCAACATGTTTTGAGCTCAAGGGACTAAGGTCTCACCGGAGGACCAAATTTATGCAATGCCATCTCATTGGTGAATGAGTGATGCGTAGAGACGCAAAGAAATGCAAATACACACGGACCTGAAGTGTCAGATCTGGATATTAGGTTTACCACTAGCAATGCGTATGGATAACACCTGAATGCCATAGGTGTTGGATGCGCAAGTACCAAACTAGATTATTGACTCTAGTGCAAGTGGGAGACTGAAGGGAATATGCCCGAGAGGCAATAATAAAGTGGTTATTATCTTATTCCATGTTTATGATAAATGTTTATTTTCATGCTATAATTGTGTTAACCGGAAACGTTAATACATGTGTGTTTAATAAACAAAGAAAAGGTTCCTAGTAATGTCTCTCTTTATACTAGCTTGTTGATTAACGGATGATCAAGGTTTCCTGATCATTGACATTGGATGTCGTTAATAACAAGGTCATATCATTGGAGAATGATGTGATGAACATACACCCACAGTAGTTATAGCAATACGATCATGTCATCAAAGTTTCTATTGCTGTATCAAACTTTCACGAAGTAACCCTAATCCTTAGACCATGAGATCACGTCAATCACTGACACCGGAAGAGTACTTTGATTCCATCAAACGTCACACCGTAACAGGGTGATTATAAAGGTGTCGTTGGGTACTTGGAAAGTGTTAGTTGAGGCTCGTGGATCAAGAGTGGGATTTGTCCATCCAGATGACGGAGAGATATACTCTGGGCCCTCTCGGTGATATCACATTGACATCGCTTGCAAGCACGTGACTGGCTCACGAGGATGTTATATCATGGAACGAGTAAAGAGTACTTGTCGGTAACGAGATCGAACTAGGTATGGAAGATACCAAATGATCGGATCTCGGACAAGTAAAATATCGCGAGACAAAAGGAATTGGTTACCGAGTAATGGTTCACACGATCACTAGTTCATCGTTGAGTAAGTGGGAGTCATCATGGATCTCCAGATCCCTCTGATGATTATTGATCGGAGAAGAGTCTCTGTCATGTCCATTTTATTCACGAACCGTAGGGTGACACACTTAAGGATTCGTTGACGCGTTTGAGTGGATACGGAACGCTGGAGAATATACTGGACAGCACATGGACTGTTTTGATAAAACTGCTGGAATAGTTTCGGTATATCAAAATAGTGCAAGGGGATAACTGTTAATGTGTTCATTGAATGAAGTGTTCATCAATGAAGTACTCATTAAATGAAGTGTTCATTAATTTGAGTGACATTAAACAAGATAATTAAAAGTGTTTTAATGTGATAAACTCTTGGAATTTTGAGTGGAGAATTATGGAAGTTATGGGAATAATGTGTGACCCTTTGTTTTTGTGAGTGGAGAGTCCACCCACATGATGAGGGGAGAGGTGGGGGCACCTCTTGGGGCGTGCTACCCCTTGGGGGCTGCCTCCCCCTCCTATATATAGATGGGTGGAGACCCCTCTACACACTCATTCCTCCATCTCTCATATGCCCTTTGGTTGGCATCCTCCTCCCCTTGCTAGCTGATCCAGTTTCACGAGTACGGTGCTTAGGCGAAGCCCTGCTCAAGATCTTCTCTACCACCACCACCACTATGTTGTAGTGTTGCAGGAGTTCCCGAGGATCCACTACTTCCGCTGCCCAACTGGAGCAAGGGGCGGAGGTCGTCACTGATCTGTACGTGTGACCGACTACGGAGACGCTGCCCGTTCGTGGCGTCAAGTCTTCATCACGACCTTGAGGTCGGCGAGTGTTCGACTACATCACCCACGAGAATAGTTCTCGTTAAAGCTTTTGGTCTTCGAGGGTGAGTCCTTCTCAAACCGTTACAAGTGATCTTCTAGATGTGATCTTGGCTGTTACAACCGTAGGAAAATTTTTGTTTTCTATGCAACGAACCCTTCAGTGCTTACGCTCATCCATTGCACGAGTGCTCAAAATATCGAAAAGGAGTGGATCAAATTGACTTGTACCTGGCTAGTGGTCTGGGGATGAGTCAAGATAAGATTCCAAAGAGGACCAAGTGTGAAACTTTAGTAGATTGAGTTCTCAACACAAAAATACATTTTCTCGTATTCACTATCCCCCTTCTTGCACGCAAACACCATTTGGAGACATTTGAGTCACGGACAGCGAGAGCTCTTGCACCTAATGTTCTTTTGTTACTTGTTTCAATGCTAATATAGACTCTTGCATGTTATGACTTGAATTGAATCTCTAACCTTGATTGCTTTACTTTTCAAAGTTCTTTTATGGTTGCTAGCATGTCACCACAGAAATTATGCTGTTATCATTTACCTACTCGAGGACGAGCAGGAATTAAGCTTGGGGATGTTGATACGTCCAAAACGTATCTATAATTTCTGCTTGCTCCATGCATGTTTTGTGTGATATTGCTATGATCTAGATACACTTTCATACACTTTTGATCATATTTGGACTAACCTATTAACTCAGTGCACCCCAGTGCCAGTTCCAGTTTTCTGCTGTTTTTCTATTTCAGTTTTCCCCCATATAAAAAGTGCCAGAAAAATTCAGGGAAAAATATAGGAAAAATCAGCGTACAGGAAGCTTCGCGAAGAGCCCGAGAGGGGCCAGAGGGGAGCCAGGGGGGCCCAGGCGGCCACCTGGCGCGGCCCCACCCCTGGCCGCGCCAGGGGGGCGCCTGGGGCCCCTGGTCCACCTCTGGCTGCCCCCTTCGCCTATTTATTCTCCGTCACGGGGAAACTTCGCGGACAGAACCCTTTTTCGTGATCTCTCCTCTGTTCCGCCGCCGCCGCGCTTCCGAGATCAGGAGCACCAGAAGACCTCTTCCCGGCACCCTGCCGGAGGGAGGGCCGACCTCCGGGAGTCTCCTCTCCACCATGGATGCTCCCCGGATGTCTCGTGAGTAGTTTTCCTTGGACCATGGGTCCGTGATCAGTAGCTATGTGATGTTCTCCTCCCCTCTTTGTTCTTCATGGTTTAGACCTCGTGAGATGCCCTACATGATCGAGGCACTTTTTTAATATTTCTGCTATTGCTATGCTGAGTTTGATGGGATCTGATGGATTATGAGATTATGTTCAGGTTGTGATAGAGTAATATATTTTCTTTTTATCTCTTATATTTTTGTTCCTAAGTAATTCTTGCGTGTTCTCCGTTGCTGTTTATTGCTTTGGCCAAGTAGTAGGTAGTGACTCCAAGAGGGAATGTTATGCTCGATTGTGGGTTCATGCCCCCCGATGACACGCTTGAGTGACAGAAACATGAGTCTAGGGGATGTGATGTTGCCACAAGGGGGAAAACAACGGTGCTTGTAACCGCGGTTGCAAGGATTGTTTACTTTACGCAAAGTGCTTTTTAATGCAGTTGTCTGTTGCTTTGGGTTTACACTTTGGGTGGGGCTCGCAACTTAATACCAGCGAGATGTTCTGGATAGATATCTCAAGGTGGATGATTAGTAGTAGATGCAGTTGGATTACGGTCTACTTATTTTGGCGTACTGCCCGTGCTTTTGAGCCTCTTCCTTTCTTTTGTAGCATAGTTAGCATTGCGGTGCGTTCATAATCCTGTCAATTGCCCTTCTGTAATTTTTTTACCTCGCATAGCAGTTTTATCGTCTTTTGGGAGAGAGACATCACTAGTGAACATCACGTATCCTGGTCCATACCCTTATTACTGTTTCCACGCTATCTTTAATTTTCTGCTTTTACTTTCAATTGCTATCATTATCCCTTGTGTTTTACCCTTTGTGAACAACAATACCGGAGAGATTGACAACCTCTCTGAACTTCGTTGGGAACAAAGTTATCTGTGTCTGTGTGTAGGTCCACGTCAGTTGCGCCGCTGACACCTACTTATCATCTCTGGAGTCCTACTGGAGACAAACCTTGGTATCTTCACCGAGGGAAACTTGCTGTTGCGCTACATCTCAAACCTTCCACTTGGGGTAACCAACGAGGGGCGAGAAGCCATCACATGTAAAGACAGGAGGCCCGCTGAAAGCTTCGACCAGCCCATGACTGGCCACTCGAAGCACCGACGTAGGAGTCCTTGACGTCATGGAAACCGCGACTTGGCGTCCAAGACTAAAGCTAGATGAGGCAAATTCTTCTGTAAACCTAGATGGACTCCTTGCGACCCAACCTAGTATAAAGAGGTCGGGAGAGGGGACATCTAGGGCATCCAATCTCATAGCAACACCTCCGGTCCCGAGCGATCTGGCCTCGACCTCCACTGTAATAGCCTCCATCATAATACAAAAGAGTAGGAAGTAGGGGTTTCACCAATCAAGGGCCCTGAACCTGGGTAAATCCTTGTCTCCTATTAGCCGACGACTATCACCAACCTGCACCTTCTCTCTATGATCTAAACCCAGGGTACCTTACCATGGGATTTGCCGAAGCCGATCCTCGTCAATTGGCGCCGACGTGGGCAAGACGCAGGTTGGAATCACGATCTCGGTGGTTCCGTCGTTAGCAACCAACAATTCAGCAGCGCCTCTTTGTCGCGCCACCAAGCACGCTCGATCAACGACTGGGCCAAGATCAGTTTTTCGATGACTATCAAAGCCGCACCCAATGACGAAGAACCCGCCGACGCAGAAAATAAGCCCAAGTCGCAGTCGCAGAACCAACAATGGCGCCAGATCAGATGCAGGAATTTCACATTGAATTTTCGGTCGAACAACCGCCAACCGCTACCATACCCCCTGTCAACAACCGAGCATGCGTGGTGACTCGCGACAGGGAATCGTCCACCCGCCCCAGCGAATACTACGACCCCGACAAAAGACCTGACGAGTTCGCCAAGATGATCCGGAACTACTCGATCAACGACGGAATTGAGCTCGATCCAAGGTTTCACTCCCGCTCTGAAGATCACTCACAGACATATCGCTTCGCAAGGAGAATAAGGCCCTGTTTGTTTGGGCTTTTGCTTCTTCTTTTGCAGCTTTTCCATTTTTACCAAGAAGCCATAAAAGCCCCTAAATAGGTTGCTTTTGGAGCTTTTATGGCTTTTGAAGCTACATATTGTTATATTGATTCATCAAAAGCCATAAAAGCTCCTAAATAGGTGCTTTTGGAGTTTTTGTGGCTTCTTGGCCAAAACAGAAAAGCTGCAAAAGCAGAAGCAAAATCCCAAACGAACAGGGCCTAAGACATGACGTCTCGAACAGCCTCACAGCTAGAGATCAGCTGGAAGGGCCCTGCACAATTCACTGTTTCGAAGACGACTGGGGACGGCTCAGAGCAGGCCACACTCTCAGAAGCTGCCGCTTGTTCAACAAACTCTCCGACAGGCTAAAAGAAGAGAAGCAGTTCAAAGCCAAACGAGCCCGAGAAACGGCGCAGCCACCAGCACCTAACACAAAAGAACAATATCCACCGTCTCACGGACGGGTGTGCATGATCCAAGAAGGACGACCCTCAAAGACGAAATAGGAGGCGAACCCTCTACAAGCCCAAACCTTCAAAGACTTGCTGGAAAATAACCCTATTACCTATGCGATTCGGAAGTCAGCATCGCCTTTTTGCAAGACGATCACCCACCCGCAGTTCCAAGGCCAGGGCACGCGCCTTTGGTTCTCGAAACACAGATTGGTGGATATGATATGACTCGAGTATTCATGGATGGGGGAGTAGCTTGAACATCATCTTCGCCGATACCCTGCGCAAGATGTTGATTCCACGATCAGTGTGGAAGAACTCAGGCGTCACACTCTACGGTATAGTACCATGCGAGGCAGCTTTCTCCATGGGAACAATCAAGCTAGACATAGTCTTTGGTAGCAAGGGAAAGTTCGCAAGAGAAACCCTAGAATTTTAAGTGCTTGACTGGCAGTCCCAATACCACGCCATACTTGGTCGACCGGCGTTTGCACAGTTCATGGCAGTACCGCACTACGCGTACCTAAAGCTCAAGATGCCAGGACCCGTCGGGGTCATCACAGTTAGTGGAAACTTCATCAAGTCATATCAATGCGATCAAGACTTCCATCAAGTCCCCGACACATTCAGAGCACAATAAGAGCTTGAAGAAATAGCAATGGTGGTGGACAGGAGCGTCTTCCCACTAGCCAGCAAAAGCGAAATAAAGGAAATCACTCGCGACTTCAGTGTCGACAGCGACACCGTAACCCATCAAGTACACCCGACGAACCCGGACAAGACAGTTTGGATCTATGCTCATCTACCAGAAGAACAAGCAACATCCCTCCTGGCCTTCCTCCACGAGGAGTGGAAAATCTTTGCCTGGTGTCCGGCCGACATGCCCAGAATACCGTGAGAATTTGCAGAACGCGCACTGCAAATCTACCCAAACACCAAACCAGTAAAGCAAGCACTACACAGATTCTCTGAACCAAAACGCAGAGCCATCGGGGAAGAAGTCAATCGACTACTCGACGCACAATTCATTCGGTAGACAAAGAAGGCCACTTGGGTTGCAAACCCCATCCTAGTGCCCAAGAAAGACACAGACGTATTGTGCATGTGTGTCGACTACAGACCCGTCAACAAGCTGTAACAGCCCGGGGTTTTCACCCAAAATAAAAAAAATTGTTGCATTATTTTGTTGCTTGTTAGAATTGTTTGTAGTATTTTCTTCGCCGATTTATTAATTGGTGAATTATATTTTCCCTCCTTCTCATACCGGCATGCGTAACCGAACCTTTCCACCATGGCACACGACCTTTGCGACACCGGGTTTCAATCGAGCACCGTCGCAACTTCCGGCTCAAGACCAGCCATTGCCATCGGAACGAAAACCCCCGTTTATTTAATAAACGGATTATTTTATTAGGCGCTGGAAAATGTTCTCAGAATGCTATCGAAGTGAGTTAGGATTGACCGCTAGCCGCGCTGAGCGTGTGGCTCGAGGTTTCGCCCGAATCTGAGGTCGTATGAACTCCCGGCGGTCAGAAATGTGATCACCGGAAGCGAGAGAGAGAAACCGGGGGCGTTAGCGTAAACCTGCCAGCCAACCAACCCTATAAATAGGCCACCACACTCTTCTAGTCCTCCTAGAGTTTCCCTAGTGCCATTTGGCAGCCACTCCCTCAGATCCTCCCCAAAATTTACCCCCAAGCCCCTCCACAGCCGACACCCTAGCCAGATCTGCTCCCAGCTGTCAGATCTGATGATCTGAGGGCCAAGAGTGAGCCACGTCGCCTTCGGCCTCTCACCGCTGCAGCCAGGGCACCCGGGCCACGCAGACCCTCCGCCGGGCCCGACGAGCCCATCCAGGCGCCGCCACCAACCACCTCCCGTGGGCACGCCACCGCACTCCGACGACCTCGCCGGCAGCCGCCGCCGCACCTGCCACCCCTCCCTCTCCTCCCCGCCGCCTTCTCTCCTCCTCTCACCCCCTTGACTCTCTCCTCCTCTTCCTCGCAGGCGCAAGAGCGGCGCCCCCACCATGGTTGTGGCGAGCTCGAGCTCACCGAGCCGAGCCGCCGCCCGCTCCCGAAGCCGCCCCGACGCCAACCACCGCCGCGCGCCATGGTGGTCGCGCACGACCTCGAGGCCGCGCCGCTCGGCGCCCTGCCACTGCGCCGCCCTCCCTCCTCACCGGCGTTTGCCGTGGAGATGGCCGCGTCGCCGCATCGGTTCATCCTGGAGAGGACGAGCCCCTGCCTCCAACTGGCGAGGCCACGTGGGCCGGTGCAGCCCAGTCGCGACCCACCACGAGCCGTAGTAGCCTAGCACCGAACCGGCCTCCCACCGCCGCCTTGGGCCGAGCCCATCAGGGGTGAGGCCCTTTCATTTTATTTTTCCTCTGTTAAATTCTGCTAAGTCCCAGGATTTTATTATTTTGTGCTGTTTTGCGACGACTATTGCGATAGATCTAGGCCTCGGATGGAGATGCACCCAAAATGAAATTTGTTGCTTGTGATGTGCTCTAACTTTTTTGCTTTAGTGAGTTTATTCATTTGAGGTCATCTAGTTGGTGCAAATGCTTGATTAATACTGCTACTTGTTGTTAACTGCTGCTCACTGTTATTTTTAACAAAGTTTGGTTGATGTTTGTGTCACATCCATGATGCCTATGCCAGATATTATTTCTTGTATGTGTTAAGCATCATGTGTACTTCAATTAGATGCATTCACTTGCCATGTTTACCTGATGTGGCTATTTCATATCTTGCTCCCAAGTGGTGTACCTGATAACCTGTGCTACTGTTTGTATAAAGTTGCCTACTTACATGCCTTAGTTAATGATCCATGCTTCATATGCTTTAGCTCCAATGTAATGAATTGCTCCTTGTTAAGTATACTTTCATGCCATGTATTGCTCTACCATGTATCCTTCCTGTTCATATAGTTCTTGAGCTCCCAAAGTGCATACTTGATGTTTGCTGTCAACTATCCTGAATTTCTACTAAGTCGTAAACCAGTAGTATAATTTAGCTTTTTTCTTGGGCTATAATTATTATTTCCTGATGCTCATATACATGAAACCTTGATGCCATGTCATGCTTGTCATGTATACTATTGATCCACATCATTTTGGTGCATGTTTGCATTCAGTAGCTTGTTGTTGCATTGCTCCCAACTGTGCTACCTGATGTTGGCAGATTGTGCCCATAACTTGTGATGCTTGTATCTTTTTAATCGTAACTCCGTTTGGGGTGTTCTTTATATGTAACTTGACTATAATTTCATGTAGATTGTGATTGTGCTATTGTTTTCTGTTGTTAACAACCCTAAAATATGGTTTAGGGCAGAAAAGTACCAAATGCTTTAATCGTCGTGGGGCACTTAGTGTTATGCCATGTTTAGGGTGTTGCCTCACTTAACTTGACTAGCATAGAAAGTTTACTTTGCGCTCCACCTTATTGCCATGATTGTGTGATATGCCATGCTTGAGTGAGATGTCATGTTAACAACCTTTGCTCATGTTGTGCAGCTAAACAACTTGAACCATTCTAAATGTGAGGTATCGTCGTGTGTGACCGATACTTCACTTAACCTGTTAGTAACCGCTCTTGACGGTAGGCGCGATATCGTATTGCGTTGTCTCATGTTGCCTTATTGTTGTTGCTTGCTCGTGATTGCTTCATAGTAATAGAGCCATCTCCGTTGATTGCCTTTCTAGTGTTTACTTCTTGTTTGCTCCCACGGGTACTCTCGGAGACGATGCGAGCTTGCAATCGACTACAGCTTCGGCACCGACTTCTCAACAGGTAAGGGGGAGCATATATCATGCTTATAACTTTCAGCTCACTTTGCCTAGGTATAGGATAGAACGATTGCTTGATCCTACCACTTCATATTTATGCCTCTCAAATAAACCCAAACAGCCATGTCCTCCACATCCTAGCAAACCATTGTTTGGCCATGTACCTTGGTTTCTTAACCACTGCTTAGTATGCATGCTTAGGATGCTACAATTGTTATCCTATTACTCTTTGGATTGGGCTATCACATTATTATATTGTTGTGGATGATATGATTATTATAATGTTGACTATATTCGACGAAGGATGGAAGGTCAGGCTATCCCTCCTTGGCGCTTTGTTCCATTCGAGTCATCTAGGATCCGAGTTCCTGGTATTGTGTCACTTGACGAGCGTGCCTAATCATGTGTGGGATTCTATGGGGTCCCCTTGTCTTACCTACCTAGCTTCAAACCGTTCTAGTGGTGGCCCAAGCTGATTTACTGTAACGCCCCGACCACACCCAACCGGTTAACCACCGATTCCATGTTCGGTGCGTCTAGGATCTAGACTGTCCTCACAAACCAACACTAGTCTTTTCTGCACACTTTGTCCTCATTCGTGCGTACCCGGGATCAACTTCCCGGTCGATCACCCATCCCAAGACTACTCCAAGCCAAGCACGCTTAACCTGTTAGTTCTTTCCTGATGGGCTCCCGGAAAAGAAGGTGCACCTTGTTGATATGAGTATTGTATCATTCCTATTGAGATCCTGGGCTGTTACATACACCACCCCTCAAAGGAACGGACGTCCCCGTCGGCCCAGCAGAAACGTTCCCCTTTGGCACACGTTTTGTGCGCGTCAGTTGCAGGCATCCAACATGTACCCCATGTAAGCCTCACCGACCGACACACACACCGTGTAACCGCCAGGGTCGGCTCTGATACCAGTTGTAACGCCTCGACCACTCCCAACCGGTTAACCACCGATTCCATGTTCGGTGGACCTGGGATCTAGACTGTCCTCACAAACCAACACTAGTCTTTTCTGCATACTTTGTCCTCACTCGTGCGCACCCGGGATCAACTTCCGGGTCGGTCACCCATCCCAAGACTACTCCAAGCCAAGCACGCTTAACCTGTTAGTTCTTTCCTGATAGGCTCCCGGAAAAGAAGGTGCACCTTGTTGATATGAGTAGTGTATCATTCCTATTGAGATCCTGGGCTATTACATTTACCATTTGCAAATCATGCATATATGTATGTCGGGTCGCTCCTAGCAGACATTCCTTAAAACACCCTAGGCCGGCGGGGACATGGTTTCCTTGTTGGTCCACCCTTGGCCGGCGAGGGCCTGGCCCCCTGTGAGGTGTCCCGGGAACCCAAACCCTGTTGAGATGGAAGAGGCCGATCCGAGAGCGTGGCCAGCTTTTGGATTGGATGTCGACTCCCCGGGGCCACCCAGCATTGTGCGTTGTTAGACAGAGGGACACATATGTTCCGGAGTTTCAAGCGTTCACAAAGCCAAGCGGAAATAGGGCGTACATGCGACGTCTATAATGGGAAGTTGGTACACCCCCTGCAGGGTTAAATCTTTTCGAGAAGCCGTGTCCACGGTTATGGACGACTTGAGACCTACTCCTTGTTCATAGACAACAACAACTGAGATAATCTTAATAACTTGATCAATGTGTGTGTGTGCCTTGAATGATTCTTCTTCGTCGGGATGCGAAGGGGAGGACAAGGATAGGATAGGTGTTATGTATGTTGTAACAGCCCGGGATTTTCACCCAAATTAAAAAAATTGTTTGTTGCATTGCTGTGGTGATTTGCTGTATTGTTTGCAGTGTTTTCTTCGCCGAATTATTAATCGGTGAATATCCCACCTATATCTCGTATCGGATGCGAGACCGACCCTTTTCCACCACGGCACACGATCTTTGCGACACCGGGTTTCACCCGAGCACCGTCGCAACCGGCACAAGACCAGCCATCGCCATGGAACGAAAACCCCATTTAATAATTAAATGGATTATTTTATTGGGCACCGGAAAATATTTTCGGAATGGTGTCGAAGTAAGGTACGACTGACGGGCTCGCCGCGCTGAGCGCGTGGTTCGAGATTTTGTCCGAATGGGAGGTCGTATGGACTCCCGACAGTCAGAAACGTGTAGTATCGGACGCGCGCGAGAGAGACCGGGGGCATTTGCGTAAACCTGGCAACCAACCACCCCTATATATAGACCACCTCTCTCCCCTAGACCTTATAGGGTTGCCCCTTATAAAAATTTGCAGCCAACCACCTCCTGCGGCGCCGCCCCTCACCGGCCAGCGAGGTTGCCGCCACCGGCCTCTGTTAATTTTCTGTCCGCCGGGGATCCGCAGAACCTCCGATTTGGGTAAAACTTCGAACTGCGCGATCAACGCGTCGAGCTGGCGGCGTTCACCTCGCGCTGGAACTGTTCCAAGAACACTTTCCGGCGCGCTATAAAATAACCCGTTTAATTATTAAACGGGTTTTTCGTTCCGTTGGCTACGGCTGGTCTCGTGCGGTTTTCGCGACAATGATCGGGTGAAACCCGATGTTGCAAAGGTCGAGTGTCAGAGTGGCAGGGGTCAGTCTCCGTCCGGTACGAGATAAGAGGGGGGAAAATAATCGTCGATCGATAAATCGGGGATGCAAACACCATAAAAAAATCAGACAATCAAACAATTCTGACCAAAAACAAATTTTTTAATTTTTGTGAAATCTGGGCTGTTACAATACAACATCACCAACAAGGGATCTCGTCCCGAGATCCAGGACGATCCGGGGGAGAGGAGGGTAGAGAAAAGAGAGTCCACGATCTTCAACACCACCAACAAGGGACTCTGCTCCATGCTGACCCCTGGTGGCGCGGCCACCCCTAGGTCGCGCCACCTGGCCGTCTGGGAGGTGGGCCCCACTCCTGGGACCCCCCCCTTTGGCCTATATCTTCATCGTGATCTAAAAACCCCAGAAGAGAAGAGTTTCCGGAGTTTCGCCGCCGCTCCGTGGCGGAAACCTACAGAGAAGAAAAGACCTTTCCGGTGGGCAGATTCCGCAGGGGAGATCGTCCTCATCTTCATCACCATCGTCACGGGCATCGTTGAGATCATCATCAACATCAACCTCACCATCAGACCATATCCATCTTCATCCCATCTCATCTCACCATTGCAATCCAAGTTGTAACTCGTACTATCCATCCCCTCTACTCTAACGGTGTTGATTACTCCTTGTGGTGAATGTTATTGAGTTTTGTTGGAGAATTATTATTATGACCAGATTGCTTATCATATATTTATCACCACTGATCATGATATCTTTTATGTCTTGTGAGTAGTTCTTTTAGTTCTTGAGGACATAGGAGAAGTCTAGTTGTTAGTAGTCATATGATGTTGAAGTAGTATGTGTTGTTTGATATTTAAGTTGTGGTGTTATTCTTCTAGTGGTGTTGTGTGAATGCCGACTACACAACACTTCGCCTTCTAAGGACCTAGGGGACTGCATTGTGTATAAAGTATGCTTATGGTGTTTGCCGGAGTGATAGAAACCTCAACGCCAGTTCACACACTTTTGCACGAGGGATTGTTTGGCCCTAAAGTTTATTTCTATGGTTCGGCTTTGCCTTAATTTCTCTCTTGTATTTGGGGATGCTTGCAAGAGGTTTAATCATAAGAGTGTGCTTATCTTAGTGTAGAAAGTGCACTAGCATAGGTTCACCCACACAACACTTATCAATACAAAACATAGTACCGATACGGAATATGGAGAAGGCACATGACTATCTCTCCCGTGTGTCCTCAAGAACGCTTTAGCCTTTATAAGTTTAAATCCTTTGGCTTATCCTTTGCATAAAAGGACTGGGACATCTTGCTGCACCTTATCATAATTTATCTTATTTGCTTTTATCTCATTATTGCTTATACCAGAAACCCCATAAAAAGTTACCTTTCAGTACTTGCAGTTATTCCTATCTCAAGTTCACTTTTCAATACCTTCTGCTCCTCATTGGGTTCGACACTCTTACTTATCGAAAAGGCTACGATAGATCCCCTTCACTTGTGGGTCATCAAGACCATTTTCTGGCGCCGTTCCCGGGGAGCGTAGCGCTATCGGTAAGTGAAATTGGTAAGGAAAACTTTATATTGTAAGTGCTGATTTTATTTTGCTGTTGTTACTTTTAGTCCCTATGGACAACTCTGCTCTTCGTACTTTGCTTGCGGGGAACCACCCCATCATTACTATGGTCGAAAAGGCTCCCCCACCTACTGAAATTGTGCCCTTTAAAATACCAACTAGTATTGTTGATTGTGTTATTGATAATCGATATGCAGGAGATAGACATCCAGGTGAACACTTGCTATATCTTTCACAACTATGCTCCTTATTTAAACTTGCAGACATATCGATGGACTTTGTTATGAGGAAACTATTCTCTCTATCATTAAAAGATAAGGATTGGGATTGGCATAGGCTTATTGATAACTCTCATTTACTAAATTGGCAAGAACTTATGCCTCTCTTTTATGCAAAGTTTTATTCTCTTCATGAAATACATCAAGACATGAATTATATTTATAACATTTGGTATCGTGACGGAGAAAGCATCGCCCAAGCTTGGGGGAGATTGAAGTCCCTAATGCTCAAATGCCCCAATCATGAGCTCCCCAAGGAAATTATTCTTACATATTTTTATGCAAGGCTTCCTCGTCACGATAGAGAGATGATTGATGCCTCCTCTAGTGGGGTATTTCGCACCAGAAGCGTTGAAGAAATGATATAGGACCAACCTCAATTTGAGGTCCAATCCCTAGGGATTTTCCCAATCTTCACAATTTGGAGGTGGGGAGAGAGATCTACAACAATAACAAGACACAAGGGGGAGTCACAAACACAATCAACACAAGAGAGAAAGGGGAACAAGATCCAAACACATAGAACTCTTAGATCCACACACATTTCAAGATCCAAACATCAACGGAGGTAAGCTTGGTAGTTTCCCTCTCCTTCTACTAATAGAAGAGGGGCCTCTCCTTCTATGAATGGGGAGAGGAAGGTAGATTGAGAGAGGATCTCCAGGAGATCAATTTCCCGAGGGGAAAAGGAGCTAAGCTCTCTCAAGGTTTACATTTGTTCTTAGCTAACCCTAAAACGAAGGAGGAAGAAGACAATTTATAGTCTAGGGGGAGAGAGAGAGGATACACGGGTCAAAGCCCAGGTTTTGCTGCGGAAGGGGCCATGCACACGGGGTTCACTTACCCCGTACACACGGGGGGCCGTGCACACGGGCTCGCACCCCATGCACACGGGGTAGGCAGAGCTCTTCGGTTCCTCCAGCTGGAGGAGCCCTCGGGGAAGGACGTGCACACGGGGTTTTCTACCCGTGCACACGGGGTGTCCAGGGACTCTAGGTTGTCCTCCTCTTCTTCTCCTAGCGTCTCCTCTTCTCTTGTGACTTGCCCTTGTTCCCGGGCTTCTCCTTGGGTGTCTTCTTGGTACCTGATGATGCAAAGGGCATTCCTATGAGGTAGCACCCTTGTCTCATGTGTATTGGAGATCAATTCGGATAAGAGCGAGTTCACCTTAGTTTCAATATTGCGTGCTTGTGCTCTCGTCAATGGCCCACGTGGTGGGGATGTACTCATGGTGATGTCGGTTTGGTGCTCCGCATCATCTCCCCCCCCCCTTGGGGAAGATCCTTCCACGGATCAAAGTCTTCATCACCATGGTAAGGCGTGAGGACGGAGATGTTGAACGTGTGGCTCACCGAGTACTTGTCCGTGGGGATATCCACCATGTATGCGTTGTTGTTGACCTTGGTGAGAATCTTGAATGGTCCGTCGGCGCGTGGGAGAAGTTTTGACTTGCGGGCGTCCGTGAACCGGTCTTTGCGAAGATGTATCCACACTAGGTCGCCCGGTTGGAACGTGCGTGGCTTCTTGTGAATGTTCATCTTGTGTGCATGGGCTTGAACATGCTTCTTGATAGTTGCCCTTGTATCTTCATAAAGCTTCTTGAGGGATTTTTCCCTTGCGCTATCATCCATGTTTGCGCGCTCTTGGAGTGGTAGAGGTAGGATGTCCAATGGGCATAATGGATTGAACCCATAGTCAACCTCGAATGGAGACCGCTTCGTGGTGGAGTGCATAGCACGGTTGTAGGCAAACTCCACCACCAGGATGTGGTCTTCCCACTCCTTGATGTTCTTCTTGATGAGCGTGCGGAGTAGAGTTGATAGGGATTAGTTCACCACTTTCGTTTTCCCATCCGTTTGTGGGTGATACACCATGGAGAAGAGAAGCTTGATGCCGAGCTTGGCGCATAGTGTCTTCCAAAAGTAGCTTAGGAACTTGACGTCGCGGTCGGAGACGATGGACTTGGGCACACCATGGAGTCGAAGGATCTCCCTACAACATATGTTAGCAATATGTGAGGCATCATCCGTTTTATTCCAAGGAAGAAAATGTGCCATTTTAGAGAATCTATCAACTACCACAAATATAGAGTCCTTGACATTCCTTGTACGAGGTAAACCAAGAACGAAATCCATACTAATGGGTTCCCATGGCACATGAGGAATAGGCAAAGGCATATAGAGACCGTGTGATAGAGATTTTTACTTAGCCTTTTGACAAATGTGGCACCGTTGTACAAGCCGGCCCACGTCACGGGACATCTTTGGCCAAAAGAAGTTGGCGGAGAGGGTATCGTAGGTCTTGTCACGACCGAAATGTCCCATGAGGCCATGTGATTCCTGCAAAAGGAGAAGACGCAAAGAACACTAGGGAATGAAATGTTTGTTAGCGCGCATGAGGTATCCATCATTGATATAATATGAGTCCCAAGTGGTGTGTCGCTTGCAATTGGCAAAAGGTGTAGCAAAGAAAGGGTCATGTGCATAAAGATCTTTGATGTGTTCAAATCCCACAATGTCCAATTCAAGTTTAGTTGTAAGCATGCATCGCCGTGACAAAGCGACCGCGAAGACGTTGTCATTGCCCTTTTTATACATGATGATGTAAGGAAACGACTCAATGAATTCACTCCACCTAGCATGCCTACGATTTAACTTAGTTTGGGACTTCAAGTATTTGAGATATTCGTGATCCGAGTGGATGACAAATTCCCTTGGGCGAAGGTAGTGTTCCCAAACTTGCAAGACACGAATCAACGCATACAGTTCCTTATCGTATATAGGATAATTCAATTGGGCGCCGGAGAGTTTTTCGAAAGTAGGCGACTGGTCGTCTATCTTGCATAAGCACACCGCCTATACCCGTGCCACTAGCGTCACAATGAACTTCAAATGGTCTATCAAAATTGGGCAACACAAGTAATGGAGCATTGGCGATGCGATGTTTGAGTTCTTGGAAAGCCTTTTCTTGGGAGGGTCCCCAAATAAAAGGTGTGTTCATTTTACTCAAAGCGTGCAAAGGTGATGCAATGGTGCTAAAGTCTTTAACGAAACGGCGGTAGAATCCGGCTAGTCCAAGGAAACTCCGGACTTGGGATAGAGTGGTAGGTTGTGGCCAAGTTTTAATTGCAGTTACTTTAGTTTCATCAACTTCAATGCCATTGGAGGAAACCACAAAGCCAAGGAATATGAGTTTGGAAGTGCAAAAAGTACAATTTTCAAGGTTAGCATATAATTGTTCCTTACGCGATACTTGGAGCACTTCACGAATAGGACTAGCATGGTCCTCCACGGATTTTCTATAAATGAGGATATCGTCAAAGTAAACTACAACAAACTTGCCAATGAGATAACGGAGAACATAGTTCATAACGCGCATGAAGGTGCTAGGGGCTTTGGATAATCCGAAAGGCATAACCAACCATTCATAGAAACCACTCTTGGTCTTGAAGGCGGTTTTCCACTCGTCACCAACTTGCATACGTATTTGGTGATAGCCACTCTTAAGATCAATTTTGGTAAAAATGATGGCACCTGATAGCTCGTAAAGCATGTCATCTAAGAGAGAGATGGGGTGTCTATATCGCACGGTAATGTTATTGATGGGACGACAATCACAACACATACGCCACATGACATATTTCTTGGGAACAATTAACACTGGCATCGCACAAGGGCTAAAGCTTTCGAGAACGTACCCTTTCTCTAGTAGTAGTTCGACTTGACATTGGATATCCTTTGTCTCCTCGGGGTTGGTGCGGTAGGGTGCCCGGTTGGGGAGAGGAGCACCGGGTATGAGGTCGATGTGGTGCTCAATTCACGTAGTGGGGGAAGGCCCGGTGGTTGCTCATCGGGAAACACGTCCTCAAATTCCTGCAAAATAGTAGCTATGGCACGAGGAAGAGGGGGTGATTCATTAGGTAAAATCACCTCATCTTTGTACAAGAGTAAAAAGTGAAGGATATGGGATGGGTTATTCCGCACTTCTTGGACCTCTCGTTTAGTGTCTAGAAAGATGGTGTCATTGGTGGTATGCCTCATGGGTTCATTCATATTTGGCTTGTGGCTCTCGCTCACTTTTTGGTGGCTCTCTCTCTCACTTTTGTCCCCATGAGGGTTGGTATTGTGTATTTTGTCAGCGGTCACTTGACTTGGTGTCATGGAACGAAGGACCAACTCTTTGCCCCTCCACTTGAAGCTATAGTGGTTGGTGTGGCCATTGTGTAGAACAATCCTATCAAATTGCCAAGGACGGCCCAAGAGCAAATGGCACACGCTCATTGGCACCACGTCACATTCCAAAGTGCCTTCGTAGGCGCCGATTTTGAATGAGACTTCCACCGTGTGGTCCACTTTGATGGATCCGGAGTCACTAACACTACTAGGGAAATAGCTATACATGGAAATCTTATTAGTGGCGCATATAACAAGCCATGCGCCACCATCTGTTAGGGGCGGCGCACTTGAACATAATGCGCCACCCATAAGACCTTAGGGGCGGCGCATTATTTTCCAGTGCGCCACCCCTAAGAGTGGTCCAGCCTGGATGAGCTTATACGTGGCGCATTCGGTATAATGCGCCACCCGCCACCCCTAAGCTCTTAGGGGTGGCGCATTTCAACAATGCGCCACCACTGACTTGCTATATGCGCCACTAAATTCCTAGAGCTGCCCTTATCTAGTCCACCCCACCTACCACCTCTCATTCACTCCACACAATTCTCAAACTAGATCCACTCTTCTCACCCTAGATCTATTCGGTTTTCTCCTCCTCCCATCCATACTTGGCATTAAATCTATTTTGTTTCATATTGAAGTAAGTGGACCTCCTCCCAAACTCTTTTCTTCCATTTATGACCCATATAATTGTCTTTATTAGCTTGGGGTTTGTTGTATATGTGAAGCTTGGGTTTGATGTATATGTGAAGCTTCTGGTGGTTTGATGTATATGTGAAGTGTATATGTGAAGCTTGTGGTGGTTTGATGTATATGTGAAGTGTATATGTGAAGCTTGTGGTGGTTTTGATGTATATGTGAAGCTTGTGGTGGTTTGATGTATATGTGAAGCTTATGGTGGTTTGATGTATATGTGAATCTTGAGTGGCCAATGTTTTTCCGAAATGTCGATTCATTTCCATTTCGGGAAATTTCTGGCGTACTCTCCGCATGCTCCCATGCATTATTAGGGAAGGTCATGCCGAATTTTTCCGGCGACGACTGTGATATATAATTGTGTTGCTCTCTCGGTGCACGCAGGTGGTCGACCATGGTCCGTGAGATGCTGAGCAATATCACCGTGACTAGGTGGATGCAATGTGCGACAAACAACATGCTAAGGAATAATAGGTCGGATATAAGATGTCCGTGTCGGAGATGCAAACTGCAGTGCGTGACCGAGCCTGATTCCACTGCCTCATAGGAGTAAAATTTCCGAACGGCTACGCGGGGAAGATAAGCAGATACCTAGACGAGGTGAAGCAGCGTTTCAGCGGGATGAAATCTCACGACTGTGCCGTGCTGATGACGCCGATTCTCCCGATTGCGATCCAAGGATAATGGACGAGCACGTTCGTAAAACGTTGTTTGGCCTTTGCAACTTTTTTGACGTCATCTCCCGGAAGTCGATTTGCGCTACGCAACTCAAAAGGCTACAGGAGGAGATCGTGCTCATACTATGCGAGCTTGAGATCTATTTCCCGCACGCGTTCTTCGACATTATGGTGCATCTGCTGATCCACGTCGTGGAGGATATCATCCAACTCGGGCCTGCATTTCTGCGCAGCATGATGCCGTTCGAAAGGATGAATGGACACATCAAAAAATACGTTCGTAACAGGTCCCGTCCAGATGCAAGCGTAGCTAAGGGCTTTATAACCGAAGAGTGCATCTCTTTTTGCACGAATTATCTCACCACCGAGAACCCTGTTGGTCTGGCCGTCAACAAGCACTTTGTCAGGACCGATGGGTGTGGTCACCATGAGGGAAGCCGCGCAATGCATGTCAACTTTGACGGTCGAGACATCGACTTTGAAAGAGCAAGTCTAGTCGCGCTACAACACATCCAGCTGGTCGATCCTTGGATAGTAAAGCACAAGGATGTAATCAGGAAGAAGTACAGTGACCAGGGCCTGTAGATAATGGACCGAGATCCACGGCTAATCAAAGAACACAACTCCGGTTTCATGACTTGGTTCAGGGACGAGCTTCGTGCTAATCCCCCGCGAAGGAACACTTCCGAGGACGAAAAGATGATATTCACCTTGTCACAGGGTGCCGCACGCAACCTGATGACCTATAAAGCGTATGATATCAACGGCTACACATTCTACACGGAGGAAAAGGACAATAACTGCGATTACCAGAAGTCAGGGGTAACGGAGATATTCTACACCGATGACGTCAAGGAAAGATTCTACGGAAGGATCGAGGACATATGGGAGCTCGACTACTATGGAGAGAAGGTGCCGATGTTCCGTGTGAGATGGGCCAAGAGCGTCATAAAAGAAGACTGGTACTTCACCACCATGGTTATACCCGAAGCCAAATCCAAGTCTGCGGGCGCAAACGTCACCGCGAAAAATGAGCCATGGGTACTGGCTAGACAAGTGGACCAATGCTTCTTCATTATCGACCCATCAAAGCCGAGCCGCGTTGTAGTGAGGAGAGGAAAAAGAAACATCATCGGAATGGATGGAGTCGCCAACGAGCAAGATTTTGACAAGTACGACGACCCGAAGATGGAAGATGACTATGCCGCTCAGGATACATACACCACAACCCTACCGAAGAAAAGTCTCCCGTTCAAGAGGAAAAGTGAAGGCGTCCTGGGCCTAAATTATTGAACCATGAAAAAGAAGGGCAAGTAGAAGATCGTGAGGAAACGATAGCTAGATAGCCAGATCCAAATTTAAGAAAAATATTTTGTAATTCATGATCACTTTGTGTATGCATGGATTTAATCTGCACTTTGCTGTTGTTTGTTGGTGTTGCTGCTTGTGCTTGCTCCCCTCTCACATTACACCTAGTATTTTGCTAAAGCTTTTCCTTCTTTGCATCCACTTCATGACTCCACCTACATATTATAACCATCAGGGGTCTGTGTTTTCATCATAATCGTTACGGCACTGCCAGAATACAGGGCTTGGTTTCTTAATATTCACAGCCCAATGGCCAGGAGAGAACCTGATGCAAGAAAAACACATCAAACACAATCTTTGCTGGTACATACTTACAATATACTCCAAGAAGAAGAAATGGAAATATTCATTCATAATGTGACAAGGCATGTTTAATTAAAAAATAATTCAACAAAAAAAATTAAAAAACGCTTAGGGGTGGCGCATATTGCCGCAATGCGCCACTAAGTTCTCTTATGCGCGGCACATTTTGCTGAAATGCGCCACCAAAAGGTTTCTTATGCGTGGCGCATTTCGCCAAAATGCGCCACGCATAAGAAACCTTATGTGTGGCGCATTTCAGCAAAATGCGCCACCCCTAAGCCTTAACCTCCATCACCCCCTCCCCTTGCCCGTGCCCACACCCATTCGATCCCCACCGCACTCGACGCCCGTGCCCGTCGCCGGCGGAGCCCCTCGCCTCCGGAGCTCCTCGACGCCATCGCGGAGGAGCCCACCGGAGCCCTCATCCCTGTCCCTCAACGCCATCGCGGAGGAGCCCCCGACGGCCGCAGTCCCACCGGAGCCGGCCCGCGCCACCATCGATCGTCTGACGACCCCTCCCCGCCATCCCGCTCGCCATTGCCAGGTACATCCCATACCCCCCCCCTCTCCCCTCCATCTTTGCCTCGTGCTCGGCCGCGGCCCGCTCGACTTTGCTGGCTTCCGACGACGCCCGTGGTGTCCATGGCCGCCCCATCCCCCACTCGCCACTGCACACAGTTCATATTTGAACTGGTTCAACTGTTGCGTGGATTCCATGAACACCGGTGCACTAGATCGATTCAATATGGGTTTACAACATCATCTTGCATCATCTTATCAGAGCACCATGATCGAATTGGTTGCACTAGATCGATTCAATATGGGTGCCATTCCCAAAGTAAATTGCGGCATTTCGATTTGCACACAAGAGTGTTTTGGATAACTAGTACTAGGCAGGGTGCAATTGCATCAAGGAAAAAATGTTAACACATCAAAGAAATTATGTCAGCCAGTGCAAACATATATGCAAAAAATATACTGCATCTTAGTTGATCTGTACAAAGATCATAAAAAAACTGAATTTTTTGACTTTTGATGCATATAGAACAAGCCATTTCTGGATGCATATAGAACAAGCCATTTTCAAAATATAAAACCTCCTCTGATCACAATTTTGCATTTGCAGAAGTGATAGTAGTAGTTTTTTAATTTCTTCAAAAAAAT
Source organism: Bromus sterilis (assembly GCA_950022295.1). Taxonomy (NCBI): domain Eukaryota; kingdom Viridiplantae; phylum Streptophyta; class Magnoliopsida; order Poales; family Poaceae; genus Bromus; species Bromus sterilis. Next base: position 136,809,210 of record OX465599.1, on the reverse strand, counting down.
TGATGGGTGTTATGCAAGTCAGTAATTCCTCTTTGTAGCAGCAGAAGTGATACTAGTTTCATACTCTTTGTTATGCAATTCAGTAATTCCACTGTTTTACTTTATATTTGGTGACTCTGGTTATGAAATATGATAAGAACAAATGCTATGTTGCTGGTTATTGTCTCATGTATAGCCTATATATATGTTATGCAGGTAAAAATCATTATCCCCTTTCTCCCGAAATGTTGATTAACTTCCGTTTCGGTTGAGAATGGGGCACTCTCATGTGAAGAAAAATAGCAAAGGTCATGCCGATTTTTTCCGTGAATTCGTGCATGATGTACCTTTGCTATTTTTCTTAACACGAGAGTAGTTGCATTTATTTATTATGCTAATTAATTAAGTAGTTGCATTTCTTAATATTGTACTAGTCCAAACATGTCGTCCGGAGCCGACGCCGGTCCTTCTTCTCAGCCGGGAAAAAAGGAAGCAATTTTGGGAATACTCCCAGGAGGAGGTCGAGGAGCAGAGAGAAGAGGAAGTACCTCCGGGCGAGGAGGAGTATGAGGAGGAGATAGAGTCCCAGTCCGACTCATCGGATGATGACATGGAGGAGGAGGCCGGTACGACAGATGGCGAGAGGAACACCGGCGAGGATGATGGGACCGGTGGCTCCAACACAGATGGTACCCAGTCGAAGAAGAGGAATCGGAAACCGACCAAGGTCGGTACCATCAGGCAAGAGTTTACTGTTGTGACCGCCATCGGGATTCCTAAACAGCCCGAACGTTTTTCGGAAGGGTACGGCCGTCAAGTCGCGGCGATCCTCCACAACACCGTGCCGATCACCACGATTCACCTCAAGAGTAGTGAGAATATTCATTATTGTCAGCTTCTTATCAACAAGCTGCACAGACGATACAAGTTTCCGGAGCCGTACGATAACACCAAACTCAAAGGGAACAAAGTAAACACATGGGCCCTCAGGAAGATGAGCAAGGCCTTGTCCAGTTGGAAAACCCGGGTGAAGAGGGAAATTATTGAAAAGAACAAAACCTGGGAGGAGCTCAAGGAGAAAGAGTCGTTGATCGATGAAGCTACCTACAACCTTTTCAAGGCTAGGTGTGAGTCCGAGCCAACCAAGGCCGCGAGTGCAAATGGCAAGGCAATGCGGTCGCAGATCATAGGTAACCACCGTCTCGGATCCGGTGGTTACAGAAGTTCCAAGCCTAAATGGGACAAGGAGGATGCCGAGTACGCCGCTGCGGGCATACCTAACCCCTTCCATCCATACAAAGATGATCCGCAGACCGAATTATTTGTGAGGGCCCGGAGCTATAAGGACAAAGCAACCTAAAAAATAGTTATCGATCCTAAGATTCAGGAGTTTACGACTGCCATGGTAAGTAGTTTACCACGCGACCCTGTCGATTGAATTCTCCAGTGAAGTTCACAATTTCGTAATGTTTCACATTCTTTCTGCAGCAAGCGGAAATGAAAATCGCCTCATCGCAGGAGTCGTCGGTTAAGCCGGCCCGTGGGACAACGCCTTTAATAGGGCGTTGAACAAGGTCAAGAAGGTTGACGACATGACGACGAAGCCATCGTCAGCCGGCCGTGTGGTCGGCTTTGGTGCGGACCTAAATTGGTCCGAATATTATGGAAAACCGGTGGAGTAGTCCGGTTCGAGGGGGCGCAAGGCGAGAAGGACCGAAGAAGACACCGCTTATGTTCGTGGACTGGAGGAGAAGGTGAACATGCTTCCGCGGCTTGTCCAAAACGAAGTGGCGAAGACGATGAACACTCTCCTTCCAGATATGATGCAGTCACTCACGACTGTGCAAGAGCGTGGTGGACAAGGGCCCATACCGGTCCCCGGCATGGTCGGCAGCAACTCGGGCACCGCGGCGCCAGCAGTGCCGACTCCCGCCGTAGTGGTAGCTCCTGCACCGACTCCCGGCATATTGGTGACTCCGGCCGCCAACACCGCGGCGGCGGCGCCAGACGTGATGGTAACTCCTCCAGCCTCGATCGAGCAACCGGGGCATAACAATAATGCACCCGGCGGCAGCACAAATAGGGCGACCGACGCCACGGGAGCCAGCGCGCCCTCCGTCTCTTGCATGCCCGCCGTCATTGGCGGGGTATCTTCATTGGCCGACCTCGACGCCCTCAAGGTAACTATAAGCGTCTGCAACTCAAACGAGGACTTCATCTCCTTGCCTTTTTAGTGGAATCTTTCTGATGCCCTACATGCATATATCTCTTTCGCAGGAGGACACTCCATGCATTCTATTACAAGTCGTGGATGGTGAGTTGAAGGATGTTGCCAAGGGTAAAATCATTCAACCACAAAATCGAATCATGCACAATATGTCGATGGCACCGGAGATGCATAGGGTTCAAATCTCTCTCGCGATTTCGGGCTACGAGAGAGTTGAACCTCCCATTCAACCCCCCGGATACAATGAGGACGAGCCGGCAGTCCTCAGTGACTGTTTTGGCCAAATATTCCTATGGCCGTAGACCCAAATGCGTTTAATGACGGGGGAAAGGGGCACCACACCTAGGACAACACCGGTAGTCATCATGTCAGCGCCACCTTATCCCATCGGCGCACAACAAGAGGACGATGATCTTGCTGATGATATCAACGCCGACCAGTTCATCAATACTTTGTATGATGCTGATGACTTATTCATGCCTCCTGCTGAAGGAGCCTATCAGCATGACGAGGAAGCTCGCTATCCAGCTGATCCTGCGGCGAAGCTTGCTTGCTCCACGCGTCTCTTCGCTGCTTCTCAGGAGATGTCTCCAGCAGATTGCGCCTTCACAGAGCCTCAAGCAGATGCCACAAGGAGATCTATTCTCAGCCCGTCCACACTCCATAAGGCGGCCACTGAGCAGATAAAGGCCGGTGACTTATCGAAATCAGAAAATAAGAAGGGACCGAAAAGAAAGAAGAGCATCACTTCGAGCATCCAACCTTCGATGCCGATCCGGGCTCAGGAAGGGCCACCAAGAGCCAAGGATCTCTCGTTTGAAATCCATGTGGCGGGTAGGGAGATTTTACCTAAGGACATGCTCGACCTTGCAACTTCGGATATGCAGAGTGTGCATCACAGTATTATGGCATTAGAGAAGATTCTTCTTCGAGAAGAGAATCCCTCGTATCCGGTTTTCATCGCCAAGGTGCCACTCAACATGGGCTTCATCAACACTATCCCCGCGGATATGATAATCCTGCGGTTTTCGGAGATCTTCAATTTGTACCTTCTCAAGCGGCTGGACCATAGCCTTATCCTTCTGTTCTCGCTCAGCCTTTCTATGAGTATCAGGAGAGATAAGACCCCGAGCGTCGTGATATTGGACCCCTTCTACATGCGTGAAAGCATCTTGATGGACGACGGGGACGCGACTCTCACGGCGGGGTACATCACAGACTTCATGGTACAAAATGCCGACAAGGATTCATTTCTTATGACCTACTCTCCCAAGTAAGTCATTCGTTCGCCACCGTAGCATATATGCTTTCTTAGCTTTCCATTGTCATCTTCCAACATTCCTTTTGGATTGTTTTAATTATGCAGTGTGGATCAAGACTGCGTGCTCATCTGCTTTTCACCGCAACACTCGCATGCCGTGTATCTAGACTTGGGGAGTGTGAAGAAGAAAGATTACAAGTATAGCATGAGAGTTTTGGATGAAGCTCTCGCCGGCTACATAAAAGCCGGAGGCAAGATGGTGAAGCACAAGTTCAGGAAGAATCAGCCTGACGTGAACGTGTTCAGCCACGTAACATAGTTCTCGTGCGTCAAGCAGCCGGCTGGCAGTGTGAGGGATGCGTACTACGCCCTTCATCACATGAGGGCGATTGTACATGAACAACGCAACCTTACGCTGCCAAGTCATCTCAGAGCGTGGGCCGAAAGGAAGGTGGAAATCGCCGATGCAAATCTTAAGGAGGAGTTCTTTCACATCCAAGCGCAGATGGCGACTATCATCCGTCATGAAGTACAAATGAGGGGGTCGATCTTCCACTCCAACATTGCACCATCCAATGGGGAGATATAAGTCCGCCTAAAGGCCTTGCGTGACACAAGGCCTTTCATGACGAAAGAAGGATGCCGCCCATTCCCCGAGCCGAGTCAGAAGATGTGACCAATTTATGTTATATATGGCAGTCGTTTGATGAATGTGTGCCCTGAATTTAATTTGGATGTACTCTTTGTGTAGTAGACGATGGTAGTGTCAAATACTCTTGGTGCTCTTTATATATAAAGGTCACTGCATATGCATTTTTATGCATATGTGCATGCTCCTGGCCATTGATCGACTTGCTTTATGTTGTTGATAAGAATAGATGCTATATTGTGTTGTTGTCCTTTATTATGAATTCATATGGATGTGACCCCTAAAATCGTTGTTTTGTGCAGGTTGAAGAGAAAACAAGAGATGATGAAGAAAGTAGCTTTCTATTTTCAATAATTGTTGGGCTCATTGTAATATTGTGATGGATGTAATCTTGTGAATCTTGTTGACCTCTAAACCTTAGACGATGATGGATGTAATCTCTTGTAAATCTTTGTAATAAGAATTATAATGCAATTCTTTTGTATCAATAATTGTTGGGCTCATTGTAATATTGTCTTTTGAATTTCTGTAATATGGTAAAAATATCTGTAATGTTTGTAATTCTGTACTTTTTTATTCTTTTCTGTAATTCTTTTTTTTTCTGTCTGGATTTAGTGGCGCATTAGGAATGCGCCACCCCTAAGGACCCTTAGGCGTGGCACATTTCAGAATGCGGCACCCGTAAGAGCTTATAGGTGGCGCATTTTGAGATGCGCCACGCCTAAGGGCCTTAGGGGTGGCGCATCCAGAATGCGCCACCTCTAAGCCCTTATTAGTGGCTTGTAGTTAGTGGCGCATCCATAATGCGCCACTAAACAGAAAAAAGGACGCCACTATAAGGGTATTCCCTAGTAGTGTAAGCCATTGCACCTTGTATGGATGAGGATGCTTCTTCTTGATGAGGTTGAGTTTGGCACAAAGTTATTCACTTGCCAAGTTGTGGAAACTTCCACCATCAATGATTACCTTGACGGATCTACCTTTTATGCCCGCCTTGGTATGAAGGATGTGACACCTTTGATTCTCATCGAGCTCTTGTTGAAGAGTCAACACCTTGGACACCATTAAGGAGGGAATTGCATCATTGTCACAATATACTTGGCCACCTTCATCATCATTTATTTTTATGTGTTGAGAGACTTGAGCCAAAGCATCCATTTCACCCTCACTTATAGAATCATACTCGTCCTCTTCGGTGATGATCATGGTACGCTTGGCAGGACACTCAAAAGACTTGTGGCCGCGGCCCTTGCAAGTGAAGCACGCAATGGAGCTTGTCTTTTCATCTTTGGATGGAAAAGCCTTGGTAGGCTCTCTTGGATTGAAGTTTGGTGTAGTGGACGAAGAGCGCGTCGATGAATTTGTCATTGGCTTGGTGTTGGAAGGACCACCGCTTGATGATGTAGCTCGGTTATAGGGTGTTGTGTTCGGAGGCACTTGAGGTGTAGATGTTGTACCCCGTGTGTTGGAGGACACAAATTTGGAGTAGTTCAAATCTTCTTGAACTTTCCGCTCCGCTTTTGTGGCTTGATGGATCAATTCTTCAATAGTGTTGTATGGTTGAAAGTTGGCGATCTTCTTCACTTGGTAATTGAGGCCGTTGAGGAAGCAGACCATGGTTTTCTCGGCGGATTCCTTCACATTGGCTTGGATCATTGCCAACTCCATCTCCTTGTAATACTCTTGCACCGTCTTGTATCCTTGCTTGAGGGCTTGTAGCTTTTGGTAGAGGTCACGTGTATAATTTTGTGGCACGAACCGAGATCTCATCACTTGTTTCATTTCTTCCCATGTGCACACTTGTGGAGTGCCTTGGTCGAGACGGAGATCTTGTACATGCTCCCACCCATTGAGAGCATAGTCTTCAAAATCAAGAGATGCCATGGCGACTTTCTTGGACTCATCATAATTGTGCACTCGGTATATCTTGTCCACTTTGAGGGCCCATGAGAGGTAGTCCTCAGGGTTTGTTCCTCTCGAGAACTTGGGCATTGTGAACTTGAGCCTTACAAAGCGCTCTTCATTGTGTTGAGGTTGACGAACCCGGAGGTGCTCAAGCGGTGGAGGTGCTCTAGCTCGCCGTTCATGGTGATGGACGTTGCCATTGTAGTAATCTTGATGATCAAAATTTGGCACGTGAGGTGCATGTGTACGCTCCTCCAATGTGCGAAGAGCCGTCGAAGGTATGTTGTCTTGACGTGGGGGAAGTGGCGGTCTTGGATGACGGTCATCTCGAGGCACATGAGAATGAGATGGGTCGCCATGAATAACTCGAGGATGAATGCGGATGTCTTGTTCTTGGCGCCTATGGTGGTCTTTGCCTTCATGTCTTGTTGACCAGGCATTATAAGTTGTTGCCCCTTGGTGGTGAAGGTTGTGGTTTATGGTGTCTTGCAATTGTCTCTCAAGGTAAAGACGTTTTTCCTTCTCCGTGGCTTGGTCTTGTGGCTCCTTGCCATGACGAGACCGGGTGTGCTCGACGGGCTCATGGTTGGATTTGAAGCAACGAGAAGACTGGTGTGAAGAGGCGGATGCTAAAGAATGATGTTTCCGAGGAGAGAGCATGGACGTGAGCTTTTCCACAATGGCTTTGTCACGGTCGCTCATTTTTTGTTGGAATTCCTCCATTTTCTAGGACATGTTGGCTTCATTGCGCTCGGATAGCTCTTCCATTTTTCGGGACATGAGATCTTGACCGTGATAGAGGTCTACCACAATCGTGGCGATGCGGTTGCTCAACTTCTCGTGCACGTCGCTGATGGCGTGGAAGTGGTAATGGCTTCTCGCCCTTCGTTGGTTACCCCAAGTGGAAGGTGAGATGTAGGATAGCAACAAATTTCCCCTATGTAGAGGATAGGGTTTGTCTCCTGTAGGACTCTGGCAATGATAAGTAGGTGGCGAGGAAACAATGGCACCGAATAAGACAAAAGTTGCTTCCTCGACCTGGACCTGCACACGATACAATTAACTTTGCTCCCAACAAAGTTCAGAGAGGTTGTCAATCTCTCCGGTCTTGTTGTTTACAAAGGGTCAAACACACGAGATAATGATAATGATAATGGTAGCAACTGAAAGTAAATGCGAGAAAATAAATGATCTTGTAAACAGTGATGAGAATATGGACTGGGGTCCCATGATGTTCACTAGTGATGTCTCTCCCCCCAAAGACGATAAAACTGCTATGCGAGGTAAACAAATTACAGATGGCAAATTGCCATGATTATAAACGCACCGCAATGCTAACAATGCTACAAAAGAAAGGAAGAGGCTCATAAGCATGGGCAGTACGCCAAAATAAGTAGACCGAAATCCATCCGCATCTACTACTAATTATCCACCATGAGATATCTATCGAGAACATCTCGCTGGTATTAAGTTGCGAGCCCCACCCAAAGTGTAAACCCAAAGCAACAGACAACTGAATTAAAAAGAACTTTGCGTAAAGTAAACAATCCTTGCAACCACGGTTACAAGCACCGTTGTTTTCCCCCTTGTGGCCACAACACATCCCCTAGACTCATGTTTCTGCCACTCGAGCGTGTCATCAGGGGGCATGTACCCACAATCGAGCATAAAGTTCCCTCTTGGAGTTACTACCTACCACTTGGCCAAATCAATAAACAGCAACAGAGAACATGCAAGAGTTACTTAGGAACGAAAATATAAGAGATCAAAACCAAATATATTACTCTATCACGATCTGAACATAATTTCATAATCCATCAGATCCCATCAAACTCAGCATAGCAACAGAAGAAGAATTACATAAGTTCCTCGATCATGTAGGGAAGCTCACGAGGTCCAAACCATGAAGAACAAAGAGGGCAGGAGAACATCACATAGCTACTGATCACGGACCCATGGTCCAAGGTAGATTACTCACGACACATCTGGGAAGCGTCCATGGTGGAGGAGAAGCTCCTGGAGGTCGATCCTCCCTCCGGCAGGGTGCTGGGAAGGGTCCTGACGGTGCTCCCGATCTTGTAAGCGTGGCGGCGGCGGAACAGAGGAGAATTTGCGAAATAGGGTTCTGTCCTCGGAAGTTTCCCGTGACAGAGAATAAATAGGCGAAGGGGGGCAGCCGGGGGGCCCACCACCAGGCGCCCCCCTGGCGCGGCCAGGCCCCTGGCTGCGCTAGGTGGCCACCTGGGTGCCTGGTGGTGGCCCCCTGGTCTTCCTTCGGCCTTCTGGAGTCTTCCGACACGCTGATTTTTTTATCTGATTTCCCCGGATATTTGGAGCACTTTTTATATGGGGGAAAACTGAAATAAAAAACAGCAGAAAACAGGAACTGGCACTGTGGTGCACTGAGTTAGTAGGTTAGTACAAATATGATCAAAAGTGTATGAAAGTGTATCTAGATCATAGCAATATCACACAAAACATGCATGGAGCAAGCAGAAATTATCGATACGTTTGAGACGTATAAACCTCCCCAAGCTTAATTCCTGCTCGTCCTCGAGTAGGTAAATGATAACACGCATAATTTCTATGGTGACATGCTAGCAACCATATAAGAACTTTGAAAAGTAAAGTAATTAAGGTATGTAATGCAATTAAAGTCATAACATGCAAGAGTCTATATTAGCATTGAAACAAGCAACGAAAGAACATTAGGTGCAAGAGCTCTCGCTGTCCGTGACTCGAATGTGTCTAAATGGTGTTTGCGTGCAAGAAGGGGGATAGGGAATACGAGAAGAAAAAGTATTTTTGTGTTGAGAACTCAATCTACTAAAGTTTCACACTTGGTCTTCTTTGGAATCTTATCTTGACTCGTCCCCATACCACTAGCCAGGTACAAGTCCATTTGATCCACTCCTTTTCGATATTTTGAGCACTCATGCAATGGATGAGCATAAGCACGAGAGTTGGCACTTAGGATGGCAAAGAGAGAAATATGGTGGAGGAGGAAGAAAAAAAGGGTGAGAAAGGCTCACATCAATGAGGACAATCATAGGTGAAATGGCCAAATGATAGATATGATGTGAGGAGTAGGGATTTCCATGCAACAGATGCACATATGAGCTGAAAAGCTCTTCAATGGAACTAGTGGGGGTGCAGCTAACTTGCTCGCTCATGAAGACCTAGAGCTCTTTTGAGGAGGCTCATCCTTGGAATATGCAAGCCAAGTTCTATAGTGTGAAGGTCCCCACATAGCTATATGCATGATCATCTATATGGTGTACAAGGATAAGAAGGAGTACTAGTGTGGATCTTTCAAAAGGATAGTAGTGTTGCCCTTTCTCTCTTTTTATTTTCTTTTTCTCTTTTTTCTATTTTTTGTATTTTTTTGGTGGACTCAATGGCTCTTTCTATTTAACTCTCATTTGTCCTCTTTAGGATCTTTTATTTTGTCCACTTTGGGATCTTTTCCTCACTTAAGGGCAACACTCTAATTTACAAGAGGGTATAGAAGATCTTTCACACTTTACAAGGTACTCAAATCATAAAGAAGATGTAGCTATCATGATGTATGCAATGTATGCCGCTGCCAGTGTAGCAGGAACATGTATGACATGAAGAGCAAGTCAGGAAGAGGTGGAAGTTGCATGTCAATATATCTCGAAAAGGCTATGGAAATGCCTTGATAGGTAGGTATGGTGGCTGTTTTGAGGAAGGATATAAGGAGGTTTATGATGACAGAGTGTATCATGCCAAGGGTTTGGATGTAGCGGCGAAGGTGGACGCCAACTCTCGGAGTAAGAAGGAGGCAATGCACGGCACATGAGAGGCTAGCAAATATGAGGAGGTGGAAGTATCAACTTTCAATACTCACATTAGTCCGAAGAAGTCATGCACTTATTATCGGTAACTCTCAATCTAATGAGGAGGTTCACAAAGAGACAAGTACCCCGAGGAGGAGTGTATGGGGGTTTGGTTATCCTTTCGCATCCTCGACTCATGGTACGTGAGTGTACTCTCATATCCGACCCCTCAGAAGAGTAGTGATCCATCTAGTAGCTAGAGTTCTCAACTAGTTTTGTAGGTTTTGAAAATAAACACGGATTGCCCAAAATACGACACATATGACTAATAGGCTAGAGCTCTTGACACCAAAAGTTCAAACATTACTCACATCAATACCTCAAAACTATTGCAAGTTACTACTAAAATTAAATAGCAACCTCAATTACCTACTCTCAAACAAGACATAACTCAGTGCAACAACCAACTCTCCTAATAAGATAAACATGAAAAATAAAGAGAGTTCCAGCAACAAACTAAACAAAAACCAAGGCTCTTGCTAAAGACAAACTAAGACTAAAACTAAACATGGCAGTAGCTATGAAAAAGATAAAGAACACACAACAGCAAAAATATAGGCATGAAGAATCCTATGATGTGTTCTAGATTTTGAAAGTGGAGCGTGTTTCTCTCCCACACAAAGTAAGATGGGATCTAACTTGTTATGAACAGAAAGAAAAGCTAAAGAAAACAAAAAAATAAAACCTAAGAGCGAGACGCTCCAAGCATAGCACATAACGCATGAGTGATAAAAATATAGTGAGACGAAGGTCGAACTGATGATTGTTGATGGAGAAGGGGATGCTCGGGGGCATCCCCAAGCTTAGATGCTTGAGTCACCTTGAATATTTGTTGGGGATGCATCGGGGCATCCCCAAGCTTGAGCGCTTTACACTCCCGAATCTTCTTTCATCATCTTCCATCGCACACTTGAAAACTCCCTTCATACATAACTCGTCATAAGCTGATTAGAGAGGTTAGTACCCTTAATAAAGTAATTTTTCCCCACTGGATATAAAGATATTCTTGAATAGCTACTGTTTCTCAAGATTGCCAAAAGGTTTTTGCAAAGAAAAAGAAAGCTTAAGGTTTGCAAAAGTTAGGAGAGACAAAACGTGGCAGAATCTGTGAAAAACAGAAAAGCAGGTAGTAAATAATTTTTTAGGGGTACTTCTGCAACTCAAATAAAAAAAAACCCAGAACATACGAAAGTTCCGTGATTGTATAGAGCACACTGTGTAAAAATTTCAGCTCAAAAATATGAACTGGTGATTTTATTTGATTTTTCTCGTCACAAGGACAGAATCTGTTTTCTGGACCTCATGTCACAACTTTCACTTCCTTTGTCATATGAGGCTATAACTTGGCACAAAGATTGAAAATAAAGATACAATGATGTTGCTACAGTAGTAAAAATCATCAATACCACTAAAAACAGAAGTAAAAACATCTTGGGTTGCCTCCCAACAAGCGCTTTCTTTTACGCCTTTAAGCTAGAAATAAAGATTATAGAAGATGCTCACATAAGAATAAGAATTTGGACCAAAAGAGAGCATTAAGAAGCAAATATGAGACACATTTAAGCCTAACCCACTTCCTATGCATAAGAATCTCGTAACAAAATAAATCAAAGAATCACAAAGTGACATGCATAGGAAGGTGGAACAAGAACAACTTCAAAACTTTCATCATGAAGAGACGTGTTTTTGTAATATGAAAGTTTCTACAACCAAGATTTCCTCTCTCAAAGTAATTTTAAGTAGCATCATGAACAACATCAATAATATAACTATCACATAAATCATGTTGTTCATAACCTACAAGCACATGTGTATAGTTTTCAACGCGGTCTTTAGGATTATAAGATAAATGAAACCCATCACATTGAGCCTTGATAAGAGCACAATTCTCCGGAATATGAGTTGGAGATTTCAAAAGGATAATAGGACAATCAAGTGTGGGTGCAATAGAAAAAATTTCATGCTTAACATAAGGAACTATAGCAAGTTCATCTCCGTAAGCATCATCCATAGTGGCATCACGGCCATAAGCATAGAAGGCATCAACTTCATCAAAAAGGGATATTTCAAAAGAATCCATAGGATCATAACACTCATATAAGGTAAGAGTCAAATAGTTACTCTCATTAGAAGGTAGACATGGATAGCTCCATTCTTCATCCTTTTGTTCGTCACTCTCCTCCTCTTTTTCATCCAGGGAGCTTTCAGGTTCAGCAATTTCTTCTTCCATAGAGTCCTACAAATCATTAGTCTCTTCCTTTGGGGGAGAGATTCTCTCAAGATGATCAGTAATATAATAATTGGCATCATAATTTTCCAAACAATAGTTAAGTATAGAAAGACTCTCAGATTTTTTAGGGGCATCATTAATATTTTTAAGAAGAGAAGTAATTTCATAGGCACCCTTATAAGCAACAAATTCTTCTATTTGCTCTGCATCATCAAAATCATAATTTCTCTTAGCATAAGAAGCTAAGGTTTCATCATCATTGTACTCACATTGGAAAGCAAGGTGTTTGTGCCTCATAAAGAAACAAGATTCATCCCTGCAAAAAGATATATTATATATTGAGCACATGTTTCTAGCATACTCATACAACTCATGTATTTGTTTCCATAAGTGTATCCCCTTTTGAGACAAGCGGTGTTCCTTGTACCACTTTTGTTGATCCTCAGTGAATCCTCCATGCCAATAAGATCTAGTTTCAAAGAAGCCAGACATTGATTGGCAAGTAAGGAACTAGACATACTATTTTTTATTTTAGTTTTGATAAAAGACACTAAGATAAAAATATAAAAGTAAACTAACAAGAATAAAAAGTAAAGGTAAAGGTAGTGGGAAACTCCCCTATCTTATCACTCAGAGTCCCCAACAACGGCGCCAGATATTTGCTTGATGGCGTGGAAGTGCTAATGGCTTCTCGCCCTTCGTTGGTTACCCCAAGTGGAAGGTGAGATGTACGATAGCAGCAAATTTCCCCTATGTAGAGGATAGGGTTTGTCTCCCGTAGGACGCCGACAATGATAAGTAGGTGGCGAGGAAACAATGGCACCGAATAAGACAAAAGTTGCTTCCTCGACCAGAACCTGCACATGATACAATTAACTTTGCTCCCAACAAAGTTCAGAGAGGTTTTCAATCTCTCCGGTCTTGTTGTTTACAAAGGGTCAAACACACGAGATAATGATAAGGATAATGGTAGCAACTGAAAGTAAATGCGAGAAAATAAATGAGCTTGTAAACAGTGATGAGAATATGGACTGGGGTCCCGTGATGTTCACTAGTGATGTCTCTCTCCCAAAAGATGATAAAACTGCTATGTGAGGTAAACAAATTACAGATGGTCAATTGACATGATTATAAACGCACCGCAATGCTAACAATGCTACAAAAGAAAGGAAGAGGATCATAAGCATGGGCAGTACGCCAAAATAAGTAGACCGAAATCCATCCGCATCTACTACTAATTATCCACCATGAGATATCTCTCGAGAACATCTCGCTGGTATTAAGTTGCGAGCCCCACCCAAAGTGTAAACCCAAAACAACAGACAACTGCATTAAAAAGAACTTTGCGTAAAGTAAAAAAATCCTTGCAACCACGGTTACAAGAACCGTTGTTTTCCCCCTTGTGGCCACAACACATCCCCTAGACTCATGTTTCTGTCACTCAAGCGTGTCATCAGGGGGCATGTACCCACAATCGAACATAAAGTTCCCTCTTGGAGTTACTACCTACCACTTGGCCAAAGCAATAAACAGCAACAGAGAACATGCAAGAATTACTTAGACGAAAATATAAGAGATCAAAACCAAATATATTACTCTATCACGATCTGAACATAATTTCATAATCCATCAGATCCCATCAAACTCAGCATAGCAACAGCAGAAGAATTACATAAATTCCTCGATCATGTAGGGAAGCTCATGAGGTCCAAACCATGAAGAACAACATCTTTTGTCCTACCATCCCGCTATGAACGGGGCCAAAAGGAACTTATGGAGATTAAGGCGCTCCTGTCAAAGAGCACCGGAACAAAGCAATAAACTCAATGGATACATGGAATCCTCAAATCAAGGACCATCCCCTTTGGTGTCCCAAGCTGTCACCTTTGGGATCGCCGGTTCCGGACCATAGTAGGTGCATACAACTCATAGATAAGATCTAGAACACAAATATACTCATGAAAACACATAAGGTTCAGATCTGAAAACATGGCACTCGGGCCCAAAGTGACAAGAATTAAGAACAACAAGTTGTAGCAAAGAAGATAAACACCAATCTACATGATAGGAAACATGCCCCCAACAATCTGATGAACTATTACATGATTAAACTCATCCAATCCCTACCATCCCCTTTGCCTACAGCAGGGAATTACTCACACATGTGAAGAGAAGTCATGGAGGATGGATGGAGTGGTGATGGTGATGACGATGGCGACGATCTCCCCTCTCCGGAGGCCAAATCAGCCTCCAGATTAGCCCTCCCGAAGAAGAACAGAGGGTGGCGGCGGCTCCGCGACAGAAACTGGGAAAACGACTTCTGTTCTGGGGTTTTCTCGTCACGGGGATAAATAGGAGCCTCGGTAGGGCACCAGAGGAGGGGGGAGCAGCCCAGGCGGCCAGAGGGCGCGGCCCCACCCCTGGCCGCGCCAGGGGGGCGCCTGGGGCCCCCAAGGCTCCCCTCTGGTGTAACGCCCCGGCCACAGCCACCGGTTCCCGGCGTACGCCTGGCGGGATCTAGACTGTCCCCACAGACCAACACTAGTCTTTCCTGCGCACTTTGTCCTCACTCGTGCGCACCTGGGAGCTACTTCCCAGTCGGTCACCCATCCTCAAATTGCTCCAAGCCAAGCACGCTTAACTTTGGAGTTCTTTGAAGATGTGCTTCCGGAAAAGAAGGTGCACCTTGTTGATATGAGTAGTCTATCATTCCTATTAAGCCAGGATGTCACATACACCCCCACTCAAAGGAACCGATGTCCTCATCGGCCCACAAGAACGTTCCCCCTTGGCACACGTCTGCGTGTCCAGTGCCGACACATGTCCCACATGTTCGCGCAACTGACCCACACACTCCCGTGTAACCGCGAGGGTCGGCTCTGATACCATTTGTAACGCCCCGGCCACAGCCACCGGTTCCCGGCGTACGCCTGGCGAGATCTAGACTGTCCCCACAGACCAACACTAGTCTTTCCTGCGCACTTTGTCCTCACTCGTGCGCACCTGGGAGCTACTTCCCAGTCGGTCACCCATCCTCAAATTGCTCCAAGCCAAGCACGCTTAACTTTGGAGTTCTTTGAAGATGTGCTTCCGAAAAAGAAGGTGCACCTTGTTGATATGAGTAGTCTATCATTCCTATTAAGCCAGGATGTCACATCTGGTCCCACTTCTGGCTCCTGGCTCCATCGGGTGCGTGGATTTTCTGGTATTTTTCTGGGAATTTTCTAGGATGTCTAAAAATCCATTTTCCTGCACACAATAAAACCATACAGGCAGCTCTGCTGAAAACAGCGTTAGTCCGGGTTAGTTTCGTCCAAATCATGCAAGAATGAGGGCAAAACAATAGCAAAAGTGTTTGGAAAAGTAGATACGTTTGAGACGTATCAAATCGCCCAATCTTAGCATATTGCTTGTCCTCAAGCAATTCAGTTCAACGAACTGGACGCGACAAAGAAAACTTTGACAAACTCTTTTGCTTCATTAGATGTAAATAAGCATGTACTACGAAAAGAGTTTAGCAAGTAATGAAACAATGCTATAAGGACAATGCACGAAGCAATTCTTCTTTCAAGTGATCAGTCACAAACAACTAAAAGTAAATAATAAGCTACTGAAAATCAAGACAGGATCACAATGCACATAGCTTGAACATACTTGAGCGGCATTTCACTAGCCTCCATGAGTGAAGCAAAACATAAATGCTGAAACTCCTCCGGAGTTTTAAAGGTGACTAGAACTCAGTATTTCAAACTAGCAATAACACAAGCATGCAGAAGACAATGTAATACTTTGGGGCAATGCATGTTACACAAAGAATGAAAATTATGCTCTCATAGTTGGTGCTTTGAAGAAAGAAGGGGAGACTCTCGAACCGTGGCTTTTGATGGCAAGGTTGAAAACCCGTGAAAGGAAGCAAAGACTAAACATGTGCCAGAGCTCTTGGTTTTGAAAACAGAGATAAAACATTTTTGAGAGGTGCAACTTTCCAGTCAACGGTGAACGGTAAAGGTCTCTCAATATCTCCCATGCCAACCATATATAATGCCTTTTGCTTACATATATTCCCTTATCCATGAATCCTTCGATGGTCTATGGAACCTTTTATTTTGCCTCAAAGATGGAAGGAGGGTATCCTTGCACCTATCATAAGCAGCATTTGGTCCATATCACTCCATCATCGAGTATGGGGGAGGTGTAACTCTCATACTTTTTTTTTCTTTTTCTGTTTTGACTAGTTAAAACTTCCGTCAAAATATTTTTGGCATGAAAGATACTGGTTTCCCTCACCGGACCATGAGCTTGTACGGTTACAAAAGGGAAGCTTTTGAATAAATATCGAGATGGCACAAGAAAGTCTAAGTTAGGAGTGGCCGGTAAATACCACATATAGGTAGTTATGGTTGACTCAAATGGAATAACTGGGTTTGAAAAAGGAGTTTGGAAGCACAAGCAGAATTCCTCTTAGTGCGAGCGAAGGCTAGCAAAAGACTGGGAAGCGACCAACTAGAGAGAAATAACTGTCATAATCATGCAGAGCGACAAAGCAACATTGAATTGGGCATGAAAGTGATATAACTATTCTGAAACAAAAAGATCATCAAGGCAAAAATAGACTTTCTAGTCATAAGCATGTGTAAACATGTGCCAAGTCAATCCAAAAATCCTCCGAAGGGAAATACCACTCCAGTGTGCCAAACCATGAACAATGCAATGCATGTAAATCATTTCAACAACACATTATGTACTCTAGCTATTTGGGACTAGCCACAAGGAAAGCATGAACACTGGGAAAGCATTGTAAACATAGCACTATGTCGCTACAAGCTGGTCTCTAGATCATAAGTACAGGCATATGTACAAAAGTAGAAACAAGAAGAGTTCATACCGGTTTTCCTTGTTGCTTCCCTTCCGTTGATCTTCGTCATTACTGCCTGGTCACTTCCACGATCGAACGTAGGAAATATAATCAAATGCCATCACGGACTCGGGCTGATCTCTGAATACAAAGCAAACTAAAGAGAGAAAGGAAATCTTTTTGGGTTTTTTTTAAGGTTAAAAGAAAGCGAAAGAAAAGAGAAAATCTTTTTTTTGTTTTTGCAAAGAAAGAAAGAAAGAAGAACGGGAAAAAACTTCGAAAATATCAAAGAGAATAAAATGGATAATACAATGGAAAAGTGAGAAGAGCACGTACTCCCCCAAGCTTAGGCTTTTGGCCTAAGTTGGTAGTAGCTAATGTCCCCAGGAGCCTCCTGCTCCAGGGTAGTACTGGTGAGTCCAAGGGTCGTATGAGGCTTCCGGTGCGTACACCGAAGTCCTCGGCTCCTCCCACGAAGAAGGATCCGCACTCCAAGCAGAGGAAGACCCTTCACCAAACTGGGTGAAGGTCTCCCCCTGGAAAGGTGAGAACTCACCATGCTCCTCCTCGTCGGGCACAACCCCCTCCATGGGGTTATGAAACTGATGTTGGACCACGAACTCATCGAACTCGATAACATCAAAGGACCATCCGTTCCTGCGAGAAAAATCAAACAAAAGAGGTGCAGGTAGACGGATCTTGCGTTCCTTGGTAGCTCCGAAATGCAAGATATAATCAAGGTTACCAAACTCGGAAGTCATGGTAACAAACTTATGCCTTTTCATAGCAGCAAGATCAAAACTTAAATAAGTAAAAGGCTTATAATCGGGGTGTGGGGTGCCATTAAGAGACTCGAGGATAAGTGTGGCGTAAACGCCACCAAATAAGTCTCCCTTGTTACCGTTCATAGCAAGGCGTCGAGAAATCAAGGCACGCACATTATAATCAAACCTCCCTGAAAGGGCGGTTGACAGGATAGCAATATCCGGCGCAGATATGTTGCTCGTGTTGTCACGAGCTAACACCCCTCTAGCAATATAATACGCAAAATACCTGAGGTGTGGAAATAAGATGCAGGAGATCTTTGACCGATGAATATCCCTTGTATCCATGCTACAGAGAGAGTTGAAGACGGTCCTCAGCTCGGAGGGCTGAGAGCTCATCTTCGCCGTCAGTCCCACGCTCGGCACACCTATTATTTCACAAAACTTTTCCAAAGGCATGGTCAAAAGATCATTGTAAATTTTAAACTCAACAGAACCAGCATCAAGGTTATACCTAAAACTGTTAATAAAACAGGAGGTGAGTTTTTGATACTGAGTAACACGGCACCTTGCGAGCCGCGTCAAACCTGCATTAGCACAAAGATTATAGAACTCCTCCCTAATTCCTGCAGCTTCAAGAAATTCATCGCACGGGAAAGTCATTGCACGTGCTTGATTTGTGTCCTCCAATAACTCTAAGGGCACATGATCTTCGTTGTAGCTCACCCTAGCAGTCGAGGGTGAAGCTGCAGCTCTTGTAACTCGGTCGGAGCGCTCGGGCCTCTTCTTCCCAAGCCACCCCTTTGCTCTTCCTAGCAAACTCATTTCTGAAATTTTTTACAATTTACAAAAACAAGGATTTAAATCAAGTGAGTTAAGGCAAACTACTCAACTCACTTACCTAAGGCATAAACTTGCATCAAAACTTGGAAAATAAAATTCTACACATGCATGCAAGCTCATATAAACAGCACCAAGAGCTACTAAATACTCACAAATGAAGCCACCAATAAAAAATCTAATTGGAGGGGTGAAGGAGTTACATACCAGGGAGTATTTGCTAAAAAATTCAGCTCGAATAGTGGGCTGTAGAGAGAGATCGAAAATCGCCTCCAAGAACAGCAAGAACGCAAGAACAAAGTGCAGAACTCATGTTTTTTGAGAGAGAGGAAGGAGGAGGAAGAAGACATACCTGGAAGTGGGGCCTGTGGGCCCCAGGCGCCCTGTGGGCGCGGCCAGGGGGCAGGCCGCGCCAGCTGGCCGCCTGGGCCACTGGTGCCCCCCCTGGTCAGCCCCAGGTGACTCTGGGTCACTCCCGGCATGGAAATTTTTATTCTTATTTTTCTGGAATTTTTCTGAAAACTTCACTGTTGAAAATTTCTCGGAGTTCAAAAAGCTGCAAAACTTTCTGAAAACTTAAAGCGGTGATTAGTATTGTGAAGCTTTAAAAACATAAAAACTTGGTACAGCAAAGAGAATGAAAGCTAAAGCAAATGAAAACATAACAAGCTTGACTTTTTACCTATATAAAACAAGCTTCACTAGTAAGGTTGATCAAGTCTTACCAACAAACCGGCGATATATAGAACAAGAAGTCTCCCCTCTTATGAAGTGATCATTGCACCTTTACTTTAATGGACATTGTCCCCACCATAATGGTTTTGTATTTGTGGTGCATATGTAGTGGACAGTCCCATTCTCCAATCTTCACGGTCTCGATATTCTCTATAGAGTTAAGGCCATGCCTCTTGTCGATCTTCTTTGGAAAATAAACCGTGTGTTCTTTATCATCAACGTTGAAGGTGACCTTTCCTTTTTTCCAATCAATGATAGCACCTGCGGTGTTAAGAAAAGTTCTACCAAGAATAATGGACATGCTCCCATCCTCGGGAATGTCAAGCACAAAAAAATCTGTAAGGATCAAACAGTTAGCAACTTCAACGGGTACATCCTCACAAATACCTATTGGGACAGCTGTTGATTTGTCAGCCATCTGAAGGGAGATATCTGTAGGGATTAGTTTCTCTAAACAAAGCCTTTTGTAAAGAGAGAAAGGCATAACACTCCCTCCTGCCCCAAGATCACATAAAGCAGTTCTGACGTAATTATTCTTTATGGAGCAAGGAATAGTGGGTATACCTTGATCACCGAGCTTCTTAGGAATCTTGCCACTGAAAGAGTAGTTAGCAAGCATAGTAGATATTGCCTCATTAGAAACTTTTCTTTTATTAGTAACAATATCTTTCATATATTTCGAGTAGGGAGGTAACTTAATAGCATCAGTCAAAGGAATTTGAAGAAAAAGAGGTTTCATCCATTCTCAAAATTTATTATAATGCTCTTCTTCTTTAGATTTGAGGGACTTACTTGGAAAGGGCAAGGGTTTCTGTATCCATGGTTCTCTTTCCTTCCCATGTCTCCTTGTGATGAAGTCTTCTTTAAAGTACCTCTTGCGTTTATCGGGTGCTTCTTCTTCTCTTACCTTGGGAGGATCATCCTTCTCCGCATCCTTTTCTTCAGGCTCGGCACCGTCTTCTGTTTCAGCATCGGAAGTAGAGATGATATTAGGATCAACAGCTGGCTTTTCACTTGTAATAGGATCACCGGTATTGTCAGCCTCCTTGTGTTTCTTCTTCTTCTTTTTCTTCGGAGAGTTAACAATCTCGTCTTCTTCTTGTGCTTGAGAATCTTGCTCGATCCTCTTTGGATGCCCCTCAGGATAGAGTGGGTCCTGGGTGTGTGTTCCACCCCTAGTTTTAATTCCATAAGCTTGTATATCCTGTTTGGCATTATTAGCAAACAAATCTTTTTGCACATTAGAAATTTGTTCAAGCTGAGTTTGAACCATATGAAAATGCTTAACAAGACATTTAACATCATTAAGTGTTCTTTCTAGAACATCACACAAACTTTTGATAGCAAGAGAATTATCATGCAACTGACTTTGTAATCTCCTATTAAAATGGTCTTGCTTAACAATACAATTATCAAGCTCATCTAAACATTGGTCGGGAGGCTTACCTTTAGGGATGTCACTTTCAGTAAAGTCTAATAGAGAGTGTACCTCTACCAAGGGAGGGTGAGTAGTAGGCTCACACAACTTCTCAATAGGCGGTAAATTCTTCATGTCTTCGGCTTTAATACCTTTCTCCTTTATAGACTTCTTTGCTTCTTGCATATCTTCGGGGTTCAGAACAAGCATGCCCCTCTTTTTCGGTGGTACAAGTGGTTCAGGAACGGACCAGTCTTCATAGTTTTTGGCGATTTTGCACATTAATTCTTCTGCATCGTCCGGCGTTCTTTCCCTGAAAACACAACTAGCACAACTATCCAGATAGGTTCTGGATTCGTCGGTTAAACCAGCATAAAATATATCAAGCAATTCATTCTTGGGGATCCCATGTCCCGGCATAACCTTAAGTAAATCACAAAACCTCCCCCAAGCTTTAGGGAGGTGCTCATCCTGCAATTGTTTAAAGTTATAGATTCTTTGCAAAGAAGCATGTTGCAGATGAGCTGGAAAATATTTATCAATGAAGAATTGGACTAAGTCCTGAGGACTCTTAACGGAACCATAGGGTAGTGCATCATACCATGATTTAGCGTCTTCCTTCAAAGAAAAAGGAAAAAGCTTGGCCACATAGAAGTTTCGTATCTTCTCATCAGTAGTGAATAGGTTGCATAACTCAGCGAGTTTGGTCAAGTGTGCTATAGCATCATCATTTTCTCTACCATAAAAGGGGTCAGCCTCGACTGTAGATATAAGTGAAAGATCAACAGAGAAATCATAATCGGGATCAGTGATGCATATAGGTGACGTGGCAAATTTAGGATCAGGAATAACTTTGTTCTTCATGGCGTGCCTCTTGAGCAACTCCTTAACAGCACCAGGGTCAGAGTCGACACACTCTCTGAGTTCCCTGCAAAAATCATCATCAAGAGTAACATAATCATCATCAAGGATTCTTTCCTTGAGTTCATCTAAGCTCGGGTAACCAAAGGTTTTGCAGGTAGGAATATAGGTAGCAGGGGTCTCGGTCTTGGATTTTGCTGCAGTCTTAGCAGTCTGAGTTTCAATATAGTGACCAAGAAAAGTAGCATCATCAAGAGTAGTGGAAGCATCATCGAAAGTGTCGGACATAGTAATAGTCTCAATAAAAGCATCATGTAGTGGTGGTGAAGTAAACTTACTCATAACATAAGGTGAATCAAGTGTAGCACTTGTGTTCAGAATAGTACCTTTTCTTGTAAAGGATGGTAAGATTGGAACCTTGGGGTCTCCTTTCTTACCCATAGCGGATGATATGCAGAAGGCAGGATACTTCAAGTAGACTTGTAAATATTGCTATGCTCCCCGGTTCCTTGGGGTCTCCTTTCTTACCCATAGCGAATGATATGCAGCATGCAGGATACTTCAAGTAGACTTGTAAATATTGCTATGCTCCCCGGCAACGGCGCCAGAAAACGCTTCTTGATGCCCCACAGGCGTAAGGGATCGAGATAGTCTTCGCGGGTAAGTTAACCCAATTTATTGATTCGACACACGGGGAGCCAAAGAGTATTTATAAGCTTTGACAGTTGAGTTGTCAATTCAACCACACCTGAAATATACTTGCTTGCAACAATAGATAAGTGGTAACGGTGATATGATAGTGATGGTAGCAACAGCAAAAGTAAATAGCAAAAAGTAACAACTAGTAACCAGCAGGATTGAAAACACTGTAGGCTAGGGAGATGGATGGTTGGGCGCTGCATGGATGAGAGTAAACATATAATAGACTCTAACACGGGGCAAGGCACATAGAAAAGTAATGATCATCTAGGCAAATATCAAACAATAGGCATGTATCCCATAGGTAGTTGTGCGTACTTGCAATAAGAACTTGCACAACATCTTTTGTCCTACCATCCCGCTACGAACGGGGCCAAAAGGAACTTATGGAGATTAAGGCGCTCCTGTCAAAGAGCACCGGAACAAAGCAATAAACTAAATGGATACATGGAATCCTCAAATCATGGACCATCCCCTTTGGTGTCCCAAGCTGTCACCTTTGGGATCGCCAGTTCCGGACCATAATAGGTAAATACAACTCATAGATAAGATCTAGAACACAAATATACTCATGAAAACACATAAGGTTCAGATCTGAAAACATGGCACTCGGGCCCAAAGTGACAAGCACTAAGAACAACAAGTTGTAGAAAAGAAGATAAACACCAATCTAGATGATAGGCAACATGGCCCCAACAATCTGACGAACTATTACATGATTAAACTCATCCAATCCCTACCATCTCCTTTGCCTACAACAGGGAATTACTCACACATGTGAAGAGAAGTCATGGAGGATGCATGGAGTGGTGATGGTGATGACGATGGCGACGATCTCCCCTCTCCGGAGGCAAAATCAGCCTCCAGATTAGCCCTCCCGAAGAAGAACAAAGGGTGGCGGCGGCTCCGCGACGGAAACTGGGAAAACGACTTCTGTTCTGGGGTTTTCTCGTCACGGGGATAAATAGGAGCCTCGGTAGGGCACCAGAGGAGGGGGGAGCAGCCCAGGCGGCCACAGGGCGCGGCCCCACCCATGGCCGCGCCAGGGGGGCGCCTGGGGCCCCAGGGCTCCCCTCTGGTCCCACTTCTGGCTCCTGGCTCCATCGGGTTCGTGGATTTTCTGGTATTTTTCTGGGAATTTTCTGGGATGTCTAAAAATCCATTTTCCTGCACACAATAAAACCATACAGGCAGCTCTGCTGAAAACAGCGTTAGTCCGGGTTAGTTTCGTCCAAATCATGCAAGAATGAGGGCAAAACAATAGCAAAAGTGTTTGGAAAAGTAGATACGTTTGAGACGTATCATAGGTAAACAAATTACAGATGGGAAATTTACAGGATTGTACGCAATGCTAACTATGCTACAAAAGAAAGGAAGAGGCTCATAAGCATGGCCAGTACGCCAAAATAAGTAGACAGAAATCCATCTGCATCTACTACTAATCATCCACCTTGAGATATCTATCCAGAACATCTCGCTGGTATTAAGTTGTGAGCCCCACCCAAAGTGTAAACCCAAAGCAACAGACAACTGCATTAAAAAGAACTTTGCGTAAAGTAAACAATCCTTGCAACCGCGGTTACAATCACCGTTGTTTTCCCCCTTGTGGCCACAACACATCCCCTAGACTCATGTTTCTGTCACTCAACCGTGTCATCAAGGGGCATGTACCCACAATCGAGCATAATGTTCCCTCTTGGAGTTACTACCTACCACTTGGCCAAAGCAATAAACAGCAACGGAGAACATGCAAGAATTACTTAGGAACGAAAATATAAGATATCAAAACCAAATATATTACTCTATCACGATCGGAACATAATCTCATAATCCATCAGATCCCATCAAACTCAGCATAGCAACACCAAAAGAATTACATAAGTGCCTCGATCATGTAGGGCAGCTCACGAGGTCTAAACCATGAAGAACAAAGAGGGGAGGAGAACATCACATAGCTACTAGTCATGGACCCATGGTCCAAGGTAGACTACTCACGGCACATCCGGGAAGCGTCCATGCTGGAGGAGAAGCTCCTGGAGGTCGATCCTCCCTCCGGCAGAGTGACGGGAAGGGTCCTGACGGTGCTCCCGATCTTGGAAGCGCGGCAGAGGCGGAACAGAGGAGAATTTGCGAAATAGGGTTCTGTCCTCGGAAGTTTCCCGTGACGGAGAATAAATAGGCGAAGGGGGCCAGCCAGAGGGGCCACGAGGGGCCCAGGCACCCCCTGGCACGGCCAGGCCCCTGGCCACGCCAGGTGGCCGCCTAGGTGCTTGGTGGTGGCCCCCTGGCCCTCCTTCAGGATTCTGGAGTCTTCCGACACGCTGATTTTTTATGTGATTTTCCCTGATTTTTGGAGCACTTTTTATATGGGGGAAAAATGAAATAAAAAACAGCAGAAAACAGGAACTGGCACTGGGGTTCATTGAGTTAGTAGGTTAGTCCAAATATGATCAAAAGTGTATGAAAGTGTATCTAGATCATAGCAATATCACTCAAAACATGCATGGAGCGAGCAAAAATTATCGATACGTTTGAGACGTATCAGTCGCGTCATGTGGGAATTGTAGATGAGCCTCTTGAGTAACCATATTGCTTGTATCGCGAAGTGGACCATTCACCAGTGAAGTAGGGGATTCTTGCCTAGCCATGAAAACAAACGGGTAGATGTGAGAGTAAAAGTAAGAGACGAAGATCAAGGGTACCTTCTTGAAGACGTAATGAGTCGAGTGATGTGTAGCTTCGCGTAGGGAAAAGAAAGTCCTTGTTTGAATCTCGTTCCCACACGCACACCTACGAATGGCTTATTGTGGAGCTTGGTAGGAGTTAGTGGCCAAAGAAATGCAACAAGTGGATCAAGAAGTTAATAAAATTGTTAGTGGTCCAAATGAAGCAATGCAATACAAGTAGATCAAAAGATAGAGAGAGCAATAGGGAACACACACACAAAGATATTGGGACTTATGCAACCAAGAAAGTGAGCAAGATAATGTCACCTAACGAAGACGAATGCTCGCGTTGCATAAGTACAAAGAGAGTCACTAGCTCGATTGCTCAACGGCTTGATTTGCACAAGTGCACACCCCTATAGGGAAGAGATATGAACTCTAAACGTGCTTTTGGTGGATGTTTCACTATTTGCGCTCTCGTTTGATTAGAAGCTTTTGATATCTTTTTCTCTTCTCTCCTTTTTTTGGAATGGAATTCTCGCTTGACCACGGTATTTGTAGCTCTATGAATTGCGATAAGACTAGATGAGCAATGCCAAGGAGTATCAATTGTATGATTACTAAGGTGCACAAATTGCGAGAGCCGCCAATACTCGAAGAGCTAGTCTCAATAGGACAACTGAGGTATTCGCAAAAGGAAGATGGGCTCTCAAAGGTAATTGCAAGGAGAGGGTGGTTATGATGGAAAATATACCTCACGTCACCTTACCCTCGTGAAGAACGGTGGGACCAGCCTTGCTTCCGGAATGGTGTTGCTGTAGGGGCCGTGTGCACGAGGCTGAAGGTCGTGTGCACGGGGTCCCGAAGGTCGTGCGCACGGGGCGAGTTGACCTCAAATTTGGGGAAAGAGGAAGAAAAAATTCAAGCAAAATTCGGGGAAATTGGTGGGAGGGGATGCTAAAGCAACGCAAAAGAGGTGAGATCCACTAGTAAAACACCACATCCATGGAACAAAACCAACAAAATTTCACAAGAACCAACAAGTTGCAAGATCTTGGGTATGGCTATTTTTGGTGGGGATTTTTGAATTGGGACAAGAACAAACAAAAAAATTTCTAGAAAAGTGAGGGGGTGGGGCTCCAAATTATGACAACCTTGCTCTTGATACCAAATGATATAGTACCAACCTCAATTTGAGGTCAAATCCCTAGGGATTTTCCCAATCTTCACAATTTGGAGGTGGGGAGAGAGATCCACAACAATAACAAGACACAAGGGGAGTCACAAGCACAATCAACACAAGAGAGAAAGGGGAACAGGATCCAAACACATAGAACTCTCAGATCCACACACAAATACCACACATCTCAAGATCCACACATCAATGGAGGTAAGCTTGGTAGTTTCCCTCTCCTTCTAATACTAGAAGAGGGGCCTCTCCTTCTATGAATGGGGAGAGGTAGGTAGATTGAGAGAGGATCTCAAGGAGGTCAATTTCCCAAGGGGAAAAGGAGCTAAGATCTCTCAAGCTTTGTTTGGTAGAGGTGGTTTTCAAGCCCCCAAGGGGAAGGGGATTGGAGAGGATTTTGTGAATCCTCTTCTTTCACCCAATCCTCTCAAATTCCCTCACAACTTCAAATCCTCTTGCTATAGACATGTTTGGTACATAGGGTGTGGTACACAGGGGTTTTGAAAAATCGAATCTTTGCAACTTAAATAGCTCAAGAACGATAACTTGCTAGAGAAACTCCATTTGTCAATTGCAATGAAGTAACATAAACTTGATACAACCAAATTATGAAAACAATTAACGAAGAAACACACGATGCATTTTGGTGCTCAATGGCTGAAACAAAGAGCATCGACAACAAATGTATATGATGATCTGAGTCTGACTATCTTCCTCAAAATCACTTGAAAAACATAGGATCATTACTTTAAAAACTCAACTTCGCAGTCTCCAGGGCACCCAACCAAAAGGATTCAGTACCATATTACAACTATCAAATGGAGTACAACCATGTTAGAAAATGACATCAGAGACTGCATCAGTTCGATCTACTAAATAGGTTGCGAGCGCCTAAATCATACGTTGGATATTCTTTGCTAAATACAATATCCACTAAGTAAACAAATAGAATAAGCACTGAATTTAATATATTATGATAGATCAATTTTACAAGTAAAATCTCCCACTGTAGCAGGACTGCAGGAGATTAATTAACTGAATAAACAGGAAGACCAAAAATAAGAGGATTTAACATGTCAAAACCATTAAGAGCTGTCATAGTAAACAATAAACTCTAAGCTCCCTACATGGTCTGTGCTCATCATACAAAATGCTTATTTGGCAACCAAAGTCTGCATGGATCTTTATCTAACAATCCAGTCGCTCCTCCAAAGAAAAGAAAAGAAATATATCTAACCAAATCAGAGAACAGTGAGGAGCAACCACCTACAGAAATTTCACCAACATAGATTCAGGATTTAATTTCAGAGAACCGTGAGCAGTAACCACTGATCAGTAGTCTAGCCGTTCACCACCAAATCAAAGATGAGGAAATGAATAATGTTTCACTACCAATTTCACCACCATAGTAATTCATGATATGCTGAACTTGAGGAAATTAGCATGAGTTCACAACAAAATTCACCACCAAACTACTCGGTAAGAAACCACGATAGAGGATGGTCAACGAAGCAAAATAGGGCAGAAAGACACCACACATCACCAAGGTGTCTCTCACCGGCCACCTTCCATGAGCATATCACTACGATTACTGCTACTTCTACTCAATCCATCTTTCCCTACTCTGGAACACGTCCTTTGGTTCCTCCTCCTTCGCCCGCGGATCCGATGCAAAGGCCGTCATCGTTTAACCCTAGGACGGAGGGATGAGAGGGGGGCGGCACGGAGGGAAGGGACGAGAGGGGCTCAACGGAAAAAAAGCCAGGTCGGGGACGAGAGGGGACGGCGCGGAGACATGCGAGGGCCGGCGACTGCATCGGGGAGGAGAACGGTAGCCGTGTCTCTCGCGGTTTTGTTTCCGCGTCTCTAGAGACGAGGGTCGATAAGAACGCGTTTATGCAGGGATCAAAGGGGGATCGAAGGGGGTCGGGCCGTGTAAACCTCTAGGACCAAATGGCCCATTGAGGATTTTAGAGGAATTTGGCCCACGCGTGGAAAATCCCTTCGAAGCCTCTCCAATACTCGTGTACCAAACGAAGCCTCAAGGTTTAGATTTGTTCTTAGCTAACCCTAAAACGAAGGAGGAAGAAGACTATTTATAGTCTAGGGGGAGGGAGAGAGGATACACGGGTCAAAGTCCAGGTTTTGCTGCGGAAAGTCCTGTGCACACGGGGGGGGGGGGGCGTGCACACGGGGTTGGCAGAGCTCTTCGGCTCCTCCAGCTGGAGGAGCCCTCGGGGAAGGCCGTGCACACGGGGTCTCCAGGGGCTCCAGGTTGTCCTCCTCTTCTTCTACTAGCGTCTCCTCTTCTCTTGTGCTTTGCCCTTGTTCCCAGACTTCTCCTTGGGTGTCTTCTTGGCACCTGATGATGCAAATGGAGTTCCTATGAGGTAGCACCCAAGTCTCATGTGTATTGGAGAGCAATTCGGATAAGAGTGAGTTCACCTTAGTTTCAATGGCGCGTGCTTGTGCTCTCTTCAATGGCCCACGTGGCGGGGATGTACTCATGGTGATGTCGGTTTGGTGCTCCGCATCAAGAAAGGTGGGATATTATCAAAAGGATCCAGAAGAACACTGAAGATTGGGAGATTGATAAAGGTATCGAACCCGTTATAAATTATGAGCATGATTACATTAAGAGCTATGTAGAAACTGATTACTTCAATACCTTTTGTGCTAAGATTGGTCTTGATTCCCAACTTTTGATTGATTTTTGCAAAAACTTTTCCTCTCATATGGATTCGTCTAAAAAGAAAGAGGATCAACATCATAAGCCCTTTAAGGAATTACCTGTTGATATTCATGTTGCTGACCCTATCTTTCCTGCAGTTATATATGAAAAGCCCCCTTTTCCCGCAAGGATGAGGGAGCATTCTTTTGTGACAGGCATATTAAATAAAAGTGAGAGAAGAACTAATGATCCTGAGGACCAGATGAAGGTTGATCCTCAAGTTGCATTGGTTAAAGATCTTGTTACTAGTGATACTATAGATTCCAATATAAATTTTGTGTTGTTTCCACTAACCTTGTTACTACCAAGAATAAAGGCCCAATTTCAGGTACTCCAGTAGTATCTGTTTAAATAGGAGAACAAAACTGTTATGGGCTATGTGATTTGGGATCGAGTGCTAGTGTTATTCCTTATTCACTCTATCATGAGATCATGGGTGAGATTTCACCTTGTGAACTTGATGAGATTGATGTTACTATTTATCTTGCAAACAAAGAAACTATCTCTCCTATTAGAATTGTGAGAGATGTTGAAGTCTTATGCGGTAAGGTAAAATATCCTACCGACTTTCTAGTACTTGGTTCAGTGCAAGATAATTTTGTCCTATTATATTTGGTAGACCTTTTCAGAAGACTTGTGGATCTATTATAGCTTGCAGGAAAGGGAAAGTATCTGTTGAATTCAATGGTGAGCCATATGAATTTAACTTTTCTAAATTCTCCAAACAAACTCGTGGTACTGATTTTCCTAGTAATGATAAAATTATTGAAGATATTTCTTCTATTGCTATACCTACTGACGATCCTGTCGTGGGAAAGTCACGACAGATGTCCGAGAGTCGAACTTATAATGGGACCTTTGCTGCGAGCCAATTTCGTGGAGAGAGTCGACATGGACAAGAGACTCGGCGATTTACCCAGGTTTCAGACCCTCTTTGTCTCGAGGTAAAAGCCTACGCCTGCTTCTTATTATTATGGGTTCCGACTCTTGAGAGAAGAGTCGGTTGATCGATTACAAGAGATTCGGCTTGTAAACTTAGTCTCGATGAGATCTAGGTTACGCCGACAAGTGTCTATTCATATCTTAGATTGATATTGTTCTTGTGACCCTGGATCCCTGATACGCGAGAGAGGATAATTGCTTCTCACCCTTCGTTGGTTACCCCAAGTGGAAGGTGAGATGCAGCGTAGCGGCAAGTTTCCCTCGGTGAAGATGCCGAGGTTGAGACTATCGACCAGTAGGACTCCGGAGATGATAAGTAGGTGGTGAAGCGAGCAACACGCCTTTTGAGATATTTGCTCTCTTAACCAGGACCTGCACACAGGCACAAATAACTTTGCTCCCAACGAAGTTCATAGAGGTTCTCCAACCAAAACTATAAAAGATAGGAACCAAATATCCCCTTCTCCAAGCATAGCTCATAACGCATGAAGTGGTAAAAATATAGTGAGACGAAGGACGAACTGATGATTGTTGATGGAGAAGGGGATGCATGGGGGTATCCCCAAGCTTAGACGCTTGAGTCTCCATGAATATTTATTGGGGATGCATGTGGGCATCCCAAAGCTTGAGCGCTTGACACTCCCGGATCTTCTTTCATCATCTTCCATCGCACACTTGAAAACTCCCTTCATACATAACTCATCATAAGCTGATTAGAGAGGTTAGTACCCTTAATAAAAATAATTTTTCCCCACAGGATATAAAGATATTCTTCAAGAGATACTGTTTCTCAAGATTTCCAAAAGTTTTTTGCAAATAAAAAGCAAGCTTAAGGTTTGCAAAAGTAAGGAGAGGCAAAACGTGGCAGAATCTGTGAAAAACAGAAAAGCAGGTGGTAGATAATTTTTTTGGGGCACTTCTGCAAATCAAATAAAAAACTCAGAACATACGAAAGTTTCACAATTGTCTAGAGCATGTTGTGTAAAAAATTAAGGTCAAAAAGAGGAACTGGTGATTTGTTCCAATTTTTTCCGTCAAGAAGACAGAATCTGTTTTCTGGACAGCATGTCACAACTTTTGCTTCCCTTATCATAAGAGGCTATAACTTGGCACAAAGCTTGAAAATAAAGATACAATGATGTTGCTACAGTAGTAACAATCATCAAGACCACTAAAAACATAAGTAAAAACATCTTGGGTTGCCTCCCAACAAGCGCTTTCTTTTACGCCTTTAAGCTAGGCATAAAGCAAAAGAAGAATCAATGGTCTCCAAGATCGTCGGAATCATAAAAACCTTCAAATTGATTTTCAATAAGCTCATTCTTCTTCCTAGGAAAGAGGTACTTACCTTTCGCCTTACCGCGTAAGCGTATGTGCCCGTTACCAATATCAATGAAGTCTTTCATAGCTCGGAGGAAGTCCCTTCCAAGCACGATGTTACTTTGGTTTGGCTCCATGATGAAGAAATCCATTGGTGCAATCCTATGAAGGAATGCAACTTGGACTTCTTCTACCTTTCCTTTAACCTCTGAAATATCTCTATTAGCATGTTCATGATAAGATGACAATTTATCCATATTTGTTTCAAAGAATCATAAACTAATTTTGGCATAGTAAAAACCATGGATCCAATATCACAAAAAGCAAGGAAGTCTTGGTTAGAGATGCTAATCCTAACAAAGGGCTCCCAATCATCATCTATCTCCAACATTTCTTTCTTGTTGGACTAAAGTTCTTCTACCTTCCTCAAGTCTAGAGAATCCGTGGCAAGTCTATCTATAACAGTATCAATACTACGATCATAAACAAAATAACTAGATAGACTATGCAAAATATCAAGAGCTCTAGCTTCATCACACTCTAAAAAGTCTCCTTCAGCTATAATGTCAAGAGAGTGTTTTCACCACTTAAAAATACCTCGGTAAAAATTTCTAAGCACAATTTTTACATGTATCCAAGGAATATTCTTTTATGTACTTCAGAAATTATGTCCCATGCCTTCTTCATATTCTCTCCATCCCTTTGACGGAAATCGAGAACTTCCGATTCCCGTAAAACACCAAGTCCTAACATGTTCATCTAAACAAGAAGGACTACTAACAACAAGATAAATAAAATTTTTGTGATTTTTGATAGAAGACACAAAGATAAAAACTGAAAGGTAAACTAACAAGACAAAAATGTAAAGGTAAAAGTTAGTGGGCAACTCCCCTATCTTAGCACTCGGAGTCCCCGGCAATGGCGACAGAAATTTGCTTGATACGCGAGGGAGGATAATTGCTTCTCGCCCTTCGTTGGTTGAGATGCAGCGTAGCGGCAAGTTTCCCTCGGTGAAGATACCGAGATTGAGAGTATCGACCAGTAGGACTCCGAAGATGATAAGTAGGTGGTGAAGCGAGCAACGCGCCGTTTGAGATATTTTCTCTCTTAACCTGGACCTGCACACAGACACAAATAACTTTGCTCCCAACGAAGTTCAGAGAGGTTCTCAATCTCTCCGGTCTTGTTGTTTACAAAGGATCAAAACTCAAGGGATAATGATAATGATAGCAACTGAAAGTAAAAACGGAAAAGTAAATGAGCGTGTAAACAGTTATGTGAATATGGACTGGGGTCCCGTGATGTTCACTAGTGACCTCTCTCTCCCAAAAGACGATAAAACTTCTATGCGAGGTAAACAAATTACAGATGGGAAATTGACAGGATTATAAACGCACCACAATGCTAACTATGTTACACAGAAAGGAAGAGGCTCAAAAGTATGGCTGGTACACCAAAATAAGTAGATCGAAATCCAACTGCATCTACTACTAATAATCCACCTTGAGATATCTATCCAGAACATCTTGCTGGTATTAAGTTGCGAGCCCCACCCGAAGTGTAAACCCAAAGCAATAGACAACTGCATTAAAAAGCACTTTGCGTAAAGTAAACAATCCTTGCAACCGCGGTTACAAGCACCGTTGTTTTCCCCCTTGTGGTAACAACACATCCCCTAGACTCATGTTTCTCTCACTCAAGCGCGTCATCAGGGGGCATGAACCCACAATCGAGCATAACGTTCCCTCTTGGAGTTACTACCTAATACTTGGCCAAAGCAATAAACAACAACGAAGAACATGCAAGAATTACTTAGTAAAAATAAAATAAAAGATAAGAACCAAATATATTACTCTATCACAATCTGAACATAATCTCATAATCCATCAGATCCCATCAAACTAAGCAACAACAGAAAAGATTACATATGTGCCTCGATCATGTAGGGCAGCTCATGAGGTCTAAACCATATAGAACAAAGAGGGGATGAGAACATCACATAGCTACTGATCTCGGACCCATGGTCCAAAGGAAAATACTCACGGCACATCCGAGAAGCGTCCATGGTGAAGGGGAAGCTCCCGGAGGTCGATCCTCCCTCCGACAGGGTGCCGGGAAGAAGTCTGCTGGCGCTCCCGATCTTGGAAGCGTGGCGGAGGCGGAACAGTGGCGAGATCGCGAAAAAGGATTCTCCTCCCGGAAGTTTTACGTCACGGGGAATATATAGGAGAAGGAGGGCAGCCAGGGGGGCCACCCGGAGTCCCGGCGCCCCTCTGGCTCGGCCAAGCCCTAGGCCACGCCAGGTGGCCGCCTGGGCACCTGGTGGTGGCCCCCCAGCCCTCCTTCGGGGTTCCGGAATCTTCCGTTGCGCTGATTTTTTATCCGATTTTCCCGAATTTTTGGAGCACTTTTAATATGGGGGAAACCTGGAATAGAAAAATAACAAAAAATAGGAACTGGCACTGTGGTGCACTGAGTTAATAAGTTAGTCCAAATATGATCAAAAGTGTATGAAAGTGTATCTAGATCATAGCAATATCACACAAAACATGCATGGAGCAAGCAAGAATTGTCGATACGTTTGGGACGTATCAATCCCATGGACCTCGTCTTATAAAGATACCGGGTCCTGGGATTCCGCGAGTCCGACTCTGACACGAGGTGGAGTCTTATTCTACTTTACAAATATGCTACGTGCTATACAAGGTAAGTCGAAGTCCTTATACGGCTTCGATCATCTTTCCTTGGCACAGCCGGCCCGTGGCCGGGTCTTCTTTCGTGGGCCTTCTGTAGATCAGTCAGCCCATGGATCTATTGCAGGGTCATGGGCTTGATCTATCCCCCCGAAATTAGCCCCCAG
This sequence comes from Bromus sterilis, assembly GCA_950022295.1. Classification (NCBI taxonomy): domain Eukaryota; kingdom Viridiplantae; phylum Streptophyta; class Magnoliopsida; order Poales; family Poaceae; genus Bromus; species Bromus sterilis. The sequence goes on along the minus strand of OX465599.1, from coordinate 136,775,220 downwards.
GATTGGTTTGATGCTTCAGTCTTCACAACAATCTTCTTATCACCATCGTGGTTGCTGACTCCTTTAATTGGTTAAACCGACTCTCCTATCTTTTTATATTTGCAAGGAGTCGTTGGCAATTTTCTTGTCTCTTCGCTTCATCTTCTAACCAGGGGATTTCCTTTGACTTTTTCAGTCAAACATCTTGTATTGCATTTATGATTGCACTTCCCGAAACGCCTGTTGGAGGCATTGATATTGTGATGGGAATCGAGGAGTCTGTCCATAAATATCACCTACCATGGGTAGTTCACCCACGTCATTATGGCATTAATTGATCCCCTCCTTGGAACTGCTATAAATAGCGATTGGGTAGTTTATCCTTTGAGTGCTCATATCTTCATCTTCTTCTTCCTTCACCATTTTCCTCCATGGCTCCCAAGCTAAGCTCCCGTGCTCCTTTGGTGGAAGATGACCATGGTTCCAGTGCAGGTGCTTGTGGTCGAGGTAGTGGCCGGGGTCGTGGCCGCGGGCGAGGTCGTGGCCGTGGCAGAGGTAGGGGAAGAAATGCTCGTACTGCTTCCCCATCTGAATCTCCACCTTCCTCTCTGGAGAGGGGTGAGTTCTTGATTCATGTTCAGATGATTCGTCATTGGATCAAGCTTCCCGAGTCTTTTTCTCAGCTTGTGACCGATTCAAGGCCTTCGGGTCTTTGTCTTCACTCTGAGGGCTGACCTCATGGACCCGTTTGGGTGGCTGATACGTCCCAAACGTATCGATGATTTCTTCTTGCTCCATGCATGTTTTGTGTGATATTGCTATGATCTAGATACACTTTCATACACTTTTGATCATATTTGGACTAACCTATTAACTCAGTGCACCCCAGTGCTAGTTTCTGTTTTCTGCTGTTTTTTTATTCCAAGTTTCCCCCATATTAAAAGTGATCCAAAATTCGAGAAAAATCGGATAAAAAATCATGCAACGGAACCTTCCGGAACCCTGAAGGAGGGCCGGGGGGGCACCACCAGGTGCCCAGGCGGCCACCTGGCGCGACCTAGGGCTTGGCCGTGCCAGGGGGACCTAGACTCCTGGTGGCCCCCCTGGATGCCCCCCTTCGCCTATTTATTCCCCGTGACGTGAAACTTCCGAAGACAGAACCCTTTTTCGTCATCTTGCCTCTGTTCCGCCTCCGCCATGCTTCCAAGATTGGGAGCGCCCGCAGACTTCTTCCCGGCACCCTGCCGGAGGGAGAATCGACCTTTGGAGCTTCCCCTCCACCATGGACGCTTCCCGGATGTGCCGTGAGTAGATTCCTTTGGACCATGGGTCACTGATCAGTAGCTATGTGATGTTCTCCTCCCCTCTTTGTTCTTCATGGTTTAGACCTCGTGAGCTGCCCTACATGATCGAGGCACATATGTAATCTTTCTGTTGTTGCTATGCTGAGTTTGATGGGATCTGATGGATTATGAGATTATGTTCAGATTGTGATAGAGTAATATATTTGGTTCTTATGTTTTATATTTTTCTTCCTAAGTAATTCTTGCATTTTCTCCGTTGTTGTTTATTGCTTTGGCCAAGTAGTAGGTATTAATTCCAAGAGGGAACGTTATGCTCGATTGTGGGTTCATGCCCCCTGATGACACGCTTCAGTGACAAAAACATGAGTCTAGGGGATGTGGTGTTGCCACAAGGGGGAAAACAACGGTGCTTGCAACCGTGGTTGCAAGGATTGTTTACTTTACACAAAGTGCTTTTTAATGCAGTTGTCTGTTGCTTTGGGTTTACACTTTGGGTGGGGCTCGCAACTTAATACCAGCGAGATGTTCTGGATAGATATCTCAAGGTGGATGATTAGTAGTAGATGCAGTTGGATTTCGGTCTACTTATTTTGGTGTACCTGAAAGCTCAAGAATGATCAGAGGGGGAGGGGGTGAATGATCACTTCTAAAATTCTAAGTGAACTTAGAAGGAATTCATGCAAAGTGCGAAGGACTACAGGCATCTCGAAGGAAATACAGTATCGAAAGACATGCATGGGTCGAAAGGATTGAGAGCGAAGGTAAACATCGAAGGCAAACAGGCAACAAGTAAATACTGAATGTAAATACTAGAAGGAAAACGAGCCTGACACGGCGATGTTTGGTAAACCAGTTCACACTCTGCAAAGTGCTACGTCTGGTTGGAGGGACTGGTGATTGAACACCTGGAGCAAAACTCTCTCTGTCCTATTCTCCACTGCAACAAACTCCTCGAGCTTGTCCATTTTTCACTCGTGGTAGATGATTCAGGACAACTCTGAGACCTTTACAAACTTCCTTCAGCAGAGACAATTTCTCTTCGACTGCTTGACAGGCGACGCCTAACCGTCTAGGAGACTTGCAGTTCTCCAAGATAAAAAGATCGGCTAATCATGACCTAAGTGTCTATGAATTGCTCAACTCAGTTCAGACTTGGGTTATGGTTTTCTCTCGATGAATCTTTCCTGGGATGCTCACAGTAAGATTTCTCTCGGTAGGCTTTTGTGGGTTTGGATTGAGCAGAGCAAATTCACTTCGCCAAAGATCTCAACTAGCAAACCCCTCTTGATAGTACGGTTTTTCCTACGACTCAAGAAAATAAAGAGAAACTAGTAAAGAGACTAAGTCTTTGACCAGCTTCAGCTTTCTCCTCGTTGTGCTTTTACTCGAGAGCATCTTCTTTCTCGACGACATTTTTAGGGGTCGTCTTCCTTCAAAGGTTTCGGTAGTAGACTACAGCTGCGCTGCAGTGAGTTGTCCTTCGACCTTCTACTTGCAAACTCCATTCTTTCGGAACCTAAGTATCTGTTTATACTCGAAAACAATATTAGTTCCACTTCTGCTTTGTCCAAAAATCTCCAAAACCTTCGAGGGCAAAATTGCTCTTACAATCTCCCCCTTTTTGGACGATTGTTGACAAAACAGGCATCGATAAATAATTTGAAAGTTTTGAGTTTTCGTTGATAAACCAGTGCTAAGATCGATGAATTACTCCCCCTTGATGTATGCACGGAAGATTTTAATTTCCAGTGAAGTGCTTATTTGAAAATAATTGAGTCGAGGGAAAAACATCAATAATCTTAGCGAGCAAGATTTCAGTCCAAATAATATTCAATGAGAAATATGCAATCTCCTCGAATAACCTGTGAACTTATATGAAAGATAACTTCCTGCAAAAGGGTAAGTAACGCAAGCATAGAAGATAGATATCTTACGATAAAGTAGCAGTTCACAGACCTACTTAGAGTTAGTTACAACCAGATCGAATATGAATTGAAAGTTTGTTGAAACTACTCAGAAACTCAAAGTTCAAAAGTTCAACGACCAAAAATGCAAATCCCTTAACCCCGATGGCAAACTAATTTCTTCGATGCCACTACATCTCCCCCTTTTTGTCACAACGTCAAAAAAGTCGAGAGAATAGGGTCGAAAGAAATCCCTACTCGTTGGAGCGGCGCGGGCGACGTCGAGAAGATTCGGCGAGCGTTGAAGGATGATGAATGGGGCGACCGCTTGGTGAGTAATCTTTGTTCTAAAGGAATGATGATCTCAAGAAGATTCTAGTTGCGATTCCGGCGGGGTCCTGGGGCTTCAAGGGAGTGGAGAGTAAACTCTCGCTTGGCGTCGAGGAGGATCATCTCTGTCGGAGTCGGAGGAATTGGTATTCACCGTGATGTGATAGAAATCATCGACAGTTATCACGTCCCTATTCTTCGGCAGCAATGGAATGTTGAAATCTGGTCGATCGACACGATCATTATTGGTCCAGTGCCTGTTAAGATGCGGAGGAAATTCTTCGAATCCGGAGCGCTACCGTTGACCGAGGGAATTGAACTTGCGCAGTCCTTTCCAATCGCGGCGAAGTCATTCACGCAACATTTGATTATTGTTCATAGCAATGTTGCACAGATGGTTGATTCAATCCATCATCTTTTGTTTCTGCAGGAAATCTTGGTCGATATGATGTTGAAGCATCTGCTGAGACCAAAGAGATACCTCCATGTGATGCACTGGCTTGATAAATTTCGAGCGAATATTGCGCTCATTTATATGGGCGCGGATGCCAGTGTGCTCAGCAAACTGATCGTTGGGTCGAGAAATAATCTGCAATACCTCCCTTACTGGTGGAGTAAAAATCTTGGGGTAAATTGATACGGGGAATGGCACGTCCCGGGAGTAATTGCAGATTGCCATCAGCCAGGGTGCATATGTCTTGTGAGAATTGTGATCATCAGCCAGGAAACCAACGTGCGAATGAAGTAGTCTTCAAAATCGAAGGGATGACCATGGACTAACTTTAACAGAGCAAGTTGCACATCATGGGGAATGGGAAAATCATCGTGCACATCGAGCATTGGCATCAAAGTCTTCGAGAGAATATAAAACCATGACTTTGCTTCAAAAACTAGATGCCTTGGCTTCGGTTCTTCTGGATAGTGATCTCCTACGACATCTGGATTCATCAGGGAAGAAAATTCTGCTGGAGTTAGGGCAGGCAGATCATGAAGCTTGTGTGGTAATCCTTCGAAACGAGGTAAATTGATGATGGCCAAAAATTCATCGACAGTCATGTGGAATACTTGGCCTTGAATCATGTAATCAAATTTCCAAGTCTTCGAATTCTCAGGATCACGAGTGACCTACAAAGTGGCGTAAAATTGCTTGATGAGCTCGGGATTGTAGCCACAATCAAGAGCAAACATCTTATGAGCATGCAGACCATCAATAGTTTCGGCCACATTTTAAGAGCAAGTTTTGCCCCCGAAGGTTTTGGACATTGTTGGACAAAGCAGAAGTGGAACTAATATTGTTTTCGAGTATAAACAGATTCTTAGGTTCCGAAAGAATGGAGTTTGCAAGTAGAAGGTCGAAGGACAACTTACTGCAGCAGAGCTGTAGTCATCTACCGAACCCTATGAAGGAAGAAGACCTCTAAAAATGTAGTCGAAGAAAAAGTATCTCTCGAGTGAAAGCGCAACGAGGAGAAAGCTGAAGCTGGTCGAAGACTTAGTCTTTTTACTAGTTTCTCTTTGTTTTCTTGAGTCGTAGGAAAAACCGTACTATCAAGAGGGGTTTGCTAGTTGAGATCTTAGTCGAAGTGAATTTGCTCTGCTCAACCTAAACCCACAAAAGCCTACCGAGAAAAATCTTGCTGAGTCGAGTAAATAGCTCGAAGGCAAAGTCATCGCACTTCGTGCCTTCGAGAGAGAACTCGTTCGGTAAGTCAGCTTACTTGTTCCTCAAGTAAAGTTGCCCATTGATTGGAATCCGACCGTTGTGGACACGCGTCAAGCGGTTGCATCGGGTCACTTCAGTCATTTTACCCATCGGGATCGCCATCTATAAATACCCCGCACCTACCCGCCATTTCGGGCTGGCTGCTCCACTGAAGATTCTAAGACAGAAGTCTGTGAGAATCCCAAGAGAGATTCATCGAGAGAAAACCAAAATCCCAAGTCTGAGCTGAGTTGAGCAATTCACTATGACTTAGGTCGAGATTAGCCTATCTTTTTATCTTGGAGAACTGCAAGTCTCCTAGACGGTTAGGCGTCGCCTGTCAAGCAGTCGAAGAGTAATTGTCACTGCTGAAGGAAGTTTGTAAAGGTCTTGGAGATGTCCTGAATCATCTACCACGAGTGAAAACTGGACAAGCTCGAGGAGTTTGTTGCAGTGGAGAATAGGACGGAGAGAGTTTTGCTCCAGGTGTTCAATCACCAGTCCCTCCAACCAGACGTAGCACTTTGCAGAGTGTGAACTGGTTTACCAAACATCGTCGTGTCAGGCTCGTTTTCTTTCATACATTTCAATTAAGTACTTACTCGTAGCCTGTTTACCTTCGATGTTTCCCTTCGCCCTTAACCCTTTCGAGCTATGCATTACCTTCGATACTGTATTTCCTTCGAGATGTTCTTAGTCCTTCGCAGTCTGCATGAATTCCTTCTAAGTTCCTTAGAATTTTTAGAAGTGATCATTCACCCCCTCCCCCTCTGATCATTCTTGAGCTTTCAATTGGTATCAGAGCTCGGCACTCCCTACGCTCTGAGTATTTTGGTCTAACAACCTGGAGTGTTGTCAAGAATGTCGTTTGCAGCTGTTCTCTCGGGGGAACCAATCCCTATCTTCAATGGGAAGGACTATCCCTATTGGAAGGACAAAATGAAGAGGAATATCATGGCTATCAACTCGGCCGCTTGGGAAGTTGTCAAAAATGGTGTAACTATCAAAGACACATATGCCATCACTCCTGAAGAGACAAAGAAGATAGAACTAGATACTGAAGTCTGGGTCTTCATAACAAATCATCTGATTCTAGAGAAATACCATGAGGTCAAGAATATTCCTTCGGCCAAAGGTGTTTGGGATTATCTCGAGAAGATTGGTGAAGGTGTCTCTACTCAGAAAGATGCTCGTATTGACACCCTTCGAAGCAAGTTCTATCGTTTCAAGAGGCACGAGGGAGAAAAAGTTAGCTCCATATACAGCAGACTCACTGCGCTGTCAAATGAACTGATTTCCCTCGGCGCCGAAGACATTACCAATCGGATTATTGTCAGAACTTTGCTCCGTTCCCTTGATGATTCTTTCGATCACATTGTGCTGATGATCAAGGAAAGGACTGATTTCAAGGATCTTGTTGCCGCTGATATTCTCGAGAGACTTAATACCTTCGAGATGGAAGAAGATGAAAAACGAGATATTAATGGGACACGAAGAAAATCTCATGCACTGAAGGCCAGAGCTTCACATCACTCCTCTCCTGAAGCTAGTTCTGAATCGGGTTGTGCCTCAAATGACCCCGAGAATATTGGAAAAGATCTGGCACTAATAATGAGAAGATTCAATCGCTTTCAGAGAAGGAACTCCTCTTCACCGAAGAAAATCTACTCTTCAAGACATTCAAACAATTCATCACAGCATCGATCATCATCCAGAAACTCTTCAGCGAAAGATAACTGTTGCTATAAGTGCAAGAAGCCAGGTCATTTCATTGTTGATTGTCCTCTCTGGGAAATTGAACATAGATCAAAGCATTCTCACAGCAATTCTTCGAGCAAGTCTCACAGATCGAGCAAAAACCATGAGTCGAAGAGATATGATTCGAAGTCCAGAAAAGACAAGAAAGACGGTTCTGATGATGACAAGAAGAAGAAGTATCACAAGCATCGAGAGGGTTCCTCCTCGAAATCACATTTCTCTCGACGAAAGAATTCCCATCGTGCCAAAGCCTATCTGGGTAAAGAGCTGAACTCTGAAGATGATGCATCAGGTTTCGAAGCTGAATCAAACCCAAGATCTGGTTCTGGTTCTGGTTCTGAATCTGATGGCGTTGCTGGTTTAGCATTTGCTTCGATCAAGACTTCAAGTTCATTCTTCACCAACCAAAGCAGCGAAGATGAATCTCCAGCTTACTGCTTCATGGCCAAGGTTAAGGTATCCTCATCTAAGAATTCCTACGATACTTCTGATGGATCTGCTTATGAAAGTAACTCTAGGATAAGTTATGCTAAACTTGCCAAAATTGCTTCTATCCAACAAGATGAGCTAGATTCTTTAAGTGAAACTATTCAAAAATCTGAGACTTTGTTGATCGATGAGATTGAGAAGGGTCAAACTTTGACGAATGAGCATACTGCTATGACAGAAAAGTATGATGAACTTTCCTCTCGTCATGATCTTCTCTCAGTGGACTACGAGAAGCTAACCTATGAATTCCTTCAAGGTAAAATGGCTCTCGAAAAACTGAGAGAGGCTAATGAAGAGTTGGAAAGTGTCAACCTCACGCTCATGGCTCAACAAGGCTCAGAAGCTAAAAATGAATCTACTTCACCTTGCTTAACCTGTTTGGAACGAGGTAAAATTGAGTCTATTTCCGAGAGATCGAAAGGAAAGAAACCTATTGTTATCGATGATACTAACCCCTCGAACGAGGAAACCATTACCGAGGAACTCCTCAGGTTGAAAGATTTATTTGAAACAGGCATGTTCAAAAGTGTGCAGGGACACCAGTACCTATGTGATATCCTACGAAAGGCTCTTCTTCACAGGAATTCCCGAAACGAAGGAGTTGGCTTCGAAAGGAAAATCAATCCTAATGGAACCTACTGGGAACCCGAGCAGTATCCTAAAACTGTCTGGGTTCTTGCGAAAGAAAAGCCCATTGATATTGCTAACCTTTCAGGTTTCAGTTGCAAAATTGACAAAGCTATTGTTGATGAATCATTTGATTCTGACTACAAGCTTGTCAAAGATCAGGAAGGAAAGGTGTCGGCTGAATTCGTTGGTACTCCTCCGAAGAATGGTTTCTATAAGCCACAGATTTGGGTTCGCAAATCTCTCATAGAAAAACTGCCCCCTAACCATTCTATGCAGGGAAAATCCTCGGTACCACCGAATCACTACTATTCTCTCGAGGATAGAAATGAACCTTTGGTGCCTGCTTCAAATGTTCCCCAGAAGGAATACTATCGTGTCGATATAAATGTTTATCGTCATCGTAACGATAACACCAAAGTTGCTGTTACTCATCAGTACTCTAACCCCTCATCGAGGAATTATATTTATGGTGTGCTTGATGGTCCAGATAGACAATTCAATCCTGTTCGCTACAATATTGCTGCCCCATCTAGCTCTTCCATGCCTTCTAAGTCACCTGCTCGTTTGTGGGTGGTTAAGAAGAACTAATTCTTCTACAGGGCTATGTCTCCGGTGGATCCGAATGGGTCATGGATAGTGGATGTACAAATCATATGACCGGAGACAAAGATTTGTTCACCGAAGACAAACTCACTGAATCTTCACAGAGATACATTACCTTCGGTGACAACAACAAAGGAAAAGTACTTGGTTTGGGTAAGGTTGCTATATCGAAGGATAAGCATATCGATAAGGTTATGCTTGTTCAATCTCTAGGATATAATCTTATGTCTACCTCAAAACTTTGTGATATGAGTATGCTTGTACTGTTTTATGCTTCTCGTTGTGTTGTCTTTTCACAGGATGATTATTCCTTCGTGTTCGAAGGATATCGCAAAGGTGATCTTTATGTCATCGATTTTTTTTCGGGACCTACTGTATCCACATGTTTAATGGCCAAAGCCACTTCTGGTTGGTTATGGCACCGAAGACTTGGGCATGCAGGAATGAAAAACCTTCAAACTCTTATCTCGAAGAAGAACATCGTTGGAATTGACAATGTAAAATTCGATAAAGATCGTCTATGCAGTGCCTGTGAAGCGGGAAAGATTGCCAAGAAACATCACTCAGCAAAAACTATAATGACTACTACTCATCCTCTTGAATTACTTCATATGGATTTATTCGGTCCTCAAAATTATGCTAGTCTTGGAGGTAACAAGTATGGTCTGGTTATTGTTGATGATTTCTCTCGATATACTTGGGTTTTCTTTCTAGATGACAAAAGCAAGGTTGTTGAAATCTTCAAAACTTTCGCAAAGAGAGCTCAGACTGAATATGAATTATCTCTCCAGCATATCAGAAGTGACAATGGTACAGAATTCAAAAACACTCATATCGAAGATTTTCTTGATGAATATGGCTTTACTCATGAATTCTCGGCTGCTTATACACCGCAACAAAATGGTGTGGTCGAGAGAAAGAATCGTACACTTATTGAAATGGCCAGAACAATGCTTGCTGAATACAAGACTCCTATCAGGTTCTGGGCTGAAGCAATCAATACTGCATGTCATATCATCAACAAGGTTTATCTGCACAAGTTTCTGAAGAAAACTTCACATGAACTTATTACTGGTAAAAAGCCAAATGTTTCATATCTCAGGGTTTTTGGTGCTCCATGTTATATCAGAGATATGAATCACAGCTCCAAGTTTTCTCCAAAGGCTCACGAAGGTTTTCTCCTAGGTTATGGTTCGAATTCTCACACTTACAGAGTTTACAACTCTCATCTTGGCAAAGTTGTAGAAACTGTAAATGTTCGATTTGATGAAACTAACGGCTCTCAAAAAGAGCAATTACCTCTTAACCTGGATGAACCACCTTTGGATGAAGTTATTAGGTACATGGCTATTGGAGATATTCGACCTGTCGATGGAAATGCACGTCAAGCAAACAAGGATGATGATGGTCCAATGTTCCCACACATAGCCCGGGGCGCTGGAGATCAACATCCTGAAGAAAATGACGTACAGGTCGAAGGAGAACTAGTAAACGAAGAAAATGTTCCCGAAGGACAAGCTGATCCCGAAGGACAACCAGATCCACAAGATGATGAAGGAGTTTTACCTCGTGTTCGAAGAAGAGTGGACGTCGACTCAATACTCGAAGAGATTCATTTACCAGGTCGTCCCACCACTCGTTCTCGTACTCGATTAGCTAACTTCTGTGGAAAATTCTCGTTTGTATCCATGCTAGAACCATCAAAATTTGATGAAGCCATGAAGGACTCAGACTGGATGACTGCAATGCTCGAAGAACTTAATCAGTTCGAGAGAAATAAAGTCTGGTCCCTTGTTGATAGACCTGATTCCAAGAAACATAATATCATTGGTACGAAATGGATTTTTCGCGACAAGCAAGATGAAGATGGCATTGTGGTAAGGAATAAAGCTCGACTGGTTGCTCAAGGCTACACCCAAATCGAAGGTATTGATTTCGGTGAGACTTATGCTCCAGTTGCTCGACTTGAATCCATTCGTGTCATGCTTGCTTTTGCCAATTACAATGGTATTTTTTTATATCAAATGGATGTCAAAAGTGCATTTCTTAACGGTGAAATCGAAGAAGAAGTATATGTTATGCACGCACCAGGTTTTGAAGACCCGAAGAATCCTCATAAGGTGTACAGGTTGCACAAGGCCCTATATGGGTTAAAGAAAGCACCTCGTGCTTGGTATGAAACACTGAAGGATTTTCTTCTGAAGAAGGGCTTCAAACCAGGAACAACTGATCCGACTCTTTTTACTCGTGCATACAAAAATGATCTTTTTGTGTGTCAAATTTATGTCGATGATATTATATTTGGCTGTACTAACCCTGATATTAGCGAAGAATTTGCTCGTATGATGTCGAAGAAATATGAAATTTCTATGATGGGTGAGTTGAAGTTCTTTCTCGGGCTTCAAATCCGTCAACAGAAGAATGGGACTTTCATTTCTCAAGAGAAGTATCTCAGAGATTGCCTGAAGAAGTTTGATCTTGTCAGTTGCAAAACTATCAAGACTCCAATGCCTACGAATGTTCATCTAGATGCAGATGAGAAGGGCAAACCTTTCGATCAGAAGAAATATCGCTCGATGATCGGTTCGCTTCTTTACCTTTGTGCATCTAGACCTGACATTATGCTATCAGTTTGTATGTGTGCTCGTTTTCAGGCAAACCCAAAAGAATCACATCATATTGCTGTCAAGCGAATTCTTCGATATCTGGCTCACACACCATCTTTGGGACTTTGGTATCCCAAGGGAGCCCAGTTTGATCTCGTTGGATATTCTGATTCTGACTGGGCTGGTGATCGAGTCGACAGGAAATCTACCTCAGGCACATGTCATTTTCTCGGTAGATCTCTTGTCTGTTGGGCTTCGAAGAAACAGAATTGCGTATCTATTTCTACGGCTGAAGCCGAGTATATTGCTGCCGGTTCATGCTGCACTCAGATTCTGTGGCTCAAGCAAACGCTGAAAGATTATGGTATTCTTGAGAAGAAAATTCCATTGCTATGTGATAACGAGAGTGCTATCAAGATTGCCCATAATCCTGTGCAACACTCTCGAACGAAGCATATTAACATTCGTCATCATTTTCTTCGAGATCACGTTCAGCGAGAAGATATTGTTATCAGCCATGTACGCACCGAAGATCAATTGGCTGATATCTTTACGAAGCCCTTGGATGAAAAGAGGTTCTGTGCACTAAGGTGTGAGTTAAACATATTGGACTCACGCAATGTGCAGTAAGATCATAACTATCGGTACCATGATTTATATGTTTTCTTTCTATGTTGTTTACTTACGTTATTTTTCTATCATGTTTCTTTTTCGTTTGTTTTTGTTCGTTTGGTGTTGTCCTATACACTTACCACTCCTAGTTTTATCACTGTTTTCCCCTCGGATTGATTAAGCATCGGACCCTGTTTTCCCTCTATTCTATCCCTACCCCATCTGTGCTTTTCTCTCGTGAACATGTATATATGTACTCGATCAAGATTCCCTTCGAACGTCATTGATTCCGAAGGAAATCTATCGAATGTTTATCTACTTGTATACTCGATGTTCGATGAGTTTGGTCTCGGACGTGGAGCAACTTTCTTTCGGTTCGTTGGGATTTTCCCGCGATTACCGCCACAAAATCCGTCCATTGAATGCGGAGAGACGCGAAATCTGCGCCGTTGGATCAGATCTGACATTTATGTCAGACCTCCCCTCCCTATAAATACTGATCCCTGCCACCGGCTCAGACATCGCAATTTCCTCGACTTCGTCTCTCTGCTCCCGAAATTCTCTCTCGCGCGCCACCGTGCTGCTCGTCGCCGTCGACTCCCTCGCCACTTTGCTGCCGAAAGGAAGCCACCGGAGACCTCCCCGTCGACGAGGAACTTCTTCCGCGTCGCCGTAGTCACCGTACATCACCAAGTTAGGGTATGCACGGCTCTGGATACGATTCCAATCTTTCCTGTTCATTGTATCCAGATTTGTTCTTGATTTTCTCTCTTTTTCTTAGGTCTATTTGATCTGTTTGGATCATTGAATCTTGGGAAATCAGTTTCTAGCGTTTTCTGTCGATTCCCATATGCGCTAGGTAAGAAAGCCCTCGGATTCTCTCACTTGAGCAATTTCCTCAGAAACGTATCGATAAACTTATGTTGTGCAATTCATTCATACAGGTTCTTAGTTAGATTTGCACCCGATGGAAATCTAGCCTAGTACTTGCTTGAACAATTTGCTGGAAGACATGCTTATCGATATGCTTACTGCACTCAAAATGATTTTCCTCGAAAACCGCTGGTACTTGTTCACAACTTTCCTATATTCCCTCGTACCTATCTTTTTCGCAGGAAAATGTCTGGGATCGAAGGAAATGTCAGAGCACCCAAGCGTGTAGGAGGCCGAACAAGAATCACCAACAACTCTGAAGGTTTATCAGAAGAGTTGATCGTCGAAAAGAAGTTAAGAACACCTGAAGGTTCTGAGGATGAACGTACGAGAGAAAACCGTCTGCAAGAGATTCGAAGACTTCAAGCGCTTCGTTGGTATGAGTACAAGTCTCTTATGCCACGCTGGGAGAGGCTGTTTTCTATGAAAAATCCTTGGTCTGATGTCAAATCGTTAAGGCCAAAGTGGGCGAAAGATAATCGACCACCTCCTCCAGCTGATGCTCATCCATCCTCCCTGAAAACTCCTGCCGATTTTCAGGAGCTGGTTGATGCTCGGAAGCGCGAGCACAGAAGAGAAAAGAAGCCAAAGCGAAAAAGGAGGCTGCTGCTGCTGAGGGTACCGTAGATGTTGGCCCTAGTGCCAAATCAAAGGCTGGCAAGAAATCAGCCAAGCGAAAGAAAAAGGTGGTAATTGTCTCGCCACCTGATGCGAGCTCTGATGAAGAAGTAAATTCAGATGATCAAGACCCTGGTACAGAGGCTGATGTCGAGGACATTCCTCTGAAAAAGAAGCCGAGCAGTAAGGGCATTTGGATCCAGGAGCCATCTTCACAGGCTCCTCGAGCAAATATTGACTTGACCAACTTGGTCACTGATCCGCCCATTTCATCTGCTCCTCCAGTTCAAGGTCGCCAACCAAAACCTTCGACTAAATCGAAGGGAAAGCAAGCTCTAGTTTCTGAGGATGAAGAAAAACTTATTCAACGTAGAGAAAGGCTGGCAAAGCAAAAAGAACAAGAAGCAAAGGACTTGACAAATTCCAAGCTCCTGAACTTTCACAGCCAGCCCGAGCATAAAAAGGCTCTGGTTGCTCCACAGCTAGGCATTCTTCATTTGGTCAGTGAAAAGTACCGACGACAAATTGCTGAAGGCAACATTCCTGTTGCACCGAAAGAAAAGGTCAAGGCCCCCAGCGCCACCGAGAAAATTGTGACTCCCACAATCACGAAGGAAAAGGTTGCAGCCCCAAGTGCTGCGAAGAAAAATGCTGAGGCCCCAAGTGCCTCGAAGGATAAAGCTGTGGCCCCTAGTGCCATCACCAAACCCATTGATGCTGCCAAGGCCACCAAGGAGGCCGAGAAGAAAGCCAAGGAGGCTAGGCAAAAGGCTCAGAATGCTCCAGTTCCTCCAGCTCCTGCACCTGTTGCACCTGTTGTTTCCGGCCCTCGTTCCGATGAAGAGAGTTCCAACGAAGGAGAATCTGCTGCCCATGCTCCTTGGGATGCTGCTAATATTTCTCACATCCTCTGGAAGATGGCTACCACACCGAGCAGAGTCACTGCCGAGGATGATGTCCCTGCTGAAATCCAAGAGCATGTTGCTCGATACATGATTCGCTGGGAAGGATATATCACCCAGGATCGCAAGGACAAGGAGCAAGTGAATTTTTACTCCCGACAACTTCAAGAAGAAACCGAGGACATTGAGTCCCGTAAGTTTTTCAAATCCAAGATTGCCACCGCTGAAGCTTCCAGAAGGGCTCAGAAGGAAAATCTGACCGCTGTGTATGACAAGGTTCGACAAATTGTGTCGGTTGTATGCAAAGAGCACAATGATGCACTTTACAAGAGACAATCTCGTAAGAGAAAGTCTGCTGCTCCAACCTCTGCGCGTGGGACGCCAGAGATCGAGAAGAATGCAAAGAAGGCCAAGTCTACCGAGGTCGTTGCTGCATCAGCACGACAAGATACTGCACCAAACCCCACCAAGGAACAAACTCCTCCTCGTGAGACAACTCCACCCCCTCGCCAAGCCACTCCTCCACCTCGACAACAAACACCTCCACCTCGTCAACCATCACCACCAAAAGCCTCGTCGCCACCGCCAAAATCATCATCACCACCGAACATTATTCCATCAACCACCCCAGCCATCGAGACCCAAGATCATGCAGAGACCGAGCAAGCTGCTCATGTCGAGCAAGAAACTCAAGTCCCCATTTCCTCTGCTCAAAAAGATTACTCCTCTGCCCAGACTCTGCATGAAGGAGAAGACGCTGATGTTGATATCACGACAGTTTCTTCTCGTCAAGATCCTGTCGAAGGAAATAGTTCTGGAGATGACCGTTCGAGTGCCAGTTCTTCCTCCTCCTCATCAAGTTCCTCGAACGAAGAAATGGTTGATGCTTTTGCACAACTAGATGAAGATTTGGAGGCCATGGAGAATGAAGAGGCTGCACAAAATGCTAACACCCACGAAGGAGTTGCCGTCGAAGCGCAGGCCGAGGAAAATGCACCTGCAGCCATCCCAGCTCAGGACATTGTAAACATTCCATCTTCCATTACTCGCCCTGCTGAGCCAGTTTTCCAGATGCCAGACAATGCTGACGAAGCTTTTTCTTTTGATGAGCTGCTCCATTCTGCTCATCCGAGAGAAATGCTGCCACTGTTCCGCTCAGATGTTCCTCGAGGAGGCCCCATCTTCAAAAGGCGCGAACACAAACCATTTTTCTTCAGGACCAATCCCTACGAGAAGCCCAGAAGTGCATATTCTCTTCGGTTTTGGACCCAAGAGCAAGCCATCTATTATACTCGTGTGCTGTACAATAAGGCTAGAGTGTTCCAACATCAATACCTCGATATGCCTTCGGTGTACTCCACTTCATGTTTTGAGAATGTTGCCGAGACAATTGATGGTCTTCATGCTCACAAGATGTTTGCTCTCGATTGTGGCTACAATCCCGAGCTTATCAAGCAATTTTATTCAACGCTCTATGTCACTGGTGATCCCAAGAACTCGAAGACGTGGAAATTTGATTATATGATCCAAGGCCAAGTATTCCATATGACTGTCGATCAATTTCTGGCCATCATCAATTTACCTCGGTTCGAAGGATTACCACACAAGCTTCATGACTTACCTGCTCCAACTCCTGCTGAATTTTCAACGATCATGAATCCAGATGTCGTAGGAGCTACCTACCCGGCTGAGCCCAAGCCAAGACACTTAGTTTTTTAAGAAAAGGCATGGTTTTATATTCTTTCGAAGACTTTGATGCCAATGCTCGATGTGCACGATGACTTTCCTATTCCCAATGACGTACAACTTGCTCTGTTGAAGTTAGTCCACGGTCATCCTTTCGATTTTGAAGACTACTTCCTCAGAACTTTGGTGTCTTGTGCTGATGATCACAATTCCCACAAGCCGTATGCACCATGGTTGATGGCCATCTGCAATTACTCTCGGGACGTGCCATTCCCCGTGTCAATTTTCCCGAAGATTTTCACTCCACTTGTTAGGGAAGTCTTGCAGATTGTTGCTCGACCCAACGATCCATATGCTGAGCACACTGGCATCCGCCCCCATTTGACTGAGCGAAATGTTCGCTCGAAGTTTATCAAGCCAGTGCATCACATGGAAGTTTCTCTTCGGTCCCAGCAAATGCTTCAACATCACATCGACCAAGATTTCATTCAGAAGCAAGCTTTGATGGACGAGATTAATCATTTGCGCAATATTACCATGAATAACAATCAGATGTTGCGTGAATGTCTTCGCCGAGATTGGAAAGGACTGCGGAAATTCAATTCCCTTGGTCAACTTCAACGATGTGGCTTCGAAGAATATCCTCCCCATCTGACCAGAAATTGGACCAATGATGATCGTGTAGATCGCCCGGATCCCAATATCCCTCGGCTGCCGAAGAACAGAGATGTCCTAAGTGTTGATGACTATTACCACATCACTTTGAACACCTTCTCCTCCGAGTCCGAGCAAGAAGAAACCCCTCGACGTCAAGAGAGAGTTTATACTCCACACCCTCGAAGCCCCAGGACCCCGCCGGAATCGCAGCTGGAATCTTCTGGAGATCAACACTCCTTCCACACGAAGATCACTCCTCCAGGCGCTCGCCCAATTCGTCGTGCTCCAACGCTCGCCAAATCCTCTCGACGTCGCCGGAGCCGCCACAGCGAGTAGGGATTTCTTTCGACCCTATTCTCTCGACTTTTTGTACGTTGTGACAAAAAGGGGGAGATGTAGTGGCATCGAAGAAATTAGTTTGCCTTCGGGGTTAAGGGCTTTGCTTTTCATTCGACAAACTTTTGATCTTTGAGGTTTTCTGAGTAGTTTCAACAAACTTTCGATTCATATTCGATATGGTTGTAACTAACTCTAAGTAGGACTGTGAACTGCTACTCTTTTTCGTAAGATATCTATCTGCTGCTTGCGACACTTAACCTTTTGCAGGAAGTTATCTTTCACATAAGTTCACAGGTCACTCAAGGAGATTGCATGTTTCTCATTGGATATTATCTGGAGTGCAATTTCACTCGCTAAGATTATTGATGTTTTTCCCTTGACTCTACTTGTCAAAATATGCACTTCACAGGAAACTCTTATCTTCCGTGCATACATCAAGGGGGAGTATTTTCATTGACCTTAGCACTGGTTTATCGTCAAAAACTCAAACTTTTTCAATTATTTATTGATGCCTGTTTTGTCAACAATCGTCCAAAAAGGGGGATATTGTAAGAGCAAGTTTTGCCCCCGAAGGTTTTGGACATTGTTGGACAAAGCAGAAGTGGAACTAATATTGTTTTCGAGTATAAACAGATTCTTAGGTTCCGAAAGAATGGAGTTTGCAAGTAGAAGGTCGAAGGACAACTTACTGCAGCAGAGCTGTAGTCATCTACCGAACCCTTTGAAGGAAGACGACCTCTAAAAATGTAGTCGAAGAAAAAGTATCTCTCGAGTGAAAGCGCAACGAGGAGAAAGCTGAAGGTGGTCGAAGACTTAGTCTTTTTACTAGTTTCTCTTTGTTTTCTTGAGTCTTAGGAAAAACCGTACTATCAAGAGGGGTTTGCTAGTTGAGATCTTAGTCGAAGTGAATTTTCTCTGCTCAACCTAAACCCACAAAAGCCTACCGAGAAAGATCTTGCTGAGTCGAGTAAATAGCTCGAAGGCAAAGTCATCGCACTTCGTGCCTTCGAGAGAGAACTCGTTCGGTAAGTCAGCTTACTTGTTCCTCAAGTAAAGTTGCGCATTGATTGGAATCCGACCGTTGTGGACACGCGTCAAGCGGTTGCATCGGGTCACTTCAGTCATTTTACCCATCGGGATCGCCATCTATAAATACCCCACACCTACCCGCCATTTCGGGCTGGCTGCTCCACTGAAGATTCTAAGACAGAAGTCTGTGAGCATCCCAAGAGAGATTCATCGAGAGAAAACCAAAATCCCAAGTCTGAGCTGAGTTGAGCAATTCACTATGACTTAGGTCGAGATTAGCCGATCTTTTTATCTTGGAGAACTGCAAGTCTCCTAGACGGTTAGGCGTCGCCTGTCAAGCAGTCGAAGAGTAATTGTCACTGCTGAAGGAAGTTTGTAAAGGTCTCGGAGATGTCCTGAATCATCTACCACGAGTGAAAACTGGACAAGCTCGAGGAGTTTGTTGCAGTGGAGAATAGGACGGAGAGAGTTTTGCTCCAGGTGTTCAATCACCAGTCCCTCCAACTAGACGTAGCACTTTGCAGAGTGTGAACTGGTTTACCAAACATCGTCGTGTCAGGATCGTTTTCTTTCATACATTTAAATTAAGTACTTACTCGTAGCTTGTTTACCTTCGATGTTTCCCTTCGCCCTTAACCCTTTCGATCTATGCATTACCTTCGATATTGTATTTCCTTTGAGATGTTCTTAGTCCTTCGTAGTCTGCATGAATTCCTTCTAAGTTCCTTAGAATTTTTAGAAGTGATCATTCACCCCCTCCCCCTCTGATCATTCTTGAGCTTTCACACATTCTCGAAACACGAAGTGGCGTACACCGAAGGCATATCAAGGTACTGATGTTGGAAAACTCTAGCCTTCTTGTACAACACACGAGTGTAATAGATGGCTTGCTCCTGGGTCCAAAACCAAAAGAATGTGCATTGCTTGGATTCTCGTAGGGATTGGTCCCGAAGAAAAATGGCTTGTGTTCCCGCCTCTTGAAGTTAGGGCCTCCTCGAGGAACATCAGGGCGGAACAAAGGCAACATTTCTCTCGGATACCCAGAGTGCAGCAACTCATCAACTGGAAATACTTCAGCTGCATTATCTGGCATTTGAAGAAATGGCTCAGTAGGGCGAGGAAATGAAGATGGAACATTTACGATGTCCTGAGCTGGGATAGCTGCAGGGGCATTTTCCTCGGCCTGCTCATCGACGGCATCTCGTTCGTCGGCATTAGCATTTTGCGCGGCCTCCTCTGTCTCCATAGCATCAAGATCTTCATCAAGTTGTGCAAAATCATCAATCATTTCTTCATTCGAAGAGTTTGAAGAGGAGGAGGAACTATCACTCGAACTGGCATCTCTAGAACTTTCTCCTTCGGCAGCATCTTAACGAGAAAAAACCGTTGTTATGTCGACATCGGCTTCTTCTCCTTCGTTCAGAGTCTGAGCAGAGGAGTAATCCTTCTGCACTTATGGAATTGGGGCAGGTGGTTCTTGCTCGACCTAAGCAAGTCGGTCACAATTTGAGCCTGGGGCTCGACGGCTGGGGTGGACGATGGAATGACTTGTGAGTGTGATGGTGGGTTGGGTGGTGGCGATGAAGCTTTTGGTGGTGAGGGTTGACGTGGCGGTGGAGTTTGTTGTCGAGGTGGAGGAGTGATTTGGCGAGGTTGTGGAGTGGTTTGTTGAGGTGGGGGAGTTTTTGTACGGGGTGGAATGGGTTGTTTGGTGGGGATTGGTGCAGTTTCTTATCGTGCTGTTGCAGCAATGACCTCGGTAGACTTCTGCTTCTTAGCAGTTTTCTCAATCTCTGGCGTTCCACGCGCAGAGGATGGGGCAGCAGACTTTCTCTTTCGAGATTGTCTCTCGTTGAGGGCTTCGTTGTGCTCCTTGCACATATCGCTCACTATCTGTCAAACTTTTCGTTGACAGTAGTGATATTTTTCTTTCTGAGCTCTTCTGGAGTCAGCAAGTGCAGGAAGCATGGTCTTGAAAAATTGTCGAGACACAAGGTCCTCAGTTTCTTCTCAAAGCTGCTTCGAATAAAAAATTTCTTGCTATTTTTCCTTGCAATCCTGGGTAAGATATCCATCCCATCGAATCATGTAGCGAGCTACCCATTCTTGGATCTCTGGAGGAACATCATCCTCGACCGTCACTTTGCTCGGTGTGGTGGCCATACGCCAAAGAACGTTGGAAATCTGAACTGCATCCCATGCAGCATTGGCATCATAAACTCCTTCGTTGGAGCTTTCTTCATCGACACGAGGGCCGGACACAACTGGTGCAGCAGGGGCAGCGGGTGCCGGAGCGGCATGAGGGATTGAAGCTGCTTGGGTTTGCTGGCGAGCTTCCCTAGCTTTCCTTTCGGCCTCCTTGGTTGCCTTGGCAGCAACAACTGGTTTAGTTACAGCACTGGGGGCCACAGCTTTTTCTTTCGGGGGGCCTGTTGCCTCAACATTTTTCTTCGCAACACTAGGGGCTGCATCTTTCTCCTTCGAGGCACTAGTGGCCTCAGTAACCTTCTTAGCAGCACTGGGGGTTGCGTCCTTTTCCTTCGTGACTGTGGGCGTCACCACTTTCTCGGTGGTACTAGGGGCCAAGACCTTTTCCTTCGGAGCACTGGGGGCTGGAATACCTTTGGTCTGGAGTCTGTATCTGCCATTGACCAGATGTAGTATGCCCAGCTGTTGAGCAACCTTCGCCTTCTTGTCCTCGGGCTGACTGTCGACGTTGAGAATCTTGGACTTTATCAAGTCTTGTGCTTCAAGTTCCTTTTGCTTAGCCAGCCTTTCTTTACGCTGGATCAGGGTTTCATCATCTTCGGGCACTCTGGCTTGCTTTCCCTTCGACCTAGTCGAGGGTTTTTGTCCGCGAGGTGGCACGGGGGGAGCAAAGGAAGTTGGCGGGTCAGTGACCAAATTGGTCATGTCAATAGTTGCTCAAGGAGCCTTAGCAGATGGCTCCTGTATCTTGATGCCTTTCTTGTTCGATTTCTTCTGCAAAGGAATGTCCTCTACATCTGCCTCTATTCCAGGGTCTTGGCCTTCGGTGCTGGCTTCTTCTTCTTCAGAAGTTGCTTCTGGTGGACAAACAACAACTTCCTTTTTCTTTCGCTTGGCAGATTTCTTGCCGTCCTTTGACTTGGTGCTTGGACCAACATCCTCGGCAACTCCTTCGGTGCCCTCAGCAACGGCCTTCCTGGCTTTAGCTTCCTTTCGCTTTTTCGCTCGTTTAGCTTGAGCAGCAACCAACTCTTTGAAATCATCAGGTGTTTTGAGAGAGGATGGGTGAGCATCGGGCGGAGGAGTTGGTCTATTTGCCTTCGTTCACTTGGGCCTCAATGACTTGACTTCAGACTAGGGATTCTTCAGTGCAAAAAGTGTCTCCCAGCGAGGGATAAGTGACTTGTATTCATACCATCGAAATGCTTGAATCCTTCGAATCTCTTGCAGTCAATTTTCTCTCGTACGATCATCTTCAACTGATCCTTCTGGAGTTCTCAACTTTTTCTCAATGATCAGATCCTCTGACAGACCTTCAGAATTTTTGGTGATTCTTGTATGGCCTCCAACACGCTTGGGTTCTCTGAAATTTCCATCATTCTCAGACATTTTCCTGCGAAATAGATAGGTACGAGGGAAATATAGGAAAGTTGTGAACATGTACCAACCATTTTCGAGGAAAAACTTTTGAACGCAGTAAACTTATCGAGAAATTTGTCTTGAAGCAAGTTTTTCATGGAAGTGCTGGGCTAGATTTTCATCGAGTGCAAATCTAACGAAGAACTTGTATGAAAGAATTGCACAAGCGTGAATCTATCGATATACATCTGAGGGATTTGCCTAAGTGAGAGAATCCGAGGGATTTCTTACCTAGATCAGATGGGAAATCGCCACAGAACTCAAGAAACAGGTTTCCCAAGGTCCAACGACCCGAACGGATCAAACAGACCTAAAACAAATAAAGGAAAATCAAGAACCAATCTGGACAATGAAGAACAGATCAAAGGGAAATCGTGTCCAGAGCCTCACATACCCTAACTTGGTGATGGGGGGCGACTACAGCGGCGCGGATGAAGATCCTCGTCGACGGGAAGGTCTCTGGCGACTTCCTTCCGGCAGTGAAGCGGCGAGGGAATCGACGGCGACGAACAGCACGACGACGCGCGAGAGCTCGGGAGCGGAGAGATGAAGTCGAGGGAATGCGAGGTCTGTGCCGGTGGGGGTGGATCGGTATTTATAGAGGTGGGGTCTGACGTAACCGTCAAATCCGATCCAATGGCTCAGATTTTGCGTCTCTCCGAATTCAACGGACGGATTTTGTGGCGGTAATCGCGGGAAAATCCCAACGAACCGAAAGAAAGTTGTTCCACGTCCGAGACCAAACTCATCGAACATCGAGTATAAAAGTAGATAAACGTTCGATAGATATTCCTTCGGAATCAATGACATTCGAAGGGAATCTTAAACGAGTACAAATATACATGTTCACGAGAGAAAAGCAAAGATGGGGTAGATATAGAATAGAGGGAAAACAGGGTCCAATACTTAATCAATCCGAAAGAAAAAAAATGATAAGAAATCTCGGAGTGGTAAGTGTATAGGACAACACCAAACGAACAAAAACAAACAAACAAAAAGAGACACGATAGAGAACCAACGAAAGTAAACTACTGATAGAAAGAAAACATATAACACAGAGTACCGATAGTTATGATCTTACTGCACACTGCGTGAGTCCAATATGTTCAAATCACACCTTAATGCACAAAACCTTCTCTCATCCAGGGGCTTCGTAAAGATATCAACCAATTGATCTTCGGTGCGAACATGACTGATAACAGTATCTTCTCGCTAAACGTGATCTCGAAGAAATTGATGACGAATGTCAATATGCTTTGTTCGAGAGTGTTGCACTGGATTATGTGCAATTTGGTTAGCACTCTCGTTATCACATAGCAATGGAATTTTCTTCACAAGAATACCATAATCTTTCAGCGTTTGCTTGAGCAACTGAATTTGAGTGCAGCATGAACCGACAACAATATATTTGGCTTCAGCCATAGAAATAGATACACAATTTTGTTTCTTCAAAGCCCAACAAACAAGAGATCTACTGAGAAAATAACATGTGCCTGAGGTAGATTTCCTGTCGACTCGATCACCAGCCCAGTCAGAATCAGAATATCCAATGAGATCAAACTGGGCACCTTTAAGATACCATAGTCCCAAAGTAGGTGTATGAGCCAGATATCGAAGAATTCGCTTGACAGCAATATGATGTGATTCTTTCGGGTTTGCCTGAAAACGAGCACACCTACAAACTGATAGCATAATGTCAGGTCTAGATGCACATAGGTAAAGAAGCGAACCGATCATCGACCGATAGTTCTTCTGATCGAAAGGTTTGCCCTTCTCGTCTGCATCTAGGTGAACATTCGTAGGCATTGGAGTCTTGATAGTTTTGCAATTGACAAGATCAAACTTCTTCAGGAAATCTCTTAGATATTTCTCTTGAAAGATAAATGTCCCATTCTTCTGTTGACGGATTTGAAGTCCGAGAAAGAACTTCAATTCTCGCATCATAGACATTTCATACTTCTTCGACATCATACGAGCAAATTATTCGCTGATATCAGGGTTAGTACAGCCAAAAATAATATCATCGACATAAATTTTACACACAAAGAGATCATCTTTGTATGCACGAGTAAAAAGAGTCAGGTCAGTTGTTCCTGGTTTGAAGCCCTTCTTCAGAAGGAAATCCTTCAGTGTTTCATACCAAGCACGAGGTGCTTGCTTTAACCCATATAGGGCCTTGTGCAACCAGTACACCTTATCAGGATTCTTCGGGTCTTCAAAACCTGGTGGCTGCATAACATATACTTCTTCTTCGATTTCACCGTTAAGAAATGCACTTTTGACATCCATTTGATATAGCAATATACCATTGTAATTTGCAAAAGCAAGCATGACACGAATAGATTCAAGTCGAGCAACGGGAGCATAAGTCTCACTGAAATCAATACCTTCGATTAGGGTGTAACCTTGTGCAACTAGTCGAGCTTTATTCCTTATAACAATACCATCTTCATCTTGCTTGTTGCGAAAAATCCACTTCGTACCAATGATATTATGCTTCTTGGGATCAGATCTATCGACAAGGGACCAGACTTTATTTCTCTCGAACTGGTTAAGTTCTTCGAGCATTGCAGTCATCCAGTCTGAGTCCATCATGGTTTCATCGAATTTTGACGGTTCTAGCATGGATACAAATGAGAAATTTCCACAGAAGTTAGCTAAAATAGTGCGAGAGCGAGTGGTAGGACGTCCTGGTAGACGAATCTCTTCGAGTATTGAGTTGATGTCCACTCTCCTTCGAACACGAGATAAAGCTCCTTCTACATCTTGAGGATCCGGTTGTTCTTCGGGATCAGCTTGGCCTTCAGGATCAGCTTGTCCTTCGGGGTCATTTCCTTCGGGTTCAGCTTGACCTTCGGGTTGAGCATTTTCTTCGTTTATGCGTTCTCCTTCGACCTGTACATCATTTGCTTTAGGATGTTGATCTCCAGCACCCCGGGCTATGTGTGGAAACATTGGACCATCATCATCCTTGTTGACTTGATGTGCATTTCCTTCGACAGGCCGAATATCTCCGATTGCCATGTACCTGATAACTTCATCCAAAGGTGGTTCATCCAGGTTAAGAGGTAATTTCTCCTTTTGAGAGCAGTTAGTTTCATCAAATCGAACATTTACAGTTTCTACAACTTTTCCAAGATGAGAGTTGTAAACTCTGTAAGTGTGAGAATTCGAACCATAACCTAGGAGAAAACCTCCGTGTGCCTTTGGGGCAAACTTGGAGCTGTGATTCATATCTCTGATATAACATGGAGCACCAAAAACCCTGAGATATGAAACATTCAGCTTTTTACCAGTGATAAGCTCATGTGAAGTTTTCTTTAGAAATTTGTGCAAATAAACCTTGTTGATGATGTGACAGGCAGTGTTAATTGCTTCGGCCCAGAACCTGATAGGAGTCTTGTATTCAGCAAGCATTGTTCTAGCCATTTCAATAACAGTTCGATTCTTTCTCTCGACCACACCATTCTGTTGCGTTGTATAAGAAGTCGAGAATTCATCAGTAAAGCCATATTCATCAAGAAATTCTTCGATATGAGTGTTTTTGAATTCTGTACCATTATCACTTCTGATATGCTTGAGAGATAATTCATATTCAGTCTGTTCTCTCTTGGCAAAAGTTTTGAAAATTTCAACAACCTTGCTCTTGTCATCTAGAAAGAAAACCCAAGAATATCGAGAGAAATCATCAACAACAATCAGACCATACTTGTTACATCCAAGACTAGCATAATTTTGAGGACCGAATAAATCCATTTGAAGCAATTCAAGAGGACGAGTAGTAGTTATGATAGTTTTTGCTGAGTGATGTTTCTTGGCAATCTTTCCTGCTTCATAGGCACTGCATAGACGATCTTTATCGAATTTCACATTATCAATTCCAACGATATGCTTCTTCGAGATAAGAGTTTGAAGATTTTTCATCCCTGCATGACCAAGCCTTCGATTCCATAACTAACCAGAAGTGGATTTCTCCATTAAGCATGTGGACACTGCAGGTCCCGAAGAGAAATCGACAATATAAAGCTCAACTTTCTGATATCCTTCGAACACGAAGGAATAATCATCCTGTGAAAAGACAACACAACGAGAAGCAGAAAAAGTACAAGCATACCCATATCACAAAGTTTTGAGATAGACATGAGATTATATCCTAGAGATTGAACAATCATAACTTTGTCAATATGCTTATCCTTCAATATAGAAACCTTACCCAAACCAACTACTTTTCCTTTTTTGTTGTCACCGAAGGTAATATAGCTCTAAGAAGAACCAGTAAGTTTGTCTTCGGTGAACAAATCTTTGTCTCCAGTCATATGATTTGTACAACCACTATCCATGACCCATTCGGATCCACCGGAGACATAGCCCTGCATAAGAATTAGTTCTTCTTAACCACCCACAAACGAGAAGTTGACTGAGAAGGCATGGAGTGCTAGATGAAGCAGAGGTATTATAGCGAACAGGATCATATTGGCGAGGGGGGCCATCAAGCACACCATAAACATAATTCCTCGACGAGGGGTTAGAGTACTGGTAGGTAAAAGAAATTTTTTCATTATTGTCACGATGACGATAAACATTTCTATCAACTCGATAGTATTCCTTCTGGGGAACATTTGAAGTAGGCACCAAGGGTTCATTTCTATCCTCGAGAGAATAGTAGTGTTTCGGTGGTACCGAAGATTTTCCCTGCATAGAATGGTTAGGGGGCAGTTTTTCTACGAGAGATTTGCGAACCCAAATCTTTCGTTTATAGAAACCATTCTTCGGAGGAGTACCAACGAATTCCGCAGACACCTTTCCTTCCTGATCTTTGACAAGCTTGTAGTCAGAATCAAGTTATTCATCAACAATAGCCTTATCAATTTTGCAGTTGAAACCTGAAAGGTTAGCAATATCAATGGGCTTTTCTTTCGCCAGAACCCAGACAGTTTTAGGATACTGCTTGGGTTCCCAGTAGTTTCCATCGGGGTTGAGTTTCCTCTCGAAACCAACACCTTCCTTTCGAGGATTCCTATGAAGAAGTGCCTTCTTTAGGATATCACATAGATACTGGTGTCTCTGAACACTTTTGAACATGCCTGTTTCAAATAAATCTTTCAACCTGAGGAGTTCCTCCGTAATGGTTTCCTCGTTCGAGGGGTTAGCGTCATCAATGACAATAGGTTCTTTTCCTTTCGATTTCTCAGAAATAGACTCAATTTTACTACGTTCCAAACAAGTCAAGCAAGGTGAAGTAGATTCATTTTTAGCTTCTGAGCCCTGTTGAGCAATGAGCGTGAGATTGACATTATCCAACTCTTCATGAGCCTCTCTCAGTTTCTCGAGATCCATTTTCCTTTGAAGAAATTCATAGGTTAGCTTCTCATAGTCCACTGGTATGTCCCAAACGTATCTATAATTTCTGCTTACTCCATGCATGTTTTGTGTGATATTGCTATGCTTTTGATGCACTTTCATATCTTTTTATAACATATTTTGAAACTAACCTATTAATGGTTGCAAGAGTGCACAAGTTCTTGTTTTTCTAATTTATGTGTAGGAATTACTTGGATAAAGGAAATATCACAAAAAGAAGCCTTGTAATAGTTGGACTCTAACTTTCCCGAAATCTGTCCCCACCAGACGGGTTTTAAAGATCACCTCGGAAACGCTAGAATACTGCCTCAAAAGAAAAAACTTAAAACTGCAAAGTTGTAGGGAATTGTTTTCCAGTGGATCTAGAAATCAAACTCAGTCCAATCGGAGTTCGGATGCTCACTGGAGGCCCGAAATACCGAAGAAGTAATCTGGATGACGGGAATCCGAGAGTCTATATAAAGAGAGGAAACCTAGGTCAAAGGGCACCACGAAATTTCCTCCCCCTTGGCAGCAGTCTTGAGGGGAAGATCAATCTCCATAGCAGCACCATCTCCAAGGAAGAAGAAGGGGGCCAAGGGCTGTGGCCACCGCCGTGGCCGTGGGCGTCGCCGTCGCCGCCGCCATCTCCTTGATCTCCTTCGGGTTGCACCTCTCCATCAACAACTCTCTCTCTCTCTCACCATGTCCATGTGTGAGTAGTTCCTACTCGGGGATGAGGTTTCTACCAGTAGCTATGCGGTCTTCTCTCTCTCCCATTATGTGATCTTGATTGTGATCATAGGCTATGTTAATCTAGGATGATCCCATGATGTTTCCCCTTCTTCTATGTATTGGATTGATGTACTCACTTGAACTTATCTAGTATAATCCCCGAGACCATGGTGACAGCGGTCTATTGGACATGGGTTAGAAGAATATTTTCATGAGTGATTTCCTCTTTTGTGTGTGGATTGAAGATTGAGAGTCTCTTGGTGCTTGTCTTTGACTATCCTTTAGATATGTTGTGGTGATTGTGGTACTCTCTTTCGATGGCCGCGGTGACATTGGGAAATCCATAGATGAGAACTACGAATTCTGAGGTGTGCTTTAGTAGGCCTACACAGTTCTCGTCCTCTCTTGACCACAAAGGAATGGCCTCCGAGTACGTCTTCATTGCATGTTTTATGAGGAATATCATGTGATTAGACTATGTTAATGTTGTTGGGAGTTGCCACTAGTGAAAGTATGAATCCTAGGCCTTGTTTCCACCATTGCAATATTTTTTGTGCTCACATTTACCACTTGTTTGCTTGCTGCACTTTTTATTACAGATTTATATTACTTTGTTTTGCCGCACCTATCACCCATATTTTACCATCTCTTCGCCGAACTAATGCACCTATACAACTCCTAGTTGTATTAGGTGTGTTGGGGACACAAGAGACTTCTTGTATCTTAATTGCAGGGTTGCTTCAGAGATACCATCTTCAACCTCTACTTTCCTGAGTTCGATAAATCTTAGGTCATACACTTGAGGGAAATTGATGCTGTCCTACAAACCTCTGCGCTTGGAGGCCCAACATAGTCTACAAGAATAGAAGCGTGCGTAGACATCAAGCTATTTCTGGCGCTGTTGCAGGGGAGGTAAGCGTTGAAGGTATATCTTTAGATCTTGCACTTAATTCTTTTATTTTTTAGTTTTTTCACTAGTTAGGCTTTATTGAAAACAACAACAAAATTATAAAAGAGCTTTATGAGCTCTATCTTGAGTTAGGACATGAAGTGTTTGAGGAGGGGATCAAAAAGCCTATGGAGCTTTATTATTTGAACAACACTCATGATAGTAGTAATGTTATTAGCATGTCTTCTTGGAATACTTTTGATACTAATGATATGCAAAACCATAAGCTTGGGGATGCTACGTTTTATGAAGATGATCTTTTTAGCCCCCCAAGTTTTTATGTGGAAATTTATTTTGATGATACTTTGCCTCCTATCTATGATGATTATTGTGATGAAACTTATGCTATAAAGAATATTTTTTTACAAGTGCACCATGATAAGAATGATTCATGTGACAGCTATTTTGTTGAGTTTGCTCCCACTATTACTAATGAGAAGGATTTTGCTTATGTGGAGAGTAACAAATTTTCTATGCTTGTGGATCATGATAAGAATTTTTATGTGATACTTATATTGTTGAGTTTATTCATGATCCCACTAGAAACTATTATGAGAGGGGAACATATGCTTATAGATATTTCAATAATATCAACTTTCCTCTCTTTATGTTGAAGGTTTTGAAGTTGCACATTTCTTGCCTTCCTATGCTAATATCTTTATGCTTCAATGATTTATTTATCTACAAGATCCCTTTGCATAGGAATCATGTTAGACTTAAATGTGTTTGGTATTTGCTTCTTTATGCTCTCTTTTGTGCTTCAACTCTTATTCCTATGAGAGCATCACTAAAATCTTAAGCATATCTTTATGGCTATAAAGAAAGAGCTCTAGGGAGACAACCCTTGTTATCTTTACTTTGAGTTTTTACTTTCTGTTTTTAGTGGTCTTGATGATTTTTACTACTGTAGCAACATCATTTTATCTTTATTTTCAAGATTTGTGCCAAGTTATACCCTCATATGACAAGGGAAGTGAAAGTTGTGACATGCTGTCCAGAAAACAGATTCTGTCCTCATGACGGGAAAAATCAGATCAAATCACCAGTTCATCCTTTTGAGCTGAAGTTTTTACACAGAGTGCTCTATACAATCACGGAACTTTCGTATGTTCTGAGTTTTTTGATTTGAGTTGCAGAAGTACCCCTAAAAAATTCTTTACTGCCTGATGTTCTATTTTTCACAGATTCTGCCACGTTTTGTCTCTCCTAACTTTTGAAAACCTTAAGCTTGATTTTTCTTTGCAAAAACCTTTTGGCAATCTTGATAAATAGTAGCTCTTCAAGAATATCTTTATATACAGTGGGGAAAACTTATTTATTAAGGTTACTAACCTCTCTAATCAGCTTATGATGAGTTATGTATGAAGGGAGTTTTCAAGTGTGCGATGGAAGATGATGAAAGAAGATTCCGGAGTGTCAAGCGCTCAAGCTTGGGGATGCACCCATTCACCCCCAATAAATATTCAAGGAGACTCAAGCGTCTAAGCTTGGGGATGCCCCCGTGCATCCCCTTCTCCATCAACAATCATCAGTTCGTCCTTCGTCTCACTATATTTTTATCACTTCATGCGTTATGTTCTATGCTTGGAGCGTCTCGCTCTTAGGTTTTATTTTTAGTTTTATTTAGCTTAGCTTTCTGTTCATAACAAGTTAGATCCCGTCTTACTTTGTGTGGGAGAGAAACACGCTCCACTTTCAAAATATAGAACACATCATAGGATTCTTCATGCCTATCTTTTTGCTGTTATGTGTTCTTTATCTTTTCGTAGCTACTGTCATGTCTAGTTTTAGTCTTAGTTTGTCTTAGCAAGAGCCTTGGCTTTTGTTTAGTTTGTCGCTGGAACTCCCTTTAGTTTTCATGTTTATCTTGTTAAGAGAGTTGGTTGTTGCACTGAGTTATGTCTTGTTTTTGAGAAGTAGGTGATTGAGGTTGCTATTTAATTTCAGTAGTAACTTGCAATAGTTTTGAGGCATTGATGTGAGTAATGTTTGAACTTTTGGTGTCAAGAGCTCGAGCCTATTAGTGATAGGTGTCGTATTTTGGGAAATCCGTGTTTATTTTCAAAACCTACAAAACTAGTTGAGAACTCTAGCTACTAGATGGATCACTACTCTTCTGAGGGGTCGGATATTAGAGTACACTCACGTACCATGAGTCAAGGATGCGCAAGGATAACCAAACCCCCATACACTCCTCCTTGGGGTACTTGACTCTTTGTGAACCTCCTTACTAGATTGAGAGTTACCGATAATAAGTGCATGAGTTCTTCGGACTAATGTAAGTATTGAAAGTTGACACTTCCATCTCCTCATATTTGCTAGCCTCTCCTGTGTCGTGTATTGCTTTCTTCTCACTCCGAGAGTTGGCGTCCACCTTCGCCGGTACATCCAAACCCTTGGCATGATACGCTCTGTCATCATAAACCTCCTTATATCTTTCCTCAAAATAGCCACCATACCTACCTATCAAGGCATTTCCATAGCCTTTCCGAGATACATTGCCTGCAACATCCACCTTCTCATGACTTGATCTTCATGTCATACACGCTACTTGCTTGATCGATGAGACGCATGCTAGTTGGGCCTTGCTCTAATCATTGCTACATGACGCGCTAGTATCATTGCATATCCTGCTATCCTGGCAGAGGCATACATTTGCATCATGATTGTTACATCTTCTTTATGTGAGTACCCTTGTAAAGTGTGAAAGATCTCCTATATTCTTGTAAAATATTGAGTGTTTCCCCTAAAGTGAGGAAAAGATCCCAAAGAGGACAAATGAGAGAAATAGAAAGAGCCATTGAGGCCACCAAAAAAATACAAAAAAAAAGAAAAAAAAGAAAAAAAGAAAAAAAAAGAGAAGGGGGCACACTACTGTTCCTTTTGAGAGATCCACACTAGTACTTCATCCTCTATCCCTTGTACTCCATAGAGATCATCATACATGCATATAGCTACGTGGGGACCCTTCACACTATATAACTTGGCTTGTATATTCCAATGACGAGCCTCCTCAAACGAGATATAGGTCTTCTTGAGCAAGCAAGTTGGATGCACCCCCACTAGTTACCTTGGAGAGATTTTAGCTCACATGTGCATCCGTTGCATGGCAATCCCTACTCCTCACGTCATATCTATCATTTGGCTCTCTCGCCTATGATTGTCCTCATTGATGTGAGCCTTTCTCATCCTTTTTGTCTTCCTCCTCCACCATATTTCTCTCTTTGCCATCCTAAGTGTCAACTTTCGTGCTTACGCTCATTCATTGCATGAGTGCTCAAAATATCGAAAAGGAGTGGATCAAATTGACTTGTACCTGGCTAGTGGTCTGGGGACGAGTCAAGATAAGATTACAAAGAAGACCAAGTGTGAAACTTTATTAGATTGAGTTCTCAACAAGTATACTTTTCTCTCGTACTCCCATATCCCCCTTTTTGCACGCAAACACCATTTGGAGACATTCGAGTCACGGACAGCAAGAGCTCTTGCACCCTTTGTTCTTTTGTTGCTTGTGTCAATGCTAATATAGACTCTTGCTTGTTAAGACTTGAATTGAATTGCATGCTTTACTTTCAAAGTTCTTATATGGTTCCTAGCATGTCACCAAAGAAATTATGCTTGTTACCATTTACCTACTCGAGGACGAGCAGGAACTGAGCTTGGGGATGTTGATACGTCCCAAATGTATCTATAATTTCTGCTTACTACATGAATGTTTTGTGTCATATTGCTATGCTTTTGATGCACTTTCATATCTTTTTATAACATATTTTGAAACTAACCTATTAATGGTTGCAAGAGTGCACAAGTTCTTGGTTTTCTACTTTATCTGTAGGAATTACTTGGATAAAGGAAATATCACAAAAAGAAGCCTTGTAAGAGTTGGACTCTAACTTTCCCGAAATCTGTCCCCACCAGTCAGGTTTTAAATATCGCCTCGGAAACGCTAGAAGACGGCCTCAAACGGAAAAACTTAAAACTACAAAGTTGTAGGGATTTTTTCCGGTGGATCTAGACATAAAATTCGGCCCAATCGGAGTTCGGATGCTCCCTGGAGGACCGAAATACCGAAGACGTAATCTGGATGACGGGAATCCGAGAGTCTATATAAAGAGAGGAAACCTAGGTCAAAGGGCACCACGAAATTTCCTCCCCCTTGGCAGCCGTTTTGAGGGGGAGATCAATCTCCGCAGCAGCACCATCTCCAAGGAAGAAGAAGGGGGCCATGGGCCGCTACCCCCAAGGGTCGTGGCCACCACCGTGGCCGTGGGCGTCGCCGTCGTCGTCGCCATCTCCTTCATCTCCTCCGGGCTGCACCTCTCCATCAACAACTCTCTCTCTCTCTCTCTCACCATGTCCATCTGTGATTAGTTCCTCCTCGGGGCTGAGGTTTCTACCAGTAGCTATGTGGTCTTCTCTCTCTGCCATGATGTGATCTTGATTGTGATCATAGGCTATGTTAATCTAGGATGATCCCATGATGTTTCCCCTTCTTCTATGTATTGGATTGATGTACTCACTTGATCTTATCTAGTATAATCCCCGAGACCATGGTTACAGCGGTCTATTGGACATGGGTTAGAAGAATATTTTCATGAGTGATTTCCTCTTTTGTGTGTGGATTGAAGATTGAGAGTCTCTTGGTGCTTGTCTTTGACTATCCTTTAGATATGTTGTGGTGATTGTGGTACTCTTTTTGGATGGCCGCGGTGACATTGGGAAATCCATAGATGAGAACTACGAATTCTGAGGTGTGCTTTTGTAGCCCTACAAAATTCTCGTCCTCTCTTGACCACAAAGGAATGACCTCCGAGTACGTCTCCATTTTATTTTTTATGAGGAATATCATGTGATTAGACTATGTTAATGTTGTTGGGAGTTGGCACTAGTGAAAGTATGAATCCTAGGCCTTGTTTCCACCATTGCAATACTGTTTGTGCTCACGTTTACCACTTGTTTTCTTGCTGCACTTTTTATTATAGATTTATATTACTTTGTTTTGCCGCACCTATCACCCATATTTTACCATCTCTTCGCCGAACTAGTGCACCTATACAACTCCTAGTTGTATTAGGTGTGTTGGGGGACACAAGAGACTTCTTGTATCTTAATTGCAGGGTTGCTTGAGAGAGACCATATTCAACCTCTATTTTCCTGAGTTCGATAAACCTTAGGTCATCCACTTGAGGGAAATTGTTGTTGTCCTACAAAACTCTGCGCTTGGAGGCCCAACATAGTCTACAAGAATAGAAGTGTTCGTAGACATCATCCACTGAGATAAGATCATGCCGGGAGGAAAGTTCATCAAACTTTTCATTGAAAGCAGCATGCTCATTCGTCAAAGTTTGACCTTTCTCAATCTCATCGATCAACAAAGTCTCAGATTTTTGAATAGTTTCACTTAGAGAATCTAGTTCATCTTGTTGGATAGAAGCAATTTTAGCAAGTTTGGCATAGCTTATCCTAGAGTGACTTTCATAAGCGGATCCATCAGAAGTATCGTAGGAATTCTTAGAAGAGGATACCTTAGCCTTGGCCATGAAGCAGTAAGCTGGAGATTCGTCTTCACTGCTTTGGTTGGTGAAGAATGAACTTGAAGTCTTGTTCGAAGCAAAAGCTAGACCAGCAACACCATCAGATTCAGAACCAGAACCAGATCTTGAGTTTGATTCAGCTTCAGAACCGGAGGCTTCATCTTCAGAGTTCATCCCTTTACCCAGATAGGCTTTGGCACGGTGAGAATTCTTGCGTCGAGAAGAACTCTCTCGATGTTTGTGATACTTCTTCTTCTTTTCATCATCAGAACTATCTTTCTTGTCTTTTCTGGACTTTGAATCATATCTCTTTGACTCATAGTTTTTGCTCGATCTGTGTGTCTTGCTCGAAGAGTTGATGTGAGAATGTTGTGATCTATGTTCAATTTCCCAGAGAGGACAATCAGCAATGAAGTGACCTGGCTTCTTGCACTTGTAGCAGCAGTTATCTTTCGCTGAAGAGTTTCTGGATGATGATTGATGCTGTGATGAATTGCTCGAATGTCTGGAGGAGTAGTTTTTCTTTGCTGAAGAGGAATTACTTCTCTGGAAGCAGTTGAATATTTTCATTATCATTTCCAGATCTTTTCCAATATTCTCGGGATCATCTGTGGCACCTCCAGATTTAGAAATGGCTTCAGGAGAGGAATGATGTAAAGCTTTGGCCTTGAGTGCATGAGATTTTCTTCGAGTTCCGTTCACATCTCATTTTTCTTCTTCTTCATCTCGAAGGTGTTCAGTCTCTCGAGAATATCAGCGGCAACAAGATCCTTGAAATCAGTCCTTTCCTTGATCATCAGTGTGGATGAGGGATTGAGGCTCACATGCTTTCACCGGAGGGATCTTCGAGTTGATGTACGAGCCAACGTCAGGAATTCATTTGCTGGAGTCGCGCAGAGTTTCGTCAGATTCAAAGAGTGCGTCAGTGCGGGAGTCGCCGAGGGAGATCCACCCATTTAAATTTTCTGAAATTTTCACAGATTGTCGAAAATTTAATTTTGAATCTTTCAACCGAAGGGATCGTCGAGATGAGTTCTGAGTCGCCGTCACGAGTGTCGGCAACGCAGACGTTCTTCATGTCTTGTAGGCTGCGCGTGAGCGTTTTTTCTTGAGGTCAATCTTCGTGTGACGCACTTGAAAATTTTTCTTGTTTTCTTCATGAGCTTGATGTAGATCTTGATGTAGTTGTTGAAGAATCCGAGCTTGCAATGAACCCAAGTTGGACCGGGTCGTTCCGAACTTGATGGATCGTCGATTGTCGATATAGATTGGAGCCGCCGAATCCGTGATTCCAACGCGCATGTCTTCCCCACGGACGGCGCCAATTGACGAGGATCGGCCTCAGAAAATCCTAGGGTTTGGTACCCTAGGTTTCGTATAGGAGGAAGGTTCCCGCACATTGGTAGGATTCAAACGGTGGACAAGCGACACATGGGGCACGATTTACCCAGCTTCAAGCCCTGGAGGGAAGACCCTACATGCTGCTTGTCTGATCTTGTATTGATGATGATGTATAGGGGTGCCACGAGGGCTTTTGGTAGAGAGAGATCTGTCTAGTTCTATGCGTGGAGATTGAGTTCTCTAGAGATGTGCCCCTGCTTCGCTTTATATAGATAGTCAGGTAGGGGTTTACATGATTCCTAGTTGACTATTAGTATGAGTCCTTGTCTTGTCCTTCAAGGCTTCTGGTTGGGCTTCATGTCGGTTCACCCAAGTAGGCTTCTAGTGGGCCGCCAGCCTTGACACACTCCAGGTACCCTTAAGATGAGGAGTCGTGGGGGTATCCCCTCGTCACTTAGGACAGTCCTAAAGAGGTCAAGGCAACTCCAAGGGCACGACCTAAACGAATCCTTCTTTTATCCGTTTGGATCGCCAAAAGGACCAATGTACGGCCTCCCACCAGGTCGCTGCACCCAACGGAGGAGGCGCGCATTTGGTCCTCAAGACCAATTTTTAGTCCCACCTTGCCGCCGGAGGGCCTCGCCGAGGTGTTTACAAGGGGGGTTGTATAGACTCGTTGTCCACATTGAAATTATAGAAAAACCAAAAATGTTCACTGTCGTGGAGAGCTTCCTAGAATGATACTTTCGAGCAACGGCCACGGTGTAGGTTCCTACTCGATTATTCGGCTTCCTTCCTATTGGCTTGCCATGTTTCCCCTATCTCATTCAAGTAGGTGAACGATCTGAAAATTTAGATTTGTTCACCTCATTGGAAGAGATAATTATCACCCTCGAGCATATTCTCCAAGTCAGCGACAATTACAGTCTTTACTGGGTTTTTTATTTAAATTATGTCCTTTCATATACTTATAATTTTTTATCCTTTCAATAAAACAAATGTATATTGTAGAACAAATAATTCATGAAACAAAACATTAAAATCATACATTGTACGAAATCATTTTATTACAACCCTACATTGTAACAAATCACATAGTTCAAGTAGCGTGCTTCGGGTTGTAGTGGTGGAGGTAGGGCTATAATTTTATTATAGAGCTATTGGTACTAACAGATAGCGAACTAAATGAACTAACACCGGACATACCACTAGGGAACCTATGGCAGGAGAGAATCTATCACGATGGAGAAATGTCAATGGGAAGCTCTATGGAGGCACACATCATGATGTTTGATACGTCTCCAACTTATCTACAATTTTTTATTATTCCATGCTATTATATTATAACCTCCATTTACTTTTGATGGTTTTATATATCATTTTATACTATTTTATTAGAGTAACCTATTACTTAGTGCCCAATCCTTTTGTTGTTTTCTACATGTTTTTTATTTTGCATGAAATCCTATTTTCTAGAGACCAAGATTTTTAGGGGGGGGGGGGGTTCTTGATTTGTTTTGGAGCATAAGGATCACCATGGGACATCGGGGGGCCATGAACCGGTGTGCCGGGAGGTGACACAACCATGTGTGTGTGCCTTGGGGGCGCGAACTGCTAGAGTGCCCTCCCGGCACCCATTAGTTTTTTCACTGCCTATATTCATTATATATACCAAACCGCATAATTTTCAGAAAAACTTTTGCTCCGGTCGCTCATGCGCCCGGCCGACATCCAATGCTATTAACTCCCATGAATGCGCGGATATCGCTTATGCGCGGGATGGATTTCTGGCACGGGGAGCTTTTGGATGGGGCTAGGTTGTCAGGAAAAGACGTATTTAGGTTTGGACTCCGGCAAAGCTCCCTTGGTTCGGGTTAGATTTGCAGTAAAATGAACAGGCGGACCTACCCGTGAACGAATACAGGACCGCGTTGGATGATTAAGCTGACCCAAAAAATCTAGTCTGAACGACTGCGTGAGGTTTGAGGGTCCGCGATTGAGTTTCCCTAAGTTACTCTACTATGACTAGCCTTAGGACATTCCTAAAGAGGTCAGAGCAACTCCAAGGGTGCGACCGAAACGGATCCGTCTTTTATCCATTTGGATCGCCAGAAGGACTAATGTACGGCCTCCCACCATGTCACTGCACCCAATAGGGGAGTGGCGCATTTGGTCCTCGACACCAGTTTTTAGACCCACCTTGACGCCGGAGGGTTTCGCCGAGGTGTTTACAAGGGGGGCCGTATAGACTCGCTGTCCACATTGATATTATAGCGAAATTGAAAATGTTCACTATCATGGAGAGCTTCCTAGGATGATACTCTATCTCTTTCGAGTAGGTGAACAATCTGAAAATTTAGATTCATTCACCTCATTGAAAGACATAATTATCACCTCGAGCATATTCTCCAAGTCAGCGACCATTATAATCTTTATTATTTTTTTATAAATTATATCCTTTCATATATGTATAATTTTTTATCCTTTCAATAAAACAAATGAATATTGTAGTACAAATAATTCACGAAACAAAACATATAAATCATACATTGTACCAAAGTTCAAGTAGCGTGCTTCGGGTTGTGGTGGTGGCGGTACGGCTCGTCCTACCGGTGTCCTCCCTTCGGCTACCACCAACGATAAAGATGTCGACGAACAGGGTTGGTTGAGGTCGAGAACGCAGAGAAGGTGTTTACGCCGTAAACACGCGGGCTAGGAGAGAACAATGGGGAACAATCAGGTGTCCGCTACGCGTCCGCTGTAATTTTGGTTCAAATTTAAGATAGAAATGGGTCTCAACGAATCTCGATCCGTTTGTTCATCCTTTGAACCGTGCCTTTTTGTTTGCGCGAACCTAAAGAAAAACCGGTGTACCAAATGGAAACATTTGGGTCTCCCATTAGAGCGCACCCATGACCGTGAGTCCCCCCATGAGTGAAGCCTTGGCCGTTCCTTTTCCTTTAGACGTAGGATAGGAATCGGCCATTGTGGAACACGGTGTATTCACTGGTCGCAGTCGCGGGTGAAGCAAAGTGAACTTGTGGTCGACGACGCGTCGTGCAATGAATGTGTAAATAATAGAAGGGATTGATTTAAACTTATGTTTATTGCTTGTGGGCAAAGCCCTATTTATAAAAGGATTTTGGGTGCCAATGACACCTGTTACAAGAGACACGACTGTCAGAAGAGATACAACTGTTGAGAGAGAGAGAGATTAAAAAGATGTCTATACATAAGGGACACAACCCTACGAAAGGATGCTTTGGGCATATTGGAAACTACCAAGAGCAGATGTAAACTATTCCTAACACTCCCCTTGCACAAAGCTTCTTCTTGGTATATCTTGTATTCCTTGTATAATCTTGAAAATATTGGTCTTCATCACAAGCGTATATGATCTTGTATAACTCCTCCAAAAACCTTGTGGGAAAAATATGAGGAGAATAGTGTAGATATGTTGCTAAAACTCCTTTAAACCCAATGGGAAAAATAAGGATAAAATGACGCAACATATAATGATTATTGTCTCCTTGATAACTCATATGAGAAAAACCTTCGAAGAAGGAGAAAAAATCGTTGATGAGTTTGGAGAATAATATATATGCTTGGTATACTTTCATTTAAAATCCCTATTGAGGAATGTTGGAAGTATTGCATATATCACCTCATTAAAATCTTTTATGAGAGACTTCGAGAGAAAACTCATAAGGAAAAAGAGTGTGATCTGATATGTCATTGAAAACTCCTTTAAAACCCAATGGAAAAAATATAAGAAGAAAATGATATGACATATGATGTTAATTGTCTCTTTGATAACTTATATGAGAAAACCTTGAAAGGACAAAACTCAATTAGTAAGTTTAGAGGACAATTAA
The DNA here is from genome assembly GCA_950022295.1 of Bromus sterilis. Lineage (NCBI taxonomy): Eukaryota > Viridiplantae > Streptophyta > Magnoliopsida > Poales > Poaceae > Bromus > Bromus sterilis. The sequence continues at coordinate 136,735,738 of OX465599.1, read as the reverse complement.
TATGCCTTGTATACATCCGTTAAAAAACCCGGTGGGGAAAATAAGAGGTATGACATATATTCTTGTGTTGATATTACCTCATTAAAAACCTTGATGAGAACCTTGAGAGTAAACTCATAACGGGAAAAAGAGTATAATATAATGTTTGTATAGGTTATATTTTAGGAAGGGACTCCCCCTGATCCTTGCAATTTCGGACAACATGCTTAGTGATATTGCTTCTTATAGAACCCGTTTGCATCTAAGCAACATAAGTATTATTATCCTTGTAGATAATAGTTAGTGATTCAATAGAACCAATTCCACATGAATATTGTATGTGGTTTATCATTCTGTAAAGCAACATATATTAATATGAGGTCTTGTATTTCAGAATGATTGGTAGATGTAGCCACTAAGGTCTATTTCAAAGACTTTCATATGATGGCTATCACATCAAGTGAAAACACGACGCGTGTCTACGATCTGACATAGTGGGGATCTAATCGATGTATCCGACAATATTGGTGTCCATATTTAATTGAAAAACTAGGACAATGTGTTTGGTGCCTTGGAGATATCAAAAGATATTCACGAGTCCAAACCAATTGTGTTTGGTGGATGGCACTAGAGTATGGAACCTTGGGTCCCAATATCTTATTTCCATCTTCTCATGGTCTAAAATGGATCATTCTCTACGTCTAGAGATTGAACAACCATGCACTTTTTAGATGGATCAGACTTGTTCATTTCCAATATATTCTAGATATAGACAACATGGTGTATCATAATATATGAGTGAAGGGGGTCGAATTGTAGCTGAAGCAAAGTTTGTTTTTACTTACATACTTCATCTCAAAGTCCGTCTATGGATGATTACACTCTTCATCAATATCGTGTGTGTTGTCAATGATGTTTTAATCATTACCATGCACTGATAGTGGAATCCTAATGAAGATTTGTTGATGAACACGCATGGTAAATCATCACTATTGGAGTATCCTTTTGCATAAGGAAATCACTAAGTCGATTGTACCATTTTTATTTCGACTATTGTAAGTCATGTAATGACTTATTTAGTTTACACAAAACATATTTCATTTTCATTTTGGATTCAGAATTGGAATTCCCATGAGGAACTTATATGTCTGAATCAAGTGACACATTAATATATGTGGTCACTACATCTATCAACTGCATAACTAGATGATGTATACTGCCATTGAGATAATTATCGGAAATTGATTTCACTTATGTATGGAGAATCGATTTGGTTATTTGCGTGAACCCTTATGCTACAAGCCTTGCTATTCACCACCAGTATATTTTCATTCCACTTTTGGAGGAAAATTAGTGTAGGTATTAATTTTGTGGATACCTTACTTTTGTTGAGCAGGGCTATTTTTTCTTGGATTGCATCCTTTGTTTGAGTCCAGTCCGAGCGAGTATTAACTAAACACTGCCATGGCCATGCTCTTTGGATCTGGATCATTATAAGGTTGTTTGCAATCATTAAAAATGCATGTCGACAATTGTAGGCTTTCATTTATATGATTCTCCTAAATGTATAAAGTTTTGGTGAAATCTTGTTACCCTTGATGACTCTTCGTGTTTCCCAACACGGTTGAGTCTAGGTTTCCGATGTCCCAGTCATTGTGTGCACTATTGAGCTGGGTTATGGAGGTTTCCCTCTCATTGGGTGTATACTACCCTTGGGTGTCTATCAACGTGAAGTTGACTTGCATTTACCGACTCAGAGCCCTCAATATCCTTTGTTGCTTGCGGAAAGCTGAATCCTGATATATTGTGGCCGCACTTCTCCCCTTCTTGTTTTGAATGGGGAGTTGAGTGATTTTTGTTGGTACCTCCACTCTTTTGGGCACATTTTTATAGGAATATAGGATTGTGTGACACCGTTATAGTCGGTAAATGAGTTTGGCAGGTAATTTGCAATGTGTTGCAAATCTTATAAACAATGGGTTTAGATCTTCGAGTACGTGGATTTGAGGTGGAAATGTGTTGAACATTCTAAGTGATTTCCTGGCATTCTTTTTGGTACTTAAAATCTCCCCCTAATGCCTGGAAATGTTCCTCATTGAGCATACGAGCCATGAATAACTCCCCTGATAGGGGCTTAAGGTATTTATAAATGACGAAAATACAATTATTCCTCACATAGATCCTAATTTTCTGTGAAGGGCTATTGATGTATGCTATGGTGGTGATATCGATATGGAACCGAATTATCGCAGATGGGAAATATTTTTGATTTCCACGTACTAATTTTAGAGGGGGCGTACTACGATATGTAGTATGTTACAGTTGAAATAAGTCAACGGTGTGTAAAACTGCATGACTCCAACGTGAAGTTGGTAAGCTAAAATTCCGAAGTAAAGATCATGCAATGAGCTTAATTATTTGGATATAGGATGTTATCAAACCATTTTGAAACTGGACATATGGGACAAAGTGCTTAATTTACATCACAGGACCATGTTCATGGCACGCAAAGATATTTGCAACATTTTCCATTCGAAATTCATTGAAATTGATCTTCAGGATAATGAGTCAATGGTTCATGTGGGTAGATGCACACATAAGACCATCGTGTAGATGTGCCTTTTAGAACCATAGAACAAAATGAATAGTCCAATCAATGGTTGAGAAGTACCACTTTCCTCGGCTTGATGAGTTCAAGGAATCTGAGTGGTTAAACACTTTAAGGTGCCTGGACCTTAAAATTAGCTTTCCTTGTCACATGTAGTGCACATAAAATCCAAATATTTCTAGAACTTAGCATCATTTTGGGCATGATTAATGGAATTTTTGATAGTTTTTATTTCAAGTCATTGTTAGAATGACCAAGGCGAGTGTGCCAAGTTTTTCATGTAAATAACATTATGGAAAACTATCTTGTATGCAACATGTGCTACAGGTTTTGAAGTATGTGTAGTGCAATTCTGATGATACAGAGAGAATGTGCTTTTATATCTGTTGTATATGGTAAAAAGAATATATTTCTCTTTGTTGTCATCATGAGTTTCTATATAGAAACTATTTTGACAAATATCTCTATATATAGTTTAGTGGGATACGAGTTGAACCTGGACTCTATATAAAAAATAAATCCTTGATGGTTCTTGAGTATCCATAGGGACAATAATATGATTCGAATTGAACCAATAATTATATCATCGCGTCTAGTGATTGTTAAAATATCTCCTTTTCTCTAAGTAAGAGTCGAAATGTATTTTTTACTTCCCTACGTATATATTTCGTGGTGCATATGTCCACAAGGCACTTATACTCTTTCATCAGATTGACCCCCGTAGAAATCTATATATAGTTTTGAAGATTCTCAATATGATAAATCTTTATTAGATATATAGAACACATACAAATGTAATTGTATCAAAGTGCTGATACACTATATTGTGATGAACAATATATGATGACAACGACAACAATGTATTTATTACAACAATAAATGGATGTTGATAACGAGTTGGGAGACTAGTGAAGTCTCGAAAACATGTCATGTAAAGCATATTTAATGACCATGTTCTCCTTGTTCATGGGATTTCATGACTGTCAGAGAGCTTTGTTGTTACATGATGTGAACAATAGCTTCCTGGATACGGTCAGATTGAAAATTGAAGTGTGCTTCATATCTTTACCCTTCAGTGGATCGGTTGTGTCATGGATTGTTTGAACAAATTGATCATATGTCATAGGGTATGGAATTTTGGGGGATACTGGTAGCATACACACTTTTGACAAAGATTAGTTTTTATGATACTTGATCTTTGTAGTGCCTTTCCCACGATCCGATGCATGTGGCTTGTGCTTCTTGTTGCATTTGTATTTCCCTTTGCAGTTTTTTAATTGGCTTCTAGGAGAGCCATCAAACTTTTATATCCCAAAAATGTGCATATACAACATGTAGAGGAGTAACACCGACATGGTTGTAATGATGAGTCATAAGGATTTCATTAATTTTCTCCTCCTAGAGTAGTAAATGCAGAAGAAAAGAGATAAAGTAGGTATATTTTGCACGATATTGTTGCTATAATTAAGATCCTATTAACGAGAAAGATAGTAGAAAATGTCTTCTATTTTCACCATAATGTGGATTGTTTTTGAAAATTGCAAGTTGAAGCCAATTTTATGAACCTCATGATTGTATTCTCCCACGGATTTAAACCTTGGAGTTGGAGATGTGTTCAATCATGATTTGCTTTAGGCAAGATGATTGTCGCAGGATGTTCATACCTTATTGGTAACTTGCCACATGTTCACTCATAATTTTGATTTGCTAGCGGGCATGCACCATGGGGTGGTCGAAGTGCCTCTATAATTCCATGAGACACATTGTTGACCTCAACATCCATATGCCATGTAGATTAGTTGTGACCGTCGAGAGGTGGCTCATCGAATTAAGGTCATCTTGGCTTACATGGGGTTCAAACCATAGATTTTTTTTTAAATTTACTTGTCAGTAAATTAGAAGTCATCGTGGTAATGTTGTAATAAAATCTTGCAAGGTTGTGAGTTCAAGTGAAGACTTGAATGTAGATCTCAAATCATCTATGATAACACTTTGGAGATAATTACATATATTATGAGGTATATCTCGCAGTACTAAAAAATATAGTCTGACTATAGTCAGTAGATGCATTGGTCTTAGTACCTTATGTTATTATGATTAAATAGTATGGAAGAGCACTATGAAGGTAGTCAGAATTGAAAAAATGTAGACCTTATAGTAATTGTGGATAGTCTGCATATTGCTTAGTAGATGCCACATTACCTTGTGATTCCATATATAAATTTGAGATATTCATTTCACAATTTTTGCATATCAATTCAATTCAAATTAAGTTAATCTTATGCTTTGCAAGCATTTTTGGACTTAATTGATGGTGAATTGATATTTCCATTGCAAAATAATATGTTGTACCATGTGTATATGTTGTAGGGATTGCAAAGTGCAAACACATTGAACATATAATATATTATATTGTAATAATGTTGCATATTTGGTGCTCAAGCGGAAAAAATGTATCAAATTGGAAGATAATTCAGCCGAGTGAATTAATATTTTGCGAAAAGAAAATCAATCTTAATCGCAATAAGATTATTTTTACCAAATGGACATTTTATAGGGATTGCTAAAGAAAAAACACATTGAACATGGCATCTTAATCGCAATAAGATTGTTGTTATCAAATGGACATGTTATAAGAATTGCTAGAGAGCAAACACATTGAACATGCATAAACTCAAAAACAAATATGAAGTTCAGTGACTAAATCGAAACCTAGTCAAAAGGGATAAAAATCCTCAATGTGGAATTTTGCAGTCAGGAGGTTCCGTGTGTTGTCGCCGTGGACATCACCAGGGCTGCCGCGTGATGCGGCCGCGCCACGAAAGGATGCTGTCAGTGAACGACACATGGGCTGGTTGTCATGTGCTTCACAGCAGGCCACCGTATTGAACTACAGAAGGCCGATGGCCATGGTTGGACGCTGAGAATGGCGCGCGCTACATGTGTCGAAGGGCGTCGCCGTGTGTCAGCCGTTAGTCTCCATTGCCACAGGGGACGTGGGTCGTACCGAAGATCGCTAAGGCCTTGCCGCAGGACCTCCGCGTCATGGGATGGATGGCATGGATGCATAGACCGGCGGTCTATGGTGCGCACCACCATGTAAGAGTCGAGAGCCGCCGCTCGGGCTGGGTGCCGCCTTGTTGTTGGTGCCATTGCGGGATCCGCCGTGAGCCGTGACGGAGAGGACGGCACACGCCGTATGCCGCGCACCGGAACAGAGAGGGCGTGCATACGCACACCGAACAAAGACTGATTTGCGAAACAGTAAAACCTTGATGGCTAATATGAAAAACTACAAAGAAATAAGGCTCCATCGTCTTTCTCCATGTAGCCAGGGAACAAACGGTAATTCAAAGATGAGTCCAGGCTCATCTAGTCCTGAGCAAAAGATCTTTAAAAAGACATTTGAAAAAAGTTTAAAAAATCTACAAAAATTTGTGGTGAAAGATACTTATATGTGAGATGTTTCTGCAAAATTTGGAGAAGTTTGGATTTCTGGAGAGCGCGTGGCGAAAAAGACAAATTATGTCCGGAATAGTGCGTGAATAGTGTCTTAGTGAGAAGCAGCGAATTTCACTTTTTTTGCCGCGTACTCTCCAGAGGTTCAAACTTCTCCAAATTTTTCACGAACATCTCTTCCAAAAGCATCTTCCACCACAAAAAAAATTAGAATTTTTTGAGATTTTTTCATATTTATTTAATTTTTTTTAGTTTTCCCGAGTGTGGATGCACCTGGTTGCAGAAACGCCGCTCCTGGGAACAAAGGATTCGTTTTAGCTTTCAACGCCGCTGTAAATCCCGTGTACTCCGTGTAGGCAAGGCCATTGACGAGGGGGTGACCCCACAACTCCTACGGATAAGCCTACCTGGTGTCCATGAAGACAGAAGGCCCATGAAGATACAACCTCGGCCCACTAATTGACACCGACGTAGGAGTCTACGACTCACAAGGAAGGTGCGAAGACCTGCCATACGGAGCATGCTAGGGTTAGGAAAGCTTACCTGTAAACGTAGAGGAACTCCCCGAGACCTAGCCTAGTATATAAGGGCTAGGAGGGGCGACACCAAAAAGGAGGAATATCATCTGTAACCCTAGCCTTGAGCGCTCCAGCCTTGGCATCCCCTGTAATCGCATCTCCCCCATTCATAATATCGAGCAGAAGCGTGCCTCACTGTTTGCCGACGAGCTATTGTCCAACCTGTGCCTCTCATGACTAACCCAGGGTCCCTGACCATGGGATTTGCCGGGGTTGATCCCCGTCAATTGGCGTCGTCTGTGGGAACTACACAGGTTGGGATCACGATCTCGGCGGTCCCGTCTTCAGCAAGCTACACCTCAAGGGCAAAAACAAGATCTAGCCCACTCGAAGGATTCAAGATCACGGCGAACATCTCTGCCACCCCATCAAGACTGCTCGAGCTACAGTTGTGCCAGGACCGATACTACGGTAACGGCCAAGTGCAGCGTCAGCGCCGAAGGAATCGACGACTCAGAAGAACGGCGAGGGGCCTCTACGAAGGAATTCCACACGACGAACCGCGACGCGTAGCGGAGGACTCGCAAGTCTTTCGACAACCCACCACCGCCCGGGCACCCGCCGCACATCAAGACGATGACTATGAGATCGAAACCAGCGATCAGCAGAACCATCGCCAAGGAAGAAGGAATCGACGACCCAAAAGGCGCGCATGGGAGATCTACGGCGAGGCTCCAATAAGCGAGCCACGACACGCAGCCGCGCAACCGACGACCGCCCGACGACACGCCGTCACACGAGCACCTGCCGTCAGTCAGGACAGCGACTCGGAGACACAGGTGGGCGAGTACTATGACCCAGATCGAAAGCCGGATGAATTCGCCAACCTCATCAAGAACCAAGACATTTGTCGAGGAATCGACAAAGACCCCCGCTTCCACGAACACCCGGAGGATCACGAGCAAATCTTCAGAATCTCAAGAAGGAAGAGGCACGCCGGATCAAGCAAACTTACGGCTAGAGAACAGCTGGCAGGACCCTGCACGATCTACAGCTTCGAGGATGACTGGGGACGCGTCAGGTCAGGTCACACTTTGAGGGACTGCCGCCTGTTCAACGAGCTAGCCGACGACCTCAAGAAGGAGAAGCAGAAAGAAGACAGGCGCAACCGACGACCTGAACAATCGACGCCCTCAAGCCCGGAAGGACGTCACAACCCGCTGCAAGAACATGTGCTCATGATCCAAAAAGGAAGGGTACCGCAAGCACAAAGCGACGCTTACACCCTGCAAGCTAGAGCAGCCGAGAGCATAAACATAATCGAAGTCTACCAGCTACATGATACGGAGACCAGCATCACGTTCTCACAGGACGGCCATCCACCCGCAGTCCCAAGACCAGGGCACACGCCCCTGGTGCTCAATGCACAAATCGGAGGATACGACATGGATAGGGTCTTCATGGACGGAGGCAGCAGCATGAACATCATCTTCGCCAGCACCCTGCAAAAGATGCTGATCCCACGATCAGTATGGAGAAAATCGAGCACCGAGTTACATGGGGTAGTCCTAGGAGAAGCAGCCACATCCCTAGGAGTCATCGAACTCAAAGTTGTCTTCGGCAACCGACGCAACTTTGCAAAGCATGTCCTCGAGTTTGAGGTACTCGACTGGCAATCGCAGTACCACGCCATATTGGGACGGCCAGCATTCGCGCAGTTCATGGCGGTCCCACACTACGCCTACCTCAAGCTCAAGATGCCAGGATCAGAAGGAGTCCTCACGATCAACGGAAGCTTTATCAAATCAGATCAGTGTGATCGTGGCTTCCACAGAATCTCCGACACATTCGGAGCCGAACAAGAACTCAGAGAAATAGCCATGGTGACGGACAAGAGTACCTTCCCATTGGTAAGACGAAGCGAATCCAAGGAGTACGGACGCGACTTCAGCATCGACAGCGACACAGTCACTCACCAAGTGCACCCGACGGACCCGGACAAAACAGTCTGCGTGTGCACCCACCTACCAGAGGAGCAGGCGACGGCTCTCGTCGCTTTCCTTCGTGACGAGTGGGAAATATTTGCCTGGTGCCCATCCGACATGCCTGGGATACCACACGAATTCACGTAACACGCCCTACGCATCAAGAAAAACACGAAGCCGGTGAAGCAAGCGCTGAGACGATTCTCGGAGCCCAAGCGCAGAGCAATCGGAGAGGAAGTCAACAGGTTACTCGACGCCCAGTTCATCCGAGAAACGAAGAAAGCCACCTGGATAGCCAACCCGGTGCTAGTGCCCAAGAAAGACACGACCGTGCTGCGCATGTGTGTCGACTACGGACCAGTCAACAAGCATTGCCTGGAGGACCACTTCCCCCTGCCTAGAATCGATCAGATAATCGACTCGACAACAGGGTGCGATCTACTTTCCTTTCTTAACACTTACTCAGGATACAACCAGATCAGGATGAAGGAAGAAGACGAAGAGCACACATCATTCATCACCCCCTATGGTATATTCTGCTACAGGACCATGCCCTTCGGGCTCAAAAACGCAGGCGCCACTTACCAGCGAATGATGCAGGCCTGCCTGAAGGAGCAAATCGGAAGAAACGTGCAAGTCTATGTGGACGACATCGTCATCAAGACCTACGAAGTAGCCACACTACTCGACGACCTGCGCGAAACCTTCGCGGCGCTCAACAAATATAGAATCAAGCTCAACCCAAAGAAGTGCGCATTCGGCGTACCGGCGGGGAAGCTGCTTGGCTATATGGTCTCTGCCCGAGGAATCGAGGAAAACCCTGAGAAATTCCAAGCCATCACCCGAATGCAAGAACCAACCGACGTCAAAGGAGTACAACAGCTCACTGGAAAACTCGCAGCCCTAAGCCGCTTCATCAACAGGCTGGGAGAATGCACGCTACCTTTCTATCAACTGCTCAGGAAAGGAGAGAAAATCGAGTGGACGGAGGAAGCCCGACAATCATTCGCGGACCTGAAAAAGACACTCTCGACCCCACCAATCCTGGCAGTACCCAAGGAACGAGAGAAGCTATACCTCTACGTGACAGCACGTAACAGTGTAGTAAGCACAGCGCTCGTTGTCGAACGCACAGAAGAAGGAAAGGTCCAGAGCATCCAGAGACCAATCTACTACCTCAGCATGCTCCTGACCAAATCCCAGCAGCGGTACCCGCACTATCAGAAGCTACTACTGGCCATCGTCATGACCTCAAGAAAAGTGTCCCACTACTTCGACGAGCACCCTATCACAATCGTAAGCAGCGCACCACTCGCTGACATACTCAAAAACCCTGGAGCGACTGGACGAGTCGCCGAGTGGAACATTGAGCTCAGCCCACGGGACCTGCAGTTCAAGCACCCAACAGCCATCAAAGCCCAAGTACTCCCAGATTTCCTGGTCGAGTGGACGGAGGTTCAAACACCAGGCCCCCCAGACCTATCAAGTTCATGGTCAATGTTCTTCGATGGGTCCAAGAGAAAACAAGGAGCTGGGGAAGGAGTTGTGCTCATCTCCCCTAAGGGAACAAAGCTGAAATATGTCCTCCAGATCAACTTCAGTCACGCCTCCAACAACGAAGCAGAATACGAGGCACTCCTCCATGGCATGCGCATGGCCAAAACATGCGGAGCCACTCGCCTCATAATTTACGGGGAGTCCAATCTCGTCGTCCAACAGACGATGAGAAACTGCAACGCAATAGCTGACAACATGGAGGCCTACCAGGAGCTCTACAACGCACTCGAAGGAAATTTCGACTGGTGCGAGCTCCACTACATCACCAGGGACAACAACACAGAAGCCGACGAACTCGCGAACATCGGTTCGACCCGAGGACTAATACCACCCGGCGTTTTTCTCGAAAGCATCAGCCGAAGATCCATCAAGGTACAGGCAGCAGCACCTGAAGCAGTCGTGGACGGCGAGAACGCAACAGAACTGGCACAGGTGGCAGCAGCAACCCCATCAGAAGGCACAAGCACCAGCACACCCGACAGCACAGCCCCGACAGAGCTCGAAGGACCTGTCTGGGCAAAACCGTTCCTCCGATTTCTAATCGAAGGTACGCTACCGCAAGACGTGGCCGAAGCACGACGCATCAGCCGACGATCCAAGGCATTCACGGTGATCAACAAACAACTATACAAGCGCAGCATCACCCAGATACTCCAAAGGTGCATCGACGAAGAGGACGGCAAAGCCCTACTGCTCGAAATCCACGAAGGCACCTGCGGACACCATGCGAGCAGTAGAGTACTCGTATCCAAAGCATTCCGAGCCGGGTTCTATTGGCCCACAGCCATGAAAACGCAGAGGAAATCATGCGACGATGTGTCGCCTGCCAGAAATTCGTCAAAAGGCCACACGCTCCCGCCTCAGAGCTCAAGACCATACCGCTATCCTGGCCGTTCGCCACCTGGGGACTCGACATGGTGGGCCCACTCATGAAATCATCAAAGGGCGGAAGGACACACCTGCTCGTCGTAGTCGACAAGTTCACTAAATGGATCAAAGCAGTGCCCATCACCAGCTCCACAGCCCTCACGGCTGTCAACTTCATCAAATCGATCATCTTCAGGTTCGGAGTGCCACACAACATCATCACGGACAACGACACGAACTTCACAGCCGCAGAATTCCAGAACTTCTGCGAAGAACTGGGCATCAAAATCAATTACGCATCAGTCACGCACCCGCAGTCCAACGGCCAGGTAGAAAAAGCAAACGACCTTGTATGCGGGGGAATCAAGAAACGGCTCCTCGCACCACTCGAGCAAGCCGCCGGCAACTGGGTAGAAGAACTCCCCGCGGTGCTATGGAGCCTACGAACTACACCAAACACCGCGACCCAGTACACACCCTTCTTCATGGTGTACGGAGCAGAGGCAGTCCTACCACATGACCTCAAGTTCGGAGCACCTCAGGTCACCGGATACGAAGAAGAAGAAGCAGAAGAAGCGCTGCAAGACGACAAAGATACGGCTGACGAAGCAAGAGACACAGCCCTGGCAAAATCAGAGGGGTACCAGGACAAGCTACGCACCTACCAAAGCAGTCGCTTACGCACTAGAACCTTCAACAAAGGCAACCTAGTCCTACGGCTGATACAAGAGAAGGTCCATAAACTCGCCCCCCAATGGGAAGGACCATTTATAGTCTCAGAAGTCATCGGAGGTGGCGCCTACAGGCTGAAGAACCCGAAGACAGACGAGGACGTGGGTAACCCATGGAACATAGCAAACTTGCGACTGTTCTATCCATAGTACCCATCGGTCAGACATGACTGGCAACTCATGTAGCTGCTCGACCACAATAAAGAAGATGTTGCCCAAATACTTCCATCTCAAAGCACTCGGGGGTTAAGAATAAAATCCCCCCGAGAGACGCTATCGCCTATGCGATCTCAACCAAAAAGCACTCGGGGGCTTAAGAATAAAATCCCCCCGAGAGACGCTATCGCCTACGCGATCTCAACCAAAAAGCACTCGGGGGCTTAAGAATAAAATCCCCCCGAGAGACGCTATCGCCTACGCGATCTCAACCAAAAAGCACTCGAGGGCTTAAGAATAAAATCCCCCCGAGAGACGCTATCGCCTACGCGATCTCAACCAAAAAGCACTCGGGGGCTTAAGAATAAAATCCCCTCGAGAGACGCTATCGCTACTCAAGCGATCTTAAACACAAACACTCGGGGGATCGAGCACAAAAACTCCCCCCGAAAGACTCTATCATCGCTCACGCGACTTCTACATCCAAGTACTAGGGGGCTCGAGCATCATCTCCTCCCGAAGACCGCTCGAGCAGCCTGAAGCTTAAAAATCCCAAGAAAAATTACCCGGCCAGCCACACCTGCCGAGAGCACGAAGGACATGGCCACAATCAGATGGAGCACCAAGTACTCTGAAGAAACTTTGTAGGAAGCACAGGACACAGACTCATTTAGTCTTCATCCGATCGCCAACGATCACCTAAAGACTCGGGGGCTACTCCCATCGGGAGCGCTGCCACGCACCCGATAAAAGAAAGAAACCAAACGACAAGGGAAACAAATTTTAGCCTACGCTCGACCCTTCGACTCAAGCGTAGCCTCGGGGGCTACACCCATCGGGAGCGCTGTCGCGCACCCGATAGATCCCACAGTTCAAAGTTTGGACGGACTCGAAGACAGCTCTCGATCGCAAAGGACTCAAACACAGCTCTCGGTTACAAAGAAATCGAAGACAGCTCCTGATCGCCAAAGACTTGAACACAGTTTTCGGTTGCGTAAAGCCCAAATACAAATTCCATTGCAAAGGATCAAGCACAGTTTACATCATAAGGATCATTTTCAGTACAAAAAGGACTCAACTACATTTGGATAGAAGGCAGCTCCTGTTACAAGAGGGAATTACCCAAGGAATTAAGACTTCTACATGTCTGCTGATGAGGGGTAACCGACCCTAGTAAAAGAGCATCACCACAGACAAAGGAAAAGGAAGCTAGCTGAGGATGTCAATGACATAACAAAAGGGTGAAACTCGACTTATTTGTCGATGCTCCACCAGCTTCTTCTCCTTCTCCACTAGCTTCTTCTCCAGCTGCAGCTGCACGCCTTCTTCTCCGGACGTACAGCCTCTTCCCCGAGTTGCCAGCGAAGATGAGGCCGCCTCCAGTTCTACAAGGTCGCTTGACGCGCCCGCTTGATCGACGGCTTGACGTCGATGTCCTCTTCGGAGCTGATGGAGACGGCACCACCACCCGAGGATTCGCCAGAAGACGGAGCTGTAGAAGATGCAGGCGTAGGACTCCTCGACCATGTGGAGCTGTCGCTGCTCGACTCCTGCCAGTGTGGATCCATGCTATTTCCGCTTGGATCGAACGCGCAGACAGTGACAGTGCTTTCGCCGTCAAAACGACAGCTGAGCATATCGCCATCTCGCAGATTCAACCGCCGAGCAAACAAACTCCAACCAGAGCCAAGAAAAATCAAGCGGGAGCTATCAATCTCCAAGTCAACATAAGAAGGAGATCGACAGCTCCCTTGAAGATGCAGAAGCAAGCCATCCAAGCCAAGTTCAGAAACAATGGTGGAAAAAGCAGAGGGAAGAAGGACGCGATTGGCATTCTGGACACGAACACGTAAAAGAAAGTCATAGCGCCAGAATCCCTCCTCCAAGGGAGAAGAGGAAGGCACTGGCGCGGTACCATGGCGACCACCACGACATGAGCGTGGTGTACGGCCACCACGGCCACGACGAACGCGGCCACGGACAACACCCCGCTTGGGAGCCATGAGAGGAACAAGAGAGGAAAGAAGAGGCAAAGCAGCAAGCCAGATGGAGGTGAAACACTGTGGAAGAGAAAGACTTATTTATAGAACAAAGATCTCCCAGCACGGAGAAGCCGAGACGACAGCAGCAATTAATTCAAAGACCAAAACGTCGCAGACGTCTCAGATTCCAAGACCAAGATGCTTTCCCACGGGACGCACTGTGCATGAGATGCGTCAACTCACGCGCGTTTCCAACGCACGTCTCGGAAACCCAACCAGCGCCGGCCGCACGCCACAGCGGTCATCATTATGACCGGTCATGAAGACGTGACGGTTCACTAGCGAGGCATCCCTGACAGCCATCAAGCAGATTCATCGTTATCCTGACAAGTGACGAAGAAAAAAACGGACATCAAAGGCTCAGAGATTCCATCTTTCAGATCTTGTCCCCGATGAAGAAAAACATCTTACTCCCATCGGGAGAGTACATCATAAAAGTCCCAGGTGCTCCCTCACCTAAAGGTCAGCAATGTGCTCGAGTGACCACTCGCACTCATGAGAGTCTCGGGTGCTCCCTCAACCCGACGCAAGACAAACATGCATTCGCCAAGATCATGCGGCGCTAAGAGTCTCAGGTGCTCCCTCACCTCAAGAGCCGAAATGGCATTCGAGTGACTACTCGCGAAAAACCTCCCGTCTGAGCACTCGAAACAAGCTCCACGGGTGAATGAGTGAACAGCTCGCTTGATGTTTTGTTCCAAGAGGGTGCAATGCTATAAGGCTCCGCGCCTCAAAAACACACATTCCTGGAACACGATACACTGTGCCCAGATGCCACGCAAGATTAGCGTGTAGGTAAGACCCCGCTGCGAAGTTCGGCCGGGCTGGGACTTGCCGAAGAGCGATTTCACTCCCAACCTTTTCCATGCGCTGCGCATGATAGAAAAAGCCGGGCGGACGCGCCTTAGGCTATGCACATTACTGGCGGAAAATGAACACCGTAAGACCTGAAGCGGCCGGACTTTTGCTCGACACCAGTGTTCCAAGCTCACGTCGAGGGACATGGGTTTGATTGGGCTACTGTGGTATTTGCCCTAGTGCAATTCACCAAGGCTCGACCAGTCGACTCCTTGGGCCCTTTCAGCTTAGCATCGCTCGAAACAGGTTTTGTCATGGCCACCAGACTGCCAGCGACCCGCGGATGTACCGCACATACCAATAACCGAAAAATGAATCTACTCGAGTCCCTGCGCGACTCTTCGAGACCCCCAGGCACTCGGGGGCTAATGACGAGGGGGTGACCCCACGACTCCTAGGGATAAGCCTACCTGGTGTCCATGAAGACAGAAGGCCCATGAAGATACAGCCTCGGCCCACTAATTGACACCGACGTAGGAGTCTAAGACTCACAAGGAAGGTGCGAAGACCTGCCGTACGGAGCAAGTTAGGGTTAGGAAAGCTTACCTGTAAACTTAGAGGAACTCCCCGAGACCTAGCCTAGTATATAAGGGCTAGGAGGGGCGACACCAAAAAGGAGGAATATCATCTGTAACCCTATCCTTGAGCGCTCCAGCCTTGGCATCCCCTGTAATCGCATCTCCCCCATTAATAATATCGAGCAGGAGCGTGCCTCCCTGTTTGCCGACGAGCTATCGTCCAACCTGTGCCTCTCATGACTAACCCAGGGTCCCTGACCATGGGATTTTCCGGGGTTGATCCCCGTCAGTCATAGATGGCGCCGCTCCTGCCACCACATAAACCATGGCCGCTGTCAGCCACGCCGAATGACGTCGTGCATGGCCGCAAGGGCCTGTGCGCCGCCGCCGATCCGGTGGACAAGCGCGGGGCGCGAAGGCCTTGGCCTGGGGTGCGGCGCTGCGCGGCGGACGGGTTGATGAGCACAGGGCACGGAGTCGCTGGAGTCGGGGCCGCCGCGGGCGTCGGGCACTGGAGTTGGCCGCCTCGCTTGTCGCCCCTGTAACTTTGACAGTGAATTGCTTGGCAGAGCAAAGTGCGTGATAACGTGTAAAAATGGATTGATTTAAACTTATGTTTATTTTTTGTAGGCAAAGCCTTATTTATACAAGGATTTGGAATGCCAATGACACATGTTATAAGAGACACGACTGTTAAAAGAGATACAATGGTTGAGAGAGAGATACAATAGTTGAGAGAGAGATTGAAAAATGTCTATACATAAGGGACACGACTCTACGAAAGAATGCTTTGGACATATTGAAAATTGCCTAGAGAAGTTGTAAACTATTCTTAACAGAATGAATGAAGGACAACCGCCCGCGTTTGCTTTAGCGCGCAGGCTCGTAGCAAGACGCAGCGAAGCATACCCGGTCCTGAATTGTGTGCTTGTGCGTCGGCGTCGACGTCGTGACGAGGCAGCCGTCGCACTCTCCGCCTTGAGTGAGTCAACCGATCGACACCCCCGGGCCCAACAAAAGACGCAGAGTGACCAGCCAGAGCCAGGTCAATGAAGCTTTGTTTGGTAGAGGTGGTTTTCAAGCCCCCAAGGGGAAGGGGATTGGAGAAGATTTGGTGAATCCTCTTGTTTCACCCAATCCTCTCAAATCCCTTCACAGCTTCAAATCCTCTTGCTATAGACATGTTTGGTACATAGGGTTTGGTACACAAGGGTTTTGAAAAATCGAATCTTTGCAACTTAAATAGCTCAAGAACGAAAACTTGCTAGAGAAACTCCATTTGTCAATTGCAATGAAGTAACATAAACTTGATACAACCAAATTATGAAAACAATTAACGAATAAACACACGATGCATTTTGGTGCTCAATGGCTGAAACAAAGAGCATCGACAACAAATATAT
This sequence comes from Bromus sterilis, assembly GCA_950022295.1. Classification (NCBI taxonomy): domain Eukaryota; kingdom Viridiplantae; phylum Streptophyta; class Magnoliopsida; order Poales; family Poaceae; genus Bromus; species Bromus sterilis. Next base: position 136,719,057 of record OX465599.1, on the reverse strand, counting down.
ATGATGGTCTGAGTCTGACTATCTTCCTCAAAATCACTTGAAAAACATAGGATCGTTACTTTAAAAACTCAACTTCGCAGTCTCCAGGGCACCCAACCAAAAGGATTCAGTACCATATTACAACTACCAAATGGAGTATAACCATGTTAGAAATCACATCAGAGACTGCATCAGTTCGATCTACTAAATAGGTTGCCAGCGCCTAAATCATACGTTGGATATTCTTTGCTAAATACAATATCCACTAAGTAAACAAATAGAACAAGAACTGAGTTTAATATATTATGCTAGATCAATTTTACAAGTAAAATCTCCCACTGTAGCAGGACTGCAGGAGATTAATAGCTCAATTAACTGGAAGACCAAAAATAAGAGGATTTAACATGCCAAAACCATTAAGAGCTGTCATAGTAAACAATAAACTCTAAGCTCCCTGCATGGTCTGTGCTCATCATACAAAATGATTATTTGGCAACCAAAGTCTGCATGGATCTTTATCTAACAATCCAGTCGCTCCTCCAAAGAAAAGAAATGAAATATATCTAACCAAATCAGAGAACAGTGAGCAGCAACCACCTACAAAAATTTCACCAACATAGATTCAGGATTTAATTTCAGAGAACTGTGAGCAGTAACCACTGATCAGTAGACTAGCCATTCACCACCAAATCAAAGATGAGGAAATGAACAATGTTTCACTACCAATTTCACCACCATAGTAATTCATCATATGCTAAACTTGAGGAAATTAGCATGAGTTCACAACCAAATTCACCACCAAACTACTCGGTCAGAAACCACGATACTGGATGTTCAACAAAGCAAAACAGGGCAGAAAGACACCACACATCACCAAGGCGTCTCTCACCGGCCACCTTCCATGAGCATACCACTACGATTACTGCTACTTCTACTCAATCCATCTTTCCCTACTCTGGAACACGTCCTTGGGTTCCTCCTCCTTCGCCCACGGATCCGATGCAAAGGCCGTCATCTCTTAACCCTAGGACGGAGGGACGAGAGGGGGGCGGCGCGGAGGGAAGGGACGAGAGGGGCTCACCGGAAAAAAAAAGCCAGGTCGGGGACGAGAGGGGACGGCGCGGAGAGACGCGAGGGCCGGTGACTGCGTCGGGGAGGAGAGCGGTGGCGGCCGTGTCTCTCGCGGTTTTGTTTCCGCGTCTCTGGAGACGAGGCTTGAGAAGCACGCGTTTATGCAGGGATCGAAGGGGGATCGAAGGGGGTCGGGCCGTGTGTAAAGCTCTAGTACCAAATGCCCCATTGGGGATTTCAGAGGAATTTGGCCCACTCGTGGAAAATCCCTTCGAAGCCTCTGCAATACTCGTGTACCAAACGAAGCCTGAAGGAAAGCAACGGCCACGTCCAGCGCGCGGATGAAAGAGACGACCGGTTATCCCGTTCCCAGCCCGGTCAACCGCTGGACTTCCTCCTCCAGGAACGGACAGCTCAGTCCGCACGCAAAATCCCGCATACAATTTCCTTCCCCGACGACTCCAAATGACCACTAGTAGCAAATCAACATATTAATAGAAAAAATATATTAATAGAATCCATATCTTTTTTTTTAGAAATATATGATTCATATTCAAAAGCACCACTGCTTACTGTTAAGGGAAACTCCAACCAGCGGGTGCAAACGGACACCACTTTCTATCCATTTGCGTCAGGAACGGATACAAGCGGACGGACAGACAAGCGACGGACACACCATTGACGCATATGTACCCAACGCGTAGGATTTGGACGGACAAAAGCGAACAACGGACTTGCACGGCCTGGCTGGTGCGTGTGGCGTTCTGCGGCGCCTGTGGCAGCGTTGCTTGTGAGCGCACGGCGGCGGCGGCTTGCAGCCCGGGACTGGGCTGGTGAGCGCACGGCTGCGGTTTGCAGGACGCCGAGCGCGAGTAGGACGACGCCCATCGGGTGCGAGCAGCCCAGCAGCACGCGCGCCACGCCGATGACCTCTCCTTTGCGCGCGCCGGGGATGAGGACGAGGCCTGAACAATGTATGGCCGAAGTCCGGGGTATATTTGGGCATTGTATGGAGCATATAGATCCACGTAATGGGGTATATCTCGGACTGTCTGTTAAGGGAACCACCAGGCCCAACACTTCTCCCTCGGCCCAAGACAGCAGAGAAAGACCGTCCCGTGCAAAGCGCCTCAACTCCAGATTCCACAGCCCAGACTGGGTGGCCTGAAGTGGTGCAGCCTCTGAGTATTTAGTGTAGGAGTCACTAGTGAGTGGGCATCAAAGAATTAGGGTTTCCCTTGGCCGCCTGTGGCGTGTAACCTTCCCTTCCCTTCTCGGCTCTACTTTCAATCCCCCTCTCTGTTCTTGCTACCTCCTCAAACTTGTATCTGGGATTACTGCTAAATTAAGTAGATCGGATAAGAGATAAGTAAGACCGTATCATTTGGTATCAGATTTGCCGGTTGGATCCTTGTTTCGCTCTGGATCGGAGGCGCACCCGTAGCCTCAAGGCCATCATGGCGGACCTCGACCTTCAACAACAGTTGGCGGAGGCGGCGTCGGAGCGCGGTGGGATCGCGGTGACTCTCTCCGCGATTCAGCGCTCGCTGGACAAGATCGCGCCTGCGGTCACCAGCATGGAGCCCGTGTTGGCTTCGCTGGAACCCATCGTCCACGACTTGGCGGAGTGGCGCCCGGGCGTGGATCTCGCTGTGGGCTCTCTCCAGTCGGAATTGGCGGAGATCCGGGGGGAGCTCGCCAAGCTCACCTCCAGCCCGTTCTTCTCGACCACGACCAATCAAGTGGATCTGCCTTCTAAGGCGGACGCGTCTCCTTCCCACGATTCACCGGGTGGCGACGGCCACGGGCTGTTAGGCCGCAGTGGGGACAAGCAGCTTCGGGGTTCGGTCCTTGGGAGTCCTCCTCTCCCATCGCCGATCCCGGGCAATGGTACTTTTCACACCCCGTTTCCCGATGTTCCCGTGATTGGTTCTTCGAGTACTGCTGGCTTCAATACTGAGCCGCCCTTCCGCATCCCATGTGGTTTGCCCGTCGTTTGATGGTGACAATCCTACTGGATGGCGCATTCGGTGCGAGGCGTATTTTCGTGTGTCCTCCATTGATCCTAGTACCTGGGTGGACACAGCAGTGGTGAACTTCCAGGGTGCAGCGGCTTTGTGGCTTGAATGGTCCAAAACCCATGTGAAATTTCCTCAATGGGAGTACTTTGTGGCAGCTGTTTTAGAGAAATTTGGTAGATCAGAATTTCAGCATTTAGTGTGTCGTTTCTCTAGGCTTAAGCAAACTGGTTCTGTCTTAGAGTATGCGGAGCAATTCAATGTTGCTATGCACAGTTTACTTTCGCGTCATAGTTCATGGGATCCCCTGTTTTCCAACTCATTTCATGGATGGTTTGCGTAGTGATATTAAAGCTCCCGTCATGTTACATCGTCCCCAAGATTTGGAAACTGCTGTGGCTCTTGCTGTCTTACAGGAGGAGGCTATGGACCTTCTTCGCCAAGAAATGGAGGTGCCCGTACAAAGTCAAGTCACCGCTGGGGTGCGCTCTTATCGAGCTTCTTCTCGGCCTCCTCTCTCGGCGACTCTTCCCACGGTGGCGTCGTCTAGCAAATTGTCAGCGCTGGCTAGTCCAACTACGCCGGGCACGGACATGCGTCGGAACCAAGACAATGGGAAATCTCTGACATCCCCTCAATCTATGGACGACAAGATCAAGGCCCTTCGTGTGTATCGTCGTGCAATGGGCCTTTGTTTCACCTGTGGTGAGCGTTGGGGGCCTGGCCATGTTTGTGCCTCCACTGTTCAACTTCATGTGTTTGAGGAAATGGTGGGGATGATCGCCGGCCCACCCTCACCTGACACTGCGCCTCCCTCTCAGGATAACTCTGAAGATGACCTTTGTTTGCTCTCGGCTGCAGCTGTGTCTGGTACTGAAGCACCCAAAGCATTCCGTTTGTTGGGCAAGATTCGTCAGCAACCCCTCTTGATGTTAGTGGACTCAGGCAGTTCTCACAGTTTTGTTAACTCTGAAATAGCTGCTGCTTGGCCGGGCATTCAACCAATTCTGCAGCCGTTGCGTGTTAAACTGGCTGATGGAACAGTTCTCCCCTGTTCTATGGAAATTCCAAAGTGTGCTTATGAAATTCAGGGGCTCAACTTTCAGTCCCCGCTGAAATTGTTCCCCCTTGGTGCTTATGATATCATTATTGGGATGGATTGGCTTGAGGCTCGTGGTATTATGACGGTGGATTGGGCAGCAAAAAGTATGCAATTTTCTCATCAGGGTGTGACATGTCAGTTGCGGGGTATTATTCCCGACACGGCGTCATGTCGCCAGTTGTCAGGGGCCCAATTCAATCTCTTGCAGACCTCCGACGCAGTTACTCATGTTCTGCAGCTATGTCTTGTGAAGCTGGAGCCTTCCCAAGCTGACTGTCCCAAAGAAGTGCAAGATCTCCTACAAGAATTTGAGCCACTCTTTGCTGAACCTCAAGGTTTGACACCTCGATGGGCGTTTGACCATAAAATTGAGTTGTTACCAGGCGCTCAACCGGTTAATATGCGTCCCTACCGCTATAACCCCGCCCAAAAAGACGAGATTGAAGCTCAAGTGGCAGAGATGCTTCGACAAGGGACGATTCAGTTCAGCCGTAGCCCTTTTGCTTCGCCCGTGTTGTTGGTGTTGAAGAAAGATGGTCAATGGCAGCTTTGTGTGGACTACCGCCACTTAAATGCTCTCACGGTAAAAAATCGGTATCCTCTTCTGGTGATTGACGAACTTCTGGATGAATTGGCCGGGGCGGCGTGGTTTACCAGTCTGGACCTCAGGGCTGGTTACCATCAGATCAGGATGGTGCCCGAAGACGAGGCTAAGACAGCGTTCCGCACCCACCATGGTCATTTTGAGTACAAGGTGATGCCCTATGGTGTTACGGGCGGTCCGGCCACTTTTCAAGAAGGAATGAATGAGGTGTTATCTCCGCTTTTGCGCAAAGGGGTGTTGGTCTTCATCGACGACATCCTTATATACAGCCAGACACTGGAGGAGAATATCCTTTTATTGCGTGCTGTTTTCCAATTGTTGGATCAATATTCACTCAAGATCAAGCTCAGCAAATGTGCGTTTGCACAGCGCAGCCTCCGTTATTTGGGCCATATCATCAGCTCCGAGGGGGTCCGTACCGACCCGGCGACGGTGGACAAGGTAAAGGATTGGCCTCGCCTAAGATGTGTCAAGGAGTTGCGTCAATTTTTGGGGCTCTCGGGGTATTATCGCAAATTTGTCCGTAACTATGGGATCCTTAGTCGTCCACTCACTGATTTTCTCAAGAAAGGGGCCCTTTATGTTTGGACATCTCTCCATGAAGAGGCGTTCTGTGCCCTCAAACAGGCCTTGGTCTCGGCCCCAGTTTTGGCCCTCCCGGATTTTTCTCGTCCTTTCGTCCTGAAAACAGATGCTTCGGACTATGGTGTGGACGCAGTGTTGATGCAGAACCACCACCAAATTGCCTTTCTCAGCAAGACCTTGGGGCCAAAACTGCGAGCTCTATCAACTTATGAGAAGGAGTGCCTCGCTATACTCATGGCGGTGGATCGCTGGCGGCCCTACCTCACTCCTTCCACCTTTGTGATTCGCACTGACCACCGCAACTTGGCATGTTTGGATGAACAACGGCTCACAACTCCCTGGCAGCACAAGGCACTCACAAAACTCTTGGGTCCCCAGTACTCCATCGAGTACAGAAAAGGAGCTACTAACCTGGCAGCCGATGCTCTATCACGACGCGACAACTCTTCCTCCTCCCAGGTTTGTGTTGTTTCTGTTTGTGTGCCCACATGGCTATCTGAGATCAAACAAGGTTACCATGCAGACCCTCAATGCACTCGATTGTTGGTTGCAGCCTCTGTGCACGCAGAATTGGAGACTCCATTTGCTGTCCACGATGGCCTCATCCGCTATAAAGGGCGTGTTTGGGTTGGTAATAACCGGGAAGTTCAACAAAAACTGTTGCATGAGAAGCATGCCAACCCCATTGGTGGCCACTCTGGGGTGCAAGCTACCTACAGCCGCATCATCCGGCTATTTGTGTGGCCCTCTTTGAAGGATATTGTCAAAGCGCTTGTGGCGGGTTGTGCTGTTTGCAAGCAAGCAAAGCCTGAACGGGTACGGTATCCCGGTTTGCTCCAGCCCCTCGAAGTGCCACAGCAAGCATGGCAAGTGGTTACCCTCGATTTCGTGGAAGGTTTTCCTACCTCACGGGTACAATGTGATTCTGGTGGTAGTGGATAAACTGAGTCGTTATGCTCATTTTATTCCGTTGAAGCATCCGTTTTCTGCTCTCACTGTGGCTAAATCCTACATGGATTTCGTCTTCAAGCTCCATGGACCTCCGGACGTCATGGTATCTGATAGGGATCGCGTCTTCACAAGAAAACTATGGCGTGAGTTGTCTCGTCTTACTCATACAACACTCAACATCTCTTCTGCCCGGCATCCTCAGACTGATGGCACCACGAAACGGGTGAATCAATGCATGGAAATCTACTTACACTGCTTTGTCCACAACTGTCCGCACAAGTGGCTCGATTGGTTGTCTCTGGCGGAATTCGGGTATAACACTTCCTACCACTCTACTCTAAAGTCCACACCATTTGAGGTCCTCTATGGGCACAAACCCCACTTCTTTGGCCTCTCCAATATTGTTGATGCTGCGGTGACTGATCTGGCGGTCTGGACTCGAGACCGGGCTGCTGTGGTGGCCCTTCTTCACCAGCATCTCAATAGGGCGCGGCAAGCCATGAAAGCGAAAGCTGATCATGGACGCTCTGATCGAGAGTTCGCGATACATGATTGGTGTACCTGAAGCTCCAGCCCTACACGCAATCCTCGGTGGCGGCCCGCGCTAATCATAAGTTGGATTTTCGTTACTTTGGTCCATTTCAGATTCTCCAGCGTGTCGGCGCGGTGGCGTATCGGCTGGCAGCCGCCTCCAAGATCCACCCGGTCATTCATGTGTCTCAGCTCCGTGCGGCCGTTCCCCCAACCTCGACAGTGATTCCTGACCTACCGGTGTTGGACGAGGACCTGCTTCCCCTCCAAGTTCCTGAAGACATTCTCCAGCGTCGTCAAATTCAGCGGGGCGGGCGTGCGGTCGACCAAGTGCAGGTGAAGTGGTTTGGCTTTCCGGTGTCCCTTGCCACCTGGAAAGACGCCGTGCCTCTCCGTTCTCGTTTTCCGAGGGCTCTGGCTTGGGGTCAAGCCAAGTCTAAAGGAGGGGGAAATGTTACGGGAACCACCAGGCCCAGCACTTCTCCCTCGGCCCAAGACAGCAGAGCAAGACCGGCTCGTGCAAAGCGCCTCAACTCCAGATTCCACGGCCCAGACTGGGTGGCCTGAAGTGGTGCATCCTCTGAGCATTTAGTGTAGGAGTCACTAGTGAGTGGGCATCAAAGAATTAGGGTTTCCCTTGGCCGCCTGTGGCGTGTAACCTTCCCTTCCCTTCTCGTCTCTACTTCCAATCCCCCCCTCTGTTCTTGCTACCTCCTCAAACTTGTATCTGGGATTACTGCTAAATTAAGTAGATCGGATAAGAGATAAGTAAGACCGTATCATTGTCCAGGCTGCGCACGACCAGCAAAAGACCCGCGGTGGTGCGCATGACGCCGATGACCTCTCCCGTGAGCGGCGGCGTCATGCAGTGCACGCGGTGGTGACTTTCCATTGAACTTGGGCACGAGCGGCGACTAGGCGAGCCTAGGCACGAGCGCCACGCCACTGGAGTGCGCCACCTCGCTACCGGAGAGCGCGGCCTTGCACGGGACACGTGCAGCGGCCTGCAGGGGCGCGGGCGGCGGCTTGCACGGCGCGCGACGGCGGCCTGCAGCGGTGGCCGCGCATGTCGCTGATATGTGGGACCATGGCAGACACAGGCGGACGCCAAGGAGGACGAGCGTGTCCGTTTTTGTCCGTTCGTGACCCAGTTCTAGCCCATATTTGCTTTTGGTTTGCATCGAAGAGGACAACGAATGGACAAGGAACGGACAGTTTGCTTAATTGTGTCGGCTCGTTGGCTTTGGTTTTACCGCACACGGACAGAAAACAGACGAAATGCGTCACACGTTGGAGTTTCCCTAAGGTGGTATGGATCTTTAAAAAATTCGCAAACGCTTCGAATCGGGTGGTTTGAACGCGTTTTTCATACAATGCGCGTTTACACTTATCTGCAGATCAGTTTGAATGTTCGTTTTCTCATAAATTAGACGTAAATTCAGGGGTACACCACGTGTGGACCGCTTGCACGTACACAATCGACACCTTGATCCCACCAAAATCTTCTATGTCAAAAATCATCTTCGCACGTGAAACAATTCCTGTGAATTTCATGCCGTCACGAAGGAACGACGCCGGTTCAATGCCGATCAAAGCTCCGCTCTTCATGCATGTTAAATGTCGAAGTCACGTGACAGGACCACATCGAAAGAACCTACTCTGATCACATTGAAGTCGGTTGTCCACCCGTTCGCCTGTCTGTGGCTACTTAAGCCAAACGACAAGCCTCAACCCTAGCAATCCTCATTTTCATCCACTCTGACTTATCCGTGCCTCCACTTTCAATATGCTTCAATCTCGCTATCCACATCCAATCCGATAGTCATGATTCGCCATCAGGTCATCACCTACAAGATGCCGATGTTGGCACTTTGCGCGAAGCTCCTAGTGGAGAGGGAGGACTGGTCCGCCACACACATTGTCATTGACTTGCCTCCGGACAACGCCGAGCAAAATGTACCCGTCCATTAGAAGGAGGAGGAGGAGGAGGGGGGATGACTCTAGCGCGCCGGTGTGAACTTCCAGCCGAGCTTTAGGAATGGCGTGCCGCTCGCTTTGATATTGGCTTGCCTTTGAAATATGGAGGAGAGGCAAAGGAAAAGGTGGAAGGCACGGCGGATACAATGGCCCTAGTCGCGTCGGAGTAGCTGGCTTTCCATAACCCCATCCAATCTAAGCGAGAAATCGTCGCAAATCACGCTACCTTCGCGAGATGAAGGCAAAGAGGAAGGATGCCTTCGCGGGCCTTGAATCCGATAATGAGCCGATCGTGGAAATGGATGAAACCTTCGTCGACTCGAAGTCCGATGAAAAGCCAGACGTGGAGTACGACAACAAATAGATTAAGGTTATTGTTTTAGTTTAGTTGAGCGAACGAAATATCATCTAATTTTATGTAAATTATATCGAATTAAAATAAATTTTATTATGTTTGCTCAAAAATTTGTTTGAACTTTATATATTATGAACTAACATTTATGAAAAAAAAATCATTGACTTTTGTATCATTGTTAGTGATGACAATTAGACTTTTGTATCATTGTTAAGGACCATAGATTACTAAATTTGTTGAAGACGCCTAACGAAGTAGAGGCGCGCCATGTTTATGAGTAATCTATCATTTCCTTGAGTCTGAACTATCACCAACTGTGACGTCTTCGGTCAAACCTATCGGTTTTCTACCAAATTCTAATCGATGATTGTTCTTATTTATCAACACGCTTAATTTAAAGTTCCTTCCTAATAGATTCAGAAAAAACTTATAGTATATACAGAATATATAAGTAGTCTATCAATCCTACTAAGTGTCCCGGCTAACATAACAAACTCGCGTAGGGTCACAGAGAGAGGAAAGTGGGGTGGTGCTAACAGCCAACATGCATCAGGTTTTGTCAATCTGTCTTTAGGCACGGACAGCCTGTTCTCACCCACATAATTGATCACAGGTCGCTTAACAACTCGGACCATTTGCAGATGCAGTTGTATTCTCTTACCAACCTGCCATCTATTGGAAAGCGGCCGTAAAAGACTACGGATGCAATCAATTGCACACTTCAATGTTTTGAGTAGGACAGCAACGGCATCACATGTTAACAGGAATGAGACACTTGACCAAAACAAATGGAGACTGCCGGCAGTGAGTCATGAACAGAGTGTATATGCATGTAGTACTAAATCATCAGCGAGTATAAATGATAATAATGTACAGTACAACACAAGGTAACAAGGAAAATCTGTAATCTACAATGGGTACTAGTTTCTGAGTTCATAAACCAATCAATCATGGAAGCAATGAATCAACAACTCAGATGGTACTGCTAAGCTCCTCTTCCAAAAATAAAACAGGCACGCAGCGACCGAGCATGCGCTATGCTATCAGGCCTCTTCATTGTTTTGAATTACATGGTACAAAATCATGAACTCAACAACCCAACCGCCACTGCAACTAAGTCAGCCAATGGTACCGGCACCAAGGCATCAGATCGTGGTGCAAACCACCAGAGGCTAGCCACTTTCTCTCATACAGTTGCCAGGAAGAAGATATCTGTACTGATCAACTTTCTCAAGCAGGTAGGCAGGAAGATGAACCGCCGAATATGTACTTGGAATCGGCCCCAGCTTGGCGATAATTTCTTGGAATGTGTATTCCTCCGGAAGCATGTCGAACAGATCTGCCCCTTGGCATATCACATGCTGAATCCTTTTCGGGTTTAAGAAGTAGTTGAACCTGATCCGGTCAACATGGCTATATGCTTTCATTTTGAAGATGAAATCATTTATGTACCGAAAGCAAAAGCTGCAGTGCCACCCTGAGTCCGCCAGAAGGTCATCGGTTTGCCTGTAATGCGCATACCTCGTCTTCCCCGCTTGATATCTGTGTATTGAAGCTCTCCAACTCTTATCATCAAGCAAAAATTCAAACGAGTAGAGATAGTTCTTGAGTTGAAGGTGAAGTATCTCAGGTGTATCATCACACCATCTCAAAAGGTTGATTGTATGACCACTCGGGATCTCATCAACATCCGACATGATCAACAGGTCATCATTGGTGATTCCAGCAATCTTTAGAAGCTGGTCAAGGGCAACTCTCTGATACGACTCCTCCACAAATGGGTTCTCCCCCTTCACAAACCTTCCCCCTATCATACCATAGGTCAACCGTGATTCAGCAAACTCAAACTTTTGGCGGTTTTCCTTGAAGTGGAGCTTCTTTTCCAGGCCAGTAAAGGTCGAATTGGACTCAAGCAGCACAAATTCTGACACATATGGGCTAAGCTCATGCCACCGGATATCTAGGATGTCGAGCTCATTGCTGAAAAGCACAGCATCGAATACACGCCGTGGAGCCTCCCGGACCTTCCATCCATGCAATTTGCAGAGGTTCGCCATCGAAACATTTTCATGATAGTAGTGAGGAAGTACTGTGAAAGGCTTCGGGGGCTTTTCCCAGATTGGTCGGAGGAAATAAGTGACCTTCTGGCCATGAACATATATCACAAAAATTATAATCGGCAGACCGATCAGCAGGAACAAAAGGGCCCTTAAATCAAACCCCCGAAGTGCGCACTTCAGCCTCGACATGCTCAAAACAGCCTTTGAACCATGCTGCAAATGAATACAGGAACCATGTGAGAAATCACTCAGGCAATGGAAGTCACAAGAAGCATGAAATTGAGCTAAAAAGTTAAATAGGGAAAGCACACACATCTTCTTCACACAACTACTTGGACAACAAAAAACTGTACAAGCTGCAGGAATATGCAAAGGCACTGATTTACCTAACCCAGGACACCAGTTATATCGTAAATCAATTCTTACGAGATATTGCATAACTGAATTTTTGAGGGTAAAGAGAGTTACTAATTTGTTCAGCGTAAACTGGATGGCTCTAGATGAAATCAGGGAAAACTTAAAAACTTGCTGCACACGGGAAGCACAGAATCAACGTTATGTTATTACTCATGGGAACACAAAATCAATGCTCCGTTATTGCTCATGGGGAGGATAACTCCGAACCGCTCCTCGCGTCGCTCCTCCAGCGACCGGGGGGCGGAAACCCTAGCCCGCCGCCGCCGCCACCCCGCCACCCCGCCACCCCCCCACCCCACACCTCCCCTGGTCGCCCTCTGAGGCTGCCGGCGGACAAATGCCACACGGTGCCGGTGAAGGGGGTGGCGGGGACTCGTCACTCGGCCTCTGCTCGGCCGGCCTGGAGGGAGGCCGCCGCCGTCACCCGCCGTCGTATCCTCCTCCGCCGCCCCTTCCCACGCCTCCCTCCCCCGCGTGTCTCGTGCGCCTCCTCGCCGCCGCGGCTGCAGATGCTGCTCTGCGCCGGCTTAAGCTCTCCGGACCCGATCTGGGCCGCGGATGGGCCTGGCGGGCTGCCCCGCCACGCGGCGGTGGTGTGGCCGCTGCTGGCCGGCGCGGTGCTGGGCTCCGTGCTACCCCGGCGCTGCTGCGGTGGCGGCGCGCATCCAGGGCCTCCTGGCCCCGATGGACTTGGCGGGATGCTGTGCCACTCTCGCCACCGGCCGCCCAGAGCCGCCCTATCCTCGGAGTTTTGTGCCCCGGTTGTCCGGTCGTCGATCCTGGCCTCGGGGGCGCCGTCGGCTTTGACGGCGCTAGGTTCTGCTCTCCGGTGGTTGCAAGGGTCGCAACCTCTACTCTCAGACATCTTCCTGCAGCGGGGCGCCGTTGGGGAGGACCTGTGTCGTGGCTTCGCAGATGGCGGTCATGGCGGTGACGTGCTCCCTACGTGGGGGGCCGTCGTGGCTGAGTGTAGAGTCACCTCTGTCTTGCCATTAGTGTCTTGCTGGTGTGCTCCATGGTTCTGCAGATGGCGGCCATGGATGCGGTCTTCTCTCCGCTGCGAGGTGAGCCGTGGCAGTGGTGGTGGTTGCTTCTCCTTGTCGGCTGTTTGGCCCTCGAGTCAGATTCTTGTCAGAGTCCTGTGGCGTGTAAGGCATGGGTGGTCTTCGTGCGTGCTCTAGGCTAGCCCACCCTTCGGGCAATCGAACCCAGATGGGGTTGGGGTTGCACTCGGTGGTGCTACGCCCTGCGACTACGGCGGCGACCCCCATGTGCGGTGAGGGCATCTCCGATGCCCTTCAATTCAGTCGACGGCACACAGGCGTCGTGGCGTCGTCTTGTCGCGCGCACCCTTTCGGCCATGCCCCCGGCACAGGTGGTGTGGGCGCGCTGTGTGGCCTCTTTGTGATCGCCGTGCTTGGGCTGTGATGAGCTTCTGATCATTCAGCTGTCTCCGAGTTTTCCTCTCGGAGTGACCCTCTCTTGTGTTTTGTCGGTGTGCGTTCTTTTTTTTATTTCTCCTCTCTTGTATCCCGCTGTAAACTCTGGTTCATTTGAACCGATCTTGTAGAGGCTGCAAAGCCTCATAGGCAACATTTTTGAGTAATGAAGTTCAGGCCGGCTCTAAGAGCCCGCCGTAGTCATAGTCAAAAAATTGCTCATGGAAGACCAACCATGGCAGGAAAAAAAAGTAGGCAAGTCGATATGTGTTCATTTAGTTATACAAATAAAATCAGTGAGAGCCTAATTCAGATGGACAGATAAGAGCAAGCAGCATACTATATCCTTTCGAATTCACTATAGTCTATTTTCGTAGCATGAATCTTCGCTAATATTTTTTATGGCCGCACCTCAGCCTGGAAAAGAAAAGATTCCAGGATAAGGCCGAACCCAAATTCGGCCAGCTCGAGCGAGATTACAGCAGCAACAGAAGCATCAAAACCTGGAATTACACCTAATCCTCACATGTGTAGGACCGGAACAGATCAAAGATTCCTCGAAAGCAATCAAGCAAGCATCTCGGACCCGGCAAATCACATGGACGATTAATCCAAAACAGAAACTTGCCAGCAAAAAACAATATACCCAGCACGATATTATTGGTAGAATCGAAGCGCGAACAAGAGCAATTGGAGCAACCGAAGCATGAAACGAGCAGTTTCCAGGCCAACCAAAAGAAAAAGAAAAAGAAAAAGCATCGGCGAGAACGGGGCCTCTCGTGGACCAGGTAAAATCAATCCACGCGGCGTGAGAAAGGGACAGATCTGGGTGGGGGGGGTGGGCAAAGGGGGGACGGCAGCGAAGGTCCTCACCTCGCCGTCGCAGACGCCCTCGCAGATGCCGTCGGTCTTCTTGCAGTTGGTGTAGTAGCCGGCGGCCTCCATCGCGCCGAGCGCGTTACGACGAACGGGTCAGCAGGTGGCCAGACGCGCGAGCGGGCACGCGCGGCTCCAATGGTGCTCCGATCGGCGTCCCCCGCCGCCGCCGCCGGTGGTCTGGTCTGTCTGTCGCGCGGCCGGGGTCGGGGCTGTTTTTCTCGCTCGTGTCCTCGAGGTCTTGGCTAATCGTTTGTTGACACGCCTCGGCTTGAATCCGTCTCCGCGGTGGTTTGTACAAGAAACCAGAGAGGAGTTGTGTGGGAATACGATTACGAGGGCGGGGGTGGGAGCGGAAAAGCGAGATGAGGAGGAGGCGAGGGGATTATGGGAACCGTGTAATTATAGCCGTTTGGATGGTGGTCTACTTCTGCTTCCGGCTGTGGGTGAGCTGGTCTTTGTCCTCGTGCTATGCATCTCATCTCACACAGCTTAAAGAAATGCCCCAAATTCGTGTCTATGACGTGTCTATTTTTAGTCGGGGTTTTATTGTGGTGTTAAAAATTAAAATGTTTTTTTACAAAGTTTAAAAATTATATAAAATAAAAATATATTTATGTAAGCATGTCGCTCCCCTAGAGCGAATGAGGGTTGTCGGTCGTCCCTTGGCCGCATGCCCCTCCAAGGCAATGTGGCCAACTCCAGTGGAAACAGTCGGCCCTCACTAGACCGACCGGGAGCTACTGGCCACGCCCGGACCAATAGCCTAGAATCATCCGTGCTTAGGCCGATAGCTTTTCATCCTTTCCTTTTTCTTTCTCATGTTCTCATGTTCTTATTTTCTCCCCACATCTCTCTTATTTTCCTTTTTCAGCTAGATTTTAGCAACATCCATCATATATGCTGCTAGAAATTAGCATATCTTGAAGATCGTCGCATTCTCCTTTAGATCCATTAAATAAAAATCGATTTTGCAGTAAAATCAACAGTGGCATTGTGAGGGGACTATTAGAGACGCCGTCGATTTGTAGGAACAAAACAACAAGATCAAGTCGACAACAACACGCTTCAGGGGTATCAATATTTTCTTTACTTTTTTCTGTAGGTAATATTTACTATTAATATTATCTGTTAGCAGTAATAGTAGTCGTTAGCATGGTTGTAAAGTTAGCGGACTAGGGTTAGGATTTGTCGAATCTTGTGAGCCTACCACTTTTGTTAGTAGATGTAAAGTAAATCGTTGTTATTAGTAATAATTTTCTTAGTACTGTGTGTAGTTGTTTAGTGATTGTTTTCACATGTAGGATGGTAAAAATATTTCATCGTCAACTTGTGTTCGGGATAAATATGTGGGTAAAAGGTGTCTACGCCAGGGTAGCATCTGAAATAGAGCTTAATAAGTATGCATCCGGCCAATCCCCTAAAGGGGATTGATGGGTGTAGATAACACCTTCTTGTTAATTACCCCAAGTGGAAGGTTATGATGTAGATAGTAGCAAATTTCCCTCAGAAAAGATACCAAGGTTTATGTCTCCAGTAGGACTTCAAGTGCAACAAGAAGGTCACAACGACGCCATAAATTCACTGGTGCCTAAGTTGACGTGGACCTGCACACAAACACAAATAACTTTGCTTCCAACGAGTCAGAGAGGTTGTCAATCTCTCCGATCTTGTTGTTTACAAAGGATCACACATAAGGGTGGAAATAGCAATGGCAACTGAAGGGAAAGTAAAACCAATAAATTGGAGCGGTGTAAACTATGATGAAAATATGGACCGGGGTCCCATGATTTTCACTAGTGATGTCTCTCTCCCAAAAGACGATAACAACGATGTTGGGTGAACAAATTACAGCTAGGCAATTGACAGAATCATAAACGCACCGCAATACTAATTATGCTACAAGAAGGTAAAGAGACTCAATCATGTGGGCATTACACCAAAAAAAGTAGAGATTTTATCCATCATCATCTACCTTGAGATATCTATCTAAAACATGTCGCTGGTATTAAGTTGCGAACCCCAACCAAATTGTAGGCTCAAATCAACGGACGATTGCATTAACACTCTACGCGTAATGTAAGCAATTCGTGCAACCGCAGTTACAAGCACCGTTGTGTTTCTCCCTGGTGGAAACACCACATCCCCTAGTCTCATGTTCCTGCCACTCAAGCTAGACATCGGGGGCATGAACCCACAATCATGCATAACACTCCCTCTTGGAGTTACAATCTACTACTTGGCCAAAGTAAGAAACGACAACGGAGAACAGGCAAGAACACTCAAGAACTAAAATATAAAGGTAAACCAAATATATTACTCATCACAAACTAAACATAATCTCATAATTCATCGGATCCTAGCAAACACAACATAGCAAAACAGAAACTAATACATAGGTCCCTTGGTCATGATAGACAGCTCACAAGGGCTAAACATTGAAGCACAAGATTGGAGAGAAGACATCACATAGCTACTGGTCGTGGACCCATGGTCCAAGGGGGACTACTCACGGCACATCTCAGAGGCGATAATGGTGATGGAGAGGCCTTCGGAGGTCAATCCTCCCTCCGGCAGGGTGCCGGGACATCTTCTCCTGGCGATCTCGAGATCGGAATCGCGGCAGCAGCGGAACTGTTGGGGGGATAACTCATAGACCCGGAAGAATTATCGAAGAAGGCCTCTACGACCAAGAAAAAGAGAGAGTCGGCCTATGGGCCAGCTCGCCAAAGAAGAGGCCCGGAAGAAAGGTTCGATCTGTAAGCCGAACCGACCTACAAGATGAAGATCGACGTCAAGAAGGAAGGAGACCAAGCTACCTTGAAGAACAAGACAAGTCATCGAAGATATAGAATAGGACTCTACCTTATTGATAGTCGGTTCACTTGTAAAACCCTAGGGCTCGGCGTATATATAAGTCGAGGCCTTGGGACGTCCTAGAGGCGAATCTATCTAGCATAGTTCTTGAGACACCGCGAACCCTAGAGCCCCTATAATCTAGATCTTCCACATATAATACAAGAAAGGCAGGAAGTAGGTATTTACCTCATCGAGGGGCCGAACCTGGGTAAATTCCCGTGTCTCCCTTGTCCCGATCTACGGATCAACTCTCCACCGATCGACTCTCCCTCCTTGACGCACTCGTAGCTAAGTCCCACAATCAAGTTCTCTATGAGGACATCTGGCATGATTTTCCCATGACAGTTGGCGCCCACCGTGGGGCCTACGCGCAAGGGTGTTGAGCTCCAGGAGGGAGCTGATAACCCACAAGTGTAGGGTATCGCAACAGTCTTCGCGGGTAGGTATAACCCTAATTTATTGATTCGACACATGTGGAGCCAAAGAATACTTATAAGCCTTAGCAGTTGAGTTGTCAATTCAACCACACATGAAAAATCACTAGACAAGATATTTAGTAGCAACGGTGTGTTGAAGGGTGTAGCCTTTAAGACTTCCCCAATCACCAACACCACAAAGTAGTAACAAAATAGTAGCAGCAATGATGAGAGAAATAGTAAGAACGAAGGCAACGAAGATGAAAGATGGACCGGGGTTCAATGTTTCACTAGTGGTAACTCTCAAAGCAAAAAGAACAAGTGTTGGGTGAACAAATTACAGTTGGGCAATTGACAAAATTGCACTAACTCTAGCCAAAGACCAAACTAGAGCAATCCTAGTCTAAGAACCAAACGTAGGCATGTGTTCCGTATGTAGTTGTACGTGCTTGCAATAAGAACTCGCACAACATCTTTTGTCCTACCATCCCACTACGAACGGGGCTAAAAGGTACTTATGAAGATTAAGGTGCTCCTGTCAAAGTGCACCGGAACAAAGCATTAACACTCTATGAACACATGTGATCCTCAAATTATAGCCCATCCCCTTTGGTGTCCCATGCTGTCACCTTTGGGATCGCCGGTTCCAGACTATAACAAGTGCATACAACTGTAGATAAAATCTAGAACAACAATTATAATCATGCAACCATAATATGCCCAGATCTGAAATTATGCTACTCGTGCACTAGTAGCAAGCATTAAGAACAACAAAATTGCAGAAACAATAATTCATAAACCTCCTAGGATTGAACAAGGTAACAATTCATCGGATCCCAACAAACACAACACCAATTAGATCATATGGATCTCAATCATGTAGGGCAGCTCATGAGAACATTGCATTGAAGATCTAGGGGGATAAGATACCACATAGCTACTGCCAAGAACCCGTAGTCCAAGGAGGGACTACTCACGATCCATCATGGGTGTGACGCCCCCAAAATCAGACCGTGTACAGTAATCATACACGCAAGGTACACGATCGAGATTAGGGACTCACGGTGAGATATCACAACACAAATCTACAAATAAAATAATACAAGCTGTTTAATACAAGCCAGGGGCCACGAGGGCTCGAATACAACAGCTCGAGAGCACAAAGTTAGCGGAAGAAATAGTATCTGGGTACAGACACAAGAATACAAGGTTGCCTTAAGAAGGCTAGCACAAAAACAACACGATCGAAAAGGCGAGGCCTCCTGCCTGGGAACCTCCAAACTACTCCTGGTCTAAGGGGAACTCGACGTCGTAGAAGGCATCGGGGATCTTCATGTTGCGGTGGTCGGCATCGGGAACTCCTGCTCCTGGGCTCCAACGTCGACTGCAGCGGCCGATCAGGCAAAACAGTAAAAGAAATAAAGCAGGTGAGTATCTAGTATACCCGCGAGTCTTACGTCCGCTACTAAACATTATGCATTTGTATCAAAGGAAAGGGGAGGCTGTATATAGTGGACTGCAAGATAGAAATCAGAATAAGGGTAAGAAGCTAGGCCTATCGAAGATTAGCATCTTCTGACGTGTCTTGTAGCATGAGAAGAGAAACAACCAACAGTTCAATAACATGAATGTAATAACAATGCAGCAGAAGTTGCTGCAGCATTGTATAATAGTAAGTTGTAATAATTAATAATGATAATGCCTCCGAGTTCCCTTCCTCGACTCCTTGCGAGGAAGAAGACCCGGAACCATACAGTTTAATAGTAGTAGTTTCTAGTGGTAAGATCCAGCTTCAGCATAAAGCGTCCTGTTACCGTGGACACGGCTATTCGAATAGATTAAACTTACCTGCAGGGGTGCACTGGCGTGATTCTACGACGCTCGGATCTCCAGGGTGGCGGGAACCTTGTTAGGGGACGCTCCACCAAAGCTATCCGACACAAAGTAGCCCATCCTTCGGCAATCAACAGAGAGGTCATCCGCCGGACTATATCCTATGTACGCCGGGCTTTGGACCCTAACCCGAACGTACTCCTTCACGGTGCGTGACTGGCCGGTGAAGAAAAATCAAAGCAAATACAAATACACCGCTCGAGCAAGAGAAGACAACACCACTTCCCGGCAATCAGCCCGCGATACTGCTGACGTCTGAAGACCCTCGAACGAGACTACGATGCAGGGGAGCCCACACTCCTCATCCCACGTGTAGGTAGTGCGTACAAGCCAAAAGGCTACTCAAGACATCCGCCGAACCATTTAGCATTTTAATTAACCTGCGTGACAACCGTTATCGTTGCCTCGACTTAACCGACCCGCGGTCAACGACAGCAGTCAGGACCACCAGTACATCGGTGCCTGCCCTGTCGTCCCACCAAGTCACTGCGGTTACCAACAAGGTGAACCGTCTCCTTACCTTGTCTCGCGTGTGCTCTTGGTAGATCTCGACTTTCGTGGTTTGGTAACTCTCGCGAGATACGAGCAGGGGCCAAGCACGCCAGTAACGTCGGTCGTACCGTCCCTGTCGTTCCCGACGATATACCGCTCGCGGGCACCGTTGGGTCACCCGACTTTCTTACCTTTACGGACAACCGCTGTCCAGGACCCTATGGCGGCAAGACAAAGTCAGCCTCGAGTGGAGTACAAGGATTACTCCTGGATAGCTCACACTTGAGGTGACTAGGCATAACCCAGATAGGGGCCTTTGGCGGTGTCTTCTTTGTACCGTACCTGTGCAGTTGTATATATTGTATCCGTGTTCACTCGCCTGAGTGATCACATCCCGCTATCTAGTCCTAGCTAACAATGCGCAGGGCTCACTGCTGAATATATGCATAATTATAACAGGTAGCATAGTATAAAGGAAGGTACATCAAGGGGCGACAAAAGCAGGCTATGCAATTGAATAGGATTGTAATCGTAGCAGCAGCAGTAACAATGCCTAGTGCAAGAAAGTACGGAAAAGGTAGGAGATATCTGGGGAAGAGAATGGCTCTGCTTGCCTGGTAGCTCGACGGTAGGGGTAGGGTCGTCGACGAAGTAGTCGTACCCAGCAGCGGTGTAGTCGACGGCAGCAGCGGGGTCTACCGGATATTAAGGGGGGAAGAAACAGTAAATACAAAGAAATCATAGCAAGCAGATGAATAGCATGACGCATGCAATGTTAATGGTGCTCTAACGCAGTGCAATCCACGTTGCTCGGAGCGGGAATTCATCCGGGGATGAACTACCGACTCCGGGTGATTACCGGACAGGGCGACCGGAGGGGGAAGGTATCATGCCGGAGGTGTCGGGGACATCCGACAAAGACAAGGGGGGTGTATCCGTGTTAGTTGAACCATTCCGGACAACTTTCGTGTTCGAAATAAAATCATCCGGATACTTTAACAGTACCGGACAAATCATCGGACAAACGGTCCGGAGGGGGACGGTTCGATGTTCGGTACGTTAGAGGGGTGTGGTTGGTATACGGATAGCGTATCCTTATTTGTTATATTTTTCTGATCAATTTTGATGTATAAAGTTTTTCTATCGGAGCTACGGTTTAAAAGATATTGAATTTCCAAATTTAAATCGTTTTATAACATTTTCTGAATTTCTTTTATTTATTTAAATGCAACATTATCCACAACAGTGGGGTTGACCAGTCAAACCTGACATGTGGGGCCACCCTGTCATAGGCTGGAGCCTTTGACTGATCAAACTGACCAGTGGGACCCACATGTCATACATAGTGGCATAATAAATCATTTTATTTAACAAAATAACCTTTGGGGTCCACCTGTCATACTCACAGAGTCAAATTTAACCACTTAATTTATCTAAACACTGAAAGGGGCCCATCTGTCATCTGCTCTAGGGGTTAATCTTCATTTATTTTTAATGTTGTTTAGTTAACAAGGCGGGACCCAGTGCCAGTGAGGGGAAGGGTGATTAGCTTAACGCTAATCATGGAGAGTTCATCTCGTTCTCGCCGGTTAACAGACCACGGCGGGGGTCGCCGTTCCGGCCCGCTCCGGCGATGAGGGGAGGTGTGACAGGGCTCATGCGCGGGCTAGGAGCACGTCGGGCCGAGTTCTAGCCACCGCGCGGCTGGGGGCATGGCCAGGGGCGACCGTGCGTAGGCCGCGGCAGCTCGGTGAGCTCGGGCGGGACGTGGCGAGCGCGGGCGAGAGCACGCTGGGGCACGGCCGGCGCGGCAAGGCGCGCACTTGGGCGTGGCCTAATGGAGCCAGAGCGTGCATGGCGTGGCCGAGGGAGCGCACTGGGCGCAGCTGCGCGTTAGGCAGAGCGGGGTGAGCGCGGGCTCCGGCCACGACGTACGGAGGCGTCCTACAGCACCGTACTCGGGACAACAGCAAAGGGGCACAGGGGAGGAGCTCACAGCGAGCTGGAGGGGACGCCGGTGGCTCGAGGGAGGCCTTGGGGAGCTCATGGTGGAGGAGATCGAGCGGCGACTGTGGCGGGTGAAGTGGACGATGGCGACGGACGGGGTGCTCCGCGGATTCGATCCATCGGCGAGGTTGAAGGAGGGCTCGCTTGCGCAGCTCCTGGACACCTCCACGCTGCTCGAGGACGCGGCTGGCCACGGAGACGACGAAGGCGTGGCGGCGGTGATCTCGGGCCGCTCAGACCAGAGCCATGGTGGCGCGAGGGGGGGAATGGAGGGGCCCTAGGGTTCTTGGAGGGGGATGGTGGATCGGGGGTCCTTATCTTTGCCGGGGGATCCGCCGGATGGCGGCCACGGCAGGACGGCCCGGCCTGGCCGGCATGGATAGCTTCCACGGGGGCAAGGTGAGCAGTGTGAGGGAAGAAGACAAGTGGGGGTGGGGGGGATGGGCTGGGGTGGGCTAGGCGGCCCAGGGGGAAGAGTGAAATGGGCTTCGCCCAGGGTTAGATTAAGTAAGCTTGGTTTCTCCTTTTTATTTCTCTTTTCTTTTTCTGTTATTTATCTTTTGTACTTAATTTATTAGCTTAGGCATTTTTGTAAAATGTTTCATGTGACCCAAAAATTAAGGTTTCACCTAAGGTCAGTGCCACAAGAAGTTTGGGCAATATTAAAAGTCATTTAATATTTGATTTAAATATTAAATGATTAATATGGGCTTTTTCAACTGTTGTTGGATTTATTTGAATTAATTTATAGCTCATAAAAATACCCAAGTTGGGGGAGCATGGTCCACTGAATATTTTTGATTTTATGAAAGTGGTTTCACAATTTTTGGAGAAAGTTTATTTGTGCACTTTGGTTTTAATATACCACCAAAAGCATTATGAGCATTTGATTTGATTTTAATTCAAAGGCAATTGACTTGAGCTTGGACTTGTTTTGATTCATGATGACCAAGGTTCATGATCACTTGCTTTAACAACATCAAAAGGTATCTGAGTTTGAACTGAACCAAGTTTGATCAAAGCAAAGTTTTGGAACTGTAATGATCAACAGTAACCCTGATTACTGTTCACTGACAGTGAGAGTGTTACAAATCTCCCCCACTACAAGAATTCTCGTCCCGAGAATTTAAAAGGTAGTGGAAGGGGTAATACTTTGGTTTCGTGTTCTAACGAGTCTTCTGGTTCTTGTTACCATCCTTGAAGAAGTTAATCATTCGCGTTGATGTCTTCATTTTCCTGCGTCGGTGCACCTCGACGAGTTGGCATCCTTTCTTTGGGGTCTTCATCGTACTTACGAATAGGCTAGGAGAAAATTTTAAGGGTGTTGGACCGGTACAAGGTTAATCAACCGAGGTTGTCCAAGGGAATGGGGTACAGAGTACCTCACGAGTTAAACTCAGGGAGATACATCGAGAGAAACAAAAGAAGGCATGAGAAGTTTTCAAGTGGATATGCAAGCATTCGACGATGATAACGGAGGATGAAAAGGGGTCCAGAGCATCAGGCATAAGCACTGAGTCTGACATCGAACTGAATTTCACCAGGTAGAGGACTCGTGAGTTGCATACAAGGTCAAGCAAGAGGAATAACTTCGAGAACAAAAAGGTACAAAAGAGTCAGGTTTCGATCCTGTGGAACTGTGGGTTATGGGCCCACATTGAATAAGAAGGGTGGTGCCAAACAATGCGATCAAGTTGCAAGGTAAGTCAGAGAACGGATTGTCAGCTATGTCGGCAACAACATCAGTGCCAAGGGCGAGGGACGAAGAGAACCATTTTCCTGCTCGTTAAGACGAGGCGGGCCAACTGGCAAGGTTCTTGTCCATCGGTGGTCACCGAAAGTCAACAACAATAGTAATAGGTTGTACGAACAAAGTAGTACACCGAAATGTTTACATCAGCAGCGAATTATCACTGCTCGGATAATTTATATTAAAGGAAAAGGTTAAACTGACCAATGGAAAGGAAATTGTGATGATACACCAGTATTAGGCGTAATTTCTTTCCCAAGGGAAAGCAGATCAAGATATACATGACCACGTTTGTATTGGCGGAGAGTTAAAGGAGGTTGTCGATGATAACACAAATCATCGAGGGGCAAGGATGGTATTTCTCACCATGAATTCAATTAACACCTGGGAGAAGTCAAAATGTTGATGATGACCACGACACATTATGTCGAGAGGTTTCAAGTGAATGCAATCGAGTAGCAACATCACCAGACAAAAGGGGTGGTGGATCAAAAGGTATTATGTGTTCTTGGTTGGTGACAACCCAGATCCTATGGAGTGGTTACGACAGGGAAAGGTATTGTTTCATCAAAATTCTTAAGATGTAGTGCAAAGGCATGATATCCTCGAGATACCAGGGGTAATACTCGATGGTAGAATTGTGGATCACAGGTGTAGAAGAATTTACACCAAGGGGGACACTTACTTTTACAAGAAGCTTCCATGATAAGTTCTACATAGTATCCATGGGCATGAACACAAAGGTCCAGGGTCGACTCCCACTTCTTCAATGCAATACCTTTCATTCACTTCTCGATGTCGATGAATTTGCAGCGTTCAAAAATTTATCTGGCATAACACCAGTAGGGTATGACCCGTAGAAGTTCATGGGTTCACCCAGATGGGTGAAGCATGGATACAACCCAAAGGGGCATTTTTCGAATATATACGACAATCAAAAGGAACAAGAGATACAAGTTTGAAAACAGGAGGCTGATGACACGAACCAGATGATATCGTTCTCCAAAGGCATTTCGTATCATGGGAAGCTCTTCAATGATTTAGGACACAAAGGAATTGCAGGTAGTAATCCACCAAAAAGGTCAGGCGGCGTACGGAGAGTCTGGGGCGAGTATCAATACTCAACCATAAGAAGGAAGAATGCCAAAGCATTGGAGATAGTAGCATCTTGAATAATTGGATGCTTAAGTACAAAGGAATTATGATTTCCAATATCGGTGTATTATATTGAGATACACCGATCAAACATGAATAAGTTGAATAGAAGCTTGACGGTTAATCAATGAAGGTTTGATTTACCAAGAATCAGCTCATGTACGGAATGACGTCTGAGCCAGAAGAAAGGATTCATAGGGATCAACTGATGATTTTGTGCACTAGCACACACGATGATTCAACAGATCAGAATGACAATTCCAAGGGAGGTCATCGAAGACCACAAGACAACCGGGATTAATCATAGTGCAAGCAGGTAAGAAGAATCTCCAAAGCAGTAGGCTGCCGAGGATGGTCGCAAGATTGAATAGTATTTCAAAGTATTTTGGGAATCACAGGAACAACTTAGGATGAACGGATCCTCGATACATGTGAGGAATTATCCGCAGGGTGAAAAGAAGCTGCAAGGTAGTAGGCTCAAAGGATTTCCGAAACAAAGGAAAGTATTTCGATGCATCTTGTGAACACAAGAGCAACTGAGATTGAATGGATGAACAAAACGTGTATGTGGTTATACATACGGACTTATCGATGGTGAGGAATCGCAAGACAGTGGCATAAGGGCCTCGGGAATTTATCAGAGAGTATCTTCGACATCTTCTCGTGAAGCAAGCGATCATCTGGAATGAGGGGTCTCCGGGAGGAAGCAGTCACGAGAACCTAAAGTCAGAGTTAGCAAAATCTTTAACCCTAAGAGGAGAGAGATCAGAGTCCCAGAGTAAAGGTACGGAGTAAAGGATCCTAATACCACCTAGTTTTGCGACGTGGGCCGATAAGCCACACGACACTGTTAGTAAAGTAGTTTTGCAAAGACTAGACTCGACTTCGACCAAGGAGTTGGAAGGGGGTGCCCTACAGGCAGTCGGCTCTGATACCAACTTGTGACGCCCCCAAAATCAGACCGTGTATAGTAATCATACACGCAAGGTACACGATCGAGATTAGGGACTCACGGTGAGATATCACAACACAACTCTACAAATAAAATAATACAAGCTGTTTAATACAAGCCAGGGGCCACGAGGGCTCGAATACAAAATCTCGAGAGCACAAAGTTAGCGGAAGAAATAGTATCTGGGTACAGACACAAGAATACAAGGTTGCCTTAAGAAGGCTAGCACAAAAACAACACGATCGAAAAGGCGAGGCCTCCTGCCTGGGAACCTCCAAACTACTCCTGGTCTAAGGGGAACTCGACGTCGTAGAAGGCATCGAGGATCTTCACGTTGCGGTGGTCGGCATCGGGAACTCCTGCTCCTGGGCTCCAACGTCGTCTGCAGCGGCCGATCAGGCAAAACTGTAAAAGAAATAAAGCAGGTGAGTATCTAGTATACCCGCGAGTCTTACGTCCGCTACTAAGCATTATGCATTTGTATCAAAGGAAAGGGGATGCTGTATATAGTGGACTGCAAGATAGAAATCAGAATAAGGGTAAGAAGCTAGGCCTATCGAAGACTAGAATCTTCTGACGTGTCTTGCAGCATGAGAAGAGAAACAACCAACAGTTCAATAACATGAATGTAATAACAATGCAACAGAAGTTGCTGCAACATTGTATAATAGTAAGTTGTAATAATTAATAATGATAATGCCTCCGAGTTCCCTTCCTCGACTCCCTGCGAGGAAGAAGACCCGGAACCATACAGTTTAATAGTAGTAGTTTCTAGTGGTAAGATCCAGCTTCAGCATAAAGCGTCCTGTTACCGTGGACACGGCTATTCGAATAGATTAAACTTCCTTGCAGGGGTGCACTGGCGTGACTCTACGACGCTCGGATCTCCAGGGTGGCGGGAACCTTGTTAGGGGACGCTCCACCAAAGCTATCCGACACAAAGTAGCCCATCCTTCGGCAATCAACAGAGAGGTCATCCGCCGGACTATATCCTATGTACGCCGGGCTTTGGACCATAACCCGAACGTACTCCTTCACGGTGCGTGAGTGGCCGGTGAAGCAAAATCAAAGAAAATACAAATACACCGCTCGAGCAAGAGAAGACAACACCACTTCCCGGCAATCAGCCCGCGATACTGCTGACGTCTAAAGACCCTCGAACGAGACTACGATGCAGGGGAGCCCACACTCCTCATCCCACGTGTAGGTAGTGCGTACAAGCCAAAAGGCTACTCAAGACATCCGCCGAACCATTTAGCATTTTAATTAACCTGCGTGACAACCGTTATCGTTGCCTCGACTTAACCGACCCGCGGTCAACGACAACAGTCAGGACCACCAGTACATCGGTGCCTGCCCTGTCGTCCCACCAAGTCACTGCGGTTACCAACAAGGTGAACTGTCTCCTTACCTTGTCTCGCGTGTGCTCTTGGTAGAGCTCGACTTTCGTGGTTTGGTAACTCTCGCGAGATACGAGCAGGGGCCAAGCACGCCAGTAACGTCGGTCGTACCCTCCCTGTCGTTCCCGACGATATACCGCTCGCGGGCACCGTTGGGTCACTCGACTTTCTTACCTTTACGGACAACCGCTGTCCAGGACCCTATGGCGGCAAGACAAAGTCAGCCTCGAGTGGAGTACAAGGATTAATCCTGGATAGCTCACACTTGAGGTGACTAGGCATAACCCAGATAGGGGCCTTTGGCGGTGTCTGCTTTGTACCGTACCTGTGCAGTTGTATATATTGTATCCGTGTTCACTCCCCTGAGTGATCACGTCCCGCTATCTAGTCCTAGCTAACAATGCGCAGGGCTCACTGCTGAATATATGCATAATTATAACAGGTAGCATAGTATAAAGGAAGGTACATCAAGGGGCGACAAAAGCAGGCTATGCAATTGAATAGGATTGTAATCGTAGCAGCAGCAGTAACAATGCCTAGTGCAAGAAAGTACGGAAAAGGTAGGAGATATCTGGGGAAGAGAATGGCTCTGCTTGCCTGGTAGCTCGACGGTAGGGGTAGGGTCGTCGACGAAGTAGTCGTACCCAGCAGCGGTGTAGTCGACGACAGCAGCGGGGTCTACCGGATATTAAGGGGGGAAGAAACAGTAAATACAAAGAAATCATAGCAAGCAGATGAATAGCATGACACATGCAATGTTAATGGTGCTCTAACGCAGTGCAATGCACGTTGCTCGGAGCGGGAATTCATCCGGGGATGAACTACCGACTCCGGGTGATTACCGGACAGGGCGACCGGAGGGGGAAGGTATCATGCCGGAGGTGTCGTGGACATCCGACAAAGACAAGGGGGGTGTATCCGTGTTAGTTGAACCATTCCGGACAACTTTCGTGTTCGGAATAAAATCATCCGGATACTTTAACAGTACCGGACAAATCATCGGACAAACGGTCCGAAGGGGGACGGTTCGATGTTCGGTACATTAGAGGGGTGTGGTTGGTATACGGATAGCGTATCCTTATTTGTTATATTTTTCTGATCAATTTTGATGTATAAAGTTTTTCTATCGGAGCTACGGTTTAAAATATATTGAATTTCCAAATTTAAATCGTTTTATAACATTTGTGGAATTTCTTTTATTAATTTAAATGCAACATTATCCACAACAGTGGGGTTGACCAGTCAAACCTGACATTTGGGGCCACCCTGTCATAGGCTGGTCAAACTGACCAGTGGGACCCACATGTCATACATAGTGGCATAATAAATCATTTTATTTAACAAAATAACCTTTGGGGTCCACCTGTCATACTCACAGAGTCAAATTTAGCCACTTAATTTATCTAAACAATGAAAGGGGCCCATCTGTCATCTGCTCTAGGGGTTA
Organism: Bromus sterilis; assembly: GCA_950022295.1. Taxonomy (NCBI): domain Eukaryota; kingdom Viridiplantae; phylum Streptophyta; class Magnoliopsida; order Poales; family Poaceae; genus Bromus; species Bromus sterilis. The sequence continues at coordinate 136,690,721 of OX465599.1, read as the reverse complement.
ATATTCATTTATTTTTAATGTTGTTTAGTTAACAGGGCGGGACCTAGTGCCAGTGAGGGGAAGGGTGATTAGCTTAACGCTAATCATGGAGAGTTTAGCTCGTTCTCGCCGGTTAACAGACCACGGCGGGGGTCGCCGTTTCGGCCCGCTCCGGCGACGAGGGGAGGTGTGTCTGGGCTCATGCGCGGGCTAGGAGCACGTCGGGCCGAGTTATAGCCACCGCGCGGCTGGGGGCATGGCCAGGGGCGGCCGTGCGCAGGCCGCGGCAGCTCGGTGAGCTCGGGCGGGACGTGGCGAGCGCGGGCGAGAGCACGCTGGGGCACGGCCGGCGCGGCAAGGCGCGCACTTGGGCGTGGCCTAAGGGTGCCAGAGCGTGCATGGCGTGGCCGAGGGAGCGCACTGGGCGCAGCTGGGCGTTAGGCAGAGCGGGGTGAGCGCGGGCTCCGGCCACGGCGTACGGTGGCGTCCTACAGCACCGTACTCGGGACAACATCAAAGGGGCACAGGGGAGGAGCTCACAGCGAGCTGGAGGGGACGTCGGTGGCTCGAGGGAGGCCTAGGGGAGCTCATGGTGGAGGAGATCGAGCGGCGACTGTGGCGGGTGAAGTGGACGATGGCGACGGACGGGGTGCTCCGCGGATTCGATCCATCGGCGAGGTTGAAGGAGGGCTCGCTTGCGCAGCTCCTGGACACCTCCACGCTGCTCGAGGACGCGGCTGGCCACGGAGACGACGAAGGCGTGGCGGCAGTGATCTCGGGCCGCTCAGACCAGAGCCATGGTGGCGCGAGGGGGGGAATGGAGGGGCTGTAGGGTTCCTGGACGGGGATGGCGGCTCGGGGGTCCTTATCTTCGCGGGGGGATCCGCCGGATGGCGGCCACGGCAGCACGGCCCGGCCTGGCCGGCATGGATAGCTTCCACGGGGGCAAGGTGAGCAGTGTGAGGGAATAAGACAAGTGGGGGTGGGGGGGGATGGGCTGGGGTGGGCTAGGCGGCCCAGGGGGAAGAGTGAAATGGGCTTCGCCCAGGGGTTAGATTAAGTAAGCTTGGTTTCTCCTTTTTATTTCTCTTTTCTTTTTCTGTTATTTATCTTTTGTACTTAATTTTTTAGCTTAGGCATTTTTGTAAAATGTTTCATGTGACCCAAAAATTAAGGTTTCACCTAAGGTCAGTGCCACAAGAAGTTTGGGCAATATTAAAAGTCATTTAATATTTGATTTAAATATTAAATGATTAATATGGGCTTTTTCAACTGTTGTTGGATTTATTTGAATTAATTTATAGCTCATAAAAATACCCAAGTTGGGGGAGCATGGTCCACTGAATATTTTTGATTTTATGAAAGTGGTTTCACAATTTTTGGAGAAAGTTTATTTGTGCACTTTGGTTTTAATATACCACCAAAAGCATTATGAGCATTTGATTTGATTTTAATTCAAAGGCAATTGACTTGAGCTTGGACTTGTTTTGATTCATGATGACCAAGGTTCATGATCACTTGATTTAACAACATCAAAAGGTATCTGAGTTTGAACTGAACCAAGTTTGATCAAAGCAATGTTTTGGAACAGTAATGATCAACAGTAACCCTGATTACTGTTCACTGACAGTGAGAGTGTTACAATGGGGTGAAGAAGAGTTGATTAAGATGGCCCCGGGGGCCAAGGACCTCTCCGGCAGGGCGCTAGAGAAGGATCCTGGTGACCCCCGAAGCTAGGTTTCAATGGCGGCGGAGATCGGGAGCGCTTCTGGAAAAAGGAGTTCGATCTCTCGGGTTTTTGCGTCACGGGTAAATATAGAGGCCAAGGGGGATTCCGAGGCGGTGCCCAGGTCACCCAGGCGGCCACCTGGTGTGGGTCCCCCTGGCCGCGTCGGGAGGGCGCCTGTAGGCCTGGGGCCACCTCTTGACTCCATCCTCCGGCGGAGGACTCTTCCAATTGAAATATTTTTTTGGTAATTTTTTGGGAATTTTCTAAGCAACTTCATTTTTGGAGTTTTTCTGCAATGCAAAGACAAAACAGAAAAGAACTGGCATTGGGCTCTATATTAGTAGGTTAGTCCAATAAATGATTCAAAAGCATGGCAAAAAGATGTAGCAACGACACAAAATGAGCATGGAATAAGCAAAAATAATGGATACCTTTGAGACGTATCAGGAGCTCGACGCGACATGGACGGAATCGCCGTCGGTCGGATGACTCAAGGACGACGGGGCAAGCTATACATCGACACTGTAGTGTGGGCCCCGAAGCCGACTCTGTCAAGTCAGGCTATAGGGTCCCCATCGGATCCATCCACCTCTTCATCGGCCGGCCGGACGGGTCGAATCCGGAACCAGACCCATACGTCCCTACCGAGCAAGCCAGTCGATCCACCCACGTTTTCGTCGAGCTCATCGGCACTTCCATGAAGGAGCCGGACGCCCCCGTTGAGAACCTTAGCGGCAAAGATGACCCGGAACCTTCTGGATCCGAGTCACATATGAGCGACGATAGCCGCACGGACTCCGAGAGGATTGGCTCGGAGGAGATCTAAGCGAAAGTGAGTATTGCGTTCCTCCCGTCTCACCCCGACACACGACCATATATATGGCCGGCTCTTTCAATGGGGAGCAGCTAAAAAGTGGACCCGGGGTCGGGGGAGAGGAGGCCCGAGCAACAGCAGACAATGAAGCCGGCGTCAATCAAGATATTCGTCGGAACATCGGCTAACGGAGGAGACGGAGGACCGGCTCCTAACTTCCTGGAGGCCTACACAGCGACACTCAACGCGATGAACACACTCCTGGCCACCGGAATCACCCCCGAAAACCAGGCCACCCTAAATGAAGGGATAGCGAAGCACCGAGAGGAGATCGCCCGATTACAAAAGGAAATCGACAAGGAAACACAGACCCTGGTGGCCGCACGGCAACAAATTAAGTCTGAGATGACCCGGCTACGGGACGAAGCAACTAATATGTCCCAAATGTATCTCTAATTTCTTCTTGCTCCATGCATGTTTTGGGTGATATTGCTATGCTTTTTATACACTTTCATACACTTTTGATCATATTTGGACTAACCTATTAACTCAGTGCACCACAGTGCCAGTTTATGTTTTCTGCTGTTTTTGTATTTTGGCTTTTCCCATTAATTAAAGTGCCAGAAAAATTCCGGTAAAAATATATACAAAATCAGCATACCGGAAGCTTCCAGATGCCCGAAGGGGGGCCCAACCAGGTGCCCAGGCGGCCAAGGGGGCGCGGCCTAGGGTGGGGCCGCGCTGGGAGGCCACCTGGACTCCCTGGCTACCCCCCTTCGCCTATATATCTCTCTCGTCCCGAAACCCCTGAAGACAAAACCATTTTTCGTGATCTCACCTCTGTTCCGCCGCTGCCGCACTTCCAAGATCAGGAGCACCAGAAGACCTCTTCTCGGCACCCTGCCGGAGGGAGGATTGACCTCTGGGAGCTTCTCCACCACCATGGACACTTCCCGGATGAGTCGTGAGTAGTCGCCTTGGAACATGGGTCCATGATCAGTAGCTATGTGATGTACTCTCCCCCTCTTTGTTCTTCATGGATTAGACCTTGTGAGCTGCCCTACATGATCAAGGCACATATGCAATTATTTCTAATGTTTCTATGTTGAGTTTGCTGGGATATGATGGATTATGAGATTATGTTCAGATTGTGATGAGTAATATATTTTGTTCTTATCCTTTTAAATTTATGTTCTTGAGTAATTCTTGCATGTTCTCTGTTGCTTTTTATTACTTTTGTCAAGTGGTTGATTGCAACTCCAAGAGGGAGCGTTATACATGATTGTGGGTTCATGCCCCCTGATGACTAGATTTAGTGACAGAAACATGAGTCTAGGGGATGTGTTGTTGCCACAAGGGGGAAAACTATGGTGCTTGTACTCGTGGGGGTGCAAGGATTGTTTACTTTACGCAAAATTCTTTTAATGCATTTGTCAGTTGCTTTGGGTTTACACTTTGGGTGGGGCTCGCAACTTAATACCAGCGAGATGTTCTGGATAGATATCTCAAGGTGGACGATTAGTGAGTAGATGCTGATGGATTTCGGTCTACTTGTCTTGGCGTACTGCCCATTGATACGTCTCAAACGTATCTTCTTTTCCAAACACTTTTGATATTGTTTTTCCCTAATTCTTGCATGATTTGAACTAAACTAACCTGGACTGACATTGTTTTCGCAGAGCTACCTGTATGGTTTTATTGTGTGCAGGAAAATTGATTTTTAGGTGTCTCAGAAAATTACAGGAAAAATCGCAAAAAATCCACGCACCCGAAGGAGCCAGGAGCCAGAATTGGGGCCAGAGGGCAGCCAGGGGGGCCCCAGGCACCCTGCTAGCGCGACCCCACCCCTGGTCGCGCCAGCTAGCCGCCTGGGGGACTCCCACCACCTCTGGTGCCCTACCTCGACTCTTGTTTATTCCCGTGATGGGAAACCCTCGAAACAGAAGTCGTTTTTCCAGGACCCGTCACGGAGCCGCCGCCACCCTCTGTTCTTCCTCGGGAGGGCTAATCTGGAGGCTGATTTGGCCTCCGGAGAGGGGATATCGTCGCCATCGTTATCACCATCACCAATCCATCCTCCCTCCATGAATTCTCTTGACATGTGTGAGTAATTCCCTGCTGTAGGCAAATGGGATGGTAGGGATTGGATGAGTTTGATCATGTAATAGTTCGTCAGATTGTTGAGGGGCATGTTGCCTATCATCTACTATGGTGTTTATCATCTTTGCTACAACTTGTTGCTCTTAATGCTTGTCACTTTGGGCCCGAGTGCTATGTTTTCAGATCTGAACCACTTGTGTTTTCATGAGTATATTTATGTTCTTGATCCTATCTATGAGTTGTATGCACCTATTATGGTCCGGAACCGGCTATCCCAAAGGTGAAAGCTTGGGACACCAAAGGGGATGGTCCATAATTTGAGGATTTCATGTATCCATTGAGTTCATTGCTTTGTTCCGGTGCTCTTTGACAGGAGCACCTTAATCTCTATAAGTTCCCTTTGGCCCCGTTCGTAGCGGGATGGTAGGACAAAAGATGTTGTGCAAGTTCTTATTGCAAGAACGCACAACTACCTACGGGATACATGCCTAATATTTGATATTTTCCTAGATGATCATTGTTTTTCTGTGTGCCTTACCCCGTGTTAAAATCTATTACATGTTCACTCTTATCCAAGAAGTTCCTAACCATCCATCTCCCTCGCCTATAGTATTTTTAATCCTACTAGTTACTAGTAATTTACTTTCGCTGTTTTAGTTTCGCTGTTATCACTACCACTATCATACCACAGTTGCTATTAATATTTTGTTGCAAGCAAGTATATTTTAGGTTCGGTTGAATTGAAAACTCAACTGTCAAAGCTTATAAATACTCTTTGGCTCCCCTTGTGTTGAATCAATAAATTGGGTTAACTTACCCGCGAAAACGCTACACACGATCCCCTACAGTTGACAGTCATCAAGTACTGTTTTCTGGCGCCGTTGCTGGGGAGCATAGCAATATTTACAAGTCTACTTGAAGTATCCTTCCTGCTACACTTCATCCGCTATGGGTAAGAAAGGAGACCCCAAGGTTCCGATCTTACCATACACTACAAGAAAAGGTACCGTTCTGAGTACCAGTGCTACACTTGATTCACCTTCTGTTATAAGTAAGTTTGCTTCACCACCACCACCACATGCTACTTCTACTGAGTCTGTTACTATGTCCGATACTTTTGATGATGCTTCCACTACTCTTGATGATGATAATTTTCTTGGTCACTATCTTGAAGTTAAGATTTCTAAGGTTGTAGCACAGTCCGAGACTGGGACTCCTTCCTCCTATATTCCTACGTGCAAAACTTTTGGTTACCCCGACTTAGATGAACTCAAGGAGAAAATCCTTGATGATGATTATATTACTCTTGATGATGATTTTAGCAGGGAACTCAAAGAGTGTGTCGACTCTGACCCTGGTGCTGTTAAGGAGCTTCTCGAAAAGCACTCCATGAAGAACAAGATTACTCCCGATCCTAAATTTGCTACATCTCCTATATGCATCACTGATCCTGATTATGATTTCTCTGTTGATCTTTCACTTATATCTACAGTCGAAGCTGACCATTTTTTATGGTAGAGAACTTGATGATGCTATAGCACACCTGACCAAACTTGCCGAGTTGGGTAGTCTATTTACTACTGATGAAAGGTTACGAAACTTTTATGTGGCCAAGCTTTTTCCTTTTTCTTTGAAGGAAGACGCTAATGCATGGTATGATGCACTACCTTATGGTTCCATTGATAGTCTGTAAGGCCCGATATGCGGTACTGTTCCAAATCTAGATGTTTCCATCCAGATCCGGGGACGAAGCACATATCGGTCCCACCGCGACATATGACATAGCCATATGCCCCGGATTTCCAACATGATATCACAACATTACAGATACAAGGATACATCATCTCATACAATCGGCATACAACTGCCTTAATACAATACAACAACGGAAGATACATTTCTGAGTACAGACTACAATCAAATGCCTAGTGGTAAAGAGAAAAACAACGATCCCCATAACCACACGGGTCCAGGACCTCCGCCGGGATCCGCCTAGCTAGTCGTCGTCGAGTCTCCACGTGAAACGTCGATCACCATACCTATTTTCGATCAAGAACCCTGAAAAGAGTTTGGGGGTAGTATCATGAGTACAGAAGTACTCAGCATCCAACTGTAGTGGTCATCTGACCCAGCAAGGACTTCATCACTTGTCATTCTAGGACAACTAGTAGTTCACGGTAAGGATGGGGTAAGTGGTGAGGTTGCTGCCGCACTAGCATTTATAAAGTGGCTAACGATCTAGAGAGTAAGATAAGAAGCCAAGCATTCAATGAGAAATCGCCTCCAACAAGTCTTGCTATCCACCTACTTACGCAAGCATAACACCTATCCTATCCTTGTCCTCCTCTTCGCATCCCGACGAACAAGAAGCAATAAAGGCACACACACGTTGATCAAGTTATATTAAGATTATCTTAGTTGTTGTTGTCTATGAACAAGGAGTAGGTCTCAAGTCGTCCATAACCGTGGACACGGCTTCTCGAAAAGATTTAACCCTGCAGGGGTGTACCAACTGCCCATTACAAGGCTCCACACGCACGTCCATCTCTCTCAGTTTCTACCCATCAACAGGAAGCCATTTTATGATTTCGTCCCGAGAGATCCGAAACGACAAGCCCCTCTAGCTAACAACGAACAAATCCAGGTGGCCCCCGGTGAGTCGACATCCAACTCAAAAGCCGGCCGCGCTCTCGAATTGGCCTCTACCGTCTGGACGAGGTCGGGTTAGCTACCCAAACAAATGTGGGCAGCCCTTAGCTCCCTGGGGTGGACCAACAAGAGAAACCATGTCTTCGCTGGCCCAAGTTGTTTTAAAGAATATCTGCCAGGAGCGACCCAACAGACACACACACGGTTTTCAAATGGTAAATCAGCTTGGGCCACCACTAGAAATGTTTGAAGCTAGGTAGATAAGAAAAGGGGACCCCATAAAATCCCACACGTGGTTAGGCACGCTCAGTCTTAAAACCAATACCCGGAACTCGGATCGTAGATGACTCGAATGGAACAAAGCGTCGGGGCGGGATATCCTAGACCTTCCATCCTTCGTCGAGTATAGTCAACATTTATAATAATCATATCATCAACAACAATATAAATATGTGATATCCCAAACCAAGGTGTAACAGGGTAACATCGTAGCATCCTAAGCATGCATACTAAGCAGGGGCTGAGCAACGAGCAATAGTAACATAGCAGTACAAGGTTTGCTGGGAGGGGACATGGCTGTATCGTTTTGAAAGAGGCTGTAAACATGTGGTAGGATCAAACATCGAACCTAACCTAGACTAGCATGCAAACCGCTGGTTGAAATAGAATGGATCATAAATAATGTATAGTCCTTTCGTGTTGATAAGTCGGGTTCCGAAGGTGTAGTTGATCGCAAGCTCGCATCGTCTCTGAGAGGTACCCGCGGAAGCACACAAGACAGTAAACACTGGAAGCAATCAACGAGCAAGCATCTATTACTACAAATAAAACACGAGCAAGCATCAACAAGAAGGCAACACGAGATATCGCACCTACCGTCGAGAGCGGTTACTAACAAGTTAAGTGGAGTACTCGTCACACACGACGATACCGCACATTTAGAAAGGTTCAAGTTGTTTAGCTACACAAGGTGAGCAAAGGTTGTTAACATGGAATATCACTCAAGCATGGCATATCACACAAACATTTCAAGAGGTGAAGCATAAGGTAAACTATCTATTCTAGTCAATTTAAGTGAGGCACAACCTAAACATGGCACATCACTAAGTGCTCCACGACGATTAAAGCATTTGGTACCGTTCTTCCCTAAACCATATTTTAGGTTGTTCAACAACAACAAACAATAGCATAAACACAAACTACACGAAAAACTAATCAAGTTACATATAAAGAACACTCCAAACGGAGTTACGGTTAAAAAGATACAAGCAAAACAAGTTTGGAACACAACGTGCCAACATCGGGTAGCACACTTTAGAGCAATGCATAAACATGATAATGAATGCAAACATGCTCACAAATGATATGTAACTAAAGTAGACATGACAAAGAAGGCATGGCAAAAAGAATCATGCAAATAGGCATCATGGATCACTAGTTATAAGCAACACAAAAAGCTATAAAACATTACTGGTCTAGGACTTAGTGAAAATCAGAGAAACATGGCAGAAACTATTACTTTTATGCTGTATAAATAGGGGTAAAACTATATGCAAAAGTACATCAACATGACATAGCAATATATGAGCATGAAGTAGACATGATGATGATCAGGTACAAACAAGAATCAAGGTCATAGGCATCATAGATCAAAAGATATTAAGCATGCAACATGGCATCGGAAAGTTACAGACTTAGAGAAAAACAGATGTGGTTGTCAACAACAGCAGCATAGCAACTTTGGAGCTGAATATAACTATGACCAGGAATGCAAACATGACAATGCAATACATATAATGGAAGTAGAAATGATGCTTAACAGTATACAAAAAGAATCAATGCAATAAGCCTCATGGATGTCTCACAATCATCACGCAAACTTGCAATAAAATAACAACAAAAACACTTAACAGAAAATAATAGCAGTTAACAGCCTGATGCCCACTTCAACACAGATTAGCAACACAAAGATGGCCTCAAATCAAAATGCTCACAAAATATTATTTGAAGTACACAAAAAACTGAATTTTTTTCCTTTTGGGCGCAACGTGATCTGGGCTACGGGTTACTCGCAAACTTACTCGCAAAACGGAATCAACAGCACAATTTACCAGGGACTTAGAAAAAAAAGGGAGCAGGGTAAAAAAACAGAGGAGGGGCAGGACGGCTCACCCATGGGCCAGGCCCATCTGGCGGCTGGAGAGGCTGGGCCGAGGAGGTGGGCCGCGAGGCCGCTGGATTTGGGCCGTTGGAGGCCGGGAGGCCCAGCTGGCGGCGAACTGGCTCGGGGCCGACCTCGTCCACGACCGAGGACCGTGGCGGCGGAGGTTGCCGGCCAGGCCGATCTCCGGCGAGGGAGGCGCTGGCCTCCGCCGAGTCGGGGCCGAGGGGAGCGGGCGCGGCGGAGGTCTGTGGCGCAGCCATCGGGGCGACGCGGTGCTCGAGCTCGCCGGGGCGCGGCAGCTCCTCAAGCTCGGCCGTGGCCGGAGCCATGGCACGGCAGCTGCGCGACGACCTGTGGGAGACGGCGAGGTGCACGGTAAGGAGGAGGGGAGGAAAGGAGGCGCGGCGAGCTGCTCACCGGAGCTGCGTCGGCGCGCGCGACGCGGTGGTTCGCCGATGGGAGGAGGCGGCGGCGCGGCAAGCGGCCTCCACGGGCAATGGCGGCTGGCCAGATGGGTTCGGGCGGGCCCGACGGCGGCCCTGCGGGGCCCGGGCGCCCTGGCTCCGGCTGGGGGAAGCTGGAGGGCTACGTGGCAGCTCCAGGAGCGTCCAGATGCAGATCGAACGGATGGGATCAACCCAGACCTAGGCTTTCGGGTTTTTGGGGGAAGATTGGGCAGATCTGGGGTTTTTCAGGGGGGTGGCTGCAATTTTGGCTCAGGGAAACCCTTGAAAGGGGTGAGGGAGTGTGGTGGTCTTTATATAGCCCAGGTGGCTGGCAGTGTGCAAAAACATCCCCGGTTTTTCTCTCGCGCGCGCGGTGCTTATGTTTCTGACTGCCGGGGGTCCGCAGGACCTCCGATTCGGGTAAAACTTCGAGCTGCACGATCAACGCGTCGAGCCGGCGGCGTTCACCTCGCTCTGGAACCGTTTCGAGAACACTTTCCAGCGCGCTATAAAAATATCCCGTTTAATTATTAAACGGGGTTTTCGTTCCGTTGGCTGCGGCTGGTCTCGTGCGGTTTTCGCGACGGTGATCGGGTGAAACCCGGTGTCGCGAAGGTCGAGTGTCAGGGTGGCAAGGGTAGGTCTCCGTCCGGTACGAGATAAGAGGTGGGAAAATAATCGCCGATCGATAAATCGGGGATGCAAACAACGCAAACAAATCAGACAATCAAACAAATCACACCTAAAACAAAAATTTTAATTTTTGTAAAATCTGGGCTGTTACAGAGTCCTCAGGACTTAGTTCAATTTTTTGTCAATAAATATTTTCCTGCTCATAGGCAGCACGCTTCTTTACAAAGAATTTATAACTTTAAACAATTGCAGGATGAGCACCTCCCTAAAGCTTGGGAGAGGTATTGTGATTTAATTAGGGCTAGACCGGGACATGAAGTCCCAAAGAATGAATTACTTGATATATTTTATGCCGGTCTAATCGATGAATCTAGATCCTATCTGTATAGTTGTGCTGGTTGCGTTTTCATGGAAAGAACACCGGACGATGCTGAAGAATTAATGGGCAAGATTGCGAAAAACCACGAAGATTAGTTCGTCCCTAAACCACCTCACCACCAAAGTAGAGGGGCATGCTTGTCCTGAGCCCCGAAGATATGCAAGAAGCAAAGAAGTCTATAAAGGAGAAAGGCATTAAAGCCGAAGTCGTAAAGAAGCTACCTCCTATTGAGAAGTTGTGTGAGCCTATTACTCACCCTCCCTTGGTAGAGGTACACTCTCTATTAGATTTTACTGAAAGTGACATACCTAAAGGTAAGCCTCCCGACCAATGCTTAGATGAGCTTGATAATTTTATTATTAAGAAAGATCATTTTAATATGAGGATATAAAGTCAGTTGCATGATAATTCTCTAGCTATCAAAAGTTTACTTGGTGTTCTTGAAAGAACAATTAATGATGTTAAATGTCTTGTTAAGCATTTGCATATGGTTCAAACTTAGCTTGAACAAATTTCTAATGTGCAACAAGATTTTCTTGCTAATAATGCCAAACAGGACATACAAGCTTATGGCATCAAAACCAGGGGTGGAACACACACCCAGGACCCACTCTATCCTGAGGGGCATCCGAAGAGGATCGAGCAAGATTCTCAAGTACAAGTAGAAGATGAGATTGTTAGCTCTCCAAAGAAGAAAAAGAAAAAGAAGAAACACAAGGAAGCTGACAACTCCAATGATCCTATTACAAGTGAAGAACCTGTTGTTGACCCTAACAGCATATCTACCTCCGATGCTTAAACTGAAGACGGTGCCGAGCCCGAAGAAAAGGATAAGGAGAAGGATGATCCTCCCGAGGTGCGAGAAGAAGAAGCACCCGATAAACGCAAGAAGTATACTATAGAGGACTTCATCGCAAGAAGACATGGGAAGGAAAGAGAACCATGGATACAAAAACCGATGCCCTTTCCAAGTAAGTCTCTCAAATCTAAAGAAGAAGAGCATTAGAATAAATTTTGTGAATGGATAAAACCTCTTTTTCTGCAAATTCCCTTGACTAATGCTATTAAATTACCTCCTTATTCAAAATATATGAAAGATATTGTTACTAATAAAAGAAAAGTTCCTAATGAGGCAATATCTACTATGCTTGCTAACTACTCTTTTAGTGGCAAGATTCCTGAGAAGCTTGGTGATCCAGGTATACCCACCATTCCTTGCTCCATAAAAAATAATTATGTCAAAACTGCCTTATGTGACCTCGGAGCAGGAGTGAGTGTTCTGCCTTTTTATCTTTACAAGAGGCTATGTTTGGAAAAGCTAATCCCTACAGATATCTCTCTGCAGATGGCTGACAAGTCAACAGCCGTCCCGATTGTATTTGTGAGGATGTTCCTGTTGAAGTTGCTAATTGCTTAATTCTTACTGATTTTGTTGTGCTTGACATGCCCGAGGATGTGATCATGTCCATTATTCTATGTAGACCTTTTCTTAACACCGCAGGTGCCATTATTGATTGCAATAAAGGAAAGTTTACCTTCAATGTTGAAGAAAATCGACAAAAGGCATGGCCTAAAATCAATAGAGAATATCGAGACCGTGAAGATTGGAGAATGGGATTGTCCTCTACATGTGCACCACAAATACAAAACCCTTATGGTGGGGACAATGCCCATTAAAGTAAAGGTGCAATGGTCACTTCATAAGAGGTGAGACTTTTTGCTCTATATATCGCCGGTTTGTTGGTAAGACTTGATCAACCTTGCTAGCTAGCATGTTTTATATAGGTAAAAAGTGGAGCTTGTTATGTTTTGAGCTTTAATTTATTAGAAAGTTTCGCAGCTCTTTGAACTACAAATTTTTTTCAACAGTGAAGTTTTCGGAAAAATTCCTGAAAAAATAGAATAAAACTTTCCATGACAAGAGTCACCCAGAGGCACCTGGGGCTCACCAAGGGGGCCACCAGTGGCCCAGGCGGCCAGCTGGCACGGCCAGCCCCCTGGCCGCGCCCATAGGGCGCTTGGGGCCCACAAGCCCCACCTGCAGGTACTTCTTCTTCCTCTCTCTCTTTCTCTCCAAAAACACTAGTTCTGTCCTTGGAGGCGATTTTAGATCTCTCTCTACAACCCATCAGTTGAGCTGATATTTGGAGCAAATACTCCCTGGCATGTTGATACGTCCCAAACGTAACGATAATTTCTGCTTTCTCCATGCATGTTTTGTGTGATATTGCTATGATCTAGATACACTTTCATACACTTTTGATCATATTTGGACTAACCTATTAAATCAGTGCACCCCAGTGCCAGTTTCTGTTTTCTGCTGTTTTTCTATTTCAGTTTTCCCCCATATGAAAAGTGCTCAAAAAATTCGGGAAAAATCAGATAAAAAATCAGCATGAAGGAACCTTCCGGAGTCCCGAAGGGGGACTAGGTGGGACCCACCAGGGCCCGAGGCGCCTAGCTGGCGCGGCCCAGGGCTTGGCCGCGCCAGGGGGGCGTCTGGACCCCTGGATGCCCCTGGCTTCCCCCCTTCTCCTATATAACTCCTGTGACGTGAAACTTCCGAAGACAGAACCCTTTTTCGCGATCTCGCCTTTGTTCCGCCGCCGCCGCGCTTCCAAGATCGGCAGCACCAGCAGGACCCTTCCCGGCACCCTGCCGGAGGGAGGATCGACCATCGGGAGCTTCCCCTCCACCATGGACGCTTCCCGGATGTGCCATGAGTAGTTTCCTTTGGACCATGGGTCCGTGAGCAGTAGCTATGTGATGTTCTCCTCCCCTCTTTGTTCTTCATGGTTTAGACCTCGTGAGCTGCCCTACATGATCGAGGCACATATGTAATCTTTCTGCTTTTGCTATGCTGAGTTTGATGGGATCTGATGAATTATGAGATTATGTTCAGATTGTGATAGAGTAATATATTTGGTTCTTATCTCTTATATTTTTGTTCCTAAGTAATTCTTGCATGTTGTCCGTTGTTTTTTATTTCTTTGGCCAAGTAGTAGGTAGTGATTCCAAGAGGGAACGTTATGCTCGATTGTGGGTACATGCCCCCTGATGACACGCTTGAGCGACAGAAACATGAGTCTAGGGGATGTGCTGTGGCCACAAGGGGGGAAAACGGTGCTTGTAACCGCGGTTGCAAGGATTGTTTACTTTACGCAAAGTTCTTTTTAATGCAGTTGTCTGTTGCTTTGGGTTTACACTTTGGGTGGGGCTTGCAACTTAATACCAGCGAGATGTTCTGGATAGATATCTCAAGGTGGATGATTAGTAGTAGATGCAGATGGATTTCCTTCTACTTATTTTTGCGTACTTCCCATGCTTATGAGCCTCTTCCTTTCTTTGTAGCATAGTTAGCATTGCGATGCGTTTATAATCCTGTCAATTGCCCATCTGTAATTTGTTTACCTCGCATAGCAGTTTTATCGTCTTTTGGGAGAGAGACATCACTAGTGAACATCACGGGACCCCGGTCCATATTCTCATCATTGTGTACACGTTTATTTACTTTTTCGTATTTACTTTTAGCTGCTATCATCATTATCATTATCCCTTGTGTTTTGATCCTTTGTAAACAACAAGACCGGAGAGATTGACAACCTCTCTGAACTTCGTTGGGAGAAAAGTTATTTGTATCGTGTGCAGGTCCAGGTGAAGTAAGCAACCTCGGTTGTGAACGGCGCCATTGTTCGCTTCACCACCTACTTATCATTGCCGGAGTCCTACGGGAGATAAACCCTATCCTCTACATAGGGGAAATTTTCTGCTATGCTACATCTCACCTTCCACTTGGGGTAACTAACGAAGGGCGAGAATCAATCATCATCTCTCGCGTATCAAGCAAATTTCTGGCGCCGTTGCCGGGGACTCCGAGTGATAAGATAGGGGAGTTGCCCACTACCTTTTACCTTTAGTTTTTAGTCTTGTTAGTTTACCTTTCAGTTTTTATCTTTGTGTCTTATATCAAAAATCACAAAAAATTATTTATCTAGCTAGTAGCTGTAGGTATGTCTGGTCCTTTTGCCTTTGTTGAGACAGAGGTTCTCACCTTTAAATAAAAAGGTGGTGAAAGTTTAAAAGATGCTTGGTATAGAATTAATGATTCTCAAAAAAGAGCCACCAAGAACCAATCCACTACTATCCTGCTTAGAATTTTTATGTTGGGATTACTCCTTGGAATAGGTTCATATTATATACTGCTATCAATGGGAATTTCCTAGAACCCCAATTTGGGAGTCTCTTAATGTTATTGAAAATCTTGTTGGAAATCTCCCTGTTGCATACAAGAAGATATAACTCTAGGTCACATTATGAAAAAACTTGAAAAGATAGAGTTAGAAATACCAAGTATAACTAGGATAAATGAGTTGGATCGCAAGATTCAAGGGAATTTGAATAGGCTTGATAGCTCCATGCTTAAAATTGTTAAAACTTCGGAGACCATCAAATTCCATGATATGGATCCTTCTAGGATTGATAAGATTGAGGAAATCATTAATACTATAGGAACCACCTTCTCCTCAATCAAACCAAAAATGGTAGAGACTCCGGCAAGGAGGGAACCTAAGTTCAATTATGTCCCTAAGGTTCCCCGACCCAAAAATAATCCGCCCATTGCCAAGGAAGTTGAAACCGTGAAAACTTTGGAAGAAATACCTCTCTTTGATAAATTTATAAATGAAACTCCCATTGATTTTCCGCCTTTTGGTTTTCTCCCTAGAAGTATCTTCATTAGGCATTTATTTGAAAGACCTCTTATGACTAGTGGTACAATTGAAGAGCTTTTTGATGATCTTGATGATGGTTCAATTGATACAACTTGATCTTTTGCCTTATGCCTAGCTTAAAGGCATAAAAGAAAGCGCTTGTTGGGAGGCAACCCAAGATGTTTTTACTTCTGTTTTTAGTGGTCTTGATGATTGTTACTACTGTAGCAACATCATTGTATCTTTATTTTCAAGCTTTGTGCCAATTTATAGCCTCATATGACAAGGGAAGCAAAAGTTGTGACATGCTATCCAGAAAACAGATTCTGTCTTCGTGAAGGAAAAAATCGGATTAAATCACCAGTTCAATTTTTTGAGCTGATTTGTTTACACAGCGTGCTCTATACAATTGTGGAACTTTTGTATGTTCTGAGTTTTTTGATTTGAGTTGCAGAAGTACCCCTAAAAAATTCTTTACTAACTTCTGTTCTGTTTTTCACAGATTCTGCCACGTTTTGTCTCTCCTTACTTTTGCAAACCTTAAGCTTGCTTTTTCTTGGAGAAAAACTTTTGGCAATCTTGATAGAAGTATCTCTTCAAGAATATCTTTATATCCAGTGGGGAAAAATCATTTTATTAAGGGTACTAACCTCTCTAATCAGCTTATGATGTGTTATGTATGAAGGGACTTTTCAAGTGTGCGATGTAAGATGATGAAAGAAGATCTAGGAGTGTCAAGCGCTCAAGCTTGGGGATGCCCCCATGCATCCCCAATAAATATTCAAGGATACTCAAGCGTCTAAGCTTGGGGATGCCCCCGTTCATCCCCTTCTCCATCAACAATCATCATTTCGTCCTTTGTCTCACTATATTTTTATCACTTCATGCGTTATGTGCTATGCTTGGAGCGTCTCGATCTTAGGTTTTAATTTTAGTTTTCTTTAGCTTTTCTTGCTGTTCATAACAAGTTAGACCCCGTCTTACTTTGTGTGGGAGAGAAACACGCTCCACTTTCAAAATCTAGAACACATCATAGGTTTTTCATGCCTATCTTTTTGCTGTTGTGTGTTCTTTATCTTTTCGTAGCTACTTCCATGTTCAGTTTTAGTTTTAGTTTGTCTTTAGCAATAGCCTTGGCTTTTGTTTAGTTTGTTGCTGGAACTCTCTTTAGTTTTCATGTTTATCTTGTTAAGAGAGTTGGTTGTTGCACTGAGTTGTATCTTTTCTTGAGAAGTAGGTAATTGATGTTGCTATTTAATTTTATTAGTAACTTGCAATAGTTTTGAGGAATTGATATGAGTAATGTTTGAACTTTTGCTGTCAAGAGCTCTAGACTATTAGTGATAGGTGTCGTATTTTGGGCAATCCGTGTTTATTTTCAAAACATGCAAAACTAGTTGAGAACTCTAGCTACTAGATGGATCGCTAATCTTTGGAGGGATAGGATATTAGAGTACATTCACGTACCATGAGTCGAGGATGCGCAAGGATAACCGAACCCCCATACACTCCTCCTCGGGGTACTTGTCTCTTTGTGAACCTCCTTATTAGATTGAGAGTTATCCATAATAAGTGCATGAGTTCTTCAGACTAATGTAAGTATTGAAAGTTGACACTTCCACCTCCTCATATTTGCTAGCCTCTCCCGTACCGTGCATTACCTTCTTCTCACTCCGAGAGTTGGCGTCCACCTTCGCCGGTACATCCAAACCCTTGGCATGATACGCTCTGTCATCATAAACCTCCTTATATCCTTCCTCAAAAAAACCAGCATACATACCTATCAAGGCATTTCCATAGCCTTTCTGAGATATATTGCCATGCAACATCCACTTCTTCATGACTTGATCTTCATGTAATACATGTCCTGCTACACTGGCAGCGGCATATATTGCATACATCATGATAGCTACATCTTCTTTATGATTTGAGTACCTTGTAAAGTGTGAAAGATCTTCTACACCCTCTTGTAAATTAGAGTGTTGCCCTTAAGTGAGGAAAAGATCCCAAAGTGGACAAAATAAAAGACCCCAAAGAGGACAAATGAGAGTTAAATAGAAAGATCCATTGAGGCCACCAAAAAAATATAAAAAATAGAAAAAATAGAAAAATAAATAAAAAGAGAGAAAGGGGTAACACTACTATCCTTTTGAAAGATCCACACTAGTACTCCCTCTTATCCTTGTACTCCATAGAGATGATCATTCATGCATATAGCTACGTGGGGACCTTCACACTATAGAACTTGACTTGCATATTCCAAGGATGAGCCTCCTCAAAACAGCTCTAGGTCTTCATGAGCGAGAAAGTTAGATGCACCCCCACTTGTTCCATTGGAGAGTTTTTTAGCTCGTATGTGCATCCGTTTCATGGCAATCCCTACTCCTCACATCATATCTATCATTTGGCCTTCTCACCTATGATTGTCCTCGTTGGTGTGAGCCTTTCTCACCTTTTTGTCTTCCTCCTCCACCATATTTTTCTCTTTGCCACCCTAAGTGTCAACTCTTGTGCTTACGCTCATCCATTTCATGAGTGCTCAAAATATCGAAAAGGAGTGGATCAAATTGACTTGTACCTGGCTATTGGTCTGGGGACAAGTCAAGATAAGATTCCAAAGAAGAAGTGTGAAACTTTAGTAGATTGAGTTCTCAATAAAAAAATACTTTTTTCTCGTATTCCCTATCCATCTTCTTGCACACAAACACCATTTGGAGACATTCGAGTCACGGACAGCGAGAGCTCTTGCACCTAATGTTCTTTTGTTACTTGTTTCAAAGCTAATATGGACTCTGGCATGTTATGACTTGAATTGAATCACATACCTTGATTGCTTTACTTTTCAAAGTTCTTATATGGTTGCTAGCATGTCACCACAGAAATTATGCTTGTTATCATTACCTACTCGAGGATGAGCAGGAATTAAGCTTGGGGATGTTGATACGTCTTAAACGTATCGATAATTTCTTCTTGCTCCATGCATGTTTTGTGTGATATTTCTATGATCTAGATACACTTTCATACAATTTTGATCATATTTGGACTAACCTATTAACTCAGTGCACCCCAGTGCCACTTTATGTTTTTTGCTGTTTTTCTATTTCAGTTTTCCCCTATATTAGAAGTGCTCAAAAAATTCGGGAAAAATTAGATAAAAAATCAGCGTGAAGGAACCTTCCGGAGTCTCGAAGGGGGACCAGGTGGGACCCACCAGGACCCCAGGCGCCTAGCTGGCGCGGCCTAGGGCTTGGCCGCGCCAGGGGGCGCCTGGACCCCTGGTGGCCCGAGTCAGGAGGTGGCCCCAGGCGCCCTCCCGGCGCGGCCAGTGCCCACCCGCGCCAGGTGGCCGCCTGGGTGACCTGGGCACCGCCTCAGACTCCCCCTTGGCCTATAAATTCACCCGTGACACAAAATCCCGATATTTCCAGACTTCTTTTCCAGAAGCGATCCCGATCTCCACCGCCATCGAACCCTAGCTTCGGGGGTCACCAGGATCCTGCTCTGGCACCCTGCCGGAGAGGGCCTTGGCCCCCGGGGCCATCATCATCAACTCTTCTTCACCCCATGATGGATCGTGAGTAGTTCCTCCTTGGACTACGGGTTCTTGGCAGTAGCTTGTTGGTATCTTATCCCTCTAGTTCTTCAATACAAAGTTCTCATGAGCTGCCCTACATGATTGAGATCCATATGATTTAATTCGTGTTGTGTTTGTTGGGATCCGATGAATTGTTACCTTGTTCAGTCCTAAGAGGTTTATTGTAACATCCCAAAATTTTCAAAATTTTGGAATGTTAATAAATTAATTATAATAATGATTGTTTGCTTGATATGATTGATTTTCACTAGGATCTGAAACTTTTGGGATTTGAATTGAATATTAAAATGAGAGGGAATAAAATGACTTTCCCTAATATTGATTGTTGGAGCTTTGGAATTTAGTATTTAAAACAAATCCAATAAATTAAAATGAGAGAAGGTAATATGACTCCTACAATATAAAAGAAAATTAGGAATGTTTTTTTATTTTATTTTTATTGGAGTTATTTAAATAATTTCCATTCGAAAATAATTATAACATGAGAGAAGATAAAATGACTTCTTCAGAAAAATTGAGTGGAAATTATTTAAATAATTATTTGAGAATTTTTTGAATTTCTAAAATATTTTATAATTAAATAAAGTCATTGAAAAATGTGTCTATTTTTATTTACCTTTTTGGAAAATGTGTTCATTGCATAATTTTCTTTAGATTATTTCATTAATTTAGAAATTTATTTCATATTTTTTTGATGTGTAGTTATTTTTGTGAAATTGTTTGAAGTTGCAGTTTTAAGAAAAAAAACTGTAGCTGCCCGACCTAGTAGCCTTTTTCCGCCCACGAGTACAATTAGAGCTCGAGTAGGTTAGTTTGTTTTTTTATCCTTTTTTTCTCCTCTGGCTATAAATACAATTTAGGAAAAATTCTTTTTCCTTTTCCTTTTTATTTTCGTCCAAAAAAAAGCCTAGCGAGACCCGCCGCTGCCGGGCCCCGCATCACCGGCGCAGGCACCGCCGGTCGCCTCCTGCGCACCAACGCGTAGGTCGCGCCGCCCCATCGCCTCCCCGTGCGCGCACCTCCAGCGCCGCCCGCGTCGCCGTCCTCGTCGGAGGCCACCGCTGCCTCCCTCGCCGTCGACTTCCGCCACCGGAGTCGCGCCGGCCTCCTGGGCCGCCTTGCGCCACCCGCCTCGCGCCGGCGAGCTTCGCGTCACCGGTCACCACGGCCTCCGCCAGCGCCGTCTCGGCTGCGCCCGGCCGGAGCCGCCTAGCCCGAGGGCAGCACCGCTCGGCCGCGCGTCCCCACCGCCTGGAGCGCCGCCCCCGCCGCTCGCCGGACCCCATGGCCGGAACCGCCGCCGCCAGTTCTCTGGTGAGCGCCCTGGACCCTTGGATCTGGGACCAATGGCCCAGATCAGATCTACAATTAGGGTTAGGTTTTCTAAAAAAAACCGGTTCGGTCAACTTCGGTTTTCTCCGATTTTTCATCGGTTAAACAGCTCCGGACCGATTCCCTATCCAGTGGACGTTCAGTGGTTAACTCCCAAAACGAACGTTGTTCGTTCGATAGCAACAGGGGCCTGTTTTTGATGTGAATTTATTTATATTCACGGATGAGCCCTTTTTCACAGATTTTTCCTGAAACTAGAATAGCTATATCTTATAAACCGTGTATCGGAATTTGATGATTCTTTTTCCTACGCGCTCGTATAGATCTGTAGTTTATCATAGATTCAACTGTCCACACATTTGTACACTTTTGAATTTGAATTTATTTAAATTCATATTCAAACTTCCAAAGGTCATATCTTTTAAACCGTTGATCCAAATCGGGTGATTCTTTTTGCGTTGGATCATTCGTGTCATGTACTTTCCGTCTATATCTTATGTACACAAAAATTCAAATGTTTATTGATTTATTTAAGGTCAAATTCAATTCAAATTTGAACCCGCTATGACCTGTGTTGTAGTATTCCGTTTCACGTGATTCCTTTTGCATATCGGATCGTTTGAGACATGTTATCGGTAAGATTCATACACTTTTCATGTGGGCATGATTTTCACCTTGAATTCATAAGTCCATAGTCACAAATATTTACCGATAATTCTTTATCTGTTGGCTCTCTCGAGTTCACCTTCCACCTGTCACCTTCGAGCACATCAACACTGGTGCCGTGTCAAGCCTTTTTGTTTTTGTTTTTGTTGCTAAAACCTTTGTGTTTGATTTGTTAATCTTTTGGTTCCGTTATGCGTGATTGCTTATGTGGTATCTTTCCTTTACGATAGATTGCTCAGAGTGTGACGAGTAGAGTTATCTGGATAGTGAGAGCGAAGAAATTCATCGAATGTATAAGGCAAGTCATACTTTGCCCATTTCACAATCTATATTTTTACTTATGCATGTAGCAAATATCACCCTATGCATGTGTAGGACTATTTATACTATTGCTGCAAACCTGGTAGGATAGTCATATGATCTGATCCTGTATTCTTTGTCGCCCTAGTTCGTGTTTGTTATATATTTCTATGCTTGTAGACGGGGATTGGTTTGTCATTACATTGAGCTATGTGAGGATTTAATGACTTGACTAGCAAACCTTAATTAGAATATACCTCTAGACGGGCAGGGAGTGCTTCCTGGGGGCTCGTACCTTATCTAAGGCGAGACCAGGTTGTACCCCTAATGGTTGTCTATGATATGGAGGGAAGGCATCATGGGGTCGTGCACCTTGTCTAAGACAATGCGCCCACGAGAGTGCACCCTAAGTGGGCGCCGTCCAGGCTCAAAAAGATCGGACAAACTTAGTGACTAGTAGCTTCCATGTACAACCACTGGCTATATGGGCTCTGGCTTAGTTGAGTACGTTGTGGGGAGTCTGGCCCTGGTAGCTAGCAGATGTAGATATATGATAGGTGTACCGGCTACCAAAGGGTGGAGCTGACCTTTTCTGAAAGACTTTGTCTCAATCTTCGGGTTGAGTCCAGTGGGGAAAGTGTACAAACCTCTGCAGAGCGTACAAACTGATCATGATTAGCCGTGTCCCCGGTTATGGACAACTTTGAGCAACTAGGCATTACCGTTGTTGGATGGTCTTATCAGATGAAACACCTTAATAAAACTTCAGTGGGAAAGATTTTAATAAAGGGTACGGGTTGGAACTGGTGCAACCCAGTTCAAACTTATGTAGTATGATAAACTAATTTTTTTACTTAGGTAGATTGGGAAAAATGAGCTTTCTGCAAAATAAAACCATAAGCCTTCCTTTGACTTATCCTTGCATGTAGATGTAGGTCTGTTCTATCCTTTTTCGTGTGACTTGCCGTACAAATCAGATGTACTGACCCGTTGTCGGGCTGTAACCTTCGGTGTTGCAGGATTGTATACGACGAGTAAGTGATGCGATGTAGGGTTACGAGTAACTGTGCCGGTGGAGTTGATGGACGCCACAAAACTTTTAATGTTTTTCCGCTATATTTTATTTGTAAGCTTGCCTTGAGCTATGCAGGTATGCTTTATTGTAATACTGAATCTTCGATGTAATATTTATGACATGTGGTTTATTCTTGATATTACATCATGTACTGTGTGTGCTAGCTATTGATCCAGGGACTAGCACAGAATGCACAGAGACTTGGATTCTTAATGAATCGGATCGTTACATTTATGAATTATTGTTGCTCCTTTTCGATATTTTGAGCACTCATGCAATGGACGAGCGTAATTAAGAAAGTTGACACTTAGGATGGCAAAGAGAGAAAAATGATGGAGGAGGAAAACAAAAAAGGTGTGAAGGGATCACATCAGAGAGGACAGTCAAAGGCGAGAGAAAGCCAAATGATAGATATGATGTGAGGATTAGGGATTGCCATGCAACGGATGCACATATGAGCTAAGGTAAGCTCTCCAATGGAACTAGTGGGGGTGCATCCAACTTGCTTGCTCAAGAAGACCTAGAGCTCATTTGAGGAGGCTCATCATTGGAATATACAAGCCAAGTTCTATAGTGTGAGGGTCCCCACATAGCTATATGCATGAATGATAATCTCTATGGAGTACAAGATATAAGAGGGAGTACGAGTGTGGATCTCTCAAAAGGAATAGTAGTGTGCCCCCTTCTCTCTTTTTATTTCTTTTTCTCTTTTTTTATTTTTTTATTTTTTTGGTGGCCTCAATGGCTCTTTCTATTTATCTCATTTGTCCTCTTTGGGATCTTTTGATTTTGTCCTCTTTGGGATCTTTTGATTTTATCCTCTTTGGGATCTTTTCCTCACTTTAGGGGCAACACTCTATATATTACAAGAAGTATAGAAGATCTTTCACACTTTACCAGAGTACTCAACATAAAGAAAATGAAACTATCATGAAGTATGCAAATGTATGTCTCTGCCAGTGTAGCAAGATATGAAATGATACTAGCGCGTCATGTAGCAATGATTAGGGCAAGGCCCAACTAGCATGCGGCTCATCGATCAAGCAAAAGCATGTATGACATGGAGATCAATTCATGAGAATGTGGATGTTGCATGGCAATGTATCTCAGAAAGGCTATGGAAATGCCTTGATAGGTAGGTATGGTGTCTTTTTTGAGGAAGGATATAAGGGGGTTTATGATGACAGAGCGTATCGTGCCAAGGGTTTGGATGTACCGGCGAAGGTGGACGCCAACTCTCGGAGTGAGAAGGAGGCAATGCACGGCACAAGAGAGGCTAGAAAAATATGGGAAGGTGGAAGTGTCAACTTTCGAATACTCACATTAGTCCGAAGAACTCATGCATTTATTATCGGTAACTCTCAATCTAATTAGGAGGTTCTCAAAGAGACAAGTACCCCGAGGAGGAGTGTATGGTGGTTTGGTTATCCTTGCGCATCCTCGACTCATGGTACATGAGTGTACTCTGATATTCGATCCCTTCAAAGAGTAGTGATCCATCTAGTAGCTAAAGTTCTCAACTAATTTTCGTATATTTTTAGAAAATAAACACGGATTGCCCAAAATACGACATCTATCACTAATAGTCTAAATCTCTTGACACCAAAAGTCCAAACATTACTCATGGCAATACCTCAAAACTATTGCAAGTTACTACTACAATCGAATAGCAACCTCAATTACCTACTCCAAGTCAAGACACAAAACTTAGTGCAACAGGCAAACTCTCTAAACAAGATAAACATGAAAACTCAAGAGAGTTCTATAAACAAACTAAACAAAAGCTCTTAAAAAGATAAGCATGAAAACTAAGACCTAAACATGACAGCAGCTATGAAAAAGATAAAGAACACACACAACAAAGATAAGCATGAAAATCCTATGTTGTGTTCTAGGGTGAAGTGGAGCGTGTTTCTCTCCCAAAAAAAGAAAGATGGGTTCTAACTTGTTATGAACATAAATCAAAGCTAAAGAAAACTAAAAAGGAAATAAAGAGCAAGACGCTCCAGTCATAGCACATAACGCATGAAGTGATAAAAATATAGTGGAACGAAAGATGAACTGATAATTGTTGATGGAGAAGGGGATACATGGGGGTATCCCCAAGCTTAGACGCTTGAGTATCCTTGAATATTTATTGGGATGCATGGGGGGCATCCCCAAGCTTGAGCGTTTGACACTCCTGAATCTTCTTTTATCATCTTCCCTCGCACACTTGAAAACTCCCTTCATACATAACTCATCATAATCTGATTAGCGAGGTTAGTACCCATAATAAAATAATTTTTCTATACTGGAAATAAGGATATTCTTCAAGAGCTACTGTTTCTCAAGATCTCCAAAAAGTTTTTGCAAAGAAAAAGCAAGCTTAAGGTTTGCAAAACGAAGAAAAAGCAAAACAGGATAGAATCTGTGAAAAAGAGACCAGAAGGTAGTAAAGAATTTTTTAGGAATACTTATCCAACTCAAATAAAAAAACTCAGAACATACGAAAGTTCTGTGATTGTATTGAGCACGCTTTGTAAAAAATTCAGCTCAAAAAGATGAACTGAGATTTTTCTATGATTTTCCCCGTCACGAGGACAGAATCTGTTTTCTGGACAGCATGTCACAACTTTCACTTCCCTTGTCATATGAGGCTATAAATGGCACAAAGCTTGAAAAATAAAGATACAATGATGATTCGACAGCAGTAACAAACATCAAGACACGACAAAAGAAAAATAAACCTAATTCTTTGTGGGCTGCCTCCCAAAAGCGCTTTCTTTTATGCCTTTGAGCTAGGCATGAAGATTATAAAAGATGCTCACGTAAGAATAAGGATTTGAAGCAAAAGAGAGCATCAAGAAGCAAACATGAAACACATTTAAGACTAACCCACTTGCTATGCATGGGAACCTTGTAAATAAATAAATCATGAAAGCAAAAAGTAACAAGCATAGGAAGGTGCAAGAAGACCAACTTAAAAACTTTCATCATAAAGAGAGGTGTTTTTGTAACATGAAAGTTTCCACAACCAAACTTTCCTCTCTCAAAATAATTTTCAGTAGCATCATGAACAACATAAATAATATAACTATCACAAAAAGCATGTTGTTCATGATCTACAAGCACACGTGTATTGTTTTCAACACGGTTTTGAGGATCATAAGATAGATGCAACCCATCACATTGGGCCTTAATAAGAGCACAATTCTCCGGAATTTGAGTTGGAGATTTCAAAAGGATAATAGGACAATCAAGTGTGGGTGAAATATAAACAATCATGCTTAATATAAGGAACTATAGCAAGTTCATCTTCGTAAGCATCATCCATATTGGCATCATGTCCATCAACAAAGCAAGTAACAAGATCTTCAGAAAGGGATGTATCAAGTGAGTCCACGGAATCATAGGATTCCTCATCATAGAAATCATTAGCCCCTTCTTGGGAAGCAACCATTTTGTTTTTAAAACCCTCAATATAATCATTGCAAATATAATTCTCAAAGCAATAAGCAAGAACTGCAAAGTTTTCAGACTTGTGAATAGTATCGTAATACTTTTCAATCAAAGAAGCAATCTCATAAGCACCCTTAAAAGCAACGAACTCTTCAATCTTTTCAACATCAAAGTAATCATAAACACCTTTAGCATAAGAAGATAGAATCTCATTGTCATTAAACTGACATTGGAAAGGAAGGTGTTTACGATCTATATTAGAACAACAAGTAAAATCATAAATGTTGCACAAGGACTCAGCATAGCAATAAGAAGTTTGTATTTGGTCCCATAATTGTTTCCCTTTCTGAGATAAGCAGTGTCGCGTATAATGAGCATGCTCATCCAATGATTTTCCCTCAACCAATTCGGTTGGGTTTTTAGCGCGAGCACAAATTGATCGAAGACGATCCAAGTGAAACATGTCCATCCTACCATGTTTGGGTGGTTCCACACCCATGGTAAAGATAGCATCAGAAGGCAGACCAAGGCAAAGACAAAAGGTAGCAACTATTTTTTTGGTTTTTCATAAAGAAACAAAAGAAAAAGAAAAAAACTGAAAGGTAAACTAACAAGACTAAAAAGCAAAGATAAAAGATGGTGTGCAACTCCCCTATCTTGAAGAGTGGAGTCCCCGTCAACGGCGCCAGAAATTAGCTTTGATGGCTTCTCGCCCCTCGTTGGTTACCCAAAGTGGAAGGTTGAGATGTAGACAACAACAAATTTCCCTCAGTACAGATACCAAGGTTTGTCTCTAGTAGGACTCCAGCAACGACAGGAAGGTGACAACAGTGCCAGAAGTTAGGCGGTTGACGTGGACCTTCACACACAACAGATAACTTTGCTCCCAACGAGTTCAGAGAGGTTGTCAATCCCTCCAGCCTTGTTGTTCACAAAGGATCAAATGCACGGGATACTAATGATAGTGATAACAACAGAAAAGTAAATAAAGCAGTAAATAAATAGTGGGTGTAAACAGTGTTGGAAATATGGACCGGGATCCCATGATGTTCACTAGTGATGTCTCTCTCCCAAAAGACGATAAAATAGACATGCGAGGTAAACAAATTATAGCTGGGCAATTGACAGGATTATGTGCGCAAACCAATGCTAACTATGCTATAAAGAAAGGAAGAGGCTCAAAAGCATGGGCGGTATGCCAAGACAAGTAGACCGAAATCCATCTGCATCTACCTACTAATCATCCACCTTGAGATATCTATCCAGAAAATCTCGCTGGTATTAAGTTGCGAATCCCACCCAAAGTGTAAACTCAAAGCAACAGACAACTGCATTAAAGAACTATGCGTAAATTAAACAATCCTTGCACCCGCAAGTACAAGCACCGTTGTTTTCTCCCTTATGGCAACAACACATCCCCAAGACTCATGTTTCTTTCACTCAAGCTAGTCATCGGGGGGGATGAACCCACAATCCTGCATAACGCTCCCTCTTGGAGTCACTACCTACTACTTGGCCAAAGCAATAAACAACAACGGAGAACATGCAAGAATTACTCAAGAACATAAATATAAAAGAGGAGAATCAAATATATTACTCAAACACAATCTGAACATAGTCTCATAATCCATCGAATCCCAGCAAACTCAGCATAGCAACAGCAGAAAGATTACATATGTGCCTCGATCATGTAGGGAAGCTCACGAGGTCTAAAACATGAAGAACAAAGAGGGGAGGAGAACATCACATAGCTACTGATCATAGACCCATGGTCCAAGGTGGACTACTCACGGTTCATCCGGGAAGCATCCATGGTGGTGGAGAAGCTCCCCGAGGTGGTTCCTCCCTCCGGCAGGGTGCCGGGAAGAGGTCTCCTGATGCTCCCGATCTTGGAAGTGCGGCGGCGGCGGAACAGAGGAGAGATCGCGAAAAAGGGTTCTGTCCTTGAGGGTTTCTCGTCAAGGGGAATAAATAGGCGAAGGGGGGCAGCCAGAGGCGGACCAGGGGCCCCAGGCGCCCCCCATGGCACGACCTAGGGGGTGGCCGTGCCAGGTGGCCTCCTGGGCCACCCCTGGCCCCCCTCTGGCCCCACTAGGGATCTTTTGGAAGGTTCCTGTACGCTGATTTTTCCTATATTTTCCCGGAATTTTTCTGGCACTTTAAATAAGGGGAAAACCTGAAATACAAAAACAACAAAAAATAGGAACTGGCACTGGGGTGCACTGAGTTAATAGGTTAGTCCAAATATGATCAAAAGTGTATGGAAGTTCATCAATATCATAGCAATATCACACAAAAGAGGCATGGAACAAGCAGAAATTATAGATACGTTTTGGACGTATCACCGGTCCATCTTTCATCTTCATTGCCTTCGTTGTTACTATTGCTCTCATCAGTGCTGCTACTACTTTGTGGTGTTGGTGATTGTGGAAGTCTTAAAGGCTACACCCATCAACAGACCGTTGCTACTAAATATCTTGTCTAGTGCTTTTTCAGGTGTGGTTGAATTGACAACTCAACTGCGAAGGCTTATAAGTATTCCTTGGCTCCCCTTGTGTCAAATCAATAAATTAGGGTTATACCTACCCGCGAAGACTGTTGTGATCCCTACACTTGTGGGTTATCAAGACTATTTTCTGGCACCGTTGCCGGGGACCATAGCTCTACTTATAAGTTCACTTGATAAGTACACTTTATCTTATTACTCTGTTTGCTTAAAATGGTTAAATTATTTGAAACTAGATCTTATTGGCAAGGTGGATTCACTGAGAATCAACAAAAATATTATAAGGAATACCGCTTGTCTGAAAAAGGGAAATTTATATGGAAAATAATGAATCGACTTGATACTTATGCTAGAAGCTTATGCTCTGATTATGATATATCTTATTGTTGTGATGAATCTTATTGCTGCTTGCCATTTAAACACCTTCCTTTCCAATGTTGGTGTAATGATAATGAAACCTTGGTATCTTATACTAGGGGACATGATGATTTCTTTGATGTAGTACAAATAGAAGAATTTGTTGTCTTTAAGGGTGCCTATGAAATTGCTTCCTTTGTTGAAAATGTTGAAGATGCCCCTTACAAATCTGAGAGTCTTGATATACTTAAATATTTCTTTGAGAATTTTAATGATAATGCTTATATTACTGACTATCTCAAAAGGTTCTCTCCACAAGAGGAAGAGACTAATGTTTTGCAGGACTCTACGGAAGAAGAAATTGCTGAGACTGAAATCTCATTGGATGAAAAAGAGGAGGAGAGTGACGAAAAAAAGGAGGAAGAATGGAGTAGCTACCCATATCTACCAACTAACGAGAGTAACTCTTTGACTCTTACTTTATATGATTGCCCTCCCTGCTCACCGAAGGAGGCTGAATGCTATATTGATTGCTATGATCCTATTGAATCTTTTGAAATATCCCTTTTTGATGAAATTGATGCTTGTGTCCATGATGCCCCTATGATTGAGACTTGCAAGGATGATTTTGCTACTGTTATTTATGACAACCCTTGCTATTTTGATAAGTCATATGATAACCCTCTATTTTTGCCTACTATGGATGTTCTTGATAGTGAGGAGTTATGCTTAGAAACTTTATATGATTATGTGCTAGTAGATCATGAAAAGCATGCTTTATGTGATGGTTATATTGTTGAATTTGTTCATGATTCTACTGAAAATTATTATGAGAGAGGAAAATTTGGTTGTAGAAATTTTCATGTTAGGAAAACACCTCTCTCCATGTTGAAAATCTTGAAGGTGCTCTTGTTTTACCTTCCTATGTTTGATACTTTTTGCTTCGTTTATTTATTTGCTTACAAGATTACCATGCATAGGAAGCATGTTAGAATTAAATGTGGTTTATATTTGCTCCTTTGATGCTCTCTTTCTGCTTCAACTTTTTATTCTTTTGTGAGCATCGTTTCACTCACGCTAGCTAATGGCTTTAAAGAAGCGCTTCTGGGAGACAGCTCAAAACGGATTAGGTTTCTTTTTCTTTTGTTGTTTCTTGGATGTTGTTACTACTGTAGAAACACCATTGTTTCTTTATTTTCAAGTTTTGTGCCAAGTTCTAGCCTCTTATGATAAGGGAAGCAAAAGTTGTGACATGCTATCCAGAAAACAGATTCTGTCTGCTTGACGAAAAAAATCAAAACAAATCACCATTTCATCTTTTTGAGCTGAATTTTTTACACAGCATGCTGTATACAATTTTTAAACTTTCAAATGTTTTGAGTTTTCTTATTTGAGCAGAAGAAGTGCACCTGAAAAATCAATCTTTACAATCTGTCCTGTTTTGGCAGATTATCTATTAGTGTACTAACCGCTTTCATAAGTTTATGAGAAGTTTTTTGTGAAGTAATTTTTCAAGTGTGAGAAGGGAGATGATGAAAGAAGATTTAGGAGTGCCAAAATCTTAAGCATAGGTATGCCCCCGGAACCCCCATAAAATATTCAAGGAGACTCAAACGTCTAAGCTTGGGGATGCCCCCGTGCATCCCCTTCTTCATCAACAATCACCAGTTCGTCCTTCTCTAGACTATATTTTTATTGCTTCACATGATATGTGCTATTCTTGGAGCGTCTGTATATTTAATTTTAGTTTTGGTTTGTTTTGATTGCTGGTCATTACAATGTCAGACCCTACCATGCTTGATTGGGAGAGACACACACTCCACTTTATCATAGAACACTCTAGAGCTTCACTTATATCTGTTGAGTGTTAAATTTATCTACTGCCTGCTTGTTAGCTCTTGTGCTTAACTTAGATCTTGTTTGAGAGAAATGTAATTTCTTTTGTAGAAAGTTTAGAACTCTCGTGCTTCACTTATATTTGTTTAGAGAGTTGTTCTGTTGCAATGGTTTATATGTCTCATGGTATGTTTTATATGTGGTGTATAGGTAATCTAGATCACTAGGTCTAGCTTAGGATATCTTGCAATAGTTTTGAGGTATTGATTGAGTAATGATGAATGTTTATGCAATTGAGCTTGCGCCCATTAGTGATAGGTGTCGCATTTTGGCTAACCGTGCCTTATTTTAGAAAAAAAAATAGTTGAGAACTCTAGCTACTAAAAGGATCACTAATATTTGCGGGGTTGGAATATATAGAGTACCCGCACATACCATGGGTCGAGGATGCGCAAGGATAACCAAACCCCCATACACTCCTCCTTGGGGTACTTGTCTCTTTGTGAATCTCCTGACTAGATAGAGAGCTACTCATAATAAGTGCATGAGTTCTTCAGACTAATGCGAGTACTCGATTGTTGGCACTTCCACCTTCCCATATTTTGCTAGCCTCTTCGGTACCGTGCATTGCCCTTCTCGTGGGAGTTTGTGCAAACTTCGTCGGTGCATCCAAACTCTTGGCATGATACACTCTGTCATACATAAACCTCCTTATATCTTCCTCAAAACAGCCACCATACCTATCTATCAAGGCATTTCCATAGCCTTTCCGAAATATATTGCCATGCAACATCCGTCGTTCTTCATGTTCATATGACTTATCCTTCATTGTCATATTGCCTACTGCTACACTGGTAGAGGCATTTGTTGGGGTTCGAGGCAGAAAACACAATTTTTTCCTTGACCTACGATACCCAATCCCAAGACCTATGCTATGCTGATGCAAGTAACGGACAGAAATAGATCACATACCAGTATGTAGTCCGTTAAGCGGGAAACGTTCCCGCATGAAACGTGGTTGGTGTAGTCGTACCGGCAATCCCCGATGCCGCGCAGATCCACGATGACTCCTGTAGCCACCCGATCCTTGCGGACCGTTGAAGGGATTACGTCCCCGTCGGAACGTTGCTGATGAAGACCTCGCGATCTGGCCACGACGATGAAGTAGCACCACAAGTGTAGTGCCTCGCGGGATTATACACATACAGTATACCCGACGTCCCTCCGGGCTCCGAACCAGTAGAGCAGCGGAAAGAAGATGGATTCGGATCCTGATTCCAGCAGCACGACGGCGTGCGTATAGTGGAGAAATCCCCAACCCAGAGCAGCCTCCAAACAAGGGGAGTCCACTCAAAGGAAGGAGAAAGAAGGGAGAGAGATGAGAAACTTTTCTCAAAAAATTCATGATTAAAAGGGCACCCCTACCCCTCCTTATATAGGTCAAGGAGGGGTGACACCCCCCCTTCCCCTTCCGGGGTGGGACTAATCCCAAGGGAGGGGGGTGGCGCACCAACAAGGGGGGTGGGCCCCCTCATGGCGCCATGGCCCATGGGGGAGGACTCCCTCTCCCCCTAATGGGCCCTATGAGGCCCATATGCCTTTTAATTCATTTTTAATTATATTTAAATACATTTTAATATTTAATTCAGATAATTAAATAATAAAACATATATTAAACATTATTAAATATATTTTGAACCTTTCAAAATACCCAGAACAACTTCCGGCCTTCATCGGAACAATTCCGGTCATCACCGGAACAATTCCGGTGTTCTCTCCAATTTCTCCGGTGATCCCGAATCAATCCTTACTGCGTCGAGTACCCTTATGTGTAACACCCTACGGTCCGGGAAACAGCAGACATGATCGAGACAATTCTCATTGATCAATGACTAATCAATTGGACCTGGTTACAATCCTTGATAGCCCCTGCGCTTCCATCGAATGAACTTCAATCGCTGTTGGATCCGTTAACCGTGTGCCTGTTCCCTTTGTCCCATGGTACTTTGCTTGTCCGAGGTTTGATCACCGGTATCCACTATACCTAGTTCGTCCTCGTTCTCAACAAACAAGTTTACTCGTTCCCGTGATATTACAACTCCGTGACCTAGTCACACGTTTGCAAACTTTATGATGTAACATCACCGAGTGGGCCCAGAGTACCTATCCGTCACACGGATGGACAAATCCCGCTTTGATCTATTTGCATACTCATCAACCATCTATTTCGGAATACCCAAAGTGCACCGTTATGGCCAGCATATTTCAGTCAGGCGGTGGGATACAAATCAAAGCATCCTCATAGATGACAATTACGTATGATCATTACGGTCAAAGGATCTGGTCACTACGTTATAGTTATCGCAATGTCGAACTATGTGACTTGATCACATCGCAACACTTCTGGTGGGTGTATTTCCATCATATCATTATCCAATGATACGACTCCATTGTCAACAGACGCCATTGTCTCATGATCAGGAAACCTTGATCATCAATCGCCCAATGGACTAGTATACTAGGGTTAACTAGGGACCTGGTTGTTTGTATACCACACCTGTATTAATGTTTCCGCTTAATACAGTTCTAGCATAGTATCAAACGTATTATGAACTAATGGAATATGCTCGATAAAACATATTTTATTTGCCTCTAGGGCACATTCCCAACAGTCTCCCACTTGCACTAGAGTACAAATAATCTAGTTGCATTTTCGCTGGATCATAACTCCTTATTGATCATGCTTGCCCGTGGAAGAGGTTGTATCAACGGTCTGGGTACCATTCAGAACCGTATGTCCTTTTGCAAATCATAATGTCACCTAATTTGACATTCCTTCATTATCCGCTATAATGATGAGGTATATATATTTGGCGATGAAGTGAGACTTCGTTTGCTGTGTCATAGCAATGACATCCGGTGGGTCACGCGGACTTTCCCATAGTCATGCACACTTGAAACTCACTCAACCAGAAGTCGAACTTCTTAAGCCATAATATAACTCCTGCTACTTCTAAAGCAGCCACATCAATGTAGATTCAATCCTTAGTGCATTGTATGCAACTTTGATGTCTAACCATGTTTCTTTCAACTTAGGCATTCATTAGTATGATATCTCAATTTTCTAGGTTAGTGTCAAAACTTGAACCAGCATAACATTTATGGTCAAGTCCACTATCCTTTGCAAATTTGAGATGTATCCTCAGTTCTCTTCAGGCACTGAAGGATAAACTTAACTCTTTGTTCAATGATTTACTCATAAATCATGTCACAACATGTTCTTACTACTAAGAACTTGGGTCACATTACGTCGAGTACATAACTCTGGTTTTATATGAAAGAACCTATGACAAAGGCATAGAGGATCCAACACATCCATTTCTTTCATTAACCATTAACCATTGTTCCTGTACTGAGATTAACTCAACACTTCTCTTGGATATACAAGTAAGGACCACTTCTTGACTTGTCCCATTCTGAACTCCTTCAGAATCTTATCCAGGAAAGTATTCCGACTCAATGTCATTAAACACATATCTATCTTAATAGATCTTCAATGTTTAATACTTATTCATCTTCATTTATGAACGATTCAAATAATCATTAACACAAACTGCACCATTCATAATATGTTATCCATATATGAGAATGTTATCATGCTCCCACTCAAATATGTCATGCACATATTAAGTTATAGGATAACACTCATATTGCTCCCACTCAAATATGTCAGCCACATATAAGACAAGGATAACATCCACATGGCTCCCACTTAGATATGTCAGACACATATTAAGTTCAGGATACTAACCACATGGCTCCTACTCAAATATGTCATTCACATATAAGTCTAGGATAATACTCCCATAGCTCCCACTCAAAATATGTCGTCTACATATATCAAGTTTCAGGAAACTATTCAGCTCCCACTCAGTTTCATGCAAATGCATGTTTCTTCGATATTTTGGTTAAGTCCAAAATCCTTTGATCATCCATCAAAATGAGAATTCAGTTTACGAGACACTAGTATCCATATGTTTTTCAAAAACCTTCTTGTTGTACCAATTACAACACTTCTTCAAATACAGGATTTGAGGAAGTCACGGTATTGATAACAATCCTGGATCAATCGTAGTTAATATCCCTTTGACTCAAGCATTGCTACACAGTGTAGTCAACCCATTGAATTTGTCAGAAACAATCTTTGTGACAAACCAATCTTGACGTCCCTTTGATGTTCACATTTATTCCTCATAACTCTGAAGTTATTGTGAATATCAAGTAACCACCTTACTTGATAAGATTCAAGCAATCTTAAATGTAACTCAACATAGGATTTCATGACTCATAGTCATATCTCGTACTTAGGTCCACCATCGCTTCTTTGTAGTTCGTAGGAATGTCTTGTTCCATTAACATGACAAGTGAATCATGAATATCATTTTGCACCAGGGGCAAATATATATTATTGAATCCTACCTTTCTCAGTAAAAGCTTTCTTCAAAACATCATGATCTTTATCATTAGTTTCTCCTCTTATTGTAGAGTTTTGCTTCCAGAACATAATCCGTTGCACTACTCTGACATTTGGAGGCAAGGTCAATTACCTTGGTTGAACTTTCACTTTTCTTCCATTACCACATTTATCAAGAACAATTC
Source organism: Bromus sterilis (assembly GCA_950022295.1). Lineage (NCBI taxonomy): Eukaryota > Viridiplantae > Streptophyta > Magnoliopsida > Poales > Poaceae > Bromus > Bromus sterilis. The sequence continues at coordinate 136,655,352 of OX465599.1, read as the reverse complement.
TTGACAAACACCAAACATAGCAATACAACTTTTGCTCCTTTTGGTTCTAGTTGTGGAAGATGCATCCATAGTTGTCTAAGGATACACTACAAAGATAATTTATCTTACATAAATCAAGCTTCCTAGAAACCACAATACACCATGACATATATAGTGTTGGTTTCCACGAACTCAGATGGTTCCCTATGCTGAAGTGAGTGTTTGCATATTAAATTAATAACTCTAAACAATAATAATGTAACTTGGTAAGAGATAACTTAGACCATACACTTTTTCATAGAATATGATCACAATGTTCAGGCACGTCAATCATATTGAAGTGTCTCAAGACATTGCAATTTGTGGAACAACTTTCACACAAGTCTTTATGCCCAAGACTAACTCAAAACATTTGTCACTTTGATCAAATCGTAGAGACTTGTCTTTCTTGTTAATTTAATATCCATCTTTACTCTGAAATCCCTTTTGATCATATCAAATTATTTCAGACTCATGTTTCATTAGTGAATACAAATATTCATCTAAGTCCACATACGAAGTTCACGAAAATAATGAAATTCACCACATGCTGACATACGATACATCACAATGTATGATACTCAACAATCAGTACACAATCTGTTTTACCAGAATGCGAGGTTTTAGTCATCTCACCTCAAAGGCATGGTTTGTATATGTCAAGAGATCAAGTATCTTAAGACATCATCATACCATTCATGACTTAAACTGTAGTGTCATTATCAAGCCTGGATATTTCTTGGCATTACAATATTTCTTATAAATGATCAAACAACTATCATCAATATAAGAATAGCTCATTCATAATCGTAATGTGACCATAATAGATATCATTCATAAAAGGAGAACAACTGACTTGTTTCTCACTAATATGAATAATTGTCTTCGCGAGATGCAAGACACACTAATAAAGTCCTCATTCAAACGATCATAAAATTTATTCATATATTAATCAATTGATAGATGTAGAGGGAGAGTGTTGTCGACCATCAACTATCTTGATTGCCGTCAGCACACATTGTCACCTCATCCCTTCCAAGCCACTCTCAAGCAGTAAGTTCAAGCATCGAATACTTAATCAACCGCAATTAGTGTTTCGTGGGAAAGACATTTATAACTCGTATATCAAATATACCTTCTCCGTCAATGACTATTCCTGCATTGGTTCTACTCTTAAAGTTCTTAACTTTAACCATGACCTCATGACATGTGAACGATTCTCCTTCATGACATAGTACAGACATGGTCTTTGTAACTGGGAGGAAGTGGATGCAACTCCCCAGTTATCGCAAAGTAACCAGTCATTCAGTAGTCCAAGTTATACACAAGGTGTTCCATGTATCTTATACATTTTCCAAGTGACTTTCTCAGCAGGTTGTTCCTTCCACCATAGTTGAAAGAAACCCCGTCCATATACTCATATTCCATTTCTCTGATTTGTGACCAAGTGCTTTCAAGTTCACCTAGCACGTCATACGTGTTGGTTAACATGCATTCACAATTCAGACTCATAGAATGAAGTATGGTGTATTGGACAGTCATTCATAAGTGACGGTGAGTACGATACTCATCATCATCTTCCTTGAATATGGAGTTATCAGGTGTATCTCCTAGCAGTTCTTCGTATTATGTTTAACAAGTCATTACTAACGAGTATGTCTCTAATGGTGTTGGTACACATCAATGAAGTAAGACCCATTTACCTTAAGTTCTATCATACTAAAAGAGCCATAGTTCTAAACATTGGTATGACGTTATCTCAATGATATTTGCAAAGACATGAAGATTAAGTTCATAATATGGAGTTCATGTTTCAAAAACAATTCTGGAACTCCCACTCAGACAAACATCCCTCATAGTTTGTTCTAAGTGATTACACGATCCTTGAAGAACATACCTCCCCCGTGTGACACGACCATCAGTATGTTGTTCAAGGTAGGCCATCATGCCAATCACATCATCCATGTGACTCATACTCGACCTTTCGGTCTCTTGTGTCCCGAGGCCATGTCTGCACATGCCAGGCTCGCCACAATAACCTTAGTGAGTATATGCTGCGTATGCAAGGCCATGTTTCTGGACATGCTAGGCTTGCTCCACCCATCTCTTGTGAACGTAAAAATGTTTGACACCCGTGTGACACGTGATGCCTCCATAATGAAGAACTTTCCAGATGGTGCTTCACTAAGGAAGGACACTTTGTTGGATTAGTGAGGGATCATCCTATTATGCCACCGTCGTATATCTAACATATTAGCAAAACAGGATGCAACAGTATAAATCATACATGCTATGATTCCCCCCGACATGCAAATTAAAGTTGAAAACGCCTTTCTACTTTATCTTTTGCAAGTTTTACGTGGCTGCTAGGGGTTTCGAGAAAAGAACCGCTTTCTATCCTGCGAAAACAAGCCACAACACAAATCCCGCAATTTTCTCTATTACACCCCTGTCGGGGCCCTCCGTTGCAAACATCTTCGCATCGCTAATGCAGAGAGACAGACACCCCCCAGCCACTTTATATGGTACAAGCCATATGTCAAGCGTGGAACCAGTCTCGCGTAAACGCGTAAGGTCGGTCGGGGGCCGCTTCATCAAACATTGCCGCAACGCTAAATGAGTACACGTGAGAGGGTAACAATTGAGAATTTATGCCCACATACTAGATGTGTTCTATCCGTACAATACATCTACGCATAGCCTTGCTCTGATACCACTGTTGGGGTTCGAGGCAGAAAACACAATTTTTTCCTTGACCTACGATACCCAATCCCAAGACCTATGCTATGCTGATGCAAGTAACGGACAGAAATAGATCACATACCAGTATGTAGTCCGTTAAGCGGGAAACGTTCCCGCATGAAACGTGGTTGGTGTAGTCGTACCGGCAATCCCCGATGCCGCGCAGATCCACGATGACTCCTGTAGCCACCCGATCCTTGCGGACCGTTGACGGGATTACGTCCCCGTCGGAACGTTGCTGATGAAGACCTCGCGATCCGGCCACGACGATGAAGTAGCACCACAAGTGTAGTGCCTCGCGGGATTATACACATACAGTATACCCGACGTCCCTCCGGGCTCCGAACCAGTAGAGCAGCGGAAAGAAGATGGATTCGGATCCCGATTCCAGCAGCACGACGGCGTGCGTATAGTGGAGAAATCCCCAACCCAGAGCAGCCTCCAAACAAGGGGAGTCCGCTCAAAGGAAGGAGAAAGAAGGGAGAGAGATGAGAAACTTTTCTCAAAAAATTCATGATTAAAAGGGCACCCCTACCCCTCCTTATATAGGTCAAGGAGGGGTGACACCCCCCCTTCCCCTTCCGGGGTGGGACTAATCCCAAGGGAGGGGGGTGGCGCACCTACAAGGGGGGTGGGCCCCCTCATGGCGCCATGGCCCATGGGGGAGGACTCCCTCTCCCCCTAATGGGCCCTATGAGGCCCATATGCCTTTTAATTCATTTTTAATTATATTTAAATACATTTTAATATTTAATTCAGATAATTAAATAATAAAACATATATTAAACATTATTAAATATATTTTGAACCTTTCAAAATACCCAGAACAACTTCCGGCCTTCACCGGAACAATTCCGGTCATCACCGGAACAATTCCGGTGTTCTCTCCAATTTCTCCGGTGATCCCGAATCAATCCTTACTGCGTCGAGTACCCTTAAGTGTAACACCCTACGGTCCGGGAAACAGCAGACATGATCGAGACAATTCTCATTGATCAATGACTAATCAATTGGACCTGGTTACAATCCTTGATAGCCCCTGCGCTTCCATCGAATGAACTTCAATCGCTGTTGGATCCGTTAACCGTGTGCCTGTTCCCTTTGTCCCATGGTACTTTGCTTGTCCGAGGTTTGATCATCGGTATCCACTATACCTAGTTCGTCCTCGTTCTCAACAAACAAGTTTACTCGTTCCCGTGATATTACAACTCCGTGACCTAGTCACACGTTTGCAAACTTTATGATGTAACATCACCGAGTGGGCCCAGAGTACCTATCCGTCACACGGATGGACAAATCCCGCTTTGATCTATTTGCATACTCATCAACCATCTATTTCGGAATACCCAAAGTGCACCGTTATGGCCAGCATATTTCAGTCAGGCGGTGGGATACAAATCAAAGCATCCTCATAGATGACAATTACGTATGATCATTACGGTCAAAGGATCTGGTCACTACGTTATAGTTATCGCAATGTCGAACTATGTGACTTGATCACATCGCAACACTTCTGGTGGGTGTATTTCCATCATATCATTATCCAATGATACGACTCCATTGTCAACAGACGCCATTGTCTCATGATCAGGAAACCTTGATCATCAATCGCCCAATGGACTAGTATACTAGGGTTAACTAGGGACCTGGTTGTTTGTATACCACACCTGTATTAATGTTTCCGCTTAATACAGTTCTAGCATAGTATCAAACGTATTATGAACTAATGGAATATGCTCGATAAAACATATTTTATTTGCCTCTAGGGCACATTCCCAACAGCATTCATATAGAGTCATTACTTTTTGATTCAGAGTTGTAAGTAAATAAAAGTGTGTTGATGTTCTTATAGAGTGTTGCCCCTACAGTGAGGAAAGGAATAAAAGATCCCAAAGTGTACGAGAAAAAAAGAGAGAGAATAAAGAGCCATGGAGGCCACCCAAAATCAAAAAAATACAAAAAAGGTGAAAAATAAAAAAAAGGATAAAAAAAGAGAGAGGGGGCAGCACTACTATCCTTTATTCCACACATGTGCTTCAAAGTAGCACCCATACTTCATGGAGAGTTTTCATATCATTCATGTATAACTATGTGGGGATCTATACACTATAGAACTTGGCTTGCATATTCCAAGGATGAGCCTCCTCAAAAGATCTCTAGGTCTTCATGAGCAAGCAAGTTGGATGCACCCCCACTAGTTCCATTGGAGAGCTTTCATACACTTATAGCTCTTCTGCATCCGCATGTTGCATGGAAATCCCTACTCCTCACACCATATCTATCATTTAGCTTATCGCCTATGATTGCCCTCATTGGTGTGAGCCTTTCTCACTTTTCGACTTCCTATCCCCTTCATTATTATATTTTTCCATCCTAAGTGCCAACATATCTTGCTCGCTCTCATCCATTGCATGAGTGCTCAAAGTCAAAAGGAGAGGATCAATTTGACTTGTACCTGGCTAGTGGTCTGGGGACGAGTCATAATAAGATTCCAAAGGGACCATGTGTGAAAATTTAGTAGATTGAGTTCTCAACAACTATTCAGTATTTTTATGATCTAAAACTTCCCCACTCTTGGCACGGGGACTCCGACTGAGACATTCGATTCACGGACAGCAAGATCTCAATTGTTTATATGTTCTTCATTGCTTGCTTAATATCAACTATAGACTATTGCTTTATATCACTTTGTCTTTGGCTTATGTATCTTTATTACATTAGATTGATTGCCTTTACTCCTAAGTAGCATGTCACACCAAAAATTATCTTGTTATCATTTACCTACTTGAGGACGAGCAGGAATTAAGCTTGGGGATGCTAATACGTCTCAAACACATCTATAATTTTTGCTCGTTCCACGCCCTTTTTGTGTCATTTCTACATCTTTTGCCATGCTTTTGAATCATTTCTTGGACTAACCTACTAATATAGAGCCCAGTGCCAGTTTTTGTCTGTTTTGTCTTTGCAATGCAGAAAAATTCCAAAAAATGAAGTTGCTATGAAAATTCCCAAAAAATTACCAAAAAATATCTACATCGAAAGAGTCCTCCAACCGGAGGACCGAGTCAGGAGGTGGCCCCAAGCCCCCAGGCGCCCTCCCGGCGCGGCCAGGGCCCACCCGCGCCAGGTGGCCGCCTGGGTGACCTGGGCACCGCCTCGGACTCCCCGTTGGCCTATAAATTCACCCGTGATGCAAAAACCCGAGATATCCAGACGTCTTTTCTAGAAGCGATCCCGATCTCCGCCGCCATCGAAACCTAGCTTCGGGGTTCACCAGGATCCTGCTCCGGCACCCTGCCGGAGAGGGCCTTGGCCCCTGAGCCATCTTCATCAACTCTTCTTCACCCCATGATGGATCGTGAGTAGTTCCTCCTTGGACTACGGGTTCTTGGCAGTAGCTTGTTGGTATCTTCCCCCCCTAGTTCTTCAAGACAAAGTTCTCATGAGCTGCCCTACATGATTGAGATCCATATGATGTAATTCGTGTTGTGTTTGTTGGGATCCCATGAATTGTTACCTTGTTCAGTCCTAAGAGGTTTATGAAATATTGTTGCTGCAATTTTGTTGTTCTTAATGCTTGTTACTAGTGCACGAGTAGCATGCTTTCAGATCTTAGCACATTATGGTTGCATGATTATAATTGTTGTTCTAGATCTTATCTACGGTTGTATGCACCTATTATAGTCCGGAACCGGCGATCCCAAAGGTGACAGCTTGGGAGACCAAAGGGGATGGGCTATAATTTGAGGATCACATGTGTTCATAGAGTGTTAATGCTTTGTTCCGGTGCTCTTTGACAGGAGCACCTTAATCTCCGTAAGTTCCCTTTGACCCCGTTCGTAGCGGGACGGTAGGAAATTAGATGTTGTGCAAGTTCTTATTGCAAGCACGTACAACTACATACAAAACACATGCCTACGTTTGGTTCTTAGACTAGGATTGCTCTAGTTTGTTTGGCTAGAGTTTGTGCAATTTTGTCAATTGCCCAACTGTAATTTGTTCACCCAACACCTATGCTTTGCTTGGAGAGTTATCACTAGTGAAACCTTGAACCCCGGTCCATCTTTCATCTTCATTGCCTTCGTTGTTACTATTGCTCTCATCACTGCTGCTACTACTTTGTTACTACTTTGTGGTGTTCGTGATTGGGGAAGTCTTAAAGGCTACACCCGTCAACACACCGTTGCTACTAAATATCTTCTCTAGTACTTTTTCAGGTGTGGATGAATTGACAACTCAACTGCTAAGGCTTATAAGTATTCTTTGGCTCCCCTTGTGTCGAATCAATAAATTAGGGTTATACCTACCCGCGAAGACTGTTGCGATCCCCTACACTTGTGGGTTATCAGGAATGTTATGCTCGATTGTGGGTACATGCCCCCTGATGACACGCTTGAGTGACAGAAACATGAGTCTAGGGGATGTGCTGTGGCCACAAGGGGGAAACCAATAGTGCTTGTAACCGCGGTTGCAAGGATTGTTTACTTTACGCAAAGTTCTTTTTTAATGCAATTGTCTGTTGCTTTGGGTTTACAATTTTGGTGGGGCTCACAACTTAATACCAGCGAGATGTTCTGGATAGATATCTTGTGACGCCCCCAAAATCAGACCGTGTACAGTAATCATACACGCAAGGTACACGATCGAGATCAGGGACTCACGGTGAGATATCACAACACAACTCTACAAATAAAATAATACAAGCTGTTTAATACAAGCCAGGGGCCACGAGGGCTCGAATACAACAGCTCGAGAGCACAAGTCAGCGGAAGCAATAGTATCTGAGTTCAGACACAAGGATACAAGGTTTCCTTAAGAAGGCTAGCACAAAATCAACAGCGATCGAAAAGGCGAGGCCTCCTGCCTGGGAACCTCCAAACTACTCCTGGTCAAAGGGGAACTCGACGTCGTAGTAGGCATCGGGGGTCTTCATGTTGCGGTGGTTGTCATCGGGGATCTCTGCTCCTGGACTCCAAGGCTTCAACGTCGATTGCAGCGGCCGATCAGGCAAAACAAAAAGGGGGAAATAATGCAAGGGTGAGTATCTAGCATACCCGCGAGTCTTACGTCCACTACTAAGAAATTATGCATTTGTATCAAATGGAAAGGGGAGGTTGTATATAGTGGACTGCAAGGTAGAAATTCAGAATAAGGATAAGAAGCTAGGCCTATCGAAGACTAGCATCTTCTGACGAGTCTTGCAGCATGAGGTAAGAATCAGCCAACAGTTAATATAACAGTAATGAAAGTAACAATGCAGAAGAAGTTGCTGCAGCATTGTATAGTAATAAGTTGTAATATTTAATAATAATAATGCCTCCGAGTTCCCTTGCTCAACTCCCTTCGAGGAAAAAACCCGGAACCATGCAGTTTAATAGTAGTAGTTTGTAGTAGTAGGCTCTGGCTTTAGCATAAAGCGTCCTGTTACCGTGGACACGGCTATTCGAATAGATCAAACTCCCTGCAGGGGTGCACTACTGTTCAGCCTGCACGCTCGGATCTCCAGGGTGGCGTACACCTTGTTAGGGAATGCCCCACCGAGGCTATCCGACACACCGAGGCCCATCCTACAACTCATCAAAGAGGTTCCCGCCCGTCTACAGTCCTAAGCGCAAGAGCTTCATGGGCGATCACCTCTTGCACTCCGGGTCGTTGTGCGCCAAGTGGATCCAGTGCCGCAGCACGATCCGACCCAGCCACAATGCTGAAACTGGACGTCTTTCAGAGCTTTCGAACGAGACCACAACGCGGAGGGCCCACACCGTAACCCCACGTGAAGGTAGTGCGTACAAGCCTTTGCGGCCTCTCAAGTCATCCACCCGAACCGTTAGTCAGTTTATTATTATCTGTCGGGACAACCGTTATTGTTGCCCCTTATCTGGGTGAGTCGCGGACAACGACATCAGCTTGGACCACCAATGACGTCGGTGCCTGTCCTGACGTCCCACCAACTCGTGCGGTTACCAACAAGGTGAACCGTCTCCTTACCTTGTCTCGCGTTTTCTCTTTGAAAAGCTCGACTTTCGTACAACAAGATATATGTGGGCCACGAACAATACCAGGCCCACCGCACACCGGTGGAATACACCTGACCCGTCGTTCCGCTAAGATACTGTCAGAACCCTCTGTTAGGTAATGTGCTAGGGTCTTTTTCACTTTGCATTCATGAAAGAATTCAAAGGAAATTCAACTTCAAAATCAAAATGGGAGAAGGAAACCCCCCCAGATGAATTATTTCAAAAGGCCAGATAAAAATCTTCTCCAAAAATTCATGTTAGATTTTTGAAAAGTCTTATAAATGAGTGTGATCACATATCAAGTGATGTGGGACCCATCCCATGCTCATAGATTTTTCAAATAATCAAACAGTGCCTTGGAATTAAAGAAATACCCCTATTTGATTTAAGATTCAAATTAATTGAATTTTAAAAATGTTGAAATTTTATAAGTGGTTAGTCTTTATTATTATGAGGCCACATAAAATTTTTCAGCATTTAAAAAAATGTTTAGCTATTTTAATTGGCTAAACAGAACAAATAGCAGAAAAGAAAAACAGAAAAGAAAGAAAAATCCTTACCTGGCGCCCAGGCGAAGCCGGCCCACCACAGCCCAGCCGGCCCACAGGGGCAGCGGCGTCTTCTTCCCCCTCCCGCGCCTCCAAGCTGCTCGGTGGAATGCCACCGAGCCAGCCGTGGACGCCACGTCGCCGCCGAGAGCTTCCAGGCCTCCCCGTGGCCTCTTCTCGCGTCTGGAGACTCCCCGCAGCCTCCGCAGTCCATTCCCCCTCCCCAGTGCCTATCCTCCTCTCTCTCGCTGAGCCCCGAGGAGAACAGGACGCCGCCGTCGCCATAGCTTGAAGCCCGCGTGACCAACGATGTCCCCGAGCTGTGCCGTGCTGTCCATCCTCCTCGCCATCCTCGACTTCGACTCCGTGCAGAAGGAATCGAGCTCGGACGCTCTGTAGCCGCCGGAATCTTCTCCACGTTGCCGCCGGACCCGCAAGACAACTCCGGCGAATTCGTCGTCGTTGAAGCCTCTCCGTCTCCACCGCCTACGCCGTTGCGTTCACCACCTCCTGGTGAGCAGAACCCCTAATCTTGCGGCCCCTCAATCCCCTCCTAGACGATTTCGCCATGAGAGCAGAGGAAGGTCGCCGCCATGGTCGTCGTCCTCCTCGCTCCAGTGCTCATCGTGAACCCCCAGTGCGTGCGTTTGGCTCCTGAACATGGCAGCGTTCGAACGCGCCCCGAATCGCCTCAAGTCTTGCACTACAACGTCGACTACGACCTCGCCGTGGTTCTGTCGCCGCCAAGGACGTCGCCGTCGTCGCTCCCGACCACCCCGCGACCCCCTGTTGCCTCCAGAAGACGCGGACGACCTCCAGGAGCAAGCCAGTGCCCTCCGTTTCCCCTCCCGTGGCCGGATTCGTCCTCCCCGTGCAGCGCCGCCGCGGTCCAGTCGCCGGCGTTTAGCCGCCGGCGTGTCAGCTCTAACCCCCCCTGTTAATCACCCAGTTAGTGACCCCTGGGTCACTGACCAGTGGGCCCAGTGGCTTAATTAAGCCACTGGATTAATTTAACCCACGGGTTAATTAACCTAGTCACTGACAAGGTGACCCCACATGTCAGCCCTCCCCCTGACGTCAGCAATTGCGCAATAAATCAAATTAAATGAATTTCCAGAGATTATTTGATTTAAAAGAATTCCAGAAATTCCAGAAAATACCCCAAACTTTGGAAATTCATAAAAAATTCATATTAACTCCAAATTGGACAAATAATATATGAAAAATGATCAGGAGAAAATTATCTTTCCAAATATGCAACTTTCAACTCTGTTTGAGTTGAATTTAAAATGTGATCAGTAGCATTTGCTATTTGATTTAAATGGAATTAAATCAAATTCAAATCAAATATTTTGCAACTTGAACCATGGCAACATGCTACATTTCAATCACACATCAGAGGCATATCTTATACAATTGAAGATAAGTCAAAATGATCAAACCATGTCATATACAACTTGGTTAATTTGAATTCAAATGTGGAGGTTGAATTTGCAATATACTCCATTTAAATGGAATGCTCAACACATCAGTACCATGAACATCACCCTTTCAATCTTATTCATGTGATTGTGCATTGTACATTATGTTGATCCTATGATTGTCATGTTGCTGATAGACGTGGAGCCGGAACCCGAGGTCACCCCCTACGTTGAAGACCCCGAACCCGAACCTCGTCAGCAAGGCAAGCAAACCCCCTTTGATCATGTCGATAAAATCCCACTTCCCTCTCAAGTCTCGCTTATTCATTGTTTAGGATGATCACCATGATTCGTTTCTACCGCATAGATGAACCCATTCCTTTGCATGACCTATCTTTTTGTCACAGTAGTAAGCAAACCACAATCCTAGCAAATGTAGGAGTTGTTTGATATCATGTAACCCCTGCAATGTTACTGCTGATTGCATGCTTAGTATGATACCATGTTGTTACTGTGATGTGAGTCGGGATGGGAATGAACATGTTGATGATGGTAGAAAAGTGTTGGTGAATCGACCCTAATACAAGGTGAACGATGAGAGGCTGTGTAGGAGTACACAGTGGGTTGTCTCGTTGAACACCGCCCTAGTACGAGTTCTTGTGTGGTGATCCAAGATGAAGAGTACAACCACACATTGGGCTCACTGACCCCTCTCAACTTACTAACTCATCCCTTTCGATGTCCAGATGTCGCAATAGTTCGGAGTTCTGATAGGTCTGTGGCCTGGATGCTAAGTGAGAGAACGGCTCATCCGAGACCGGCTTATGCACCACGCACACATCACTTGGGTCCACTTCGGTAAACCGGCCGGGTTCACGATTGTGGTAACCAACCCAAGTAGGCGGCTTTCTCGGACTAGATCGTCTATGAGGTAACAGTTGTGGTGAGCATCCTCGCCGACACCTCTTGAACGGTGTCGAGTACAAAGGCGGTAAATGATGATCATGTGTGTGTAGCGGTACACCCTTGCAAGGTTAACAAAACTATTCGAATAGCCGCGTCCGCGGTTATGGACTGCTTGGAAAGCTTAGCTTGATTATTAGAAAACTTGAACTGGATACTTCTAAAACACACCAAGATAAGTGTGAGTGCTATGGCGTGCTTCCTCGTGGGGAAGTCGAGGAAGGCACCATAGTGGTGTATTGGTTGGAGAAAGTAGTGGACTCGTGTACGCTTCTTACCTCAAAGTCTGGTACTCGTAGTTCAGGATTAGCCAAGTCAAAGCTGGCATTTCTGCAAGTGAACCCCACCTCCCTTTACCTTGATACATGTGCATGAGTAGTATAGCTCCTATATAAGTCTTGCTGAGTACGACTTTGTACTCACGTTTGCTTAATCTATGTTTTAGATGATGCCACTGACCCCGAAGGTGGCTTCTTCATCGAGCTGGACGACTGAAGACCAACTAGTCTAGTCCCAGTCAGACGACTGGTTCCCTCGTGGAGGGCTTTGTGTTTAAATAAGGCTTCTTAAGCCATTTGTTAAACTTGTCTGTACTCAGACATAATTTGCTTCCGCCTGTGTTGTAATGTTGGATCACATGTATGTGATCTCTGTGTGTACTCTATAAGAGTTATAAATAAAATGTACACTTTGTAGAGAATTGCAATGGTACCTGCTGTTCATACAAGGCATGTGTGCTGCGTGTATGTTTATAACATGCATGTCTTTGTATGGGTTTTCGAGACCTTAGTTGTGTTCTGGCTGGCGGTCTTTCATACACCAAGTGGCCCTTAGATGTGCGCAGCTTGGGGCATCGCGATGCGATTGCTCGAGACTCCGTCTCGTGCACACTTTGTGGTATGATCGAGCCCGCCCTAGACCCCGACTAAGTGATCGGGCTGGAGTAAGTCTATGTAAGAGTTTTGAGATAGTCGATAGTATGGTTGAGGCGACTTGTCTTTGAATATGGGAGTTCACCACCCATATCATTAGACTTGTGTGCGGACGATGAGGACCCATCTCAGTTGATCATCCGGCCTGGATGGGATGCCCCTCACGTACGATGCTTTTCGAGAACGTTCTGTGCTTGGCCTTGTCTGCTTAGACAAGTGGGTACGGTTCTCGGCTCTCCATATGACTATGCCTTAATTGGACTTGCATACGCTAACCCCGGGTACCGACAGACTTGGTATCAGAGAAGGACTGACTGTAGGACTATTAGCCTTGGCCGAAGTTGAGTCTAGCCTTCTACAATTATATAGTTACTCTGGGTATATAAGGGAACAACGTAAGGCTTCTTATTTCTCCTTACCCCCTTCGTTCTGAGTTCTGAGTCACCCTCATCTCATTCTACGGGAAGATAGGACTAGGCTCTCCTCTGTCTGATTAGAACATCTCGTTGTTTGCTTCCTCATAGCCGTAGGAAAGTTGTGATCGAATTGTTAGAGTGGTTATGCTCCCTGTTTTGTTACATCGTATGTAAGTGCTGTTTCCATGTTGTAAGAAATTGTCTTTTTCTTGCAATTACAGTCGTTATGCTGTCCGAGTCATTCCAGGTTTATCTCATAATCTGATGCATTTGCAAACTCCTTTCTATTTCAGATGGCAGATCTTCCCCCTCGGCAGATTGTTCATTTGACCAGGTGCCTCGGTGTGCGTGGCCATCCCGCCACGTTGATCGAGATGATGTCCTATGTAGGATATCGATGGTACCCTGAGTACACCGTCGAGGAGCAGTTCCACGACTTCAACCAGACGCAGTTCCACTGCATTGTCCGGATCTATCCGCACCACGTTGGAGTCACTCAGCCTATCCACTTTGGACATGGCATTGGCGTTACCGAGAACATGGCTGTGCAGGATGCTGCATACTCATGTATGACACTGCTGAGAGAGGAGCACACTTTGCTGAGAGAGACTTATTTCCGCTATATCCCTGCTGCACTTCCAGGAGAAGAGGGGTATTACACCGGACTCTACTCAGATCACTCTGCAGAGGATCCCGCCCTTCAGATGACTGCTAGGTTTTCTAGTGACAGAGATCGTGATGCACGCGCTCTCCGTTTCGAGCTCCACGCCACCCGTGTTCGTCTGTATCGAGCACTGACACTTTTGGCACCCTTTGTGAGCGTGGGATCAGTTGAGCATGATGCTATCTACCCAGTGAGGACTCAGATGCCTTCTCGAATTGCTTGGCCCGAGATTGGAGGCATTTTTCCACCCCGTGGTCCTTTGCTTCCACCCTACGCTGGACCTAGGCCCCATCCTTGCCCAAATGGATATCAGGGTCCACAGGCCTCCGTGTTTTCCGATGGTCACCTCCAGCTACCGGGATACGCGGGTAACTTTTATGAGGACTACTATGGAGATGGAGATGAGTGAGACCGCCTGTGGTCTTACTTAGTGTTGATGTAGTAGTATCTTAGTGTATTGTACGCAAGGAAGTCAGGGTGCCTCTGAAGGATGTATCATCTTCATCACGTTTGTATTAGCTCGGTGCTTGTACTAAAACGATGTATGGTTTGTATGACAGCTTGTGAATATATGGCTTGTATGCTTTCTCACCATGTTGTCAAGATGATTACTTCCTTTGCTCTGTAATCCTTCCAGTACTTCAATACCTTGATTAGACTCTTCAAATCAACTCTGTTTGACTTTGGTTTTCACCTTCAGGATGTCTCAAGGAACCCGTGGCCAGGTTGGTCGTAACCAAGGTCGTGGGAATGACCAGGAGGAAGGCAACCTTCCACCCCCACACACGATGGCACAAGTTCTGATGGAGGTCGAGAGGAACCGTCGTTACTCTCACCACCTGCTGGAAGTCATCGCACGCAACACCACTCAGCAGCGCAATGAGCTGGTGTCCCTGAACGACTTCATCCGACTTCATCCCCCGGTTTTCAGTTACTCCACCGAGCCCCTTGACACCGATGACTGGCTTCGCAGCATCGAGAGGAAGCTCCAAGCAGGCCGTGTTGCAATTGGTGACAAGGTCAGCTATGCCACCTATCACCTTGAAGATGCAGCTAGCTCTTGGTGGGAGAACTTTCTGAATATGCGTCCCGTTGGACCGCCTGCATCTTGGGAGGAATTCTGCACGTCCTTCCGCGATCCCCACATCCCCAAGGGTCTTATGGACCGCAAGCGTGAGGAGTTCTGCAACCTCACTCAAGGCAGAAGGACCGTTGATGAGTTTAGTCGTGAGTTCAACCGACTGGCTCGTTATGCTACCGAAGAAGTCTCCACCGACTCCAAGAAACAAGAGAGGTTCCGTCGTGGCCTCAACACTGGACTTCGTCGTGAACTCAACCTTCATGACTTTGCCACCTTCCAGGTCCTTGTCAACAAGGCCATCAAAGCAGAGGACATGAACACCCCCACCGACTTCCGCAAACACCCTAGAGATGACGGTTCATCCAGTTCTGGCTCCCAGAAGCGCAAGATCTGGATCCCCAACAGCATGTTCCGTCAGAACAACCCCCCGAGGCCATCCTATGTGGCGCCTCGTCCACCAACCCAGTTCCACCCAGCTCCACCAAACAACCCAGCTCCACGCACTGTCTTCGGAGCCTGTTACAAGTGTGGTCAGGAAGGCCACTACTCTCGTGAGTGTCCCCAGAACCAGATCCAGCATCAGAATGCTCCACCACGTGCCGGAGGCAACATCAACAATGGTCGTGGCAAGCCACCCCAGAAGGTCTACACCGCCAAACCCTCTCCTCCCACCACTCGTGGACGTGTGAACCAGATCGCCGCCGAAGAGACTGACGACACCACTGACGTCATTCTTGGTACGCTCCCAGTCAATTATGTTCCTACTTCCGTTCTTTTCGACCCAGGAGCATCTCATTCATTCATGTCGGAAAGTTATGCACTTCGTCATGAGTTACCCTTTGTTGAATTGTCCACCCCAATGATTATTCAAACTCCAGGGTCAATATGGCAAACTAATAGAGTGAGCCATGGTAATCAAATTGCAATTGAGGGTTTAGTATTCCTTGCTTCACTCATAGCCCTCAAGTCTTCAGATATTGATTTCATCCTTGGCATGGATTGGCTATCAAAGCAGAATGCCTACCTGGATTGCAAAGGCAAATCCGTGAAACTCACCCACCCTTCAGGCAAAACCGTCAACTATACCTCACCTAGAACAAGAACCCAAGTGCATTCCTTGAATGTACTTCCCCTTCCCGAACTTGAAGATATTCCGGTGGTTCGTGACTTCCCGGATGTCTTTCCTGAAGAGCTACCGGGCATGCCACCCGACAGATGTGTAGAGTTTATAGTGGATCTTGCCCCAGGAACCACACCTATTTCTAGACGCCCATACAAAATGGCCCCACGTGAGTTAGCTGAGCTTAAAACCCAACTGGAAGCTTTGTTGGAGAAAGGCTTCATCCGCCCTAGCTCATCGCCATGGGGTTGCCCCGTTCTGTTCGTAACGAAGAAAGATGGAACAGAAAGGATGTGCGTAGACTATCGCCCGCTAAATTTAGCGACGATAAAGAACAAGTACCCATTGCCCAGGATCAATGATCTTTATGATCAACTTGCAGGATCCTCCGTCTTCTCCAAGATGGATTTGAGATTAGGTTATCATCAAATCAAAATCCGAAACGAGGACATTCCCAAAATAGCTTTTACTACTCGTTATGGTCTTTACGAGTACACCGTCATGTCCTTTGGTTTAACCAATGCCCCCGCCACTTTCTCACGCATGATGAACTCAATCTTCATGGAGTATTTGGACCAGTTCGTCGTGGTTTACCTCGATGACATCCTTATATACTCGAAGAACGAAGAAGAACATGCCGAACACCTAAGGCTGGTATTGATGAAACTTAGAGAGCATCGCCTGTATGCTAAATTCTCCAAGTGTGAATTTTGGCTACCAGAAGTGACCTACTTAGGCCACGTGATTTCTGCAAAAGGCATTGCTGTGAATCCCGAGAGAGTTCAGGCCGTCCTTGACTGGACTCCACCTGAATCGGTTGAGCAAGTTAGGAGTTTTCTTGGCTTAGCAAGCTATTGTCGCTGCTTCGTCGAGAACTTTTCTAAAGTTGCAAAGCCTCTTACTGAACTCCTCAAGAAAGATAAGAAATTCCTATGGACTCCCAAGTGCGAGGAAAGCTTTCAAGAGCTAAAGAAGATTGACTTCTGCACCCGTACTTGCACCTCCAGACACCAAAAAGGATTTCGAGATCTATTGTGACGTATCACGGCAAGGGTTAGGATGCATACTTCTACAAGATCGACATGTGGTAGCTTATGCTTCACGCCAGTTGCGGCCACATGAAGAGAACTATCCTACCCATGACCTTGAACTCGCTGTCGTAGTTCATGCCCTAACAACTTGGCGACATTACCTCCTTGGTAACCGTTGCGAGATTTATTCCGACCACCAAAGCCTCAAATACATTTTCACCCAGCCAGATCTTAATCTCAGGCAAAGACGCTGGATTGAGTTGATAAAATATTACGACGTAGTAATTTCTTACACCCCAGGCAAAGCCAATGTCATGGCTGATGCACTAAGTCGTAAGTCGTACTGTAACAACCTGATGTTACAACAGTATCAACCACTTCTTCATGAGGAATTTTGAAAGCTTAATCTTGAGATTGTTCCTCGTGGATCTCTTTTCAACTTGGTGGAGAAACCAACTCTTGAGGATCAAATCATAGTTGCCCAAAGGCGTGCACGAGGTGTTCGCCGGATCAAGGAGAACATTGCTAGCGGAGTTGCTAAATGTTTCTCCACAGATAGCAAAGGAACGGTATTCTTTGAAAATCGTTTGGTAGTACCTACGAATAGGGAACTAAGGCAACTCATCCTCAAGGAAGCCCATGACACACCCCTCTCGATTCATCCCGGTAGCACAAAAATGTACCGAGATCTATGCCAGAGATTTTGGTGGACTAGGATGAAAAGAGACATTGCTCAATTTGTTGCCGAATGTGATGTTTGTCTTCGCATTAAGGCAGAACATCAAAGACCTGCTGGTACACTTCAACCTTTGTCTATTCCCGAGTGGAAGTGGGACAAAGTCGGTATGGACTTCATCACCGGCTTTCCAAGAACCCAGAAAGGAAACAATGCCATCTTCGTTGTCATAGATAGGCTTTCCAAAGTTACTCACTTCCTTCCGGTTCGCGAGTCTATAACTGCTAGCCAGTTAGCGGACTTGTACATCTCTAGAATTGTATCCCTTCATGGTGTTCCTTTGGAAATCAATTCTGATCGTGGTAGCCTTTTTACCTCTAGATTTTGGGGAAGCTTTCAGAATGCTATGGGAACTCATCTCTCCTTTAGTACAGCTTTCCATCCTCAGTCTAGCGGTCAAGTCGAAAGGGTTAACCAAATTCTTGAAGACATGCTCAGAGCTTGTGTTATCTCATTCGGAAAGAATTGGGAGAAGTCTCTTCCATTTGCCGAATTTGCTTATAACAATAGTTTTCAATCTAGTCTGAACATGGCTCCTTTTGAACTCCTATATGGACGACGATGTCGAACACCTTTAAACTGGTCAGAAGCCGGTGAAAGACAATTCTTTGGACCGGATATGATCAAGGAAGCAGAAGAGCAAGTTCGCATTGTTCGTGATCAATTGAAAGCAGCCCAGTCTCGTCAGAAAAGCTACTATGATCTTCATCATAGGCAAGAGAGCTACAATCTGGATGAGAAGGCTTACCTTCGGGTTACTCCTCTGAAGGGAACCCAACGTTTCGGTATCAAAGGCAAGTTGGCCCCACGTTACATTGGACCTTTCCGCATTATTGCTAAACGTGGAGAAGTTGCCTACCTACTTGAACTACCTCCGCACCTCTCCCGAGTACATGATGTATTCCATGTGTCCCAACTCAGGCGTTGCTTCAAGGACCCCATCCGCGAAGTCGACCATGAAACACTTGATCTCCAAGATGACCTTTCTTATCAAGAATACCCCGTTCGTATTCTTGATTCCGCAGAGCGTGTCACTCGTCGTCAGAAGATTAGGTTTCTGAAAGTGCAATGGTCACACCACTCTGAAAGAGAAGCTACGTGGGAAAGAGAAGACCATCTCAGTGCCGAGTACCCCTCCTTCCTCCCGCCGACTTCTGAATCTCGGGACGAGATTCTGTTGAGTGGGGGCGAGTTGTCAGATCCATCTGTTAGGTAATGTGCTAGGGTCTTTTTCACTTTGCATTCATGAAAGAATTCAAAGGAAATTCAACTTCAAAATCAAAATGGGAGAAGGAAACCCCCCCAGATGAATTATTTCAAAAGGCCAGATAAAAATCTTCTCCAAAAATTCATGTTAGATTTTTGAAAAGTCTTATAAATGAGTGTGATCACATATCAAGTGATGTGGGACCCATCCCATGCTCATAGATTTTTCAAATAATCAAACAGTGCCTTGGAATTAAAGAAATACCCCTATTTGATTTAAGATTCAAATTAATTGAATTTTAAAAATGTTGAAATTTTATAAGTGGTTAGTCTTTATTATTATGAGGCCACATAAAAAATTTCAGCATTTAAAAAAATGTTTAGCTATTTTAATTGGCTAAACAGAACAAATAGCAGAAAAGAAAAACAGAAAATAAAGAAAAATCCTTACCTGGCGCTCAGGCGAAGCCGGCCCACCCCAACCCAGCCGGCCCACAGGGGCAGCGGCGTCTTCTTCCCCCTCCCGCGCCTCCAAGCTGCTCGGTGGAATGCCACCGAGCCAGCCTTGGACGCCACGTCGCCGCCGAGAGCTTCCAGGCCTCCCCGTGGCCTCTTCTCGCGTCTGGAGACTCCCCGCAGCCTCCGCAGTCCATTCCCCCCTCCCTAGTGCCTATCCTCCTCTCTCTCGCTGAGCCCCGAGGAGAACAGGACGCCGCCGTCGCCATAGCTTGAAGCCCGCGTGACCAACGACGTCCCCGAGCTGCGCCGTGCTATCCATCATCCTCGCCATCCTCGACTTCGACTCCGTGCAGAAGGAATCGAGCTCGGACGCTCTGTAGCCGCCGGAATCTTCTCCACGTTGCCGCCGGACCCGCAAGCCAACTCCGGCGAATTCGTCGTCGTTGAAGCCTCTCCGTCTCCACCGCCTGCGCCGTTGCGTTCACCACCTCCTGGTGAGCAGAACCCCTAATCTTGCGGCCCCTCAATCCCCCCCTAGACGATTTCGCCATGAGAGCAGAGGAAGGTCGCCGCCATGGTCGTCGTCCTCCTCGCTCCAGTGCTCATCGTGAACCCCCAGTGCGTGCGTTTGGCTCCTGAACATGCCAGCGTTCGAACGCGCCCCGAATCGCCTCAAGTCTTGCACTACAACGTCGACTACGACCTCGCCGTGGTTCTGTCGCCGCCAAGGACGTCGCCGTCGTCGCTCCCGACCACCCCGCGACCCCCTGTTGCCTCCAGAAGACGCGGACGACCTCCAGGAGCAAGCCGGTGCTCTCCGTTTCCCCTCCCGTGGCCGGATTCGTCCTCCCCTTGCAGCGCCGCCGCGGTCCAGTCGCCGGCGTTTAGCCGCCGGCGTGTCAGCTCTAACCCCCCCTGTTAATCACCCAGTTAGTGACCCCTGGGTCACTGACCAGTGGGCCCAGTGGCTTAATTAAGCCACTGGATTAATTTAACCCACGGGTTAATTAACCCAGTCACTTACAAGGTGACCCCACATGTCAGCCCTCCCCCTGACGTCAGCAATTGCGCAATAAATCAAATTAAATGAATTTCCAGAGATTATTTGATTTAAAAGAATTCCAGAAATTCCAGAAAATACCCCAAACTTTGGAAATTCATAGAAAATTCATATTAACTCCAAATTGGACAAATAATATATGAAAAATGATCAGGAGAAAATTATCTTTCCAAATATGCAACTTTCAACTCTGTTTGAGTTGAATTTAAAATGTGATCAGTAGCATTTGCTATTTGATTTAAATGGAATTAAATCAAATTCAAATCAAATATTTTGCAACTTGAACCATGGCAACATGCTACATTTCAATCACACATCAGAGGCATATCTTATACAATTGAAGATAATTCAAAATGATCAAACCATGTCATATACAACTTGGTTAATTTGAATTCAAATGTGGAGTTTGAATTTGCAATATACTCCATTTAAATGGAATGCTCAACACATCAGTACCATGAACATCACCCTTTCAATCTTATTCATGTGATTGTGCATTGTACATTATGTTGATCCTATGATTGTCATGTTGCTGATAGACGTGGAGCCGGAACCCGAGGTCACCCCCTACGTTGAAGACCCCGAACCCGAACCTCGTCAGCAAGGCAAGCAAACCCCCTTTGATCATGTCGATAAAATCCCACTTCCCTCTCATGTCTCGCTTATTCATTGTTTAGGATGATCACCATGATTCGTTTCTACCGCATAGATGAACCCATTCCTTTGCATGACCTATCTTTTTGTCACAGTAGTAAGCAAACCACAATCCTAGCAAATGTAGGAGTTGTTTGATATCATGTAACCCCTGCAATGTTACTGCTGATTGCATGCTTAGTATGATACCATGTTGTTACTGTGATGTGAGTCGGGATGGGAATGAACATGTTGATGATGGTAGAAAAGTGTTGGTGAATCGACCCTAATACAAGGTGAACGATGAGAGGCTGTGTAGGAGTACACAGTGGGTTGTCTCGTTGAACACCGCCCTAGTACGAGTTCTTGTGTGGTGATCCAAGATGAAGAGTACAACCACACATTGGGCTCACTGACCCCTCTCAACTTACTAACTCATCCCTTTCGATGTCCAGATGTCGCAATAGTTCGGAGTTCTGATAGGTCTGTGGCCTGGATGCTAAGTGAGAGAACGGCTCATCCGAGACCGGCTTATGCACCACGCACACATCACTTGGGTCCACTTCGGTAAACCGGCCGGGTTCACGATTGTGGTAACCAACCCAAGTAGGCGGCTTTCTCGGACTAGATCGTCTATGAGGTAACAGTTGTGGTGAGCATCCTCGCCGACACCTCTTGAACGGTGTCGAGTACAAAGGCGGTAAATGATGATCATGTGTGTGTAGCGGTACACCCTTGCAAGGTTAACAAAACTATTCGAATAGCCGCGTCCGCGGTTATGGACTGCTTGGAAAGCTTAGCTTGATTATTAGAAAACTTGAACTGGATACTTCTAAAACACACCAAGATAAGTGTGAGTGCTATGGCGTGCTTCCTCGTGGGGAAGTCGAGGAAGGCACCATAGTGGTGTATTGGTTGGAGAAAGTAGTGGACTCGTGTACGCTTCTTACCTCAAAGTCTGGTACTCGTAGTTCAGGATTAGCCAAGTCAAAGCTGGCATTTCTGCAAGTGAACCCCACCTCCCTTTACCTTGATACATGTGCATGAGTAGTATAGCTCCTATATAAGTCTTGCTGAGTACGACTTTGTACTCACGTTTGCTTAATCTATGTTTTAGATGATGCCACTGACCCCGAAGGTGGCTTCTTCATCGAGCTGGACGACTGAAGACCAACTAGTCTAGTCCCAGTCAGACGACTGGTTCCCTCGTGGAGGGCTTTGTGTTTAAATAAGGCTTCTTAAGCCATTTGTTAAACTTGTCTGTACTCAGACATAATTTGCTTCCGCCTGTGTTGTAATGTTGGATCACATGTATGTGATCTCTGTGTGTACTCTATAAGAGTTATAAATAAAATGTACACTTTGTAGAGAATTGCAATGGTACCTGCTGTTCATACAAGGCATGTGTGCTGCGTGTATGTTTATAACATGCATGTCTTTGTATGGGTTTTCGAGACCTTAGTTGTGTTCTGGCTGGCGGTCTTTCATACACCAAGTGGCCCTTAGATGTGCGCAGCTTGGGGCATCACGATGCGATTGCTCGAGACTCCGTCTCATGCACACTTTGTGGTATGATCGAGCCCGCCCTAGACCCCGACTAAGTGATCGGGCTGGAGTAAGTCTATGTAAGAGTTTTGAGATAGTCGATAGTATGGTTGAGGCGACTTGTCTTTGAATATGGGAGTTCACCACCCATATCATTAGACTTGTGTGCGGACGATGAGGACCCATCTCAGTTGATCATCCGGCCTGGATGGGATGCCCCTCACGTACGATGCTTTCCGAGAACGTTCTGTGCTTGGCCTTGTCTGCTTAGACAAGTGGGTACGGTTCTCGGCTCTCCATATGACTATGCCTTAACTGGACTTGCATACGCTAACCCCGGGTCCCGACAGATACCCTGCGCGGGCACCGTTGGGTCACCCGACTCCTTACCTATAAGGACACTAGTTGATTCGAGTGCCTACCATCAAGTGAAACCAGGAGGAATCACCCTCGATGGTACACTTGAAGAGGTTCGACAGAGACATCAGCGAAATGAATTAAAGAGGAATATTCTCGTATCACCCCGGTGGTGCCGAGACACCAGCGGAATGAACTAAAGAGGAATACCCTCGTATCATCCTCGCGATGCTACGCTACTGAGCCGGCGAGAGTGAAATACGAGTCCGTCCACTCGTAAGTCAAACTCGAAGCGACTCGGCAGATGACGGGGATCAACCCCGGAAAATCCCATGGTCAGGGACCCTGGGTTTGTCATGATATGCACAGGTTGGACGATAGCTCGTCGGCAAACAGGAAGGCTCGCTCCTGCTCGATATTATTAATGGGGGAGATGCGTTTACAGTGGAGGCCAAGGCTGGAGCGCTCATGGCTAGGGTTACAGGTGATATTAGATGTCTTTGGCATCGCCCCTCCTAGCCCTTATATACCGGGCTAGGTCTCGGGGAGTTCATCAACGTTTACAGGTAAGCTTTCCTAACCCTAGCTTGCTCCGTACGGCAGGTCTTCGCACCTTCCTTGTGAGTCGCGGACTCCTACGTCGGTGCCAATTAGTGGGCCGAGGCTGTATCTTCATGGGCCTTCTGCCTTCATGGACACCAGGTAGGCTCATCCGTAGGAGTCGTGGGGTCACCCTCTCGTCAGTAGCCCCCGAGTGCCTGGGGGACTCGGAGAGTCGCGCAGGGACTCGAGTACATTCATTCGTCGGTTATTGGTATGCGCGGTTCATCCGCGGGTCGCTGGCAGTCTGGTGGCCATGACAAAACCTGTTTCGAGGGATGCTAAGCTGAAAGGCCTCAAGGAGTCGACGGGTCGAGCCTTGGTGAATTGCACTAGGGCAAATACCACAGTAGCCCAATCAAACCCACGTCCCTCGACGTGAGCTTGGAACACTGGTGTCGAGCAAAAGTCCGGCCGCTTCAGGTCTTACGGTGTTCATTTGCCGCCAGTAATGTGTACAGCCTAAGGCGCGTCCGCCCGGCTTTTCTATCATGCGCAGCGCATGGGAAAGGTTGGGAGTGAAATCGCTCTTCAGCAAGTCCCAGCCCGGCCGTACTTTGCAGCGGGGTCTTACCTACACGCTAATCTTGCGTGGCATCTGGGCACAGTGTATCGTGTTCCAGGAATGTGTGTTTTTAAGGCGCGGAGCCTTATAGCATTGCACCCGCTTGGAACAAAACATCAAGCGAGCTGTTCACTCATTCACCCGAGGAGCTTTGTTTCGAGTGCTCAGTCGGGGGGTTTTTCACGAGTGATCACTCGAATGCCGTTTCGGCTCTTGAGGTGAGGGAGCACCTGAGACTCTTAGCGCCGTATGGTCTTGGCGAATGCATGTTTGTCTTACGTAGGGTTGAGGGAGCACCCGAGACTCTCATAAGTGCGAGTGGTTACTCGAGCACATGGCTGACCTTTAGGGTGAGGGAGCACCCGGGACTCTTATGATGTACTCTCCCGATGGGAGTAAGATGTTTTTCTTTCCTTATGGAAAAGATCTGAGAGATGGAATCTCAGAGCCTTGATGGCGTACTCAGTACGCCTTGATGTGATATGACGTTGGCGTGGTCTTCTGCAATTTTTTGACCGCTGCGGTCTGTCGTGGGAAATGACTTGGCGATGTCCCGCCGAAATTTTCGCGTCGCGCGATCATGGTCTTCTTTTTGCGCGCTTAGTGGGCGGTGTTGTTACTGCGCCGGTTGGATTTTCCATACTTTTCGCCTCTGTATGGGGTCGTGCCACGTTTTACTGGGCAAAAAGGGTTGCATGGTGGCCTGTCTTGCTAGGCTCTTGGAGTTAAATACCATGTGGCTGGGTAAATTGTATGTTTTACCTAGCCGTTGCCTTCCTCCTCTTTCTCTGCTTTCTTCGTGTTCTTGAGCCTTCGTCTTTTCTCTTCTGTGTGCTACTGTGAGATCTATGTCCAAGCGCCCCCGTGCTACTGTCGAGTCGGCCAAGATGTCCGGCAAGTGGGAGCGGTCCACGTTCGGGGCTGGAGATCTAGATGCGCTGGTTGCTGATGGCATGGTGGTGGCGGGCGATGTCCGTCTTCCTGGTGATGAGTCGATTCCAGCGCTGGCGGCGGACGAGCGGGTATGCTTCCAGGCTTTCTTCCACCGTGGGTTTGCTCTTCCGCTGCATCCTTTCGTTCGGGGCTTGCTGTATTCCTATCGGCTCCAGTTGCATGATCTGACTCCCAATGGGATTTTGCATATTGCGTGTTTCATCACTCTTTGCGAGGCCTTCCTGGGGATTTACCCCCATTGGGGACTTTGGAGGCGCCTTTTTAATGTAAAAAGGACGAACTGTGAGTACGCCGTGGGTCGAGTAGGTATCTCCATTGGGGATAAACATTCATATTTTGACTTGGAGAAGATCGATTCCGTTAGTGACTGGCGAAGGAGCTGGTTTTATCTGAAGGATCCCTTCGTTGTTGGTCAGCAATTTGGTCTTGCTTCTTTCAATCCGGGTACGCGGGTGGTCAGATAGCCTTCGTGGTCTCATTCTTTGACCGAGGTGGAGTCGTCTGAGCTGACTCCATTTTTGGAGAGGATTTCTGTGTTAAAGGATAACTTGACTGGTGGTCAGCTTATCTCTGTTTTTGTGGGGAGGCGGGTTCAACCGTTGCAGCATCGAGCTCGCCCTATGTGGCAGTACAAGGGACTCGGTGACTCGACGAGATGCTCGCCTGAAGAGCTAGAACCTGATGCCTTGCTGGCTCGTATCCAGCAAGTGACCAAGTGCTCGAGTATTTCCGAGATGCATCTTGTCCGTCCATATGCTTCTGATCATTCTCCGCCGCCGGTTGGTGCCCGTGTTCATTCATTTGCCTGGATGAGTACCTAGTTTTGTTTTGTTGTTGACATTGCTTGCCTTGCAGGGTCATGCTCCGGTGCCGTGTAATCCTCCGTACCGGGAGGACGCCGATATTCTTGAAGAGCCTGATGCTTCCGCAGCTGATAATGCTGCGCCGGCTGTTAATGCTGAGATTGTTCTAGTGGAGACTGGAGACAGTGAAGACTCGAGTCCTTTTCGTGTGAAGCGCTCGCGCCCTTTGGATGCTGAAGAATATGCTGCGTTAGGTGATGAAGTCCCTCCTGCTGCTCCTATTGCTGGGCCTTCCCCTTTGGCTGCTGCTCCGGCCCCTCCTCCCAGGAGGGCCAGGCTTGGGAGGCTGGGGCGTCCTCGTGCTGCGTGTGTCGGGTAAGAGTCTTCTGGATTTGTTCCCGTTCCTTTTTCCTTGTTCTTGCGTCTGATAATGCTTTATTTTGTAGTGCTGCGCCTGCTCCAGTTGCTTCGTGCACCAGCGCAGCTGCTACTGATCTGAAGTCGACGAGTTCTGGGGCGGCAGCCAAGCATCTTGAGGACCTCTCGGCTGCCGCTGGCCAATCTGGGCCGGCGGCGACTCCTCATTTCGACTGTGAGTGTAGTTCCCGGTGTACCTTGTTCTGCGGCGCCTTGTGCTGCTGCTCCTGAGCCCAGGCCGACTGAACTTGGTCCTCCGTACTTTGGCCGTCTTGATCTGGCGATTGAAGACAAGGTCCGTGCTTTCGACCATGTCTCCAAGCTGGTAAGATGATTCGTGTCTGTGTTGTTTTATCATCGGGGGCATGGCAGTGCTCCCGATGGGAGTAGCCCCCGAGGCTAAAGTAACTGTTTGTAGTTGCTTGTAGTCTTGTCTTTAATTAACACCTGATTTCCTGGTTCTTGCAGCCCGTTTTCCAGCACTGTGAGCGTTTGATTCTTGATGCTGAGCATTGGCAATGGGCCCATGATTCTGCCCAGGATGCCTTATGTGCTATGGATGGTGAGTTTTATTTTTGCGCTGCTGAGCTTTTGGGCGCTTCGTCTTTTGTTTTGAGTACTGTATTTTCTTGCAGGTCATCGCGAGGCTGCCGAGAAACTAGCCGAAAAGGCGGAAAAGACAGTTTCCGTTCTCAAGGATGCCTTGGCTTCCAAGGAGGCGGAGTTGCATGGTCAACATGAGGAGCTGGTTCGCCTTCGCCAGGCTGAGGACGCGCGTGCGCGGGTGGAGGCAGTCGAGGTCAAACGTCTTCGCGCCTTGGCGGGCTCGCTCGTGTGTAAGTTTGGTATTCAACCATTGCTGTTTCTACTGTCTTCCCGTGATGACGTTTCTTTCCTTGGTGCAGCTGCTGTAGGTGCGAAGCCGATGGAGGCTGCTGCGTCGGGGTCTGGGATTCTCCAAGGTGCTGTTGATGCTGTTGCAGATGCTGTTGCAGTGGTCGAGGACATCTGTGCCCGGGCTTCCAATCTTGTTGGTCTTGCACACGAGCACCTTATGCCGGAGGGTACGAAGGTGCCTGATGGCCTGGGTGCTCGGGTTGCTGCGTTCGGCCCGGATGGGAAATATATGGTGGAACTGGTGGCGGTGAGCGTGGTGAGTGGTTCTTCCACGGCACTGGTCGCCTTACAGGGTATGGGGTTTCCTTTGATGATTCCTTGGTTGAGACCATTCCACACTATTCTGGTGAGCAGGACGACCGAGCCGATAGGCTGGCTCGTCGCCTGCAACAAGTTGTAGATGCTCAGGGTCCCCCTGTCATAGGTGAGGGGGAGGCACAATAGTGTTGCGCCGCTTTGAAACTTTGTCTGTAATTCGTGACTCCGTTGTGATGGTTGATCTTTTGCTACTTTTATCTGAGTGACTGCTTGGCTGTTCCTCTTGCTGTTTTTGATTTGTTTTGTTCATCCTGCGGTAGGCCACTCCGGGCGTTCTTCGTCCGTGGAGTTCGCTGAAGGATGACGCTCGCGAGGGTGCATACGAGTCCATTTTCTTGCGGCTGAAGGACGCTGAGTGGGATATTGTCCGACTGAAGGGATCCGTGGCCGTTCAGCGTACTCGTCGCGAGCGTGCCGAGTCCGTGGTTGAGGGCCTTGCTTTGTGGGTGGTGAAGTTGTCCGACCTCCTGTGGGGTGAGTCTTGCCTCTGCTTGGTTGCTTGATTCCGCTTGGTGGGATTTTGCCGTCTCTGTCTTGATCGTAGTTTTTCACTTTCGAAGTGCTGGCAGGGCTAACTCGGGATGAAGAGAGGGCCGTTCAGTCGGAGATGTCGCGGCTTGATGATCCTTGTGTGCAGGCGAGCAATCCCTTTTGGACAGATGGGGCTCGTGCTCGTGCATTTGCTTTGCTTTGTCGCTGAGTTGAGCGGGTACCGGAAGCTCTCAGCTACTGCCAGCGGGTATTGGGCGGTATCCATGCTGAGTTCTATCCGTTGGAGGTGGTTCTTCGTCCCTTGAGAGGCTTTGTCGCATATTTTCTCAGCCTGCCGAGTTACGTTGAGTGATGGATCATCAGATTCGTGCTGGAGCCCGAGCTGCTTTGGGATTGGTCCATAGTCATTGGCCAGGGGTGGATTTTGCTCAGGTGGTGGCGGGTCCTCCAGCTGGTAGGGATCATCCGATGAATGAGCACTACGTGGCTGTAGATAGGCATGCGCACCAGGTTGTGAGGCGAGTTTGTGAAGAGAACGACCGCCATCTGGGTGCACTTATTAAGGAGAAGTTGGAGCCTAGAGATTAGGTGCTTCCCTTCGTTGTATATGCTGTCTTGGAGGGTCGTCTGGATTTTTAGTTGCGGGGGCGCCTCGGGGAGTTGTTGCTTCGGCGAGCCCCCGAGTGCCAAGTTAATGTGCCGCGGTTGTGGAGGACGTCTCGGAGGGTGGCTGCTTCGGCAAGCCCCCGAGTGCCAAGTTAATGTGCCGCGATTGCGGAGGACGCCTCGGAGGGTGGCTGCTTCGGAAAGCCCCCGAGTGCCAAGTTAATGTGCCGCGATTGCGGAGGACGCCTCGGGGGGTGGTTGCTTTGGCGAGCCCCAGAGTGCCAAATTAATGTGCCGCGATTGCGGAAGACGCCTCGGGGGGTGGCTGCTTCGGCGAGCCCCCGAGTGCCAGGTTTAGTGTGCCGCGATTGCGGAGGACGCCTCGAAGGGTGGCTGCTTCGGCAAGCCCCCGAGTGCCAAGTTAATGTGCCGCGATTGTGGAAGACGCCTCGGGGGGTGGCTGCTTCGGCGAGCCCCCGAGTGACAAGTTAATGTGCCGCGATTGCGGAAGACGCCTCGGGGGGTGGCTGCTTCGGCGAGCCCCCGAGTGCCAGGTTTAGTGTGCCGCGATTGCGGAGGACGCCTCGGAGGGTGGCTGCTTTGGCACGCCCCCGAGTGCCAAGTTAATGTGCCGCGATTGCGGAAGACGCCTCGGGGGGTGGCTGCTTGATGGCTTCTCTCCCCTTCGTTGGTTACCCCAAGTGGAAGGTTGAGATGTAGTGCAGCAGCAGTTTTCCCTCGGTGAAGATACCAAGGTTTGTCTCCAGCAGGACGCCAGAGATGATAAGTAGGTGTCAGCGGCGCAACTGACGCGGACCTGCACACAGACACAGATAACTTTGTTCCCAATGAAGTTCAGAGAGGTTGTCAATCTCTCCGGTCTTGTTGTTCATAAGGATAAAATGCAAGGGATAATGATAGCAAGTAAAAGCAGTAAGGTAAATATAGCGTGGAAACAATAATGAAGATATGGACCGGGATACGTGATGTTCGCTAGTGATGTCTCTCTCCCAAAAGACGATAAAATTGCTATGCGAGGTAAACAAATTACAGAAAGGCAATTGACAGGATTATGAACACACCGCAATGCTAACTATGGTACAAAAGAAAGGACGAGATTCAAAAGCACAGGCAGTACGCCAAGATAAGTAGACGGAAATCCATGTGCATCTACTACTAATCATCTACCTTGAGATATCTATCCAGAACATCTCGCTGGTATTAAGTTGCGAGCCCCACCCAAAGTGTAAACCCAAAGCAACAGATAACTGCATTAAAAAGAACTCTGCGTAAAGTAAACAATCCTTGTGACCGCGGTCACAAGCACCGTTGTTTCCCCCTTGTGGCAACACCACATCCCCTAGACTCATGTTTCTGTCACTCAAGCGTGTCATCGGGGGGCATGAACCCACAATCTAGCACAACGTTCCCTCTTGAAGTCACTACCTACTACTTGGCCAAAGCAATAAACAGCAACGGAGAACATGCAAGAATTACTTAGTAACAAAAATATAAGAGATAAAAACCAAATATATTACTCTATCACAATCTGAACATAATCTCATAATCCATCAGATCCTATCAAACTCAACATAGCAAAAGCAGAAATATTACAAAGGTGCCTCGATCATGTAGGGCAGCTCACGAGGTCTAAACAATGAAGATCAAAGAGGGGAGGAGAACATCACATAGCTACTGATCACGGACCCATGGTCCAAGGAAAACTACTCACGAGACATCCGGGGAGCATCCATGGTTGAGAGGAGACTCCCGGAGGTCAATCCTCCCTCCGGAAGGGTGCCGGGAAGAGGTCTTCTGGTGCTCCCGATCTTCGGAAGCGCGGCGGCGGCGGAACATAGGCGAGTTCGCGGAATAGGGTTCCTCTTCTGGTGTTTTCCCGCGACGGAGAATAAATAGGCAAAGGGGGGCAGCCAGAGGTGGACTAGGGGCCCCAGGCGCCCCCCTGGCGTGACCAGGGGTGGGGCCGTGCCGGGTGGCCCCCTGGGCCCCCTGGCTCCCCTCTGACCCCTCCCGGGCTCTTCGCCAAGCTTCCTCCAAGCTGATTTTTTATCTGAATTTTCCCGAATTTTTCTGGCCCTTTTTATATGGGGGAAAACTGAAATAGAAAAAAAGCAGAAAACAGGAACTGGCACTGGGTGCACTGAGTTAATAGGTTAGTCCAAATATGATCAAAAATATATGAAAGTGTATCAAGAACATAGCAATATCACACAAAACATGTATGGAGCAAGCAGAAATTATAGATACGTTTTGGACGTATCAACATCCCCAAGCTTAATTCCTGCTCGTCCTCGAGTAGGTAAATGATAACATCATAATTTCTGTGGTGACATGCTAGCAACCATAAAAGAACTTTAAAAAGTAAAGAAATCAAGGTTAGAGACTCAATTCAAGTCATAACATGCAAGAGTCTATATTAGCATTGAAACAAGTAACAAAAGAACATTAGGTGCAAGAGATCTCGCTGTCCGTGACTCAAATGTCTCCAAATGGTGTTTGCGTGCAAGAAGGGGGATAGGGAATACGAGAAAAAAGTATTTTTGTGTTGAGAACTCAATATACTAAAGTTTCACACTTGGTCTTCTTTGGAATCTTATCTTGACTCGTCCCCAGACCACTAGCGAGGTACAAGTCAATTTGATCCACTCCTTTTCGATATTTCGAGCACTCATGCAATGGATGAGCGTAAGCACGAGAGTTGACACTTAGGATGGCAAAGAGAGAAATATGGTGGATGAGGAAGAAAAAAAGGAAGAGAAAGGCTCACATCAATGAGGACAATCATAGGCAGGAGATGGCAAATGATAGATATGATGTGAGGAGTAGGGATTGCCATGCAACGGATGCACATACGAGCTAAGAAGCTCTCCAATGAAACTAGTGGGGGTGCATCTAACTTGCTCACTCATGAAGACCTAGAGCTCGTTTGAGGAGGCTCATCCTTGGAATATGCAAGCCAAGTTCTATAGTGTGAAGATCCCCACATAGCTATATGCATAACGATCATCTCTATGGAGTACAAAGATATAAAGGGAGTACTAGTGTGGATCTCTCAAAAGGATAGTAGTGTTTCCCCTTTCTCTCTTTTTATTTCTTTTTCTCTTTTTTCTATTTTTTTATTTTTTGATGGCCTCAATGGCTCTTTCTATTTAACTCTCATTTGTCCTCTTTGGGATCTTTTATTGTGTCCACTTTGGGATCTTTTCCTCACTTAAGGGCAACACTCTATTTTACAAGAAGGTAAAGGAAATCTTTCACACTTTACAAGGTACTCAAAACATAAAGAAGATGTAACTATCATGAAGTATGCAATGTATGTCGCTGCCAGTGTAGCAAGAACATGTATGACATGAAGATCAAGTCATGAAGAGGTGGAAGTTGCATGGCAATGTAACTCAGAAAGGCTATGGAAATGCCTTGATAGATAGGTATGGTGGCTGTTTTGAGGAAAGATATAAGGAGGCTTATGATGACAGAGCGTATCATGCCAGGGGTTTGGATGTACCGGCGAAGGTGGACACCAACTCTCGGAGTGAGAAGAAGGCAATGCACGGCAAAGGAGAGGCTAGCAACATATGGGAAGGTGGAAGTGTCAACTTTCAATACTTACATTAGTCCGAAGAACTCATGCACTTATTATCGGTAACTCTCAATCTAATGAGGAGGTTCACAAAGAGACAAGTACCCCGAGGAGGAGTGTATGGGGGTTTGGTTATCCCTGCGCATCCTCGACTCATGTACGTGAGTGTTCTCTGATATTCGACCCCTCAGAAGAGTAGTCATCCATCTAGTAGCTAGAGTTCTCAACTAGTTTTGTAGGTTTTGAAAATACACACGGATTTCCCAAAATACGACACCTATCACTAATAGGCTAGAGCTCTTGACACCAAAAGTTCAAAAATTACTCACATCAATACCTCAAAACTATTACAAGCCACTACTAAAATTAAATAACAACCTCAATTACCTACTTTCAAGACAAGACACAACTCAGTGCAACAACCAACTCTCTTAACAAGATAAACATGAAAACTAAAAAAGAGTTCCAGCAACAAACTAAACAAAAGCCAAGGCTCTTGCTAAAGACAAACTAAGACTAAAACTAAACAAGGCAGTAGCTATGAAAAGATAAAGAACACACAACAGCAAAAAGATAGGCAGGAAAAATCCTATGATGTGTTCTAAATTTTGAAAGTGCAGCGTGTTTCTCTCCCACACAAAGTAAGAAAGGATCTAACTTGTTATGAACAGCAAGCAAAGCTAAAGAAAACTAAAAACAAAACCTAAGAGCGAGACGCTCCAAGCATAGCACATAACGCATGAAGTGATAAAAATATAGTGAGACGAAGGACGAACTGATGATTGTTGATGGAGAAGGGGATGCACGGGGGCATCCCCAAGCTTAGATGCTTGAGTCTCCTTGAATATTTACTGGGGATGCATGGGGTAATCCCCAAGCTTGAGCGCTTGACACTCCTGGATCTTCTTTCATCATCTTCCATCGCACACTTGAAAACTCCCTTCATACATAACTCATCATAAGCTGATTAGAGAGGTTAGTACCCTTAATAAATAATTTTTCCCCACTGGGTATAAAGATAATCTTGAAGAGCTACTGTTTCTCAAGAGTGCCAAAACGTTTTTGCAAAGAAAAAGCAAGCTTAAGGTTTGCAAAAGTAAGGAGAGACAAAACGTGGCAGAATCTGTGAAAAACAGAACAGCAGATAGTAAAGAATTTTTTAGGGGCACTTCTGCAACTCAAATGAAAAAACTCAGAACATACGGAAGTTTCGTAATTGTATAGAGCATACTGTGTAAAAATTTCAGCTCAAAAAGATGACCTGGGATTTTTCTGGTCACGAGGACATAATCTGTTTTCTGGACAGCTTGTCACAACTTTTACTTCCCTTGCCGTAAGGGGCTATAACTTGGCACAAAGCTGAAAAATAAAGATACAATGATGTTGCTACAGAAGTAAGAATCATCAAGACACAACAAAATAAAAAATAAAGACCTAAATTCGTTGCGGGCTGCCTCCCTAATGCGCTTCTTTAAAGCCATTAGCTAGGCATGATGCAAAAAGAAGAATCAAGTTTTATCAAGAGAAAGAGAATAACTAGCCCGTGTAACGGACTCAAAAGGTAACTTGATTTTCTTTCTAGGGAAGTGTTCCATCCCCTTTTTGAATGGGAATTGGAATTTAATATTTCCCTCTTTCATGTCAATAACCGCACCAACGGTGCGAAGAAAAGGATGTCCCAAAATAATTGGACATAAAGGTTCACACTCTATATCCATAACAATAAAATCGACGGGAACATACTTGTCATTGACAATGATAATAACATCGTCGATCTTCCCCAAAGGTTTCTTTACGGAAGAATCAACAAGACGAACACCAAAAGAACAAGGCTCAAAAGGCTTCAATTCAAACATATCAAATGTTCTTTTGGGCATAACGGAGGTACTAGCTCCAACATCACATAAAGCATAGCAAGAGAAGTTATTCAATTTAATTTTGATCATAGGGTCCCAACCATCATCTAGCTTCCTAGGTATGGAGGCTTCTACTCTAAGCTTCTCCTCCCTAGCTTTGATGAGAGAATTTGTGATATGCTCCGTGAAGGCAAGATTAAGTGTGCTAGTGTGGGGGTCTCTAGACATTTTGTGTAGCAAGCTAATAACTTCTGAGAGGGTACAACTATCAAAATCAATATCACTACTATCAAAGGTGGTAGTAGTGTCATCTAGGCTCACTTGTTTGAAACCCTCTATGTTCATAGGAGTTTCTTTTTCTATGGTTGAGGTATTAGGATCACCATTAATAGGTCCAACGGGACTAGGAGTGCATTGGGTGCTAATAGTTTGAGTGTCCTCAACAATTTGGATAGTAGCAACTGTGTGGTGTGTAGGAAGGCTTTTAATTCTATCATCTTCCTCTTTTTCTCTAGCCCATCTTTCTTTAAGTTTAGCCATCATCCTAATATTTTCATTGATTTGTAACTGGATAGCATTTAATAGGAGTGGCCTTATTCTCCTCAAGGGGAGAGGTTCTAATTTTAAGCATCTCAATATCAAGGGCTAAGCTTTCTACCTTCAAAGAGAGATTATCTATTTTAGCTAATTTCTCTTCTACATTTTTGTTGAAGGCTTTTTGGGTAGTGATAAAGTCTCTAAGCATGCTTTCTAATTCAGAGGAGGGGTTCTTGTAGCTAGGGTAAGTGTTGTTGTTCCCATAGTTGGATGGAAACGGTCTAGGATTGCTAGCAAAATTTCCCCTATAACCATTGTTGTTGAAGTTGTTTCTAGCAATAAAGTTCACATCTAGTTGTTCTTGAGCAAACAAAGAATTCAAAGGAACATCATGAGGATCAATAGAGGGTTGCTTGGTAAGTAGAGACATAATTAAGTCAAATTTTTCATTGAGGGAGGTAATTTCCTCGACAGAATTTACCTTCCTACCTGTTGGAGCGCGTTTGGTGTGCCATTGGGAATAATTGGTCATCATTTCATCGAGAAGCTTCGTGGCAGCACCAAGTGTAGTTGACATAAAGGTTCCTCCCGCGGCCGAATCTAACAGGTTCCGCGAGGTAAAGTTCAAGCCTGCATAAAAAGTCTGGATAACCATCCAAGTAGTCAAACCATGTGTAGGGCATTTCTTAACAAGAGATTTCATTCGTTCCCAAGCTTGGGCAACGTGTTCATTATCCAATTGCTTAAAATTCATAATATTACTCCTCAATTGGATAATCTTAGCAGGAGGGTAGTACTTCCCTATAAAAGCATCTTTTCACTTATCCCAAGAATCTATGCTATTTCTAGGAAAAGATTGAAACCAGATTTTAGCATCTCCCCTTAAAGAGAAAGGAAAGAGCTTGAGATTAACAACATCACCTTCTACTTCTTTATACTTTTGCATATCACATAATTCAACAAAATTATTCAAGTGTAAAGCAGCATCATCTCCAACACCAGAGAATTGATCTCTCATAACAAGGTTTAGCAAGGCAGGTTTAATTTCATAAGAGGTAGCTAAAGTGGCAGGTGTGGCAATGGGAGTGCAGATAAAGTCTTGGTTGTTGTGACTAGTGAAGTCACACAACTTGGTGTTTTCAGTGGAACCCATAGTAGCAGCAAGTGTGGCAGATTTTTTTGTAGTTTTTGATAAAAGACACAAAGATAAAAACTGAAAGATAAACTAACAAGACTAAAAAAACAAAGGTAAAGGGTAGTGTGCAACTCCCCTATCTTAGCACTTGGAGTCCCCGGCAACGGCGCCAGAAAACTTGCTTGATGGCTTCTTGCCCCTTCGTTGGTTACCCCAAGTGGAAGGTTGAGATGTAGTGCAGCAGCAGTTTTCCCTCGGTGAAGATACCAAGGTTTGTCTCCAGCAGGACTCCAGAGATGATAAGTAGGTGTCAGCAGCGCAACTGACGCGGACCTGCACACAGACACAGATAACTTTGTTCCCAACTAAGTTCGGAGAGGTTGTCAATCTCTCCGGTCTTGTTGTTCACAAGGATATAATGCAAGGGATAATGATAGGAAGTAAAAGCAGTAAGGTAAATATAGCGTGGAAACAATAATGAAGATATGGACCGGGATACGTGATGTTCTCTAGTGATGTCTCTCTCCCAAAAGACGATAAAATTGCTATGCGAGGTAAACAAATTACAGAAAGGCAATTGACAAGATTATGAACGCACCGCAATGCTAACTATGCTACAAAAGAAAGGACGAGGTTCAAAAGCACAGGCAGTACGCCAAGATAAGTAGACCGAAATCCATCTGCATCTACTACTAATCATCCACCTTGAGATATCTATCCAGAACATCTCGCTGGTATTAAGTTGCGAGCCCCACCCAAAGTGTAAACCCAAAGCAACAGACAACTGCATTAAAAAGAACTCTGCGTAAAGTAAACAATCCTTGTGACCGCGGTCATAAGCACCGTTGTTTTCCCCCTTGTGGCAACAGCACATCCCCTAGACTCATGTTTCTGTCACTCAAGCGTGTCATCGGGGGGCATGAACCCACAATCTAGCACAACGTTCCCTCTTGAAGTCACTACCTACTACTTGGCCAAAGCAATAAACAACAACGGAGAACATGCAAGAATTACTTAGGAAAAAAAATATAAGAGATAAAAACCAAATATATTACTCTATCACAATCTGAACATAATCTCATAATCCATCAGATCCTATCAAACTCAACATAGCAAAAGCAGAAATATTACAAAGGTGCCTCGATCATGTAGGGCAGCTCACGAGGTCTAAACAATGAAGATCAAAGAGGGGAGGAGAACATCACATAGCTACTGATCACGGACCCATGGTCCAAGGAAAACTACTCACGAGACATCCGGGGAGCATCCATGGTGGAGAGGAGACTCCCGGAGGTCAATCCTCCCTCCGGAAGGGTGCCGGGAAGAGGTCTTCTGGTGCTCTCGATCTTCGGACGCGCGGCGGCGGCGAAACATAGGCGAGTTCGCGGAATAGGGTTCCTCTTCTGGTGTTTTCCCGTGACGGAGAATAAATAGGCAAAGGGGGGCAGCCAGAGGTGGACCAGGGGCCCCAGGCGCCCCCCTGGCGCGGCCAGGGGTGGGGCCGCGCCGGGTGGCATCCTGGGCCCCCCTGGCTCCCCTCTGGCCCCTCCCGGGCTCTTCGCGAAGCTTCCTCCACGCTGATTTTTTATCTGAATTTTCCCGAATTTTTCTGGCACTTTTTATATGGGGGAAAAATGAAATAGAAAAACAGCAGAAAACAGGAACTGGCACTGGGGTGCACTGAGTTAATAGGTTAGTCCAAATATGATCAAAAATATATGAAAGTGTATCTAGAACATAGCAATATCACACAAAACATGCATGGAGCAAGCAGTTATAGATACGTTTTGGACGTATCACTGCTTCGGAGAGCCCCCGAGTGCCAAGTTAATGTGCTGCGATTGCGGAGGACGCCTCGGGGGGTGGTTGCTTCGGCGTGCCCCCGAGTGCCAAGTTAATGTGCCGCGATTGTGGAGGACGCCTCGGGGGGTGGCTGCTTCGGCGAGCCCCCGAGTGCCAAGAAATTTTGGGGAAAAATATTTATGTAATATCTTTCCTGCTGTCCCTTACAAAGAGTAGGAGGGCTCTGTTGAGGACAGGTCCCTTTTGCTTAGAGTGATGATGTAGTGGCCTTTAAGGGCCTGGTAGCTTTGTCTCCCAGTGCCGGGTTTCTTCGGGCGATGTTCCTTTCCTTCTACGGGAGCGCTTCTTCTGCGAGTCCCGTGGTCCTGCTGCCTTGGTGGGCTACGAATGCTTCTGCTATCTTGTGGAATTTTTTGTCGCAGCGGTCGGATCTGACGAAACTGCCGCTGATTGTGATGACCCCGTTTGGGCCTGGCATCTTCAGCTTGAGGTAGGCGTAGTGGGGTATGCCATGAAGCGAGCGAAAGCTGGTCGCCCGAGGATTGCGTGGTATTGCGACTTCCAGTCGACCACTTCAAAGTCAAGTGTTTCCTTGCGGAAGTTTATCGCGTTCCCAAAGACTACCTCCAGGCTTATCCTTCCGAGGGGATAGACTGCTTTTCCTGGTACGATCCCATGGAAGGTTTTGCCTGAGGACTTGAGTGCGTTGTTTTGGATGAGCATGTCGTCGAGTGTTCGGGTGAAGATGATGTTGATCCTGCTGCCGCCGTCCATGAATACTCGCGACATGTCGTAATTTCCGATTCTGACCTCGAGTACTAGCGCGGCATGCCCTGGCTGGGGAACGAATGGCGGGTGGTCGTCCCGGGAGAAGGAGATTTCTGTCTCCGACCCGCGCAGGTACTCTGGGACGGCCGGGTGTGCGGAGGTTGCTAGGAAGACTTGTCTGGTGACTTGTTTCTGCTTCCTGTTGGAAGGTCTGCCTTCTTGTATCATGTAGATCCTCCCGTGGGCTTCTGGGTACTGGTTTTCTTCTTCTGGTGTCCTTTGCCGTTCCTGGATGACGGCCACCTATCTTGTTGGCAGAGGGGGGGCTGGTGGCGCATCGTGGGCGACTGGCCCAACTGCTATGCTTGCGAGTGGTCGTGCTGTTGCGGCCGCGGAGCGGCTTTTCTCCTCGGCCAACTCGTTGAAGCTTCTACAATTCCTGAGGGTGTGGGATGATCTGAGCTATCCTCGCTCGTTTCTGAATCCGTGTATAGAGCACGGTTCGTTGAGTTGTTCTTTGGCGGAGCGGAATGTGCGAGTGCCGTCGCGTGGCTGCCTTGTCCTCCATTCTCGTCTCTTAGCCTGGGGCGCATCTTCTGGGTTGTCTCGTCGCTGTGGTCTGTTGTCATCGCGGTGCCTGCCGTTCCAATCGTCCGAGAAACCGGCGGAGACCATGTCAGATCCTCTGTCGTTGTAGAAGTTCCGTCTGGGTCACTTTCTTCTTCTGTCGTCTCCTCTATCTCCGTTGTAGTCGTAGTCGTACTCTGATCGTGCAGTGTGGGTTTCTGTTTCATTACGAACAGAGTCTTCTCCGTCTGCCCATCTGTTGGCTAGTTCTAACAGCCGTGCGAGTGTTCGGACTTTCATCTGTCCGAGCTACTCCTTGAATTCAACGCGCTGAAGACCTCGCCTGAATGCGTCGATCGCACTTTCGTCCGAGATGTCTTCCGCTGAATTCTTGAGTATCGTCCATCGCTGGATGTATGCTCGCAGGGCCTCCCTTGTTCCTTGTTTGCATGCCCGCAGCTCCTCGAGTGAGGCTGGTCGCTTGTATGTGGATTTGAAGTTTTCTATGAAGGCTCCTCGGAACTGGCTCCAAGAACTGATGGATCCGCGCCGAAGATTTTTCAGCCAATGTCGAGCGGAGCTCTCGAGCATGAGCTGCACATACTGCATTGCCGTGACGTTGGTTCCTCTTTGAAACTTGACTGCCGTTAGGTAGTCGTCGAGCCATGCCTCCGGCTCCTCGAGTCTGTTGTACTTTAGTGTCGTGGAGTTCAGTTTGAACCCGTTTGGCATACGCGTCTCACGTATGGCACGTGTGAAGCAGAGTGCTCCACATGGCTCGATTTCCTCGTCGGAAGCCTCTTCATCTGAGTACTCCTCGCGTGTTGCACGTCTTCGTCTGCTGCGGTTGACTCTGTTCTACGTGATGTCGTCTCGCGCATCTCGCCGAGTGCTGCGGCGCCTGTTGTTGTCCTCGCTGTTGTGTTTCTTGTACTTGTCGGGGCGCCTGCGCCTGTCGTCATTGTTGTCGTCGTCGTTGTCCGGTGAACTGGGGTCCCTGTCTGGTGTCCGCTCGCGAATCTGCCGCTTTGCGCTGGATTTCTTAGGTACCAAGGCGTCGATAGCGTCCTTCATTATCTGCAAAGCTATGGAAGTGTAGCGATCCATTTTTCCCTTTCTTCTTTTCTGGGCACGGGACAGGTAGTCCTGGGCGCTTATGAGTGCTTCTGCCAGAGTGAGGGGCTCCTCTTCGTCGTCGTCCTCCTCTGATCTGAAGTCATCTTCCAGTTTCCGCACTACTCTCGCCCTTTCTGTCTTCTGCAGGTTGTTGAGTTCCGATCTGTGTCCTTGCCGTCTCCTTGCTGATACGTGCGATCGTGCTTCTCCATGCTGGGACTTCAGTCGAGCGGTCGTGAGTGGCGTGGAGCCGTGAGTTGGGTGGGTAGCTACGACCGCCAGATAGGTTGACCGTGCGGGCGGCGTTTGCTACAGTCGTTGCTGCAGGTGTTGCCGTGGGCGCACGAGTGTCGTCGATGAGGCGAAGGGTACCCCAATGGTTGATGTAGATCTGATACGCTCCGAAGATCAGATTGACGCCGGAGTGTAGATTGGTGAAGACTGGCTTGAGGGCCGGGAGGTGGGCCGTGAATCCGATGGACTCGAATAGGTTGGATCTTGCCGGAGCCGTCGAGTCGATGAGTGCTGATGATGATGAGGCCGCCGAGATCGCGTTCCCAACCTGCGCGGTTCCCACAGATGACGCCAATTGACGGGGATCAACCCCGACAAATCCCATGGTCAGGGACCCTGGGTTAGTCATGAGATGCACAGGTTGGACGATAGCTCGTCGGCAAACAGGAAGGCTCGCTCCTGCTCGATATTATTAATGGGGGAGATGCGTTTACAGTGGAGGCCAAGGCTGGAGCGCTCAAGGCTAGGGTTATAGGTGATATTAGATGTCTTTGGCGTCGCCCCTCCTAGCCCTTATATACCGGGCTAGGTCTCGGGGAGTTCATCAACGTTTACAGGTAAGCTTTCCTAACCCTAGCTTGCTCCGTACAGCAGGTCTTCGCACCTTCCTTGTGAGTCGCGGACTCCTACGTCGGTGCCAAATAGTGGGCCGAGGCTGTATCTTCATGGGCCTTCTGCCTTCATGGATACCAGGTAGGCTCATCCGTAGGAGTCGTGGGGTCACCCCCTCGTCAGCAGAGTCTCACCGTTGTAGGTTCCCTAGGGCGTCTGCATTGATCCGTACCTGTTGCAGTTATAATAATTGTAATCCGCGTTCACTCACCAGAGTGATCACGACCCACTATTCTAAACCTAACTAACAATGCTCAGGGTTCACTGCTGAATAGAATATATATTTGTAAGGCAGCATAGGACAAAGGAAGGTACATGAAGGGGCGACAAAAACATGATATGCAATAGAATAGGATTGTAACGTAGCAGCAGCAGCATATGCCTAGTGCAAGAAATGTACGAAAAAGATAGGCGATATCTGGGGAAGGTAAATGGCTCTGTTTGCCTAGAAGCTCGATAGTAGGGGTACGGTTGTCGACGAATTAGTCGATCACAGGGGCATCGGCAGCGGTCGTCGAGACAACCAGACAATAAGAGAGGGGGGGAGAAACAATAAATATAAAGCACGCATAACAAAGAAACGCAATACATGACAGAAGAAATGATATCGATGCTCTAACGTGGGTACGATGCACATTGCTCGGAGCGGAAATTCATCCGGGGATGAACTGCCAGTTCCGGGTGATTACTGGACAGGGTGTACGGAGGGGGAAAGATCATGCCGGAGGTGTCGTGGACATCCGACAAACGTATGGGTGATGTATCCGGACTAGTTGAACTATTCTGAATAATTATCGTGTTCGGAATAAATTCATCCGGATACTTGTAACAGTACCAGACAAATCATCGGACAGACGGTCCGGAGGGGGCGGTTCGATGTTCGGTATGTTAGAGGGGTGTGGCGGGTATGCGGGTAGCGTATTCCTAACCGGCATAATTTTCTGATCAACTTTGATGTATAAAGTTTTTCGAATCGAGTTACGGTCTAAAAGATATTCATTTAATAAGTTTAAATCAAATTAAATCACTTTTAATTCATTTTCTATTCCTTTTATTATTTATTTAATATAAATTATATTAATTTTAATACTGACCAATGGGTCCCTCTGGTTAGTGACATATTAATAAATTAATTTAATTAACTAATTAAATAGTGGGGGTGGCCCACATGTCATACACCTAATTAACTAACAAGTTTTAATTAGTTTAATTTGATTAAACTAACAGGGTGGGGTTATTAACATTTTTTTTTGCAGTGGTCAGTGGGGGTGGAGGCTCGGAGCAGGAGGCTCCTGGGGGCAGTAGCTGCTACCAACTCAGGCCAAAAGCCTAAGCTTGGGGGAGTATGTGCCCTTCTCACTTTTCCATTGTATTATCCGTTTTTTTATTTTTTTCTCTTTGATCTTTTCGAAGTTTTTTCCCGTTCTTCTTTGTTCTTTTAATTTTTAAAAACAACAAAAAGATTTCTTTTTTCTTTTGCTTTCATTTAACCTTTGAAAAACCCAAAAAGATTTCCTTTCTCTCTTTAGTTTGATATGTTTTCAGAGTTCAGCTCGAGTCCGTGATGGCATTTGATTATATATTTCCCACGTTCGGTCGTGCAAGTGACAAGACAGTAATGACAAAGATCGACGGAAGGGAAGCAACAAGGAAAACCGGTATGAACTCTTCTTTTTTCTACTTTTGTACATATGCATGTACTTATGATCTAGAGACCAGCTTGTAGCAACATAGTGCTATGTTTACAATGCTTTCCTAGTGTTCATGCTTTCTTTGTGGCTGATCTCAAATAGCTAGAGTGCATAATGTGTTGTTGAAGTGAATTACATGCATTGCATTCTTCATGATTTGGCATATTGAAGTGGTATTTCCCTTCGGAGAATTCTTGATTGACTTGGCACATGTTCACACATGTTTATGACTAAAATGTCTATCATGCCTTGATGATCCTTTTATTTCAGAATAGTTATATCACTTTCATGCCCGATTCAATGTTGCTTTGTCGCTCTGCATGATTATGACAGTTATTGCTCTCTAGTTGGTCGCTTCCCAGTCTTTTGCTAGCCTTCACTCGCACTAAGCGGAATTCTTCTTGTGTATCCAAACTCCTTTTCAAACCAGTTATTCCACTTGAGTCCACCATACCTACCTATATGTGGAATTTACCGGCCACTCCTAACTTAGACTTTCTTGTGCCACCTCGAAATTTATTCAAAAGCTTCCCTTTTGTAACCGTACAAGCTCATGGTGCGGTGAGGGAAAATCAGTATCTATTATGCCAAAAATACTTTGACGGAAGTTTTAACTAGTCATTTAAAAAAGAGAGAGTTACACCTCCCCCATACTTGATGATGGAATGAAATGGACCAAATGCTGCTAATGATAGATGGAACGATAACCTCCTTCCATACTTGAGGAAAAATAAAAGGTTCCATGGACCGTCAAATGATGGATGGATAAGGGAACAAAAGTGTAAGAAAAAAACATTAATATGGTTGGCATGGGAGATATTGAGAAACCTTTACCGTTCACCGTTGACTGGAAAATTGCACTTATCAAAAGAATTTTATCTCTATTTTCAAAACCAAGAGCTCTGGCACATGTTTAGTCTTTGCTTCCAACCACGGGTTTTCAACCTCGCCATCAAAAAAGCCACGGTTCGAGAGTATCCCCTTCTTTTTTTCAAAGCACCAACTATTGAGAGCATAATTGTCATTCTTAGTTAACATGCATTGTCCCAAAGTACTACATTGTCTTCTTCATGATTGTGATATTGCTTGTTCTGAAATTCTTAGTTCTAGTCTCCTTTAAAACTCCGGAGGAGTTTCTGCATTTACGTTTTGCTTCACTCATGGAAGCTAGCGAGATACCACTCTAGTATGTTCAAGCTATGTGCATTGTAATCTTGTCTTGATTTTCGGCAGCATATTATTTACTTTTGGTTGTTTGTGATTGATCACTTGAAAGAAGGATTGCTTCGTGCATTGTCCTCATAGCATTGTTTTGATACCTACTACACTCTTTTCGTAGTACCGGCTTATATACATGTTATGAAGCAAAAGAGTTTGTCAAAGTTTTCTTTGTCGCGTCCAGTTCGTTGAACTGAATTGCTTGAAAACAAGCAATAGGCTAAGCTTGGGGGAGTTGATACGTCTCAAACGTATCTACTTTTCCAAACACTTTTGCTATTGTTTTGCCCTCATTCTTGCATGATTTGAACTAAACTATTCCGGACTGACGCTGTTTTCAGCAGAGCTGCCTGTATGGTTTTATTGTGTGCAGGAAAATGGATTTTTAGGTGTCTCGGAAAATTCCAGGAAAAATCACAAAAAATCCACGCACCCGAAGGAGCCAGGAGCTAGTAGTGGGGCCAGAGGGCAGCTAAGGGGGCCCCAGGCGCCCTGTTGGCGCGGCCCCACCCCTGGCCGCGCCAGGTAGCCGCCTGGGGGACTCCCACCGCCTCTGGTGCCCTACCTCGACTCCTATTTATTCCCGTGACGGGAAAACCCCGAAACAGAAGTCGTTTTTCCAGAACCCGTCGTGGAGCCGCCGCCACCCTCTGTTCTTCCTCGGGAGGGCTAATCTGGAGGCTGATTTAGCCTCTGGAGAGGGGAGATCGTCGCCATCATCATCACCATCACCAATCCATCCTCCCTCCATGACTTCTCTTCACATGTCTGAGTAATTCCCTGCTGTAGGAAAAAAGCGATGGTAGGGATTTGATGAGTTTGATCATGTAATAGTTGATCAGATT
Source organism: Bromus sterilis (assembly GCA_950022295.1). Lineage (NCBI taxonomy): Eukaryota > Viridiplantae > Streptophyta > Magnoliopsida > Poales > Poaceae > Bromus > Bromus sterilis. The sequence goes on along the minus strand of OX465599.1, from coordinate 136,610,708 downwards.
GTTGGGGGCATGTTTCCTATCATCTACTATGGTGTTTATCATTTTTGCTACAACTTGTTGCTCTTAATTGTTGTCACTTTGGGCCCGAGTGCCATGTTTTCAGATCTGAACCACTTGTTTTTTCATGAGTATATTTATGTTCTTGATCCTATCTATGAGTTGTATGCACCTATTATGGTCCGGAACCGGCGATCCCAAAGGTGACAGATTGGGACACCAAAGGGGATGGTCCATAATTTTAGGATTTCATGTATCCATTGAGTTCATTGCTTTGTTCCGGTGCTCTTTGACAGGGGCACCTTGTAACAGACCCGATTTCACAAAAATGAAAATTTTTGTTTTCGGTGTGAATTGTTTGATTGTCTGATTTGTTTGCGGTGTTTGAATCCCCGATTTATCGATTGGCGATTATTTTCCCCCCTCTTATCTCGTATCGGACGGAGACCGACCCTTGCCACCCTGACACTCGACCTTTGCGACACCAGGTTTCACCCGATCACCGTCGCAAAAACCGCACAAGACCAGCCGCAGCCAACGGAACGAAAAACCCCGTTTAATAATTAAACGGGTTATTTTTATAGCGCGCCGGAAAGTGTTCTCGGAACGGTTCCAGTGCGAGGTGAACGCCGCCGGCTCGACGCGCTGATCGCGCAGTTCAAAGTTTTACCCGAATCGGAGGTCCTGCGGACCCCCGGCGGTCAGATACGTGAGCACCGCGCGCGAGAGAAAAACCAGGGATGTTTTTGCAAGCTGGCCAGCCAACCAGCCCTATATAAAGACCACCACACTCCCACCCCTTTCTAGGGTTTCCCTAGCCACAAAATTGCAGCCACCCCCCTGTTTTTGCCCCAGATCTGCCCAATAGACCAACAATTTTCGCAACCCTAGCCATCCTCAGATCTGGACCGTCGGATCGGCCGATCCAACGGCCCAGATCGCGCCTAGCCTCCACCTCCTCTCTCCCCAAATCCTCCCAAGCAGCCGCCCACGCCCGAGGGGCCTCGCGCCGCCGCCGTTTTCCTCCGGCCGCCGCGCCGCGCTCCGCACCACCCCGCCACGGTGAGCCCCGCACCCCTCCTCCTTCCACCTCCTTCCCTCACCTCCCTCTTCCCTGTCCGTCTCCATGTCGACGGGAGCACCAACGCCGCCGCCAAGCCATGGACGAAGCCACGACCAGAAGCTTGCGCCCGCCCCGCCTCGGATCTCCTCGCCGCCGCCAAGATCCGGCGGGAACCGGTCGGTTCCGCCGCCCTCCGCGCCTGCCCTGGCCTCCCCAGCCGCGTCGCCTCCTCGCCGGCGTAGGATGCCCGGCGGCACCGCCCTGGCTGTCGGCCTTGTCCGGATCGGGACGAACGGGGCACAGCCACCACGTGGGCCGGCCCGATCCAGCAACCGGCCAGGGGCCAGCAAGCCACGAGGCCCAGTCGGCCTCTCCCTTGCCCCAGCCGCTCACAGTTGGGCCAAGCCCACTGGGTGAGCAGCCCAGCGCCCCTCTTTTTTTAATTGTCTATTTTTTTCCATTTTGTCTCTGATTTAGCTAAGTCTGTAGAAATCTGCAGCTGTTTCAATTCTGCACCGCGTGTATCGATCAAACCGTAGCTCGAATCGTGTTGCGCCCAAAAGAAGAATTTTTTAGAATTGCATGATCTAGCTTTTATCTTTTGTGAGTTATTTGTTTTGAGGTTGTTTAGATGTAGTTATTTCTGTTCAAACAGGGCTACCTGTCGTTAACTGCTGCTAAGTTGCTGTAACTGTTATTTTTGTTGCAACTTCGGTCGACGAGTGTGTCGCGACCGTTTATCGGAATTGAGTGATTCCAATTGCATATTGTTAAGCATAATGTCTACTTTCATTACATGTATTGTATTTCCATGATATGCTTGCTGGTCATATAGTTATTGAGCTCCAAAGTTTCTATGCTGCTGTTTTTGACAGCCACCTCTGTTTTTCTCTAAGTCTGTAACGTTCCGATGCCATGTTGCATGCTTAATATCTTTTGATCTATGATGCCTATTTGCATGATTCTTTTTGCCATGCCTTCCCTGTCATGTCTACTTTAGAGCCCTATCATTTGTGAGCATGTTTGCATTGATTATCCTGTTTATGCATTGCTCTAAAGAGTGCTTCGTGATGTTGCTTGTATCTTTTTAACCGTAACTCCGTTTGGAGTGTGCCTTATGTGTAACTTGATTAGTTTTTTGTGTACTTTGTGTTTATGATATTGTTTTCTGTTGTTAACCAACCTAAAATATGGTTTAGGGAAGAACAGTACCAAATGTTTCAATCATCGTGCGACACCTAGTGTTATGCCATGTTTAGGTTGTGCCTCACTTAAATTGACTAGCATAGATAGTTTACTTTGTGCTTCACCTCTTGACATGTTTGTGTGCTATGCCATGCTTGCTTGAGTTGTCATGTTAACAAAATTTTTTGATCACCTGTAGCTAAACAACTTGAACATTTCTAAATGTGCGGTATCGTCGTGTGTGATGAGTACTCCACTTAACATGTTAGTAACCGCTCTCGACGGTAGGTGCGATGTCTCGTGTTGCCTTCTTGTTGATGCTTGCTCGTGTTTGCCTCGTAGTAATAGATGGTTGCTCGTTGATTTATTTCCAGTGTTTACCGTCTTGTGTGCTTCCGCGGGTACCTCTCGGAGACGTTGCGAGCTTGCGATCAACTACACCTTCGGAATCTGACTTATCAACAGGCAAGGACTATACATTACTTATGATACATTCTATTTCAACCAGCGGTTTGCATGCTAGTCTAGGTTAGGTTTGATGTTTGATCCTACCACATGTTTACAGCCTCTTTCAAACCGATACAGCCATGTCCCCTCCCAGCAAACCTTGTACTGCTATGTTACTATTTCTCGTTGCTCAGCCCCTGCTTAGTATGCATGCTTAGGATGCTACAATGTTACCTCCTGTTACTCCTGGGTTTGGGATATCACATTATCATATTGTTGTTGATGATATGATTATTATAAATGTTGACTATATTCGACGAAGGATGGAAGGTCTAGGCTATCCCGCCTCGACGCTTTGTTCCATTCGAGTCACCTAGGATCCGAGTTCCGGGTATTGGTTTTAAGACTGAGCGTGCCTAACCGCGTGTGGGATTTTATGGGCTCCCCTTTTCTTACCTACCTAGCTTCAAACATTTCTAGAGGTGGCCCAAGCTGGTTTTACCATTTGAAAACCGTGTGTGTGACTGGTGAGCTCCCAACAGATTTTCAAACAACTCGGGCCAGCGGAGACATGGTTTCTTTGTTGGTCCACACCTGGAAGCTAGGGGGCTGCCCACATATGTTTGGGTGGCTAACCGGACCTCATCCAGCCGGAAGAGTCCGATCCGATAGCGCGGCCAACCTTTGGATTGGGTGTCAACTCCCCAGGGGCCACCCGGTTTTGTTCGTTGTTAGTTAGAGGGACCTGTCGTTCCGGATCTCTTGGGACTAAATCATAAAATGGTTGCCTATCATGGGTAGCAACTGAGAGAGATGGGCGTGTGTGCGGAGCCTTGTAATGGGCAGTTGGTACACCCCTGCAGGGTTAAATCTTTTCGAGAAGCCGTGTCCACGGTTATGGACGACTTGAGAAGTACTCCTTGTTCATAGACAACAACAACTGAGATAATCTTAATATAAATTGATCAATGTGTGTGTGTGCCTTGACTGCTTCTTCTTCGTCGGGATGCGAAGAGGAGGACAAGGATAGAATAGGTGTTATGTTTGCGTAAGTAGTTGATAGCAAGACTTGTTGGAGGCGATTCCTCATCGAATGCTTGGCTTCTTATCTTACTCTCTAGATCGTTAGCCACTTCATAAATGCTAGTGCGGCAGCAACCTCACCACGTACCCCATCCTTACCGTAAACTACTAGTTGTCCTAGAATGACGAGTGATGAAGTCCTTGCTGGGTCAGTTGACCACTACAGTTGGATGCTGAGTACTTTTGTACTCATGATACTACCCCCAAACTCTTTTCAGGGTTCTTGTTCGACAGCAGGTATGGTGATCGACGTTTCACGTGGAGACTTGACGACGACTAGTTAGGCGCATCCCGGCGGAGGGCCTGGATCCGTGTGGTTATGGGGATCGATGCTTTTCTCTTTGCCAGTAGGCATTTGATTGTAGTCTGTACTCAGACATGTACCTTCCGCCGTTGTATTGTATTTGAGGCAGTTGTATGCCGATTGTATGAGATGTTGTATCCTTGTATCTGTAATGATGTGATATCATGTTGGAAATCCAGGGCATATGACTTCGTCATATATCGCGGTGGGACCGATATGTGCTTCATCCCCGGATCTGGATGGAAACATCTAGATCTGGAACAGTACCGCATATCGGGCCTTACAACTTGGTATCAGAGCCTTACCGACCGTAGGATCCCTTCTCTGGCCGAAGTTGAGTCTAGAAAAAAACTATTTTGTAGTTACTAAGTTAGTTGTCAGAGAGTAGGATTCCTTTTACTCCTTACCCTTGCTCTGGTCAGGACAAGTGTCGTAAGTGTTTTAATCTCGCTTTATCCCCTTCAAAACTCTAGGATCTCGAGTGTGTGGAGTTTCGGAACCGTTACAATGCCTTGCTTGCAGCGTATTGTCTCGATTCCGATCTCAGGTGGGAATTCCTGTAGTACCTTTTGCTTCTCCTGTTACGGATATCATCTGGGTCGTCCTTTGCCCTCCATCCTTTTTCCCAGTGTTTTCACGACTTGCGTCGAAAAGCACTGTTATTTGATCTAGCTTTCATTGTCGTTCTTCGTCTTGACACTAACGGTTTCGTTTTCCGATGATGGCGTCTCTCTGCGGAAATAATCTTGACGGAGTTTGACGTTCGACATGGAGCAGAGTCCCTTGTTGGTGGTGTTGAAGATCGTCGACTCTCTCTTCTCTTTCCCCCTTCTCCCCCGGATCGTCCAGGATCTCGGGACGAGATCCCTTGTTGGTGGTGTTGTATTGTAACAGCCCAGATTTAACAAAAATTAAAATTTTTGTTTTCGGTGTGAATTGTTTGATTGCCTGATTTTTTTGCGGTGTTTGAATCCCCGATTTATCGATCGGCGATTATTTTCCCCACTCTTATCTCGTATCATACGGAGACCGACCCTTGCAACCCTGACACTCGATCTTCGCGACACCGGGTTTCACCCGATCACCGTCGCGAAAACCGCACGAGACCAGTCGCAGCCAACGGAACAAAAAACCCCGTTTAATAATTAAAGGGGTTTATTTTTATAGCGCGCCGGAAAGTGTTCTCAGAACGGTTCCAGTGCGAGGTGAACGCCGCCGGCTCGACGCGCTGATCGCACAGTTCGAAGTTTTACCCGAATCGGAGATCCGGCGGACCCCCGGCGGTCAGAAACGTGAGCACCGCGCGCGAGAGAAAAACCGGGGATGTTTTTTCAAACCGTCCAGCCAACCAGCCCTATATAAAGACCACCACACTCCCACCCCTTTCTAGGGTTTCCCTAGCCACAAAATTGCAGCCACCCCCCTGTTTTTGCCCCAGATCTGCCCAATAGACCCACAATTTTCGCAACCCTAGCCATCCCCAGATATGGACCGTCGGATCGGCCGATCCAACGGCCCAGATCGCGCCTAGCCTCCACCTCCTCTCTCCCCAAATCCTCCCACGCAGCCGCCCACGCCCGAGGGGCCTCGCGCCGGCGCCGTCTTCCTCCGACCGCCGCGCCGCGCTCCGCACCACCCCGCCGCGGTGAGCCCCGCACCCCTCCTCCTTCCACCTCCTTCCCTCATCTCCCTCTTCCCTGTACGTCTCCAGGTCGACGGGAGCACCAACGCCGCCGCCAAGCCATGGCCGAAGCCACGACCAGAAGCTTGCGCCCGCCCCGCCTCGGATCTCCTCGCCGCCGCCAAGATCCGGCGGGAACCGGTCGGTTCCGCCGTCCTCCGCGCCTGCCCTGGCCTCCCCAGCCGCGTCGCCTCCTCGCCGGCGTAGGACGCCCGCCGGCGGCAACCTGGCTGTCGTCCTCGTCTGGATTGGGATGAACGGGGCACAACCACCACGTGGGCCGGCCCGATCCAGCAACCGGCCAGGGCCCAGCAAGCCACGAGGCCCAGTCGGCCTCTCCCTTGCCCCAGCCGCCCGCAGTTGGGCCAAGCCCACTGGGTGAGCAGCCCACCGCCCCTCTTTTTTTTAATTGTCTGTTTTTTTCCATTTTGTCTCTGATTTGGCTAAGTCTGTAGAAATCTGCTGCTGATTCAATTCTGCACCGCGTGTATCGATCAAACCGTAGCTCGAATCGCGTTACGCCCAAAAGACGAATTGTTTAGAATTGCGTGCTCTAGCTTTTATATTTTGTGAGTTATTTGTTTTGAGGTTGTTTAGATGTATTTATTGCTGTTCAAACAGGGCTACCTGTCGTTAACTACTGCTAAGTCGCTGTAACGGTTATTTTTGTTGCAACTTCGGTCGATGAGTGTGTCGCGACCGTTTATCGGAATTGAGTGATTCCAATTGCATATTGTTAAGCATCATGTCTACTTTCATTACATGTATTGTATTGCCATGATATGCTTGCTGGTCATATAGTTATTGAGCTCCAATGTTGCTATGCTGCTGTTTTTGACAGCCACCTCTGTTTTTCTCTAAGTTTGTAACGTTCTGATGCCATGTTGCATGCTTAATATCTTTTGATCTATGATGCCTATTTGCATGATTCTTTTTCATGCCTTCCCTGTCATGTCTACTTTAGTTCCATATCATTTGTGAGCATGTTTGCATTGATTATCCTGTTTATGCATTGCTCTAAAGAGTGCTTCGTGATGTTGGCAGATTGTGCCTGTAACTTGTTTTGCTTGTATCTTTTTACCGTAACTCCGTTTGGAGTGTGCCTTATGTGTAACTTGATTAGTTTTTCGTGTACTTTGTGTTTATGCTATTGTTTGCTGTTGTTAACCAACCTAAAATATGGTTTAGGGAAGAACAGTACCAAATGTTTCAATCATCGTGCGGCACCTAGTGTTATGCCATGTTTAGGTTGTGCCTCACTTAAATTGACTAGCATAGATAGTTTACTTTGTGCTTCACCTCTTGAAATGTTTGTGTGCTATGCCATGCTTTCTTGAGTTGCCATGTTAACAAACTTTGTTGATCACCTTTAGCTAAATAACTTGAACCTTTCTAAATGTGCGGTATCGTCGTGTGTGACGAGTACTCCACTTAACCTGTTAGTAACCGCTCTCGACGGTAGGTGCGATGTCTCGTGTTGCCTTCTTGTTGATGCTTGCTCGTGTTTGCCTCGTAGTAATAGATGGTTGCTCATTGATTGCTTTCCAGTGTTTACCGTCTTGTGTGCTTCCGCAGGTACCTCTCGGAGACGTTGCGAGCTTGCGATCAACTACACCTTCGGAATCCGACTTATCAACAGGCAAGGACTATACATTACTTATGATCCATTCTATTTCAACCAGCGGTTTGCATGCTAGTCTAGGTAAGGTTCAATGTTTGATCCTACCACATGTTTACAGCCTCTTTCAAACCGATACAGCCATGTCCCCTCCCAGCAAACCTTGTACTGCTATGTTACTATTGCTCGTTGCTCAGCCCCTGCTTAGTATGCATGCTTAGGATGCTACAATGTTACCTCATGTTACTCCTGGGTTTGGGATATCACATTATCATATTGTTGTTGATGATATGATTATTATAAATGTTTACTATATTGGACGAAGGATGGAAGGTCTAGGCTATCCCGCCTCGACGCTTTGTTCCATTCGAGTCACCTAGGATCCGAGTTCCGGGTATTGGTTTTAAGATTGAGCGTGCCTAACCGCGTGTGGGATTTAATGGGCTCCCCTTTTCTTACCTACCTAGCTTCAAACATTTCTAGAGGTGGCCCAAGCTGGTTTTACCATTTGAAAACCGTGTGTGTGACTGGTGAGCTCCCAGCAGATTTTCAAACAACTCGGGCCAGCGGAGACATGGTTTCTTTGTTTGTCCACACCTGGAAGCTAGGGGGCTGCCCACATCTGTTTGGGTAGCTAACCCGACCTCATCCAACCGGAAGAGTCCGATCCGATAGCGCGGCCGGCCTTTGGATTGGGTGTCGACTCCCCAGGGGCCACCCGGTTTTGTTCGTTGTTAGTTAGAGGGACCTGTCGTTCCGGATCTCTTGGGACTAAATCATAAAATGGTTGCCTATCATGGGTAGCAACTGAGAGAGATGGGCGTGCGTGCGGAGCCTTGTAATGGGCAGTTGGTACACCCCTGCAGGGTTAAATCTTTTCGAGAAGCCGTGTCCACGGTTATGGACGACTTGAGACCTACTCCTTGTTCATAGACAACAACAACTAAGATAATTTTAATATAACTTGATCGATCTGTGTGTATGCCTTGACTACTTCTTCTTCGTCGGGATGCGAAGAGGAGGACAAGGATAGGATAGGTGTTATGTTTGCGTAAGTAGTTGATAGCAAGACTTCTTGGAGGCGATTCCTCATCGAATGCTTGGATTCTTATCTTACTATCTAGATCGTTAGCCACTTCATAAAGGCTAGTGCGGCAGCAACCTCACCACTTACCCCATCCTTACCGTAAACTACAAGTTGTCCTAGAATGACGAGTGATGAAGTCCTTGCTGGGTCAGTTGACCACTACAGTTGGATGCTGAGTACTTCTGTACTCATGATACTACCCCCAAACTCTTTTCAGGGTTCTTGATCGACAACAGGTATGGTGATCGACGTTTCACGTGGAGACTTGACGACGACTAGTTAGGCGGATCCCGGCGGAGGGCCTGGACCCGTGTGGTTATGGGGATCGATGTTTTTCTCTTTCCCAGGAGGCATTTGATTGTACACTGTACTCAGACATGTACCTTCCGTTGTTGTATTGTATTTGAGGCAGTTGTATGCCGATTGTATGAGATGTTGTATCCTTGTATCAGTAATGTTGTGATATCATGTGGGAAATCCGGGGCATATGACTTCGTCATATGTCGTGGTGGGACCGATATGTGCTTCGTCCCCGGATCTGGATGGAAACATCTAGATCTGGAACAGTACCGCATATCGGGCCTTACACACCTTAATATCCATAAGTTCCCTTTGGCCCCATTCGTAGCGGGATGGTAGGACAAAAGATGTTTTGCAAGTTCTTATTGCAAGCACGCACAACTACCTACGGGATACATGCCTAATATTTGATATTTGCCTAGATGATCATTGTTTTTCTGTGTGCCTTGCCCCGTGTTAGAATCTATTACATGTTCACTCTTATCCAAGCAGCGCCCAACCATCCATCTCCCTCGCCTACATTATTTTTAATCCTACTGGTTACTAGTAATTTACTTTCGCTGTTATCACTACCACTATCATACCACATTTGCTATTAATATTTTGTTGCAAGCAAGTATATTTCAGGTGCGATTGAATTGATAACTCAACTGTCAAAGGTTATAAATACACTTTGGCTCCCCTTGTGTCGAATCAATAAACCGGGTTAACTTACTCGCGAAAACGCTACACACGATCCCCTATAGTTGAGGGTCATCACCCATGCTTTTGAACCTCTTCCTTTCTTCTGTAGCATAGTTAGCACTGCGGTGCATTTTTAATCATGTCAATTGCCCAGCTGTAATTGGTTCACCTCGCATAGCTGTTTATCGTCTTTTGGGAGATAGACATCACTTGTGAACTTCATGGGACCCCGGTCCATATTTCCATCACTATTTACATCTTCAATTTACTTCCTGTTTTACTTTTAGTTGCAATTATCACTACCATAATCTATTGCGTTTGATCTTGTAAACGGTAAGGCCGGAGAGATTGACAACCTCTCTGTAGTCGTTGGGAGCAAAGTTATTTGTATTTGTGTACAGGTCCAGGTAAAGTAAGCAACCCTGAGGTTGTGAACGGCGCCATTGTTCACTTTACCACCTACTTGTCATCGTTGGAGTTCTACTGGAGACATACACACTATCCTCTATGTTAGGGGAAATCTTGCTGCTACGCTGCATCTCAACCTTCCACTTGGGGTAACCAACGTCCTAGCAATCAAGAAATTTCTGGCTCCGTTGCCTGGGACTCCAATCTTCAAGATAGCGGAGTTGCACCCTATATTTTATCTTTGCTTTTTAGTCTTGTTAGTTTACCTTTCAGTTTTTGTCTTAGTGTCCTTTATCAAAAATCACAAAAAAAATTGCTTGTTCTGCTTGCTGCTACTATGGGTACCACTGAAAACACCAAGTTGTGTGACTTCACTAGTGACGACAACAATGATTTTATCTGCACTCCTATTGCTACACCTTCCACTTCAGCAACTTCTTATGAAATTAAACCTACTTTGCTGAATCTTGTTATGAAAGAAAATTTCTCCTGTGCTGGAGATGATGCTGCTTACACTTGAATAATTTTGTTGAACTTTGTGATATGCAAAATTATAAAGAAGTAGAAGGTGACATTGTTAAGCTTAAGCTTTTTCCTTTCTCCTTGAGAGGAGGAGGAGCTAAAATTTGGTTTCAATCCTTGCATAGGAATAGCATAGATTCTTGGGATAAGTGCAAGGATGCTTTTATTGGGAAGTACTACCCACCTGCTAACATTATCCAATTAAGGAGTAATATTATGAATTTTAAGCAATTGGATAATGAACACATTGCCCAAGCTTGGGAACGTATGAAATCTCTTGTTAAGAATTTCCCTACGCATGGTTTGATTACTTGGATGGTTATCCAGACTTTTTATGCAGGCTTGAACTTTACCTCGCGGAACCTGTTAAATTCGGCTGCGGGAGGAACCTTTATGTCAACAACACTTGGTGTTGCCACAAAACTACTAGATGAGATGATGACCAACTATTCCCAATGGCACACGGAAAGAGCTCCAATAGGTAGGAAGGTAAACTCTGTCGAGTAGGTCTCCTCCCTAAAAAAAAGTTGACTTGATCATGTCTTTACTTACCAAGCAAGCTCCTATTGATCCTCATGATGTTCCTTTATATTCCTTTGTTGCTCAAGAACAAGTAGATGTGAACTTTATCTCTAGAAACAACTTCAACAACAATTCTTATAGGAGTAACTTTGGTAGCAATCCTAGACCGTTCCAATCCAACAACTATGGGAACAACAACACTTATCCAAGAAACAAGAACTCCACTTCTGAATTAGAGAGCATGCTTAAGGAATTTATCACTACCCAAAAAGCCTTCAACAAGAGTGTAGAAGAAAAATTAGACAAACAAGAAAATCTTTCTTTTAAGGTAGACAACTTAGCCCTTGATGTTGAGATGCTTAAAATTATAACTTCTCCCCTCGAGGAGAGGAAGCCCACTCCTATGAATGTTATTCTAGTGCAAATTAATGGAAACATTAGGATGATGGCTAAACTTAAAGAAAGATGGGATAGAGAAAAGGAGGAAGAAGATAGAATTAAGAGCCTTCCTACACACACCATGCCATAGCTACTATCCAAGTTGTTGAGGATATCCAGACTTTTAGCACCCAACACACCCCTAGTCCCGTTGGACCTATTAATGGTGATACTATTACCTCAACTGTAGAGGAAGAAACTCCTATGAACATAGATCTTTCAAACAAGTAAGCCTAGATGATATAACTACCACTTTACTTGATAGTAGTGACCTTGATTTTGATAGTTGTACACTTTCTGAAGTTATTAGTTTACTACACAAAATGGCTAGAGACCCCCACACTAGCACACTAAATCTTGCCTTCACGGAGAATATTACCAATGCTCTCATTAAAGCTAGGGAGGGGAAGCTTATGTTGGAAGCCTCCATACCTAGGAAGCTAGAAGATGGTTGGGATCCTATGATAAAATTAAATTTAATAACTTCTCTTGCTATGCTTTATGTGATGTTGGAGCTAGTACCTCCGTTATTCCCAAAAGAATGTATGATATGTTTGAATTGAAACCTTTTGACCCTTGTTCTTTTGGTGGTTGTCTTGTTGATTCTTCCGTAAGGAAACCTTTGGGGAAGATTGACGATGTTCTCAGTCTTGTCAATGATAATTATGTTCCCGTTGATCTTACTATTATGGACATTGAGTGTGAACCTTTATGTCCAATTATTTTGGGACGTCCTTTTTTTCGCACCGTTGGTGCTGTCATTGATATGAAAGAGGGGAATATAAAATTTCAATTCCCTCTCAAAAAGGGGATGGAACACTTACCAAGGAAGAATATTAAGTTACCTTTTGAGTCCGTTACAGGGGCTAGCTATTCTCTTTCACTTGATAAAACTTGATCTTTTTTCTTCTTGCCTAGCTCAAAGGCGTAAAAGAAAGCGCTTGTTGGGAGGCAACCCAAGATGTTTTTACTTCTGTTTTTAGTGTTCTTGATGATTTTTACTAATGTAGCAACATCATTGTATCTTTATTTTCAAGCTTTGTGCCAAGTTTAGCCGCCGATTGCAAGAAAGTTCAAAAGTTGTGACATGCTGTCCAGAAAACAGATTATGTCCTTGGACGAAACAATTCGGCTAAAATCACCAGATCATCTTTTTTATCTGAATTATTTTGACAGCATGCTCGATACAATTAGATTTTGAGCGTCTGTTCTGAGTTTTTTTATTTGAGTTGCAGAAGTACCCCAAAAAATTATTTACTACCCGCTGGTCTGTTTTTTCACAGATTCTGCCATGTTTTTCCTTCTCTCAGTTTTACAAGTCTTGCGCTAGATTTTTCTTTGCAATTTTTTTTGGAGAATCTTGAGAAACAGTAGCCCTTCAAGAATATTTTTATTTCCAATAGAGGGAAATTGTTTTATTATTGGTACTAACCTCTCTATTCAGCTTATGATGAGTTATGTATGAAGAGAGTTTTCAAGTGTGCGAGGGAAGATGATGAAAGTAGATCCGCGAGTGTCAAGCTCTCAAGCTGGGGTATGCCCCCATGCACCCCAAGAAATATTCAAGGAGACTCAAGCGTCTAAGCTTGGGGATGCCCCCGTGCATCCCCTTCTCCATCAACAATTAGCAGTCCGTCCTTCGTTTAACTATATTTTTATCACTTCATGTGTTATGTGCTATGCTTGGAGCGTCTTGCTCTTTACTTTTTTAGTTTTCTTTAGCTTTGCTTGCTGTTCATAATAAGTTAGAACCCAGCTTTGTTTGTGTGGGAAAGAAACACGCTCCACTTTAAACTAGAACACATCATAGGATTTTCATGCCTATCTTTGTTTTTGTTGTGTGTTCTTTATCTTTTCGTAGCTGTTGTCATGTTTAGCTCTTAGTTTTCATGCTTATCTTTTGAAGATCTTCTTTTTAGTTTTTTGCTAGAACTCTCTTGAGTCTTCATGTTTATCTTGTTTAGAGAGTTGTCTTGTTGCACTTAGTTGTGTGTCTTGACTTGAAGTAGGTAATTGAGGTTGCTATTCAATTGTAGTAGTAACTTGCAATAGTTTTGAGGTATTGTCTTGAGTAATGTTTGAACTTTTGGTGTCAAGAGCGTTAGCCTATTAGTGAAATATGTCGTCTTTTGGGCAACCCGTGTTTATTTTCGAAAAAACTACGAAAAAAACTAGTTGAGAACTCTATCTACTAGATGGATCACTAATCTTTGGAGGGATCGGATATTAGAGTATACTCACGTACCATGAGTCGAGGATGCGCAAGGATAACCAAACCCCCATACACTCCTCCTCGGGGTTCTGATCTCTTTGTGAAACTCCTGATTAGATTGAGAGTTACCGATAATAAGAGCATGAGTTCTTCGGACTAATGTAAGTATTCGAAAGTTGACACTTCCACCTCCTCATATTTGCTAGCCTCTTCGGTACCGTGCGTTGCCTTTTATCACTCCGAGAGTTTCCGCCTACCTCACCGGTGCATCCAAACCCTTGGCATGATACGCTCTGTCATCATAAACCTCCTTATATCCTTCCTCAAAACAGACACCATACCTACCTATCAAGGCATTTCCAAAGCCTTTCCGAGATACATTGCCATGCGACATCCACCTTCTCATGACTTGATCTTCATGTCATACATGCTTTTTCTTGATCGATGAGCCACATGCTAGTGGGGACTTGCCCTAATCATTGCTACATGACGCGGTAGTATCATTGCATATCCTGCTACACTGGCAGAGGCATACATTTGCATACATCAAGATAGCTTCTTCTTTATGATGAGTACTTTTGTAAAGTCTGAAAGATCTTCTATACTTCTTGTAAAATAGAGTGTTTCCCCTAAGTGAAGAAAAGATCCCAAAGAGGACAAATTTAAAAGATCCCAAAGAGGACAAATGAGAGTTAAATATAAAGAGCCATGGAGGCCACCAAAAAATACAAAAAAGAGAAAAAAGAGAAAAAAAAGAAAAAATAGAAAAAATAAAATAAAAAGAGAGAAGGGGCCACACTACTATTCCTTTTGAAAGATCCACACTCTTACTCCCTCTTATATCTTGTACTCCATAGAGATCATCATACATGCATATAGCTATGTGGGCAACCTTTAAACTATGAACTTGGCTTGTATATTCCAATGATGAGCCTCCTCAAATGAGCTCTAGGTCTTCTTGAGCAAGCAAGTTGGATGCACCCCCACTAGTTCCATTGGAGAGCTTACCCTAGCTCATATGCGCATCCGTTGCATGGCAATCCCTACTCCTCACATCATCATATCTATCATTTGGCCTTCTCTCGCCTATGATTGTCTTCATTCATGTGAGCCTTTCACACCTTTTTGTCTTCCTCCTCCACCATCTCTCTCCCTCTTTGCCATCCTAAGTGTCAATTTTCTTGCTTACGCTCATCCATTGCATGAGTGCTCAAAATATCGAAAGGGAGTGGATCAGTTTGACTTGTACCTGGCTAGTGGTCTGGGGACGAGTCAAGATAAGATTCCAAAGAATACTAAGTGTGAAACTTTAGTAGATTGAGTTCTCAACCAAAATAAATATTATGATTTTACTCTCTCGTATTATCATCTCCCACTTCTTGCACGCAAACACCATTTGGAGACATTCGAGTCACGGACAGCGAGAGCTCTTGCACCTTTATGTTCTTATGTTGCTTGCACACAAATATAGAGTTAAATTGAATCACATACCTTGATTGCTTTACTTAAAAGTTCTTATATGGTTGGTAGCGTGTCACCACGGAAATTATGCTTGTTATCATTTACCTACTCGAGGACGAGTAGGAATTAAGCTTGGGGATGTTGATACGTCCCAAATGTATCTAATATTTCTGCTTGCTCCATCCATGTGTTTGGGTGATATTGGTATACTTTTAATACACTTTCATACACTTTTGATCATATTTGGACTAATCTATTAACTCAGTGCACCACAGTGCCTGTTTCTGTTTTTTGCTATTTTTGTATTTCAGGTTTTCCCATTACTTAAAGTGCCAGAATAATTCTGGGAAAAATATATAAAAAATCAGCGTACCGGAAGCTTCCAGACGCCTGAAGGGGGCCCAGGGGGGGTCCCACCAGGTGCCCAGGCGGCAAAGGGGTGTGGCCTAGGGTGGGGCCGCGCCGGAAGGCCACTCTACTCCCTAGTGGCCCCTGGCTGCCCCCCTTCGCCTATATATCTCTCTCATCCCGAAACCCCCGAAGACAAAAACATTTTTCGCGATCTTGCCTCTGTTCCGCCGCCGCCGCGCTTCCAAGACCGGGAGCACCAGAAGACCTCTTCCTGGCACCCTGCCGGAGGGAGGATTGACCTCCGGGAGCTCCTCCACCACCATGGACGCTTCTCGGATGAGGCGTAAGCAGTCCACCTTGGACCATGGGTCCATGATCAGTAGCTATGTGATGTCCTCTCCCCCTCTTTGTTCTTCATGGATTAGACCATTTGAGCTGCCCTACATGATAAAGGCACATATGTAACTATTTCTGCTGTTCAAATGTTGAGTTTGCTGGGATCTCATGGATTATGAGATTATGTTCAGATTGTGATGAGTAATATATTTGGTTCTTCTCCTTTTAAATTTATGTTCTTGAGTAATTCTTGCATGTTCTCCGTTGCTTTTTATTACTTTGGCCAAGTGGTTGATTGCAACTCTAAGAGGGAGCGTTATGCATGATTGTGGGTTCATGCCCCCTGATGACTAGCTTGAGTGACAGAAACATGAGTCTAGGGGATGTGTTGTTGCCACAAGGGGGAAAACAATGCTGCTTGTACTCGCGGGGTGCAAGGATTGTTTACTTTACGCAAAGTTCTTTTAATGCAGTTGTCTGTTGCTTTGGGTTTACACTTTGGGTGGGGCTCATAACTTAATACCAGTGAGATGTTCTGGATAGATATCTCAAGGTGGATGATTAGTGAGTAGATGCAAATGGATTTCGGTCTACTTGTTTTGACGTACTTACCATGCTTTTGAGCCTCTTCCTTTCTTTTGTAGCATAGTTACCATTGCGGTTCGTTTTTAATCTTGTCAATTGCCAAGTTGTAATTTGTTCACCTCGCATAGCTGTTTATCCTCTTTCGGGAGAGAGACATCACTAGTGAACTTCATGGGAACCCGGTCCATATTTCCATCACTGTTTACCTCTTCAATTTACTTCATGGTTTTACTTTTAGTTGCAATTATCACTACCATTATCTGTCGCGTTTGATCATTTGTAAACGACAAGGCCGGAGACATTGACAACCTTTCTGTACTCGTTGGGAGCAAAGTTATTTGTATTTGTGTGCAGGTCCAAGTAAATTAAGCAACCATGAGGTTGTGAACGGCGCCATTGTTCACTTTACCACCTACTTGTCGTCGTTGAAGTCCTCCTGGAGACATAAACCCTATCCTCTACGTTAGGGAAAATCTTGCTGCAGTGCTGCATCTCAACCTTCCACTTGGGGTAACCAACGTCTTAGCAATCAGCAACCCGTATTAGACTGCAAGGACTGAACCCATCAATGGTACCCATAGAGAGGCAGGCTAGTCGACTATGACCCGGCATAATACCCCGGGCGCTGTTCAACAACCCTGACCAGCCGGGCCAGCAAACAGGTGGACCCGAAGGAGTCCCGGTTCCAAACACGATGCCACAAACGCAAGTCGTCGGTCCTCAACCCAACATCCAGCTGTCACAGACCCCTTTACAGTTCCGAACACCCCCGGGACACTACGAAAACCCAATGGAGAACGTCATGGCGGCCACCCAATACCTGGAAAACCTGCCCATTTTGGGAAATTCTCATGAAGATCAGGTGGCACAACAAGCAGTAGACCTGCTCAAAATAACTGTGACCCAGCAGGCCCAGTACTCCCAGGGCTACTCGTACCTCCACGGGACTCCGAGGCCAAGTCATAATGCTGGACGAAAAGCCGACTCCTCGGCATCTGCCCAATCCAACAATCACCACAACCAAGGAAGGAAGTCACAACAAGACCTGAACCCCCTCCGAGCCGTGGGGGATGAAACCCAACCCGACGCCGAACGGGTTGCAGCCCAAGCTGCGGTTACAAATATGCAGCCAGAATTTATCGGTAGAACGATTGGGACCCAGTGCCTAGTACCCTCTATACGCGACGTCCGACTCCCCACATATTTATAGGGACCTAGAAAGGTGCCAAACTACATAGCTGATAAAGAACCGATCGCTTGGATCAAGAGCTACGAGTTAGCCATGGATATGGTGCAGGTACCCTATGAAGTCTGTGCCCGATACCTCACAATGATGCTCGATGGACCGGCTCGT
Organism: Bromus sterilis; assembly: GCA_950022295.1. Classification (NCBI taxonomy): domain Eukaryota; kingdom Viridiplantae; phylum Streptophyta; class Magnoliopsida; order Poales; family Poaceae; genus Bromus; species Bromus sterilis. The sequence goes on along the minus strand of OX465599.1, from coordinate 136,593,070 downwards.
ACTTGTCTCCAAAACCTCCCAGACAGCCCGATTCATACCTTGGTTGAGCTAAAAGAAAAATTCATCAAAAACTTCCAAGGAACATGCAAGCGCCCATCTACCATCGTGGATTTGGAACATTGCTTACAAAGAGAAGGGGAACTCAACCCACCATTGGGTGCGGCGAGTCACGGAAATGATACACTCTTCAGATAGTATCATGGCTCAAACGGCCGTCCTAGTCCTCGAAAATAATTGTCGTTTTGAACCATTAATTCATAAGCTCGGCCGGATAAAAAGAAAGGTTAAAGACATGGGCGAACTCATGGACGCCATAACCAAGTATGTCGAGTCTGACAAAACTAAAGACGTCGACTCCAATGAAGACAAATCCGCCAAAACAAAGAAGAATGGAACTAAAGGCAACACAGGCCAAGGTTCCAACAGTGGCGAAAGCGTCCACAAACGCAAACCTGAACAGGGAAGCTCCGACTTTGTGGCTAATACAAACTCGGGTTTCCAAAAGCAGAAACCCAGGGGCGACTTTAAAAGGCCAACTCAATTTTGGACGACCCATGAACTACGAACAAGCTATGAAAGGACCATGCCCAAAACATAGCAGACCAAACCGCCCAGCTAGCCACTCATGGGAAGACTGCTTATACATGGAAGGCTTTAAACAAGAACATCTCCGGAGGAACGGCGGTGGCCACCAGGGGCCACCAGGCAGCGGTCCTCCCGGATTCAGTAGCAGAAGCCCGACGACATCCAACCCAAGCACTAGTTTCCAAGGTGGAGGATTTCAAAACTAGGGAAACTACAGAGACGTCCATCATGGAGCATCCAGCGGCGGCCACCGAAAGGCAACAAATGATGGCCATCATTTACAACCGGGTCTCGCCGGCTTCCAGGAACAACCCAAACGTCTCAACAACAACGGACTTTACCACGTCTTCACCACGGATAACAGCAGTGGGGAGAAAAAAAGATAACGGCGGTCACCTTCCTTCTTTGCCACCGCGGAGCCGGCATGGCCATACTGGCTCAATTGTTCAGAACAGATCGAGCCGGGCGGACCACCCACCCAGGGTGGACCACCCCGGAGCCTTGGCTATGGTGGTCTCACCCCAAGTTTACGGACCCGTCCTAGACAAGGTCCTCATGGACGGTGGAAGAAGTATCTGTTGGATATATGCTCTAGAGGCAAATAATATATGATTATTCCAATATATCTAAGCAATTTCATAACCAGTTTCATACCGTGCTCGAACTGTATCAGTGAAACAATGATAAATGTGTGGTATAGAAAACCCCAGAGTTCCTAGTTAACCTCTATATCAATAACTAGTTCATGGTCAACATGATGGTCGTGGTTTCGTGATCATGGACAATTAAGTCTCTTGACTGTGAGGTCTCCTCACTGGATGAGTGACGTGATGAACATTACCCAAAGTAAGCATTACATCATGATCAAACTTATAAAGGTTCAATGTTGTAATTACAGAACGTAGTAGACCGTTCCTTTGACCGTGAGTACGTGCATAATTGCTATCTTCCCGGATGCTTTGACTTACATCCCACCACCTGACTGAAATATGCGGGTCATAACGTGTGTATCTTGGGTATTCCGTGGAGATATGTTAAGGAGTATTGTTACAAGAGCGGGATTTGTCAATCCATGTAATGAATAGATACTCGGGGCCCACTCGGTGAGATTCCATCCATAAAGCTGCGCAGCGTGTGACTAGGTCACGGGGATGAATATCACGGGAACGAGTGAATAAGGATTTGTCATAACGAGGTTGAACCAGACATAGGATGTCATTGATCGAATCTCGGAAACAATCCAGTATCGCTGACAAAGGGAATGCTATACTGTAAGGCCCGATATGCGTTACTGTTCCAGATCTAGGTGTTCACACCCAGATCCGGGGACGAAGCACATATCGGTCCCACCGCGACATATGACAAACCAATATGCCCCGGATTTCCAACATGATATCACAACATTACAGATACAAGGATACAACATCTCATACAATCGGCATACAAATGCCTCAAATACAATACAACAGCGGAAGATACATGTCTGAGTACAGACTACAATAAAATGCCTAGTGGCAAAGAGAAAAACATCGATCCCATAACCACACTGGTCCAGGCCCTCCGCCGGGATCCACCTAACTAGTCGTCGTCGAGTCCCCACGTGAAACGTCGATCACCATACCTGTTGTCGATCAAGAACCCTGAAAAGAGTTTGGGGGTAGTATCATGAGTACAGAGGTACTCAGCATCCAACTGTAGTGGTCATCTGACCCAGCAAGGACTTCATCACTCGTCATTCTAGGACAACTAGTAGTTTACGGTATGGAAGGGGTAAGTGGTGAGGTTGCTGCCGCACTAGCATTTATGAAGTGGCTAACGATCTAGAGAGCAAGATAAAAAGCCAAGCATTCGATGAGGAATCGCCTCCAACAAGTCTTGCTATCAACTACTTACGCAAGCATAACACCTACCCTATCCTTGTCCTCCTCTTCGCATCCCGACGAAGAAGAATCAGTCAAGGCACACACACGTTGATCAAGTTATATTAAGATTATCTCACTTGTTGTTGTCTAAGAACAAGGAGTAGGTATCAAGTCGTCCATAACCGTGGACACGACTTCTCGAAAAGATTTAACCCTGCAGGGGTGTACCAACTGCCCATTACAAGGCTCCGCACGCACATCCATCTCTCTCAGTTGCTACCCATTATAGGCAACCATTTTATGATTTAGTTCCAAGAGATCCGAAACGATAGGTCCCGCTAACTAACAACGAACAAATCCAGGTGGCCCCCGGTGAGTCGACATCCATCTCAGGAGCCGGCCGCGCTCTCGATCTGGTCTCTACCGTCTGTCGCAGGTTTGGATAGCCGGTTCATCACACATGGGAAACCGGGTCCTCAGCCGGACAAGGTGGGCCAGCAAGGGAACTATATCCTCACTGGTCCGGGTTGGTTTGTAAATAACTGGCGGCCGACCAGCACACACACGGTTTCAAATGGTAAATCAGCTTGGGCCACCACTAGAAATGTTTGAAGCTAGGTAGGTAAGAAAAGGGGACCCCATAAAATCCCACACGCGGTTAGGCACGCTCAGTCTTAAAACCAATACCTGGAACTCGGGTCCTAGGTGACTCGAATGGAACAAAGCGTCGGGGCGGGATAGCCTAGACCTTCCATCCTTCGTCGAATATAGTCAACATTTATAATAATCATATCATCAACAACAATATAATAATGATAATGTGATATCCCAAACCAAGGAGTAACAGGGTAACATCGTAGCATCCTAAGCATGCATACTAAGCAGGGGCTGAGCAACGAGCAACAGTAACATAGCAGTACATGGTTTGCTGGGAGGGGACATGGCTGTATCGGTTTGAAAGAGGCTGTAAACATGTGGTAGGATCAAACATCGAACCTAACCTAGACTAGCATGCAAACCGTTGGTTGAAATATAATGGATCATAAGTAATGTATAGTCCTTTCCTGTTGATAAGTCGGGTTCCGAAGGTGTAGTTGATCGCAAGCTCGCATCGTCTCCGAGAGGTACCCGCGGAAGCACACAAGACAGTAAACACTGGAAATCAATCAACGAGCAAGCACTCTATTACTACGAGGCAAACACGAGCAAGCATCAACAAGAAGGCAACACGAGACATCGCACGTACCGTCGAGAGCGGTTACTAACAGGTTAAGTGAAGTACTCGTCACACACGATGATACCACACATTTGGAAAGGTTCAAGTTGTTTAGCTACTGGTGATCAACAAAGTTGTTAACATGGAAACTCAAGCAAGCATTGCATAGCACACAAACATGTCAAGAGGTGAAGCATAAATAAACTGCCTAAGCTAGTCAATTTAAGTGGGGTGAAATCCTAGACATGGCAAACTATTGCGGACCCCACGATAAAAATGGAATTTGGTACTGTTTTTCCCTAAACAATATTTTATTATTCTATTTAGCAAGCAAGAACAACATAAACACAATCTACATGCATTTCTAGTCAAGTTACATATAAAGAACATTTTAAACAGAGCAACAGTTAAAATTTTATTAAATAAACAGTTTACAGTGGCAATCAGTTGTAATTAGCATGTAAACAACATGTAAATAAAGTCAAACATAGCAAAAGAGCAAATTTTATTAATCTACACAAAAATCTAAGCAAGTTTCATGTTTTACGCATCGCGATCCGAGCTACCATTTAAAAGATATGCAAGTCACAAAATACTAAAACAATCTGCCAATTTAACTGCTCAGGAAAAAGAAAACTAGAGTAACGGGCCAAATCTGAAGCTATTGGGCCAACCAGGGGGCGCTGGATAATAAGAATTTGCACTAGGCGCTACTACACAGTACTGGGCCGAGCCCACCTTGCGCAACCGAAAAAAAAGAGATAAAAAAGGAAAAGGGGCGAGGCTCACCACTGGGCCTGGCCCAGCTCGGAGGGGGTGGCGCAGGATAGCGCCAGTTTGCCTGGGGAGAGGGGACTGAGCGGGCCGGCTCGGGGCGCGCGGCCCACTTGGCTGGCGAGCGGGACGAGCGGGCGTCCTCGTCTTCCCGAGGACCTCCAGACGGCGGCGGCGGTTCTGCTCATGAGAGGGGAGGTCCGGTGGCCTGCTTGGAAGGCGGGAAAGGATGGGATTCGCCGGATCCGGGAGCGACAACGTCAGATCCGTCCACGGGGGTGGACGACGGCAAGGACCAGTGGTGGTGGCGCGGTGGTCCTCGAGGTCCGGCTTGGCCATGGCGGCTGGGGTTGCTGCGGGGAGAGGGAGGAAGCAAGGTGAGGGAGAGAAGGAGAGAAGAAGGAGAGGGAGGCGCGCGTGGCGCCGTGACCTGCTGGTGCACGCACGGCGGCTGGGCGGCCGGAGCTGCTGGACGGCGGGGCGCTCCGGCGTGGAGGCGGCTCGGGGAGGAGTTGCTCCACGGGGCTTCGGGCGTGGGACGTTCCGGGTGACGTGGCGCCCTCGTGATCGTCCGATCTAGATCCGGTGGCTCAAAACGAGGGGCTCTGATCTGATCTGATCTGAACGTGGGGATGATTTGGGTGGCGGCTAGGGAGTGGCCCAGTGTGGAAATTGAGGAGGTAGGGGGCTAGGGTTCCAGATTTGGTAGGCAGGCTGGTCCATTTATAGTAGGTGCTTAGGGAGAGCTAAATGGGCTACAAAATGGGCTAGATTTTTGGGTGGGCTTGGATTAGCAGACAAGAGGGAAATATCTCGTTTGTCGGTTGGTTGCCCGCATGACGTTTTATAAATATACCCCTGGATTTACACCAGCTACTATGCCTGGCACATCCGATCGATCACCCGCTAAATGTCGCCGGAATAGCATGAAATTTGAAACACCGCCTCACTACACTAAACTGACATCGTCTACATTGTTTCGCATAGAACCGAGAATGTCGAAACCCGCCCGATAAAATAACCCATTTAATTATAAATGGGGGTTTTCGCACTGATGGTGAAGGCTGGTCTTGTGCCGGTTTTTGCGACGGTGATCGGGTGAAACCCGGTGTCGCAAGGTCGAGTGTCAGCGTGGCAAGGGTCGTCTCCGTCCGGTACGAGATAAAAGGGGAAAAAATAATCGCCGACCGATAAATCGGGGATGCAAACACCGCAAACAAATCAGACAATCAAACAATTCACAGCGAAATAAAAAAAAATTTAATTTTTGCAAAATCTGGGCTGTTACAATACAACACCACCAACAAGGGACCTCGTTCCGAGATCCAGGACGATCCGAGGGAGATGGGAAGGGGGAGAGAAGAGAGACGCCGATCTTCAACACCACCAACAAGGGACTCTGCTCCATGTCGAACGAGGATCTTCCGTCGAGAAACTTTTCGCAGAGAGACGACATCGTCGAAAATACGAAACCGTCGGTGTCAAGAGGAGGAACGATAGTTGAAAGCTAAGATCAAGGGAAGCATTCTCACGCCATTCGCGAGGATACCAGACAAGAGGACTGAATTCAACAGACGACCAAGATGTTTACCCAGAGTCGGAAGAACTAAAGGTACTACAGGAATTCCCAACCTGAGATCGGAATCGAGACAATACGCTGCAAGCAATGCATTGTAACGGTTCAGATACTCCACACACTTGAGATCCTAGAGTTTGAAGGGGATAAGACGAGAATTAAAACACTTACGACACTTGTCCTGACCAGAGCAAGGGTAAGGAGTAAAAAGATTCCCACTCTCCGACAACTAACTTAGTAACTACAAAATAGTTTTTGTATAGACTCGACTTCGGCCAGAGAAGGGATCCTACGGTCGGTAAGGCTCTGATACCAAGTTGTAAGGACCGATATGCGGTACTGTTCTAGATCTAGGTGTTCAAACCCAGATCCGGGGACGAAGCACATATCGGTCCCACCGCGACATATGACAAAGCCATATGGCCCGGATTTCCAACATGCTATCACAACATTACAAATACAAGGATACAACATCTCATACAATCGGCATACAACTGCCTCAAATACAATACAACAGCGGAAGATACATGTCTGAGTACAGACTACAATCAAATGCCTAGTGGCAAAGAGAAAAACATCGATCCCATAACCACACGGGTCCAGGCCCTCCGCCGGGATCCACCTAACTAGTCATCGTCGAGTCCCCACGTGAAACGTCGATCACCGTACCTGTTGTCGATCAAGAACCCTGAAAAGAGTTTGGGGGTAGTATCATGAGTACAGAGGTACTCAGCATCCAACTATAGTGGTCATCTGACCCAGCAAGGATTTCATCACTCGTCATTCTAGGACAACTAGTAGTTTACGGTAAGGAAGGGGTAAGTGGTGAGGTTGCTGCCGCACTAGCATTTATGAAGTGGCTAACGATCTAGAGAGCAAGATAAGAAGCCAAGAATTCGATGAGGAATCGCCTCCAACAAGTCTTGCTACCAACTACTTACGCAAGCATAACACCTATCCTATCCTTGTCCTCCTCTTCGCATCCCGACGAAGAATAAGCAGTCAAGGCACACACACGTTGATCAAGTTATATTAAGATTATCTCAGTTTTTGTTGTCTATGAACAAGGAGTAGGTCTCAAGTCGTCCATAACCGTGGACACGGCTTCTCGAAAAGATTTAACCCTGCAGGGGTGTACCAACTGCCCATTACAAGGCTCCGCACGCACGCCCATCTTTCTCAGTTGCTACCCATTATAGGCAACCATTTTATGATTTAGTTCCAAGAGATCCGAAACGACAGGTCCCTCTAACTAACAACGAACAAATCCAGGTGGCCCCCGGTGAGTCGACATCCATCTCAGGAGCCGGCCGCGCTCTCAATCTGGTCTCTACCGTCTGTCGCAGGTTTGGATAGCCGGTTAATCACACATGGGAAACCGGTTCCTCAGCTGGACAAGGTGGGCCAGCAAGGGAACTATGTCCTCACTGGTCCGGGTTTGTTTGTAAACAACTGGCGGCCAACCAGCACACACACGGTTTCAAATGGTAAATCAGCTTGGGCCACCACTAGAAATGTTTGAAGCTAGGTAGGTAAGAAAAGGGGACCCCATAAAATCCCACACGCGGTTAGGCACGCTCAGTCTTAAAACCAATACCCGGAACTCGGGTCCTAGGTGACTCGAATGGAACAAAGCGTCGGGGCGGGATAGCCTAGACCTTCCATCCTTCGTCGAATATAGTCAACATTTATAATAATCATATCATCAACAACAATATAATAATGATAATGTGATATCCCAAACCAAGGAGTAACAGGGTAACATCGTAGCATCCTAAGCATGCATACTAAGCAGGGGCTGAGCAACTAGCAACAGTAACATAGCAGTACATGGTTTGCTGGGAGGGGACATGGCTGTATCGGTTTGAAAGAGGCTGTAAACATGTGGTAGGATCAAACATCGAACCTAACCTAGACTAGCATGCAAACCACTGGTTGAAATAGAATGGATCATAAGTAATGTATAGTCCTTGCCTGTTGATAAGTCGGGTTCCGAAGGTGTAGTTGATCGCAAGCTCACATCGTCTCCGAGAGGTACCCGCGGAAGCACACAAGACAGTAAACACTGGAAATCAATCAACGAGCAAGCACTCTATTACTACGAGGCAAACAAGAGCAAGCATCAACAAGAAGGCCACACGAGACATCGTACGTACCGTCGAGAGCGGTTACTAACAGGTTAAGTGAAGTACTCGTCACACACGACGATACCGCACATTTGGAAAGGTTCAAGTTGTTGAGCTACAGGTGATCAACAAAGTTGTTAACATGGCAACTCAAGCAAGCATGGCATAGCACACAAACATGTCAAGAGGTAAAGCATAAATAAACTACCTAAGCTAGTCAATTTAAGTGGGGTGAAATCCTAGACATGGCAAACTATTGCGGACCCCACGATAAAAATGGAATTTGGTACTGTTTTGCCCTAAACAATATTTTATTATTCTAGTTAGCAAGCAAGAACAGCATAAACACAATCTACATGCAATTCTAGTCAAGCTACATATAAAGAACATTTTAAACAGAGCAACAGCTAAAAAGTTATTAAATAAACAGTTTACAGTGGCAAGCATTTGTAATTAGCAAGTAAACAACATGTAAATAAAGTCAAACATAGCAAAAGAGCACATTTTATTAATCTACACAAAAATCTAAACAAGTTTCAGGTTTTACGCATCGCGATCCGAGCTACTGTTTAAAAGATATGCGTGTCGCAAAATACTAAAACAATCTGCCAATTTAACTGCTCAGGAAAAAAAACTAGAGTAACGGGCCAAATCTGAAGCTATTGGGCCAACCAGGGGGCGCTGGATAATAAAAATTCGCACTAGGTGCTACTACACAGTACTGGGCCGAGCCCACCTTGCGCAACCGGGAAAAAAAGAGAAAAAAAAGGAAAAGGGGCGAGGCGCACCACTTGGCCTGGCCCAGCTCAGAGGGGGTGGCGCAGGATAGCGCCAGTTCGCCTGGGGCGAGGGGACTGAGCGGGCCGGATCGGGGCGCGCGGCCCACGTGGCTGGCGAGCGGGACGAGCGGGCGTCCTCGTCTTCCCGAGGACCTCCAGACGGCGGCGGCGGCGGTTCTGCTCATATGAGGGGAGGTCCGGCGGTCTGCTTGGAAGGCGGGAAAGGATGGGATTCGCCGGATCCGGGCGCGGCAACGTCAGATCCGTGCACGGGGGGTGGACGACGGCGAGGACCAGTGGTGGTGGCGCGGTGCTCCTCGAGGTCCGGCTTGGCCATGGCGGCTGGGGTTGCTGCGGGGAGAGAGAGGAAGCAAAGTGAGGGAGAGAAGGAGAGAAGAAGGAGAGGGAGGCGCGCGCGGCGCCGTGACCTGCTGGTGCGCGCACGGCGGCTGGCCGGCCGGAGCTTCTGGACGGCGGGGCGCTCCGGCGTGGAGGCGGCTCGGGGAGGTGTTGCTCCATGGGGATTCGGGCGTGGGACGTTTCGGGTGACGTGGCGCCCTCGTGATCGTCCGATCCAGATCCGGTGGCTCAAAACGAGGGGATCTGATCTGATCTGATCTGATCTGAACGTGGCGATGATTTGGGTGGTGGCTAGGGAGTGGCCTGGTGCGGAAATTGAGGAGGTAGGGGGCTAGTGTTCCAGATTTGGTAGGCAGGTTGGTCCATTTATAGTAGGTGCTTAGGGAGAGCTAAATGGGCTACAGAATGGGCTAGATTTTTGGGTGGGCTTGGATTAGCAGACAAGAGAGAAATATCTCGTTGGTCGGTTGGCTGCCCGCATGACGTTTTATAAATATACCCCTGGATTTACACCGGCTACTATGCCTGGCACATCCAATCGATCACCCGTTAAACGAAGCCGGAATCGCATGAAATTCGAAACACCGCCTCACTACACTAAACTGACATCGTCTACATCGTTTCGCATAGAACCGAGAATGTCGAAACCCGCCCGATAAAATAACCCATTTAATTATAAATGGGGGTTTTCGCACTGATGGTGAAGGCTGGTCTTGTGCCGGTTTTCGCGACGGTGATCGGGTGAAACCCGGTGTCGCAAGGTCGAGTGTCAGGGTGGCAAGGGTCGGTCTCTGTCCGGTACGAGATAAGAGGGGGAAAAATAATCGCCGACCGATAAATCGGGGATGCAAACACCGCAAACAAATCAGACAATCAAACAATTCACACCGAAAACAAAAATTTTAATTTTTGCAAAATCTGGGCTATTACATATACGACGTAAGGTCCAATCGCTATTGATATCCGGAATGCACATGCGTCATTTTGGGCATCCAGGTCCCACTGATGATCATTGACCGTAGCCTCGTCTCAGTCATGACTGGAGTGTTCTCGGACCGTAGGGTAACACACTTAAGGGCTCGATGAAATCGGAGACCTTTTCGGAACTATCGGAGTTACCGGAGAATAAAGGAAGCAGCACCGGAAAAGTTCCGTGTTGACCCGAAGGAGTTTTGGAGTGAGACGGAAGGTGTTCCGGAGCACCGGGAGAATGAATAATATGTTTTAGTTATTAATTAATTGAATTAATAATTAAAAATATTTTATTTATAATTAAAAAGTGCTATGGGCCTTATTTATGAAAGAGGCCCATTGGGGGAAATAAAGGGAAAAAGAAAAAGAGAGAGATAGAGGGAGGCGCCATGGGCCCAGGTCCCATGAGGGCTGCGCCCCACCTCCTCCCTTGGCTGGTCACCTCCCCCTAGCAAGGGACTTTAGTCCCACCTTGCTAGGGGAGAGGGGTTGACTCCCTCCCCTCTGCCTATATATAGATGGGAAGGGTGCACATATTTAATACACAAAAACTCTTGAGAAAATAAATATTACTCCGAATTGAGATCGGTTTTCTCCGGTCTTCTCCCCTTCCTCGTCTCTTCGACGGTGGGCCCCCCTTATTTGGGGCCTATAGTGGGATTGAGGCATCTCTGCTACACGGAGGCCGTCGTGCTGCCGAAACTCTGGTTCTGGAGGTCTATTTCCGCCACCTTCGCTGGAGCGGAGATCGGAGGTCGTCATCAAGTCTCGTACGTGTGCGAGTACTACGAGATGCTACACATGTGGCACTACACCCATCCGGGTGCTAACACAGCTAGGGGGCTATGAACCTTGATCGACTACGTCAAGCACGTTTGCGGGAACGTTTCCCGCGCAACGGACTACACCCCGAGGTATGTTATTCCGCACTCCTTTCCGTTACGGTAATACGACTCGCTAGATCTTGGGTTATGGGAAACGCTAGTTAGGAAAAATTTGTGTTTTCCGCTGCGCACCCCAACAGTATCAACATCCTCTACCACGACGCATTCCACCGCATGGGCGTGCCCAATGAACAACTACAACCCTCCACGACTACGTTCCATGGCGTTGTCCGAGGAAAGTCGACTCAACCTATCGGCCGGATCGCCCTAGAGGTAGCTTTCGGGGACATCATGAACTTTTGCTCCGAGGTCTTGACTTTCGAAGTAGTCAAACTACGAAGCCCTTATCACGCCATCTTCGGGAGACCGGATTATGCCAGATTCATGGCATGGCCATGTTACGTTTATCTCAAGCTAAAAATGTCGGGTCCACACGGCATAATCACAGTATGCGGCAATCGTCAGATCGCCTGGGCGTGTGAAGAAGACGACGCCTCCTACGCCAAAGCCGATTGTATCATGGAAGAAAATAGGGCACGAGCCCCCAAAGAGCAAACGATGTCGGAAGCAGTCGCACAAAACAAGGACCAGCAGATGAGTTAACCAGACCTCATACCCAGAAGGAACTTAGAGCCACCGCTTCCTGAAGGACGGCACAAGTTAGCTTCAAATCGGGGCATAGTGTTCTGCCCAAAACCGAACACACCCTACCTCCTCTCTTCTCTCTCTCCTCCCCAGTTATCATACTTTGTACCCCGTTTATTTTCTAAAGCGCGTATGGACACCATTTTTCTTTCTTGCAACTACTCCGTATCATGCGCCTATCAAGGCGACCTGTTCGCCTGTCTGCTCGGTGCAACTCGCACTCCGATGACCTAGTTGCTTAACTCATAGTTCACTCAATAATGGTTCCATAAAAGGAATCCAAGTTGACTGTAACACCCCGGTAATCATGCAACAGTAATTCAACGGTGATCACCTTGTTAAATGCCATATCATCATGATTAAACAAGGGATAATCACCCTTGATCAAATCAAGTTCAAATTCAAACTCGTTTGGAAATTTAAAACAATATGGGAAAATAAAGTTGTTCCAAAAATTGTGCCAACAATTTTATTAAATGCCAAATAATCCATGGATCATGCCAATGTGGTCATGGGAATTTATTAAGCTGTTAAATAATCCAAACAAACCAAAACGGTAGCCAAAAGTCACCTTTAGTCGTTTTCATATTCAAAAAAATGCTAAATGATTTTTATTATTGCCCAAACTTTTTGTGGCATCCCTATAAGGTGCCACTCTAATGTAGGAACAAGATTCACCTTGCGCAAAAATCATTTGATAGCTAAACAAATTAAAATAGAACCAAAACAACCCCAATTAATTCCTTTTAAATAAAACAAAGATGCAAATGATTTTATTAGGCCACCAAATTTTTGTAGCACTGCTATACTGTGTAGCACTAATATTGGAGCTAGGTACAACTTTGTATAAAAATCAAATGTTGGCTAATTAAAATGTACTAGTTAGTATGTACGTGCAACGCACGTCTTCATAATGCACCCACACAAAAATTGAATCATATTTTTCTTATAAGTTTATTTTCTACAGTTTCTGTTCGTATCTATCTTATTTTTATGTCCTAAAGATGCCCATATTTTATCAAAAAAAGTTCATCTCCAACATCGTATACTTGCAATACTTATGAGCAATGATGAACGTAAGAAAAATCATGAACGTTGATACGCTTATCGCATATATATTTTTTGAAGCCAAATGAATCAATACATAACAAAATATTCAGAGCGAAATAACATACTCCCTCCGATCCATAATAAGTGTCGCTCACTATAAGAGCGACACTTATTATGGATCGAAGGGAGTAGCAGATATTTCCCCAGTTGGATCCATGTAGACTCCAAACAAAAACAGAGTACTGAACCTCCAAAAAATTTGACTGGTCAATTAAAAATGCATTTACAAATAACAACGACACAAAATAGAGTATATTAAGTTGCAAAATACTACAGCAGACACAAATAATCCACAATCATGCTCCGCCGTGCACACCGGCGACCTTAGCCACTACTTTCATGGAGACCATCACCCCGACTGCAGCAAAAACATTGAACACCCTCCAAACTGAAAAACAAACTTCTACAAGGTATTAATACATAGACTTAAGGAATGCAAGCCTCTTCCAGGAAATCTAAATGGATTAAAACACCCTCCAAACTGAAAAACAAACATCTACAAGGTATTAATACATAGACTTAAGGAATGCAAGCCTCTTCCAGGAAATCTAAATGGATTAAAACTTAAGTGTCTTCGTTCTAGAGTTTTTCTCCCAGTAGTAGAGAAAGGTCTTTGCATAATTTCAATGTATGATGAAACTGGATAAAAATGAATCTTTGAAAGACGAACATGAAAAGTAGAGCTTTGCAATGTTGTAACACAAGCACACATGTTTTGCGTGGATGCTTTTTGAGTAAAGTCTCTTTCTCATTAAATTCATTGAGTGGATCAATCATTTATTGAAGCTAAAGTTACTTCCGTATTAAAAATTTTATTTAGCATATGATCTCATACCCTACTGCCATGATACAAAATTTAGAGTGTTATACTGCACATATCAGGGAGGTCATAACGTCCCACTTTTTTTACATTTTAATTTTTGAAATGCTTATTATGAAATCTCATATTTACATCGTTAATACCTAAGAAACGATGTTACAAAGACATGTTTGAACACTTTCTCGTAGGCTGGAAATTTTGATGCGTATTAAGATCAGCAGGCTAACAACTACCTCGTGATGTACTTACAACTGTTGTAAAGCTGGTCGTGAGTCGTGACACATCCTATTGTTCCCTTTACAGGTAGGAAAAGAAGGTGACAATATGAACATGAGACCTGCCTGACAACAGAAATAACATGGATTGATTGTCAAAATCTGATAATTTCAACATTGGTTAGTTCTTTGATAAATTGACAGCAAAATAAAGCTCACATGGCACAAAAAATAACGGTTTCCATCTACAAATTAAACGGACACTTTAGAAATAAATAATAAACACAACATAATAAAATGCGGTGCAGAAATGCATTCAGTGAACTAAAATACCGTAGTTAAGCAATATATTGTGTGCACCTCTATTTTCACAAGGTTACAAGAAGTGTCTAAATCCATTTAATAAGATAAAGACAACGATGAAGTATTTACCTGGAAATAAAAGGCAAAGCTACTTATGTTCAGAAAAGTAGAATCAGGTTTATGCACTGATTAGGTATCTCCCAAACTTTTCAGACCATTAGCTGAGTTTTGGAACTGGTATTTAGAAATTAGAACACAATGATCTATCTAACCAATCAACTCACTTGTAATTATTTCCGACCTGTATATGTGAATGCATTTCAAAATCTGCTGGTAAGCTCCAGGCTCTAGCTTCTCTATTACTTTTTTGCAGAAATGAAGTCCTGCGTATACACACCTGATTCATTTCTATGAATCTAAAAATCACAAACGAAGGACTGGGCAGGACACCTGATCGATGTTACACGCAAAGCTGAATAGAGTCAGAAGATAGGTTCCCAAATTAACAGGAACAAATAGAAACGAAAAGAACTTGGTATCTGCAGAAATTGACATCTTAATACTACTCAATATGTCCAGGGACTTACTTTTCTGTGCATCGCTATATTTGCATGACGAAGCAGAGTTAGAGATGCTAGCCGCCCATTTTCCCAGACCCATGACTTACTCGTCTTAATTAGGCAGCACAGGTGATCCTGTCCTGTCCCAGGCTCATAGTCCCCCACGCACGCGAGCTCGCCGTCGCAGGCATCCATGGAGGGCTGGGTAGTGCAGATCGGCGTGCGGGATGCCGCCATTGGAGGCTCCACATGGGTGGAGGGGGCGGCGGCGAGCTGAAGCTGGAACGTGGATGCTGCTTCGTCGGGCGTCGCCATCTTGGACTCATGGTTTTCCTTTCCTCAACGGGCTGAAGGAGATTATGATGGTTGCGAAATTGCGATCGATTTTAGCGGCGCGGCAGTGTTCGACTGATGGGAATCATGGAAGTTGTGATATATTGGGGTGGGGAAGGGCAGGGCGTGCGCGAGTAGGAGTCTGTCGGGCAAAACATTGAATCTCAGCCATTGAATTGTCAGGTAGACCATTGAATTGATACAAACCATTAGATTTTATCAGGTTGTTTAGATCGGAGGACCTGGTAGTTCTGTGTACAATAGTTTTGGTGGATATAGAAAAGTTTATGTTTGCTTTTTTAATAGTAGTAGAGAAGAGAAACAGAAAAGAAAGGCAGAGGAATAAAGTGAAAAAGCAAACCCTAAAGCTACGCCCTGGGCAAGGCCCAACCACTTGGCCCAGCCCACCCCATCTCCTTTCCCCTACCTCACGCCACAGGAGGCAGAGTGGGGTCGTGGCGTGCATCCACGGCATCCAAGGCCATGGATGGCCTCCACGTCGACCCCCTCGGCCTATAACTGTGCCAACGCGAACCCTAGCCTTCCCTCCTCCGTTCCCCTCTCGTTCCCCATCGCGCCTCCTCCTCCTCTGCTAGGAATCGAGCTCGTGCGCTCATGCGGTGACCGCTGTCGTCGCCATGGACGTCGTCGTCGTCGCGGTCACTATCGGGGGAATATCCCACGGCTAGACCCGGCTTCGAGACAAAGCCGGTCGGATGACAAGAGCCGGCTCGCGGAGATGAAAGCCGGACGAAGAAATCAAGATGGAGTCCACCTAACTTGGAAGATACGAAAAGCTACAAGACTTAGAGTAGGACCCGGATTGTTATTCTACTTGTAATAGAATAAGAGACTAGTTTGTATCCTACTAGGACTCTACATGTAAAGCTCTCTCTTTCACCTATATAAGGAGGGGTAGGGCGCCCCAAACGGGACAACTCAAGCATCAAGCAGACTCAAGACAAACTCAATGGACTCTAAATTAGAGACAAGTCTCGGGTCATCTAAACCCGGGATAATTAGACACAACTATAGGAGAGCCGGCGACATGCCGGCAACTCTCCGTGAGCAAAGGAATAAGACCTAGCCACAAACAACATGTAGGGTTATTACCGGACGATGTTTTTCAGGGCCCGAAGCTGTATAAAATCGCGTTTTCTCTCTCTGTGATGTTCTTCTTCCTCATACACTCATAACAAAGGTCCTATAATCAAGTCCGACTATGCGAACATCTGCCATGACTTTCCCACGACAACTGATGCCCACTGTGGGCCTACGTACAATGATGTTGTCATCTTGAAGGAGGTCCTCACAAGGATCGAGAAACTTGCGACTTGACGGACAAGGAATAGCCGGCAGGACAGATCTATATCCACGAACAGCTGCCCCATTACCGACTTCACGCGAGCTACGCCCCGGTGGGTGCCGGCTGCCGCGCTCACACGGCCTTACGCCGCCGGCTCCGTCATGCTCGGCCCCGGGTCTTTATGCCGCCGGCCTCGGCGTTTTCAGTCTTTCATCGCTGACTCACCAGACGCACGCCGGCCTCCTGGGCAGCGTGTGCGTTCCCCGCAGTCCCTGATCGTCGGCTCTGCTCGATCAAAATAATACAAGTTGCAAAGACCAACGTGATCCAACAGCTATGATCCATTGTGTTTCAAGAGTCGCAAAAGAATAATCAAGCGATTCTGAGGCGCTTTGTTCAACAATCACGTGGGCTAGTTCATTATAATGAAGAATCCATCCAGCCGCTTGTAGAGCTCAGTATTGCACATGCAGGCTCGCCGTCTTCAATCATAAAAAAAGTTCGGCGAATCCATCCAGACGAAGACGGCGATCTGCAAGTCATCTGTTTCAAGTCCTGCTAAAAGTCGCTGCCGGATTCGATAGAAAAATCTGCAGCGATCCGATCTGAAGCCCGTCTACCTCCACTTGGTTTCCTTTCGACTGTCCCCGGCGGACTCGGCAACCTCTTGATCCCAGCGAAAGCCAACACCCGTGACGGACGCACGGCCTCAACCAGCAGTAAGATAACAGTCGGTTCCAACGGACGAACAAGTTGATCCAAGTCAAACAATCCAGCCATGGTCAGCAGCAGCCAGCTAGCTCACATATCCATCCATCAGTACGGCATGCACGAGTACACGGTTGTTGACCCATCCATCAAGTGAGACGTTTGGTGTGCATGTCCATCATAGTGCACACGTACAACCGTTGCCGAATCGATATGCATCTTCAAATCATTGGAAGGGCTGCATCTTCGAGTCCTCGGATCGACTGCATTCTCAAACCACCACATCAATATCCTAGCTTCAAATTCGTCATCTACACTTTCACTCGACGCCGGACAAGTCGTCGCCGCCATGACGCCACGCCACCGATATTTCTCAAATTTTTTACTCCAACCCGACATACTATGGATGATTCATCAAGATTTCTATGTCGACTCGCACCGGTACAACAAAGGTTGCACGTTACGCAACTTCGACAAGTCGACCCCGTCCGGCGCGTCGAATCCTTCTCGGTCACTCGTCGCATCGTCGACTCCAAGCACACAAATCATCCTGCGCCGAGCTCCTTTGTATGGGATTTCCCGTACCGAGTTCCATTGCGCAGGAATCGCCGCGTCGAGTCTTCTCGTCACTCGCCAGATAAATTCATCACGACAGCTTGGCCGCGCAACTACGCCGCCACAACACTTGGGGGCTCGTGGACTCGGGGGTTGATCGCTGCAGTCGTCATCACATCGACACTGCCCAACGAACAGACAGAGACGGTTTCAGTGGCGTGCTCGACATACACGTCGACGCCGGCCTACAGTGTCGCACTGGATTTCGACATTCGTATGGCTCACAGTGCCATGCTTAATGATAACATCCACACCGGTTTACAACGTCATACTTAACATACACATGTATCAACTTACAAACGCTTGACCGTTGCGATCAACGGCTCGACATATTGGTCGGTCTATTAACCGCCGACTCCTACGAGGATCGGCCACAACATCACCACAGTTGCCTTCCATGGTTCTCCGGATTTTCTCTACATCATCAGATAATTGCTTGTTTCTTTATCAAGCCACATACACGGAGTCCCTAGCCAACTCCTCGAGTCGACTCAAGACTCGGGGGCTACACCTCCTACAGGATCCATCGGAGATTGAGATATATCAAGTTCAACGACAAATTATAATCGACCATCACAAACTTTGGTCCATTGATTCCGACCGTAAAATTCCGGCTCAGATTCCGGTTCATTGGAAAAATTCCGACTCCCGAAGAGAAGAGTCTACAAAATTCTGACTCTACAACAGTGAAGAGTCCACAAAAAAAATCCCGGCTCATATTCCGGTTCATTGGAAAATTCCGACTCATTTAAAAATCTTGGATCCTCAAGCGATTCCCGGTTCATTCAAAAATTCCGGCTCCTCGATGAGTTCTGATTCACCAGAAATTTTGTCTCCTTTACGGATCCAGGATCATTACAAATTACCGGCTTCACAAGAAATCTCGGTAAGACTCGGCAATTCTGGAACCCAGAATTTGTCACCTTATGCATTGCATCATTATGCATTGCACCTTTATTTTCATATCATGATGCATTACATTTTCTGCATCCATAAATCGATCTTCATCGCACCAGGCTATCGCCACACTCATATTGCATACATCTTTCATACATATTGCATCATACTGCATTACTAAAAATTCTCAGAGACCCGGGGGCTTGATCAACAGTCTATCGGCTCTGAGCATGTATATTGATCAGGCAAATCGGGAGAGGACGACGATACTAATCGACTCTCACCTGAAAAGCCGGCATATACATGTAAAAACTTGTGTTTGTTTAACTAAAGATAACGGGGGGGGGGGGGGCGTCGATGGCTCCTATCAACCCTTACGTCCCGAAAATATCTTGGCATACACATGGCTTGGCCACGTCACCCTGCCTGTACAGTATAGAGCTTCCTTGACTATCGCGCAACCGGTTGGTCTAAATTTCGAGGTTTATAAAACCATCTATCGAATTTAGTCATACGAGCTGGGCACGCTAGTTACTGAAAAGTCGGCTCTACAGAGATGTTCAACTTTTCAAACCAATAATCTATCTCAACGCGAGAAGATGAGGTTTAAAGTCGACTACTAATGGCCTGCATTACATTCTGCATCCAAACATCATTGCATCTTGTCGGGACCCGGGGTTTGCATATGTAATTCCAGTCACAATTCAATCATATGGAGAGCCGAGAGCCATACCCACTTGTCTAAGCAGACAAGGCCAAGTACAAGACACCCTCGGAAAGCTCGAACGTGAGGGGCATCCCATCCAGGCCGGGATGATCAACTGAGATGAGTCCTCATCGTCCGCTCACAAGTCTAAATGATTATGGGTGGTGAAATCCCATACTCATAGACAAGTCGCCTCAAACATATTATCGATTGAATCATAACATTACATAAACAAACTCCAGCCCGATCTCTTAGTCGGGGTCTCGGGCGGGCTCAATCATACAACAAAGTGTGCCACGTGACAGAGTCACGAGCAATCGCATCGCGATGCCCCAAGCTGCGCACATCTAAGGGCCACTTGGTGTATAAAAGACCGCCGGCGAGAACACAACTAAGGTATCGAACCCCACACATGACATGCACGATATAAACATACACGCAACATGCATGCCAAGTGTATAACAGTAGGTAACACAACATGAACTCTACAAACTCATAGTTTTATTGCATCTGCTAAACAGAGCAGATATAATAGTGTTACAAGCAGAGATCACATCCCTGTGATCCAACATTACATCATACAACAACGGAAGCAAATTATGTCTTAGTAAAGACAAGGTTAACAAATGGCTTAAGAAGCCTTTAAGAAAAACACAACGACCCTCCAGAGGGACCAGGCTGCTGTCTGGGACTATATTACTTCGTCGACGTCGAGCTTGAGGGGGAGGCCACCTTCAGGGTCAGTGGTCTCGTCTCTAAAACATAGAATAAGAAAACGTGAGTACAAAGTCGTACTCAGCAAGACTTACGTCAGAACTATACTACTCATGCTCAGGTATCAAGGTAAAGGAAAGTGGGGTTGTAATGCAGAAAGCTTTGACTTGGCTATCCTGTACTACGACTACATAGAGTTGAGATGAGAGGCGCACACGAGCCCATCTAATCTTGATCACCACATCAATACACAACCATGGATCCTTCCTCGGCTTCCCCACGAGGAAGCAACCCAAAGCACTCACACTTATCTTGCGATTTTTAGAGTATCCATTTGAGTTGTCTAATAATCAAGTAAAGGTCTCCAAGTAGTCCATAACCGTGGACACGGCTATTCGAATAGTTCATTAACCCTGCAGGGGTGTACTTCTTCACATACGTAGCTACCACTTATCGCCTAGAACTCGTCACCTTCAAGCGGTGTCGGCGAGGATAGTACCACGACACTTACCTCACGGCTCCAACTCTAGTCCAGGGGATCGCCTATCTGAGTTGTACCCCAATCGGGAATCCGGCCGGGGTTTCCGTTCAGGACCCAGACGATGTATGGACGGTCCAACAAGCCCACTTCGACGGCTGGTGCTACGCTTGCCTAAAACCGTGCTACGTTATGAAAGCAAATAGAATAACAATTAACCCATGCGAATCCTGGACCCTAGTCGGGGTGAGTTAATAGGTCGAGAGGGGTCAATGAGCCCATGTGGTAGTAATCTGTGTCTTGGATCACAACACAAGAACTCGGGGCCTAGGGCAGTGTAAATGAGACAACCCACTGTGTACTCCTACACATCCTCTCATTGTTCACTTATATTAGGGTGACTTCAACAACACGTTACCACCTTGTTGCATGTGTTCACTACCATCCCGATACATCACCCAGATGGATCAACTTTATTGCAAACAACTCTAGCATGGCATAGCATAACATGGATGAAGGGCCACATGATGAACACAAACAATCTTGTATCTGCTAGGTTGAGGTTTGCTTAATACTGTGGCAGCAATGATAGGTCATGCAAAGGATGGGTTCAACTAGCGATAGAACGGTAACATGTGAATCACCTAATCATGCATAAGAGAACAAGAGGGAAACTGGGTTTTTATAGATATGATCAAAGGGGGTTTGCTTGCCTTATTGTCGAGACTCGGGGGGTGCCACTCTTCGGAGAAACAGGGACTACGTCCAGCGATGGATCTATCGAGAAGAAGCAAACACCGAGACAACAAAGTATAAACATCACATTGGAATGCACATTCAAGAATGAAACATGGCATGGTACTGATGTGATATAGGTTCAATTTGCAACAAGTTAATTGAAGTTGACTTGAGTAAGAAATTCAAATACAAACTCCAAATGTGGTTCAAATTAGCCAAAGTTGCATTTGCTAATGTTTGGATATGGTAAACCATGTTGTCATGTGTATGATATGCCTCTGATGTTCATGTGATAAGGTTGGCATTGCAAAGATTTAATTTGAAATGATTTAAACATTTATTTTGAATTATTCCAAATAACCCAAATAGCTAAATGCTACTGGTCCATCATCATAGATGTGTTTTTCATCTATGAAAGTATGATATTTGGAATCCTTGAATTTTTCTGATGAATATTCATATATAAATTATTTGATTTGGAGTTATGGTTTAAAAGTTATTGAATTTCAAAGATTTAACTATTTTCTGGAATTTCTATTAACAGAGAAAATTGAAATATTGCATCAGCATGACGCCATGATGACCTCAGGGGGTTGACTGGTCAAGCCTGTCAGGCAGGCCCGGCTGTCAATGGCACATGGTTAATCCTCTGTTAGTTTAAATTAATTTGGGTCATTACGGGGGGCCAGGGCCCACCTGTCTGTGTGAGAGAGAGAGGGATTAGGAGGGGGTTAATCAGGCCGGTCGGCGGTTAGCCGTCGTGGCCACGGGAGACGGCGATGCCTCGCCGGAGAGGGGCTCCCGGCCACGGATCCGCGCGGCAAGGGCACCAGGAGGGAGCCCTCGATGCCGCGCATCCAGCAGTGCACCCTGCCAGCCTTGGGGAGGCCGGAGTCCACAGCGGTGATGAGTTCCGCGGCGGCCGGAGCTCGGGCTCCAGACGAACGCGACGACGGGGGTTCCTGGAGAAGAACGGGGAGGAGGGGAGGGGAGAGGAGCTCACCCTGAGCATGTCGGTGGGGACGAGCAGGCCGGAGGGGCAGCAATGGAGAAACGATTGCTCGCCGGAGCCCGTAGACCGTGGCGGAGGAACTCAATGCTGGCGTCTCCCTTAGAGCTCCTCCGCTTCAATTGATCGGGCTCGAAGACGAAGACGACGTACGCGCGCGTCCTGGACAACTCGAGGCGACGGGGGAAGGCCAGTGGCCGCATGAAGGGACGACGGCGAGCTCGGCAGTGCGCTCGGGTCTTCGCGGGAGCGCCAGGGAAGAAGGAGAGGAGGGCCAGGCGAGGGGGAAAAAGAAGGGGGGAAGAAGCACAGGGCTCCACGGCGCCGCTAAAGGGGTGGGCAGCAGCCAGGCAGCTGCCTGGCAGCCATGCCAGGCTCGCCGGCGACCTGGCTGCCTGCCTGTCCAGTGGAGGAAGACGACCCTGCCCTTTTGGGCTGGGCCTCCTCTGCTGGGCCAGGTGGGCCAGGTAAGCCGAAGAGGTAAGTGGCCTCTGGCCGTTTTATTCTTTTTCTCTTTTGTTTTATTTTCTGTATTATTTGTTTTGAATTGAAATAAATATCAATTCATTTTATAAAATCCTAAATTTTTTATCTTGGACATATGTGACATAGGACTAGCCACACCCAAGTTTTGAAGATTTTTGAAATTCAAAACATTTGAATTTCAATTCAAATTCAAATAGCATTTAAATTTAATTTCCAAGCCTCTGTTTGAATATTTGAAAAATCCATGAGCATGGGTTTGTCTCCAAATCATTTTTAAAATGATCATATTCATTTATAGGACTTTTCAAAATTGTTTGGAGGAATTTTGGAAAAACTTTTTATCTGGCCTTTTATTTAAAATCTTTTTGAGGCTTTTCCAAATCCCCAATTATTAAACCAAGGAATTTAAACATGATGCAATTATTTCTAGTAATAAAAGCACATACCAAAACTAGGGTTGTGACAACTCGCCTCCACTCAAAAGAATCTTGTCCCGAGATTCAGAAGTAGTCGGGAAGAGGGTGGGGTACTCGAGTCGGAGACGGTCTTCTCGTTCCCAGGTGGCTTATTTCTCAGAATGATTGGACCACTGCACTTTGAGGAACTTGATATTCTGACGTCGGGTGGTACGCTCAGCTTCATCGAGGATGCAGACGGGATACTCTCGATACGACAGGTTTTCTTGGAGATCAAGCGTTTCGTGGTCTACTTCGCGGATGGGGTCCTTGAAGCAACGCCTGATTTGAGATACGGGAAGACATCGTGAACCTGAGAAAGATGCGGGGGTAGTTAAAGTTGGTAGGCAACTTCTCCACGTTTAGCTAGAATGCGAAAGGGGCCTATGTAACGTGGGGCCAATTTGCCTTTGATACCGAAGCGATGGGTTCCCTTAAGAGGAGTAACCCGGAGGTAAGCCTTCTCGTCCAGCTCGTAACTCTCTGGCCTATGATGACGATCATAATAGCTTTTCTGACGAGACTGGGCTGTTTTCAATTGCTCACGAACAATGCGAACCTTCTCTTCTGCTTCCTGGATCATATCCGGTCCAAAGAATTGTCTTTCACCGGTTTCTGACCAGTTCAATGGTGTTCGACATTTTCGTCCATAGAGAAATTCAAAGGGTGCCATGCCCAAGCTAGATTGGAAACTGTTGTTATAAGCAAACTCGGCGAATGGAAGAGATTTCTCCCAACTCTTTCCTAATGAGATAACACAGGCTCTGAGCATGTCTTCGAGAATTTGATTGACTCTTTCTACTTGACCACTTGACTGGGGATGAAAGGCGGTGCTAAAGGAGAGATGGGTTCCCATAGCATTTTGAAAACTTTCCCAAAATCGAGAGGTGAAAAGACTTCCACGGTCTGAATTGATTTCCAAAGGAACACCATGGAGAGAAACGATCCGGGAGACATATAAATCCGCTAACTGGCTAGCAGTTATACTCTCGCGAACAGGAAGGAAATGAGCAACTTTGGAAAGACGGTCAATGACCACGAAGATGGCATTGTTTCCTTTCTGAGACTTTGGAAAGCCAGTGATGAAATCCATACTGACTTTATCCCATTTCCACTCAGGAATGGCTAAAGGTTGAAGAGTACCAGCAGGTCTTTGATTCTCTGCTTTCACACGACGACAAACATCGCACTCAGCAACAAATTGAGCGATTTCTCGCTTCATCCTAGTCCACCAAAATCTCTAGCGTAGATCTTGATACATCTTAGTACTACCAGGATGAATCGAGAGAGGGGTGTCATGAGCTTCCTTAAGGATCTGCTGCCTTAGATTCCTATTCTTTGGAACTACCATCCTATTCTCGAAATACACAGTACCTTCATGGTCTAGGGTAAAACATTTTTCCTTACCGCTAGCAATGTTCTGTTTGATATACCGGATACCTCGAGCACGTTGTTGAACAACTTTGATTTGATCCTCAAGGGTTGGTTTCACAATCAAGGTGGAAAGGAATCCATGAGGAACAATCTCGAGATTGAGCTTTCGAAATTCCTCATAGAGAACTGGTTGATACTGTTGTAACATAAGGTTGTTACAATACGACTTACGACTTAGTGCATCAGCCATGACATTGGCCTTGCCTGGGGTGTAAGAGATACTCAAGTCGTAATCTTTTATCAACTCTATCCAGCGTCTTTGCCTGAGGTTAAGATCTGGCTGGGTGAATATGTATTTGAGGCTTTGGTGATCGGTATAGATTTCACAACGATTACCAAGGAGGTAATGTCGCCAAGTCTTCAGGGCATGAACTACGGCAGCGAGTTCAAGATCATGGGTAGGATAGTTCTCTTCATGTGGACGCAACTGGCGTGAAGCATAAGCTACCACATGTCGATCTTGCATAAGTATGCATCCTAACCCTTGCCGTGAAGCATCACAATAGATCTCGAAATCCCTTTTGGTGTCTGGAGGTGCAAGTACGGGTGCAGAAGTCAATCTTCTCTTTAGCTCTTGAAATCTTTCCTCGCACTTGGGAGTCCATAGGAATTTCTTATCTTTCTTGAAGAGTTCAGTTAGAGGCTTTGCAACTTTGGAGAAGTTCTCAACGAAGCGGCGACAATAGCTTGCTAGGCCAAGAAAACTCCTAACTTGCTTAACCGATTCAGGTGGAGTCCAATCAAGGACGGCCTGAACTCTCTCGGGATTCACAGCAATTCCTTTTGCAGAAATCACATGGCCTAAGTAGGTCACTTCTGGTAGCCAAAATTCACACTTGGAGAATTTAGCATAAAGGCGATGCTCTCTAAGTTTCATCAATACCAGCCTAAGATGTTCTGCGTGCTCTTCTTCGTTCTTCGAGTAGATGAGAATGTCATCAAGATAAACCACAAAAAATGTATCTAAGTACTCCATGAAGATCGAATTCATCAAGCGCGAAAAAGTGGCTGGGGCATTGGTTAAACCGAAGGACATGACGGTGTACTCATAAAGACCATAACGAGTAGTGAAAGCCGTCTTGGGAATGTCCTCGTTTCTGATTTTGATTTGATGATAACCTAATCTCAAATCCATCTTGGAGAAGACAGAGGATCCAGCAAGTTGATCATAAAGATCATTGATCCTCGGAAGTGGGAACTTGTTCTTTACCGTCGCTAAATTTAGCGGGCGATAGTCTACGCACATCCTTTCTGTTCCATCTTTCTTCGTTACGAACAGAACGGGGCAACCCCATGGCGATGAGCTAGGGTGGATGAAGCCTTTTGCCAACGAAGCTTCCAGTTGGATTTTAAGCTCAGCTAACTCATGTGGGGCCATCCTATATGGGCGTCTGGAAATTGGGGTTGTGCCTGGTATAAGATCCACAATGAATTCCACAGACCTGTCGGGTGGCATTCCCGGCAGCTCTTCTGGAAAGACATCCGGAAAGTCACAAACTATCGGAATATCTTCAAGGTTAGGAAGGGGATGCTCATTCAACGAATATAGCTGGGTTTCTGAACCTTGGGATGTGAAATGGACTATCTTGCCGGAAGGATGAGTGAGTTGAACTGATTTAGTGGCACAATCAATCTTGGCATGGTGTTTGGACAACCAATCCATACCTAAGATGATATCGACCTCTGAAGATTTGAGGGCTATGAGAGAAGCAAGGAATACAACATCATCAACAGCAATCTCATTGTCATGACTTACCCTACTGGTACGCCATGTGGATCCTGGAGTTTTAATCATGAAAGGGGTAGGCAACTCCTCAAATGAAATGTCATGCAGGAGCGCGAACTTTTCAGACAAAAAGGAATGGGAAGCTCCAGAATCAAATAGAACAGAAGCAGGTTCGGAGTTAACAGGAAGTGTACCGAGTACAACCTTCGTATCCTCTTGGGCTTCTTTGATGGTGGCATGGTTCACACGTCCGTATTCAACAATAGCGGACTTGGATTTGGAAGGCTTTGGTGGTTTAGCTTTGGCTTTATGTTTTGGACGAGGCGGAACATTCTCATGCAATGAACACTGTCGTGCAATGTGGCCAGGATTACCACACTTGTAGCACAAACGGGTGTTAGGTTGTAGAGTTTGTATGGAAAACTCTCTACTATCTTTCTGGGTTTTCTTGCTTTGTGGAGATGGTCTTGGAATCAAGTGCGAAGGAAGGGCACTAGTTGGGATCCAAACTCGACGTTTCTGAGAACCCAAACTAGAAGAGGAAGCAAGATCACGATCACGCTTGCGAGACTCTTCAAAGACCTCATTTCCATGCTCAGCTCTGAATGATCTATTGACCAAATCCTCGAAGTTGACAAATTCAAGGAGATTGAGATCATGACGAAGGACAGGGCTAAGTCCCTTGCGGAACCTTGCTTGCTTCTTGGCATCGGTTGATATCTTCTCAGGGGCATAACGAGAAAGACGATTGAACTCAGTCCTGTACTGATGAACAGTCATCTTTCCCTGAGATAGGTTGTAGAACTCTTCCCTCTTTCTTTCCATCGGCTCATCCAGAATGTGGTACCCTTGGAAGGAATCACGGAACTCCTGCCAAGTCACTACGTGACCATCAGGCTGCATTGCAACAAAACTTTCCCACCATTCACCAGCAGCACCTTCCATAAAGTATGCCGCAAACATCACACGATCATCTGGGGAAACATGCGCCGTCTCAAGCTTACGCTATGGAACGGAGCCAATCATCGACATCAAGGGGCTCAGATGAACATCGGAAAACTGGCGGGTTCAAAAGGATAAAATCCTGGATGGATATTACCGCATCTCGCTGAATAGAAGTATTCTTCTCAATGAGCTCCAAAAGGCGTGTTTGATCACGTCGATTTCGCTCAGCCTCCATCATGATTTCCTCTGCAGAAGGCGGTGAAGGAGGACCATCATCACCACTTTGATTACCGTGACCAGATTCAACACATCTAGTTCCACCTGACATTTTGTGTGATAAAAATCAACAATCAGAGTAGGATTTATGATGGAATCAAGGCAAAGATGATACAATTTAAGAGCGGACAAGATTGTAATGCAAAAGCATTGGAATCACTGGAAACACGGGACAAATCGGACAGCATAACGGCTGTACTGGGGTGGAAAAATGAACCAATCTGCAAGAATGATCAGAACCTTCTCAAAAGGCTTGATGGAATGGTGACTCTAGACAACCAAAACATTCCTACAGCTATTGAGAAGCAAACAACGAGATGTTCTAGTATAGACATAGATGAGCCTATTCCTATCTTCCTGTAGAACAAGATGAGGGTGACTCAGAACTCAGATCGATGAGGTTAAGGAGAAAAATGAAGCCTTACGTTGTGCCCTTATACCCAAAGTAACTATATAACTATAGAATGCTACACTCGACTTCGGCCAAGGTTTACTAATCCTACAGGCAGTCCTGCTCTAATACCAAGTTTGTCGGGACCCGGGGTTTGCATATGTAATTCCAGTCACAATTCAATCATATGGAGAGCCGAGATCCATACCCACTTGTCTAAGCAGACAAGGCCAAGTACAAGACACCCTCGGAAAGCTCGAACGTGAGGGGCATCCCATCCAGGCCCGGATGATCAACTGAGATGGGTCCTCATCGTCCGCTCACAAGTCTAAATGATTATGGGTGGTGAAATCCCATACTCATAGACAAGTCGCCTCAAACATATTATCGATTGAATCATAACACTTACATAAACAGACTCCAGCCCGATCTCTTAGTCGGGGTCTCGGGCGGGCTCAATCATACAACAAAGTGTGCCACATGACAGAGTCACGAGCAATCGCATCGCGATGCCCCAAGCTGCGCACATCTAAGGGCCACTTGGTGTATAAAAGACCGCCGGCGAGAACACATACTAATGTATCGAACCCCACACATGACATGCACGATATAAACATACACGCAGCATGCATGCCAAGTGTATAACAGTAGGTAACACAACATGAACTCTACAAACTCATAGTTTTATTGCATCTTCTAAACAGAGCAGATATAATAGTGTTACAAGCCGAGATCACATCCCTGTGATCCACCATTACATCATACAACAACGGAAGCAAATTATGTCTTAGTAAAGACAAGGTTAACAAATGGCTTAAGAATCCTTTAAGAAAAACACAACGACCCTCCAGAGGGACTAGGCTGTTGTCTGGGACTACATTACTTCGTCGACGTCGAGCTTGAGGGGGAGGCCACCTTCAGGGTCAGTGGTCTCGTCTCTAAAACATAGAATAAGCAAACGTGAGTACAAAGTCGTACTCAGCAAGACTTACGTCAGAACTATACTACTCATGCTCAGGTATCAAGGTAAAGGCAAGTGGGGTTGTAATGCAGAAAGCTTTGGCTTGGCTATCGTGTACTACGACTACATAGAGTTGAGATGAGAGGCGCACACGAGTCCATCTAATCTTGATCACCACATCAATACACAACCATGGATCCTTCCTCGACTTCCCCACGAGGAAGCAACCCAAAGCACTCACACTTATCTTGCGATTTTTAGAGTATCCATTTGAGTTGTCTAATAATCAAGTAAAGGTCTCCAAGTAGTCCATAACCACGGACACGGCTATTCGAATAGTTCATTAACCCTGCAGGGGTGTACTTCTTCACATACTTAGC
Source organism: Bromus sterilis (assembly GCA_950022295.1). NCBI lineage: Eukaryota > Viridiplantae > Streptophyta > Magnoliopsida > Poales > Poaceae > Bromus > Bromus sterilis. The sequence goes on along the minus strand of OX465599.1, from coordinate 136,563,725 downwards.
TACCACTTATCGCCTAGAACTCTTCACCTTCAAGCGGTGTCGGCGAGGATAGTACCACGACACTTACCTCACGGCTCCAACTCTAGTCCAGGGGATCGCCTATCTGAGTTGTACCCGAATCGGGAATCCGGCCGGGGTTTCCGTTCAGGACCCAGACGATGTATGGACGGTCCGACAAGCCCACCTCGACGGATGGTGCTGCGCTTGCCTAAAATCGTGCTACGTTATGAAAGGAAATAGAATAACAATTAACCCATGCGAATCCTGGACCCTAGTCGGGGTGAGTTAATAGGTCGAGAGGGGTCAATGAGCCCAACATGTGGTAGTAATCTTTGTCTTGGATCACAACACAAGAACTCGGGTCCTAGGGCAGTGTAAATGAGACAACCCACTGTGTACTCCTACACAGCCTCTCATTGTTCACTTATATTAGGGTGACTTCAAAAACACGTTACCACCTTGTTGCATGTGTTCACTACCATCCCGATACATCACCCAGATGGATCAACTTTATTGCAAACAACTCTAGCATGGCATAGCATAACATGGATGAAGGGCCACATGATGAACACAAACAATCTTGTATCTGCTAGGTTGAGGTTTGCTTAATACTGTGGCAGCAATGATAGGTCATGCAAAGGATGGGTTCAACTAGCGATAGAACGGTAACATGTGAATCACCTAATCATGCATAAGAGAACAAGAGGGAAACTAGGTTTTTATAGATATGATCAGAGGGGGTTTGCTTGCCTTATTGTCGAGACTCGAGGGGTGCCACTCTTCGGAGAAACAGGGACTACGTCCGGCGATGGATCTATCGAGAAGAAGCAAACACCAAGACAACAAAGTATAAACATCACATTGCAATGCACATTCAAGAATGAAACATGGCATGGTACTGATGTGATATAGGTTCAATTTGCAACAAGTTAATTGAAGTTGACTTGAATAAGAAATTCAAATTCATACTCCAAATGTGGTTCAAATTAGCCAAAGTTGCATTTGCTAATGTTTGGATATGGTAAACCATGTTGTCATGTGTATGATATGCCTCTGATGTTCATGTGATAAGGTTGGCATTGCAAAGATTTAATTTGAAATGATTTAAACATTTATTTTGAATTATTCCAAATAACCCAAATAGCTAAATGCTACTGGTCCATCATCATAGATATGTTTTTCATCTATGAAAGTATGATATTTGGAATCCTTGAATTTTTTTGATGATTTTTCATATATGAATTATTTGATTTGGAGTTATGGTTTAAAAGTTATTGAATTTCAAAGATTTAACTATTTTCTGGAATTTCTATTAACAGAGAAAATTGAAATATTGCATCAGCATAACGCCATGATGACCTCAGGGGGTTGACTGGTCAAGCCTGCCAGTGGGGCCCGGTTGTCAATGGCACAGGGTTAATCCTCTGTTAGTTTAAATTAATTTGGGTCATTAGGGGGGGCCAGGTCCCACCTGTCTGTGTGAGAGAGAGAGGGATTAGGAGGGGGTTAATCAGGCCGGCCGGCGGTTAGCCGTCGTGGCCACGGGAGACGGTGGTGCCTCGCCGGAGAGGGGCTCCCGGCCACGGATCCGCACGGCAAGGGCACCAGGAGGGAGCCCTCGATGCCGCGCATCCAGCAGTGCACCCTACCAGCCTTGGGGAGGCCGGAGGCCACAGCGGTGACGAGTTCCGCGGCGGCCGGAGCTCGGGCTCCAGACGAACGCGACGACGGGGGTTCCTGGAGAAGAACGGGGAGGAGGGGAGGGGAGAGGAGCTCACCCTGAGCATGCCGGTGGGGACGAGCAGGCCGGAGGGGCAGCAATGGCGACACAATTGCTCGCCGGAGCCCGTAGACCGTGGCGGAGGAACTCGATGCTGGCGTCTCCCTTAGAGCTCCTCCGCTTCAATTGATCGGGCTCGAAGACGAAGACGACGTAGGCGCGCGTCCTGGACAACTCGAGGCGACGGGGGAAGGCCAGTGGCCGCGTGAAGGGACGACAGCGAGCTCGGCAGTGCGCTCGGGTCTTCGCGGGAGCGCCGGGGAAGAAGGAGAGGAGGGCCAGGCGAGGGGGAAAAAGAAGGGGGAAGAAGCACAGGGCTCCACGGCGCCGCTAAAGGGGTGGGCAGCAGCCAGGCAGCTGCCTGGCAGCCATGCCAGGCTCGCCGGCGACCTGGCTGCCTGCATGTCCAGTGGAGGAAGACGACCCTGCCCATTTGGGCTGGGCCTCCTCTGCTGGGCCAGGTGGGCCAGGTAAGCCGAAGAGGTAAGTGGCCTCTGGCCGTTTTATTCTTTTTCTCTTTTGTTTTATTTTCTTTATTATTTGTTTTGAATTGAAATAAATATCAATTCATTTTATAAAATCCTAAATTTTTTATCTTGGACATATGTGACATAGGACTAGCCACACCCAAGTTTTGTAGATTTTTGAAATTCAAAACATTTGAATTTCAATTCAAATAGCATTTAAATTTAATTTCCAAGCCTCTGTTTGAATATTTGAAAAATCCATGAGCATGGGTTTGACTCCAAATCATTTTTAAAATGATCATACTCATTTATAGGACTTTTCAAAATTGTTTGGAGGAATTGTGGAAAAACTTTTTATCTGGCCTTTTATTTAAAATATTTTTGAGGCTTTTCAAAATCCCCAATTATTAAACCAAGGAATTTAAACATGATGCAATTATTTCTAGTAATAAAAGCACATACCAAAACTAGGGTTGTGACACATCTTCTGTATTCTTAAACCGACTTCGGTCGCAACGGCTCTCGCCATATATAAAAAGTCGACTTCAGTCGCACCGGCTCTCACCATAAATATCAAGTCGACTTCGGTCGCAACGGCTCTCGCCATAAATATCAAGTCGACTTCGGTCGCACCGGCTAGCGCCATAAATATCAAATCGACTTCGGTTACAACGGTTATCGCCATATATATAAAGTCGACTTCCGTCGCACTAGCTCTCGCCATATAAAATATATAAGTGCACTTTCGTCGCACTGGCTCTCGCCACATTCAGATGCTCATACCGACTTAGAGTTGGCACACATTATTACGGGTTGCTGAAGGAAACATTTTCCAACACTCGAAGGGCCACTCTATTTGGAAGCTGGGAACACAACCCATCATATCATATCTACCGGATTCAACAAATTTGCATTCATCGGTTTTTATCAGCAAGCAAACATTTGCTAGCTTCAACAAAAATTGTCGGTATAATACTTGCCGACTCCAGAAAACAAGAAAGAAATTGTAAGTTCCAAGTTGCTGCAAGCAAGACAACCCGGTACTTGGGGGCTACACTAGTTCGAAGCAAACTTCACAAGTAAAAATCCCAGGTTGCAGCAGGCAAGACAACCCGACACTTCGGGGCTACACCAGCAAGGCTATTTATATACAAAACTCCAAGTCATCACGAGATGATAAACTCGAAGCTTCGGGGCTACAGGTGATATGGACATAAAATTTCCCGTAATTTTTTTCCCGAGTCCTTTTGAAGAGACACAGAAGAGCAAAAAGAAACATTAAACTCAAACATACAAGAGCTCAAAAATTGGATCATATCGGGTTCATTGACATGAATCAGTGGAGCGAGCAAGCTTAATGGTTTGGTCTTCAGACCCGGTCTTTATCCTAACTATTCATTATAATGGAACTTTACCATGGACACACACCCAGCGTTCTCTTCTACGACAATCTTATTGCCAAGGAAAATGTAAGGCCCGATATGCGGTACTGTTCCAGATCTAGATGTTTCCATCCAGATCCGGGGACGAAGAACATATCGGTCCCATCGCGACATATGACATAGCCATATGCCCCGGATTTCCAACATGATATCACAACATTACAAATACAAGGATACAACATCTCATACAATCGGCATACAACTTCCTTGAATACAATACAACAGCGGAAGATACATGTCTGAGTACAGACTACAATAAAAAAGCCTACTGGCAAAGAGAAAAACATCGATCCCATAACCACACGGGTGCAGGCCCTCCGCCGGGATCCGCCTAACTAGTCGTCGTCGAGTCTCCACGTGAAACGTCAATCACCATACCTGTTGGCGATCAAGAACCCTGAAAAGAGTTTGGGGGTAGTATCATGAGTACAGAGGTACTCAGCATCCAACTGTAGTGGTCATCTGACCCAGCAAGGACTTCATCACTCGTCATTCTAGGACAACTAGTAGTTTACGGTAAGGAAGGGGTAAGTGGTGAGGTTGCTGCCGCACTAGCATTTATGAAGTGGCTAACGATCTAGAGAGTAAGATAAGAAGCCAAGCATTCGATGAGGAATCGCCTCCAACAAGTCTGCTGTCAACTAGTTTCGCAAGCATAACACCTATCCTATCCTTGTCCTCCTCTTCGCATCCCGACGAAGAAGAAGTAGTCAAGGCACACACACACGTTGATCAAGTTATATTAAGATTATCTCAGTTGTTGTTGTCTATGAAAAAGGAGTAGGTCTCAAGTCGTCCATGACCGTGGACACGGTTTCTCAAAAAGATTTAACCCTGCAGGGGTGTACCAACTTCCCATTAAAGGCTCCGCACGCACGCCCATCTCTCTCAGTTGCTACCCATCACAGGCAACCATTTTATGATTTAGTTCCAAGAGATCTGAAACGACAGGTCCCTCTAACTAACAACGAACAAATCCGGGTGGCCCAGTTTTGCTTTGAGGGACCTGTCGTTTCGGATCTCTCGGAACGAAATCATAAAATGGTTGCCTGTGATGGGTAGCAACTGAGAGAGATGGGCGTGCGTGTGGAGCCTTGTAATGGGTAGTTGGTACACCCCTGCAGGGTTAAATCTTTTCGAGAAACCGTGTCCACGGTTATGGACGACTTGAGACCTACGACCTGTTCATAGACAACAACAACTGAGATAATCTTAATATAACTTGATCAATGTGTGTGTGTGCCTTGACTGCTTCTTCTTCGTCGGGATGCGAAGAGGAGGACAAGGATAGAATAGGTTTTATTTTTGCGTAAGTAGTTGATAGCAAGACTTGTTGGAGGAGATTCCTCATCGAATGCTTGGCTTCTTACCTTACTCTCTAGATCGTTAGCCACTTCATAAATGCTAGTGCGGCAGCAACCTCACCACTTAGAGGGACCTATCGTTTCGGATCTCTCGGAACTAAATCATAAAATGGTTGCCTGTGATGGGTAGCAACTGACAGATGGGCGTGCGTGCGGAGCCTTGTAATGGGCAGTTGGTACACCCCTGCAGGGTTAAATCTTTTCGAGAAGCCGTGTCCACGGTTATGGACGACTTGAGACCTACGTCCTGTTCATAGAAAACAACAAATGAGATAATATTAATATAACTTGATCAACGTGTGTGTGTGCCTTGACTGCTTCTTCTTCGTCGGTATGCGAAGAGGAGGACAAGGATAGGATAGGTTTTATGTTTGCGTAAGTAGTTGATAGCAAGACCTTTTGGAGGCGATTCCTCATCGAATGCTTGGCTTCTTTCCTTACTCTCTAGATCGTTAGCCACTTCATAAATTCTAGTGCGGCAGAAACCTCACCACTTACCCCTTCCTTACCTTAAACTACTAGTTGTCCTAGAATGACGAGTGATGAAGTCCTTGCTGGGTCAGTTGACCACTACATTTGGATGCTGAGTACCTCTGTACTCATGATACTACCCCAAACTCTTTTCAGGGTTCTTGATCGACAACAGGTATGGTGATCGACGTTTCACGTGGAGACTCGACGACGACTAGTTAGGCGGATCCCGGCGGAGGGCCTGGACCCTTTCCCGCGAAGTTTTGGTCGAGCAAATGAATTCTATTAAATTTGGTTTTCGAACCAGATTGAAGATCACAGAAAACTGATAAACTTTCATATAAGACGCTAACTCGGCGGATGAGCAGAACCCTAAACCGTGCTTCCGAAGTCAGCTAATAGATGTTTAAAACAAATTTTCAAACTTAGCCAAAATTTCAAAGCAATTTGGAAACATGGCTATGACATGTGGGACCCACCTCTAATAAACCCCTATTTAATTAGATTAATCCATGTTTATTAAAATATGTCTATTACATGTGGGTCCCCCTGTAAGGCCCGATATGCGGTACTGTTCCAGATCTAGGTGTTTCCACCGAGATCCGGGGATGAAGCACATATCGGTCCCACCGCGACATATGACAAAGCCATATGCCCCGGATTTCCAACATGATATCACAACATTACAGATACAGGATACAACATCTCATACAATCGGCATACAACTCCTTAATACAATACAACAGCGGAAGATACATGTATGAGTACAGACTACAAGCAAATGCCTAGCAGCAAAGAGAAAAACATCGATCCCATAACCACACGGGTCCAGGCCCTCCGCCGGGATCCGCCTAACTAGTCGTCGTCAAGTCTCCACGTGAAACGTCGATCACCATACCTGTTGTCGATCAGAACCCTGAAAAGAGTTTGGGGGTAGTATCATGAGTACAGAAGTACTCAGCATCCAACTGTAGTGGTCATCTGACCCAGCAAGGATTCATCACTCGTCATTCTAGGACAACTAGTAGTTTACGGTAAGGATGGGGTAAGTGGTGAGGTTGCTGCCTAACTAGCATTTATGAAGTGGCTAACGATCTAGAGAGTAAGATAAGAAGCCAAGCATTCGATGAGGAATCGCCTCCAACAAGTCTTGCTATCAACTACTACGCAAACATAACACCTATCCTATCCTTGTCCTCCTCTTCGCATCCCGACGAAGAAGAAGCAGTCAAGGCACACACACGTTGATCAAATTATATTAAGATTATCTCAGTTGTTGTCGTCTATGAACAAGGAGTAGGTCTGAAGTCGTCCATAACCGTGGACACGGCTTTTCGAAAAGATTTAACCATGCAGGGGTGTACCAACTGCCCATTACAAGGCTCTGCACGCACGCCCATCTCTCTCAGTTGCTACCCATGATAGGAAACCATTTTATGATTTAGTCCCAAGAGATCCGGAACGACAGGTCCCTCTAACTAACAACGCACAAATCCGGGTGGCCCCCGGTGAGTCGACATCGAACTCAAAAGCCGGCCACGCTCTCGAATCGGCCTCTACCGTCTGGATGAGGTCAGATAGGTTGCCCAAACAGATGTGGACAGCCCCCTAGCTCCCTGGAGTGGACCAACAAAGAAACCATGTCTTCGCTGGCCCGAGTTGTTTTAAATAATATCTGCTAGGAGCGACCCAACAGACACACACACGATTTTCAAATGGTAAATCAGCTTGGGCCACCACTAGAAATGTTTGAAGCTAGATATGTAAGAAGAGGGGACCCCATAAAATCCCACACGCGGTTAGGCACGCTTAGTCCGAAAACCAATACCCGGAACTCGGATCCTAAGTGACTCGAATGGAACAAAGCGTCGAGGCGGGATAGCCTAAACCTTCCATCCTTCGTCGAATATAGTCAACATTTATAATAATCATATCATCAACAGCAATATAATAAGGTGATATACCAAACCCAGGGGTAACAGGGTAACATCGTAGCATCCTAAGCATGCATACTAAGCAGGGGCTGAGCAACGAGCAATAGTAACATAGCAGTACAAGGTTTGCTGGGAAGGGACATGGCTGTATCGGTTTGAAAGAGGTTGTAAACATGTGGTAGGATCAATCATCGAACCTAACCTAGACTAGCATGCAAACCGCTGGTTGAAATAGAATGGATCATAAGTAATGTATAGTCCTTGCCTGTTGATAAGTCGGGTTCCGAAGGTGTAGTTGATCGCAAGCTCGCATCGTCTCCGAGAGGTACCCGCGGGAGCACACAAGAAGTAAACACTGGAAAGCAATCAACGGTGCACCACTATTACTACGGGGCAATACAAGATCAAAGAGACAACACAAGGCACGGCAACGCGATACGGATCTATCGTCGAGAACGGTTACTATCAGTTTAAGTGGGGTACTCGTCACACACGACGATACCGCACGTTTACGGTGGTTCAAGTTGTTTAGCTACAGGTGGTCAATCAACGGTTATTAACATGGCAACTCAAGCAAGCATGGCATAGCACACAAACACGGCAAGAGGTGAAGCACAAAGTAAACTATCTATGCTAGTCAATTTAAGTGAGGCACAACCTAAACATGGCATAACACTAAGTGCCGCACGACAATTAAATGATTTGTTACTGTTCTGTCCTAAACAATATTTTATATTTGTTAACAGCAGCAAACAATAGCATAAACACAAAGTACACGAAAAACTAATCAAGTTACATATAAATAACACCCCAAACGGAGTTACGGTTAAAAAGATATAAGCAAAACAAGTTACGGGCACAAACTGCCAACATCACGAAGCACACTTTAGAGCAATGCATAAACAGGTTAATCAATGCAAACATGTTCACAAATGATATGGAACTAAAGTAGATATGACAAGGAAGGCATGGCAAAAAGAATCATGCAACTAGGCATCATAGATCAAAAAATATTAAGCAAACAACATGGCATCGCAAAGTAACAGACTTGGAGTAAAACAGAGGTGGCTGTCAAAAACAGCAGCATAGCAACTTTGGAGAAGAATATCTATATGACCAGTAATGCTAACATGAAGATGAAATACATGGGATGAAAGTAGACATCAAGCTTAACAATATGCAATTTGAATCACTCAATTCTGATAAACGGTCGCAACACACTCGTCGACCGAAGTTGCAACAAAATAACAGTTTCAGCAACAGTAGCACAATAACATCAGGATCACCACTTTGTAGCAAGATTTAATATAGCTAGAGCACCCATACATGACAAGTTAAAGCATGGAATTGAAGTACACATGATGCTTAACACATAGGAGAAAGAATCAATGCAGTAGGCCTCATGGATGAGTCACAATCATCATGCAAAGTTGCAACAAAATATAAACAGCAGCACTTTACAGGAAAAAGTAGCAGTTTAACGGCCTGATGCCCTGTTCAGCACACAATTACACAATCAAGATGAGCTCAAACGGAAAAACTTTCTACATACGAATGCTAGAGCACGCAAAACTGAGCAACTTTCGTTTTGGGGGCACGTTCATCGGAGCTACGGTTTAAGCGTTATTAACGGTGCAAAAACAGATCAGCAGTAATATTTCACAGACTTAGCAAAATAAAAAAAACAGCGGAGAGAAAAAAATAAAAAAGGCTACCGTTTGGCTTTGGCCCAGCAGGCCTAGCAGATCTGGCCGGACCGGGCTGGGGCGCTTGGGCCTTGGAGCTGGTGGCCGGCCCACTGGCTGGACCAGGCCCACGTGGCCGGCGGTTGGAGGCGCCGGATCGGGACCTCCCGATCCCGAGCACAGTGGCCGGCGGCTGTCGCCGTTCCAGGCTCCGGCGAGGGGCGCTAGGAGGCCGGGCAGTGGCGGAGGGGCGGTCAGGCGGCGGCGGGCGGTCCGGACCCCGCCGGAGGGCGTCGAAGGCGGCGCGGCGAGCCCTCTGCCAGGGAGAGCTCGAGGCCAAGCCCTCCAATGGCGGCAGGCGGCGCTACCTGGAGAGAGGGAGGGGAACGCGGGTGAGAGAGGTCAGGGGAGGAGAGGGAAAGGGGAGAGGAGAGGGTCGGCGGCGCGGCTGGACTGGCTGCCGGCGGCTGCTCCGGTGGCCGGCTCCGGCGGCGCGGCTCCATGGTGCAGGCGGTGCGGTGGGAGGAGAGGGAGAGGAGAGAGAAAGGGAGGTGGTTGGTGGGGAGTCTCCTGGGCCGTCGGATCGCGAGATCTGACGGTTCAGGATTGATCTGGCTAGGTTTTGCTACAAAAATGGGCAAAAGGCAAAAATGGGGGCTACTGTGAGGGGGTGGCTGCAATTTGTGGCTAGGGAAACCCTAGAAATGGGTGGGAGTGTGGTGGTCTTTATATAGCCCCAGTGGCTGGCAGTTTGCAAAAACATCCCCGGTTTTTCTCTCGCGCGCGCGGTGCTCACGTTTCTGACCGCCGGGGGTCCTCAGTACCTCCGATTCGGGTAAAACTTTGAACTGCGCGATCAGTGCGTCGAGCCGGAGGCGTTCACCTCGCGCTGGAACCGTTCGAAAAACACTTTCCGGCGCGCTATAAAAATATCCCGTTTAATTATTAAACGGGGTTTTTGTTCCGTTGTCTGCGGCTGGTCTCGTGCGGTTTTCGCGACGGTGATCGGGTGAAACCCGGTGTCGCAAAGGTCGAGTGTCAGGGTGGCAAGGGTCGATCTCCGTCCGGTACGAGATAAGAGGGGGAAAATAATCGCCGATCGATAAATCGGGGATGCAAACAACGCAAACAAATCAGACAATCAAACAAATCACCCCGAAAAAAAAAATTAAATTTTTGCAAAAACTGGGCTGTTACACCCCCCTTGTCAGGTTACTATTCTGGATAAGCTTTTAGATAATGTTGCATTTTAAATAGTAAACAGAATTGCGAAAATCAATTAAACTTTAGAAAATTATATTAAATAAACCGCAGCTCAGATCAAAGTACTTCTACATGAAAGTTGCTCAGAAAAGTACAACGAATACGGATACGCTATCCGCATGCCCAACGCACACCTCTAATATACCGAACGTGGAACATTTCCCCTCCGGTTCTTCTGTCTGTCAGAAGACCGGAGCCAGTAAAACGTTCCGGTTAATTTCCAGTTCATCTGCAACGTTTAGCACTACGTTAGATCGCCGCTAACACTGCGTATTGCCATGTCTTGTTTTTGTATTGCATTTATTGCCGTGTATTTACTGTCCCCCCCTCTTATTTTCCGGTAGACCCCGTGACTACCTCCACCACCGTTGCTGAGTACGACTACGTCGTCGACGACCGTACCCTTACCGTCGAGCTTCCAGGCAAGAATAGACATTTTCCTTCTCAGATATCGCCTATCTTTTCCGTACATTTCTTGCACTAGGCATTGCTGCTGCTGCTACGTTACAATCCTATTCAATTGCATAGCCTGTCATTGTCGCCCCATGATGTACCTTCCTTTAATCCTATGATGCCTATTATAAATTATGAAATATTCATCTTGACCCTGCGCATTGTTAGTCAATTAGGGTTAGATTGCGTTCCATGATCACTCTGGGGAGTGAACGGGTATGAATTATTATAACTGCAACAGGTACGGTACAGAGCAGACGCCCAAGGGAACCTACAACGGCGAGACTCTCCGAGTCGCTTCAAGTTTGACTTACGAGTGGATGAACTCGTATTTCACTCTCGTCGTCGGCTCGGTAGCGTAGCACCACCGGGATGATACGAGGATATTACTCTTTAGTTCATTCTGCTGATGTCTCGGTCGAACCTCTTCAAGTGTACCATCGGGGGTAATTCCTCCTGGTTTCACTTGATGGTAGGCACTCGAATCAACTGGTGTCCTTAAAGGTAAGTAGTCGGGTGACCCAACGGTGCCCGTGAGAGGTATTGTATCGGGACGGCAGGAAAGGCGGATACCATCGTGCGCCTGGTCCTTGCTCGTTGGCCGTGAGATACCAAACAACGAAAGTCGAGCTCCCCCAGGAGCACACGCGAGATAAGGTAAGGAGACGGTTCACCTTGTTGGTAACCGCGTGCTTTAACGGGACGATAGGGCAGGCACCGATGTACTGGTGGTCCTGGCTGCTGTTCGTTGTCCGTTGTGTTGACTAGTCGGGCAACGATAATGGTTGTCCGCGAGATAATAATAAAATGACTAATGGTTCAGGTGGATGACTTGAGAGGCTGCAAAGGCTTGTACGCACTACCTTCACGTGGGAATACGGTGTGGGCCCTCCGCGTTGTGGTCTCGTTCGAAATCTCTGAAAGACGTCCAATTCAGCATTGTGGCCGGGACTGATCGTCACATGTGGTGTTCGGATCTCCCTCCTCACACCGACCCGGAGAGCGAGGGGCGACGGCCCAAGACCCCCTTGCGCTTTGGACTTTAGACCGGCGGGGACCTCTCTGATGAGTCGTAGGATGAGTCTCGGCGTGTCAGATAGCCTTGGTGGGGCATTCCCTAACAAGGTGTACGCCACCCTGGAGATCCGAGCGTGCATGCTGAACAGTAGTGCTCCCCTGCAGGGAAGATGATCTATTCGAATATCCGTGTCCACGGTAGCATGGCGCTTTATGCTGAAGCTAGAGCCTACTACTACAAACTACTACTATTGAACTTTTGGTTCCGGTTTCTCTTCCTCACAGGGAAGTCGAGGAAGGGATCTCGGAGGCATTGATAATTGTTAACTATTACAACTTATTATTATACAATGCTGCATCAAATTCTGCTGCATTGTTAGTTTATGCTTTATATGAACTATTGGCTATTCTCTTCTTGTGCTGCAAGACTCGTCGGAAGATGCTAGTCTTCGATAGGCCTAACTTCTCTTCCATATTTTGACTTCCTACACTACTAGGAGAAAGGCTAGTAGTAGCGCCCCCTTTTGGCTTATCAGTAGCGCCCTAGGGCGCGCTACTGCTAGCACGCTACAGCAGTAGCGCCTGTCTTTAAAGGGCGCTACTGTTAAGCCTCTACCTATAAGTTTTTCCCTAGTAGTGCTACCTTTCAGTCCACTATATATAGCCTCCACTTTCCATTTGATACAAATGCATAATTTCTTAGTAGCAGACGTAAGACTCGCGGGTATGCTAGATACACACCTTTTCTTTATTCCCCCCTTTGTTTTATATACCCGACCGATTGCTGCCATCAGACATTGGAGCCTAGGAGTCCAGGATCATAAGATCCCCGGTGCTTGCTTCATCGTGGATTTCCCCCCTCGACTAGGAGTAGTTCGGAGGTTCCTAGGCAGGAGGCCTTGCCTTTTCGATCTGTATCTCTGATGTTATTTGTGCTAGCCTTCTTATGGCAGATCATGTGTACCCTGTGTCTGTACTCAAATACTATGGCTTCCGCTAACTTTTGTGCTTTCGAGATGCTGTATTCGAGCCCTCTTGGCCCCTGGCTTGTATTAAACAACTTTTATTATTTTATTTGTAGAGTTGTGTTGTGATATCTTACCGTGAGTCCCTGCTCTCGATCGTGTACCTTGTGTGTATAATTACTATACACGGCTTGATTTTGGGGGCGTCACATTGACCCTGAACTTAAGTCCGCCTAGCACTAGCATAAGTCATGCGAAGCCGGCTTACAGAGGAATCATACTTACGCGCACCCCGGTAACCAAAAACTCCTTTTCATAAGTTAGTTGGAGGCATTCAATTGTGAAGGCGACCGACCCTGAACTTACTCGGTCAAAGGATGTTGCCATCACGCGCACAGTTGATTCCTATTAGCGCTTAAAGGTAGAAACAACCGTCCAAACACAAAACACGAAATTAGTAAACACATGGTCGGCAACAGCCAAAGTATTAAACACACGATATTTAAAGTTTGATAACAAAAAGCATCAGACCTACTGTAACAGCCCGGGATTTTCACCCAAATTAAAAATTTTGTTTTTGCTTTATTTTGTTGATTGCTAGAATTGTTTACAGTATTTGCTTCGCCGATTTTATTAATTGGTGATTATATTTCCCCCTCTTTCTCATACCGGCATGCGTGACCGACCCTTTTTCCTAAATGGCACACGACCTTTTTGCGACACCGGGTTTCACCCGAGCACCGTCGCAACTTCCACCACAAGACCAGCCATCGCCATCGAAACGAAAACCCCGTTTACTTAATAAACGGATTATTTTATTGGGCGCTGAAAAATGTTCTGAAAATGGTATCAAAGTGAGGTAGAAGTGACCGGCTCGCCGCACTGAGCATGTGGGTCGAGGTTTCGTCCGAATCGGAGGTCGTATGGACTCCCGGCGGTCAGAAATGTGATCTCTGGATGCGAGAGAGAGTAACCCGGGGGCGTTTGTGTAAACCTGCCAGCCATGCCGGCCTATAAATAGACCACCACTCTCGCCTAGCCCTTCTAGGGTTTCCCTAAGCATAATTGCAGCCACCCCCCTGAAAAATATTCAGATCTACCCAACTGTAAGGCCCGATATGCGGTACTATTCCAGATCTAGATGTTTCCATTCTTATCCGGGGACGAAGCACATATCGGTCCCACTGCGACATATGAAAATGCCATATGCCCCAGATTTCTAACATGATAACACAACATTAGAGTTGCAAGGATACAACATCTCAAACAATCGGCATACAACTACCTTAATACAATACATAAGCGGAAGATATATGTCTGAGTACAGACTACAATGAAGTGCCTAATGGAAAAGGTAAAACACACCATTCCCGTAACCACACGGGTCCAGAATCTCTGCCGGGATCCACCTAACTAGTCGTCGTCGAGTCTCCGCGAAGGCGTCCGGAGGAAGGATCGTCGAGCTCCTCTGAAGCCCAAGATCGTTGCATAACATGCGTAAAAGAGAAAAGAAGGGGTGAGCTATATCAACAAGTCTTGTAAATAACTTCTCACGGTAAGATGGGGGTAGTGGTTGAGGTTGCAGCCGCACTAGCAATATATGAGGTGGCTAACGATCTATTTAGAGTAAGATGAGAACCAAGCAGTCGATGAGGAATCGCCTCCAACAAGTCTGCTATCAGCTACTTACGCAATCATAACACCTATCCTATCCGTGTCCTCCCCTTCATCACCCGATGAAGAAGAAGCAGTCAAGGCACACACACGTTGATCAAGTTATAGTTATGATTCAGTTGATGTTATCTATGAACAAGACATAGGTTCCAAGTAGTCCATAACCGTGGACATGTGATACGTCCAAAACGTATCTATAATTTCTGCTTGCTCCATACATCTTTTGTGTGATATTATTATGATATTGATGCACTTCCATACACTTTTGATCATATTTGGACTAACCTATTAACTCAGTGCACCCCAGTGCTAGTTTCAGTTTTCTCCTGTTTTTGTATTTCAGGTTTTCCCATTATTAAAAGTGCTCAGAAAATTCCGGGAAAAATATATAAAAAATCAGCGTTCCAGAAGCTTCATTACGCCCGAAGGGGGGCCAGAGGGTCCCCACCTGGTGCCTAGGTGGCCAGTGGGCGCGGCCTAGGGGGTGGCCGCGCTGGGAGGCCGCCTAGACTCCTGGTGGCCCCCCTGGCTGCCCCCTTGGCCCTTATTTTTATTCGTGTCATGAAAACCCTGATTCCGGACCCCTTTTTTCCAGAAGCAATTTCGATCTCCGCCGCCATCGCCGCCAAGCTTCGGGGAACAGAATTCCTGTGTCGACACCCTGCCGAGACGGGGAAGTGCCCCCGGATTCATCTCCATCGACGTTGCTTCCTCCCTCCATGATGCGGGAGTAGTTCCTCCTTGGGGCTGAGGTTTCTACCAGTAGCTATGTGGTCAATTCTCTCTCCCATGATGTGATCTTCATTGTGATCATAGGCTATGTTAATCTAGGATGATCCCATGATGTTTCCCCTTCTTCTATGTATTGGATTGGTGTGCTCACTTGATCGTATCTAGTATAATCCCCGAGACCATGGTGACAACGATCTATTGGACATGGGTTAGAAGAATATTTTCATGAGTGATTTCCTCTTTTGTGTGTGGATTGAAGATTGAGAGTCTCTTGATGCTTGTCTTTGACTATCATTTAGATATGTTGTGGTGATTGCGGTACTCTCTTTGGATGGCCGCGGTGACATTGGGAAATCCATAGATGAGAACTACGAACTCTGAGGTGTGCTTTTGTAGCCCTACACAATTCTCGTCCTCTCTTGACCACAAAGGAATGACCTCCGAGTACGTCTCCATTGCATGTTTTATGAGGAATATCATGTGATTAGACTATGTTAATGTTGTTGGGAGTTGCCACTAGTGAAAGTATGAAGCCTAGGCCTTGTTTCCACCATTGCAATACCGTTTACGCTCACGTTTACTACTTGTTTGCTTGCTGCACTTTTTATTACAGATTTATATCACCTTGCTTTGCTACACCTATCACCCATATTTTACCATCTCTTCGCCGAACTAGTGCACCTATACAACTCCTAGTTGTATTAGGTGTGTTGGGGACACAAGATACTTCTTGTATCTTAATTGCAGGGTTGCTTGAGAGAGACCATCTTCAACCTCTACTTCCCTGAGTTCGATAAACCTTAGGTCATCCACTT
Organism: Bromus sterilis; assembly: GCA_950022295.1. NCBI lineage: Eukaryota > Viridiplantae > Streptophyta > Magnoliopsida > Poales > Poaceae > Bromus > Bromus sterilis. The sequence continues at coordinate 136,547,663 of OX465599.1, read as the reverse complement.
GAGGGAAATTGCTGCTGTCCTACAAACCTCTGCGCTTGGATGCCCAACGTAGTCTACAAGAATAGAAGTGTGCGTAGACATCAAGCTATTTCTGGCGTCGTTGCCGGGGAAGTAAGTGTTTGAAGGTATATCTTTAGATCTTGCAATTAAATCTTTTCGTTTCTTGTTTTTAGTTTCACTAGTTATGTTTTTGGAAAACCGCACTCTTAGTTCGTTGCTTGGGGAAGGCCGCTTTACCACACCCGTGGTAGAGAAGTCTCCTCCACCTACTTAATGTATCCCGTTCCAAATACCACTTGGGATAATTGAAATAATTAGGAATGATTGTTATGATGGAACAGTCAATCCTAGTATTCATTTGTTGAAACTTACAAAACTTTGTGAGTTATTTAAGATTTCAGGTTTGACAAGAGATGCAGTCATGATGAAATTATTTGCCTTGTCACTGAAAGGAAAAGCATTGGAATGGTATAGGCTACTAGATGATTCTCACCTGCTGGATTGGGAAGAGATCCAGTCTCTCTTTTACTCCAAGATTTATCCTCTTCATGAAATTCATGAGAATATGAATTATATTTATAATTTCTATCCTCACGATGGAGAGAGCATAGCTCAAGCTTGGGGGAGACTAAAAACTTTAATGCTAAAATGTCCTAACCATGGGCTCCCCAAAGATATCATTATTACTAATTTTTATGCAAGGCTATCTCGACAGGATAAAGACTTGCTCGATGCTTCCTCTATGGGTTATTTCACAAACGAAAAGATTGATGCTAAATGGGAACTCCTTGAAAGAATTCAACGTAACACTGAAGATTGGGAGATCGACAAAGGTAAAGAGTCAGTTATAATTTATGAGTATGATTGCATTAAGTCCTTTGTTGAAACTGCAAGTTTTATTAAGTTTAGTGCTAAGTTTGGGATTGATTCTCAACTCCTTGTTGATTTCCTCAAATCTTTTGCTTCACATCTTAATATGCCTAAGGAGGATTGGATCAAGCATCATGAACCTTTTAAAGAGATTTGCCAAGAAAATAAAATTGTTCATGATGATTGCAACATGCATGATCCAATTCCTGAAAATGAAGTTTTATATAAGCATGTTAATTTTTGTGTAGTGGATAGACCTTGTGAAAGGCCTATGATTGAAGAAGAGAAGTATTGTAAGCAACATAAGCATGAAAGAACAATCACTTGGGTCAAAGATTTAAATGAAATTACTAAAGAATTGTGTGACCTTTATCCTTTTACTTGTGAACTTTGTGGTATATAGGGTCACTTTAATTTTCAATGCATGAACTTTCAAAACATAACTGTTAACCAGTTGTGTGATAACATGATCACCCTTGATCTTTATGATGAACTTATGTTATTTTTCATGTGTGAAGAGTTATCAGAAAAGACTTCTTGGAAAGATGTTAATGCCTTAGGAATAAACAAAACTTTGCAAAATTGCCATCTCTATTGTGTTGTTAATTGCCATGAAAATGATTACATAAGTAAGATTACAAAGGAGGGAACTTTACCAAAGTATAAAAACGTCTCTTATATTTCTACTAATAAAAAGCAGAGTTTCTCCCAAGTTTCCCCTATTGTTTCTAATGTTAAACCAGGATATATGGAGAAACTTCATCTCCAACCACTCCCTCCTAAGGTGAAGAAGAAGAAAAATAAGAGGAGGAGGAAGAGGAGCAAGAAGGAAGAAGAATGGGTATCAACCTGGCCTGAGCATATTCCTCGCATCAATTTTTATCCTAACAGACATAAATTTATGCACGATGGTGAGCTTGATTGCATTCATTATTATCCTGATGTTAAGTCCGTACGCACTATTGAAGATGATTTTGATTATGATATGCATGTTACTTATTGTGATTGGGAAGATGATGATAATGCTACTTATGATTTTGAAAATCTTTTTGGTGCCAACTCTGAAAATGATGATATGGAAAGCTCTAAGCTTCTGGATGATAGGATTGCAAGTCCTTTACCCATTAGTGATGTGATAATTGATAAATATTTTGCTAGTAAGAATAAAGACAACATGTTTACAAATATAGCTGCTAGCAATGATAATGCTCTTCTCTACTATGATGATGTTATAACTCCTATCTACAGTGATTGTAAAGGTACCTATGACATAAGGAGAAATTATCCTTATGAAACTTGTCATAATCATGGAGGGGATTTGTAAGGCCCGATATGCGGTACTGTTCCAGATCTAGAAGTTTCCATCCAGATCCTGGGACGAAGCACATATCGGTCCCACCGCGACATATGACGAAGTCATATGCCCCGGATTTCCAACATGATATCACAACAGTACAGATACAAGGATACAACATATCATACAATCGGCATACAACTGCCTCAAATAACATACAACAGCGGAAGATACATGTCTGAGTACAGACTACAAGAAAATGCCTACTGGCAAAGAGAAAAACATCGATCCCATAACCACACGGGTCCAGGCCCTCCGCCAGGATCCGCCTAACTAGTCGTCGTCGAGTCTCCACGTGAAACGTCGATCACCATACCTGTTGTCGATCAGAACCCTGAAAAGAGTTTGGGGGTAGTATCATGAGTACAGAGGTACTCAGCATCCAACTGTAGTGGTCATCTGACCCAGCAAGGACTTCATCACTCGTCATTCTAGGACAACTAGTAGTTTACGGTAAGGAAGGGGTAAGTGGTGAGGTTGCTGCCGCACTAGCATTTATGAAGTGGTTAACGATCTGGAGAGTAAGATAAGAAGCCAAGCATTCGATGAGGAATCGCCTCCAACAAGTCTTGCTATCAACTACTACGCAAACATAACACCTATCGTATCATTGTCCTCCTCTTCGCATCCCGACGAAGAAGAAGGAGTCAAGGCACACACACATTGATCAAATTATATTAAGATTATCTCAGTTGTTGTCGTCTATGAACAAGGAGTAGGTCTGAAGTCGTCCATAACCGTGGACACGGCTTTTCGAAAAGATTTAACCATGCAGGGGTGTACCAACTGCCCATTATGAGGCGTCGCATGCTCGCCCATCTCTCTCAGTTGCTACCCATTATAGGAAACCATTTTATGATTTAGTTCCAATAGATCCGAAACGACAGGTCCCTCTAACTAACAACGCACAAATCTGGGTGGCCCCCGGGGAGTCGACACCCAATCCAAAAGCCGGCCACGCTCTCGGATCAGACTCTTCCGTAAGGCTAAGGTCGGGGTTAGTCTCGCTATGAAACAGGGGACTTCCCTAGCTCACCAAGTGTGGACCAACAGAGGAACTAAGTCTCCGCTGGCCCGAGTTGTTTGAAAAATACTGGCAGCTGACCAGCACACACACGGTTTCAAATGGTAAATCAGCTTGGGCCACCTCTAGAAATGTTTGAAGCTAGGTTGGTAAGAAGAGGGGACCCCATAAAATCCCATACGCGATTAGGCACGCTTAGTCTTAAAACCAATACCCGGAACTCGGATCCTAGGTGACTCGAATGGAACAAAGCGTCGGGGCGGGATAGCCTCGACCTTCCATCCTTCGTCGAATATAGTCAAAATTATAATAATCATATCATCAACAACAATATAATAATGTGATATCTCAAAACCAAGGAGTAACAGGGTAACATCGTAGCATCCTAAGCATGCATACTAAGCAGGGGCTGAGCAACGAGCAATAGTAACATAGCAGTAGTTTGCTGGGAAGGGACATGGTTGTATCGGTTTGAAAGAGGCTGTAAACATGTGGTAGGATCAAACATCGAACCTATCCTAGACTAGCATGCAAACCTCTGGTTGAAATAGAATGGATCATAAGTAAAGTATAGTCCTTGCCTGTTGAAAATTCGGGTTCCGAAGGTGTAGTCGATCGCAAGCTCGCATCGTCTCCGAGAGGTACCCGCGGAAGCACACAAGACGATAAAAACTAGAAAGAAAACAACGAGCAAGCACTCTATCACTACGAGGCAACACAAGAACAAAAATACATCACACGACACGGCAACGCGATACGGATCTATCGTCGAGAACGGTTACTGACAGTTTAAATGGGGTATCGGTCACACACGACGAATACCGCACGTTTACGGTGGTTCAAGTTGCTTAGCTACAGGTGATCAACCAACGGTTATTAACATGGAAACTCAAGCAAGCATGGCATAGCACACAAACATGTCAAGAGGTGAAGCACAAAGTAAACTATCTATGCTAGTCAATTTAAGTGAGGCACAACCTAAACATGGCATACACTAAGTGCCACACGATGATTAAAAGATTTGGTACTGTTCTGTCCTAAACCATATTTTAGGTTGGTTAACAACAGCAAACAATATCATAAACACAAATTACACGAAAAAATAATCAAGTTACATATAAGGCACACTCCAAACGGAGTTACGGTTAAAAAGATACAAGCAAAACAAGTTACGGGCACAATCTGCCAACATCACGAAGCACACTTTAGAGCAATGCATAAACAGGATAATCAATGCAAACATGCTCAAAAATGATATGGAACTAAAGTAGACATGACATGTAAGGCATGGCAAAAAGAATCATGCAAAAAGGCATCATAGATCAAAAGATATTAAGCAAACAACATGGCATCGCAAAGTAACAGACTTAGAGAAAAACAGAGGTGGCTGTCAAAAACAGCAGCATAGCAACTTTGGAGCTAAATAACTATATGAACAGCAAGCATATCATGGCAATGCAATACATGTAATGATAGTAGACATGATGCTTAACAATATGCAATTGGAATCACTCAATTCCGATAAACGGTCGCGACACACTCGTCGACCGAAGTTGCAACAAAATATAAACAGCAGCAGTCTAACAGCAGGGTAGCTACTTTGGAGCAAGATACAATCATGATGCAGCAGGAAATTATGGCATATGAATGCATGGAACTGAAGTAGAAACAATGCTTAACAGGATGCAAAAGGAATCAATCAATTCCGATGAACGGTTGCGAAGCAATCGTCACCCGAAGTTGCAATAAAATAATAACAGGAGCACTTAACAGGAAATAAAGCATTTAACGGCTTGATGCCCACTTCAACGCAGAATTAAACTATCTAGACGGCCTCAAACAGAAAAACTTTCTACATACGAATGCTAGAGCACGCAAAACTAAGCAACTTTCATTTTGGGGGCACGTTCATCGGAGCTACGGATTACTCGAAAATTACCGTGCAAAAATGAATACAGCAAGCAGTTCACAGGACTTAGCAGAAATAATAAAAGGAAAAAAAACAGAAGCTAAAAAAAGGTTCGGGCCTCACCCAACTGGGCCGGCCCAAGAGGCGGTTGGAGAGGTGGAGGAGGCCGGCCTGGGCTGTGGCGCTGGCTGGGCCGCGGGCCCACGTGGTGAGGCCGGCCCACCCATGCGGCAGCGACGGCTGCAGATCGGGATCGACCCGATACCGTGCGAGCGGCCAGCCCCGACGGAGGACAACTCCGGCGAGAGGCAAGGCGGCGCCGGGCGGCGTGGCACGAAGGGCGGCTGGATGCTGGAGGCTCGAGGGGCGCCGGATCCAGAGCGGTTGGGGCGAGCTCCCGTGGCTGCAGCGCGGCTGAGCTCGGGCCGGTGCGGCTCCTCCGGCCATGGCGGCTGCGGGGTCCGAAGCGGCGGCGCCCTGCGCAAAGGAGGAGGGGGAGTCAGATGGAATGGAGGTGAGAAGGGAGAGAGGAGGGCGCGGGAGGAGGTGCGTCCAGGCGGCTCCGGTGGCCGGCGGCGGGACTCCACGGGCAAGCGGCGGCGCACGGTGGGAGAGAGAGAGAGGAGGGAGAAGGTGGAGGCTAGATCCGATGTGGGCCGTCGGATCTCCGGATCTGACGGTCCAGAACTCATTGGGAAGAAAACTGAGAAAAATTGGGGGTGGCTGCAAAATTGTGCTAGGGAAACCCTAGAAAAGGGGTGGGAGTGTGGTGGTCTTTATATAGCCCCGGTGGCTGGCAGTTTGCAAAAACATCCCCGGTTTTTCTCTCGCGCGCGCGGTGCTCACGTTTCTAACCGATGGGGGTCCGCAGTACCTCCGATTCGGGTAAAACTTCGAACTGCGCGATCGGTGCGTCGAGCCGGCGGCGTTCACCTCGCGTTGGAACCGTTCCGAAAACACTTTTCGGAGCGCTATAAAAATATCCCGTTTAATTATTAAACGGGGTTTTGTTCCTTTGGCTGCGGCTGGTCTCGTGCGGTTTTCGCGACGATGATCGGGCGAAACCCGGTGTCTCAAAGGTCGAGTGTCAGGTTGGCAAGGGTCGGTCTCCGTCCGATACGAGATAAGAGGGGGAAAAATAATCGTCGATCGATAAATCGGGGATGCAAACACCGCAAACAAATCAGACAATCAAACAATTCACACCGAAAACAAAATTTTCAATTTTTTCAAATACTGGGCTGTTACAGGATTACTCCCTTGCTGAACACCATCTTCCTAATACACAATTAATCTATAGTGTTCATGTTGTTTATGATAGTCCTACTCCCACTATTACCAATGAGAAAGATTATGCTTATGTGGAGAGTAAGAGTACCTTTTTGCATGTGGATCATGGTAACAATGCTTTATGTGATACTTATATTGTTGAGTTTATTCATGATCCCACTGGAAATTATTATGAGAAGGGAACACATGCTTATAGATATTTCAATAATATCAAGTTCCCTCTCTTTATGTTGAAGGTTTTGAAGCTGCACTTGTTTTGCCTTTCTATGCTTATTGCTTTGTGCTTCAATGAATTATTCTATTGCAATATTCCTATGCATAGGAAGCATGTTAGGCTTAAATGTGTTTCGTATTTGCTTCTTGATGCTCTCTTTTGTTCTTCAACTCTTATTCCTGCGAGAGCATCATTAAAATCTTAAGCCTGGCTAATGGCTTTAAAAAAGTGCTTTCGGGAGGGAGCCCACAACGAATTTAGGTTTTCTTTTTGTTTTTCTTCTGTTCTTAGTGGTCTTGATGATTGTTACTACTGTAGCAACATCATTGTATATTTACTTTTCAAGCTTTGTGCCATTTATAGCCTCATATGACAAGGGAAGTGAAAGTTGTCACATGCTGTCCAGAAAACAGATTCTGTCCTCGTGACGGGAAAAATCACAGAAAAATCCCAGTTCATCTTTTTGAGCTGAAATTTTTACACAACATGCTCTATACAATTACGAAACTTTTTTATGCTCTGAGTTTTTTGATTTGAGTTGCAGAAGTATCCCTAAAAAATTCTTTAATACCTGCTGGTCTGTTTTTCACAGATTCTGTCCTGTTTTGCCTTTTCTTCGTTTTGCAAACCTTAACCTTGCTTTTTCTTTGCAAAAAATTCTTGGAAATCTTGAGAAACAGTAGATATTCAAGAATATCCTTATTTCCATTAGATAAAAAATTATTTTATTATGGGTACTAACCTCGCTAATCAGATTATGACGAGTTATGTATGAAGGGAGTTTTCAAGTGTGCGAGAGAAGATGATGAAAGAAGATTCAGGAGTGTCAAACGATCAAGCTTGGGGATGCCCCCATGCACCCCCAAGAAATATTAAAGAAGACTCAAGCGTCTAAGCTTGGGGATGCCCCCATGCATCCCCTTCTCCATCAACAATTATTAGTTCGTCTTTCGTGTCACTATATTTTTATCACTTCATGCGTTATGTGTTGTGCTTGGAGCGTCTTGCTCTTTATTTCCTTTTTAGTTTTCTTTAGATTTGCTTGCTGTTCACAACAAGTTAGAACCCAGATTTCTTTGTGTGGGAGAGAAACACGCTCCACTTTCAAAATCTAGAACCGCGGGCATGCATATCACGGACAACATCCATTACGCCCTCTAGAATCATCACATCTGAGCCCCCCAATGCTGGATTGTCCTCACCTACAGGGATCGAGGTATTTAAAAAATCCATGCACATGAACAAGTGCAATATATTAAGAGTAAGTATATCCAAACTTACGGAGCATGACTATGGTAACGGTGAGGACATGGCCCTTCAGTGCATCATATCGCTCCTGGGATGATTTGCACTTGCCAAAGATGACTCCATAGCTTGCTTCCGATTACGGGAGCCGTCCTCCAAAGCCTGCAACTCATCATTCTTCTTTTTCAGCTCCGCCCAGAGTTGCGCCACCTCCTTTTCAATGGCATCACGCTTTTCGGCTTCCGCCGCCAACCGATCCGATAGAGTCGTCTCTTTATCCCCAGCCTTCAAAGCCAGGGACTGCAAAGGATCACACATAATTATCCTTACAAAATTCTGATAATTCGATATGGTATTCAAAATACCTATACCAAATCATGGGGGCTAGATACTTATGCTCTGGATACCTGGGCTAAGAAAAATACCGCGTATTGTTTTTCATCTTGTCCAGCACATCTCGTTGTTGCTCAATCTAGGTCATTGCACTCACGTACAATTCAGGGAAGGACACACTCTCCCAACCCTCTAATACTCTCTCCTCGTTGGTTACCCCAAGTGGAAGGTGAGATGTAGGATAGCGGCAAATTTTCCTCTGTGCAGATACCAAGGTTTGTCTCCAGTAGGACACCGGAGATGATAAGTAGGTGTCAGCGGCACAACTGACGTGGAACTGCACACAACACAAATAACTTTGCTTCCCAACAAGTACAGAGAGGTCGTCAATCTCTCCGGCCTTGCTGTTCACAAAGGATCAACGCAACATATAATAATGATAATGATAGCAGCTAGAAAGTAAAAGCAGGAAAATAAAACAGCGTGTAAACAATGATGAGAATATGTACCAAGGTCCCGTGATGTTCACCAGTGATGTCTCTCTCCCAAAAGACGGTAAAACTGCTATGCGAGGTAAACAAACTACAGCTGGGCAATTGGCAGTATTGAAAATGCACCGCAATGCTAACTATGCTACAAAGAAAGGACGAGGCTCAAAAGCATGGGCAGTACGCCAAAATAAGTAAACCAAAATCCAACTGCATCTACTACTAATCATCCACCTTGAGATACCTATCCAGAACATCTCGCTGGTATTAAGTTGCGAGCCCCACCCAAAGTGTAAACCCAAAGCAACAGACAACTGCATTAAAAAGCACTTTGCGTAAAGTAAACAATCCTTGCAACCATGGTTACAAGCTCCGTTGTTTTCCCCCTTGTGGCAACAACACATCCCCTAGACTCATGTTTCTGTCACTCAAGCGTGTCATCGGGGGGCATGAACCCACAATCGAGCATAATGTTCCCTCTTGGAGTCACAACCTACTACTTGGCCAAAGCAATAAACAACAACGGAGAGCATGCAAGAATTACTTAGGAACAAAAATTTAATAGATAAGAACCAAATATATTACTCAATCACAATCTGAACATAATCTCATAATCCATCAGATCCCATCAAACTCAGCATAACAACAGCAGAAAATTACATATGTGCCTCGATCATGTAGGGCAGCTCACGAGGACTAAACCATGAAGAACAAAGAGGGGACGATAACTTTACATAGCTACTGATCACGGACCCATGGTCCAAGGGAAACTACTCACGGCACATCCGGGAAGCGTCGATGGGTGAGGGGAAGCTCTCGAAGGTCCTTTTCCAAACACTTTTTCTATTGTTTTGCCCTCATTCTTGCATGATTTGAACTAAACTAACCCAGACTGAAGTTGTTTTCAGTAGAGCTGCCTGTATGGTTTTATTGTATGCAGGGAAATGTATTTTTGGACATCTCAGAAAATTCCCAGAAAAAATACAGAAAATCCACGCACCGGGAGGGACCCAGGACCAGAAGGTGGGTCAGAGTGGAGCCAGGGGGCCCCAGGCGCCCATCTGGCACGACCACCCCCCTGGCCGCGTCGGGTGGCCGCCTGGGTGGGTACCACCTCCTCTGGTGACCTACCTTGGCCTCATTTATTCTCGTGACGAGGAAACTCCGGAAGAGAGGTCGCTTTTCCAGAACCTATCGCGAAGCCGCCGCCACCCTCTGTTCTTCCTCGGGAGGGCTAATCTGGAGGCTGATTTGGCCTCCGGAGAGGGGAGATCGTCGAGATCATCATCAACATCACCAATCCATCCTCCCTTCATGACTTCTCTTCACATGTGTGAGTAATTCCCTGCCGTAGGCAAAGGGGATGGTAGGGATTGGATGAGTTTGATCGTGTAATAGTTCGTCAGATTGTTAGGGCATGTTGCCTATCATCTACTATGGTGTTTATCATCTTTTCTACAACTTGTTTCTCTTAATGATTGTCACTTTGGGCCCGAGTGCCATGTTTTCATATCTGAACCACTTGTTTTTTCATGAGTATATTTATGTTTGAGATCCTATCTATGAGTTGTATGCACCTATTATGGTCCAGAACTGGCGATCCCAAAGGTGACAGCTTGGGACACCAAAGGGGATGGTCCATAATTTGAGGATTCCATGTATCCATTGAGTTTATTCCTTTGTTCCGGTGCTCTTTGACAGGAGCACCTTAATCTCCATAAGTTCCCTTTGGCCCCGTTTGTAGTGGGATGGTAGGACAAAAGATGTTGTGAAACTTCTTATTGCAAGCACGCACAACTACCTACGGGATACATGCCTAATGTTTGATATTTGCCTAGATGATCATTGCTTTTCTGTGTGCCTTGCCCCATGTTAGAATCTATTACATGTTCATTCTTATTTATGCAACGCCCAACCATCCATCTCCCTAGCCTACAATATTTTCAATCCTGCTGGTTACTACTAGTTTATTTCTGCTGTTTTACTTTTGCCGTTATCACCATCGCTACCACTATCATACCACAGTTTCTATTAAAACTTTGTTGCAAGAAAGTATATTTCAGGTGAGGTTGAATTGACAACTCAATTGTGAAAGCTTATAAATACTCTTTGGCTCCCCTTGTGTTGAATCAATAAATTGGGTTAACTTACCCACGAGAACAGTACAATCGATCCCCTACAGTTGAGGGTCATCAAGTACTGTTTTCTGCCGCCGTTTCCGGGGAGCATAGAAATATTTACAAGTATACTTGAAGTATCCTTCCTGCAACACTTCATCCGCTATGGGTAAGAAAGGAGACCCCAAGGTTCCAATCCTACCATCCACTACAAGAAAAGGTATCATTCTGAGTACCAGTGCTACACTTGATTCACCTTTCATTATAAGTAAGTTTGCTTCACCACTACCACCACATGCTACTTCCACTAAGTCTGTTACTATGTCTGATACTTTTGATGATGTTTCCACTAATCTTGATGATACTAGTTTTCTTGGTCACTATATTGAAACTTAGACGGCTAAGGTTGCAGCAGAATCCGAGACCGAGACTCTTGCTACCTATATTCCTACTTGCAAAACATTTGGTTACCCAGACTTAGATGAACTCAAGGAGAGGATTGATGGTACGAATTCTCGTCCCCTCGTTGGTTACCAAAAGTGGAAGGTTGAGATGTAGATAGCGGCAATTTCCCTTGATGAAGATACCAAGGTTGAGGATCGAACAGTAGGACTCCAAAAAATACAAGAAGGTGGTGAAGTGAACAATGGCGCCGTTCACAACTCAAGTTTGCTAACTTCACCTGGACCTGCACACACAACAAATAACTTTGCTTCCCAACGAGTACAGAGGAGTTGTCAATTCCTCCGGCCTTGTTGTTTACAAAGGATAAAATGCACGGGATAATAATGATAGTGATAGCAACGAAAAAGTAAATAAAGCAGTAAATTGATAGTGGGTGTCAACAGTATTGGAAATATGGACCGGGGTCCTATGATGTTCACTAGTGATGTCTCTCTCCCAAAAGACGATAAAATAACCATGCGAGGTAAAAAAATTACAGCTGGGCAATTGACAGGATTATGTGCGCAAACCAATGCTAATTATTCTATGAAGAAAGAAAGAGGCTCAAAAGCATGGGCGGTACGCCAAGACAAGTAGACCGAAATCCATCTGCATCTACCTACTAATCATCCACCCTGAGATATCTATCCAGAACATCTCTTTGGTATTAAGTTGTGAATCCCACCCAAAGTGTAAACTCAAAGCAATGGACAACTTCATTAAAGAACTTTGCGTAAAAGTAAACAATCCTTGCACCCGCAAGTACAAGCACCGTTGTTTTCCCCCTTGTGGCAACAACACATACCCTAGACTCATGTTTCTGTCACTCAAGCTAGTCATCGGGGGGCATGAACCCACAATCATGCATAACGCTCCCTCTTGGAGTCACTACCTACTACTTGGCCAAAGCAATAAACAACAACCGAGAACATGCAAGAATTACTCTAGAACATATATATAAAAGAGGAGAATCAAATATATTACTCAAACACAATCTGAACATAATATCATAATCCATCGGATCCCAGCAAACTCAGCATAGCAACAGCAGAAATATTACATATGTGCCTCGATCATGTAGGGCAGCTCACGAGGTCTAATCCATGAAGAACAAAGAGGGGAGGAGAACATCACATAGCTACTGATCATAGACCCATGGTCCAAGGTGGACTACTCACGGTTCATCCGGGAAGCATCCATGGTGGTGGAGAAGCTGCCGGACGTGGTTCCTTTCTCCAGCAGGGTGCCGGGAAGAGGTCTTATGGTGCTCCCGATCTTGGAAGCGTCGGGGCGGCGGAACAGAGGAGAGATCGCGAAAAAGGGTTCCCTTCACGGGGGTATCACGTCACGAGGATTATATGGGCGAAGGGGGGCAGCCAGGGGGGGCACCAGGGGTCCAGGTGGCCCCCTGGCGCGGCCCCACCCTCGGGCGCACCGGGAGGGCGCCTGGGGCCTTGGTGGGTCCCCTCTGGCCCCCCTCGGTGATTCCCGAAGATTCTTCTACGCTGATTTTTTCTTGGATTTTCCCGAATTTTTGGAGCACTTTTAATATGGGGGAAACCTGAAATGGAAAAACAGCAGAAAACAGGAACTGGCATTGGGGTGCACTGAGTTAATAGGTTAGTCCAAATATGATCAAAAGTGTATGGATGTTCATCAATATCATGGCAATATCACACTAAAGAGGCATGGAGCAAGCAGAAATTATAGATACGTTTTGGACGTATCACCATCCCCAAGCTTAATTCCTGCTCGTCCTCGAGTAGGTAAATGATAAAAGCATAATTTCTGTGATGACATGCTAACAACCATATAAGAACTTTTAAGTAAAGCAATCAAGGCATGTAATTCAATTCAAGTCATAATAGGCAAGAGTCTATATTTAGCATTGAAACAAGCAACATAAGAACATAAAGGTGCAAGAGCTCTCACTGTCCGTGACTCGAATGTCTCCAAATGGTGTTTGCGTGCAAGAAAAGGGGATAGGGATATAAGAGAAAAAGTATTTTTGTGTTGAGCACTCAATCTACTAAAGTTTCACACTTGGTCTTCTTTGGAATCTTATCTTGACTCATCCCCAGACCACTAGCCAGGTACAAGTCAAAATGATCCACTCCTTTTCGACATTTTGAGCACTCATGCAATGGATGAGCGTAAGAAAGAAAGTTGACACATAGGATGGAAAAGATAGAATATGGTGGAGGAGGAAGACAAAAAAAGGTGTGAAGGGCTCACATCAATGAGGACAATCATAGGCGAGAGAAGGCCAAATGATAGATATGATATGAGGAGTAGGGATTGCCATGCAACGGATGCACATATGAGCTAAGGTAAGCTTTCCAATGGAACTACTGGGGTGAATCCAACTTGATTGCTCAAGAAGACCTAGAGCTCATTTGAGGAGGCTCATCATTGGAATATACAAGCCAAGTTCTATAGTGTGAAGGTTCCCACATAGCTATATGCATGAATGATAATCTCTATGGAGTACAAGATATAAGAGGGAGTACGAGTGTGGATCTCTCTTTTTATTTCTTTTTCTCTTTTTTATATTTTCTTGTATTTTTTTGGTGGCCTCAATGGCTCTTTCTATTTCTCTCATTTTTCCTCTTTGGGGTCTTTTGATTTTGTCCACTTTGGGATCTTTTAATTTGTCCACTTTGGGATCTTTTCTTCACTTTAGGGGAAACACTCTATATATTACAAGGACTATAGAAGATCTTTCACACTTTACAAAGTACTCAAATCATAAAGAAGATGTAACTATCATGATGTATGCAAATGTATGCCTCTGCCAGTGGAGCAGGATATGCAATGATACTAGCGCGTCATGTAGAAATGATTAGGGCAAATCCCAACTAGCATGCGGCTCATCGATCAAGAAAATAGCATGTATGACGTGAAGATCAAGTCATGAGAAGATGGATGTTGCATGGCAATATATCTCGGAAAGGCTATGGAAATGCCTTGGTAGGCAGGTATGGTGGCTGTTTTGAGGAAGGATATAAGGAGGTTTGGATTTACCAGCGAAGGTGGACGCCAACTCTCGGAGTGAGAAGAAAGCAATGCACGGCACAAGAGAGGCTAGAAAAATATGGGAAGGTGGAAGTGTCAACTTTCGAATACTTACATTAGTCCGAAGAACTCATGCACTTATTATCGGTAACTCTCAATCTAATAAGGAGGTTTCACAGAGAGACAAGTACCCCGAGGAGGAGTGTATGGGGTTTTGGTTATCCTTGCGCATCCTCGACTCATGGTACGTGAGTGCACTCTAATATTCGACCCCTCAGAGGAGTAGTGATCCATCTAGTAGCTAAAGTTCTCAAATAATCTGTAAGTTTTGAAAATAAACACGGATTTCCCAAAAGACGACATCTATCACTGATAGGCTAAATCTCTTGACACCAAAAGTCCAAACATTACTCAAAACAATACCTCAAAACTATTGCAAGTTACTACTACAACTGAATAGAAACCTCAATTACCTACTCCAAGTCAAGACACAAAACTCAGTGCAACAGGCAAATTCTCTAAACAAGATAAACATAAAAACTCAAGAGAGTTCCAGCAAAAAACTAAACAAAAGCTCTTTTAAAAAGATAAGCATGAAAATTAAGAGCTAAACATGGCAGTAGTTATGAAAAAGATAAAGAACACACACAACAAAGATAAGCATGAAAAGTCCTATGTTGTGTTTTAGATTTTGGAAGTGGAGCGTGTTTCTCTCTCACACAAAGAAAGCTGGGTTCTAACTAGTTATGAACAGCAAGCAAAGCTGAAGAAAACTAAAAAAGAAAACCTAAGAGCGAGACGCTCCAAGCATAGCACATAATGCATGAAGTGATAAAAATATAGTGAAACGAGAGACGAACTGATAATTGTTGATGGAGAAGGGGATGCACGGGGGCATACCCAAGCTTAGACGCTTGAGTCTCCTTGAATATTTCTTGGGGATGCATTGGGGCTTCCAAAAGCTTGAGAGGTTGACACTCCTGAATCTTCTTTCATCATCTTCCCTCGCACACTTGAAAACTCCCTTCATACATAACTCATCATAATCTGATTAGCGAGGTTAGTACCCATAATAAAATAATTTTTCCTCTACTGGAAATAAGGATATTCTTGAAGAGCTATTGTTTCTCAAGATTTCCAAAAAGTTTTTTCAAGGAAAAAGCAAGCTTAAGGTTCGCAAAATGAAGGAAAGGCAAAACAGGACATAATCTGTGAAAAACATACCAGCAGGTAGTAAAGAATTTTTTTTGGGATACTTCTGGAACTCAAACAAAAAAACTCAGAACATTCGAAAGTTCCGTAATTGTATAGAGCACGCTATGTGAAAATTTCAGCTAAAAAAGATGAACTGGGATTTTTCTGTTATTTTTCTAGTCACGAGGACAGAATCTGTTTTCTGGATAGCATGTCACAACTTTCACTTCCCTTGTCATATGAGGCTATAAATGGCACAAATCTTGAAAAGTAAAGATACAATGATGTTGCTACAGTAGTAACAATCATCAAGACCACTAAAACAGAAGAAAAACAAAAAGGAAATCCTAAATTCGTTGCGGGCTGCCTCCCGAAAGCGCTTCTTTAAAGCCATTAGCTAGGATTAAAGATTATAGAAGATGCTCTCACAAGAATAAGAATTTTGAAGAAAAAGAGAGCATCGAGAAGCAAATATGAAACACATTTAAGCCTAACCCACTTCCTATGCATAGGCATCTTGTAAGAAAATAATTCAAAGAAGCACAAAGTGACATGCATAGGAAGGTCGAAAAAGAACAAGTTCAAAACTTTCAACATGAAGAGAGGTGTTTTAGTAATATGGAAGTTTCTACAACCAAACTTCCCTCTCTCGAAATAATTTTCAGTAGTGTCATGAACAACATCAAGAATATAATCACATAAATCTTGTTGTTCATGACCTACAAGCACACGTGTATAGTTTTCAACACGGTCTTTAGGATTATAAGATAAATGCAACCCATCACATTGAGCCTTGATAAGGGAAAAATTCTTCGGAGTTGGAGGTTTCAAAAGGATAATATGGCAATCAAGTGTGGGTGCAATAGCAACAATTTCATGCTTAACATAAGGAACTATAGCAAGTTCATCTTTGTAAGTGTCATCCATAGTGGCATCATGGCCATCAACAAAGCAAGTATCAAAATAATCAGAAAGGGAAGTATCAAGTGAGTCTTCGGAGTCATGGGATTCCCCATCAAAGCAATCATTAGCCTCTTCTAGGGCAGCAACCATTTTATTTTTAAAATCCTCAATATAAGAATTGGAAGTATAATTGTCCAAGCAATAAGCAAGAACTGCAAAGTTTTCGGACTGGTAAATAGTATCGTGATACCTTTCAATCAAAGAAGCAATCTCATAAGCACCTTTAAAAGTAACAAACTCTTCAATCTTTTCAACATCAAAGTAATCATAGACACCTTTAGCATAAGAAGATAAGATCTCATTTTTATTGAACTCACATTGGAAAGGGAGGTGTTTATGATCTATATTAGAACAACAAGTAAAATCATAAATTTGGCATAAACACTCAACATAGCAATAAGAAGTTTCTATTTGGTCCCATAAGTGTTTCCCTTTCTGAGATAGTCGGTGCCGCGTATAATGAGCATGCTCATCCAATGATTTTCCCTCAACCAAGTCGGTTGGGTTTTTAGCGCGAGCACAAATTGATCGAAGACGATCCAAGTGAAACATGTCCATCCTTCCATATTTGGGTGGTTCAGCACCCATGGTGAGGATAGCATCACTAGGCAAAACAAGACAAAGGCAAAAGGTAGCAACTATTTTTGTGGTTTTTCATATAAGACACAAAAGCAAAAGCAAAAACTGGAAAGGTAAACTAACAAGACTAGAAAGCAAAGATAAAAGATAGTGTGCAACTCCCCTATCTTGAAGAGTGGAGCCCCCGGCAACGGCGCCAGAAATTGCTTTTGATGGTACGAATTCTCGTCCCCTCGTTGGTTACCCAAAGTGGAAGGTTGAGATGTAGATAGCGGCAATTTCCGTAGGTGGAGATACCAAGGTAGAGGATCGACCAGTAGGACTCCAACAGATACAAGATAGTGGTGAAGTGAACAATGGCGCCGTTCACAACTCAAGGTTGCTAACTTCACCTGGACATGCACACACAGTAAATAACTTTGCTTCCCAACGAGTACAGAGGAGTTGTCGATTCCTCTGGCCTTGTTGTTTACAAAGGATAAAACGCAAGGGATAATAATGATAGTGATAGCAACGGAAAAGTAAATAAAGCAGTAAATTGATAGTAGGTGTAAACAGTATTGGAAATATGGACCGGGCTCCTATGATGTTCACTAGTGATGTCTCTCTCCCAAAAGAAGATAAAAAACCCATGCAAGGTAAACAAATTACAGCTGGGTAATTGATAGGATTATGTGCGCAAACCAATGCTAATTGTGCTATGAAGAAAGGAAGAGGCTCAAAAGTATGGGCGGTACGCCAAGACAAGTAGACCGAAATCCATCTGCATCTACCTATTAATCATCCACCTTGAGATATCTATCCAGAACATCTCGCTGGTATTAAGTTGAGAATCCCACCCAAAGTGTAAACTCAAAGCAACGGACAACTGCATTAAAGAACTTTGCGTAAAGTAAACAATTCTTGCACCCGCAAGTACAAGCACCGTTGTTTTCCCCCTTGTGGCAACAACACATCCCCTAGACTCATGTTTCTGTCACTCAAGCTAGTCATCGGGGGGCATGAACCCACAATCATGCATAACGCTCCCTCTTGGATTCACTACCTACTACTTGGCCAAAGAAATAAACAGCAACCGAGAACATGCAAGAATTACTCTAGAACATAAATATAAAAGAGGAGAATCAAATATATTACTCAAACACAATCTGAACATAATCTCATAATCCATCGGATCCCAGCAAACTCAGCATAGCAACAGCAGAAATATTACATATGTGCCTCGATCTTGTAGGGCAGCTCACGAGGTCTAATCCATGAAGAACAAAGAGGGGAGGAGAACATCACATAGCTACTGATCATAGACCCATGGTCCAAGGTGGACTACTCACGGTTCATCCGGCGAGCATCCATGGTGGTGGAGAAGCTCCCGGAGGTGGTTCCTCTCTCCGGCAAGGTGCCGGGAAGAGGTCTTCTGGTGCTCCCGATCTTGGAAGCGCGGCGGCGGCGTAACAGAGGAGAGATCGCGAAAAAGGGTTCCCGTCACGGGGGTTTCACGTCACAAGGATTATATGGGCGAAGGGGGGCAGCCGGGGGGCCACCAGGGGTCCAGACGGCCCCCTGGCGTGGCCCCACACTAGGGCGCGCCGCGAGGGCGCGTGGGCCCTGGTGGGTCCCCTCTAGCCCCCCCTCGGTGATTCCAGAAGCTTCTTCTATGCTGATTTTTTATTGGATTTTTCCCGAATTTTTGGAGCACTTTTAATATGGGGGAAACCTGAAATAGAAAAACAGCAGAAAACAGGAACTGGCAATGGGGTGCACTGAGTTAATAGGTTAGTCCAAATATGATCAAAAGTGTATGGAAGTTCATCAATATCATAGCAATATCACACAAAAGAGGCATGGAGCAAGCAGAAATTATAGATACGTTTTGGACGTATCAAGGATCATTTATGATGATTATATTACTCTTGATGATGATTTTTGCAGGGAACTCAAAGAGTGTGTCGACTCTGACCCTGGTGCTGTTAAGGAGCTGCTCGAAAAGCACTCCATGAAGAACAAAATTATTCCTGATCCTAAATTTTCCACATCTCCTACATGCATCACTGATCCTGATTATGATTTCTCTGTTGATCTTTCACTGATATCTACAGTCGAGGCTGAACCTTTTTATGGCAGAGAAAATGATGATGCTATAGCACACCTGACCAAACTCGCTGAGTTAGGTGACTTATTTACTACTCATGAAAAGATACGAAACTTCTATGTGGCCAAGATTTTTCCCTTTTCCTTGAAGGAAGACGCTAAACCATGGTACGATGCATTACCCTATGGTTCCATTGAGAGTCCTGAGGACTTAGTTCAATTCTTTGTTGATAAATATTTTCCTGCTCATATGCAATATGCTGCTTTGCAAAGAATCTATAACTTTAAACAATTGCAGGATGAGCACCTCCCTAAATCTTGGGGGAGGTATTGTGATTTAATCAAGGCTAGACCGGGACATGAAGGCCCAAAGAATGAATTACTTGATATATTTTATGTTGGTCTAACCGATGAATCCAGGTCCTATCTGGATAGTTGTGCAGGTTGTGTTTTCAGGGAAAGAACACCGGACGAAGCCAAAGAATTAATGGGAAAAATTTCCAAGAACCATGAAGATTGGTCCGTTCCTGAACCTCCACCACCGAAGAAAAGGGGCATGCTTGTTCTGAGCCCCGAAGATATGCAATAAGCAAAGAAGTTTATAAATGAGAAAGGCATTAAAGTCGAAGACGTGAAGAATCTACCGCCTATCGAGAAGTTGTGTGAGCCTACTACTCACCCTCCCTTGGTAGAGGTACACTCTCTATTAGACTTTAATGAAAGTGACATCCCTAAAGATAAGCCTCCCAACCAATGCTTAGATGAGCTTGATAATTTTATTATTAAGCAAGACAATTTTAATAGGAGGATACAAAGTCAGTTGCATGATAATTCTCTTGCTATCAAAAGATTACTTGGTGTTCCTGAAAGAACAGTTAATGATGTTAAATGTCTTGTTAAGCATTTTCATATGGTTCAAACTCAGCTTGAACAAATTTCTAATGTGCAAAAAGATTTTCTTGCTAACAATGCCAAACAGGACATACAAGCTTATGGCATAAAGACCAGGGCTGGAACACACACCCATGGCCCACTCTATCCTGAGGGACATCCAAAGAGGATCGAGCAGGATTCTCAAGTACAAGTAGAAGACGAGATTGTTATATCTCCAAACAAGAAAAAGAAGAAGAAGAAACGCAAGGAAGCTGACAACTCCAATGATCCTATTACAAGTGAAGAACATATTGTTGATCCTAACAGCGTATCTACCTCCGATGCTGAAACAGAAGACGGTGCCGAGCCCAAAGAAAAGGATAAGGAGAAGGATGTTCCTCCCGAGGTTCGAGAAGAAGAAGCACCCAATACACGCAAGAAGTATACTCGAGAAGACTTCATCGCAAGAATACACGGGAAGGAAAGAGAACCGTGGGGTACAAAAACCCATGCATTTTCCAGGTAAGTCTCTCAAATCTAAAGAAGAAGAGCATTATAATAATTTTTGTGAATGGATGAAACCTCTTTTCTTCAGATTCCTTTGACTGATGCTATTAAGTTACCTCCTTATTCAAAATATATGAAAGATATTGTCACTAACAAAAGAAAAGTTCCTAATGAGGCAATATCTACTATGCTTGCTAACTACTATTTCAGTGGAAAGATTCCTGAGAAGCTTGGTGATCCAGGTATACCCACCATTCCTTGCTCCATAAAAAATAATTATGTCAAAACTGCCTTATGTGATCTCGGAGCAGGAGTGAGTGTTATGCTTTTTTTCTCTTTATAAAAGTTTATGTTTAGATAAGCTAATCCCTACAGATATCTCTCTTCAGATGGCTGACAAGTTAACAGCCGTCCCGATAGGTATTTGTGAGGATGTTCCCGTTGAAGTTGCTAATTGTTTGATTCTTACAGACTTTGTTGTGCTTGACATGCCCGAGGATGGGAGCATCTCCATTATTCTTGGTAGACCTTTTCTTAACACTGCATGTGCCATTATTGATTGCAATAAAGGAAAGGTCACCTTCAACATAGATGATAAAGAACACACGGTGTATTTTCCAAAGAAAATCGACAAAAGGCATGGCCTTAATTCTATAAAGAATATCGAGACTGTGAAGATCGGATAACGGGATTGTCCTCTACACGTGCACCACAAATACAAAACCATTATGGTGGGGATATTGTCCATTAAAGTAAAGGTGCAATGATCACTCCATAAGAGGTAAGACTTTTTGCTCTATATATTGCCGATTTGTTGGTAAGACTTGATCAACCTTGCTAGCTAGCATGTTTTATATAGGTAAAAAGCGGAGCTTGTTATGTTTTCATTTTCCTTAGCTTTTACTCTCTTTGATGTAACACATTTATATGTTTTTGAAGCTTCACCAATCTAATCACTGCTTCAAGATTTCATAGAATTTCGCAGCTTTTTGAACTCCGAAAAAATTTCAACAGTGAAGTTTTCAGAAAAATTCCAGAAAATTTAGAATAAAAATTTCCATGCCGGGAGTGTCCCAGAGGCACCTGGGGATGACCATGGGGCCCACCAATGGCCCAGGCGGCCAGCTGGCGCGACCAGCCCCTTGGCCACGCCCACAGGGCGCCTAGGGCCCACAGGCCCATCTTCAGGTGAGTCTTCTTCCTCTCTCTCCCTTTCTTCCCCAAAACACGAGTTCTACACCTGGAACTTGCGTTATTGCTGCTCTCCGACCAGAATTTCTATCTCTCTCTACGAACCATCATTTGAGGTGAGATTTTTGGCAAATACTCCCTGGTATGTAACTCCTCCACCCCTCCAATTAGATTTTTGATTGGTGGCTTCATTTGTGAGTATTTAGTAGTTCTTGGTGCTGTTTATATGAGCTTGCATGCATGTGTAGAAATTTATTTTCCAAGTTTTGATGCAAGTTTATGCCTTAGGTAAGTGAGTAGAGTAGTTTGCCTCAACTCACAATTCTTGTTTTTGTGAATTGTCAAAAATTTCAGAAATGAGTTTGCTAGGAAAATCAAAGGGGTGGCTTGGGAAGAAGAAGCCAGAGCGCTCTGATCTAGTTACTAGAGCTGCAACTTCACCCTCAGCTGCTAGGGTGAGCTACAATGAAGATCATGTGCCCCTGGAGTTGTTGGAAGACACGAGTCCAACATGCGCAATGATGTATCCATGCGATGAATTTCTTGAAGCTGCAGGAATTAAGCAGGACTTTAATGGCCTTTGCGCCACTCCAGGTTTGACATGGCTAGCACTATGTCGTGTGGTACAATACAAGAAGCTCACCTCCTACTTTGTTAACAGCTTTTGTTACAACCATACTGCTGGAACCGTCGAGTTCAAACTTTATAATAATCTTATAACCATGCCTTTGGCACAGTTTTGTGATATAATAGGTGTACCGAACGCCGATCAGACGGCGAGGATGAACACTCAGCCCTCCGAGTTGAGGACCCTCTTCAACTCCCTTTGTAGCCATGAGGAGAGCGACATTCAACGTACAAAGATTTCCAGCATTTTTTCCCCAGCATCAGGTATTTCGCGTACTTTATTGCTAGAGGGGTGTTGGCTCGTGACAACTCGAGCAACAGTTCTGCACTAGATTTCGCTATCTATGCGAACGCCCTCTCTGATAGGAATGATTATAATGTGGGTGCCTTAATTTTTCGACGCCTTGTTACGAATAGTAACAAGGGTGATTTATTTGGTGGTGTTTACGCCACACTTATCATTGAGTCTCTTAACAGCACCCCACATCCTGATGATGTTCCCTTTTCTTACGCAAGTCTTGATCTTGCTACTATGAAGAGGCATAAGTTTGTTACCACGAGTTCCAAGTTTGGTAACCTTGTTGATATTTTGAGGTTGGAAAAGACCATTACTCGTGAGATCCGTCTACCTGCACCACTTTTGTTTGATCACATCTACAGGAACGGATGGTCCTTCAATGATGTCCAGTTCGATGAGTTCATGGACCAGTATCAGCTGCATAACCCCATGGAGGGGGTTGTGCCCGACGAGGAGGAGCATGGTTTCCCACCATTCCAGGGGGAGACATTCACCCAGCAGGGTGAGGGGTCTTCTTCTGCTTGGAGCGCAGGACCTTCCTCATGGGAGGAGCCGAGGACTTCGGTGTACACACCAGAAGGCTTGTACGACTCTTGGACTTACCCGTATCACCCCGGAGCAGGAGGCTCCTGGGGGCAGTAGCTGCTACTAACTTGGGGGAGTATGTGCCCTTCTCACCTTTCCATTGTATTATCCGTTTTCTATTTTTTTCGCTTTGATCTTTTCAAATTTTTTGCCCGTTCTTCTTTGTTATTTTAATTTGCCAAAACAACAAAAATATTTCCCTCTTCTTCTTATTCTTTCGTTAAACCTTTGAAAAAACCCAAAAAGATTTCCTTTCTCTCTTTAGTTTTCTTTGTTTTCAGAGTTCAGCTCGAGTCCGTGATGGCATTTGATTATATACTTCCCACGTTCGGTGGTGAAAGTGACAAGGCAGTAATGACGAAGATCGACGGAAGGGAAGCAACAAGGAAAACCGGTATGAACTCTTCTTGTTTCTACTTTTGTACATATGCCTGTACTTATGATCTAGAGACCAGCTTGTACCGACATAGTGCTATGTTTACAATGCTTTCCCAGTGTTCATGCTTTCTTTGTGGCTGATCCCAAATAGCTAGAGTGCATAATGTGTTGCTGAAATGATTTACATGCATTGCATTGTTCATGACTTGGCATATTGAAGTGGTATTTCCCTTCAAAGAATTCTTGGATTGACTTGGCACATGTTCACACATGTTTATGACTAAAATGTCTATCATGCCTTGATGATCTTTTTATTTCAGAATAGTTATATCACTTTCATGCCCGATTCAATGTTTCTTTGTCGCTCTACATAATTATGACAATTAGTGCTCTCTAGTTTCTCGCTTCCTAGTCTTTTGCTAGCCTTCACTCGCACTAAGCAGAATTCTGCTTGTGTATCAAAACTCCTTTTCGAACAAGTTATTCCACTTGAGTCCACCATACCTTCCTATATGTGTTATTTACCGGCCACTCCTAACATATACTTTTTTGTGCGATCTCGAAATATATTCAAAAGCTTCCCTTTTGTAAGTGTACAAGCTCATGGTGCGGTGAGGGAAAATCAGTATCTACCATGCCAAAAATATTTTGACGGAAGTTTTAACTAGCCAAATTTAAAGAGAGAGAGAGAGAGAGAGAGAGAGAGAGAGAGTTACACCTCGCCCATACTTGATGATGGAATGAAATGGACCAAATGATGCTAAAGATAGATGGAACTATAACCTCCTTCCATACTTGAGGCAAAATAAAAGGTTCCATAGACCATCAAATGATGGATGGATAAGGGAACAAAAGTGTAAGCAAAAAGCATTAATATGGTTGGCATGGGAGATATTGAGAGACCTTTACCGTTCACCGTTGTTTGGAAAGTAGCACTTCTCAAAAGAATTTTGTCTCTGTTTTCAAAACCAAGAGCTCTGGCACATGTTTAGTCTTTTCTTCCAACCACGGGTTTTCAACCTTGCCATCAAAAAAGCCACGGTTCGAGAGTCTCCGCTTCTTTCTTCAAAGCACCAAATATTGAGAGCATAATTGTCATTCTTAGTACAAGAAGCATTGTCCCAAAGTATTACATTGTCTTATGCATGCTTGTGATATTGCTAGTCTAAAATTATTAGTTCTAGTGTGCTTTAAAACTTCGTACCAGTTTCTGCATTTATGTTTTGCTTCACTTATGGAGGCTAGCGAGATACCACTCTAGTATGTTCAGGCTATGTGCATTGTGATCTTTTTTTGATTTTCGGCATCATATTGTTTACTTTTGGTTGTTTGTGATTGATCACTTGAAAGAAGGATTGCTTCGTGCATTGTCCTCATAGAATTGTTTTCATACTTGCGAAACTCTTTTCGTAGTACCGGCTTATATACGTCTTTTGAAGCAAAAGAGTTTGTCAAAGTTTTCTTTGTCGCGTCCGGTTCGTTGAACTGAATTGCTTGAGGACAAGCAATAGACTAAGCTTGGGGGAGTTGATACGTCCCAAACGTATCTATTTTTCCAAACACTTTTGCTATTGTTTTGCCCTCATTCTTGCATGATTGGAACTAAACTAACCTAGACTGACATTGTTTTCCGCAGAGCTGCTTGTATGGTTTTATTGTGTGCATGAAAATGGATTTTTGGAAATCCCAGAAAATTCCCAGAAACAATACCAAAAATCCATGCACCAGGAGGGACCTAGGACCAGAAGGTGGGCCAGAGGGGAGCCAGGGGGCCCCAGGCGCCCACCTGGCGTGGCCACCCCCCTGGTCGCGACGGGTGGCCGCCTGGGTGGGTCCCACCCCCTCTGTGGACCTACCTTGGCCTCTATTTATTCTCGTGACGAGGAAACTCCGGAAGAGAGGTCTCTTTTCCAGAACCCGTCGCGGAGACGCCGCCAACCTCTGTTCTTCCTCGGGAGGGCTAATCTGGAGGCTGGTTTGGCCTCCCAAGAGGGGAGATCGTCACTATCGTCATCGCCATCAACAATCCATCCTCCCTCCATGACTTCTCTTCACATGTGTGAGTAATTTCCTGGTGGGATTGGATGGTAGAGATTGGATGAGTTTGATCATGTAATAGTTCGTCAGATTGTTGGGGGCATGTTGCCTATGATCTACTATGGTGTTTATCATCTTTGCTACAACTTGTTGCTCTTAATTCTGGTCACTTTGGGCCCGAGTGCCATGTTTACAGACCTGAACCACTTGTGTTTTCATGAGTATATTTATGTTTGAGATCCTATCTATGAGTTGTATGAACCTATTATGGTTCGGAACCGGCGATCTCAAAGGTGACAGCTTTGGACACCAAAGGGGATGGTCCATAATTTGAGGATTCCATGTATCCATTGAGTTTATTGCTTTGTTCTGGTGCTCTTTGAAAGGAGCACCTTAATCTCCATAAGTTCCCTTTGGCCCCGTTCATAGCGGGATGGTAGGACAAAAGATGTTGTGCAAGTTCTTATTGTAAGCACACACAACTACCTAGATGATCATTTCTTTTCTGTGTGCCTTGCCCCGTGTTAGAATCTATTACATGTTCATTCTTATTCATGCAGCGCCCAACCATCCATTTCCCTAGCCTACAGTATTTTCAATCATGCTGACTACTACTAGTTTATTTCTGCTGTTTTACTTTTGTCGTTATCACCATCGCTACCACTATCATACCACAATTGCTATTAATACTTTGTTGCAAGCAAGTATATTTCAGGTGCGGTTGAATTGACAACTCAACTGTCAAAGCTTATAAATATTCTTTGGCTCCCCTTGTGTCGAATCAATAAATTGGGTTAACTTACCCGCGGCAACACTACAATCGATCCCCTACAATTGAGGGTCATCAGGTCAATCCTCCCTCCGGCAGGGTGCCGGGAAGAGGTCTGTTGGCACTCCCGATCTTTGAAGGCGGCGGCGGTGGAACAGAGGCGAGATCGTGATCAAGGGTTATGTCTCCATAAGAATGTCGTCATGGAGAATATATATAGGCGAACGGGGGTAGCCAGGGGGGCCATCAGGGGTCCAGGCACCCCCCCGGCGTGGCCAGACCCTAGGCTGCGGCAGGTGGCCGCATAGTTCCCTAGTGGTGGCCCTCTGGCCCCACCCAGGTGAATCCGGAAGGTTCCTTCACGCTGATTTTTATCCGATTTTCCTGAATTTTTGGAGCATTTTTAATATGGGGGAAACCTGGAATAGGAAAACAACAGAAAACATGAACTGGCACTGTGGTGCACTAAGTTAATAAATTAGTCAAAATATGATCAAAAGTGTATGAAAGTGTATCTAGATCATAGCAATATCACACAAAACATGCATGGATCAAGCATAAATTATAGATACATTTGGGACGTATCAACATCCCCAAGCTTAATTCCTGCTCGTCCTCGAGTAGGTAAATGATAACAAGCATAATTTCTGTGGTGACATGCTAGCAACCATATAGGAACTTTGATAGTAAATCAATCAAGGTATGTGATTCAATTCAAGTCATAACATGCAAGAGTATATATTAGCATTGAAACTAGCAACAAAAGAACATTAGGTGCAAGAGCTCTCGCTGTCCGTGACTCGAATGTCTCCAAATGGTGTTTGCGTGCAAGAAGGGGGATATGGGAATATGAGAAAAAATATTTTTGTTGAGAACTCAATCTACTAAAGTTTCACACTTGGTCTTCTTTGGAATCTTATCTTGACTCATCCCCGGAACACTAGCCAAGTAAAAGTCAAGTTTATCCACTCCTTTTCGATATTTTGAGCACTCATGCAATGGATGATCATAAGCACGAGAGTTCACACTTAGGATGGCAAAGAGAGAAATATGGTGGAGGAGGAAGACAAAAAGGGTGAGAAAGGCTCACATCAATGAGGACAATCATAGACGAGAAGGCCAAATTATAGATATGATGTGAGGATTATGGATTGCCATGCAACGGATGCACATATGAGCTAAGAAAATCTCTCCAATGGAACTAGTGGGGCTGCATCCAACTTGCTCGCTCATGAAGACCTAGAGCTCGGTTGAGGAGTCTCATCCTTGGAATATGCAAGCCAAGTTCTATAGTGTGAAGGTCCCCACATAGCTATATGCATAAATGATCATCTCTATAGAGTACAAGGATAAGAGGGAGTACTAGTGTGGATCTTTCAAAAGGATAGTAGTGTTGCCCCTTTCTCTCTTTTTATTTTCTTTTTCTCTTTTTTCTATTTTCTTGTATTTTTTTGGATGCCTCAATGGCTCTTTCTATTTAACTATCATTTGTCCTCTTTGGGATATTTTATTTTGTCCACTTTGGGATCTTTTCCTCACTTAAGGGCAACACTCTATTTTACAAGAAGGTAAAGAAGATCTTCACACTTTACAAGGTACTCAAACATAAAGAAGATGAAGCTATCATGATGTATGCAATGTATGCCTCTGCCAGTGTAGCAGGAACATGTATGACATGAAGATCAAGTCATGTAGAGGTGGATGTTGCATGGAAATATATCTCGGAAAGGCTATGGAGATGCCTTGATAGGTAGGTATGGTGGTTGTTTTGAGGAAAGATATAAGGAGGTTTATGATGACAGAGCATATCATGCCAAGGTTTTGGATGCACCGGCAAGGTGGACGCCAACTCTCGGAGTGAGAAGAGGGTAATGCACGGTACCGAAGAGGCTAGCAAATATGAGGAGGTGGAAGTGTCAACTTTCAATACTTACATTAGTCTGAAGAACTCATGCACTTATTATCGGTAAATCTCAATCTAATGAGGAGGTTCACAAAGAGACAAGTACCCCGAGGAGGAGTGTATGGGGGTTTTGTTATCCTTGCGCATCCTTGACTCATGGTACATGAGTGTACTCAAATATCCGATCCCTCAAAAGATTGGTGATCCATCTAGTAGCTAGAGTTATCAACTAGTTTTGTAGGTTTTTGAAAATAAAGACGGATTGCCCAAAATACAACACCTATCAATAATAGGCTAGAGCTCTTGACACCAAAAGTTCAAACATTACTCACAACAATATCTCAAAACTATTGCAAGTTACTACTAAAATTAAATAGCAACCTCAATTACCTGCTTTCAAGACAAGATACAACTCAGTGCAACAACCAACTCTCTTAACAAGATAAAAATGAAAACTAAAGACAGTTATAGCAACAAACTAAACAAAATCCAAGGCTCTTGCAAAATACAAACTAAAACTAAACATGGAAGTAGCTACGAAAAGATAAAGAACACACAACAGTAAAAAGATAGACATGAAAAATCCTATGATGTGTTCTAGATTGGAGTGGAGCGTGTTTCTCTCCCACACAAAGTAATATGGGGTCTAACTTTTTATGAAAATCAAGCAAAGCTAAATAAAACAAAAAAGTAAACCTAAGAGCGAGACGCTACAAGCATAGCACATAACGCATGAAGTGATAAAAATATAGTGAGACGAAGGACGAACTGATGATTGTTGATGGAGAAGGGGATGCACAGGGACATCCCCAAGCTTAGCCACTGAGTCTCCTTGAATATTTATTGGGGATGCATGGGGGCATCCCCAAGCTTGAGCGTTTGAAACTCCTGGATCTTCTTTCATCATCTTCCCTCGCACAATTGAAAACTCCCTTCATACATAACTCATCATAAGCTGATTAGAGAGGTTAGTACCCTAAATAAAATAATTTTTCCCCAATGGAAATAAATATATTCTTGAAGAGCTACTGTTTCTCAAGATTGCCAAAAGGTTTTTGCAAACAAAAAGCAAGATTAAGGTTTGCAAAAGTAAGGAAAAGCAAAACGTGGCAGAATCTGTGAAAAACAGAACAACAGGTAGTAAGTAATTTTTTTGGGGGCACTTCTGCAACTCAAATCAAAAAACCAGAACATATGAAAGTTTCATAATTGTATAGATCATGCTGTGTAAAAAATTCAGCTCAAAAAGATGAACTGGTGATTTGTTTTGATTTTTTCCGTCAAGCAGACAGAATCTGTTTTCTGGACAGCATGTCACAACTTTTGCTTCCCTTATCATATGAGGCTAAACTTGGCATAAAGGTTGAAAATAAAGATATAATTATGTTGGTACTGTACTAAAAATCATCAAGACAACTATAAACAGAAGTAAAAAACATCTTGGGTTGCCTCCCAACAATGGCTTTCTTTTACGCCTTAAAGCTAGGCAAAAAGATTATAAAAGGTACTCTCATAAGTATAAGGATTTGAAGAAAAAGAGAGCATCAAGGAGAAAATATGAAACACATTTAATCCTAACCCACTTCCTAAGCATAGGCATCTTGTAAGAAAATAAATCAAAGAAGCACAAAGTGACATGCATAGGAAGGTGGAACAAGAACAACTTGAAAACTTTCAACATAAAGAGAGGAGTTTTAGTAATATGAAAGTTTCTATACCCAAACTTCCCTCTCTCAAAATAGTTTTCAGTAGCATCATGAAAATATCAAGAATATAACTATCACATAAATCATATTGTTCATGATCTACAAGCACACGTGTATAGTTTGCTACCCGGTCTTTAGGAACATAAGATAAATGCATCCAATCACATTGAGACTTAATAAGATCATAGTTCTACGGAATATGAGTTGGAGATTTCAAAAGGATAATAGGACAATAAATTGTGGGTGCAATAGAAAAAATTTCATGCTTAACAAGAGGAACTATAGTAAGTTCAACTCCGTAAGCATCATCCATAGTGGCATCACGGCCATAAGCATAAAAGGCATCAACTTCATCAAAAAGGGATATTTCAAAAGAATCCATAGGATCATAACACTCATATAAGGTAATAGTCAAAGAGTTACTCTCATTAGAAGGTAGACATGGATGTCTCCATTCTTCCTCCTCTTGTTCGTCACTCTCCTCCTCTTTTTTATCCAAGGATCTTTCAGGTTCAACAATTTCATCTTCCATAGAGTCCTGTGAAACATTAGGCTCTTCCTTTGGGGGAGAGATTCTCTCAAGATGATTAGTAATATAATAATTTGCATCATAATTTTCCAAACAATAGATAAGTATAGCAAGACTGTCAGATTTGCAAGGGGCATCATCAATATTTTTAATAAGAGAAGTAATTTCATAGGCACCCTTATAAGCAAAAAATTCTTCTATTTGCTCTGCATCATAAAAATCATAATTTCACTTAGCATAAGAAGCTAAGGTTTCATCATCATTGTACTCACATTGGAAAGCAAGGTATTTATGCCTCATAAAGCAACAAGATTCATCCCTGCAGAAAGATATATTATATATTGAGCACAAGTTTCTAGCATACTCATACAACTGATGTATTTGTTTCCATAAGTGTATCCCCTTTTGAGAGAAGCGGTGTTCCTTGTACCATTCTTGTTGATCCTTAGTGAATCCTCCATGACAATAAGATCTAGTTTCAAAGAAGTTAGACATTGATTGGCAAGTAAGGAACTAGACATACTATATTTTTTTGGATTTTTGATAAAGGACACAAAGATAAAAACTGAAAGGTAAACTAACAAGACTAAAAAGCAAAGGTAAAAGATAGTGTGCAACTCCCCTATCTTAGCACTCGAAGTCCCCAGCAATGGTGCCAGAAATTTGCTTGATACTCTCTCCTCGTTGGTTACCCCAAGTGGAAGGTGAGATGTAGGATAGAAGCAAATTTTCCTTGGTGAAGATACCAAGGTTTGTCTCCAGTAGGACTCTGAAGATGATAAGTAGGTGTCAGCGGCGCAACTGACGTGGACCTGCACAAAACACAAATAACTTTGCTTCCCAACGAGTACAGAGAGGTTGTCAATCTTTCCGGCCTTGCTGTTCACAAAGGATCAATGCAAAAGATAATAATGATAATGATAGCAGCTAGAAAGTAAAAGCAGAAAATAAAAGAGCGTGTAAATAATGATGAGGATATGGACCGGGGTCCCGTGATGTTCACTAGTGATCTCTCTCTCCCAAAAGACGATAAAACTGCTATGCGACGTAAACAAATTATAGTTGGGTAATTGACAGGATTAAAAACGCACCGCAATGCTAACTATGCTAAAAAGAAAGGACGAGGCTCAAAAGCATGGGCAGTACGCCAAAATAAGTAGACCAAAATCCAACTGCATCTACTACTAGTCATCCACCTTGAGATATCTATCCAGAACATCTCGCTGGTATTAAGTTGCGAGCCCGACCCAAAGTGTAAACCCAAAACAACAGACAACTGCATTGAAAAGCACTTTGCGTAAAGTAAACAATCCTTGAAACCGCGGTTACAAGCACCGTTGTTTCCCCTTGTGGCAACAGCACATCCCCTAGACTCATGTTTTTGTCACTCAAGCGTGTCATCGGGGGGCATGAACCCACAATCGAGCATAACGTTCCCTCTTGGAGGCACTACCTACTACTTGGCCAAAGCAATAAACAACAACGGAGAACATGCAAGAATTACTTAGGAAAAAAATATAAAAGATAAGAACCAAATATATTACTCAATCACAATCTGAACATAATCTCATAATCCATCAGATCCCAACAAACTCAGCATAGCAATAGCAGAAAATTACATATGTGCCTCGATCATGTAGGCCAGCTCACGAGGACTAAACCATGAAGAACAAAGAGGGGAGGAGAACATCACATAACTACTGATCACGGACCCATGGTCCAAGGGAAACTACTCACGGTAAATCCGAGCAGCGTCCATGGTGGAGGGGAAGCTCCCAGAGGTCAATCCTCTCTCCGGAAGGGTGCCGGGAAGAGGCCTGCTGGCGCTCCCGATCTTGGAAGCGCGTTGGCGGCGGAACAGAGGCGAGATCGCAAAAAAGGGTTTTGTCTCCGGAAGAATCTCGTCATGGAGAATATATAGGCGAAGAGGGGTAGCCAGGGGGGCCACCAGGGGTCTAGGCCCCCCCCCCGGCGCGGCCAGTGTAAGGCCCGATATGCGGTAGTGTTCTAGATCTAGATGTTTCCATCCAGATCCGGGGACGAAGCACATATCGGTCCCACCGCGACATATGACAATGCCATATGCCCCGGATTTCCAACATGATATCACAACATTACAGCTACAAGGATACAACATATCATACAATCGGCATACAACTGCCTTAATACATTACATCAGCGGAAGATACATGTCCGAGTACAGACTACAATCAAGTGCCTAGCGGCAAAGGTAAAACACACCACTCCCGTAACCGCACGGGTCTAGGCTCTCCGCCGGGATCCGCCTAACTAGTCGTCGTCGAGTCTCCATGAAGGCGTCTAGAAGAAGAGTCGATGTAGTAAGCAACTGCAGTGGCTGATCAGGCAAAGCATAAAAGGGAAAAGAAAAGCACGGGGTGAGAATATATCAAAAGACTTGTAACTAACTTCTCATGGGTAAGATGGGGGTAGTGTTGAGTTTGCTGACACACTAGCAATATATGAGTGGCTAACGATCTATTTAGAGTAAGATGAGAACCAAGCATTCGACGAGGAATCGCCTCCAACAAGTCTTGCTATCAACTACTTATGCAAACATAACACCTATCGTATCCTTGTCCTCCTCTTCGTATCCCGTTGAAGAAGAAGCAGTCAAGGCACACACGCGTTGATCAAATTTATTAAGATTATCTCATTTTTTGTTGTCTATGAACAATAAGTAGGTCTCAAGTCGTCCATAACAGTGGACACGGCTTCTCGAAAATATTTAACCCTGCAGGGGTGTACCAACTGCCCATTACAAGGCTCCGCACGCACGCCCTTCTCTCTTAGTTTCTACCCATCATAGGTAGCCATTTTATGATTTAGTCCCGAGAGATCCGAAACGACAGGTCCCTCTAGCTAACAACGAACAAATCCGGGTGGCCCCCGGTGAGTCGACATCCATCTCAGGAGCAGTTACTAACAGGTTAAGTGGAGTACTCGTCACACACGACGATACCATACATTTAGAATGGTTCAAGTTGTGTAGCTACACAAGGTGAGCAGAGGTTATTAACTGAGGTTAAGTGGAATCTCACTCAAGCATGGCATAGCACACAAAAACTACAATAGGTGAAGCATAAGGTAATCTATCTATGCTAGTCAATTTAACTGAGGCACAACCTAAACATGGCATTCCACTAAGTGCCCCACGACAATTTAAGTAATTGGTACTGTTATGCCCTAAACCATATTTTAGGTTGGTTAACAGCAGCAAACAATAGCATAACCACAAAGTACACGAAAAACTAATCAAGTTACATGTAAAGAACACCCCAAACGGAGTTACGGTTAAAAAGATACAAGCAAAAACAAGTTATGCACACAATTTGCCAACATCAGGAAGCACACTTTAGAGCAATGAAACAATTAGCTACATATTTCAAACATGCATTAAAAATACATGGAATTACAGTAGACATGGCAGGGAAGGCATGGCAAAAGGAATCATGTAAAAAGGCATCATGGTTCACTAGTTATAAGCAACACAAAAACCTATAAAACATTACTGGTCAAGGACTTAGTGAAAATCAGGAAAACAGGGCAAAAACTGTTATATTCATGCTGTATAAATAGGAGCAAAACTATATGTAAATATGCAGCAACATGACATAGCAATATATGAGCATGAAGTAGACATGATGGTGATCAGGTACAAAAAAGAATCAAGGTCATAGGCTTAACAGATCAAAAGATATTAAGCTTGCAACATGGCATCGGAAAGTTACAGACTTGGTGAAAAACAGAGTTGGATGTCAACAATAGCAGGATTACAACTTTGGAGCTAAACATAACTATGACTAGGAATGTAAAAATGACAATGCAATACATATAATGGAAGTAGACATGGCATAGATCAGACGTATTGCAATGCTCAATAGGATGCACGGTTAAAAAGATATAGAGCAGCAAAGTAGCAACTTTATATAAACAGAAGCACACTAACACCAGGGTATCTACTTTGGGTGATGAAACAAACATCATGCAGCAGGAAAATATGACATGTGAATGCATAGGATTGAAGTACACCTGATGCTTAACAGTATGCAACAAGAATCAATGCAATAGGCCTCATGGATGTGTCACAATCATCAATCAAACTTGCAATAAAATAACAGCAGCAACACTTATCAGCAAGTAACAGTAGTTAACAGTCTGATGCCCACTTCAATAGATATTAACAACATCAAGATGGCCTCAAATCAAAATGCTCACAAAAGATGAACTGGAGTACACACAATTCTAAACAATTTTCCTTTTGGGCCCAACGTGATCCGGGCTACGGTTTACTCGCAAACTTTATCGCAAATCGGAATCAGCAGCACAATATTCTCAAACTTTAAAGAATTTGCAGGGTTAACAGTAGAAAAAAAGGTGAAGCCACACCCATGGGCCTGGCCCAATAGTGGATGGAGAGGCCTTGACTGGGCCGCGGCCTGGAAGGGCGCCGGTCGGGTGGCTGGGCCGCTGGTGGGCTGCTTAGGACATGCCGGCCCATAGCGGCGGCTGGCTTGCGTGGCCTCCCGGTCGATCCGGCCAGGGGCGGCGGCGCCGCTCGACGTCGGCGTGCGGCACATCAGCCTGGGGCGGCGGCGAGTGCCCGGCGCGGGAGGAGGCGGATCCGGCCGCGGGAGCTCGCCGGCGGCGTCCTACGCGATGGATCAGCGGCGGCTCGGAGCTCGGGTTGACCTCGTCCTCGGGAGACCATGGCGCGGCGGCTCGCCGGAGTTCCTGCAGCAGAGGAGAGAGGGGTGAGGAGGATAAAGGGAGGAGAAGGGAGAGGAGAGGAAGGCCGTGAGGAGGAGCTCGCCTGGGCGGCGGCTGCCGCGGCGGTTGGCATGAGGCTGCGGGGTGGCTCGGGTGCGGCGGCGCCCGGATAAGCCCGAGCGGGCCCGAGGCAGACGGTGGTTGCGGATCGGGCCCTGCGGGGCCCGGATCTGGCTGGGTCTGGCTGGATCCCCTCCGGGATGATGTGGCAGCTCCTGGACGCTCCGATCTGCGATCTGAGGGCCAGAAACTGCCTGGGATTAGGATTTCAGGATTGGGAGGACTTGGGGCATAATTTGGAGGGGATTTTGAGGGGGTGGCTGCAATTTTTGGCTTAGGGGAAACCCTAGAAGGCTAGGGGGAGTGGTGGTATTTATATAGCCCAGGTGGCTGGTAGTTTGCAAAAATCATCCCCGGTTTTTCTCTCGCGCGCGCGGTATTTACGTTTCTGACCGCCGGGGGTTCGCAGGACCTCCGATTCGAGTAAAACTTCGAACTGCGCGATCAGAGCATCGAGCTGGCGGCGTTCACCTCGCGATGGAACCGTTCCGAGAACACTTTCCAACGCTCTATAAAATAACCCGTTTAATTATTAAACGGGGTTTTGTTCCGTTGGCCACGGCTGGTCTTGTGCCGGTTTTTGCGACGGTGATCGGGTGAATCCCGATGTCTCAAGGTCAGGTGTCAGGGTGGCAAGGTTCGGTCTCCGTCCGGTACGAGATAAGAGGGGGAAAATAATCGCCGATCGATAAATCGTGGATGCAAACACCGCAAACAACTCAGACAATCAAACAATTCACACCGAAAACAAAAATTTTAATTTTTGTGAAATCTGGGTTGTTACAGCCAGACCCTAGGCCGCGCCAGGTGGCCACCTGGGTCCCTGGTGGTGGCCCTCTTACCCCACCGAGGTGATTCCGGAAGGTTCCTTCACACTGATTTTTTATACGATTTTTCCCGAATTTTTGGAGCATTTTTAATATGGGGGAAACCTGGAATAGAAAAACAGCAGAGAAAAGGAACTGGCACTATGGTGCACTGAGTTAATAAGTTAGTCCAAATATGATCAAAAGTGTATGAAAGTGTATCTAGATCATAGCAATATCACACAAAATATGAATGGAGCAAGCAGAAGTTATAGATACGTTTGGGACGTATCACCCTCCAGGGCCTGGAAAGCCGAACCACCTGAAGTCGATAGAATCGGCACCGA
Source organism: Bromus sterilis (assembly GCA_950022295.1). NCBI lineage: Eukaryota > Viridiplantae > Streptophyta > Magnoliopsida > Poales > Poaceae > Bromus > Bromus sterilis. The sequence goes on along the minus strand of OX465599.1, from coordinate 136,511,132 downwards.
AGAACCAACTAGTTCTAAAGTCTGGTTGGCATTAGAACATCCTGGTGCAACTCCAGATGGCACCACTTTCTCAAGAACTGACTGAACAGCAGCATCAGCAATGGCAACAACCTCCCGCTATGTAGCCTTGATGGGAGAAGTCTCCTCACAAAAAGATGGAATAGGAATCGCCCCATTCAGAGGAGGAGTCTCCTCCAAAGAAACTTTGGCACTACAAATAAACAAAACCCATAAGTCTGATAAAAAAGAGAAAATGGAGTAGCGTCCTAATAAGGCATAGGGACTTACCCAACTGCAACTTTAAAACATCTCTCCCCATCATCATCTTTCGACTCTTTCGAAGATGAAGAGTCGGCCTCGACATCCCGCTTCCCAGACACGCGCTCATCCTGACGAGACGACTTAGGAGCGTGGCGTTCGCCAAGATTGACTCCTTCCTCCAAGGGAGCTTCGGAAGGGGAACTTCGGGTCCTCCTTTTATTTTCTTCCGCCTCCTACCAATACGAGGGTAAAAAAGAAACCCTATAAGAACAAGTATGGACGATCGAAGGTTGGATTCAAATTATACCTTTCTTAAAGCAAGGTGAGTCACCCGACCACTCAGTACCTTGTTATCTGAGGAAACTCTTGCCGCCTTTTCGTCACCTCCTCCTTTGGAAGGATCCTCTCCGATGCTCTCGTCCCCCTTTTCTATTAAACAAATAAGTAAGACATGATGAAACAATAACATAGAAAGGGAGAAAGGAATAACTTTTCCTCTTCCTCCTCCCCTTCAACCTCATCATCATCACTTCCACCGTCGACTCCTTCCATAGAAATCGAAGGTTGATCCACTGCCCACCAAGGGTCATCAGCCTATGGATACAAAAATGGGGCGGCAAAAGGTGACTCATCAGTTTCAAAACTTATGAAAATAAAGAAAGGCCAATAAAACTTTGAGTTTTACCTTAGGAGTCAGGTTTTTGTACCAGAAAGGATCCAGGGCCACTCTGGCGGCTCGGCTTATCTCGCCAGCAGTATTGGCGATCTGAGTAAATCTCATACTATCACCCGACCCGGTGTTTTCACACATGAGTCGGGTATGGAGGCTTAGGGGTTGCATCCGCCATTCGACCCAGCACCGGATCAGATCAGTAGCACGGAGACCGTGAGATAACAAAGCTTTAATTTTCCCCTTCACCGGGGCAATGATCTCTTTCTCCTCCGTGCTAGGCCAGGAGTTCAGAATCGAAGAATACACAAGTCGCTTCTCTCGAAATCCTAATAGAGAAGGCTGACCCGCTACGGGGCTGGTGTCTTTATAGTAAAAGAAAGATTCATGCCAGTCTCTAACGTGACTGTAGAGCTTCATCCTCAGGTAAATGCATATATCCCGACATTGAATGGTGACGGCCCCATATTCAATAGGCCGACCTCCGCTACTCTCTGTTTGTTTGTTGCAATAGAAAAATTCCTGGAAAAGCGAGATTGATGGTTTCCTTCGCAGATACACTTCAATGAGTGTTGTAAAGTTCCCGATATTAACAGTGGAGTTGGGACCCACATCTTGGGGATGTAAGCCGTAAAAATGAAGCAACTCGCGGATCACATGTTCTGCGAAAACCACAACCTCATCATTCTTAGGTTGAGGCTGGTTTTCAGACCCGGGAGCTCGCCAACCGATGGCTTCTCGAGAAGGGAGTAACCCCTCGTCCTCTAGCCCAAGGAGGCGAGCGTCTGTAACAACGGGCCCGGACCCGTCACACGCAAGAGTGGATTTTGGTTTGGTTGCCGCGATTTTATTTTTCTTCTCGGCCTTCTTGGCCACCATGAATTTCGACATTTGGAAATTGGCCGAAGAACTATGAGGGAAAAGGTTAAGATCAGAGAAACATTCAAAAAAAGGCGGATACTTGCTGCGTAAACTGGTAAGCGCAAGACGTTCTGGAAGAATCTTGTTCAGTGTGAGTATGAGGAATAGATCTATTAAAACCAGAAATGAGAAGATGGTATCTCTACCCGCTAAATAAGAAAACCGTGAAAGAAGTCATGTTTCTGTTTTGAAATTCTATAAAAGAGGGTGGATCAAAAGGTTCCAGATCTCTTGGGAAAAGGAAAATTTCAGATCTGAGGAAAAAACAATTACGGATTGAACGTGCGGGAGCAGCCCGGTCCCGTATTTGAAAGAAGGAGAGCGATGCAGCGAAGATTGAGCTACACGTGTCGTTTAATACCCCGCCTCTAGATGCCTTGGAGCATTTTGGAGCAGACCGGGCGAGAGGAAGAAGAAAGCAGAGGGTGTGAGAATAGGAATTGAGCGAATGAAAGATGGACTCCATATATACATGAGCCCAGCCAATAGTGCAAAACTTGTGAAGTAATAAATGGGATTTTCTTCATCCCTCCGCATAACGTGACTAAACGAGTGGGTGGCCCCTCCTTTTTTGGAAACTAATGGATCTTGTTCCCAACGTATATATTCCTTGAAGAACTACAACGATGCATGGAAGACTCAACGGCTTGTCCTCAGAAAACTCGTCCCTAGATGACTTATTTTTTTAAAGGAAGATTTCCCTAAAGCCGGCTTTACACCAATCTTGGGGGCTACTGTCGGGGGGATAACTCATAGACCCGGAAGAATTATCGAAGAAGGCCTCTGCGACCAAGACGAGGAGAGAGTCGGCCTATGGGCCAGCTCACCAAAGAAGAGGCTCGGAAGAAAGGTTCGGTCTGTAAGCCGATCCGACCTACAAGATGAAGATCGACGTCAAGAAGGAAGGAGTCCAAGCTAACTTGAAGAACAAGAAAAGTCATCGAAGAGATAGAATAGGACTCTACCTTATTGATAGTCGGTTCCCTTGTAAAACCCTAGGGCTCGGCGTATATATAAGCCGAGGCCTTGGGACGTCCTAGAGGCGAATCTATCTAGCATAGTTCTTGAGACACCGACGAAACCTAGCGCCCCCGTAATCGAGATCTTCCACATATAATACAAGAAAGGCAGGAAGTAGTTCTTTACCTCATTGAGTGGCCGAACCTGGGTAAATTACCGTGTCTCCCTTGTCCCGATCTACCGATCGACTCTCCACTGATCGACTCTCCCTCCTTGACGCACTCGTAGCTAAGTCCCAAAATCAAGTTCTCTATGAGGACATCTGGCATGATTTTCCCATGATAGGAAAAGTGGACAAAATCGCGTAACGGGGTTGCTTACGAGGGTTTTTGGAGCGAGGACTAAATATAGGCCAAAGGGCAGCATAAGGGGTGCCCCCTGGCCCAGGCGTCCAGGTGGCGCGGCCACCCCCCTGGCCGTGCCAGGAGGTCGCCTGGCTGGCGGGGTGGCCCCCCTAGAGGCCCCCTTTTATTTTTCTGGAATTTTCCGAGCACTTTTATTTTTGACATTTTCCTGCACTGCACGGACAATACCAGACAGAAACTGACATTGGGCAGTGAGTTAATAGGTTAGTCCAAATAGTTCGTAAATTATATGAAAGTGCATCAAAACATATAGCAATATCACCAAAAAATTGTAGATACATTTGGGCTGTATCAACGTCCCCCAAGCTTAATTCCTGCTCATCCTCGAGTAGGTAAATGACAAAAAAGATAATTTATGTGGTGACACGATACCAAAAAAGATTTGAACTTTAAATTACAGAAAGAAAGATATGCAATTCAAGTCAAGACAATAACAAGCAAGAGTCTATATCTAGTATTGAAAATATCAAAGTAAGAACATAAAGGTGCAAGAAGCTCTCGTTGTCCGTGAATCGAATGTCTCCAATCGGTGTTCCTGTGCAGAAAGTGGTGATACGTCCAAAACGTATCTATAATTTCTTCTTGTTCCATGCTTATATGGGTGATATTGCTATGTGTTTTGCTACACTTTCATACCTTTTTAACATATTTGGACTAACCTACTAACTCAGTGCCCCAGTGCCAGTTTATGTCTACTGTTGTCCGTGCATTGCAGGAAAAATACCAATTATTAAAGTGCTCGGAAAATTCCGGGAAAAATATTTAGAAAATCAGCGCAACAAAAGCTTCCAGACGCCTGAAAGAGTGTCGGAGGGGGGCTACCACCCTTCGGGGCGGCCATGTGGCGCAGACCCACCCTAGGCCGCCCTAGGAAGTCGGCCCGAGGGGTGGGACCTCCCTTCGAGCCCCCCTTTGGCCTATATTTAGCCCCCGTTCAGTAAACCCTCGGGAGGCACTCCGTATCACGAATTTCACCAATGTTCCGCCGCCGCCGCGATCCCCAGATCAAGATCTCCATAAGACCTTGTCCCAGCACCCTTTCGGCGGGAGGATCGATCTCCGGGAGCTTCTCCACCACCATGAGAGCTTCCCGAATGTGCCGTGAGTAGTCCTCCTTGGAACATGGGTCCATGACCAGTAGCTATGTGACGTATTCTCTCCAATCTTGTGCTTAAATTCTTAACCCTTGTGAGCTTCCCTACATGATCAAGGCATCTATGTAATAGTTTCTGTGTTGCTATGCTGTGTTTGCTGGGATCCGATGGATTATGAGATTATTTTCAGATTGTGACGAGTTATATATTTGGTTCTCCTTTTATATATTAGTTCTTGAGTAATTCTTGCATGTTCTCCGTTGCTTTTTATTGCTTTATCCAAGTAGTAGATTGGAACTCCAAGGGGGAGCGTTATGCATGATTGTGGGTTCATGCACCCCGATGTCCAGCTTGAGTGACAAAAACATGAGACTAGGGGATGTGATGTTGCCACCCTGACAAAACAATGGTGCTTGTAACTTTGGTGTCAAGGATAGTTTACCGTAAGCGTAGTTTGTTAATGCAGTTGTTTGTTAATTTGAATTTACACTTTGGGTGGGGCTCGCTAATACCAGCGAGATGTTTTGGACATATATCTCAAGGTGGATGATTAGTGAGTAGATGCTGATGAATAAACGGTCTACTTGTCTTGGAGTACTGCCCATACGATTGAGCCTCTAACCTTCTTGTAGCATAATTAGCATTGTCGTGCATTTATAATTCTGTCAATTTCCTAGCTGTAATTTGTTCACCCAACATAGTTGTTTAATCGTCTTTTTGGGAGAGAGACATCACTAGTGAACATCATGAGACCCCGGTCCATAGTTCCACCATTGTTTACACCTCAATCAGTTACTGCAAAGAGATTGACAACATATCTGAACTCGTTGGGAGAAAAGCTATTTTCTTTTTTGTGCAGGTCCATGTCAAGCAAGCAACCTTGGTTATAAACGGCGCCATTGTTTTCTTTCCACCTACTTGAAGAACTTGGAGCCCTACTGGAGACATAAACCTTGGTATCTTCACCAAGGGAAACTTGTTGCTGACTACTTCTTAACCTTCTACTTGGGGTAACCTACGACGGCGAGAAGTTATTTCCCGCGTCATCAAGCAATTTCTGGCGCCGTTGCCGGGGACTCCAGTCTACAAGATAGGGGAGTTGCACACTATCTTTTACCTTTGCCTTTTAGTCTTGTTATTTTACTTTCTAGTTTTTTTGCTTTTGAGTCTTATATGAAAAACCACAAGAAAAATAGTTATCTTGCTTTAAGTTGCTTTTTCTGTTTAGTCGGTATGTCTTTAGGTTTTGGAACTTTGCCAGAATCTGGGAATATGAAAAATGCTTGGGATAGACTTTTTGAAGCACATAAAAGAATTATGCCTTGGATACCTATACAAAATGTACTTACGAATTCTTACGATGGTCTCTTTAGATGGTGCAAAAACTCTCTTGAAGTTATAGATGAAGGAGATTTTTTAGAGTGTAATGAAGAAAAAGCTATTGATATTATAGAAGGATTATCTAGCTTCTCTGTGTTTGATCATGGAGTTGATGCTATCATGGATAGAATTGAAACTATTGAGGAAAGATTTATTTCTTTGAATATAAGCGGAGTAAAAGAATGCACTACAGTTGGAGATGAGGTTTTAAATATAAAAGGATGATTGGCACCCTTTTATTAGAGTGAGCATCTCTAGGAATTTCCTTGCTTTTTATGATATTGGATATATGATTTCTACCATGCCTAAAGGTGTTTATGATTGTTTAAAGCTTACAAGTATGGTCAATTTTTCATCTTATCATGAACTTTCTAATGGAAATTTTTCTAAGATCCAGGGAGAGGTAAAAGATGTCCAGGTTATGTTTTTCAAAAGGAGTGCAACGGTTGACTTCTTCATAATGGAGTCGGTCAACCAAGGAAACATAGTGCTTGGAAGGGACTTCCTCCGAGCCATAAAAGGCTTCATTGACATAGGTAAAGGACAAATACGCTTTCGTGGGAAAGCTAAAGGTACGTATCTCTTTCCTAGGAAAGATAAGAATGGGCTCGTTGAAGAGCAAGTTGGAGGTTTTGATGATCCTATTGATAATGATTTCTTTGAACCTTGATTCCTCTTTTTGCATCATGCCTAGCTAAAAGGCATAAAAGAAAGCGCTTATTGGGAGGCAACCCAAAATGTTTTTACTTTCATTTTTAGTGGTCTTGATGCTTGTTACTACTGTAGCAACATCATTGTATATTTATTTTCAAGCTTTGTGCCAAGTTTTAGCCTCCGATTGCAAGAAAAATCAAAAGTTGTGACATGTTGTCCAGAAAATAGAAACTTTTGCTCCATTGCAAAAACTCCCTAAAATCACCAGATCATCTTTTTGATCTGATTTTTTTTACAGTATGATCTATACAATTCACTTTCGGCGGTCTGTTTCGAGGTTTTTGATTTGAGTTGCAGAAGTGCCCCTAAAAAAATATTTACTACCTGCTGGTATGTTTTTCACAGATTCTGCCACGTTTTGCTTCTTCTTTTTACAATCTTAAGCTTGATTTTTCTCTGCAAGAAATTTTTGGAAATCATGATAAACAATAGCCCTTCATGAAAATCTTAATTTCCAGTAGAGTAAAATTATTATATTATGGGTACTAACTACTCTAGTCAGCTTATGATGAGTTTCGTATGAAGGGAGTTTTCAAGTGTGCAAAGGAAGATGATGAAAGAAGACCCGTGAGTGTCAAAAACTCAAGCTTGGGGATTCCCCCATGCACCGCCAAGAAACATCCATTGATACTCAAGCGTCTAAGCTTGGGTATTCCCCCGTACATCCCCTTCTCCATCAACAATCATCAGTTCGTCCTTCTCCATGCTATATTTTTATCAGTTCATATGTTATGTGCTATGCTTGGAGCATCTCGCTCTTTACTTTTTAGTTTGTTTTCTTTTCCTTGATGTTCATAACAAGTTGGACCCTAGCCTACATTGTTTGGGATAGAAACACACTCCACTCCATCCTAGAACACAACATAGGTTTCATGCTTATCTTTGATTGTGTGTTCTTTATCTCTTCATAGCTACTGTCATGCTTAGCTCTTTGTTTCCATGCTTATCTTTTTAAGAACTTTTATTTAGGTTGTTGCTTTTCGAACTCTCTTGAGTTATCATGCTTATCTTCTTTAGAGAGTTTGTTTGTTCCACTGAGTTGTGTGACTTGACATGAGTAGGTAATTGAGGTTCCTATTATAAGTATAGTAGTAACTTGGAATAGTTTTTAGGTATTGATTTGAGTAATGTTTGGACTTTTGGTTTCAAGAGCTTGAGCCTATGAGTGATAGGTGTCGTATATAGGGCAATTCGTTTTTATTTTTGAAAACTACAAAAAAATAGTTGAGAACTCTAGCTACTAGATGCATCACTAACACTAGTGCAGAAGGTAGCTATCATGATACTCCTTTCCCAGTCCCTTGACCGAAACTGTTTGCGATGCTATCAACGTGAATGATAAAAATAAAAAACCGTGTGCTCCAAACTGAACCGTCTGGGAAACGTACGCGAACGACCACAATTCTAAAAATTATTCCGTGGATGATGTAGGGCTGACAGGTCTTTGAAAATCGGTCTGGGATACCTAGAGTGAAAGCTCGCGGTTGTAAACAATGGACCGCTATCCCTTTATCACAATTGTTAATGTTTCCTCAAATGTTTGGGATACCTAATCAATCGGCACACTTCTGAAAATACATTTGTTGGCGGGAACAAAGCTGACAATTCGACCAAGCAACCGTCTGCATATATATATTCAGAAAACCCACGGTCGCGAACAATGAACCGCTAGCCCCTTGTTACCAATCGGTTGTGGTTAATGAAATGCGTGTTATCAGAAACGCTTCTAAAAATATAAGTGTTGTTGTTGGACAACACACAATTCATACAATCAACTGTGCGTGATGACAGTATATAACACCTACAGCTGCTTCAAATTAACCGCTAGCTTCTTCTATGTATTTTCTATTTATTTAAAATTTCGCTAGTTTCTCTTAGCAGACGTTCTGAAGTAAAAAATTGTGTGTGATTATATGGTGTAACACAAACAAGTAAGTTTTCGAAAATGTCTGCTTTGTAGGCAAACTGCAACCAAACGTTTATAATTCTAGACTATTTACAAACACCACATGTGTGATACGTTGTGCAATTTTTTCAAAAATTTGAAGAAAAGAGTAGTGAGAACCTTGCGATATAGATCACCATGCGTCAGACGCTCGTTCGTCTTCCTTGTTTTGGTTTGTACCCGCCGGCGACTTCTAGTCAAACAGATCGAACACTGCTTGATCGTTTGCGATGGCCACGCATACGCTTGTGATGCAGCTGGAGCAGGCAATAGGTCACGTGCGCAACCGCGCAACCTTCCCGCCCGTAGACAAAAATCCCCAATGCCGGCCATAAAGAGCGTCAATGTCGGGGACACAGAAGCCTCATTCACATCCCCTTCTTTTTCCCTCTCTTCCCACAAATCATCAATGGGTCCGGTCCGCCGTACCCTAGCCAACTTAACCCCAGCAGTTGATGGTGAGGTAGTGACTCCACCGGCAGCTCCGCCGGCAGTGCCGAACAACTCCTTGCTAGTTCCAGTGGTACCACGGGCGACCCCCACTCCCCGACAGTATGCAGGCCTGAACGCTTGCTCCCGCAACGCCAGTCGCACAGCGCGCGCCGAGCGCAACGCGCGCTCCCACCGCGCTTCCATACACGCGTGGAACCTTCAGGCTCAGGCGCGCGCAATGGAGGTGGAGGCGCGCACCATCCAGGCGATGGCGCGCGACGGGTAGGAGGAGGGGGGCATGCATGAGGAGGGGAGCAGCGTCCGGGCATAGGGGGCGGTATGTACGCGCTAGCGAGCACCATGCAAGCGCCAGCGAGCACATCCAGGCATCTATAAGCTCATTCAGGCGCGGGTGATCACATTCAGGCGCTGGCGAGCACCATCCTAGCGCCGGAGAGCGCCACCCAGGGTCCCACGGGCTTCGGCGACGACAACGACGACACCCTCAAGCGCTACAATGCCTTCCTCGCGCAGGAGGAGGTAAACCAGATGGCTATGGCACTTGCAGCTTCCCTGGGTGAAGAGGAAGATCGTCATCGTGATCTGGCGAGGTACGAGGAAAGAGAGCGCTTCGCGATCGGGAATCGAGAGCGGCTGGAGGAGGATGCCCGTAGACGGAGGAATTTTTCCTCCGGTGGCTCCAACTGATCTGCACGCGCGACAAGGAGCTTTTAGCTGGTAGTAAATATTTTGGGTTCATCGGTATATCGTCGATGGACTGCTAGCATAGTTGAAATGAGCTAGATACGAGGGTAAAAGCTATTTCAGTATGTACTTGACGCTAGTTTAGGGTTTATTTTGGGTTAGTTCTTATAGTTGAACTAATTGGAGAAAAGGAACCATGATCCTTTATGCAATGGAGATCTATGTTATGCAATGAAAATATGTTGTCACTGAATCCTATGCGTCTGTTCCTCTTGTTTGATTGATTGCCAGATGCAAATGCTTGTTCAGATACAGATGAAGAAAAACACATGGGTCATTAAAACAAACTGTTGGCAATGCGCGACCGCCTTCACCAGGATTTTCATTGCAAATTTATCGCTTTCATTTTGCGAGGAGGAATAGTACTTGCCTTACGGTAGAAGGCTTGGAGGATTTGGTGAGGAGCGGTGGTGCGTGCTCCTGGCACGCGGCCATCTAGTCAACCCTGAGCACTCGCCACACCTCTCCCATCTTATCATCGCAGAGCTAGAGAGCCTAGCTTGTAAAATAATTGCACTTGTTCATGTGGCTTCGAGCTTACGATGTGAAAGAAGGAAGAACAGGTAGTAGTAGTAGTAGTATTTGGGAGGAGTGAGGGGGGGAGGGGTTTAACATCGAACGCCCTATCTCACGGTGAGCTAGCACTAGTCCGGTGAGGCGCGCTGGTGTGCGCGTGCTCCTGCCACACTGCCGTCTAGTCAAACTTGTTCGCACGCCACGCCTCTCCCGTCTAATCACCGTACTATGCGTGTGGACAGTCCCGAGGCTAGCTCCTAGTAGCTAGACGCGGAGTAGTAATATTTTGCGGTGAAGTATGCAACGGCTGGGAACAAATCATGAGAAAAATGCAAATGATTTATTACAGGTTCCCCGCTACATAGTTCATCACCGCGATACACTGGAGTTCTTCCTCGACTAAAACCACAAAAACTTCAAAATTCAAACTTAAACTAGATAGGACTGGCGCCTGGAGGCGATGATCGACGGAAGGTCACGAAGACGGCGGTTAAAGCAGACTCAAGGCTTGCATAATGCGGGGAAGGACAAGCTCGCCTCCTTGTAGAGGGTGTAGGCGAGCATGTACTCGTGTAGCGCCTTGTCGAAGCGATCGGCGACGACGCCCTCGGAAATGGCCAAACGCTCTTCCTTCGCGGCGTCCAGCTAGATCTGAGCCTTGCACAACATCTTGGATGAAGAATATATTTGTTATTGGAGGTAGCAGGTCACCCAGCCCTCGCTGTCAGCTTCAATATAGCGTGACCTCTTCACACGGCGCGACGGCTCCACGGCAGGTGGAGGGATCGAGCTGCCGTCGCCTCCGCCGCATCCTCCACCTCCTAGAAATGTCGACGGCTCGTCGACAGGCGGAGGTATTTGGCTGCCGTCGACGTTGTACGTTATTTCTCCGCCCCGTCATCCACCTCCCACAGGGCTTGACAGCTTGTCGACGGGCAGAGGGACGATTTGGCTGCAGTCATCCGCTATGCCTCCGCCGCATCCTCCACCTCCCACGAGGCTCGACGGCTCATTGACGGGCGGAGGAATCGAGATACCTTTCTCCTCTTTGGCCCCGCCGCATCCCCCACCGACCGCAAGGAGCGACGGCTCGACGAAGGGCGGAGGGGTCGAAATGACGTCTTCAGTTTTGCCTCCACCGCATCCTCCAGCTCGCCCTTCTCCCTACATGGATGTAGGCCATAGAGGACTAGTAAATACGGAAGGAATCTATGGCCGGAGGACGAACGGGAGATGTGGTGAAGGTGCAGGTCGGGGTCGGTAGTGGGGCGTGTACTGGGTGGAGGATATTTTCCTAGACAGGAACCGTAAAAGGCCACACCGAATGTTCATATAGAACAGGCGGGTTGCGGGGTAGTGTTCAACCAAATTTCTCACTGTTTGCTTTGCAATACATATGGAAAAGCATACACATACATGAATATAATCGTTTGCGCTGTAAGAGCTGGTGGGTATAAACCCTAAAGGACTTTGAAACCAAAAATGAATTCAAATGATGACTAATCAGTATGAGACTTTGCATGCTGTCATCGTTTCACCAGACCGGAATGTTGTGTAAATTTGAGATTATCTTGATAAAAAATAGGGGTACTTCGTGTACAAAATGAGCCCTTACTATCAAAATATCAGGGTTTCTATGTTAGATAACCACATTAGAAAGACAACGTTTTATTCTAAAATCCTTTAAACCCCTAGTTTTTTATGTGTTAAGCAATGGGCACTCACACTAGGTTCCCAAAATTTCAAACATATTTGACTTCATTTCACATATATGATGTACCAGGTGAATCATTTTCGAGCAAAACCACCCTTGTAACATCCCAAAATTTTCCAAATTTTGGAATGTTAATAAATAATATAATATTAATTGAATTTTTTTGATTTTGGGGTAAATGAAAAACTTTTCCCTTGAGTTTTTGTTTAAACCTTTACAAACCATTTAATAAAATTGGATAATCATTTATCCAATAATGAAAATTTTGGTTGTGAACTTTATTCAAAATTTCAAAGAATGATTTTCTTTCTTTTGTCCTTTTGAAATTTGGTACGAACCAGAATTAAATATTTTCGAGTGAGAATAAAATGACTTTCTTAAATTTATTGTGGTCCCATACTCATTCTCAAATTCTTATTTTGGAGTTTATTGGATATTGACGTTTAAGAGATATTTAAATATTTCCAATAATTTAATAAACAAAATGAGAGGAGATAATATGACTTCTCCAAAAGCAGTATTGAATTTTTTTAATAATGTCGTTAATGAGTTTTTTTTTATAAAAATCAATTTCTAAAATGTATTCTAAGAGGGAAATATAGTTTTCCTAGACTCTCTATGTTTTATTTGGCCTATACAATTTTATTTGAGAATGTTTAACCCAGATAATAAAAATAGGATTCCTAAGTCAATTGGACTGAGGTCATCTATCTAATTTTTTCCCTCTATCTCTCTTTCTTTTTTCTTTATCTTGGGACAAATTTCCACTAAGGCCCATAGCCCGAGCGAGCTGTCTTCTTCCTCTCGTTCGTTCATGTGTACGTGAACACAGAAGCAAATGGCCATGGCAACTGAAGCTCTTCCTCCTTTCCTCCCATCTACTCTTTTGACCGATTCACTTCAGAACCTACACAAAAATTGTGGACAAGTTCATGAGGAATTCATTCAGGGAAACAAACACGCGTTTTAATGCTTTTAATGCCCATTATTTCTCCATGAATGCCATTAACTCCATTTCCAAAACCTCGCTTTTAATGCCCATTATTTCTCCATGAATGCCATTAACTCCATTTCCAAAACCTCGCTTTTAATGCCCATTATTTCTCCATGAATGTCATTAACTTCATTTTTAAAACCTCGCTCACTCTCCTTCTATTGACCTCCCATGACCCTATAAATACCGCCCCTAGGACCCCTTTGAACCACACATCCCCACGCATAAAGTCCCTCTCCAAAGCCCTCTCCTTCGTGCGGAATTTCTCGTCGGAGTAAAGATGCATCCACACTTCCGATGAAGATTTTTGTCGCCATGAAAGGTACCTAGTCCATATTTCTTCCTCTAGTTTCTTCCCCTTGCCGATGCGCACCGTTGTGACATATTTTTCCTCTCGATTACAAGGCCGGAGCACGCCGTCCGTGTCATTGTGCTCTTCATGCGTTCTTCTCTACTCCGGCGGAACTTCTCAGCTATCCGAAGGCGAACATGGAGTTATAACCTTGTCCATCAAGTCGCCCAAATCATCCTCTACCCCGTTCGGCTGTTCGTTGACACCGGAGACCTTTTTCTACAATTCCGGCGAGATCTCCGGTAAGATTTTCTCCCCTTTGTTCATCATTTTTTTTGTAAAAAATTGAATAGGTGCGGACCTATCAGAACTCGTCATGTGGCATCCTTTTATTAATCCCGTAATTCATTTTAGCTAAAATATCCAAACTTCAAAAATTCATATCTTCTAGCCCGTAAGTCGGATTTCGACAAATTTTATATCCCCGGATTCCTTGGAAAATGTAGTTTATTATTTTCCAGTAATATTACACTTTTGATAATTTGAAATTTAACTCAAATTTGTTTCTATAATTTGAGTATATTTGATATACATCTTATTCTATAATTTATTTGGAATATTTTCTTCATCAAATTTGATCCTTAAAATCAATTCTTTCTTTTTGGACAATTTTCACATTCTTTCCATCATATAAATACACTATTTTGACCTCAAACCTTCGTCTTAGCTTCCATTTAGTTATATCTCTTTTTATATAAATTTGGCTACAAAAATTCAATCTTCTCAACAAGATCATCACGATTTCTATCGGATCTTTTTCAATCCAATCCAAGAATTGATTTCCTATTCAAATATGCATATGGACAAACCAACTGAGTTTGACATACTCTCCATCCAATTGATTTTATAATCAACCTCCAACATATACAATTGATTTTACAACCCTCGGATATATGATTTCCATCATATTTCCATCCAATCCAACTTGATCCTATCTCAACCTATCCATGCCATAGTAATTAGTTTATTAATAGTAATAACTAAATATTTATGTTGTAATTGTATCTTATTTGGATCTTCACTTTGGATTGAGTTGTGTGTTGAAGTGTTTCTCTTTTACCGTTAGATATATTGTCACGAGATGGAGAGATGACTACGAGTAGAATATTTCATCCTCAGGATCCAGGCAAGTTACTCTTTTGATCATGCTCCACTATTACCTATATTTTTTATATGCATTGTAGTCCAACTTAAATATTATGCATTGACAGGATTATATAGTATGCTATGCTATTACACCCAGTAGTTCATTGAGGTAGGTCTGAACCTTATATCATTGTCGCCACCGTGTAGAATTATACTGCTTTGCTAAGTAGACGTGGATTGGGAAGTGATCCATTATGAGGTATGAGTGACTAAGTAGTAAACAGGACCACGATAATCTTAATGAACCACCTGGGTGAAATGGTTGGGGGCACCCTGGAGGAACCAGTGGATTTGCCTGAGTGACCTGGAGATGGCCAGTAATCACTGCGGAATGCCACCCAGGCTTAAAGGGATCAATCATATTTTTCATAACTAGAAGCTTCCGTGTGCAGCCACAAGCTATTATGGGCTCTGGCTTGGTTGATTAGTTGTAGTGACTCTTACTAGGTGGTGCTACGAACGTAGTTATGAGTAGGTGGGATGGGCACCGCCAGAGTAAGGGAAACTCTTCTAAAAGACCATGTCTCGACCTTCCTATTTCCATACAAAGTGTAGTGTGGCGAATACCAATGGAGGTGGTCGAGTCTTGTGGGGAAAAGTGCACAAACCTCTGCAGAGTGTACAAACTGATCATGATTAGCCGTGTCCCCAGTTACGGACAACTTTGAGCATCTAGAAGTGGGAATGTTGACGGATCTCATCATATTTAATTAATCAATCGGGTTTAATCAACTTTGGGAATAGATTGACTTGGAGAAACCAATTCAATCATATTATGAGCTTTGTAGTACTGTTATGATACTCTTTGAGTAGGACAAAATCATCTTTATGCAAACTGAAACTCTTAGAGCTTTTCCACCAGCCAAAATTGCATGTAGAAGATAGGTCTGTTATATATTCTTTTGGGAGTAACTTGCCGTACATTCAAAGTACTGACCCATTTTTGGCTGTAACCTTCGGTGTTGCAGGATTGTATATGACGAGTAAGTGATGCGATGTAGGGTTACGATGTCTACACTCAACTTTGCCGTTGGTGTTGATGGGACTCCACTTATGTATTGTTTATTTCCGCGGTGTATTCTAGCCCAAAGGCTATAAGGTAATAAATACCATGTACTTACATTAATTTTTGACATGTGATTTATGGTATTTCATCGAGTACTGTGAATGCTAGCATACTGATCCAGGGATAGCACAGAAGCACAGTAGACTTGGTTCCCTTCGGGACCGGGTCGTTACAACCCTGCAAATGAAAACCAATTCAAATGGTATCTAAATTCGATGAAACTTTGCGTGTTGTCATCATTTCACCAACAATGTATGTGGTTAAACTTAAAGGTGGTTATGATAAAAACCAATGGTACTCCGTTTACGAAGTTGTACCATTCACTTCGAAGCATCGGTGTTTCTACCGGAAACACCTGCATTACAAGTGCAACATATTATTTGTAAGTGATTTGAACCCCAAACTTTATATGTGTTCAACACCAAGCATTTACACTAACATCCTAAAATTTCAACCATTTTGGACCTCGTTTGATAAATATTACGCATTTAGTGCTTTATTTTTGAGCAAAAGGCGCATGAAATTGAAAGTTGATTAAAATGGCCTCCGAGTAGGATGAGATTTGACACGCTGTCATCATTTCACGAACATGATATGTGGTAAAAAATTGAGAGGATTATGACAAAAACCGATGGCACTTAGTGTACAAAATTGGGCCATTCCCATCGAAATGCCAGGGTTTTGACGTGAAACAACAACATCACAAAGACAACATGTCTTTATAAAATCCTTTTGCCTCCATTTGTTGTGTGTGTGTTCCGCATTAAACACTCACACTGGTATCCCAAAATTTCAAACATCTTGGACTACATTTTACATATAAAATGTACCAGGTGAATCATTTTCGAGCAAAACAACCCTGCAACTGAAAATCAATTCAAACAGTCTCTAAATTGGATGAAACTTGGCGTGTTGTCATTCATTTCACCAACAATGTATGTGGTTACATTTAAAGGTGGTTATGATAAAAAGAAATGCTACTTCGTGTACGAAGTGGTACCATTCACTTCGAAACATGAGTGTTTCTACCGGAAACATCCGCATTACAAGTGCAACATATTATTTTTAAGTGTTTTGTACCCTAAACTTTTTATGTGTTCACCGTCCAGCATTCACACTAACATCTTAAAATTTCAAGCAGTTTGGACCTCATTTGATAAGTATTGTGCACTCACTGATATTTTTTCAGCAAAATGCCCATGAAATTGAAAGTCGATTAAATGACCTCTAAACGGATGGGATTTGGCATGCCATCACCATTTCATGAACATGGTACGTGGTAAAAATTTGACAGGATTATGACAAAAAGTGGTGGAACTTAGTGTAAAAACTGCATTAGTTGAATGTTGGTCAAAAACTGAAAAACGACGTTGACCGTCTCAAAAACCATCCGAAAAAAATCTCGTAACCATAGCGCACAACAGTGGATGTTGGATGTAACATTAGTGCCGAATGGTAGTCGTTGGATCTCAGCGCGATCCGCGAGGAGCTGGTTCTGCTACCTGATTGGCTGGCTTTTATCAAAGTAGAGGCACACAGTTTACAGTGACGAAGTGTTTGGGATGCGAGAACGGAAGTGGCACGCCTCCTAACGAAGGCTTCCGTCTGAAGCTATCCAAATTTCTCACGGTTTGCTTTGCAGTACGTACAGATGGAAAAGCATACACATAAAGGAATATAATCATTTGCATTGTAAGAGCTGCTGGGTATAAACCCTAAAAGACTTTGAAATCAAAAACCAATTCAAATGATGACTAATCAGTATGAGACTTTGCATGTCGTCATCGTTTCACCAGACCGGAATGTTGTGTAAATTTGAGATTATCGTGATAAAAAATAGGGGTACTTCGTGTACAAAATGGGCCATTCCTATCGAAATATCAAGGTTTCTATGTGAGACAACCACATTAGAAAGACAACATGTTATTCTAAAATCCTTTAAACCCCCAGTTTTGTATGTGTTAAGCAATGGGCCCTCACACTGGGTCCCCAAAATTTCAAACATATTTGACTTCATTAGACATATATGATGTACCAGGTGAATCATTTTCGAGAAAAACAACCCTGCAAATGAAAATCAATTTAAATGGTCTCTAAATTGGATGAAACTTTGCGTGTTGTCATCATTTCACCAACAATGTATGTGGTTAAATTTATAGGTGGTTATGATAAAAACTAATGGTACTCCGTGTACGAATTGTACCATTCACTTTGAAGAATCGATGTTTCTATCGGAAACACCTGCATTACAAGTACAACATATTATTTGTAAGTGATTTGAACCGCAAACTCTTTATGTGTTCAATACCAAGCGTTCACACTAACATCCTAAAATTTCAAGCATTTCAGACCTTGTTTTGTAAATATTACGCATTTAGTGCTTTATTTTTGAGCAACACGCCCATGAAATTGAAAGTCGATTAAAATGGCCTCCAAGTGGAATGAGATTTGACAGGTTGTCATCATTTCACGAACATGATACGTGGTAAAAAAGTTGAGAGGATTATGCCTAAAACTGATGGAACTTAGTGTACAAAATTGGGCCATTCCCATCGAAATGTCAGGGTTTCAGCGTGAAACAACAACATCACAAAGACAACATGTCTTCTAAAACCCTTTAGCCTCCATTTGTTGTCTGTGTTCAGCATTAAACACTCACACCGGTATCCCAAAATTTCAAACATTTTTTACTAGATTTTACATATAAAATGTACCAGGTGAATAATTTTCGAGCAAAACAACCCTACAACTGAAAATCAATTCAAACGGTCTCTAAATTGGATGAAACTTGACGTGTTGTCATCATTTCACCAACAATGTATGTGGTTAAATTTAAAGGTGGTTATGATAAAAACCAATGGTACTTCGTGTACAAAGTTGTACCATTCACTTCAAAGCATCGGTGTTTCTACCGGAAAGATCCACATTACAAGTGCAACATATTATTTTTAAGTGTTTTGAACCCCAAACTTTTTATGTGTTCACCGTCAAGCATTTACACTAACATCCTAAAATTTCAAGAAGTTTGGACCTCGTTTGATAAATATTGTGCACTCAATGATATTTTTTTAGAAAAATGACCATGAAATTGAAAGTCAATTAAAATGACCTCTAAATGGGATGGGATTTGGCATGCCTTCACCATTTCACGAACATGGTACGTGGTAAACATTTGAGAGGACTATGACTAAAACTGGTGGCACTTAGTGTACAAGATGCATTAGTTGAATGTTGGTCAAACACTAAAAACCCTGTTGACCGTCTCAAAAACTATCTGGAAAAAATCTTGTAACCTTAGCGCACAACAGTGACCGTTGGATGTAAAGTTAGCGCCGAATGGTAGTCGTTGGATCTCAGCGCGATCCGCGAGGAGCTAGTTCTGCAACCTGATTGGCTGGCTTTTATCAAAGTACATGCACACAGTTTACAATGAAGAAGCGTTTGGGATGCGAGAACGGAAGTGGCTTCCATCTGAAGCTATACTCAATACACATCTAGCTAGATTTCCCCACCTCCGATGATTCAAGCACACAATCCATTCCACAACTCATCAATCGGCCTAGGTCTATAGGATGGGGACGTCGAATCGCTATCAGAGGGGTCGTAGGGCCGGCTTCCCGCCGGAGGCGGTGGTTCCTACGATGCTGCCCTGAGCACGGCCTTCCGCATGTTTGTAGTGAGGTATCATTTGGTGACCGATTCCTTCATTAGCCCGGCCGCCCCGAGAATCACCGATTTCCCGGCTATTTCCATCTTGCTGGCCGGTCATGCTTGATTGGCGACCCCTTTTTACTTCAGGACCCCGGCCATCTCCGTCTTGTCCATCCCGACCGCATCCGTCTAATGCGCAGCTACGGAAGCGGCCAGGGCGATGGAAGCCGCTAAGAGGGCGTCTTACGTCGCCATCTTGGCGGTGGTAGCCGTTAGAAGAAAGATGGAAGCCGCCAACAAGGCGGCGGCATACGCCGATGCCGCGAAGGCCTCTCTGCACCAGCTCTTCGACGTTCAGGAGGCCAATAGGGTGGCGGCATACGCCGATGTTGCGGCGGCCTCTCTGGACCAGTAGCTCATCGATGTTCAGTGGGCCAACAGGGCGTCGGCATACGCCAATGCCGCGGCGGCCTCTCTGGACCAGCAGCTCAGCAACGTTCAGCGGGTCAATAGGGCGGCGGCATACGCTGATGCCGCGGCAGCCTCTCTGGACCAGTAGCTCATCGACGTTCAGCGGGCCAACAGGGCGGTGGCATAAGCCGATGCCGCGGCGGCCTCTCTGGACCAGCAGCTCAGCGATGTTCAGCGGGCCAATAGGGCGGCTGCATACGCCGATGCCTCGGAGGCCTCTCTGGATCAGCAGCTCATCGACGGTCAGGAGGCCAACGGGGCGGCGGCATACGCCGATGCCTCGAAATCCTCTCTGGACCAGCTAGACTAGTAGTTTTGTTTAATTAGGCGTCGGTCTTTTTTTATTCTAGTAGATCTTGAGTAAGAGCTATGTTAAGTCCAGTACCTTCTTTAACTATTGAGCTGGTTCGATTTAGCAAGTGTGAGTTTTACTTATGACTCAGTTGTTTTCTCAAATTAACAGCTGCTCGTAATATATTCAATGCCATGGATGATGTTTGCTATAATTAGGATAATTCACACCAAATTTCGAGGGTTCCCATACGTATTTATTTTTAGTTTCGTATGCGATACCACTTCTCCCGCCTGTATCCTCCCCACATACCCAAAAATTTCGCCAGCCGTGGGAATATCTAAGCCCCCCTCCTTCCTTCCACCACCAAAGTCCACATTCCCCCCCTTCTTGTTCAAACCCTTCCCTGCTCCTCCTATCGTTGCGGCCTAGACGGCGCAGGCAACTCCTGTGAAATGCTACACGGCGCAGCCCCGCCCCCGTTCCACATACCGGGTGCGGCGGCCTACACGGCGCAACCCCCCCCCCCCTTTCCGTATACCTCGTACGTCGGCCTATACTGTGTACGCCGGCCGCCCCCTCCCTGCTAGCCGCACCACTCTCCCTGTTCCGATAAGATCCCGGCCTCCCTCCTCATGCGCATTCTCTTACTCATCCATCGATCATGTATGTCCCAACCACCAAATCATGGAGGATACACTTGTTGTGGATGCCACCCTCACTGCACTCGCGCGCCATCGCGTGCTTTCCTTGAATCCAGGTCCGGCAGTCTTATACTACGACGGTGTGAAGGGCAGCCACAACGAGGAAACCTCGCTTCCTTCCTTCCAATGGGAAGGATCCCATTGCCCTCTCCATCGGCGACGAGTAGGTCGTTAGTAGCTTCCTAGATACATATGTTTAGTTAGATATGCACAGAGTTAAATTAAATTCAGATCACCCTTTCCACATGCGTTGCTCATTCCTTGCATCTATTTTTTTCTCTTTCGATTGCATCTGAAAATTATTATTTTGTTTGGATTTCATCTACAACTTCAAGTAATTGAAACCATACTCTGTATAATGTTATCATGCAATGTGATATCCTAGTTAATTAGCGATCATTAACACATGAAAACCTATTCATTTCGTATATTTGTTAGGCATGTTGTAGTTACTTAGCTGGACTTTCCATGTCTTGAATATGTTGGATTGTATGGTGTATTATGTATGCATGAACCTGTTATCATTGACTGCATGCCAATTCTCACATTACCTAATCATTATGTACTTTATGCAATTTCAGGGTAGTAATGGGTGACTTTGAGATTTACAACCGAGGTATGCACATGGTCTACATGGCTTATATCCCATTAGTGTACAAATGAAGGAGAAATGACATTGCTTGTGTTCTAATATTTACATTTTGCTTGTAGCTCCATTTGTCAGAGGACTAGATCCACTTTTCGACCCATTTTGCATCTGGGGAAACGAGGTGACCATGACTATCAATCAAGTCAAGAAACTTAGAAAAATCATAAGGATAAAGAAACTGTCCACGAAAGACAACAAACTCTTTGTCTGCACAATGAAGAAGACTTCAGTCTCCTATAGGATGGTACTAATTTACGTTCCAAACATATTTTCCCCTACGCACACAATTTCCATACTTAAAACTATATTTATGCATATCTTTGTATTTAGTCTTTTCCGAAGCAGTTCACCGATGATTATCTATCAAACAACCTGTATCGTCAAGAGGCAAGAAAGGTTTTTGTACAACACCCGCGCTATAATATTGAAGTTGTAAGTGCATCTAGTGCCCCCTTTGAGGTTTTGGAGTATTTGATGACAAAACGGTTGAGGGACTGATGTGTCTGTGAGTATACACAGGAAACCAGTCCCTGAGGATGAGGTTAACCACCATTGTCGACCCCCCAAAATGTTGAGGAACATTGGAGAAATCGGTGTGTTTCCTGAAGAATGAAGTTGCGCGAAATCCTGAGATATCAGGATCCTGAAGCGTTCGATTGAAGCTGAAGCTGAGGATGATCCTGAGGACGTTCGCACTGAAGACGAAGTTGAAGCGTAGTCTTCGCTAAGACTTTTTATACTTCTTGAGTCGTAGGAAAACACCGCACTGTTGGAGGGGTTGAGGAAAATGAGTTCTGTATTTCTGAGGAAGTGCTCAATTAGAAATCCTGAAGAAAAACCCTGAGGAAATCTCCTACAGTAGAAGTTCAGTCCTCGGGTGTCTGAGACGTTGTTCTTCAGGACACTGAGGTAACTAACTTCGGTTGAGGAGTCGGAAGATCGCCAGTGCGATCCTTCTGAAGAAAGTGAAGAGAGAGAATAGTTTGACCGTGCCACGTGTTGCGTGGTGAGAGGCTAGAACATGTCTAGTAACGGTCATATCCGAGGGCACGAGAGTAATTGCGTGCATGGGCATTTATGTCCATTCACCTCGGGTTGCTCCGCAGCTATAAATAGCCACCCCCAGCCCCATTAGTGGGTTGGCTGCTCCGAGAGAAAAACTAACACTTGTCATTTGAGAGCAACCCACCTCTGAGGACATTGAAGAACCTAAGTGAGGAAAACCACTAGCCTGAGTAGTTCAGCATTTCTGAGGAAGTCGGTTCGAGTGATCCGAAGCTTTTTACTCTTGAAGACTGTGATCGTCAAGCCGGTGTAGAAGTCTTCAGTCTGAGGAAGTCAAGATGCAATTGTGACTTCCCGGAGTGACTGAGTCTGTGAAGGTTTCGGGAGTCTACCTTGAAGACTCACTTGAGTTATTGGACGGAGTCTGAGGACTCTAGTTCAAGGAGAATAAGGTGAAGACTATGTCTTCTGAGTTCAATCTCAGCCTCTCCAACCAGACGTAGAGTTGTCACGTCAACTTCAACCGGTTCAGCAAGTCTTCGTCTTCAGTGTCCCTGTGCTATTTCTTCAACCTCAGTTATTCTGTTTATGCACTGATGACTTATCCTGATGCTTTACTTTCTGAGTTCACTCTGTACTGTTTCCTCAGTTTGTGCCTCAATCTTACCTTAGCTGTGCAATAGGTTGTTTTTACATTCACGTCATTGCTATTGTACTCCGTGTGTTCTTCCTCAGGTTTCAACTTCCTCAATTTCGCATTGCCTCAGTCCTGAGGAACTAGAAATTCCTCGTGATTTTTTAAAATCTCCCATTCACCCCCCCCCCCTCTGGTCGACATATGGCACTTTCAATTGGTATCAATGCAAGGTACTCCCTTGTTCTGTGTGATTCGGTTTAACCACCTGGAGTTTTAGTTATGTCGACCTCAGGTACAATGAGCGTTGCTTCAAACTGCCCCATCTTCGACGGGACAGACTACCCTAATGGAAGAACAAGATGAGGATGCATCTTGAAGCCATTGACAAGGATCTGTGGGATATTGTTGATCAAGGCATTCCTGAAGCAAATTTGATGACTGCTCCTGAAGTTTTCAAGAAAGACTGGCAACTTGATGCAAAAGCTCGAAGCATTATAGGTGGTCATCTCAACAAAGCTCAGTTCAACCGTATCAGTGGTCTTGATACAACAAAGAAGATATGGACTAGACTGTCAAAAGTAAATGAAGGAGTCTCAGCTCAACGAGACTCACGAGTTGATACACTCTGCAGTCTCTTCAACAGGTTCAAGAGGCTGGACAACGAGCATGTGCAACAAACCTTTGATAGACTCACGGACATATCCAATGAACTTCAAGCACTGGGAGCTGCTGATATCACAGATCATGAGGTGGTGAAGAAACTACTAAGGTCACTGGATGACTCATTTGAGTTCCTATCACTGATGATTCAAGAAAGGCCTGATTTCAAGACTCTAGATCCTGCTGACATTCTCGAGCGCCTCAATGCTCATGAACTGAAGCTCTCTGAAAAACGAGACTTGTACAACTCCATGCCTAAAGTCCGCGCGCTAAAAGCTAGAGCTCGAAGAGTATCCTCTGATGAGGAATCTGAGGCTGATACTGATGATCCTGAAACCCTCAGCCGAGAACTTGCTCTCATCACTAGAAAGTTCCAAAGATTCACGAAGAAGAATCGCTTCGCAAATTCTTCAAGATCTTCCTCAAGAAAAAGCAAAGATGATGACTCTGTCGAAACAATAAAGAGAGTCTGCCACAAGTGCAAGAAACCTGGGCATTACATCGCTGAGTGTCCTCTATGGGAAAAGGAAGCTAGATTGAAGAAGAAGAAGAAGAAGAAAGGGAAAGATGACAGTTCTGATGAAAAGACAAAGAAGAAATCTTCAAGATCCTCAAAGCCCGCTGGATACAGAAATAGCAACTCCCGTAAGGCTCGCGCATATCTCGGCAAAGAATTGGACTCTGAAGAATCTGGTTCCGACCCTAATGCTGAGGAAGAAACTGAAGAATCTGAGGGTGTGGCTGGACTGGCTCTTGACACGTCGCATGTCTCCAAGTCAATCTTCAGCACTGAGGAATCTGATCCATCACATGTTGATGATGAAGCTGAAGACACAACCCCTACTTTCTGCTTCATGGCCAAGTCCTCCAAGTTATCTACTTACTCATCATCAGATGATCCCTCTGATGAAGAACCTGATGAAAACTATGCTAAACTTGCTATACTTGCATCTAAACAACAACGTGCACTTGAAAAGATCCAGATCGCACTAAACAAGAGTGATGATATGTTGGTTGAGGAAATGACGAAGACTCAAAAGTTGACTGATGAATCAAAAGTTCTTCAGTCAAAGTTTGATGACTTGTTCAATCGTCATGAGGCACTCCTCACCGATCATGAGAAGTTGGCTCATGAGTTCCTCATGAGGAAGCAAGAACTTGAATGTGTGAGGATGTCTCATGACGATCTGAGGAAAGAAAATAACTCACTCCTCTCCCAACAGATCATCATGCCACAAGAAGGATTCAATCCTCCCTGTTTAAAATGCATTGAACATGACCGTATTATCTTTGTGTCTAGTTCTTCAATGTCTTCAGACTTTGCTATTTCTATTGCTTCTGTGGTATCTAACCCCTCATCTGAGGATACCATAGACATTTTTGAAGAAAATTCTAGGTTGAAGAGTCTACTGGAAACCGGCATGTACAAGAGTCTGAAAGGACATCAGATTCTTTGTGACGTCCTCAAGAAACAGATCCTCAACAGGAACCCGAGGAAAGAAGGTGTCGCATTCACTCGTAAACTCAACCCTAATGGGTCTTACTGGAAACCTGAACAATATTCTGAGACCACTTGGGTTCGGGCAAAGATGCCTCCTCCTGATCCCTATACTTTATCTGGTTATGATGTTGTTTCTTCAGATGTGGTGATTGAGTCTTTTGACTCAAACTATAAACTGTTGAAGGATGTTAATGGTGAGGTATTCGCCAGATACATCGGAACTAACTGCAGGAATGGCCCTCCAGTCAAGCAGATTTGGGTTCGGAAGGACCTCATCACTAATCTTGCTGTGAATGCAGATGCAAACGAGCTGAGGGTATCATCTGAGGACGATACCTCAAATGGAAATGGTTATAATCATGTATCTGCTAACCATTTTGTTCACAGGGAAGCCCCTCATAAGAATGCGTATTCATTTGTTTATCCTGATACCACCATCTCACGTCCCATTAGGTCTCATCGCCCTCATCGGCCCTCATGTACCTCAAAACCACCCATTAAGATGTGGGTGATAAAGAAGAACTAATAATCTATGCAGGGACATGTCCTGAGGCAATCATAAACTTTGCAGATCATATGCCTAGGACAACATCGATTGAGTCAGTTGAAGGATATTTATATTGTTTGGTTTCATGGAATTAATCATGAGGAACATCCTGAGGAATTAATTC
The DNA here is from genome assembly GCA_950022295.1 of Bromus sterilis. NCBI lineage: Eukaryota > Viridiplantae > Streptophyta > Magnoliopsida > Poales > Poaceae > Bromus > Bromus sterilis. The sequence goes on along the minus strand of OX465599.1, from coordinate 136,485,536 downwards.
TGAGGAACCATAAATTCCTCAAACTAAGACTGGCTCATAACTTGCTGTATGAGATACTAATTCCTTTGCAGGGAAAGACTGAATGGGTGATGGACAGTGTATGCACAATTCACATGACTGGTGACAGAAGCCTTCTTATGGAATCATCTCTGAGTCCTTCTTCAAAGAAAACCATCACCTTCGCCGATAAAGGTAAAAGTAAGGTATTGGGTCTCGGCAGAGTGGCTATCTCTCGAGACCAACACATTGATAAAGTCATGCTTGTTGAATCCCTTGGATACAACTTGATGTCTGTATCTATGCTATGTGATCTTGATCTCGTTGTTCACTTCGGAAAATATGGTTGTGCTGTCTATATGGTTAGCGATAACTCCATTTTCTTCAGTGGAGTTAGGAAAGGTGATCTGTATATTGTAGATTTCTCTGAAGGTCCTCAGGTCGCTACATGCCTCATGGCACGAGCCTCAGAGTGCTGGCTATGGAATCGAAGACTCGGCCACGCTGGAATGAGGAATCTCCACAAGGTGGTACTGAAGAAACATGTCCTCGGAATTGAGGAAATCAGATTCACGAAGGACCGGCTATGTGGTGCTTGCGAAGCTGGAAAGATGACCAAGGCCAAGCATCCTTCCAAGACCATCATGACTACTACTCGTCCTCTTGAGCTTCTTCATATGGATCTCTTCGGTCCTCCTAAGTACTCAAGCTTCGGAGGAAATTGCTATGGTATGGTTATTATTGATGACTTCTCACGTTACACTTGGGTGCATTTCCTCACTTTTAAGTCGGAAATCCAAGCTGTCTTCAAACACTTCGCCAAGCGCGTCATGAAAAACTACAGCCTAAAGATCAAGCACATTTGAAGTGACAACGGCACCGAATTCAAGAACTCTGTAGTACAGGAATTCCTCGATGAGATGGGCATCACTCATGAGTTCTCAGCTCCATACACTCCTCAGCAAAATGGAGTTGTTGAAAGGAAGAACCGAACCCTCATCGAGATGGCTCGAACGATGCTTGTTGAATACAACACGCCTCTCATATGATGGGTTGAAGCAATCAACACTGCCTGTCACATCGTCAATCGGGTGTATCTTCATAAGTTCCTCAAGAAAACTTCATACGAGCTAATGGTTGGTAAGAAACCCAATGTAAGTTACTTCAAGGTCTTCGGCGCACCTTGTTGGATCCGTGAGCCTCATCATCAATCTAAATTTGAGCCTAAAGCCTATGAAGGCTTCATGATTGGCTATGGCCTCGAATCGCACACCTACAGAGTCTTCAACAAAAATCATCATAAAATTGTTGAAACTGTAGAATCATTTAGACGTGCGGTTTGATGAATCTGATGGCTCCCAAAGAGAGCACCTGCCACATGATTTAGATGAAGCTCCACCTGAAGAACAGATCAAGAAGATGGGTGCTGGTGATATCATTCATGTAGATCATCCTGAAGAAATACACATACCTCCTGCTCCTGAAGAACATCCAAATCCTGATGCAAATAATCCTGATGACGATCCTTATCCTGAGGCTCCTGATACTCCTGAAGCTCCTAAAGCACCTGAAGCAGATGCAAATGAATCTGATAGCAGTGACGAAGATGCGCCTCAAGATCATCCTCCTCGACTTCCTCGCGTAGCGAATGAAGTTCAAGTGGACAAAATCCTCGCTGACGTCAACCTACCAGGTCCTCTTACTCGTGCAAGAGCTAATCGTATAGCTAACTTTTGTGGGCATTTCTCGTTTGTATCAATTTCAGAGCCCACCAAAGTCACCGAGGCATTCCAAGAAGCGGAATGGATTCAGGCGATGCAAGACGAACTTCTTCAGTTCAAACTGAATGATGTTTGGGAATTAGTCAAACGTCCGGATCCTCGAGTTCACAATGTCATCGGCACGAAGTGGATCTACCGCAACAAGCTCGATGAAGATGGACAAGTCATCAGAAACAAAGCTCGTCTCGTAGCTCAAGGATATACACAAGTCGAGGGGATCGACTTCGGTGAAACTTTCGCTCCTGTTGCTAGACTTGAGAACATTCGTATTATGCTTGCATTCGCTAACCATCATAATATCAAGTTATATCAAATGGATGTGAAAAGTGCTTTCCTCAATGGTAATATCAAGGAAGAATTATATGTTGCTCAACCCCCAGGTTTTGAAGACGCAAAGAAACCTGATAGGGTGTACAGATTGAAGAAAGCCCTCTATGGACTGAAGCAAGCCCCTAGGGCTTGGTATGACACACTGAGGGACTTCCTCATCAGCAAGGGCTTCAAATCTGGTTCCCTCGATCCAACTCTTTTCACAAAACGATATGATGATGCATTATTCATATGTCAAATTTATGTTGATGACATAATATTTGGATGCACTAACAAAAAATACAGTGAAGAATTTGCATTCTTGATGAGTGAACAGTATCAGATGTCCATGATGGGCGGACTGAAGTTCTTCTTAGGGCTCCAAATTCGTCAACAACGCAACGGCATCTTCATCTCTCAGGAGAAGTACCTCAAAGAGTGCCTGAAGAAATTCGGGATGCAAGACTGCAAGGGTATCAAGACACCGATGCCTACAAATGGACAACTTGGCCCTGATGAAAATGGAAAGGACTACGATCAAAAGGTATACCGCTCCATGATAGGTTCTTTGCTATATCTATGTGCATATAGGCCTGATATAATGTTTAGCGTTTGCATGTGTGCCCGATTCAAGGCGGCACCTAAGGAATCGCATCACCAAGCGGTGAAACGAATTCTTCGATATTTGGCTCACACCCCGTCGCTAGGCTTATGGTATCCAAAAGGCACACAGCTAGATCTCGTTGGGTACTCAGACTCAGATTATGCTGGAGATCGAGTGGATCGGAAGTCTACCTTAGGAACATGTCATTTCCTCGGACGTTCCCTGGTGTGCTGGTCATCGAAGAAGCAGAACTGCGTCTCCCTCTCCACTGCTGAAGTTGAATACATTGCTGCTGGTGCTAGCTGCTCACAGCTTCTCTGGATGAAGAAAACTCTGAAGGACTATGGCATCAACCTGAAGAAAGTACCACTACTCTGTGACAATGAGAGTGCCATCAAGATCTCTCAGAACCCAGTACAGCACTCGAGGACGAAGCACATTGAGATTCGGTATCACTTTCTTCAGGATCATGTATTGAAGGAAGATATCGTCATCAGCCACGTGAAGACTGAAGACCAACTTGCTGATATATTCACTAAGCCTTTGTATGAGAAGCGATTTAGCACTCTGAGGTGTGAGCTAAATATCTTAGATTCCTCAAACGTCCAGTGAATGGACACACATCCTAACGCTTAAACAATATTGAAGAATCCTGATGTACAACACACGATGCGTCGTACTCCTCAAATCATGAGGAACTACCTTGCTAAGTGTGAAGAAATTAACGTGGAATTGACTCAAGATCCATACGAAAATTGTATGGCATCAAGTGTCTCATTCCCTATAAGGTGGGTAGCGCCACCACCCAAACACCTCAGGATCTGTTGTTCCTCAGCTTCCTCAGTTGAAGCCTTCATTACTGATGATTACCGTGTTTGTCCTCAACAGCGTTCACCTATAGTTATTGTTCTTCAGATTTTGTTTCTTCATCTAGGTGAATGTGATTGGACCCGTCCCTCTGTGCTTCCTTATCTAATTTGTCTATCTAATATGCGTTCATCTGGAAATCATGTATTCCTCAGGCTGAGACCATTAGCTCCTCAAGCTCTCGTGCTAACGTCGCCGGGGAAGAACTGACTCGTGGTTCCTCAGCATTTGTAACGACCCGGTCCCAAAAGGAACCGAGTCTACTGTGCTTCTGTGCTATCCCCGGATCAGTATGCTAGCACACACAGTACTCGATGAAATACCATGAATCACATGTCAAAAAGTAACGTAAATACATGGTACTTATTACCTTATAGCCTTTGGGCTAGAATACACCGCGGAAATAAACAATACATAAGTGGAGTCCCATCAACACCAACGGCAAAGTTGAGTGTAGACATCGTAACCCTACATCGCATCACTTACTCGTCGTATACAATCCTGCAACACCGAAGGTTACAGCCCAAAATGGGTCAGTACTTTGAATGTACGGCAAGTTACTCCCAAAAAAATATATAACATACCTATCTTCTACATGCAATTTTGGCTGGTGGAAAAGCTCTAAGAGTTTCAGTTTGCATAAAGCTGATTTTGTCCTACTCAAAGATTATCATAACAGTACTACAAAGCTCATAATATGATTGAATTGGTTTCTCCAAGTCAATCTATTCCCAAAGTTGATTAAACCCGATTGATTAATTAAATATGATGAGATCCGTCAACATTCCCATTTCTAGATGCTCAAAGTTGTCCGTAACCGGGGACACGGCTAATCATGATCAGTTTGTACACTCTGCAGAGGTTTGTGCACTTTTCCCCACAAGACTCGACCACCTCCTTTTTAGTTCGTCACACTACATGTTGTATGAGAACCGGAAGGTCGAGACATGGTCTTTTAGAAGAGTTTCCCTCACTCTGGCGGTGCCCATCCCACCTACTCATAACTACGTTCGTAGCACCACCTAGTAAGAGTCACTACAACTAATCAACCAAGCCAGAGCCCATAATAGCTTGTGGCTGCACACGTAAGCTTCTAGTTATGAAAAATATGATTGATCCCTTTAAGCCTGGGTGGCATTCCGCAGTGATTACTGGCCATCTCCAGGTCACTCAGGCAAATCCAATGGTTCCTCCAGGGTGCCCCCAACCATTCCACCCAGGTGGTTCATTAAGATTATCTTGGTCCTGTTTACTACTTAGTCACTCATACCTCATAATGGATCACTTCCCAATCCACGTCTACTTAGCAAAGCAGTATAATTATACACGATGGCGACAATGATATAAGGTTCAGACCTACCTCAATGAACTACTGGGTGTAATAGCATAGCATAATATATAATCCTATCAATGCATAATATTTAAGTTGGACTACAATGCATATAAAAAATATAGGTAATACTGGAGCATGATCAAAAGAGTAACTTTCCTGGATCCTGACGATGAAATATTCTACTCGTAGTCATTTCGCCATCTCGTTACAATATATCTAACGGTAAAAGAGAAACACTTCAACACACAACTCAATCCAAAGTGAAGATCCAAATAAGATACAATTACAACATAAATATTTAGTTATTACTATTAATAAACTAATTACTATGGCATGGATAGGTTGAGATAGGATCAAGTTGGATTGGATGGAAATATGATGGAAATCATATATCCGAGGATTGTAAAATCAATTGGATATGTTGGAGGTTGATTATAAAATCAATTGGATGGAGAGTATGTCAAACTCAGTTGGTTTGTCCATGTGAATATTTGAATAGGAAATCAATTCTTGGATTGGATTCAAAAAGATCCGATAGAAATCGTGATGATCTTGTTGAGAAGATTGAATTTTTGTAGCCAAATTTATATAAAAAAGAGATATAAATAATTAGTGTATTTATATGATGGAAAGAATGTGACAATTTTCCAAACAGAAAGATTTGATTTTAAGGATCAAATTTGATGAAGAAAATATTCCAAATAAATTATAGAATAAGATGTATATCAAATATACTCAAATTATAGAAATAAATTTGAGTTAAATTTCAAATTATCAAAAGTGGAATATTACTGGAAAATAATAAACTACATTTTCCAAGGAATCCGGGGATATAAAATTTGTCGAAATCCGACTTACGGGCTAGAAGATATGATTTTTTGAAGTTTGGATATTTTTGCTAAAATGAATTACGGGATTAATAAAAGGATGCCACGTGGCGAGTTCTGATAGGTCCGCACCTATTCAATTTTTACAAAATAAAATGATGAATAAAGAGGGGAGAAAGGCTCACCGGAGATCTCGCCGGAATTTTGGAAAAAGGTCGTGGGCGTCAATAAACAGCCGAACGGGATATAGGATGATTTGGGCGACTCGATGGACAAGGTTATAGCTCTAGGTTCGCCCTCGGATAGCGAAGAAGTTCCACCAGAGTAGAGAAGAACGCATGAAGAGCACAATGACACGAACGGCGTGCTCCGGCCTTGCAATCGAGAGGAAAAATATGTCACAACGGTGCGCATCGGCAAGGGGAAGAAACTAGAGGAAGAAATATGGACTAGGTACCTTTCATGGCGACAAAAATCTTCACCGGAAGTGTGGATGCATCTTTACTCCGACGAGAAATTGTGCACGAAGGAGAGGGCTTTGGAGAGGGACTTTATGCGTGGGGATGTGTGGTTCAAAGGGGTCCTAGGGGCGGTATTTATAGGGTCATGGGAGGTCCATAGAAGGAGAGTGGGTGAGGTTTTGGAATGGAGTTAATGGAATTCATGGAGAAATAATGAACATTAAAAGCGAGGTTTTGGAAATAGATTTAATGGCATTTATGGAGAAATAATGGGCATTAAAAGCGAGGTTTTGGAAATGAATTTAATGGCATTCATGGAGAAAATTATGGACAATTAAAAGCATTAAAACGCGTGTTTGTTTCCATGAATGGATTCCTCATGAACTTGTCCACAATTTTTGTGTAGGTTCTGAAGTGAATCGGTCAAAAGAGTAGATGGGAGGAAAGGAGGAAGAGCTTCAGTTGCCATGGCCATTTTCTTTTGTGTTCACGTACACATGAACGAACGAGAGGAAGAAGACAGCTCGCTCGGGCTATGGGCCTTAGTGGAAATTTGTCCCAAGATAAAGAAAAAGGAAAGAGAGATAGGGGAAAATTAGATAGATGACCTCGGTCCAATTGACTTAGGAATCCTCTTTTTATTATTTGGGTTAAACACTCTCAAATAAAATTGTATAGGCCGAATAAAACATAGAGAGTCTAGGAAAACTATATTTCCCTCTCAGAATACATTTTAGAAATAGATTTTTATAAAAAAAATCATTAACGACATTATTAAAAAAATTCAATACTGTTTTTGGAGAAGTCATATTATCTCCTCTCATTTTGTTTATTAAATTATTGGAAATATTTAAATATCTCTTAAACGTCAATATCCAATAAACTCCAAAATAAGAATTTGAGAATGAGTATGGGACCACAATAAATTTAAGAAAGTCATTTTATTCTCACTCGAAAATATTTAATTGTGGTTCGTACCAAATTTCAAAAGGACAAAAGAAAGAAAATCATTCTTTGAAATTTTGAATAAAGTTCACAACCAAAATTTTCATTATTGGATAAATGATTATCCAATTTTATTAAATGGTTTGTAAAGGTTTAAACAAAAACTCAAGGGAAAAGTTTTCATTTACCCCAAAATCAAAACAATTCAATCAATATTATATTATTTATCAACATTCCAAAATTTGGAAAAATTTGGGATATTACAAACTACCACCCTTAAAAGAAATCTCGTCCTCGAGATTTGCAAAGGCTAGAAAGAAATGAGTTAGGCTCGTGGATTTTGGGTTACTTCCCCATGGTCTTGGCATAACATTATGAGGCTTGTAGTTTATCTTCACTTCTTGTTTGAGCGTTGTCTTCCACCGATACAATTCCATATGCTTCCGTTACTTAAATCATATCCCGGGCTCGTAGCTTTAGACACCAGTTCTGAACCTCAACCAAGGTGTGGTTCGTATCATTTATCCACCAGGGTGTTAGGAAACTACCACCCTTAGAAGAAAGCTTATGGGGTCTTCAAAATCCTTCATTCCATGATGGTTCTTCATGAAGCTTCTATAGATAAGAATCTGCATCTCCCCAAGGAACAAGTCTTGCAAAAAAATACATGGGTTCCAAAACTAACTATCGAGACGCTCATGGTGGTCAAAATAACTTCCAAATGAAGCTTCTTGAAAATCTTCATGTTTCTTACTCACCGTACAACCTACGTTAGGCACGATGCCTATCTACAAAGGGTAATGTGTCTTACCATTCTATGGTTTAGGCTTGTCGCATCGACACTCTACTACATTTTTTTGTCTCTCTAATTTACCAATCTAACATACCAAAGTATATAATAAGAGTCTTCGGTATGGGGGCCAATCCATCCCGTACTCAAATCATTACTTCATATGTAGATAGATGAATCACGTATTCTAACACTAAGTCTTTCTCACTCCTCTTAAAGAGGTCTTCACCTGCAAAACTAATAAACATTTTTGGGTGGCGATGATCCTACATTGTTTGTGCTCAAAACTTGCATCCATAGAATAGGGAACTTCCGTCCTCAACAATTGTGTTCTCTTGCAAATGGGAGATTCTTGTCCATTATATATTTTGAATCCACTCTTCTACTTTGACTGGGTCACTGGTCTCATCAAAATAATTATATCCACCTATGGGATTTAAGGTTGGTCAGAGATGAGATAGATCTTTAGAGAGAAGAGGATATGGATACCTACACAACAATTATCAAACAACTAGCATACATAATAGACTCGTTTACTACGTTTTCGTCAGGAAGTGTTCATTCTCTTCGGTTCTTGAAAGTCTTCGATACAAGGAGTTTCGTCGATGTGATGGTATTCTGATACATCATCCGTTGCTCACAACTCTCAAGGTTCAATAAATCCTACGAAATACGTATCCCAAAAATACAAATTTAAATTTAACAGTTCAAATGACACCAATCATTAAATCAATAGCGAGAAATCCGAGAAAACTCCAAATATCACTCATAAAGTCAATCAAAAACAATTCCTATGGTACCTTCCTCCACATGAGCTCGCATGGTCGGGCACTCTACTCGCACTCTTTCGTTCATTTCACAACTCTCATGGTGGGATTGGATACTATTGGTATTGTGTAATATATTCCTTAACTTCTTCACAAGCATCTTAGTCTTGGATGTATCTGGGTCTTCTATGGGTCTTGAATAATCTTGGGATCTTTAGAGTCTTCAAATTCTTCGAGTCTTCCATACTTCCATACTTCTAATTCACGTTGAAAACATCTATTCTCCGAAATGGTATTGAGTTGTCCAATGTCGTGTCCTTCCCGAAGAGACGTAACACAATCCTTCTCAGTGGTCAAAGTGGCATGGGTATAGTCTATCTTGTTAGGGATAAGAGGGAGTGTTTGCTAAAACTTAGAAAAGATGAGTAGTAATGGATTTTTTTTTAAATAATATTTTTAGAGAGTATACTTCCTAATGGCTTTCCATTTTCTAGGGCACGACCTACAGTCAACATGTGCTCTGATACCATCTTGTAACGACCCGGTCCCAAAAGGAACCAAGTCTACTGTGCTTCTGTGCTATCCCTAGATCAGTATGCTAGCACACACAGTACTCGATGAAATACCATGAATCACATGTCAAAAAGTAACGTAAATACATGGTACTTATTACCTTATAGCCTTTGGGCTAGAATACACCGCGGAAATAAACAATACATAAGTGGAGTCCCATCAACACCAACGGCAAAGTTGAGTGTAGACATCGTAACCCTACATCGCATCACTTACTCGTCGTATACAATCCTGCAACACCGAAGGTTACAGCCCAAAATGGGTCAGTACTTTGAATGTACGGCAAGTTACTCCCAAAAAAATATATAACAGACCTATCTTCTACATGCAATTTTGGCTGGTGGAAAAGCTCTAAGAGTTTCAGTTTGCATAAAGCTGATTTTGTCCTACTCAAAGATTATCATAACAGTACTACAAAGCTCATAATATGATTGAATTGGTTTCTCCAAGTCAATCTATTCCCAAAGTTGATTAAACCCGATTGATTAATTAAATATGATGAGATCCGTCAAAATTCCCATTTCTAGATGCTCAAAGTTGTCCGTAACCGGGGACACGGCTAATCATGATCAGTTTGTACACTCTGCAGAGGTTTGTGCACTTTTCCCCACAAGACTCGACCACCTCCTTTTTAGTTCGTCACACTACATGTTGTATGAGAACCGGAAGGTCGAGACATGGTCTTTTAGAAGAGTTTCCCTCACTCTGGCGGTGCCCATCCCACCTACTCATAACTACGTTCGTAGCACCACCTAGTAAGAGTCACTACAACTAATCAACCAAGCCAGAGCCCATAATAGCTTGTGGCTGCACACGTAAGCTTCTAGTTATGAAAAATATGATTGATCCCTTTAAGCCTGGGTGGCATTCCGCAGTGATTACTGGCCATCTCCAGGTCACTCAGGCAAATCCAATGGTTCCTCCAGGGTGCCCCCAACCATTCCACCCAGGTGGTTCATTAAGATTATCTTGGTCCTGTTTACTACTTAGTCACTCATACCTCATAATGGATCACTTCCCAATCCACGTCTACTTAGCAAAGCAGTATAATTATACACGATGGCGACAATGATATAAGGTTCAGACCTACCTCAATGAACTACTGGGTGTAATAGCATAGCATAATATATAATCCTATCAATGCATAATATTTAAGTTGGACTACAATGCATATAAAAAATATAGGTAATACTGGAGCATGATCAAAAGAGTAACTTTCCTGGATCCTGACGATGAAATATTCTACTCGTAGTCATTTCGCCATCTCGTTACAATATATCTAACGGTAAAAGAGAAACACTTCAACACACAACTCAATCCAAAGTGAAGATCCAAATAAGATACAATTACAACATAAATATTTAGTTATTACTATTAATAAACTAATTACTATGGCATGGATAGGTTGAGATAGGATCAAGTTGGATTGGATGGAAATATGATGGAAATCATATATCCGAGGATTGTAAAATCAATTGGATATGTTGGAGGTTGATTATAAAATCAATTGGATGGAGAGTATGTCAAACTCAGTTGGTTTGTCCATGTGAATATTTGAATAGGAAATCAATTCTTGGATTGGATTCAAAAAGATCCGATAGAAATCGTGATGATCTTGTTGAGAAGATTGAATTTTTGTAGCCAAATTTATATAAAAAAGAGATATAAATAATTAGTGTATTTATATGATGGAAAGAATGTGACAATTTTCCAAACAGAAAGATTTGATTTTAAGGATCAAATTTGATGAAGAAAATATTCCAAATAAATTATAGAATAAGATGTATATCAAATATACTCAAATTATAGAAATAAATTTGAGTTAAATTTCAAATTATCAAAAGTGGAATATTACTGGAAAATAATAAACTACATTTTCCAAGGAATCCGGGGATATAAAATTTGTCGAAATCCGACTTACGGGCTAGAAGATATGATTTTTTGAAGTTTGGATATTTTTGCTAAAATGAATTACGGGATTAATAAAAGGATGCCACGTGGCGAGTTCTGATAGGTCCGCACCTATTCAATTTTTACAAAATAAAATGATGAATAAAGAGGGGAGAAAGGCTCACCGGAGATCTCGCCGGAATTTTGGAAAAAGGTCGTGGGCGTCAATAAACAGCCGAACGGGATATAGGATGATTTGGGCGACTCGATGGACAAGGTTATAGCTCTAGGTTCGCCCTCGGATAGCGAAGAAGTTCCACCAGAGTAGAGAAGAACGCATAAAGAGCACAATGACACGGACGGCGTGCTCCGGCCTTGCAATCGAGAGGAAAAATATGTCACAACGGTGCGCATCGGCAAGGGGAAGAAACTAGAGGAAGAAATATGGACTAGGTACCTTTCATGGCGACAAAAATCTTCACCGGAAGTGTGGATGCATCTTTACTCCGACGAGAAATTGTGCACGAAGGAGAGGGCTTTGGAGAGGGACTTTATGCGTGGGGATGTGTGGTTCAAAGGGGTCCTAGGGGCGGTATTTATAGGGTCATGGGAGGTCCATAGAAGGAGAGTGGGTGAGGTTTTGGAATGGAGTTAATGGAATTCATGGAGAAATAATGAACATTAAAAGCGAGGTTTTGGAAATAGATTTAATGGCATTTATGGAGAAATAATGGGCATTAAAAGCGAGGTTTTGGAAATGAATTTAATGGCATTCATGGAGAAAACTATGGACAATTAAAAGCATTAAAACGCGTGTTTGTTTCCATGAATGGATTCCTCATGAACTTGTCCACAATTTTTGTGTAGGTTCTGAAGTGAATCGGTCAAAAGAGTAGATGGGAGGAAAGGAGGAAGAGCTTCAGTTGCCATGGCCATTTTCTTCTGTGTTCACGTACACATGAACGAACGAGAGGAAGAAGACAGCTCGCTCGGGCTATGGGCCTTAGTGGAAATTTGTCCCAAGATAAAGAAAAAGGAAAGAGAGATAGGGGAAAATTAGATAGATGACCTCAGTCCAATTGACTTAGGAATCCTCTTTTTATTATTTGGGTTAAACACTCTCAAATAAAATTGTATAGGCCGAATAAAACATAGAGAGTCTAGGAAAACTATATTTCCCTCTCAGAATACATTTTAGAAATAGATTTTTATAAAAAAAATCATTAACTACATTATTAAAAAAATTCAATACTGTTTTTGGAGAAGTCATATTATCTCCTCTCATTTTGTTTATTAAATTATTGGAAATATTTAAATATCTCTTAAACGTCAATATCCAATAACCTCCAAAATAAGAATTTGAGAATGAGTATGGGACCACAATAAATTTAAGAAAGTCATTTTATTCTCACTCGAAAATATTTAATTGTGGTTCGTACCAAATTTCAAAAGGACAAAAGAAAGAAAATCATTCTTTGAAATTTTGAATAAAGTTCACAACCAAAATTTTCATTATTGGATAAATGATTATCCAATTTTATTAAATGGTTTGTAAAGGTTTAAACAAAAACTCAAGGGAAAAGTTTTCATTTACCCCAAAATCAAAACAATTCAATCAATATTATATTATTTATCAACATTCCAAAATTTGGAAAATTTTAGGATGTTACAGCATTCGCCTCAGTTCTGGTATACTTATTCCTCAGTGGTTTATTCCTCAGTTTTCTTTTCCTCGGTACGGCTATGTCCTCAAACCATTCAATCCTCAACTGTACTGCTGGTTTTCTGAGACCTATACCTATGCCTCATTCATTTGCTTTCCTCTGCCTATTGCTCATGAACGCATATAACCGTACCCCACTTCCCTCGCAACTTAATTCTGTCACAGGTACATGTTTGCTGAGGAATCATATGGTTCTGATAGCCTCACTTCATTTGTAGCTCAGCTTGAACGTACAATTCCTCAGTCTCCACCACTGAAGAAAATGGCTCCTCGGCGTAAGCTCACTGATACTGCTAAATACCTGCCTCCTGAGATCTATGAGAAGCTGAAGACTTCCGAACGTGAAACTGTTGATGATCGTAAGAAAAGGGTCCAGAAGATCACGAGGGAATGGGCCAAGCGTTGGGTGGATTATCAATGGCTTAATCCTCAGCATGAGAAAATGTTTGTTGTCAATCCGCCGCTGAAGACTTTGGGCATCAAGGCTCGCCCTCCACCTGCACCAGGAGTCACTCCTGATCCCACAACAATGCGCACCCCTGATGATTTTCCTGATGCCTATCAACAATACCTCAAGCGCAGTGGCAGCCGAGTCAAGAATCTGGTCCGTGATTTGACTGCCTCAATTCAGATTCCACCTCAGGCTCAGTCTCAACCCAAGCCACAACATCCACCTCAGCACTGCAAAAAGGCTCCTGGCATCAAGCCCTCCCAGAAGTCCTCAGTTAAGCCTCACGTTATTGGTTCCTCATGCCAACGCACAGATGGTGCTGCCCCGTCCTCAAGGATTCGCACTGATGAATCTGATAATGCTCCTGAGGCCTCAACCACAATGCCTCAGTCTCAGCTGAAGACCAAAACTGTTCTTCAACGTGACCCCAGACCCTCACCCAAGAAAACTGCTATGCGTGGCGCCATTCATCATACTCCTCAAACCTCTGATGATGAAGATTAATTTGAGGATTTGGCCGGCTTCGTCGCCACTGAAGCAGATAAGGTTAAATATGTGCGTGCTGCAGCCAGACGCAAAGCTGAAGAAACGGGCTCAGAAATCCCGCTTCTCCTTGATCCCAAGAATATCTTGGAGTACATTGAAATTTGGTCTGTCAAGCCTGACACTCCTCTTGATGATTTGGACATTCCTAAAGACATCATGTTCTATGTTCAACAGTTCCTCATCAATGAGATTCATCAACGTGATCTTCAGAAACAGTTGAAGGCCAAACTGAAGAAAGTCCTCAGTGACTTCAAAAAGAAATCTATCACTGATGTTACTCCTCAGGAGTTTATTGAGCATCAATGTGAAGTTCAACGCCTCAACACTGAGTCTGCCGCCAACCGTGCCTATATCAGCAAATCCAAGGAACGGATGCCTCAGCAGATGGCCAAATTGATGAAGCTTCGCAAGCCTGCTTCCTCAGTACCCCTTCTGCCTCTGCCAAAAGCCTCAAGCGCCTTCCCGAGGCCCAACCCTCAACTCCACCTGCTGCGAAGAAGCCCGCTGTTGAGGACCCCATTGATGCTACACCACTTTCCTCAGCTCCTCCGGCATCAAAGGCCCCTGATACCACTGTTCTCATTACTGCTGCCTCAACTCCACCTCCAAATCCTCAGCGCAGCTTAATCGTCTTCACTCCACCCACTGTAGCAACACCCATTGTTACAACTCCTCTGTTTCCACCGCCACCAATTATCACTGAGATTGAAGACATGGACGTGGACATTATGGATCATGGAACTCCTCGCGTCCATGATGATGAATATGGGCTGACAAACTCTCCCACTCATACTATCTTTTCTCCAGAACCTCATTCCCCCACCGTGACTGAGGTGCTTCCTGATACTTCTCGGCAGTCTGAAGAATCAGTTGGTGCATCGTCCTCAGCGTCTGATGCTGATGAACCTGAAGCCACAAGTGCACCCACCACTTCTGCTGCTGATACTGATGCTGCGGCAACAACAACTGCTGATCCTCAGACCGATCCACCCGCTGCTGAAGCTGAAGCTGAAGCCGAGCACAGCACCAATGCTGATACTGAGACTGCACCTGTTCGTACTGAGGATCGCCAAGTCACCTTGCCCTCAGCAACTGCCACTTCCCCCAAGGTTGTGCCTGAGTCACATGCTGAAGACCAAACTTCTCCACCTCAGCCACACTCTGCCTCAGCATCACCAGCTCGTCAGGAGAATGCTCCAGCCATCTCTCTATGTCCGAAGCAGAAGAAGCCATTCTATAGAAATCTTGAAGTTGATGCTCGTCCAAACTTCAACACGGATGCCTTCTTCAATGCCATGAGCTTCTTTCAGGTTGGGATTCAGAATCCATACCATTCACCTCCACCCAGCAAGCTCCTGAGGTTCTGGACGGCTACTCAGAAAAATTATTATGCCTCAGTCCTCTTCATGGCTCAAAAGGTTTTTCCTCATAAACATATTCCTCATTTGGATATGGAGGCCATCCCACGCTTCAACAATGCGCAGCAGGACTTGCATCACGCCAACCTGCTTCAGTTCTGCTCCGAGTGCATCCACTGGAATGAAGAACTTGTGCTTTAGTTCTATGCCACATTATATGTCTCAGGGGACCCCAAAGACATCAATACATGGGTACTTGAATGGATGACTCAGCATCAACATTACACTTCCTCAGTGCCTGAGATTGTGAACATTCTTCAGCTTCCTCCTTCTGAAGCCTTAGTTCCAAGCACATATGGTGCTCCACTTCTTAGGGATGACCTGATGAACATGCTGATGAAGCCGCAAGCTCCTGAAGCTCCACCTCGAACACAGTTCCTCGTTTCAGAGCTTCAGTATCTTCCCAGCACCTTATACAGAATTTTGGCCAAGTCCTTCTGCCCCATCAAGGGATATGAATCATCTGCTGAGGAAGTCGTGGGCATCATGAAGAACATCCTATATAGCCTCTGCATGTCGGCTCCAGTTAATGTCTCAGACTTCTTCTTCATGACGCTTGTGGATGCCGCTCAAAATCCTCATATTCTAAAACCGTATGCTCCATGGATCATGAGGCTCATCTGCACCAAGACTGGCATCAACTTCAAGCATGATCAGGCTAATCATCGCCCGTACGTTCCTCCGGTTGAAGTGCTTCAGCACACTATTGACACTAATGCCAAGGGCAAAGCGCCGTTTTATGAAGCCGTACTTCCTCAGGACTCGCTCGGTGGCAATATTCGTCAACCTCAGTCTCGAACCACTCATGAGGAGCGCACCCATGCCTCGACTGAGGAAACCACTCAAGCTCGCCTGATGACTGATCGCGAGCTCCTCATCAGTCTCCATCAGAAAGTGGATAGGAATCATGACTGGACAAAGCGTCAGATTGGTGACATCCTCAGCTATATGGCGCAAATGCATACCACTCAGAAGAAGGTTCATCAGTATGCTCATCATACGTATCGGCGACTTGATGCCCTGATGTCTGAAGTGATCACTCCTGAAGACCTTGCCAAGCTCCACCTCAGACAGCCTTCACTTCCTGAGATTCGGCCCCCACGTCAGTTCACCAAAAGCAAGACACCACCTCTGGCGATGGACTCCTTTTCTTCAGCGCAAGAGTTCTCGTCTGAAGAAGTTGAAGACACTGCGGCTTGTCCTCACACTGCCACGGCGTGCCTCCGTCCTGATGATCAACCCTGAGGCACTTCTTTGGGAAGTTAGCAGTTGTCTCTCCTTTTTGTTCATTTAATGACAAAGGGGGAGAAATTTAGTTATCTTCAAGCGGGTTCTTATGGGTTCCTCAGTTACAACTCTCGTTCTTCTGATCATTTTTGTAATGAGTTGTACACTGATACTTTGTGTGGTTTCTGATACTCTTAAGTTACCTCATGCTATTCTTCAAGTTTATCTATTACTCGTGTTATTCCTCAGCAACCACATTACTCAGTGCTATGTTTGATTCCTCAAATTATTTCATATTATGCACTGTTTCAAAAAATCTGGGATATAGGGGGAGCTCCTCATGATTTTCAAAAATTATATCAAGTCTTCAAAGCATGCATATCCTCTGGGGGAGCATCTCTATATCCGGAAACAATGAACTGTTTTTCTTTTAGTCTTTCCTCAAATATATTTATTTTATCCCGTCGAAGCTTTAACCTGATTGTCATCAAATCACCAAAAAGGGGGAGATTGTAAGTGCATCTAGTGCTCCATTTGAGGTTTTGCAGTATTTGATGACAAAACGGTTGAGGGACTGATGTATTTGTGAGTATACATAGGAAACCAGTCCCTGATGATGAGGTTAACCACCGTTGTCGACCCCCCAAAATGTTGAGGAACATTGGAGAAATCGGTGTGTTTCCTGAAGAATGAAGTTGCGCGAAATCCTGAGGAATCAGGATCCTGAAGCGGTCGTTTGAAGCTGAAGCTGAGGATGATCCTGAGGACGTTCGCACTGAAGACGAAGTTGAAGCGTAGTCTTCTCTAAGACTTTTTATACTTCTTGAGTCGTAGGAAAACACCGCACTGTTGGAGGGGTTGAGGAAAATGAGTTCTGTATTTCTGAGGAAGTGCTCAATTAGAAATCCTGAAGAAAAACCCTGAGGAAATCTCCTGCAGTAGAAGTTCAGTCCGCGGGTGTCTGAGACGTTGTTCTTCAGGACACTGAGGTAACTAACTTCGGTTGAGGAGTCGGAAGATCGCCAGTGCGATCCTTCTGAAGAAAGTGAAGAGAGAGAATAGTTTGACCGTGCCACGTGTTGCGTGGTGAGAGGCTAGAATATGTCTAGCAACGGTCATATCCGAGGGCACGAGAGTAATTGCGTGCATGGGCATTTATGTCCATTCACCTCGGGTTGCTCCGTGGCTATAAATAGCCACCCCAACCCCATTAGTGGGTTGGCTGCTCTGAGAGAAAAACTGACACTTATCATTTGAGAGCAACCCACCTCTGAGGACATTGAAGAACCTAAGTGAGGAAAACCACTAGCCTGAGTAGTTCAGCATTTCTGAGGAAGTCGGTTCAAGTGATCCGAAGCTTTTTACTCTTGAAGACTGTGATCGTCCAGCCGGTGTAGAAGTCTTCAGTCTGAGGAAGTCAAGATGCAATTGTGACTTCCCGGAGTGACTAAGTCTGTGAAGGTTTCGGGAGTCTACCTTGAAGACTCACTTGAGTTATTGGACGGAGTCTGAGGACTCTAGTTCAAGGAGAATAAGGTGAAGACTATGTCTTCTGAGTTCAATCTCAGCCTCTCCAACCAGACGTAGAGTTGTCACAGCAACTTGAACCGGTTCATCAAGTCTTCGTCTTCAGTGTCCCGGTGCTATTTCTTCAACCTCAGTTATTCTGTTTATGCACTGATGACTTATCCTGATGCTTTACTTTTTGAGTTCACTCTGCACTGTTTCCTCAGTTTGTGCCTCAATCTTACCTTAGCTGTGCAATAGGTTGTTTTTACATTCACGTCATTGCTATTGTACTCCGTGTGTTCTTCCTCAGGTTTCAACTTCCTCAATTTCGCATTGCCTCAGTCCTGAGGAACTAGAAATTCCTCATGATTTTTTAAAATCTCCCATTCACCCCCCCCCCCTCTGGTCGACATATTGCACTTTCAGAATCTTTCCTGAAGAGGGCAAACGATGGGCGGGCAATCATCCACAGGCGCTGGACTAAAGTTGCAAAGGCCTTTAACATTCTCGAAGGCTCAATTTTTGCTCAGCAAATATATATATATATATATATATATATATATAGGAGCTATTCTGTTACCAGTAGCAGAATAATATTCTGTTACAAAGTTAGAACTGACAGAAGCACGGGTTTGAACTGACGGGTGCATTAGGTAGGTATTGTTCACCGCTCTAGTTCAAAAACCAATCTATGAATGTTTTTTCATCGAAACGGGGCGTGTAATATACTGTTGGAAAGCCCTGGAAAGCGTCATTCCAGTTAATATACAACTTTTTTGCAAAATCCTCACGGTTTTTAAGTAGTTTTCAAAATACGTTTTTCTTTCAAATTCAAAAATGTGAGTCGTATTTTTGACGTAGTTTCTAAGTTTTTTGTCGGAATTGAGCAAATGAGATGGCGGTGGAAAGCTTATGAAATTCCGCAACTTTTACTTATGTAAAAAAATTTCTAATTTTATACGGTTTAAAAGTAATTTGAAAAATGGCAAAATTCTTGGCGGATCGTATTTTCCCCGTTTTTCGCAAATCGTTAATCGGATTGACGCAAATGATATGGTGTTGGAAAGCTAAGAAAAATGCGAAACTTTTTTGTATAGAAAGTTTTTTCTAATTTTGTATGGTTTTAAAACAAATTCGAATACGGTCAAATCTAGTTTTGAATACGAATTTTTTCACAAGTTTGTCGGAATTGGGCAAATAATATACCGTTGGAAAGAGGGCGAAAAATGTGACACCGTTCATGTTGAAAGTTTTGTCAAATTCTCAATGGTTTAAGAGTAATTTATAACACAATAAAACAAATTATGTTGTGTTTCCGTCTGAAAAACAGAGTGTGTGAATTGAGTGATCTACGGGTTTGAACTGATGAGTTTAACAATCTGAACTTTACTCTGTTTTTTTGGTATTGTTTTAGTCGGAAATTTTCAACCGTTTCTCGGAATTAAGTAAATAATATATTGTTGAAATCCTATTGAAAAGAGCGTACTTTTGATGTTGAAATTTTTATGAAATTCAATACATTTCTAGAATGTTTTTGAATGTGATAAAATTCGTATCGAACAAAGTGTGTATCATATTCGTACTGATGGTGCGTTCATGTTTGAATTTATTGTCCCATTTGCGTTAGCTCGGATGCAAGTGTGGGGCCTGTGATGAGCTTCAGTGAGTTAACTTTTGGGTTTGGTCTTAGTTTGAACTTATTGTAACCATGAGCATTAGGTCTTACCCATACTAGCGAATCATCTATACTTGTACTGATTTCCCCCATCCAGGTCAGGTGTTAGGTGTACTGATGGCATAAACGTGCTTGTACTAATTGCATGGTATGTTGGTGAAGTCATCGGTCCATTTTCTAAATATCTTTTTTATGAGGAAGCAGAAGTGAACCAGCAACACACCACGTGCTATAGTCGTACTGACGGTGTGGCGGAGTTTGATCTGATTGCCCCCATTCGCGTTAGGTCGTATCCGTATTGATGACGCAACCGTGTTTATATTGGCGGTGCAACTTAATTTGTATTGACGACACAACCCTGTCTGAACTGATTAGCTCCAACCGCGTTCATGCGGAGGAGACTCCGAGACTTGACTCGTGGGGGGTCTAAATAAAATAACTAGAACCACACTTCGTGTAATAGTCATATTGACGGTGCGATCGTGTTTAAACTGATTTCCTCCATCCATGTTAGGTCATAGTTGTACTGATGGCGCAACTGTGTTCGTATTGATAGTGCAGGCATGTCTAAACTGATTGCCCCAACCATGTTCATGCGAAGGCGTGTCCGAGACTTGACTTTAAGGGGGGACCTAAACAAAATAACTAGAATCACACCGCGTGTCATTGTTGTACTAACGGCATAGACATTTTTGAACTGATTATCAACATTTTTGAACTGATTATCCTCATCCAAGCCAGCTCATAGTCGTACTGACGGCTCAATCGTGTGCTTCTGCGTGTGTGCCCGGGGGGGGGGGGGGTCTAAACAGAATAACGAGCACCGCACCGCGTGTCATAGTCGTACTGATGGTACAATTGAGTTTGACAGTCTGAACTTTACTCTGTTTTTTCGATACTGTTTTAGTCGTAACTTTTTAACGTTTCTCGAAATTAAGTAAAAAATATATCGTTGAAATCCTATTGAAAAGAGCATACTTTTCATGTTAAACATTTTATTAACGTTTGAACTGATTACCTCCATTTGTGTTAGGTCATATCCGTACTTATGGCGCAACTGTGTTTATATTAACAGTGCAACCGTGTCTGAACTGATTGCCTCCAATCGTATTCATTTGTAGGCGACTCCGGGACTTGCCTTGTGTGTGGGGGGTGGGGGGGAGAGGGGGTCTACATAAAATAACCAAAACCGCGTCGTGTATCATAGTTGTACTAATGAGTCAACCGTGTTTGAACTGATTGCCCCATAAGCTTTAGCACGAGCCCGAGCCGGAGGCGAGTGCACCAATTATTCTTTGTATTTGTTCTACAACTTTACTTATCAAATCCTCTAAGGATCAAAATTCCTTTTTGAACTTATCTTGTTGATTTCTTTGAACTTGCAATCTTTTAAACTCGGAATTTTCTCAAAAATACATAGTTAAAATACATCAATTTTGTCAAACATAGTGTACTATCTAATATAGAGTAGACCATTCGATGTCCTTAGAAAGCTGGCATGCAAACTTACTAATCAGAAAAAATGAAAAAAATTATTAACATAATTTTTCTTTGTCACTTTTGAACTCTCCTAGTTTCACATGTTGAACCTTCCATAATTTTTATACATGTTGAACGTCCCATAATTATTATACTGCAATTTAAGCAGAATTGTCCATTATTCAAGGCTTTCAAAAATGGATCAAGCGAAAATGAGCTGATTTCCCTTCCTTGCGCAGCGGATGCTCAACTCAGAGAGGGTAGAATGAGCTGATTTCCCTTTCTTGCACAGCGGATGCTCAACTCAGATAGGGTAGAACCGATCGTTTCTCCAAATACTGCTTAAAAGTAGCTCTGTTTCATTTAGAACGTTCTGAAGAAACAGTAAAGAGAACTACATTCTGTCACCGTTGGGCACGACAAAAATTTGTGCCACGGCTCTGTGCATATAATGGTTCAAATAGTGTACAACAATACATGGCCATCAAGTATTAGTAATATTTGAGCACTAAACTAGTACTGGCCAAAACGTCAATCTGACAAATAGGAAAGCATTCTTCTGTTGTTGAAACAGCAAAGAAATGAGAGCTAGAATCTGCAAATTATGACAGCTCTGTAATACAACACCAAGGGAATAATCTAGAGTATCAAGTTATTGTTCCGGTGAGGAGAACACCATCGGCGAGGGAGAAATTTGGAGGAGCGCGTCGCCAGAAAGAGGCAACAGCAAAGTAGTCATCGGATGTCGTCTTCATTAACCGCTACTCGCGACAATGCAGGGGACATCGTAATGTCGAGTCTGGTAACTGTACATGTAAATGTTTGTTAGCATCAACACTAGATAAATCATGGGTTGAACTTAGCGAATAAACTGAACCAGGCACCAACTTTAAAATAACTAACAAGTGGAGGAACCGAGTAACTGTCCACATGCTTGTTCGGCTTTTTCTTCTGTATAGAAAATTTGAAACCAATCTTATAATCTTACCATCACCTATTAACTATCTAAAGGAGCACCACATGTTAAGCTATTGATTACTTGAAAGCAATGAATTCAGGAGAGGACTCCAACTCACGACGACCGATAAGTAGATGAACTGAAATGCATTCAAAACTTGAACTGGGAAAAAATGAGGGTAGATAGCACGAACAATTTCATATTTGAAACAGAGTTATGTTTTAGGTCCTTTGATAAAAAAATCTACAAAAGAGAAGGCTAACATAATAACTAATCTATGTAGTTACAGTGAAATATCCGATTGGCTCACAACCTCTATCCCCAAATTCAAATCCTGCTTTCCAAATGCTAAATGCAGCAGAGAAGAATCACCTAGTATTCAGGACAATGTTTTCAGATGGAGCTTCAATGCAATTCATCCCAATGCTTCAGGTTTCAACTCAAGAACAGAAGAAGTACTACCTGGAAAGGCAAGAAAGGTTTTAATCCAGAATAAGTTGGAAAAGCACAGAATGATGGAACCAAAAATATATTAGAATTCTAGTTTGGTGCCCATATCTTAGGAAATATTAAAATGATGGAACAAAAAAGGTGTAGCCACTTAAGTAAACATTGCATTCAAAAATAACATTTTCAGAAAGATATGTAGTCCTAGTCCAACCTAGTAGACGATGGTGCAGAGCAATCTATCTTCAGCGGCTGCTGGTGGCGCCAGGGGAGAGGACGAGGCCCGCCGGCGCCGGGGATGGGGGTGGAGGGGTGCGGGAGAGGAAGGCAGTGGAGCAAGGAGTGACGGCGCGCAGCGGTGGGGATGGGTTTGGGGCAGGGCGGCGTCGCGCAAGGGCAGGGACAAGGCGGCGCGCTGGGGGAGGGGCCGGGCGGCGGCGCTCTGGGCGTTAGGAGACGACGGGGTCGTGCGGATCTTTTTGTTTTTCGTTTCGGGCCGAAACCATTCATGGACTTCCTCCTCGGTTAGTTTGTATCTAATCTGGCCACGATACGCAATCACGTAAAAAAGATTCCCCTAGGGTGAACCTAGGGTTTAGACTTCCTTGCGACGATCTCTTCGCCGTAAGTCTTGCTGTTGATCTTCAATCGGAATCGTGCCCGTGATTCACCGGTTCTTGCTCGCGGGGATAGGGCGTCTTCATCACCGCCCCTGATCATGGATGGGCCGGGAGGAAGTTCATCAAAAGCTTCTGTAGATGAGCTGCTGGGACGCCTCAAGTTGCATGAGGAAGAAGAAGAGGGTTTCGTTTTGGAGGAGGAGTTCAAAGAGCCACCGGTGAAAGCTAGATGGCTTGCGATAGCGAAGGTCCATACTCATAAATCCTTTAGCCAGAGTGCGATTTTCGCCGATATGCGAGCGGCTTGGAACACGGCCAAAGACGCGGTTTGGAGGAGGGTAGACTCAAACCTGTTTACAGTTAAATTTGGATGTCTTGCGGATTGGAATAAGGCCATGCTTATGGGCCCTTGGATGTTTAGAGATCAATCCCTGCTAATGGAAGAATATGATGGCTTCGTAAACCCTAGGTCGATTGTCCTGAACAAAATCGATCTATGGGTACAAGTTCATAAATTACCGGATAACTTTCTGCATGAGGGGATTATCAAGGGCATGTGCAGATCGCTGGGTGAGGTTTTAGATGTCCAGATCACTCTTCCTGCTGGTTTTGTTGGTGAATTCGTCCGAGCTAAAATACGATTGAAGGTGGAAAAGAAACTTGCTCACTTTGTGTCAATCACTAAGGATAAGAAGAGGGAGTGGTATCAGCTTAAGTATGAACGCTTGCCAGTTTTCTGTGGGGCGTGTGGTTTGATGGGTCACTGGCACGAAGAGTGCGGAGATGGTATTCATGATGTCTCAAAACTGGAGTGGGGTAACTTCATATTGGCCTCTAGAGGCAGAGGTCGAGGTGCCCGGGGTGGATTTGGTGGTAGAGGCAATGTAAACAAAGATGAGGGGGCAAGTAAAGGGTTTGGTTCTGGTAGGGGATATACTTTTGACCGTGGAAGAGGTGCAATGTTTGGTCGCGGTGCGGCTAAAAATTCTGAGCTAGTCTCGGCTAGCTGGTCGTTCAATGCATCTTTTCAAGAGCAGGGGGATGCATCAACGGAAGGGGTCCCTCAAGACAATAATCAGATCATTAAGATGGTTGAGGGTGGAAATCAAAGATTGACAGTGCCTGGATCGGCTTCTGAGCCGATTAGTCAGGATGTGAGGATGACGGATGCGGGGACACTAGGAAAAAGGATTTCTAATGATTCCACAGCAGTGGACATCCCTGCGGTTGATCCTACAGCCAGCAATGTTCCTGTGCCAATTGGGCCATCTTCAGTGGCCGCGATGATAGAGATTTTTGATGGGAGGGAGGAAACAGAGGACCCCTCTCTTACACCTCACAAGAATGAGAACAAGAAAAAACAGAAGAATTCAACTGAGGGATACAGTGCAAACCTTCTGGAAGCTTTAAACAATGTATCGGCGGCATCCCCCGAGGATGACCGCCGGGTCCAATGAGTCTGTTATGCTGGAACTGTCGTGGTTTGGGTAGGCCCGCGAAAGTTCGAGAGGTTCGCGAGTTGGCGAACAAGCATGCCCCATCCGTGCTTTGTCTAGTTGAGACCCAGCTCCAGAAGGCACGGGCTGAAATTCTTGTTGTTTCTTTTGGTTTCAAAAATTCGTTTGCCGTTAGTAGCTCCGGTAGGAGTGGAGGACTTGTCATCTTCTGGAATGACGAGATAAACTTGGAGGTGTTGGGTTCATCGATATATTTCATAGATGCAAGGATAAATGAGCTTGGGTCTGATCCATGGAAATTAACCTGTGTGTATGGAGAAGCCCAGGTGAATGAGAGATATAAAACATGGGACTCGCTTAAATCTTTCGCTGTACAATCTGGACTCCCATGGTTAGCAATAGGTAGTTCAAAAAAATGGTTAGCAATAGGTGACTTTAATGAAGTTTTGTTACACTCTGAACACGATGGTGTTGGGCAGCGGAGCCAGGCACAATTGGATGGCTTCCGGGACACCCTTGATATATGTGGGCTAGTCGACCTAGGTTTCAAATGACCTCCTTGGACCTTCGAGAAGCGTGTTGCAGGCGGCAATTTCACTCGGGTTAGATTGGATAGAGTTGTTGCAGATAACCAGTGGTCTTCTATGTTCCCTAATGCTCTTTTGGAACACCATGTGTTCCCTAATGCATAGAAAACAAAAATTTTCCTACGATTGCAACTGCCAAGATCACATCTAGGAGATAACTTGTAACGGTTTGAGAAGGACTCACCCTCGAAGACCAAAAATCTTTAACGAGAACGATTCTCGTGGGTGATGTAGTCGATCACTTGCTGACCTCAAGGTCGTGATGAAGATGGGCGCCACAAACGGGCAGCGCCTCCGTAATCGGTCACACGTACGGATCAGCGACGACCTCCGCCCCTTGCTCCAGTTGGGCAGCGGAAGTAGTGGATCCTCGGGAACTCCAGCAGCACTACAACATAGTGGTGGTGGTGGTAGAGAAGATCTTGAGAAGGGCTTCGCCTAAGCACCGTACTCGTGAAACTGGATCAGCTAGCAAGGGGAGGAAGATGCCAACCAAAGGGCATATGAGAGATGGAGGAATTAGTGAGTAGAGGGGTCTCCACCCATCTATATATAGGAGGGGGAGGCAGCCCCCAAGGGGTAGCACGCCCCAAGAGGTGCCCCCACCTCTCCCCTCATCATGTGGGTGGACTCTCCACTCACAAAAACAAAGGGTCACACATTATTCCCATAACTTCCATAATTCTCCACTCAAAATTCCAAGAGTTTTATCACATTAAAACACTTTTAATTATCTTGTTTAATGTCACTCAAATTAATGAACACTTCATTCAATGAGTACTTCATTGATGAACACTTCATTCAATGAACACACTAACAATTATCCCCTTGCACTATTTTGATATACCGAAACTATTCCAGCAGTTTTATCAAAACAGTCCATGTGCTGTCCAGTATATTCTCTGGCGTTCCGTATCCACTCAAACGCGTCAACGAATCCTTAAGTGTGTCACCCTACGGTTCGTGAATAAAATGGACATGACAGAGACTCTTCTCTGATCAATAATCATCAGCGGGATCTGGAGATCCATGATGACTCCCACTTACTCAACGATGAACTAGTGATCGTGTGAACCAAAACTCCGTAACCAATTCCTTTTGTCTCGCGATATTTTACTTGTCCGAGATCCGATCATTTGGTATCATCCATACCTAGTTCGATCTCGTTACCGACAAGTACTCTTTACTCGTTCCGTGATATAACATCCTCGTGAGCCAGTCACGTGCTTGCAAGCGATGTCAATGTGATATCACCGAGAGGGCCCAGAGTATATCTCTCCGTCATCTGGATGGACAAATCTCACTCTTGATCCACGAGCCTCAACTAACACTTTCCAAGTACCCAACGACACCTTTATAATCACCCTGTTACGGTGTGACGTTTGATGGAATCAAAGTACTATTCCGGTGTCAGTGATTGACGTGATCTCATGGTCTAAGGATTAGAGTTACTTCGTGAAAGTTTGATACAGCAATAGAAACTTGATGACATGATCGTATTGCTATAACTACTGTGGGTGTATGTTCATCACATCATTCTCCAATGACATGACCTTGTTATTAACAACATCCAATGTTCATGACCAGGAAACCTTGATCATCCGTTAATCAACAAGCTAGTATAAAGAGAGGCATTACTAGGAACCTTTTCTCTGTTTATTAAACACACATGTATTAACGTTTCCGGTTAACACAATTATAGCATGAAAATAAACATTTATCATAAACATGGAATAAGATAATAACCACTTTATTATTGCCTCTCGGGCATATTCCCTTCAGTCTCCCACTTGCACTAGAGTCAATAATCTAGTTTGGTACTTGCGCATCCAACACCTATGGCATTCAGCTGTTATCCATACGCATTGCTAGTGGTAAACCTAATCTCCAGATCTGACACTTCAGGTCCGTGTGTATTTGCATTTCTTTGCGTCTCTACGCATCACTCATTCACTAATGAGATGGCATTGCATAAATTTGGTCCTCCGGTGAGACCTTAGTCCCTTGAGCTCAAAACATGTTGAATCTATTGTCATACAATAGATCTTCATAGTATTAGCCCGTTTTGAACTACACCTAGTTTGTCAAACAAACTTCTTGACACAAATGCCCTCCTTTGCTGCTGCTAGAGCAGTCATATACTTAGCCTTTCGTTGTAGTATTCGTTATAATGTCTTAACTTTGGAACTCATCCAAATCCATTTGGAACTATTCCAAATCTATCATGGAACTTTCTTCCATTACATTTTGCCACCTTAACATACCGCCAAAATAGAGATAAATTTAGATTGTATCTTGCGACAAAACTAGTATCAATGTAACACTTTACAATGAACTATTGTCCAACATACATAATATATATTCTTAGTCCTTCCAAAGCACGTAAGGATATCTTTACTATTGTCCAATGATCATCTTATGAATCATTCTGGTATATGCTCATAACATTTAGAGCATAGGACATTCTGGAATTGTACATATCATGGTGTACATGATTGATCAAATCATTCATGTGATTTTACTCACCAAGTGTCAAAACACTTGAATCTCGCTTCAACCTTTTCCATGCGGCAAGAACCTTTCTCGTCGTTTCCATATTGAACTTATTAAATATTTCATATATGTACTTCGGCCCAACCATATTAGCACCTCAATCTATCTATATAGACCATATTAGCCCAATATACTGGTTTTGCCCAAATCTTCCATTAAAATCAAATTTTCAATGAAACTTCACCCGTGTCAATAAAAGATACATCATTTCCAATCAACAATATGTCTTCTACATAATGTATTAGAAATATGTCTCAGCGCTCCCACTTAATTTCTTGCAAAAGCAAGCATCTTCACCGTCTCTGATGAAACTAAACGTTTTAACAATTTCATCATGATGAAGATTCCAACTCCGCGAATGCTTATTTCAACCATTGAAATTTGCATGCTATTTTAGCATCCTTTGAATTAACAGAACCCTTTGGACCGTGTCCTGTACACGTCCTAGGTAACCATTCTATTAGAAGAACGTTGTTCCGTTTGTTCAACTACCATATACAAAAATTAGCATATGTAGTGGTTGCTACAATAATCCGTCCAGACTAAATATCGTTATGAAAGATCAAATCTTGTCATAGCCAACTCTTTGAACATAATCGTAAACCATTTTAACGATATGTCGAATATTTCATAGATGTGAGAACATCCACGTCTGTTTCTTTATAGATCCAAACACGGTATCTAGAGGGTCTTCCAAGTTCAGAAACTTGGTTTATCGTGTATGGAACTATCACGGATTTTATAGCTCCTAGCCATTTTGACGGAGTCAGGGCCCATCATCGCTTCTTTGCATGTAGTCGGTCCATTATTATCAAATAACAATGATTCAATCTCAAATCTTACTATTTGATCGATTACCCGAACTACGCAGTTCAATAGGAACTTAGATCGCCGTGACCACAACCTTTGGGACACGGGAGCCAAGAGCATTGCGGCCGCTTCCGGGACACTTTCCGGCGCTGCGCCACTTAGCACATAAAGCTTAGGTTCAACAACCTAATCAAAGTTCTACTGTCCTCCCACTTAACTTTTCGTAAAAAATTCCTTCTCAAGAAACTTGATGCACTTAGCCACAAAACACTTTTGTCTTTAGTGTTATGGAGGAATACCCAACGGTTACTTTGGGATAACTTACAAAGACGCATTTTATCCGACTTTGGTTGTAAACATTTTACATATGCCTTGCATACCAAAATTTAAGAAAAGACAAATTGGGTTTTATCCCATTCCATAACTTATATGGTGTCATTTCAACGGATCTCGATGGCGCTCTTTTCAGTGAAAAGCGGTAGTCTCTAAAGCTTAATCCTTAAAATATAATGGCAATTTTATAAATAACACCTTTGATCCTTACCATGTCAAACAAGGTTTGATTACATCTCTCGAACACTCCATACTCCTATGGTGTTTCGGGAAATGCAAGTTTTGGAACGATTCCTAAACTCTCAGGCATTTGCTAAACTTTTAACTCAAAATCTTCTTTTATGATCCAATCATAAACTCTTATTTTCTCGTTACAATGATTTTCACTTCATCTTGAAATTTATTTGAACATTTTCAAACATTTCATACTTCTTCCTTATCAAGTAAATATATACATATATCCACTCAAAACCTCGGTTAAAGTATATGAAGTTATAAGACCCACCACACACGGCTACACATAATGAACTATACACATCAACATGTATAATGTCCAATAAGTTAGTCGTCCGTCCTTCTTTGCCTATGAACGGAGTTTCAATCATTTCTAGGAAATTCTTACAAGCGTCAGTTGATTCAAAATCAAAAGACTCAAAAATTCCATTAACATGGAGTTTCTTCATGTTTTCTTTCCAATATGATTTAAACGGTGGTGTCACTTCATAAGTGATCTTCTAATCATTTGTCTAGCGACATGTTTAGCATCAGTTATTATGGATGTGATTTCTCCAACAAGATTTATAGAGTTCATCCATCTTCTATGAATATGGTGATAATTTGAACAACTATTGTTCGTATAACACCAGAACAGAATAACAATTATTCAAATAAATCTTGAAGGTTAGGTTTAATTCCAACGATAAACACAATAACACTTTATTTTGTTCTTGATGAGAATCATCCCATATTCATTTGCTAGTTACTCAGGCCATTGCAACTCTTGTATTGCGTTGTTCCGTATGACACTTCATACCAACCAATCAGTATCCAATACTCAAGAATCACACTGTTTAACAAGCAATGAATATACCCATAACATGTATATCATCTATATACCCGAGCTGGACATTTCCAGTCTTTTCCTTTTTCTTTTCGCCAAAATATTTTTCAGATCCTCTTTCAGCAATTCCTTTCCTTTTTAGAAGAATTTATCAACATCACTTGTGGCACCATTCATATGACACATAATCCAAAGTGTGTTAGTCAAATACTAACACCCTTTGATTCTCACTTTGATGTAGATCACCGTCATCAAATGTTTGGTGTTCTTCCAAATTCCATTCTTTAGTAATCTTATAGTGTAGTAAACATTTTACCTACATCTTCCATTCATCCTATCATGACAACTTTCATGACAAAACTACCATAGCTCATAGGGACAAACTGTGAGTACAATATTAGTTCCCAAAACCTTTTTGAGAGATTAGGACACATAGTGTCTCCAACCTTCACAAATTCTCATACAATATGAGAACATGTTTCTCACTAAATTTTACTCTATCACATTGCAACTAAACATTGTTTCAGATATCGCTATATCTTCCACACATGATAGTTTCTGAAACAATCCTTTCAGCTCCTAGATAACCTTGATAATAACAAACAACATTTGAATATCAAGGATCATGGAGGCAAGTGTGATACTTAGACACTAACACTGGAATTGTTACTCTCGATTTAATACACATTATTAAACTTCATGGAGTAAGCAAGGTTTGCTAAAGTTTGCAATAAGACTTTAAACTTTAGATTGACACTCAAACAATACGGTACCAGTCCGTAAAGTTAAATATCCAGAATTCTATAGTTCTATTATCTCAATTATAGCTAAGCCCAAAGGTAGTAAACAAATGCCAATGACTACAATGAACTATGCAAATTCACTTTGATTTAGTTCATGATAAAATGAGTTCATCTAACTCCCACTCAAAAACAACATCCCTCGAGTCGTCTTTGGTGATTACACGAACCAAATTCACTACACCACGACCGATCATCACGTGAGGCAGTGTAGCTGCAATGGCGAGCATCTCAATATGGTTCATCATATCATCCATATGACTCGTGCTTAACCTTTCGGTCCATGTTCCGAGGCCATGTCTGTACATGCTAGGCTCGCCAAGTAGAACCTTAGTATTTGCATGTGTTTCAAGGCCATGTCTGTATATGCTAGGCTTGAAAACACCCGTTGTATGCGAACGTAGAGTCTATCACACCCGATCATCACGTGGTGTCTCGAAACGACGAACTTTCTTAACGGTGCATACTAAGGAAGAACATATAATTATCTTGATATTAAGTGAGAGGGATCATCTTATAATGCTACCGCAGCGATCATGATCGTAACTAAGCAAAATAAGATGCATAAAAGGATAAACATCACATGCATGGATAATGTGATATGATATGGTCCTTCTCGCATTAGATCTCCATCTTGTGCGTCTTGGTATGATCTCCATCATGCCACCGGCGCGGCACCAAGGTCCATGGCGCCACCACCATGGTCGTCCTTCTCCATTACAATATATCTCATGGATATATCTACAGCACGCAGGCCTTAAAAAGGAAAAACACAACCATATGGCTCCTGCCGGTTGTTTACAATAAATCTCATTTCATACAACAATTTTGTAACAATGACCATATCACATCACATGCCCTGCAAAAACAAGTTAGACGCTTCTAAATTATCTTTCCAAATTTTACGTGGTTTTGGGCTTCCTAGGAAAGAACCGATCTTACCTACGGACAAGAACCACAACGTTGATTCGCTAGTTGTTTCTTTTCGTCCCTTCCCAGGGCCCTCCGTTGCAAATGCCATATCACTAATGTTAGAGAAACTGACACCCCCAAAGCCACTTTATACGGTACAAGCCGTATGTCAAGCGTGACACGCAATCTGCGCTTAGGGCCGCTTCAATCCAACATTGCCGCAATATGAACAAGTGCACAAAAGAGGGTAACAACTAGAGGATCAACGCCCACATCTCTATGTGTTCTAACCGTACAAAGCATCTACGCATAGACGAGGCTCTGATACCACTGAAGGGTTCGTTGCATAGAAAACAAAAATTTTCCTACGATTGCAACTGCCAAGATCACATCTAGGAGATAACTTGTAACGGTTTGAGAAGGACTCACCCTCGAAGACCAAAAAGCTTTAACGAGAACGATTCTCGTGGGTGATGTAGTCGATCACTTGCCGACCTCAAGGTCGTGATGAAGATGGGCGCCACAAACGGGCAGCGCCTCCGTAATCGGTCACACGTACGGATCAGCGACGACCTCCGCCCCTTGCTCCAGTTGGGCAGCGGAAGTAGTGGATCCTCGGGAACTCCAGCAGCACTACAACATAGTGGTGGTGGTGGTAGAGAAGATCTTGAGCAGGGCTTCGCCTAAGCACCGTACTCGTGAAACTGGATCAGCTAGCAAGGGGAGGAAGATGCCAACCAAAGGGCATATGAGAGATGGAGGAATTAGTGAGTAGAGGGGTCTCCACCCATCTATATATAGGAGGGGGAGGCAGCCCCCAAGGGGTAGCACGCCCCAAGAGGTGCCCTCACCTCTCCCCTCATCATGTGGGTGGACTCTCCACTCACAAAACCAAAGGGTCACACATTATTCCCATAACTTCCATAATTCTCCACTCAAAATTCCAAGAGTTTTATCACATTAAAACACTTTTAATTATCTTGTTTAATGTCACTCAAATTAATGAACACTTCATTCAATGAGTACTTCATTGATGAACACTTCATTCAATGAACACACTAACAATTATCCCCTTGCACTATTTTGATATACCGAAACTATTCCAGCAGTTTTATCAAAACAGTCCATGTGCTGTCCAGTATATTCTCTGGCGTTCCGTATCCACTCAAACGCGTCAACGAATCCTTAAGTGTGTCACCCTACGGTTCGTGAATAAAATGGACATGACAGAGACTCTTCTCTGATCAATAATCATCAGCGGGATCTGGAGATCCATGATGACTCCCACTTACTCAACGATGAACTAGTGATCGTGTGAACCAAAACTCCGTAACCAATTCCTTTTGTCTCGCGATATTTTACTTGTCCGAGATCCGATCATTTGGTATCATCCATACCTAGTTCGATCTCGTTACCGACAAGTACTCTTTACTCGTTCCGTGATATAACATCCTCGTGAGCCAGTCACGTGCTTGCAAGCGATGTCAATGTGATATCACCGAGAGGGCCCAGAGTATATCTCTCCGTCATCTGGATGGACAAATCCCACTCTTGATCCACGAGCCTCAACTAACACTTTCCAAGTACCCAACGACACCTTTATAATCACCCTGTTACGGTGTGACGTTTGATGGAATCAAAGTACTATTCCGGTGTCAGTGATTGACGTGATCTCATGGTCTAAGGATTAGAGTTACTTCGTGAAAGTTTGATACAGCAATAGAAACTTGATGACATGATCGTATTGCTATAACTACTGTGGGTGTATGTTCATCACATCATTCTCCAATGACATGACCTTGTTATTAACAACATCCAATGTTCATGACCAGGAAACCTTGATCATCCGTTAATCAACAAGCTAGTATAAAGAGAGGCATTACTAGGAACCTTTTCTCTGTTTATTAAACACACATGTATTAACGTTTCCGGTTAACACAATTATAGCATGAAAATAAACATTTATCATAAACATGGAATAAGATAATAACCACTTTATTATTGCCTCTCGGGCATATTCCCTTCATAGTTCAGATCACTCCCCTATCCTTTTGCAGCTGGACGAGTCCTTGGTGAATCGAAGGGAGAAGGTTTTCAGATATGAAGCTGCGTGGGAAGAACACCCGGGTTTGGATGACTATATTGCTGGTTGTTGGTCACAGGACCAGCAAGGTATATCGGTGCAAACTTTGAAGGATAAGCTCGCTGATCTAGCTGGGAACTTATCTGCTTGGGACAAGCACACCTTTGGTAATGTCCGGGCTCTGATCCGAAATCTGAAAGCGGAGCTGAACATTCTACGACAAGTGCCGGGTCGCTCAGGACCTTGTCATAGGGAACTAAAAATCATAGAGGACCTGGTTGAGTTATATCACCGTGAAGAAATCTTATGGAAGCAACTCTCAAGAGTCCAATGGCTGGCGAGTGGTGATAAAAACACAAGATACTTTCATATACGTGCAACTATGCGTAGGAGGAAGAACCTGATCAAGTCTCTTGTGAATGGCAATGGGGATGTGATAACTGATATTGGTGAGCTGGAAAGAATGACAACTCAATTCTATGCTACGCTCTTCAGTTCTGAGGGTGTAACAAACATGGAGGAGGTTCTGGCCAGTGTGCCAGTGAAGGTCACGACAGAGATGAATGATGGCCTCAATGCTCCGTTCACGGCGTCTGAAGTTAAATCAGCTCTCTTTCAAATGGCGCCTCTGAAGGCACCGGGTCTAGACGGATTCCCGGCACAATTATTCCAAAAGCACTGGGATACATGTGGGGCGGCTGTTACGACGGGAGTCCTAAAGATTCTGTCAGGGGAGGAAAGTGCGGAATGCATAAATAATACTTTCTTGGTGCTTATACCAAAGGTAAAAAATCCAATGCTTCTAACTCAGTTTAGACCCATAAGTTTGTGTAATGTTCTTTATAAGATAGCTTCAAAGGTGTTGGCTAACCGCATGAAGCTAGTTCTTCCAGAAATTATTTCTCCAGAACAGTCTGCTTTTGTTCCTGGGAGAAATATCACTGATAATATTATAGTGGCCTATGAATGTTTACATTTCATGAAGCGAAACAAATCTCTGAAACATAGGCATTGTGCTATAAAATTGGACATGATGAAGGCATATGATCGAGTTGAATGGGACTATCTGGAATGTAAACATGGTTAAGTCATGGTTAAGTCAGAATGAAGCCATTATGTTGAAACTTGGTTTCTCTCTTCAATGGGTCTCAAAGATAATGCACATGATTAAGTCAGTTTCCTTTTCAGTCATGTTCAATGGGAAGAAGTTGGAGGATTTCAGACCTTCAAGGGGTATTCGGCAGGGAGATCCTATCTCGCCCTACCTTTTCTTGTTAGCAGCGGAGGGCCTCTCAGGCCTCCTCAAATCAAGAGATCAATCATCGCAACTAAGTGGTCTACAGGTGGCGCCGTCAGCACCACCGGTAAACCATCTCCTTTTTGCTGATGATAGCCTGCTGTTTTTCAAAGCAAATGGTATAGGGGCGATGGAAGTATCAAACCTACTGCATTCCTATTGTCAAGCTTCTGGTCAGAGGGTGAACTACGACAAGTCTTCAGTGTTTTTTAGCAAGGGTACTCCAGAACTGGTCAGACAAGAAGTTAAGGCTGTTCTCCATGTCCCAATGGAGACTCTTAATGAAAAATATTTGGGTATGCCATCGGATATTGGAGCTTCCAGGACTGGGGCTTTCAAATATATCAAATATAGAGTCTGGGGGAAGGTGAAGGGAAGGATTGATGATACAGTATCATATGCAGGAAAAGAGGTGTTGATAAAAGCGGCAGCTCAGGCTGTGCCGGTATATTCCATGTCTTGTTTTAAGTTACCAAGAGGCTTATGTGAAGAGTTAAACAAAATTATAAGGCAGTTCTTTTGGGGCAGTAAAGCGGGAAAGAGGAAACCACATTGGGTCTCCTGGAAATCTATGACGGAACCAAAGAGCTCTGGTGGTCTGGGTTTTAAAGATACGGAAGTGTTTAATCTTTCTCTCCTATCTAAGCAGGTTTGG
This sequence comes from Bromus sterilis, assembly GCA_950022295.1. Lineage (NCBI taxonomy): Eukaryota > Viridiplantae > Streptophyta > Magnoliopsida > Poales > Poaceae > Bromus > Bromus sterilis. The sequence continues at coordinate 136,449,792 of OX465599.1, read as the reverse complement.
CGAATCCTGGTGAGCCCAGAATCCTTCTGTGCCCGTTTCTTGAAAGGAGTCTACTTTGCAGACTGCTCTATTATGGAGGCGACACTTGGTTCTCATCCTAGTCAAATTTGGTGAGCTCTGATGGAAGGTCGGGATGCTCTATCAACAGGTTTGATCAAACGCATCGGTAATGGCCTCTCCACAAAAATCTGGGTTGATAATTGGTTGCCCCGGGTTCATGCTATGAAGCCTCTGGCGAGGCTGGTGAATAATGGCCCTACCCTTGTTTCGGAGCTCCTGGACAATTCATCCGCAAGCTGGAATGTCCAAGAACTGAGAAGGATTTTTTTACCAGCTGATGTTTCAACAATCATGTCAATCCCAATTAGTACAATGCCTTTGGAGGATTTCTGGGAGTGGCAACCGGACCGCAGGGGCCTCTTCTCTGTTAAGTCTTGTTACCATCATCTCATGCAAACCAGGAAGGTGAGAGAGGATCTTCTTGCGGGAACTATTGGCTCGTCAGATCATAGGGGGGAGGAGTCAGGCTGGACTTCCCTGTGGGGGATCCGTGTACCCTCTCGTATAAAAAAAAATCTCTGGTGGTTAGCAAAAGTCTCTCTACCTACTGAAGATATTCGGCACCATCGACACATGAGCACTACGGATACCTGCTCGCTATGCGGTATGCCTGATTCATGGTCTCATTCTTTGCTTCATTGCTCTATGTCGAGGTGTGTTTGGGCTCTGGAAGGGGATGAAGTATTGGAAACCATCTCTAGCAATGAAATACCCAATGCAAAAACTTTGGCTTTTCCACCTTCAGGAAATAGTGAGTACTGACTTGTTTCTTCAAATCATGGTGACCATGTGGGCCATCTGGATGGCTCGTCGAAAAGCAATACATGAATCTATTTTTCAAAGTCTAATGGCCACACATAGTTTCATCGAAAGTTTCTTAAAAGAGGTGAACTTGACAAACCAGAAACCTCCAGTTAGGTCATTATCGCATGCAACAAGAAATGGGACTCGTTCCCCACATGCGATACCGACGGTGCTCCATGCTCGGCCGAGTCCGCGGGAGGATGGGTTCTTAATCAAATGTAGCAGTATCGTTTCGGATGATGGAAGTACAGGAGTGCCAGCAGCTGTTTGCAGAAGCGCCACAAGACTGTACCTCAGATCTTCAGCTTTGGTTATTCCTGGCCTAGCTTGTCCGCTATCTTTGGACACCATTGCATGCCGAGAAGCCCAGGCTTTGGCTGAAGACTTGGGGGTGAAGAAGATCATCGTTATCATGGAGAACAAACTGGTGGTTTGTGATATAGAAGATGGAGGAGGGGGCAACAACGTTTCTGTGGTCAGGGAAGTAAACTCAAGGAGAAAGTACTTTGATCAATGCAGTTTTACTTCTGACTTGTTGAAATCCAATAGTGATGCTCGATCTCTTGCTATCCATGCTGGTTCTCTTATGTAGGGGCGCCACATGTGGCTTTTAAACCCCCACAATCCTTGTATCAGTATTGTGGTGAATGTTGATTAATAAAGGTTTTAAATTCTAAATTTTTTTTCTAATCGGGCCTATAAGGAGCTGATGTAATTGAATAGTATTCTATTAGTGGTAGTAGAATAAACGGATGCTATATATATATATATGCTTATATCAATAATTAAAAAATATCCTAAAATATTTAAAATAAATACAATGCTAATTAAACTGCGAGCGATTGGATCATTGGACACGGTTCTGCATATAAGTTCGTCATTGATAGCTATGTACATCGCACACATTCGATAATAAATGAGCGTCGGGTATTTATTTATAATTCCACACAATACTTTGTGCACAACCGTTTGTAATGTTCAGCGTACAGCACGCACAGTTTGGACGAAAAGAACGTTTGAGATTTAATTCTGAAACCACACGAGCATGTGTGCACAAACGTTTGTGCAGGTGTCAACAACACAAACGTGTACTATATACAAACTTTATGAAATAGCTTTGGGTATCCCACGCAGTCCCTGACACACCAACGTTTGAGATAGAATAACTCAACACAAACGTAGTTTCCGTATTAAAAGTATGCCATAGGATAATAATTTCAGACGGACATTCGTGGATAAGTGTTTTCGATAAAAATATCTTCTCAAACGTTCAAGTTATCTTCTGCGTCTTCGCGAACTATCCATAGGCAACGGTTTATAGCTATCGTGCAGAATAGGCCCCGCTATCGCAATCGATCGCAAGGAGACAGTTCTGATTCCAGTAGGCGATAGGGGTCAAAAAACGTTTGGATAGCTATCGCGCACACTAGTGTAACCTCTAGAGGGGTTGGAATATATAGAGTGCCCTCACGTACCATGGGTCGAGGATGCGCAAAGAAAACCAATACCCCATATAATCCTCCTTGGGGTGCTTGTCTCTTCGTGAACCTCCTGATTAGATAGAGAGTTACCGATAATAAGTGCATGAGTTCCTTTGACTAATGCGATTATTCGATTGTTGGCACTTCCACCATCCATATTTTGCTAGCCTCTTCGGTACCGTGCATTGCCCTTTCTCATCTTGAGAGTTGGTGCAAACTTCGCCAGTGCATCCAAACCCTTGGCATGATACGCTTTGTCATCATAAACTTCATTATATTCTTCCTCAAAACAAACACCATACCTACCTATCAAGGCATTTCCATAGCCTTTCCGAGATACATTGCCATGCAACGTCCATCATCACATGACTTGATTTTCATGTCATACATGTTTTTGCTTGATTGAGGAGCCGCATGCTAGTTCCGTCTTGCCCTTATAATTGCTACATGACGCGCTAGTATGATTGCATATCCTGCTACACTGCCAGAGGCATACATTTGCATACATCATGATAGTTTTTCAGTTTTCTTTATGTTTCGTACTTCTTATAAAGTGTGCGATCTTATATACTCTTGTAAAATATAGAGTGTTGCCCTTAAGTGAGGAAAAGATCCCAAAGAGGACAAAATAAACGATCCCAATGAGGACAAATGAGAGATAAATAGAAAGATCCAGTGAGGCCACAAAAATACAAAAAAATAGAAAAAAAGAGAAGGGGGCAACACTACTATTCCTTTTGAAAGATCCACACTCGTACTCCAAAGTAATATTTGTACTCCATAGAGATTTTCATATCATTCATGCATAACTATGTGGGGATCCTTACACTATAGAACTTTTCTTGCATATTCAAAGGATGGGCCTCCTCAAATAAGCTCTAGGTCTTCGTGAGCAAGCAAGTTGGATGCACCCCCACTATTTCCATTGGAGATGTTTGCATAGCTCATATGTGCATTCGTTGCATGGCAATCCCTACTCCTCAAATCATATCTATCGTTTGACTTTCTCTCGCCTATGATTGTCCTCATTGATATGAGCCTTTCACACCTTTTTTTTGTCTTCCTTCCCCATCATTATTCTATTTTCCATCCTAAGTGCCAACATATCTTTATTGCGCTCATTCATTGCTTGGGTGCTCAAAGTCGAAAGGGAGAGGATCAGTTTGACTTGTGCCTGGCTAGTGGTCTCGGGACGACTCAAAATAAGTTTCCGAAGGAGAACAAGTGTGAAGTAATAGTATATTGAATTCTCAATTAAAATATATAGTATTTTTTATGCTCTAAACCCATCTCCCACTTCTTTCATGCAAACACCATTTGGAGACATTCGAGTCACAGACAGCGAGAGCTCTTGCACCTTTATGTTCTTACTTTGCAAGTTTCAATACTAGATATAGACTCTTGCTTGTTATTGTCTTGACTTGAATTGCATATCTTACTTGCTTTACTTTGAAGTTCATATGTTTTGGTAGCATGTGACCATAGAAATTATCTGCGTTATCATTTACCTACTCGAGGACGTGTAGGAATTAAGCTTGGGATGTTGATACGTCTCAAACGTATCTATAATTTCTTTTTGTTCCATGCTTATATGGGTGATATTACTATGTATTTTCCTACACTTTCATACCTTTTTCAACATATTTGGACTAACCTACTAACTCAGTGCCCCAGTGGCAGTTTCTGTCTTCTATTGTCTGTGCATTGCAGGAAAAATACCAATTATTAAAGTGTTCGGAAAATTCCAGGAAAAAATGTAAAAAAATTCAACGCAACAGAAGCTTCCACACGCCTGAAGGAGAGCCGAAGGTTTGCCACCCCCCTTAGGGCGGCCAGGTGGCGCGACCCCACCCTAGGACGGGCCAGGAGGCTGCCCCGAGGGGTGGGACCTCCCCTCGAGCCCCCTTCGGCCTATATTTAGCCCTCGTTCCGTAAACCCTCGAGAGGCACTCCTTATCGCGAATTTCACCACTATTCCGCCGCCGCCACAATCCCGAGATCAGGATCGCCAGAAGTCCTTGTCCCTGCACCTTGCCGAAGGGAGGATCGATCTCCGGGAGCTTCTCCATCACCATGAGCGCTTCCCGGATTGTGAGTAGTCACCCTTGGACCATGGGTCCATGATCAGTAGCTATGTGATGACTTATCTCCAATCTTGTGCTTCAATTCATAGCCTTGTGAGCTGCCCTACATGATCAAGGCATCTATGTAATAATTTATGTGTTGCTATGCTGTGTTTGTTGGGATCCGATGGATTATGAGATTATGTTCAGATTGTGATTAGTTATATATTTAGTTCTCCTTTTATATATTAGTTATTGAGTAATTCCTGCATGTTCTCCGTTACTTTTTATTGCTTTGGCCAAGTAGTAGATTGGAACTCCAAGAGGGAGATGATTGTGGGTTCATGCCCCCCGATATCTAGCTTGAGTGACAGAAACACGAGACTAGGGGATGTGTTGTTGCCACCATGGAGAAAACAATGGTGCTTGTAACTGCGGTTGCAAGGGTTGTTTACCTTACGCATAGTTTGTTAATTCAGTTGTCTGTTGCTTTGAATTTACACTTTGGGTGGGGCTCGCAACTTAATACCAGCGAGATGTTTTGGATAGATATCTCAAGGTGGATGATTAGTGAGTAGATGCTGATGAATAAACAGTCTACTTGTCTTGGCGTACTACCCATACGATTGAGCCTCTAACTTTCTTGTACATAATTAGCATTGCGGTGCGTTTTCAATTCTGTCAATTGCCTAGCTGTAATTTGTTCAACCAGGATAGTTGTATTATCGTCTTTTGGGAGAGAGACATCACTAGTGAACATCATGGGACCCCGGTCCATATTTCCACCATTGTTTACACCTCAATCATTTACTGCTTTTATTTCGTTTCCGTTGCAATCACCACTACTATTTCCACCGTGTGTTTGATCCTTTGTAAACCACAAGACCGGAGAGAATGACAACCTCTCTGAACTCGTTGGGAGCAAAGTTATTTCCTTTTCGGTGCAGGTCCATGTCAAGAAAACAACCTTGGTTATAAATGGCGCCAATGCTTTCTTGCCACCTACTTGAATAACTTGGAGTCCTACTGGAGACATAAACCTTGGTATCTTCACCAAGGGAAACTTGCTCCTGACTACTTCTTAACCTTCCACTTGGGGTAACCAACGAGGGGCGAGAAGTTTAAAGCATAAAAATACTTAATAGTTGTTGAGAACTCAATCTACTAAAAAATCACACTTAGTATCCTTTGGAATCTTATTGTGACTCGTCCCCATACCATTGGCCAGGTACAAGTCAATTCGATCCTCTACCTTTTGACTTTGAGCACTCATGCAATGAATGAGCACAAGCAAGAGTAGTTGGCACTTAGGATGGCGAAGAGAATAAATGATGGGGAAGGAAGACAAAAAGGTGTGAAGGGCTCACATCAATGAGGAAAATCATAGGCAAGAGAAAGCCAAATGATAGATATGATGTGAGGAGTAGGGATTGCCATGCAAAGGATGCACATGTGAGTTATGAAAGTTTTCCAATGGAACTAGTGGGGGTGAATCTAACTCGCTTTCTCACGAAGACCTAGAGCTCTTTTGAGGAGGCTCATCATTGGAATATACAAGCCAAGTTTTATATGGTAAGGGTCCCCACATAGTTATGCATGAATGATATGAAAACTCTCTATGAAGTACAAATGCTACTTTGAAACACGAGTGTGGATCTTTCAAAAGGAATAGTAGTGTTGCCCCTTTTCTCTTTTTATTTCTTTTTTCTTTCTCTTTTTTTCTATTCTTTTGTGGCCTCATTGGCTCTTTCTATTTATCTCTCATTTGTCCTCTTTAGGATCTTTTCACATGTCATCTTTTGGCATCTTTTATTTGTGTCCTCTTTGGGATCTTTTCCTCACTTAAAGGCAACACTTTATATTTTACAAAGATGTAGAAGATCACACACACTTTACAAGAAGTACTCAACATAAAGAAAACTGAAACTAAATCATGATGTATGCAAATGTATGCCTCTATCAGTGTAGTAGGATATTCAATGATACTAGCGCGTCATGTAGCAATTATGAGGGCAAGGCCTGATACGTCCCAAACGTATCTATAATTTCTGCTTGCTCCATGCATGTTTTGTGTGATATTGCTATGTTTTAGATACACTCTATAATTTCTGCTTGCTCCAAGTGCCAGTTTCTGTTTTCTGCTGTTTTTGTATTTCAAATTTTCCCATTATTAAAAGTGCTCAGAAAATTCCAGGAAAAATATATAAAAATCAGCATTCTAGAAGAGTCCTCCAGCCGGAGGATGGGGTCAAGGGGTGGCCCAAAGCCCCCAAGCGCCCTCCTGGCGCGGCCTAGGGTGGGGCCGTGTCGGGAGGCCGCCTGGACTCCTGGTAGCCCCCCCCCGGTGCCCCCCTTTGGCTCCTATTTATTCTCCCGTCTCGAAAACCCTGATTCCAAACCTATTTTCTCCAAAAGAAATTCCGATCTCCGCCGTCATCGCCAACAAGCTTCGGGGAACCAGAATTCCTGTGCCTGCACCCTACCGGGACGGGGAAGTGCCCCCGGATTCATCTCCATCGACGTAGCTTCCTCCCTCCATGATGCAGGAGTAGTTCCTCCTCGGGGCTAAGATTTCTACCAGTAACTATGTATTGGATTTATGTACTCACTTGATCTTATCTAGTATAATCCTCGAGACCATGGTGACAGCGGTCTATTGGACATGGGTTAGAAGAATATTATTGCAAGGCCTGATATGCGGTACTATTACAGATCTAGATGTTTCCATCCAGATCCGGGGACGAAGCACATATCGGTCCCACCGCGACATATGACAAAGCCATATGCCCCGGATTTCCAACATGATATCACAACATTACAGATACAAGGATACAACATCTCATACAATCGGCATAAAACTGCCTTAAATACAATACATCAATGGAAGATACATGTCTAAGTTCAGACTACAATCAGATGCCTAGTGGCAAAGGTAAAACACACCATTCGCGCAACCACACAGGTCCAGGCTCTCCGTCGGGATCCACCTAACAAGTCATCGTCGAGTCTCCACGTGAAACGTCGATCACCATACCTGTTGTCGATCAAGAACCCTGAAAAGAGTTTGGGGTAGTATCATGAGTACAGAAGTACTCAACATCCAACTGTAGTGGTCAACTGACCCAGAAAGGACTTCATCACTCGTCATTCTAGGACAACTAGTAGTTTACGGTAAGGACGGGGTAAGTGGTGAGGTTGCTGCCGCACTAGCATTTATGAAGTGGCTAACGATCTAGAGAGTAAGATAAGAATCCAAGCATTCGATGAGGAATCGCCTCCAACAAGTCTTGCTATCAGCTACTTACGCAAACATAACACCTATCCTATCCTTGTCCTCCTCTTCACATCCCGACGAAGAAGAAGCGGTCAAGGCACACACACACGTTGATCAAGTTATATTAAGATTATCTCAGTTGTTGTTGTCTATGAACAAGGAGTAGGTCTCAAGTCGTCCATAATCGTGGACACGGCTTCTCGAAAAGATTTAACCCTGCAGGGGTGTACCAACTACCCATTACAAGGCTCCGCACGCACGCCCATCTCTCTTCGTTGCTACCCATCATAGGCAACCATTTTATGATTTAGTTCCGAGAGATCTGAAACGACAGGTCCCTCTAGCTAACAACGAACAAATCTGGGTGGCCCCCGGGGAGTCGACACCCAATCCAAAAGCCGTCCGCACTCTCGGACCGGACTCTTCCGGCTGACGCAGGTCGGATTACCGGTAATTCTCACATGAGGTCGGGTCCTAGCTGATCAGGTGGACCAACAGAGAAACCATGTCTCCACTAGCCCAAGTTGTTTTAAAAGATGTCTGCTAGGAGCGACCCGACAGACATATATGCATATCAGGTGGAAATGCTTGAAGCTAGGTAGGTAAGAAAAGGGGACCCCATGAAATCCCACACGCGGTTAGGCACGCTCATTCTTAAAACCATTACCCGGAACTCGGATCCTAGGTGACTCGAATGGAACAAAGCGTCGGGGCGGGATAGCCTAGACCTTCCATCCTTTGTTGAATATAGTCAACATTATAATAATCATATCATACACGTTAAATATAATAATGTGATAGCTCAATCCAAGGAGTAACAGGATAACAGTTGATAACATCCTAGCATGCATACTAAGCAGTGGCTGAGCAGCGAGCAATAGTAACATAGCCGAACAAGGTTTGATGGGATGTGGAGGATATGGCTGTTTCGGTTCATTTGAGAGGCATGAATATGAAGTGGAAGGATCAAGCAATCGTTCTATCCTACACCTAGGCGCGAGTGAGCTGAAAGTTATAAGCATGATATATGCTCCCCCTTACCTGATGAGAAGACGAAACCGAAGGTGTAGTCGATCGCAAGCTCGCAACGTCTCTGGGAGTACCCGCGGGAGCACACAAGAAGTAAACACTGGAAAGACAACCAACAGAGATGCATCTATTACTACGAAGCAATCACGAGCAAGCATCAACAAGAAGACAACACGAGACAATGCACTACGGCATCGCATCTATCGTTGAGAGCGGTTACTAACAGGTTAAGTGGGGTATTCGTCACACACGACGATACCGCACATTTAGAAAGGTTCAAGTTGTTTAGCTACACAAGGTGAGAAGAGGTTATTAACATGGCATCTCACTCAAGCATGGCATAGCACATAAACATGACAAGAGGTGAAGAATAAAGGAAACTATCTATGCTAGTCAATTTAAGTGAGGCACAACCTAAACATGGCATTCCTCTAAGTGCCACACGACAATTAAAACATTTGGTACTGTTCTGTCCTAAACCATATTTTAGGTTGGTTAACAACATCAAACAATAGCATAAACATAAAGTACATGAAATTTTAATCAAGATACATATAAAGAACACTCCAAACGGAGTTACGGTTAAAAAGATACAAGCAAAACAAGTTTGGAACACAATCTGCCAACATCATGAAGCACACTTTAGAGCAATGCATAAACAGGATAATGAATGCAAACATGCTCACAAATGATATGCAACTAAATTAGACATGACAAGGAAGGCATGACAAAAGGAATCATGCAAATAGGCATCATGGTTCACTAGTTATAAGCAACACAAAAAGCTATAAAATATTACTGGTCAACGACTTAGTGAAAATCAGGAAAACAGGGCAGAAACTGTTATTTTCATGCTGTATAAACAGGGGTAAAACTATATGCAAAAGTGCAGCAACATGACATAGAAAAATATGAGCATGGAGTAGGCATGATGATGATCAGGTACAAAAAAGAATCAAGGTCATAGGCATCATAGATCAAAAGATATTAATCATGCAACATGGCATCGGAAAGTTACAGACTTAGTGAAAAACAGAGGTGGATGTCAACAACATCAGGATAGCAACTTTGGAGATAAACATATCTATGACCAGAAATGTAAACATGACAATGCAATACATATAATGGAAGTAGACATGATGCTTAGCAGTATGCAACAAGAATCAATGCAATAGGCCTCATGGATGAGTCACAATCATCATGCAAACTTGCAATAAAATAACAGCAGCAAAACACTAGCAGAAAATAATAGCAGTTAACAGCCTGATGCCCACTTCAACACAAATTAACAACATCAATATGGCCTCAAATCAAAATGCTCACAAAAGATGGATTGAAGTACACACAAATCTAAAAAATTTTCCTTTTGGGCACAACGTGATCCGAGCTACAGTTTACTCGCAAACTACGTCGCAAACTGGCAATCAGCAGCAGTAATTCTCAGAATTATCAGAAAATAGATAAAAAGAAAAAAAACATAAAAGAAAAAAAAACAGAGGGCCTCACATTTTGGGCCGGCCCATGAGGTGGCTGGGCCAGGGAGGAGACCGGCCTGGCTGGCGTGCTGGGCCGAGGGCGCTGCGTGGCCCACCCAGCGGTTGGTGGCGGCCGATCGGATCTGTCGATCCAAGCCCGACGGCGGCCGGCTCTGGCGAGGAGGGGCGCGACGCAGTCGACGGCTCTAGCGAGGACAATCTGAGGCAGCGGATCGGGCGGGGTCGCCGGATCCCGATGAGGGGAGGCGCGGCGGCGTGTTCCTGGCTCGAGCTCGGGGGTTCCTCATGGCGGCGGCGTCTTGTACGGGGCAGTGAGGACGAGCTCCTCGAGCTTCTGCTCGCGTCCATGGAGCGGCTGCTCCTGCGAGAGGGAAGAGAAGGAGATGGCGAGGGCCAGAGGAGGAGGGAGGCGCGCAGCGGCGGGGCTCACCGGCACAAGGCAAGGCGCGGCTCGCCGGAGACGAGGTGGCGGTGTGGCTCAGCTGCGGCGGCGCCAGATGGGCCCGGGCAGGCCTAGCGGCGCGGCTCCAAGGCCCTGCGGGGCCCGGACTGCTGGAGCTGGGTGGGTGGCTACGTGGAGACGCCTGGAGCCCTCTGATCTGGATCTAACGGTCCAGATCGAGGGTAGAGGCTAGGGTTTCGGGATTGGGTGGTTTGGGAGGAAGAACTTGGCAAACTGGAGGGGGGGTGGCTGCAATTTTGGCTAGGGGAAACCCTAGAGAGGGGTGGGAGAGTGGTGGTCTTTATATAGCCCAGGAGGCTGGCAGTTTGCAAAAACATCCCCGGTTTTTCTCTCGCGCGCGCGGGTTCACGTTTCTGACCGCCGAGGGTCCGCAGGACCTCCGATTCGGGTAAAACTTCGAACTGCGCGATTAGCGCGTCGAGCCGGCGGCGTTCAACTCGGGTTGGAACCGTTCCGAGAACACTTTCCGGCGCGCTATAAAAATATCCCGTTTACTTATTAAACGGGGTTTTTCATTCCGTTCGCTGCGGCTGGTCATGTGCGGTTTTCGAGACGGTGATCGGGTGAAACCCGGTGTCGCAAAGGTCGAGTGTCAGGGTGGCAAGGGTCGGTCTCCGTCCGGTACGAGATAAGAGGGGGGAAATAATCACCGATCGATAAATCGGGGGTGCTAACACCGCAAACAAATCAGACAATCAAAAAATTCACAACGAAACCAAAATTTTTAATTTTTGTGAAATCTGAGCTGATACAATTATCATGAGTGATTTCCTCATTTGTGAATTGATTTAAGATTGGGAGTCTCTTGGTGGTTGTCTTTGACTATCCTAGAGATATGTTGTGGTGATTGTGGTACTCTCTTTGGATGGCCGCGGTGACATTGGGAAATTCATAGATGAGAACTACAAACTCTGAGGTGTGCTTTTGTAGCCCTACATAATTCTCGTCCTCTCTTGATCACAAAGGAATGAACTCCGAGTAAGTCTGCAATGCATGTTTTAGTGGAAATATCATGTGATTACACTATGTTAATGTTGTTGAGAGTTTCCACTAGTGAAAGTATGAAGCCTAGGCCTTGTTTCCAGAATTTCAATACCGTTGGTGCTCACGTTTACCACTTGTTTGCTTGCTGCACTTTTTATTACAGATTTATATTACCTTGCTTTGCAACACCTACACCCATATTTTACCATCTCTTCACCGAATTAGTGCACCTATACAACTCCTAGTTGTATTTGGTGTGTTGGGGACACAAGAGACTTCTTGTATCTTAATTATAGGGTTGCTTGAGAGAGACCATCTTCAACCTCTACTTCCCTGAGTTCGATAAACCTTAGGTCATCCACTTGAGGGAAATTGCTGTTGTCCTACAAACCTCTTCGCTTGGAGGCCCAACATAGTATACAAGCATAGAAGCGTGTGTAGACATCAAGCTATCTGTGGCGTCGTTGCCGGGGAGGTAAGCTTTGAAGGTATATCTTTACATCTTACAATTAAATATTTTCGTTTCGTGTTTTTATTTTCATTAGTTGTGCTTACGGAAAACTGCACTCTTAGTTCGCTGCTTGGGGAAGGCCGCTTTACCCCACACGTGGTAGAGAAGTCTCCTCCACCTACTGAATGTACCTCATTCAAAATACCACTTGGGACAATTGAAATAATTAGGAATGATTGTTATGATGGGACCGTCAATCCTAATATTCATTTATTGAAACTTACAAAACTTTGTGAGTTATTTAAGATTTCAGGTTTGACAAGAGGTGGAGTCATGAGGAAATTATTTTCCTTGTCACTGAAAGGAAAATCATTCGAATGGTATTGGCTACTAGATGATTCTCACCTGCTAGATTGGGAAGAGATCCAGTCTCTCTTTTACTCCAAGTTTTATCCTCTTCATGAAGTTCATGAGAATAGGATTTATGTTTATAATTTCTATCCTCATGACGGAGAGAGCATATCTCAAGCTTGGGGGAGACTGAAAACTTTAATGCTAAAGTGTCCTAACCATGGGCTCCCCAAAGATATAATTATTACTAATTTTTATGCGAGGCTCTCTCGACAGGACAAAGACTTGTTCGATGCTTCCTCTATGGGTTCTTTCACAAATGAAAAGATTGATGCTAAATGGGAACTCCTTGAAAGAATCCAACGCAATACTGAAGATTGGGAGATCGACAAAGGTAAAGAGTCAGGTATAAATTATGAGTATGATTGCATTAAGTCCTTTTTTGAAACAACAAGTTTTAAGAAGTTTAGTCCTAAGTTTGGGCTTGATTGTCAACTCCTTGTTGATTTCCTCAAATCTTTTTCTTCACATCTTAATATGCCCAAGGAGAATTGGATCAAGCATCATGAACCTTTTAAAGAGATTTGCATAGAAAATGAAATTGTTCATGATGACTGCAACATGTATGATCCAATTCCTGAAAATGAAGTTTTATATAAGCATGTTAATTTTTGTGGAGTGGATAAACCTTGTGAAAGGCCTATGATTGACGAAGAGAAGTATTGCAAGCAACATAATCATAAAAAAACAATCACTTGGTTCAAAGATTTAAATGAAATGGCTAGAGAATTGTGTGACCTTTATCCTTTTACTTGTGAACTTTGTTGTATATAGGGTGATACGTCGAAAATGCATCACCATTTTATATAGTAATTCTTTCTTATTCATTGATATATTTCATGATATGATGCTATTATTATGTTGTTTTGGCTTAATTTACACAGTTTGCAACTTTCCAATGCTGAAGTAGTAGACGCAGGATTCAGCGGTAAAAAGTGGACGCTGAGTTGCTGAAGAAGAATACCTCCAAATTACCTGAAAATCGACGGAGGGTATTTTCCAGAAGGATGATGAAGACACACAAAAAAGGGACCAGAGGGGGCCACGGGGTGCCCAGGCGGCCACCTGGCGCGGCCCCCACCCTGGCCGCGCGGGGAGGGCGCCTGGACCCCTGGGGCCACTCCTGGCTCCCCCCTTTGGCCTATATATCACACATCGTCCAAAAACCCTAAAGGAGGAGAGTTTCTCGAGTTCCGCCGCCGCTCCGTGGCGGGAACCAACAGAGGAGAAAAGACATCTCCGACGGGCAGATTCCACCGAGGAGAACACCTCCCGCGAGGGGAGATCGTCGCCACCATCATCACCATCGTCACGGGCATCATCGAGATCATCATCAACATCATCCCCAACATCAGCACCATCTTCATCTTCATCCAATCTCACCTCATAAGTCAAACTTCTGTTGTAATCCGTACTATCTTTCCTCTCTACTCTACCGATGTTGATTACTACTGTGTGATGAACGCTATTGAGTTTTGTTGGAGAAATATCATTGTGTCCAGATTTTTTATCATATATTTATCCCCACTGATCATGATCTCTTTTATGTCTTGTGAGTAGTCACTTTAGTTCTTGAGGACATGGGAGAAGTTTAGTTGTTAGTAGTCATATGATGTTGAAGTAATATATCTTGTTTGATATTTAAGTTGTGTTGTTATTTTCCTAGTGGTGTTATGTGAGTCGAATACTCAACACTTCGCCTTATCAAGGACCAAGGGGAATGAATTGTGTATAAAGAATTCTTACGGTGGGTTGCCGGAGTGACAGAAACCTGAACCCAGTTCGCACACTTTTGCACAAGGGAACAATGGATCATCGATCGGATTGCTATGGTTAGGATTTTGCCTTAATTATTATCTTGTATTTGCGGATGCTTGCAAGGTGTTTAATCATAAGAGTGCACTTATATGAGTCTAGAGGGTGTACTAGCATAGATCCACCCACTCAACACTTATCGACACATCACATAGTACCGATACGGAATATGGCGAAAGCACGTGACTATTTCTCCCGTGTGTCCTCAAGAACGCTTTATGTAACGACCCAATTCACATAGAATTGAAGTCTCTGTGCTCAAGTGCCGGTCCCTGGATCGAACTCGCTGGCACACACAGTATCATAGATGTATATCAAAGTACAAGTGCATCATTATTACAACGTATGATCCAGAATAAAACAAATAACAAGTTGCATAGCTCAAGGCTAGCTTATTCAACATAAATATAGCGGAAGCAAAAGCAAGTAACGTGGAGTCCCATCAACAGCCACAAGCGAACATGCTGAGTGTAGACCCACAACCCTAAACGCACCTTACTGGACGTCTGAGAAACCTGCAACACCGAAGGTTACAAACCGACAACGGGTCAGTACATCTGATTTGTACGGCAAGTGACACGGAAGAGGTATATATAAAGGACCTACATCTACATGCAAGGTGAGTCAAAGGAAAGGCTTATGGTTTTGTTTTGCAGAAAGCCAATTTTCTCCTGAACTAAAATGGTCAAAATTTTAAGTTGAATTCTACCTGAAACACACAGCAACCCATGCTAATCTTTACCACAAAATTATTATTAAATGTTCATCTGTCAAGATCATTCATCAACAGTACTGACTAGTTGCTCAAAGTTCGTCTGTAACCGTGGACACGGCTAATCATGATCAGTTTATACACTCTGCAGAGGTTGTACACGTTCCCCACTGGACTCAACCCGAAGATTGAGACGAAGACTTTCCGAAGAGGTTGCCTCCACCCTTTGGTAGCCGGTACACCTAACACACTCTACATCAGCTAGCTACCAGGGCCAGGTTCCCCACAACGTACTCGTGCTAAGCCAGAGCCCATATAGCCAGTGGCTGTACCCGAAAACTACTAGTAATATTGCCTGTCTGATCTTTTTGAGCCTGGACGGCGCCCACTACGTTCATAGGGTAGACACCATGTCGCACCGGGTTCACCATCAAAACAACCATTGGGTGCATTTAACCCCGGAACTGTCCTTAGACAAGGCACAGCCACCGGGATGCAACCCGCCCGTCCAGAAGTGATTTCTATTTATTATAAAGTTGCTACACAAATTATTGAATAGCTCACAGGCACTCCATGAATTATCACAACCCAAACCACGTCTACTAAGCATAGCAATAGAGTAACAACACGTGCTAGGTTGATCTACAAATACAAGTCAAGACATGTGGCTATCCTAACTGGTTTTGCAGCAACATAAAAGTAAACTACCTATCATGCAATAAGGTGATATTCTTAACATAATGCACATATAAAATTATAGGTATGAGTATGGTCAAAGCATCACTTGCCTTCTTCCTGGTCCTAACAATCACAATCCTCACAAAACGAGGCGGCGCACTCCGGACAATCTATACGAGCAAACATAGCACCAATCAACATATGTTCAATACAAATATGCACAAACAGTAATAAAAATTCAAAGAACGGTAGCAAAACTTTCCTAACAGAAGCTAAATTTAAAGTACTCGACAAAATAAAACTAAGGCAAAAAGAAACGGCGCAAACGGGCGCACCGTTAAAAAGATACGGCTACCGGAAGTTCAAATTTGATTCCGCTTGGGATTCAAATTTTAAAACTTCAAACTTCTGTAAAACTTATTCTACTGACTAGAACATTTCAACACGGTCGCAACGCAACTGGAATCACTCAATTTCGAGTTATGGTTAAAAAGTACTCGCGAAAACGGTACCGGGTGAAATCGGGGTCCAATCTGCAAAAAGGACCAATCCGTAAATAAAATAACTGCGAAAAAAAGCAATCGGCGGCGGCGGCTGCAGCCGGCGGCCAGCGTGCGGTCGGCCTGCGGCGGCGCGGGGTGGCGGCGGTGGGGCGGCGGCGGTCGGCGGCGGGTTCCAGGCGGCGGCGTCGTCTTCGCGGGTTCGGGCAAAAACCCTAACACCCGCGGGTTCGCGGGTATTTATAACCCGATCCACGATTTTTTTTACACCGAAAAGAATTCGAAATCGGCCAGGCGGAAAAAAAACAGAACAGGCCCATTAGGCCCAAAATAATTTTAGAAAAATCACGGATAAATATTTTTAATTTCTGTTTTCACCAAAAAATTTAAAATAATAAAATTGAATTTTTGGCATTACCAAAATATTAAATAAAAAAAATTGCAACTTATTTTTAAATATTTTTAAATACTTTTCCGGCAATTTTAAAATACCGAAAAACTCCAAAAATTATTTTAAAACTTTTTCGGAGCATAAATAAATTCCCAAAATATATTTTAGAAATTATTTATGACCCCAAAGTAAATTTAAAATGTCTCCAAAAATATTTTAAACTATTTTCCAACAATTTAAAAATGGGGATAAGTCATATTATATCCTCTCCAATAAATTGCCTTAAGTTAAAAAAATGTTTCAAATATTTTTAAAACTCCAGAAAAATGCAGAAACAACATGAGATGCATATGATGATCTATTAACATCCGAATTTAGAAAATTGGGATGTTACAAACCTACCCCCCTTAAGATGAATCTCGTCCTCGAGATTCGGGCTAGCTAGCAAAGAGGTGTGGATGATCTTGCTTCAAAACTTCTTCTCGCTCCTAAGTGGCTTCTTCCTCGGTATGATGATCCCACTGAACTTTGCATAGCTTGATTGTCTTGGTGCGGGTAACTCTTTCTGCAGTCTCCAGAATCTTCACAGGTTTCTCCTCATAAGTCAGGTCACTCTCCAACTGAATTGCCTCAAGTGGCACTGTATCTCTCAAAGGAAAATCTGCCATCTCTGCATGGCACTTCTTCAGCTAGGATACGTGAAACACATCATGAACTCCTGACAAAGCTTCTGGCAACTCCAACTGATAAGCTACCTCTCCTCTGCGCTCCAAGATCTTGTAAGTCCCCACAAAACGTGGTGCTAACTTGCCCTTGATTCCAAACCTCTTGATTCCGCGAATTGGTGAAATTCTGAGATACGCACGGTCTCCAACCTCATAGGTTACGTCCTTGCGCTTCGCATCTGCATAACTCTTCTGCCTAGACTGTGCTATCTTCAGTCTATCACGAATCAACTTGACTTACTCCTCGGCATCTCTGATCAGGTCAGGTCCAAAAAACTGACGCTCTCCTACCTCATCCCACATCAACGGAGTCCTGCACTTCCTGCCATACAGTAACTCAAATGGTGCCATCTGAAGACTAGCCTGGTAACTGTTGTTGTATGAGAACTCAGCATACGGTAAGTTGTCATCCCAACTCGAACCATAATCCAACGCACAAGCTCTCAACATATCCTCCAAGATCTGATTGACCCTCTCTGTCTGCCCATCTGTCTGAGGATGGAACGCTGTACTGAACTCCAGCCCAGTGCCCAAAGTCTCATGCAACTGACGCCAAAACTTCGAAGTAAATTGAGTACCTCTATCAGACACAACCTTGCTTGGAACTCCGTGCAAACACACGATCCTGGACATATAAATCTTGGCTAGCTTGGCACTGTTGTAAGTTGTCTTCACCGGGATGAAGTGAGAAACCTTGGTCAAACGATCAACAATCACCCAAATATAATCATATCCTAACCGAGTCCTGGGTAAACCAGTAATAAAGTCCATACCTATCTGATCCCACTTCCAATCTGGTATAGGCAAAGGCTGCAACAATCCTGCTGGCTTCTGATGCTCAGCTTTGACTCTTTGGCAAACATCACACAATGCAATATACTGGGCTATCTCTCGCTTCAGGCTAGACCACCAAAATCTCTCGCTCAAGTCCAAATACATCTTGGTATTCCCGGGATGAATAGAATAAGGTGAATCATGTGCCTCCTGAAGAATCAACTTCCTGATCTCTGCATCCTGCGGTACACAAATGCGCTTCTCAAACCAAACGTCTCCATGCTCATCCTCACGGAAACCCTCTGCTTTCCCTTTGGTCATATTCTCCTTTATCTCATCAATTTCTGCATCCCCCTTCTGAGCTTCTCTGATTCTTTCCAACAGATTTGGCTTCACTTCCAATGTTGCCACATATCCCTTAGGAACTATCTCCAACCTGAGATTCTTGAACTGCTCACATAACTCAAGTGGCATATCCTCAACATTAGCAACATTGATATGACTCTTACGGCTCAATGCATCAGAAACCACATTTGCTTTACCAGGATGATACTGCACATTCAAATCATAATCCTTAATAAGCTCCAGCCATCTACTCTGCCTGAGATTCAACTCCTTCTGGGTAAAGATATACTTCAAACTCTTATGATCAGTAAAAACATCACAATGATTACCAACAAGATACTGCCTCCATGTTTTCAATGCATGAACAACTGCAGCTAACTCCAAATCATGTGTAGGATCGTTCTGCTCATGGTTCTTAAGCTGATGTGAAGCATAAGCAACAACTCTACCCCCTTGCATCAAAACGCAACCAAGTCCTCGACGAGATGCATCACAATATACTTGGAAATCCTTATGTATATCAGGCAAACATAAAACAGGTGCAGTTACTAACCGTTTCTTTAACTCCTGAAAGCTGGTTTCACATGCCTCTCTCCAATCAAACTTATTCTCTTTCTTCAACAGCTCAGTCATTGGTTTTACAATCTTGGAGAAATTCTCAATGAATCTCCTATAATATCTTGCAAGACCCAAGAAACTGTGAATGTCTCCAACTGTCGTGGGTGTCTCCCATTCTGTAACCGTTGAAACCTTGGATGGGTCCACAGCTACTCCTTCTCCTGACACAACATGTCCAAGGAATCCTACCTCCTTCAACCAAAACTCGCACTTGCTGAACTTGGCATACAATTTGTGCTCCCTGAGCTTCTCCAATACCAAACGCAGATGTGCCTCATGCTCTTGCTCATTCTTGGAATACACCAATATATCATCAATGAACACCACAACGAATTTATCCAAGAACTCCATAAACACCTTGTTCATCATATTCATGAACTATGCAGGAGAATTAGTCAATCCAAATGACATAACATTATACTCATACAACCCATACCTTGTAGTAAAAGCAGTCTTCGGAATATTCTTCTCCCGAATCTTCACTTGATGATAACCAGAACGAAGATCAATCTTAGAGAATACACAAGCTCCCTCCAACTGGTCAAATAGATCATTAATCATAGGTAAAGGATACTTGTTCTTGATAGTAACATCATTCAGAGAACGGTAATACACACACATCCTCTGGGTTCCATCCTTCTTCTCAAAAAATAACACTGGAGATCCCCAAGGTGACGAGCTTGGGCGAATGAAGCCCTTTGCCTGCAACTCTCTAATCTGTTCCTTCAACTCTGCAAGTTCATTAGCGGGCATCCTATACGGTCTCTTAGCAATAGGCCCAGTGCCTGGTATTAAATCAATAAGGAACTCAATCTCCCTATTCGGTGGCATACCTGGCAACTCCTCTGGAAACACATCCGGATAATCCCTCACAACACGCACATCATCCAGGCTACCCCCCTTAAGAGAATTCACCTGAGCGTGTTGATGCTTATACTTGGACACATATCTGATCTTCTGCCCCTTCGGTGCACGGAGAGTGATAGACCGACTGGCACAATCAATAACCCCTTGGTACTTAGCTAGCCAATCCATGCCCAATATAATATCCAAACCTTGTGACTTCAATACAATCAAATCAGTAGGAAAAACATGCTTCCCTATGGCTAGGCTCAACTGATAGCATCCCAAACTAGCTGACATCTCCGCTCCCGGTGAATTTATGAGCATAGAAGACTTAAGAACAACGGTAGGTAACTCATGCTTATCCACAAATACCCTCGATATGAATGAATGCGATGCACCAGAATCAAAAAGAACAAGTGCGGGTACTGAATTGATAAAGAACTTACCAATCACAGCATCAGGCTCATCATAGATCTCCTCCACGTTGACATGGTTCACATGCCCCTTTTTGAAAGGATTGGGCTTGACGACTCCATTCCCATTGGACTCTGGGCAGTCTGTGGCATAGTGTCCCATGTTCTTGCACTTGAAACACTGGATGTGACTCAAGTCCTTTGGTGTCTGGCCATTCTGACGGTTGTTTCTATTGCCTCCATTGCTCCTCCCATTCCCATTGTTCCTTCCATTGAGATTTCCATTGCCATTCTTGTTACCATTGTGGTGGTTGTGGCCATTATGGTTGTGACCATTCCCACCATGATGGTTGTGTCCTCCACTGTGAACATGGCCATTTCCACCATTGTGGTTATGTCCATGGTTATTTCCTCCATTGCCACCATAAGAGTTGCGTGGCTTCTGATGCGTTCCAGAGTTATACTTGCCACCATTGTTGTTGTTGTACTTCTCTTGCGGTTCTCAATGGCCTGTTGCTTGCCTTCCAACACAATAGCTTTGTCTATGAGCCCCTGGCAGTTAGCAAAGGTAGCTACTGTCAACTGGAGTCCCAACTCATCATTCAGCCCCTCCAAGAACTTCTCTTGCCTTGCTGCATCATTCCTGACATCATCTGGAGCATATCTTGCAAGCTTGTTGAACACCTCAACATACTCGGCCACTGAACGACCTCCCTGCCGCAAACTGCGGAACTCCTTCTTCTTCAAGCTCATGGCGCCTGCTGAAACATGTGCGGCGCGAAAGGCAGACTGAAACTGCGCCCAAGTGATGGTGTCGATGGGATATGTCACCAAGTAGTTGTCCCACCATGCTGCGGCAGGACCCTCCAGCAAATGTGAGGCAAACCTCACCCTCTCTGCCTCAGTACAGCCAACTGTCTCCATGTTCCGGCCCACTAAACGAATTCAATCATCCGCCACTATGGGCTTAGGAGTGCTAGAGAACCTCTCAGGATTCAACCTCAGGAACCTCGCAAGCGTGTCCACTGGTGGTGGTGGTGGCGCATTGCTGTTGTTGTTGCCCATGTTCTGAGTGAGCAACTGGATCAACTGAGCTTGTCCTTGAAGTAGCTGCTGCATGTAAGCTGGCACTTCATTGTTGTTGTTCCCATTCCCCGTGGGATCACGTCTCGGCGGCATCTGTTGGGCAAGAATAGGTAAGTTGTAGACAGAAAGTAGCTAGGGGAATATACTCCTACCCATATGCATATTATGATCATGGCAATCTTTATATATACACTACATATATCACCAATCAACTTCACCAAAAATATCACCATTGCATCAAACATATAACAATCATCAACCAATGCACTCATACGAAAAACCATCACATATCACACCATATAGTTTAAAATATATTTAATAACTGATATAAGATCCTCAACACAACCACGAATAATATAAGATCCTCAACACAACCACGAATAATATAAGAGTATATCAAGCAACCTAGTGTTGCCATACCGAATAAGTCGACATGGTCAAATACGCTAACACGATAACGATAGTAAACTAATTGCCGGTGAAGTAATTCCGAATGCTGTCTTTGTTAAACAGCATGCGGTATTCGCGCCCGCTAATGCGGTTGCGCCTTTTGGGACTCGGCTCATCTTCTTCTGCCGAGGTCTCTACTTCTGGTTCCTCTTCTTGTTCTTCAATTCCATTTGCCTTCATCTTCTCCTTCAGCCTCTTTATCTCTGCTTGCATCTCCACCCTCTCCTTATTCAGCTTGTTGGCGCCCTCTTGAGCTTGGTGTTCTTTTGCTGCAACTCAGTGATGGTGTAGAGGTCTGACTGAGTGTCCTTCTCCAGGTTGTGGATGTGCTTCTCCAGGCTTTGGATGAAGTAGCTAGTTGTACCTGGCCAAATGGCCCCAGGCACATACTTGAACTTCTTTGGCCATATGTTCCCCAATGGAAGGATCTTGGTCATCTCCGCGTACACCGTACCCTTTAGCTGGGCGGCATATGTCTCAACGATCCGTCCAAGAGCTATGTCAGCGGCTATGCGCACACACTGTTCCTTCTCCTGGGCATGCACCTCGAATGACTCCGTGATCACCCTCTCCTCCGTCATGCTTCCTCGGATAAATGTCTCCACTTGTCAGTAGTCATCAGCTCCCCTTGTCTCCACTATGTCCGGCTGAAAGACTGGCGCGTAGATGTTCAGGTAGTGGCAAATCCCCCTGAGCTCAGGTCCAAACGCCATGGCGCGGTATGACAAAGTGGTCATCTATAATCAAAGAGAGGAAAGGCAAGATTAGAACAGGTATGAATACGAGATAGAGAAGGTAAGTAAGTACAAGACAGAGTGATGTAAAGTAATATTTTCATTCCTATGGCTTTTCTAATCCATTTTCTAGGGTCACGTCCTATAGTCAACACACTGCTCTGATACCATCTGTAATGACCCAATTCACATAGAATTGAAGTCTCTGTGCTCAAGTGCCAGTCCCTGGATCGAACTCGCTGGCACACACAGTATCATAGATGTATATCAAAGTACAAGTGCATCATTATTACAACGTATGATCCAGAATAAAACAAATAACAAGTTGCATAGCTCAAGGCTAGCTTATTCAACATAAATATAGCGGCAGCAAAAGCAAGTAACATGGAGTCCCATCAATAGCCACAAGCGAACATGCTGAGTGTAGACCCACAACCCTAAACGCACCTTACTGGTCGTCTGAGAAACCTGCAACACCGAAGGTTACAGCCCGACAACGGGCCAGTACATCTGATTTGTACGGCAAGTGACACGGAAGAGGTATATATAAAGGACCTACATCTACATGAAAGGTGAGTCAAAGGAAAGGCTTATGGTTTTGTTTTGCAGAAAGCCAATTTTCTCCTGAACTAAACTAGTCAAAATTTTAAGTTGAATTCTACCTGAAACACACAGCAACCCATGCTAATCTTTCCCACCAAATTATTATTAAATGTTCATCTATCAAGATCATTCATCAAAAGTATTGACTAGTTGCTCAAAGTTCGTCCGTAACCGTGGACACGGCTAATCATGATCAGTTTATACGCTCTGCAGAGGTTGTACACGTTCCCCACAGGACTCAACCCGAAGATTGAGACGAAGACTTTTTGAAGAGGTTGCCTCCACCCTTTGTTAGCCGGTACACCTAACACACATCTACATCAGCTAGCTACCAGGGCCAGGTTCCCCACAACGTACTCGTGCTAAGCCAGATCCCATATAGCCAGTGGTTGTACACGGAAGCTACTAGTAATATTGCCTGTCTGATCTTTTTGAGCCTGGACGGCGCCCACTGCGTTTAGAGGATAGACACCATGTCGCACCTGGTTCACCACCAAAACAACCATTGGGTGCATTTAACCCCGGCACTGTCCTTAGACAAGGCATAGCCACCGGGATGCAACCCGCCCGTCCCGAAGTGATTTCTATTTATTATAAAGTTGCTACACAAATTATTGAATAGCTCACAGGCACTCCATGAATTCTCACAACCCAAACCACGTCTACCAAGCATAGCAATAGAGTAACAACACATGCTAGGTCGATCTACAAATACAAGTCAAGACATGTGGCTATCCTAACTGGTTTTGCAGCAACAGTAAAGTAAACTACCTATCATGCAATAAGGTGATATTTTTAACATAATGCATATAGAAAATTATAGGTATGAGTATGGTCAAAGCATCACTTGCCTTCTTCCTGTTCCGGACGATCACAATCCTCACAAAACGAGGCGGCGCACTCCGGACAATCTATACGAGCAAACATAGCACCAATCAACATATGTTCAATACAAATATGCACAAACAGTAATAAACATTAAAATAACAGTAGAAAAACTTTCCTAGCAGAATCTAAACTTAAAGTACTCGACAAAATAAAACTAACGCAAAAAGAAACGGCGCAAACGGGCGCACCGTTAAAAAGATACGACTACCGAAAGTTCAAATTTGATTCCTCTTGGGATTCAAATTTGAAAACTTCAAACTTCTGTAAAACTTAGTCTACTGGCTAGAACTTTTCAACACGGTCGCAACGCAACTGGTATCACTCAATTCCGAGTTACGGTTAAAAAGTACTCACGAAAACGGTACCGGGTGAAATCGGGGTCCAATCTGCAAAAAGGACCAATCCGTAAAGAAAATAACTACGAAAAAAAACGATCGGGTCCCTGCGCCGGCGGCTGACCAGATCTGGCCGCTCCGGCTGGCGGTGGCGGCGGCTGCATCCGGCGTCCTGCGGCGGCTGCATCCGGCGTCCTGCGGCGGCTGCCGTGGCGGCACGGGGTGGCGGCGGTGGGACAGCGGCAGCGGCGGCGGCTTACCTCGAGGCGGCGGCGAACGGCGGCGGCGGCGGACGACGGTGGGTTCCGGGCGGCGGCGGCGTCTTCGCAGGTTCGGGCGAAAACCATAACACCCGCGGGTCCGCGGGTATTTATAACCCGATCCGCGATTTTTTTTACATCGAAAAGAATTCAAAATCGGCTAGACGAAAAAAAAACAGAACAGGCCCATTAGGCCCAAAACAATTTTAGAAAAATCACGGATAAATATTTTTAATTTCCGTTTTCACCAATTTTTTAAAATAATAAATTTGAATTTTTGGCATTACCAAAATATTAAATAAAAATAAAAAGTTTGCAACTTATTTTTAAATATTTTTAAATATTTTCCCAGCAATTTTAAAATACCGAAAAACTCCAAAAATGATTTTAAAACTTTTCCGGAGCATAAATAAATTCCCAAAATATTTTTTAGAAATTATTTATAACCCCAAAGTAAATTTAAAATGTCTCCAAAAATATTTTAAACTATTTTCAAATAATTTAAAAATGGGGATAAGTCATATTATATCCTCTCCAATAAATTGCCTTAAGTTGAAAAATGTTTAAAATATTTTTTAAACTCCAGAAAAATGAAGAAACAACATGAGATGCATATGATGATCTATTAACATCCGAATTTAGAAAATTGGTTTGTTACACTTTAGCCTTTATAAGTTCAGTTGCTAGGCATGTCCTTCGCTCAAAAGGATTGGTCCACTTGTTACTCCTCAGTGCCTTTCACTTTACTCGTTTTTACCTTTTTGTTGCTTATACCAAAAACCCCTAAAAAGCTATCTTTCAGTTCCTGCAACTATTTCTTTACCAAAGTCACTTACCAATCTGCCCCTCGTTGGGTTCGACACTCTTATTTATCGAAAACGCTACAAACAATCCCCTACAGTTGAGGGTCATCAGAGGGTCACTTTAATTTTTAATGCATGAACTTTCAAAGCATAATTGTTAATCAGTTGTGTGATAACATGATCACTTCTAATCTTTATGATGAACTTATGTTATTTTTAATGTGTGAAGAGCTATTAGATAAAACTTCTTGGCTAGATGTTAATGCCATAGGAATAAACAACACTTTGCAAAATTGCCATCTCTATTGTGTTGTTAATTGCCATGAAAATGATTACATAAGTAAGATTAGAAAGGAGGGAACTTTACAAAAATATAAGAATGTCCCCTATATTTCTACTAATAAAAAGGAGAGTTTCTCCCATGTTGAGGGTCATCTCCAACCACTCCCTCCTAAGGTGAAGAAGAAGAAAAAGAAGAGGAGGGGGAAGAGGAGAAAGAAGGAAGAAGAATGGGTATCAACCTGGCCTGAGCATATTCCTCGCATCAATTTTTATCCTAACGGACATAAATTTTTGGAGGATGGTGAGCTTGATTGCATTCATTATTATCCTGATATTAAGTATGTAGGCACTATTAAAGATGATCTTGATTATGATATGCATGTTTCTTTTTGTGATTGGGAAAATGATGATAATGCTACTTATGATCTTGAAAATCTTTTTGGTACCAACTCTGAGAGTGATGATATGCAAAGCTATAAGCTTGGGGATGCTACGTTTTATGAAGATGATCTTTTTAGCCCCCCAAGTTTTGATGAGGAAATTTATTTTGATGATACTTTGTGTAACATCCCGGGATTTTCACCCAAATTAAAAAAAATGTTTGTTGATTTATTTAGTTGATTGCTATAATTGTTTGCAGTATTTGCTTCGCTGATTTATTAATCGGTGAATATTCCCCCCCTCATTCTCGTAATGGATGTGGGACCAAACCTTTTTCCCAAACGGCACACGACCTTTGCGACACCGGGTTCACCCGAGCACCGTCGCAATTTCCGGCACAAGACCATCCATCGCCATCGGAAAGAAAACCCCATTTAATAATTAAATGGATTATTTTATTGGGCACCGGAAAATATTCTTGGAATGGTATCGAAGTGAGGTACAATTGACGGGCTCGCCGCGCTGAGCGCTTGGTTCGAGATTTTGTCCGAATCGGAGGTCGTATGCCCTCCCGGCGGTCAGAAACGTGGAGTACCGAACGCTAGGGAGAAAACCCGAGGGTGCTGCGTAAACCTATCATCCAGGCCAGCCTATATAAAGACCACCTCTCTCCCCTAGTCCCTCTAGGGTTTCCCTAACACAAAATTTAAAGCCACCCCCTAGATCTGCCCCAATTTTTCCCTAACATCCTCCTCTCCCCGAAACCCTAGCCATCCAGGCGATCCCAGACGTTGGATTTGCAGATCAAGGGCTCAGACATCGCCATGTCACCCCATTCGAGCCAGCCAGCCAGCACAAGCCGATCCGGGCCCCGCAGGCCCCCGATCTGAGCCTGGTCGTCCCTCCTCGCCGCCGCCGCGCCCGTTGGACGCCGGAGTAACCCGCCGCCGCCTGCGGTTCCGTCGGGAGGAGCCCGACGCCCCAACCACCGCGTGCTGCCAGGTGGGCTACGTCGCGGCGCAGCCAACATCCCCAGCCCAGCGCCATCGAGCCGGCCCAGCCGCACCTCTCGCCTGAGGCGCGCATCCGCTAAGCCTCGCTCACCGCCAGCCGGGCCAAGGCCCATAAGGTGAGGCCGCCCCTTCCCTTTTTTTTCTTTTTTTCTGCATCGTTGGGCTCGGCCCATTAGCATATCTGCAGTGTTGCGCCCATGGGAGAGTTTTATTATCTCTCGCCGGCCTCTGTCTAGGCCCAATTCCTGCAGATTTGGCCCCGGGGGGCATATAACTATTTTTCTGTTTATTAAAATGGCAGATTGTGTTGCAATATGTCGAGGCTCGTATCTTTTTAACCGTTTATCAGATCGCGATACGTTAAACATGTAAATTGCTTAGTTTTTCATGTAGATTAATAAAATATTGCTCTTTGCCATGTTTGAACTTGTCTACATGCTGTTTACTTGCTAATTACATCGCATGCCACCATAAACAGTCAATGCAATAACTTTTTAACCGTTGCTCCGTTTAAAATGTTTCTTATATGTATCTTGACTAGATTTGCGTGTTGATTGTGTTTATGCTGTTCTTGCTTGCTTATAAAAATAATAAATTATATTTAGGGAAGAATGGTACCGAATGCAATAATTATCGTGGGGTCCGTAATAGTTGGCATGTATAGGTTTTACCCCCACTTAAATTGACTAGATTAGATGGTTTTATTTATGCTTCACCTCTTGCCATGCTTGTGTGACATGCCATGCTTGAGTGAGATGCCATGTTAACAACCTTTGCTCATATTGTGTAGCTAAACAACTTGAACCGTGATAAATGTGTGGTATCATCGTGTGTGACGAATACTCCACTTAACCTGTTAGTAACCGCTCTCGACGATAGATACGATACCGTGCGTTGTCTCGTGTTGCCTTCTTGATGTTGTTTGCTAGTGATTTCTTCGTAGTAATAAATGCTTGCTCTTCGATTGTCTTTTCCAGTCTTTCCTTCTTGTGTGCCTCCGCGGTTACTCTCAGAGGCGATGCGAGCTTCCGATTGACTACACCTTCGGTTTCGTCTTCTCATCAGGTAAGGGGGAGCATATATCATGCTCATAACTTTCAGCTCACTCGCGCCTAGGTGTAGGATAGAACGATTGCTTGATCCTATCACTTCATATTCATGCCTCTCAAATAAACCCAAACAACCATGTCCTCCACATCCCAGCAAACCTTGTTCGGCTATGTTACTATTGCTCGCTGCTCAGCCACTGCTTAGTATGCATGCTGGGATGTTATCAACTGGTATCCTGTTACTCCTTGGTTTTGGGTTATCACATTATTATATTGTTGTGGATGATATGATTATTATAATGTTGACTATACTCGATGAAGGATGGAAGGTCTAGGCTATCTCGCCCCGACGCTTTGTTCCATTCGAGTCACCTAGGACCCGAGTTCCGGGTATTGTGTCTCTTGACGAGTGTGCCTAACCGCGTGTGGGATTTTATGGGGTCCCCTTTTCTTACCTACCTAGATTCAAACATTTCTTGTGGTGGCCCGAGATGATTTACCATTTGAAACATCGTGTGTGTGCTTGGTGGATCCCCTCGCAGTTTTTAAACAACCCGTTCCAGCGGAGACATGGTTTCTCTGTTGGTCCACACTGGTGAGCTAGGGAAGTCCCCTGCTGTTCAGGTGAGACTAACCCCGACCTTGGAAATACGGAAGAGTCCGATACGAGGGAGCGGCCAGCTCTTGGATTGGGTGTCGACTCCCCAGGGCCCAGCCGGATTTGTGCGTTGTTAGTTAGAGCGACCTTTCGCTTCGGATCTCTCGGAACTAAATCATAAAATGGCTGCCTGTGATGGGTAGAAACTGAAAGAGATGGGTGTGCGTGCGGAGCCTTGTAATGGGCAGTTGGTACACCCCTGCAGGGTTAAATATTTTCAAGAAGCCGTGTCCACGGTTATGGACGACTTGAGACCTACTCCTTGTTCACAGACAACAACAACAACTGAGATAATCTTAATAACTTGATCAATGTGTGTGTGCCTTGACTGCTTCTTCTTCGTTGGGATGCGAAGGGGAGGACAAGGATAGGATAGGTGTTATGCTTGCGTAAGTAGGTGGATAGCAGACTTGTTGGAGGCGATTCCTCAATGAATGCCCCTTCTCTCTTTTTATTTCTTTGTTTCTTTATCTTTTTTCTATTCTTTTGTGGCCGCATTGTCTCTTTCTATTTATCTCTCATTTGTCCTCTTTAGGATCTTTTCACGTGTCCTCTTTTGGGATATTTTGTTTGTGTCCTCTTTGGGATCTTTTCCTCACTTAAAGGAAACACTTTATATTTTACAAAGATGTAGAAGATCACACACACTTTACAAGAAGTACTCAACATAAAGAAAACTGAAACTAAATCATGATGTATGCAAATGTATGCCTCTATCAGTGTAGTAGGATATGCAACATAAAGTGCCCCGGATTCATCTCCATCGACGTTGCTTCCTCCCTCCATCATGCGGGAGTAGTTCCTCCTCGGGTCTAAGATTTCTACCGGTAATTATGTGTTCTTCTCTCTCTCCCATGATGTGATCTTCATTGTGATCATAGGCTATGTTAATCTAGGGTGATCCCATGATATTTGCCCCTCCTCTATGTATTGGATTGATGTTCTCACTTGATCTTATCTAGTATAATCCTTGATACCATGGTGACATCGGTCTATTGGACATGGGTTAGAAGAATATTATCATGAGTGATTTCCTCGTTTGTGAATTGTTTGAAGATTGAGAGTCTCTTGGTGCTTGTCTTTGACTATCCTAGAGATATGTTGTGGTGATTGTGGTACTCTCTTTGGATGGACGCGGTAACATTGGGAAATCCATAGATGAGAACTAAAAACTCTGAGGTGTGCTATTGTAGCCCTACATAATTCTCGTCCTCTCTTGATCACAAAGGAATGAACTGTGAGTACGTCTCCAATGCATGTTTTAGTGGAAATATCATGTGATTAGACTATGTTAATGTTGTTGGTAGTTTCCACTAGTGAAAGTATGAAGCCTAGGCCTTGTTTCCACCATTGCAATACCGTTTGTGCTCATGTTTACCACTTGTTTTCTTGCTGCACTTTTTATTACATATTTATATTACCTTGCTTTTCCACACCTATCACCCATATTTTACCATCTCTTCGCCGAACAAGTGCACCTATACATCTCCTAGTTTTATTTGGTTTGTTGGGGACACAAGAGACTTCTTGTATCTTAATTACAGGGTTGCTTGAGAGAGACCATCTTCAACCTCTACTTCCCTGAGTTCGATAAACCTTAGGTCATCCACTTGAGAGAAATTGCTGCTGTCCTACAAACCTCTGTGCTTGGTGGCCCAACATAGTCTACAAGAATAGAAGCGTGCGTAGACATCAAACCATTTCTGGCGTCGTTGCCGGGGAGGTAAGCTTTGAAGGTATATATTTAGCTGTTGCAATTAAATCTTTTCGTTTCTTTTTTTTATTTTCATTAGTTATGCTTATGGAAAACTGCACTCTTAGTTCGCTGCTTGGGGAAGGCCACTTTACCCCACACGTGGTAGAGAAGTCTCCTCCACCTACTGAATGTACCCCATTCAAAATACCACTTGGGATAATTGACATAATTAGGAATGATTGTTATGATGGGACCGTCAATCCTAGTATTCATTTATTGAAACTTACAGAACTTTGTGAGTTATTTAAGATTTCAAGTTTGACAAGAGATGGAGTCATGAGAAAATTATTTGCCTTGTCACTGAAAGGAAAAGCATTGTAATGGTATAGGCTACCAGATGATTCTCACCTGCTCGATTGGGAAGAGATCCAGTCTCTCTTTTACTCCAAGTTTTATCCTCTTCATCAAGTTCATGAGAATAGGAATTATGTTTATAATTTCTATCCTCATGACGGAGAGAGAATATCTCAAGCTTTGGGGAGACTGAAAACTTTAATGCTAAAATTTCCTAACCATGGGCTCCCCAAAGATATAATTATTACTAATTTTTATGCGAGGCTCTCTCGATAGGACAAAGACTTGCTCGATGCTTCCTCTATGGGTTCTTTCACAAATGAAAAGATTGATGCTAAATGGGAACTCCTTGAAAGAATCCAACGCAATACTGAAGATTGGGATATCGACAAAGGTAAAGAGTCAGGTATAAATTATGAGTATGATTGCATTAAGTCCTTTGTTGAAACTGCAAGTTTTAAGAAGTTTAGTGCTAAGTTTGGGCTTGATTGTCAACTCCTTGTCGATTTCCTCAAATATTTTGCTTCACATCTTAATGTGCCTAAGGTGAATTGGATCAAGCATCATGAACCTTTTAAAGAGATTTGAATAGAAAATGAAATTGTTCATGATGATTGCGACATGCATGATCCAATTCCTGAAAATGAAGTTTTATATAAGCATGTTAATTTTGATGGAGTGGATAAACCTTGTGAAAGGCCTATGATTGAAGAAGAGAAGTATTGTAAGCAACATAATCATGAAAGTGCAATCACTTGGGTCAAAGAATTTAAATCAAATTGCTAGAGAATTGTGTGACCTTTATCCTTTTACTTGTGAACTTGGTTGTATAGAGGGTGATACGTCCAAAATGCATCACCATTTTATATAGAAATTCTTTCTTATTCATTGATATATTTCATGATACGATGCTATTCTTATGTTGTTTTGGCTTAATTTACACAGTTTGCAACTTTCCTATGCGGAAGCAGCAGACGTAGGATTCAGCGGTAAAAAGTGGACGCTGAGTTGCTGAAGGAGAATACCTCCAAATTACCTGAAAATCGACGGAGGGTATTTTCCAGAAGGATGATGAAGACACACAAAAGAGGGACCAGAGGGGGGCCACAGGGTGCCCAGGCGGCCACCTGGCGCGGCCCCCACCCCGGTCGTGCGGGGAGGGTGCCTGGACCCCTGGGGCCACTCCCGGCTCCCCCCTTTGGCCTATATATCAGACATAGTCCAAAAACCCTAAAGGATGAGAGTTTTGCGAGTTCTGCCACCGCTCCGTGGAGGAAACCAACAGAGGAGAAAAGACATCTCCCGCGGGCAGATTCCACCGAGGAGAACACCTCCCGGGAGGGGAGATCATCGCCATCATCATCACCATCGTCACGGCCATCATCGAGATCATCATCAACATCATCCCCAGCATCAGCACCATCATCATCTTCATCCAATCTCACCTCACAAGTCCAACTTGTGTTGTAATCCGTACTATCGATCCTCTCTACTCTAACGGTGTTGATTACTACCGTGTTATGAAGGCTATTGAGTTTTGTTGGAGAAATATCATTGTGTCTAGATTGTTTATCATCTATTTATCCCCACTGATCATGATCTCTTTTATGTGTTATGAGTAGTCACTTTACTTCTTGAGGACATGGGAGAAGTCTAGTTGTTAGTAGTCATATGATGTTGAAGTAATATGTGTTGTTTGATATTTAAGTTGTGTTGTTATTTTCCTAGTGGTGTTGTGTGAGTCGAACACTCAACACTTCGCCTTATCAAGGACCAAGGGTAATGCATTGTGTATAAAGAATGCTTACGGTGGGTTGCCGGAGTGACAGAAACCTGAACCCCAGTTCGCACGCTTTTGCACAAGGGAACAATGGATCATCGATCGGATTGTTATGGTTAGGATTTTGCCTTAATTACTATCTTGTATTTGCGGATGCTTGCAAGGTGTTTAATCATAAGAGTGCACTTATCTTAGTCTAGAGGGTGTACTAGCATAGATCCACCCACTCAACACTTATCGACACAGCACATAGTACCGATACAGAATATGGCGAAAGCACGTGACTATTTCTCCCGTGTGTCCTCAAGAACGCTTTAGATTTTATTAGTTCAGTTGCTAGGCATGTCCTTCGCTCAAAAGGATTTGTCCACTTGTTACTCCCCAGTGCCTTTCACTTTACTCGCTTTTACCTTTTTGTTGCTTATAGCGAAAACCCCTAAAAACCTATCTTTTAGTTCCTCCATCTATTTCTTTACCAAAGTCACCTACCAATACCTTTTGCTCCTCGTTGGGTTCGACACTCTTATTTATCGAAAACTCTACAAACGATCCCCTACAGTTGAGGGTCATCAGAGGATCACTTTAATTTTCAATGCATGAACTTTCAAAGCATAACTGTTAATCAGTTGTGTGATAACATGATCACTTCTAATCTTTATGATGAACTTATGTTATTTTTAATGTGTGAAGATCTATTAGATAAAACTTCTTGGCTAGATGTTAATGTCATAGGAATAAACAACACTTTGAAAAATTGCCATCTCTATTGTGTTGTTAATTGCCATGAAAATGATTACATAAGTAAGATTAGAAAGGAGGGAACTTTACCAAAGTATACAAATGTCTCTTATATTTCTACTAATAAAGAGGAGAGTTTCTCCCAAGTTTCCCCTATTGTTTCTAATGATAAACCAGGATATGTGGAGAAGCTTCATCTCCAACCACTCCCTCCTAAGGTGAAGAAGAAGAAAAAGAAGAGGAGGGGGAAGAGGAGAAAGAAGGAAGAAGAATGGGTATCAACCTGGCCTAAGCATATTCCTCGCATCAATTTTTATCCTAACGGACATAAATTTTTTGAGGATAGTGAGTTTGATTGCATTCATTACTATCATGATGTTAAGTACGTAGGCACTATTAAATATGATCTTGATTATGATATGCATGTTACGTTTTGTGATTGGGAAAATGATGATAATGCTACTTATGATCTTGAAAATATTTTTGGTACCAACTCTGAGAGTGATGATATGCAAAGCTATAAGCTTGGGGATGCTACGTTTTATGAAGATTATCTTTTTAGCCCCCCAAGTTTTCATGAGGAAATTTATTTTGATGATACTTTGTGTAACAGCCCGGGATTTTCACCCAAATTAAAAAAATGTTTGTTGATTTATTTTGTTGATTGCGAGAATTGTTTGCAGTATTTACTTCGTTGATTTATTAATCGGTGAATATTTCCCCCCTCATTCTCGTATTGGATGCGGGGACCAAACCTTTTTCCCAAACGACACATGACCTTTGCGACACCGGGTTCAACCGAGCACCGTCGCAATTTCTGGCACAAGTCCAGCCATGGCCATCGGAACGAAAACCCCATTTAATAATTAAATGGATTATTTTATTGGGCGCCGGAAAGATATTCTTGGAATGGTATCGAAGTGAGGTACAATTGATGGGCTCGCCGCGCTGAGCGCGTGGTTCGAGATTTCGTCCGAATCGGAAGTCGTGTGCCCTCCCGGCGGTCAGAAACGTGGAGTACCGGACGCGAGGGAGAAAACCCGAGGGTGTTTGCGTAAACCTGTCATCCAGGCCAGCCTATATAAAGACCACCTCTCTCCCCTAGTCCTTCTTGGGTTTCCCTAACACAAAATTTACAGCCACCCCGCTAGATCTGCACCAATTTTTCCCTCACATCCTCCTCTCCCCGAAACCCTAGCCATCCAGGCGATCCCAGCCGTTGGATCTGTAGATCAAGGGCTCAGACGTCGCCACGTCACCCCACCCGAGCCAGTAAGCCAGCACAAGCTGATTCGGGCCCCGCAGGGCCCTGATCTGGGCTTGGTCGGCCCGCCTCGCCGCTGCCTCGCTCGTTGGACGCCGGACTAACCCGCCGCCGCCTGCAGTTCCGCTCGGGAGGAGCCCGACGTCCCAAGAACCGCGTGCTTCCAGGTGGTCCATGTCGTGGCGCAGCCAGCATCCCCAGCCCAGCGCCATCGAGCCGGCCCAGTCACACCTCTCGCTGAGGCGCGCATCCGCTAAGCCTCGCTCACCGCCAGCCGGGCCAAGGCCCATAAGGTGAGGCCGCCCCTTCCCTTTTTTATTTTTTTCTGCAGCGTTGGGCTCGACCCATTAGCATATCTGCAGTGTTGCGCTCATGGGAGAGTTTTATTATCTCTCGCCGGCCTCTGTCTAGGCCCAATTGCTGTAGATTTGGCCCGCGGGGCATATAGCTATTTTTTCTGTTTATTAAAATGGTAGATTGTGTGGCGATATGCCGAGGCTTGTATCTTTGTAACCGTTTATCGGATCACGATGCGTTAAACATGTAAATTGCTTAGTTTCTCATGTAGATTAATAAAATATTGCTCTTTTCCATGTTTAAACTTTTCTACATGTTGTTTACACTCTAATTATATCGCATGCCACCGTAAATAGTTAATCCAATAACTTTTTAACCGTTGCTCCGTTTAAAATGTTTCTTTTATGTAACTTGACTAGATTTGCGTGTAGATTGTGTTTATGCTGTTCTTGCTTGCTAATAAAAATAATAAAATTATGTTTAGGGAAGAACGGTACCAAATTCATTCATTATCGTGGGGTCCGTAATAGTTGCCTTGTATAGGTTTTACCCCCACTTAAATTGACTAGATTAGATAGTTTATTTATGCTTCACCTCCTGCCATGCTTGTGTGACATGCCATGCTTGAGTGAGATGACATGTTAACAACCTTTGCTCATATTGTGTAGCTAAACAACTTGAACCATGATTAATATGTGGTATCGTCGTGTGTGATGAATACTCCACTTAACCTGTTAGTAACCGCTCTCGACGATAGATACGATACCGTGCGTTTTCTTCTGTTGCCTTCTTGATGTTGTTTGCTGGTGATTGCTTCATAGTAATAGATGCTTGCTCGTTGATTGTCTTCTCCAGTCTTTCCTTCTTGTGTGCCACCACGGTTACTCTCGGAGACGATGTGAGCTTGCGATTGACTACACCTTCGGTTTCGTCTTCTCATCAAGTAAGAAGGATCATATATCATGCTTATAACTTTCAGCTCACTCGCGCCTAGGTGTAGGATAGAACGATTGATTGATCCTACCACTTCATATTCATGCCTCTCAAATAAAACCAAACAACCATGTCCTCCACATCCCAACAAACCTTGTTCGGCTATGTTACTATTGCTCGCTGCTCAGCCACTACTTAGTATGCATGCTAGGATGTTATCAACTGCTATCCTGTTACTCCTTGGTTTTTGGCTATCACATTATTATATTGTTGTGGATGATATGATTATTATAATGTTGACTATACTCGACGAAGGATGGAAGGTCTAGGCTATCCCGCCGCGACGCTTTGTTCCATTCGAGTCACCTAGGACCCGAGTTCCGAGTATTGTGTCTCTTGACGAGTGTGCCTAACCGCGTGTGGGATTTTATGGGGTCCCCTTTTCTTATCGACCTACCTTCAAACATTTCTAGTGGTGGCCCGAGCTGATTTACCGTTTGAAACCCCGTGTGTGTGCTTGGTGGATCCCCTCGCAGTTTTTAAACAACTCGGGCCAGCGGAGAATTGGTTTCTCTGTTGGTCCACACTGGTGAGCTAGGGAAGTCCCCTGTTGTTCAGGTGAGACTAACCCCGACCTTGGCAATATGGAAGAGTCCGAACCGAGGGAGCGACCAACTCTTGGATTGGGTGTCGACTCCCCGGGGGCCACCCGGATTTGTGCGTTGTTAGTTAGAGGGACCTGTCGCTTCAGATCTCTCGGGACTAAATCATAAAATGGCTTCCTGTGATGGGTAGAAACTGAGAGAGATGGGCGTGCGTGCGGAGCCTTGTAATGGGCAGTTGGTACACCCCTGCAGGGTTAAATCTTTTCGAGAAGCCGTGTCCACGGTTATGGACGACTTGAGACCTACTCCTTGTTCATAGACAACAACAACATAGATAATCTTAATAACTTGATCAATGTGTGTGTTCCTTGACTGCTTCTTCTTCATCCGGATGCGAAGGGGAGGACAAGGATAGGATAGGTGTTATGCTTGCGTAAGTAGGTGGATAGCAGACTTGTTGGAGGCGATTCCTCATCGAATGCTTGGCTTCTTATCTTACTCTCTAGTTCGTTAGCCACTTCATAAATGCTAGTGCGGCAGCAACCTCACCACTTACCCCATCCTTACCGTAAACTACTAGTTATCCTAGAATGACGAGTGATGAAGTCCTTGATGGGTCAGATGACTACTACAATTGGATGCTGAGTACTTATGTACTCATGATACTACCCCCAAACTCTTTTCAGGGTTCTTGGTCGACAATAGGTATGGTGATCGACGTTTCACGTGGAGACTCGAAGACGACTAGTTAGGTGGATCCGGGCTGAGGGCCTGGACCCGTGTGGTTATGTGAATCGACGATTTTATCTTTGCCACTAGGCAATTGATTGTAGTCTGTGCTCAGACATGTATCTTCTGCTGATGTAATGTAATTAATGCAATTGTGTGCCGATTGTATGAGATGTTGTATCCTTTTAGCTGTAATGTTGTGATATCATGTTGGAAATCCGGGGCATATGGCATTGTCATATGTCGCGGTGGGACCGATATGTGCTTCGTCCCCGGATCTGGATGGAAACATCTAGATCTGGAACAGTACCGCATATCGGGGCTTACAACTTGCCTCCTATATAAACCTCCTTATATCTTTCCTCAAAAAAGCCACCATACCTACCTATCAAGGCATTTCCATATCCTTTCTGAGATATATTACCATGCAACTTCCACCTTCTCATGACTTGATCTTCATATCATACATGTTCCTACTACACTGGAAGAGGCATACATTTGCATACATCATGATAGCTACATCTTCTTTATGTTGAGTACCTTGTAAAGTGTGAATATCTTCTATACCTCCTTGTAAAATATAGTGTTGCCCTTAAGTGAGGAAAAGATCCCAAAGAGGACAAATGAGAGTTAAATAAAAAGAGCCATTGAGGCCACCAAAAAATAATAAAAAATAGAAAAAAGAGAAAAAGAAATAAAAAGAGAGAAGGGGGCAACACTACTATTCCTTTTGAAAGATCCACACTCGTACTTTCTCTCATACCTTGTACTCCATAGAGATGATCATATATGCATATAGCTATGTGGGGACCTTCGCAGTATAGAACTTGGCTTGTATATTCCAATGATGAGCCTCCTCAAACAAACTCTTGGTCTTCTTGAGAGAGAAAGTTGGATGCACCCCCACTAGTTCCATTGGAGAGATTTTCTTAGCTCATATGTGCATCCGTTGCATGGCAATCCCTACTCCTCACATCATATCTATCATTTGGCCTTCTCGCCTATGATTGTCCTCATTGATGTGAGCCTTTCACACCATTTTTTCTTCCTCCTCCACCATATCTCTCTCTTTGCCATCATATGTGTCAACTCTCGTGCTTACGCTCATCCATTGCATGAGTGCTCAAAATATCAAATTGACTTGTACCTGGCTAGTGCTCTGGGGACGACTCAAGATAAGATTCCAAAGAAGACTAAGTGTGAAACTTTAGTAGATTGAGTTCTCAACAAATAAATATTTTCTCTCGTATTCCCATCCCCCACTTCTTGCACGCAAACACCATCTGGAGACATTTGAGTCACGGACAGAGAGAGCTCTTGCACCTTTATGTTCTTATGTTTCTTGTTTCAATGCTAATATAGACTCTTGCTTGCTATGACTTGAATTGAATTACATAACTTGATTGCTTTACTTACAAAGTTCTTATATGGTTGTTAGCATGTCACCACATAAATTATGCTTGTTATCATTTACCTACTCGAGGACGAGCAGGAATTAAGCTTGGGGATGTTGATACGTCCCAAGCGTATCTATAATTTCTACTTGCTCCATGCATGTTTTGTGTGATATTGCTATGTTTTTGTAACGACCCGATTCACTTAGAATTGGAGTCTCTGTGATCAAGTGCTAGTCCCTGGATCGAACTCGCTAGCACACACAGTATAATAGATGTATATCAAAGTACAAGTGCATAATTTTTACATCGTATGATCCAGAATTCAAAACCAATAACAACTTGCATAGCTCAAGGCTAGCTTATTCAATATAACTGTAGCGGAAACAAAACTTGTAGCGAGGAGTCCCATCAACATCCACAAGCGACATGCTGAGTGTAGACTCGCAACCCTATCATACCACACTAATCTTCTGAGAAACCTGCAACACGAAGGTTACAGCCCGAACATGGGTCAGTACATCTGATTTGTACGGCAAGTAAGACAAGTGATAAAGCAATCCTACAACTAATTTCAAATCAAGAACATAAATCAAGCTTGGTTTGTTGTACATAAAGTCGGTATTCACCTACTTCTATTTACTACTCAACCTTTTTTATCATCTTAAGTTAATATCAACCCCCAAAGGACAACATCCAACTAAACCGCCTATGAGAGCCCTCAGGATCATAGGATTTCTAATGGCAGCCATGAGAGCCCTCGGGATCATGGTTTCGTGAGTATTGTAGAGCCCTCAGGATACAATTGCACACGTACCTCCTATTCGCGGACATCATAGAGCCCTCAGGATACGATGCCACTACAAACACATTCGTGACTGTTACAGAGCCCTCAGGATGCAACATCAACATATCGTGAACACTGTAGAGCCCTCAGGATACAGTGCCACTACCTAGACACCAAGTGAACATTGCAGAGCCCTCAGAGTGCAATGCCCCACAAACAATCATACATGAATATTACAGAGCCCTCAGGATGCAATACCACTCTACAGTACCTCAATTGCAAGTTACTATCTTACTAATAATAATATTGTCACAACACTTGACTAACACAACAATTTCCCCCATGATTATCCTTGCAACAGTAAGCATATAATCACATAGCACAAGAAATACTAAAGCATAACAACGTTGGATATAATGATCAATCAAAACATGTGGCTATCCTACCAAGTTTCAGCATAAGATAGTAATATTTCACATGCGTAGAAACATAGGATGTGCATAACCAAAAGTGAAACTTGCCTTGAACGGTGTTGAAGTACTCTAACACTTATTTCTGATCCTTTCCGCACTCCAGACAATCTACACGATCAACAATAATGCATTCAATACACATGCAACACATAAACAATGCAACAGTAAAAGAACCAAATGAACAGCAATAAAACCAACTAAACAGTAGCTAAACTATAACTACAAGTCACCACGATCCCAACGCAACTGGAATCGGCGATATTAATACGAGAGTAAGGATATCTTCTCAACGATCTTCATTCATTGTTGACTATCTTCTCTTTTAAATTGTAGATGACCCTTGTAGTCATATTAGTGTTATATGAGAAAGATTAGTTGGCAGACCACCATTTTTAAGATAATTTATCGTTATGCGTGTAGTTGACCATAGGTTTGTTTGTGCATGTGTGGCTTGTGTGTTTTTGGAGCTTGATTGTTATTGTGTGCTGATGGGTAGTGTTTTCTCTTAGACCTATTCTACCTAAACCTTACCTCTGCTGACCCACCAGATGCAGCATTGTGGTCATTCCTTACAGTAATGGTTCATCACATTGCTCAGGTCAAGTTGAAAACAAGCATAGAGTTGCCGTAAGGAGTTCGATTTTGGATTCCTCTAGATACCAATCTTTAACCATTGCTAGCCAATTCGAAGCTCGAGGACGAGATTCATTTTAAGGGGGGTAGTATGTAACATCCCAAAATTTCCCAAATTTTGGAATGATAATTAAGTAAATTATATTAATGTTTGTTTGCTTGATATGTTTGACTTTTACTGGGATATGAAACTTTTGCATTTTAATTGAATAATAATATGAGAGGGAATAAAATGACTTTCCCTATTATTCATTGTTGGTGTTTTGGTATTTATTGTTTAAAACAAATCCAACAAAATAAAAGGAGAGAAGGTAATATGACCCCTTCGATATAAAAGAAAGTTGGAAATGTTTTAATGTGATTTTATTTTAATTTAATTGGAGTTATTTAAATAATTTTCCATTCAAAATAATAATAACATGAGAGAAGATAAAATGACTTCTTCAGAAAAATTGAGTGGAAACTATTTAAATAATTATTTGACATTTTTTTGAATTTCTAAAATATTTTATAATTAAATAAGGTCATTGAAAAATGTATTTATTTTTATTTATTTTTTTGGAAAATATGTTCATTGCATAATTTTCTTTAGATTATTTGACGAATTTAGGAATTTTTTTCATATTTTTCTGATGTGCATTTATTTCTGTAATATTGTTTGAAGTTTCGGCTTTAAAGAACAAGAAAAACTGTACCTAGTCGGCCCAGTAGCCCTTTCTCGCCGCGGGCGCAATTTGCGCCCGAGACGGATTTAAAAAAAATCGGTCTGTATAAGATTTCAAAAAATTTGTTTTTCGTTTTTTTCAGAAACCCTAAATCATTCGCGCCTCGATTTCCATGCTGCCGCAGGCGAACCTCGGCATCTGCGCCACCGACGAACCTCGATTTCTGTGCCGCGCCATCTCGATTTTCGCGCCGACGCCGGCGAACATCAATTTCCGCGCCCAACGAACCTCGTTTCCGTGCCCGGCGAACCTCGATTTCCGTGCCATCGCCACGTCAGCGGTACGTCAGATTTCACAGATTTCCGTGCCCGGCGAACCTCGATTCCCGAATAGACCCTTTTTCACAGATTTCACCCTAGAACGGTATTCGCTATATCCTTTAAACCGTAGCTCCGTTTTAGGTGATTCTTTTTGCGTTGCGACCGTAGTGAAGTCTAGTTTACAGTAGGATGTACTTTGCACTGTTCCAATTTTCGAATTTGAATATTTTACAGATTTAAATTCAAACTTCCGGTGACCGTATCTTTTATACGGTGCATCCGTTTTCGCCGATTCTAGTTGCGTTGGGATCGTGGTGACTTGTAGTTATAGTTTAGTTACTGTTTAGTTGGTTTTATTACTGTTCATTTGGTTCTTTTACTGTTGCATTGTTTATGTGTTGCATGTGTATTGAATGCATTATTGTTGATCATGTAGATTGTCTGGAGTGCGGAAAGGATCAGAAATAAGTGTTAGAGTACTTCAACACCGTTCAAGGCAAGTTTCACTTTTGGTTATGCACATCCTATGTTTCTACGCATGTGAAATATTACTACCTTATGCTGAAACTTGGTAGGATAGCCACATGTTTTGATTGATCATTATATCCAACGTTGTTATGCTTTACTATTTCTTGTGCTATGTGATTATATGCTTACTGTTGCAAGGATAATCATGGGGGGAATTGTTGTGTTAGTCAAGTGTTGTGACAAAATTATTATTAGTAAGATAGTAACTTGCAATTGAGGTACTGTAGAGTGGTATTGCATCCTGAGGGCTCTGTAATATTCACGTACGATTGTTTGTGGGGCATTGCACCCTGAGGGCTTTACAATGTTCACTTGGTGTCTAGGTAGTGGCACTGTATCCTGAGGGCTCTACAGTGTTCACGATAGGGTGATGTTGCCTCCTGAGGGCTCTGTAGAAGTCACGAATGTGTTTGTAGTGGCATCGTATCCTGAGGGCTCTATGATGTCCACGAATAGGAGGTACGTGTGCAATTGTATCCTGAGGGCTCTACAATACTCACGAAACCATGAACCCGAGGGCTCTCATGGCTGCCATTAGAAATCCTATGATCCTGAGGGCTCTCATAGGCGGTTTAGTTGGAATGTCCTTTGTGGGTTGATATTAACTTAAGATGATAAAAAAAGGTTGAGTAGTAAATAGAAGTAGGTGAATACCAACTTTATGTACAACAAACCAAGCTTGATTTATGTTCTTGATTTGAAATTAGTTGTAGGATTGCTTTATCACTTGTCTTACTTGCCGTACAAATCAGATGTACTGACCCGTGTTCGGGCTGTAACCTTCGTGTTGCAGGTTTCTCAGAAGATTAGTGTGGTATGATAGGGTCGCGAGTCTACACTCAGCATGTCGCTTGTGGATGTTGATGGGACTCCTCGCTACTAGTTTTGCTTCCGATGTAGTTATATGGAATAAGATAGCCTTGAGCTATGCAAGTTGTTATTGGTTTTGAATTCTGGATCATACGATGTAAAAAAGATGCACTGGTACTTTAATGTACATCTATTATACTGTGTGTGCTAGTGAGTTCGATCCAGGGACTAGCACTTAATCACAGAGACTCCGATTCTAAGTGAATCGGGTCGTTACAGTTTTAGATACACTTTCATACACTTTTGATCATATTTGGAATAACCTATTAACTCAGTGCACCCCAGTGCCAGTTTCTGTTTTCTGCTGTTTTTTTTATTTTCAAGTTTTCCCATTATTAAAAGTGCTCAGAAAATTCTGGAAAAATTATAGAAGAGTCCTC
This sequence comes from Bromus sterilis, assembly GCA_950022295.1. Lineage (NCBI taxonomy): Eukaryota > Viridiplantae > Streptophyta > Magnoliopsida > Poales > Poaceae > Bromus > Bromus sterilis. The sequence continues at coordinate 136,406,471 of OX465599.1, read as the reverse complement.
TAGCCGGAGGATGGGGTCAAGGGGTGGCCCACAGCCCCCAAGCGCCCTCCTGGCGCGTCCTAGGGTGGGGCCATGCTGAGAGGCCGCCTGGACTCCTGGTGGCCTCCCCGGTGCCCCCCTTTGGCTCTTATTTATTCTCCCGTCGCGAAAACCCTGATTCCATACCGCTTTTCTCCAGAAGAAATTCCGATCTCCGCCGCCATCGCCAACAAGCTTCGGGGGACCAGAATTCCTGTGTCGGCACCCTGCCGGGACGGGGAAGTGCCCCCGGATTCATCTCCATCGACCTTGCTTCCTCCCTCGATGATGCGGGAGTAGTTCCTCCTCGGGGCTAAGGTTTCTACCAGTAGTTATGTGTTCTTCTCTCTCTCCCATGATGTGATCTTCATCGTGATCATAGGCTATGTTAATCTAGGGTCATCCCATGATATTTCCCATTCCTCTATGTATTGGATTGATGTACTCACTTGATCTTATCTAGTATAATCCCCGAGACCATGGTGACACCGGTCTATTGGACATGGGTTAGAAGAATATTATCATGAGTGATTTCCTCTTTTGTGAATTGATTGAAGATTGAGAGTCTCTTGGTGCTTGTCTTTGACTATCCTTGAGATATGTTGTGGTGATTGTGGTACTCTCTTTGGATGGCCGCGGTGACATTGGGAAATCCATAGATGAGAACTACAAAATCTGAGGTGTGATTTTGTAGTCCTACATAATTCTCGTCCTCTCTTGATCACAATGGAATGAACTCTGAGTACGTCTCCAATGCATGTTTTAGTGTAAATATCATGTGATTAGACTATGTTAATGTTGTTGGGAGTTTCCACTAGTGAAAGTATGAAGTCTAGGCCTTGTTTCCACCATTGCAATACCGTTTGTGCTCACGTTTACCACTTGTTTGCTTGCTGCACTTTTTACTACAGATTTATATTACCTTGCTTTACCACACCTATCACCCATATTTTACCATCTCTTCGCCGAACTAGTGCACCTATACATCTCCTAGTTGTATTTGGTGTGTTGGGGACACAAGAGACTTCTTGTATCTTAATTGCAGGGTTGCTTAAGAGAGACCATCTTCAATCTCTACTTCCCTAAGTTCGATAAACCTTAGGTCATCCACTTGAGGGAAATTGCTGCGGTCCTACAAACCTCTGCGCTTGGAGGCCCAACATAGTCTACAAGAATAGAAGCGTGCGTAGACATACATCCCAACTAGCATGCAGCTCTACGATCAAGCAGAAGCATGTATGACAATGAAAGATCAAGTCATGTGAAGATGGGTGTTGCATGGCAATGTATCTCGGAAAGGCTATGGAAATGCCTTGTAGGTAGGTATGGTGGCTTTTTTGAGGAATATATAATGAGTCTTATGATGACAGAGCGTATCGTGCCAAGAATTTGTATGCATCGGCGAAGTTTGCACCGACTCTCAAGATGAGAAAGGGCAATGCACGGCACCGAAGAGGCTAGCAAAATATTAATGGTGGAAGGGGCAACAGTCGAATACTCGAGTTAGTCAAAGGAACTCATCCACTTATTATCGGGACCTCTATTTCTAGTAAGGAGATTCGCAAAGAGACAAGTACCCCTAAGAGGAGTGTATGGGGGTTTGGTTATCCTTGCGCATCCTCGACCCATGATAACGTGAGGGTACTCTATATATTACAACCCTTCCAGAGGTTAGTTATCCATCTAGTAGCTAGAGTTCTCAACTAATTTTTGTAGTTTTTGAAAATAAGCATGTTGAACCAAAATACGACACCTATCACTAACAGGCTTGAGCTCTTGACACATAGAAGGCCAAACATTACTCGAAACAACACCTCAAAACTATTGCAGTTACTACTAAACTTATAATAGCAACCTCAATTACGTATGCAAAGTAAGATACACACTCAGTGCAACAGCCCAACTTTCTAAAAAAGATAATCATTAAACTCAAGAGAGTACTGAAAAAATAATCTTAAACAAATCTCTGAAAGATAAACATGAAGAAAAAGAGCTAAACATGACAGCAACTAGAAATAATAAAGAACACTCAACAAAGATAAGCATGAAAACTATGAGCATTCTAGGCAAATGCGGAGTGTATTTTCCTCCCAAACAAGTTATGCTAGGGTCCAACTTGTTATGAACAACAAACAAAACTGAACTAAGAAAAGCAAACTAAAAAGGTAAATGCAAGACGCTCCAAGCATAGCACATAACATATGAATTGCTAAAAATATAGCATGGAGAAGGACAAACTGATGATTGTTGATGTAGAAGGGGATGCACAGGGGCATCCCCAAGCTTAGACACTTGAGTCTCCTTGAATATTTCTTGAGGGCTCCGGGGGCATCCCCAAGCTTGAGCTTTTGGCACTCCTAAATCTTCTTTCATCATCTCCCTTCGCACACTTGAAAACTCCCTTCATACGAAACTCATCATAACTGATTTGAGTGGTTAGTACCCATAATAAAATAATTTTCCTTTGCTGGAAATAAGGATTTTTCAACAAGGTCTACTGTTTCTCAAGATTTCCAGAATTTTTTCAAGGAAAAAGCATGCACAAGATTTTCAAAACTGGAAAAGCATAAAACAGGGCATTATTTGGAAAAACACAACAACATGTAGTAAATAATTTTTTCGGGGTACTTATGCAACTCAAATAAAAAAACTCAAAACAGGTGGTAGTTAGCCAATTGTATAGAGCATACTATCAAAAAATTCAGATCAAAAAGATGACCTGGTGATTTTTTAAGATTTTTGCAATGAAGCAAACAGAATCCATTTTCTGGACAGCATGTCACAACTTTTGATCCACTTGCCACCGGAGGCTAAAACTTGGCACAAAGCTTGAAAATAAAGATACAATTATGTTTCTACAGTAGTAAGAAGCATCAAGACCACTAAAACTGAAACTAAAAACATTTTGGGTTGTGTCCCAATAAGCGCTTTCTTTTATGCCTTTGAGCTAGGCATGAAGCAACAAGATCAAGTTGTATCAATATCAAAAGCATAGCTTGCCCGTACAACGGACTCAAAAGGTAACTTAATCTTCTTTCTAGGGAAATGTTCCATGCCCTTATTGAGGGGAAATTGGAATATTATAGTCCCTTATTTCATGTCAATGATAGCACCAACGGTGCGAAGAAAAGGTCGTCCCAAAATAATTGGAAATGAGGGATCACACTCAATGTCCATGACAAGAAAATCAACGGAAACATAATTATCATTGACAACTATAAGCACATCATCAATCCTTACTAAAGGTTTCTTTACGAAAGAATCAACAAGACGAATACCGAAAGAACAAGGATCAAAAGGTTTCAGTTCAAGCATATCATACATTCTTTTGGATAAAATGGAGGCACGAGATCCAACATCACATATAGCAAAACAAGAAAAGTAATTCAACTTGATCTTGACCATAGGATCCAAACCATCTTCTAATTTTCTAGGAATAGAAACCTCTAGTTTAAGTTTCTCATCCCTAGCTATGATAAGAACATTAGTGATATTCTTGGTGAAGGCAATTTTAAGTGAACTAGTGTGGGGGTCTTTGTCCATTCTTTGCAAAAACTTGATGACTTCGTAGAGTCTACAATTATCAAAGTCAAGTTCACTGAAGAAAAACTCTACCAAAAAGGAATTGTTGCAATTATCCTAACTATTTTTCTTATGAAGAGATAAGGAATGGAACCACTTCCTTTCTTTCCCTCGAAGAGTATAGTCAAAGAATTTGAGTTTGAATTGGTCACTATCCATCGCATTAGCTTTTTGTTGATCACACACCATCTCATTATTATCCAAGTGAGAGAGAGCATTCTCTCCCTTCTCACAAAATTGTTCCCTTAAATCATACTTGAGGGTAGGCCTACTAATTGGAGTGCAGATGTAATAACTATTGTGATGACAAACATAGTTGCAAAGCTTAAGATCATTAGAAGTGTCCCAACTAGGAGTTTCGTGCCTAGGACAAGTTTCAATGCCAGTGGAACTCATAGTAACAGCAGAAAGCAAGAACAAACTAACTAATTTTTTATTTATTTTTTGTGTTTTTGATAAGATTCTCTAAAGAAAAAACAGAAAATTAAACTAACAAGAGTAAAATAGCAAAGGTAAAAGATAGTGTGCAACGGCGCCAGGAATTCTCTTGATGGTGTAGATAACACCTCCTCGTTGGCTACCCTAAGTGGAAGGTTATGATGTAGATAGCATCAAATTTCCCTCAGTAAAGTTACCAAGGTTTATGTCTCCATTAGGACTCCGAGTGCAACAAGAAGGCGACAACGATGGCAAAAATTCACGGGTGCCTAAGTTGACGTGGACCTACACACAAACTCAAATAACTTTGCTCCCAATGAGTTAGAGAGGTTATGAATCTCTCCGGTGTTGTTGTTTACAAAGGATCAAACACAAGGGTGTAAATAGTAGTGGCAAATGGAAGGAAAGTAAAAGCAGTAAATTGGAGCGGTGTAAACTATGATGGAAACATGGACCGGGGTCCCATGTTTTTCACTAGTGATGTCTCTCTCCCAAAAGACGATAACAACCATGCTGGGTGAACAAATTATAGCTAGGCAATTGATAGAATTATAAATGCACCGCAATGCTAATTATGCTACAAGAAAGTAAAGAGGATCAATCATGTGGGAATTACACCAAAACAAGTAGACCATTTTCCCATCAACATCTACTCACTACTCATCGACCTTGGCATATCTATCCAGAACATCTCACTGGTATTAAGTTGTGAATCCCAACCAAATTCTAGGCTCAAAGCAACAGAGGATTGCCTTCACACTCTATGCGTACTGTATGCAATCCATGCAACCACAGTTACAAGAACCGTTGTTTTCTCCCTGTTGGAAACAACACATCCCCTAGTCTCATGTTTCTGTCACTCAAGCTAGAAATCGGGGGCATGAACCCACAATCATGCATAACACTCCATCTTGGAGTTACAATCTACTACTTGGCCAAATTAACAAACGGCAACGGGGAACATGCAAGAACACTAAAGAACTCAAATATAAAGATAAACCAAATATATTACTCATTACAAACTGAACATAATCTCATAATCCATCGGATCCCAGCAAACACACCATAGCAAAACAGGAACTAATATAATACATATGTGCCTTGATCATGATAGGCAGCTCACAAAGGCTAAACATTGAAGCACAAGTTGGAGAAAAGACATCACATAGCTACTGGTCATGGACCCATGGTCCAAGGGGGACTAATCACGGCACATCCCGGAGGCGATCATGGTGATGGAGAGGCCTCCGAAGGTCAATCCTCCCCCGGCAGGGTGCCGAGACAGCTTCTCCTGGCGATCCCGAGATCAGAATCACGGCGGTGGGGGAACAATGGACGAAATAGCGTAAAGGGGTTGCTCACGAGGGTTTTCGGCGCGAGGACAAAATATAGGCCAAAGGGTAGCCTAAGCGGTGGCTCCCCTGGCCCAGGAGATAATGGTGGCGCGGCTACCCCCTGGTCGCGCCAGGAGGTCGCCTGGCTAGGGGGTCGACCCGCTTTGGCCCCCTTCCGGCTTCTAGACTCTTCTTTCCTGCATATTTTTTATATGATTTTTCTGGAATTTTTTGAGCACTTTTATTTTTGACATTTTCCTGCAATTAACGAACAATAGCAGAAAAAAACTAGCACTGGGCACTAAGTTAATAGGTTAGTCCAAATATAATATAAATGATATGAAAATGCATCAAATGTATAGCAATATCATCAAAATAAGCATGGAGCAAGAAGAGAGTATAGATACGTTTGGGACGTATCAAGGAGGAGCTGGAAAACGAAAAGATACATCGTGAGATGCAAAGAAAAGAACACTCATTTGCATGTGTGGAGATGTAAACACTAAGAGTTCCTAGTTTAGCTCATGTGTTGTTGATGGCTAAGTTTTCTTGACCGTGTACATCGTCATTGTAATAAGGATGTTGTTAGCAATGAGAACATATTGTTAGCACAACAGTGATGTTGAACCAACCCATTTAATGATATACTTCAAGATCACATCGTAACAACGTTATTATTCATATCATAAATGTTAATCATATACGTAATTTCTTAGACCATGAGAATAACGGGTTACTTCATGCAAGAAGATGTACTTTGTTCTCATCAAAAGTTACACATAACTTGATTGTTATAAGGGTGAGTTCCAAGTACACTGAATAGTGTGGCTAGCAATTGCGATAGCTCAAGACTAAGATTTGCTACTTCACGGTGAAGAGAAATTTACTTTGGGCCTACTCGATATAACAGTATCCATTATAGTCTAGCCAGGCACAGTGTGACTTAGTCACGAGGATGCCGAAATATGACAACGATTAAAAGAGACAAACTTGCATAGAGGTTAACGAAGGGCTTATGTTCAAATGCTGCTTCACATGGAATGCTAAACTTATCTCGCCAATTAGTGTTCCCGTGGAGAAAATTGAGATGGGTTTAGTGAATGGGAACGTTGCATAGAAAACAAAATTTTTCCTACGGTTTCGACTAAAAACTGCCAAGATCATATCTACGAGATAACTTGTAACAGTCGACTTGTTATCTAGAAGGACTCACCCTTAAAGACCAAAAAGTTTTAACGAGAACAATTCTCATGGGTGATGTGGACGGTCACTTGCTAATCTGAAGATCATGAAGAAGAGCGTTGTAAAAGGCAGCGCTTCCGTACTCGAACACACGTACGGCTCGACGACGACCTCCATCCCTTGCTCGAGTTGGGCAGCAGAAGTAGTGGATCCTCAGAACTCCAGCAGAACTACGACATGGTGATGGTGATGGTGGTGGAGAAACACCTAAACAAGGCTTCACCTAAGCACCCTGATCGTGAAGCGTAAGACAAGCTAGAAAGGGGAGGAGGATCCCAACCAAAGGGCATGTGAGAATGAGAGAGAGAGAGAGAGGGATGGAACATAAGAGAGGGTCTCCACCTCCTCCTTTTATAGGATAAGGGGCAACACCCAAGGGGTGGCTGGACACCATGGAGGTGCCCCAACCTCTCCCCTCTTGATGTGAGTGGACTCTCCACTCAGCCACTTAAAATTCCACTTTATTCCCCATAAATTTCGACTCAAAAAACCAAGAGGTTCTCTCATTAAAACACACTTTTAATTGAGTTGATTAATGATTATCATTTAATGAAGACTTCATTCAAAGTCCCTTGTACTATTTCGATATACCGAAACTATTTCAACTTTTTGTCAAAATAGTCCCTGCGTTGTCCAGCCTTTTCTCTGGCGTATCCACTCAAATGCGTCGATGAACCTTAAGTGTGTCACTCTACGGTTCATGAATAATGTGGACATGATCGAGACAATCTCCATCAATAGTCAATAGTGGGATCTGGAGATCTGTAATGACTCCCACACATTCAAAGATGAAACTAGTGATCGTGTGAACCATAAACGTCATAACCAATTCCTTTTGTCTCACGATATTTTACTTGTCCGATCTCGTTACCGACAAGCACTCATTACTCATTTTGTGGTATCACATCCATGTGACCTAGTCACGTTCTTGCAAGCAGTATCGATGTGATAGCATCGAGAGGACCCAGAGTATATCTCTCTGTCATCTGGATGGACAAATCCAACTCTTGATCCATGAGCCTCAGCTAATACTTTGCAAGTACCTAATGACACCTTTATAGTCACCCTGTTACAGTGTGATGTTTGGTGGAATCAAAGCACCCTTCCGGTGTTAGTGATTGACATGATCTCATGGTCTAAGGATTAGGGTTACTTAGTATGTAAAAGACATAGCAATGAAACTTGATGACTTTGATTGTATTGCTATTCCTACTTTGGGCGCGTTCATCACATCATTCTCCTAATGGCGTGACCCTGTTATTAACAACATCCAATATTCATGATCAGGAAACAGTGATCCTCAGTTAATAAACAAGCTAGTTAAATGAGAGGCTTTACTAGGAACCTTTTGTTTGTTCATTAGACACATGTATTAGCATTTCCGATTATACAATTATAACATGAGAAATAAACATCTATCATAAACATGGAATAAGAATAATAACTACTTTATTATTGCCTCTCAGGCATATTCCTTTCAGTCTCCCACTTGCACTAGAGGCAATGATCTAGTTTAAACTTGCGTATCTAACACCTATGGCATTCAGGTGTCATCCATACGCATTGCTAGTGGTAAACCTAATCTCCAGAACTGAAACTTTCAGGCCTGTGTGTATTTGCATTTTTTGCGTCTCCACGCATCACTCCTTCTCAAATGAGATGGCATTGTATAAATTTGGTTCTCTGGTAGACCTTAGTTCCTTGAGCTAAAAACATATTGATACTATTGTCATAAAATAGATCTTCATATTGATAGCCTACTTGGAACTAACACCTAGTTTGATAAAAAAACTTCATGACACAAATGCCCTCCTTTGCTGCTACTAGAGCAGCCATATACTCAGCCTTCGGTGTAGTATAAATCACAATGTTTTGACTTTTGAACTCATCCAAATTCCTGATGGAACGTTCTTCAAATTCATTATGCCACCTTAACATAAATCATAAATATAGATAGACTTAACTTGTATCTTATGTCAAAACTACTGTCAATGTAACACTTTACAATGAACTATTGATCACCTTTATATACATGATGTATTCTTAGCTCTTCCAAAGCATATAAGGATATCATTACTATCGTTCGATGATCATCTTATGGATCACTCTGGTATATCTGGATACACACATATCATTGTATGCACCATTTTTGTCATTTTCTATATGTAGTTATTAAAAACCAGAAAATTTAAGATGAGCGACACTTATTATGGATCAGAGGGAGTATTATATATTATATTTGATTATTATGTATTTGAAAATATTTATTTAATATAAGTGAAATGATACAATAAAAAAATCCCATGCATGTTGATTAAGCATTGATGTGGTTGCATGTGTGGTGAGATGAATTTTTGCATGAGATAACTATTAATGAAAACCTTTATCTCATGCATATTGTGGTGGTCCTATGATGATATTGTGTCATGTGTGCATGTTAAGATAATAGAGGTAGTGGCTTAGTGGGAAAGGTGAGATGAACACTTTGCATGTTGAGAGAATTGAGACCAACTTCTTAATAACTAGATCATTATTGGCGCGCGTTGCCACATCCATCAATTATGAAGATAGAATGGGAAGTTTAGTAAACGTAGAATATGTGAGTTTTGAAAATATAGAGTACTTAATCACCAAACAGGGAAAGTAATGCTATTGCCATAATTTCCATCTCAAGTTTGTAAATTCATCATTGGTCATTAATAACACAACGACATAAGCTTCACCTATGAAATATCATATGTCAACAAGAACACAAGGCAAAAAAATGAAATTAAATATGTGTTCTCACAAGTCGCCTGTAGTACAAGCTATGAAAAAATAGAGAGATTCTATGAAGAAAAATGATTATCTATGCTTGTGCAACAAAGAATAATAAGGTATAAAGAAAAGACAATTGTCAAAAAAGGCTTCACATCTCACTTTATATACGAGTATAAAACAACAAACAATACATCGGAACCGTAGAAACAAAAAACCTACACCAAACCTAGGGATACCAGCTATACAAGAGCTGGGAACTAAAAACAGAGACAAAGCTAAATAAATCACTAAACTAAAGGAGCTTGCTTGTTCCTAGCAATGACCATATCTAAGTCTTTCCGGAGCACCTCAACACCACTCACCAAGCATGCCTCCGCTCCCACGGAACACTCTAATTGCTGGGCATGTGATGGCTTCTCGGCCCTCGTTGGTTACCCCAAGTGGAAGGTTGAGATGCAGTGCACCATCAAGTTTCCCTCGGTGAAGATACCAAGGTTATCGAGCCAGTAGGACTCACGAGATACAAGTAGGTGGCAACGTCGCCAGGAATTGCTTCCTGACTAGGGTGTTGTCGTGGACCTGCATACAGCAACAAATAACTTTGCTCCCAACGAGTACAGAGGAGTTGTCAATTCCTCCGGCCTTGTCGTTTACAAAGGATCAACGCAAGAGATAAAAGGTGCAAAGGAAAGTAAAAGCTGAAAGTAAATTGAGGGTGTGAACAATAATGTGAAGATGGACCAGGGTCCCGTGATTTTCACTAGTGATGTCTCTCTCCCAAAAGACGATAAAAGTGCTAGCGAGGTAAACAAATCACAGTTGGGCAATTGACAGGATTATGAAGGAACCGCAATGCTAACTATGCTGCAAAGAAAGGAAGGACTCAAAAGCAATGGGTAGTACGCCAAGGTAAGTAGTCCGAAATCCATATGCATCTACTACGAATCATCCACCTTGAGATATCTATCCAGAACATCTCGCTGGTATTAAGTTGCGAATCCCACCCAAAGTGTAAACTCAAAGCAACAGACAACTGCATTAAAAGAACTTTGCGTAAAGTAAACAATCCTTGCACGCGCAGGTACAAGCACCGTTGTTTTATCCCTGGTGGCAACAGCACATCCCCTAGTCTCATGTTTCTGTCACTCAAGCTAGACATCAAGGGGCTGAACCCACAATCGAGCATAACGCTCTCTCTTGGAGTTGCAAATAAAATACTTGGCCAAAGCAAATACCGCAACGGAGAACATGCAAGAATTTACTCAAGAACAAAATATAAAAGAGAAGAACCAAATATATTACTCATCACAATCTGAACATAGTCTCATAATCCATCAGATCCCAACAAACTCAGCATAGCAATAGCAGAAATTACATAGATGCCTCGATCATGTGAGGCAGCTCACGAGGACTCGAAAGTGGAAGCACAAAGGAGGGAGAGATAGATCACATAGCTACTGTTCATAGACCCATGGTCCAAGGGGGACTACTCACGGTACATACGGGCGGCGTCCATGGCTATGGATGGTCTCCCGGAGGGGGTTCCTCCTCCCGGCAGGGTGCCGGGGCAGCTTCTCCAGGCAGCCTCGATCTAGAAATGGCGGCGGCGGCGGTACAGAGGCGAGTTCGCGGAAAAGAGATCGATATTAGGGGTTTCCACCCCGAGGGGTAAATATAGGCGAAGGGGGCGTCGAGGGGACCCACGAGGCAGTGGCCCCCCTTCCCTTTCTTGGTGATTCCGGAAGCTTCTGTTGCGCTGATTTTTTATATATTTTCCCGGAATTTTTGGAGCACTTTTAATGGCCGGAAAACCTGAAATACAAAAACAGCAGAAAACAGAAACTGGCAACTGGGTGCACTGAGTTAATAGGTTAGTCCAAATAGGTTCAAAAGTGTATGAAAGTTCAAGCAAAACATGGCAAAGTCACACAAAACATGCATGGAGCAAGCATAAATTATAGATACGTTTGGGACGTATCAACATCCCCTAGATTAATTCCTGCTCATCCTCGAGTAGGTAAATGATAACAAGCATAATTTCTGTGGTGACATGCCACACAACCATAAAAGGACTTTTAAGTAAAGCAATCAAAACATGGAATTCAATTCAAGTCTTAACAAGCAAGAGTCTATATTAGCATTGACACAAGCAACAAAAGAACAAAAGGTGCAAGAGCTCTTGCTGTCCGTGACTCGAATGTCTCCAGATGGTGTTTGCGTGCAAGCAAGGGATAGGGAAATACGAGAGAGGAAAATAAGGTTGTTGAGAACAACTATCTACTAAAGTTTCACACTTGGTCTCCTTTGGATTCTTATCTGGACTCGTCCCCAGACCACTAGCCAGGTACAAGTCAAACTGATCCACTCCCTTTCGTTATTTTGAGCACTCATGCAATGGATGAGCGTGAGCAAGAAATTTGACACCTAAAAGGCGAAACAGAAAGAAAGTGGAGGAGGAAGACAAAAAGGTGTGAAAGGCTCACATCAATGAGGACAATCATAGGCGAGAGAAGGCCATATGATAGAAATGATGTCAGGAGTAGGGATTGCCATACAACGGATGCACATGTGAGATAAAAGCTCTCCAAGGGAACTAGTGGTGGTGCATCTAACTTGCTTGCTCAATAAGACCTAGAGCTCGTTTGAGGAGGCTCATCATTGGAATATACAAGCCAATTTCTATAGTGTGAAGGGTCCCCACATAGCTATATGCATGATGATGATCTCTATGGAGTACAAGGGATAGAAGATGAAGTACTAGTGTGGATCTCTCAAAAGGAATAGTAGTATGCCCCCTTCTCTTTTTTTTCTCTTTTTCTCTTTTTTTGTATTTTTTTGGTGGCCTCAATGGCTCTTTCTATTTAACTCTCATTTGTCCTCTTTGGGATCTTTTGATTTTGTCCTCTTTGGGATCTTTTCCTCACTTTAGGGGCAATACTCTATATTTTACAAGAATATAGGATATCTTTCACACTTTACAAAGGTACTCACATAAAGAAAATGTAACTATCATGATGCAAATGTATGCATCTGCCAGGGTAGAAGGATATGCAATGATACTAGCGCGTCATGTAGCGATGATTAGGGAAAGGCCCAACTAGCATGCGGCTCATCGTCAAGCAAGTAGCATGTATGACATGAAGATCAAGTCATGAGAAGGTGGATGTTGCATGGCAATGTATCTCGGAAAGGCTATGGAAATGCCTTGTAGGTAGGTATGGTGGATGTTTTGAGGAAAGATATAAGGAGGCTTATGATGACAGAGCATATCATGCCAAGGGTTTGGATGCACCGGTGAAGTATGCGCCAACTCTCGAGGTGAGAAAGGGCAATGCACGGTACCGAAGAGGCTAGAAAAAGTATAGGTGGGTGGAAGTGTCAACTTTCGAATACTCACATTAGTCCGAAGAACTCATGCACTTATTATCGGTAACTCGCAATCTAATCAGGAGGTTCACAAAGAGATAGGTACCCCGAGGAGGACTGTATGGGGGTTTGGTTATCCTTGCGCATCCTCGACTCATGGTACGTGAGTGTACTCTAATATTCGAACCCTCCAGAGGTTAGTGATCCATCTAGTAGCTAGAGTTCTCAACAGGGTCTTTTTGGTTTTCAAAAAACACACGGATTTCCCAAAATACGACATCTATCACTAATTGGCAAGAGCTCTTGACACCATAAGTTCAAACATTACTCTAGTCAATACCTCAAAACTATTGCAAGTTACTACTACAAAGAGAACAACAACTTTAACTACCTACTTTCAGTCAAGACACAGAACTCAGTGCAACAGGCAAACTCTCTAACAAGATAAAACATGCAACCTATAGAAAGTTCAACCTTAGACAAAAGAAAAGCTCTAGAAAAACTAAAGCACTACAACTAAACAGAGCAGCAGCTAAGAAAAGAAAAAGAACAACTCACAGTTAAAAGAATAAGCATGCAAATCCTATGAGGAGTTCTAGTTCAAGCGGAGCGTGTATCTCTCCCACACAAGAGAGTAATTTGGGGTCTAACTTGTTACTACAGCAAAGAAAGCAAAACAAACCTAGAAAAGAGCGAGACGCTCCAAGCAAAGCACATAACGCATGAAGTGATAAAAATATAGTGCAACGAGAGATGAACTGATGATTGTTCATGAAGAAGGGGATGCATCGGGGCATCCCCAAGATTAGATGCTTGAGTATCCTTGAATATTTATTGGGGGTGCACATGGGCATCCCCAAGCTTGAGCGTTTGACACTCCTGAATCTTCTTTCATCATCCTCCATCGCGCACTTGAAAACTCTCTTCATACATAACTCATTGTAGGCTGATTAGAGAGGTTAGTACCCTAATAAAATAATTTTTTCCTTACTGGAAATAAAGATATTCTTGAATAGATATTGTTTCTCAAGATTGCAAAAAAGTTTTTTCAAAGAAAAAGCAAGCTTAAGGTTTGCAAAAGTAGAGAGAGACAAAACGTGGCAGAATCTGTGAAAAACAGAACAGCAGATAGAAACGAATTATTTAGGGGTACTTATGCAACTCAAATAAAAAAACTCAGAACATAAGGAAGTTTCGTAATAGTATAGAGCACGCTGTGTAAAAAATTCATCTCCAAAAGACGAACTGGGATTTTTATCTGATTTTTCTAGTCACGAGGACAGAATCTGTTTTCTGGACAGCATGTCACAACTTTCACCTCCCTTGCCGTATGAGGCTAAACTTGGCACAAAGCTTGAAAAGTAAAGATAAAATGATGTTCCTACAGTAGTAACAATCATCAAGACCACTAAGAACAGAACAAAATCAAAAAGAAAAAACCTAAATTCGTTGCGGGCTGCCTCCCGAAAGCGCTTCTTTAGAGCCATTAGCCAGGCTTAAAGATTATAGAAGATGCTCTCACAAGAATAAAAAAATTGAAGCAAAAGAGAGCATCAAGAAGCAATATGAAACACATTTAAGCCTAACCCACTTCCTATGCATAGGCATCTCGTAAGAAAATAAATCAAAGAAGCACCAAGTGACATGCATAGGAAGGTGGAACAAGAACAACTTCGAAAGTTTCAGTTTAGAGAGAGGTGTTTTGTCACATGGAAGTTTCTATAACCAAACTTTCCACTCTCAAAGTAATTTTCCGTAGTATCATGAACAACATCAATAATATAACTATCACATAAATCATGTTGTTCATGAACTGCAAGCACACGTGTATAGTTTTCAACACGGTCTTTATGATTATAAGATAAATGCAACCCATCACATTGAGCCTTGATAAGAGAAAAGTTCTCCGAAATACGAGTTGGAGATTTCAAAAAGATAATAGGACAATCAAGTGTGGGTGCAATAGAAAAAATTTCATGCTTAACATCAGGAACTATAGCAAGTTCATCTTCGTAAGCATCATCCATAGTGGCATCAAGGCCATAAGCATATAAGGCATCAACTTCATCAAAAAGGGATATTTCAAAAGAATCCATAGGATCATAACACTCATATAAGGTAAGATTCAAAGAGTTACTCTCATTAGAAGGTAGACATGGATGGATCCATTCTTCCTCCTTTTGTTCGTCACTCTCCTCCTCTTTTTCATCCAAGGAGCTTTCAGTTTCAGCAATTTCTTCTTCCATAGAGTCTTGCAAAACATTAGTCTCTTCCATTTGGGGAGAGATTATCTCAAGATGATCAGTAATATAATAATTTGCATCATAATTTTCCAAACAATAGTTAAGTATATCAAGACTCTCAGATTTGTAAGGGGCATCATCAATATTTTTAAGAAGAGAAGTAATTTCATAGGCACCCTTATAAGCAACAAATTCTTCTATTTCCTCTGCATCATAAAAATCATAGTTTCTCTTAGCATAAGAAGCTAAGGTTTCATCATCATTGTACTCACATTGGAAAGCAAGGTGTTTGTGCGTCATAAAGCAACAAGATTCATCCCTGCAGAAAGATGTATTATATATTGAGCACAAGTTTCTAGCATACTCATACAACTGGTGTATTTGTTTCCATAAGTGTATCCCCTTTTGAGACAAGCGGTGTTCCTTGTAACATTTTTTTTGATCCTTAGTGAATCCTCCATGCCAATAAGATCTAGTTTCAAAGAAGTCAGGCAATGATTGGCAAGTAAGGAACTAGACATACTATTATTTTTATTTTATATTTTGATAAAGGACACGAAGATAAAAACTGAAAGGTAAACTAACAAGACTAAAAATCCAAGATAAAAGATAGTGTGCAACTCCACTATCTTGTAGACTGGAGTCCCCGGCAACGGCGCCAGAAATTTGCTTGATGGCTTCTCGGCCCTCGTTGGTTACCCCAAGTGGAAGGTTGAGATGCAGTGCAACAGCAAGTTTCCCTCGGTGAAGATACCAAGGTTATCGAACCAGTAGGACTCACGAGATACAAGTAGGTGGCAACGTCGCCAGGAATTGCTTCCTGACTAGGGTGTTGTCGTGGACCTGCACACAGCAACAAATAACTTTGCTCCCAACGAGTACAGAGGAGTTGTTAATTCCTCCGGCCTTGTCGTTTACAAAGGATCAACGCAAGAGATAAAAGGTACAAAGGAAAGTAAAAGCTGAAAGTAAATTGAGGGTGTGAACAATAATGTGAATATGGACCAGGGTCCCGTGATTTTCACTAGTGATGTCTCTCTCCCAAAAGACGATAAAAGTGCTAGCGAGGTAAACAAATCACAGTTGGGCAATTGACAGGATTATGAAGGCACCGCAATGCTAACTATGTTGCAAAGAAAGGAAGGGCTCAAAAGCAATGGGCAGTACGCCAAGGTAAGTAGACCGAAATCCATCTGCATCTACTACGAATCATCCACCTTGAGATATCTATCCAGAACATCTCGCTAGTATTAAGTTGCGAATCCCACCCAAAGTGTAAACTCAAAGCAACAGACAACTTCATTAAAATAACTTTGTGTAAAGTAAACAATCCTTGCATCCGCAGGTACAAGCACCGTTGTTTTATCCCTGGTGGCAACATCACATCCCCTAGTCTCATGTTTCTATCACCCAAGCTAGACATCAAGGGGCTGAACGCACAATCGAGCATAACGCTCTTTCTTGGAGTTGCAAATAAAATACTTGGCCAAAGCAAATACCGCAACAGAGAACATGCAAGAATTTACTCAAGAACAAAATATAAAAGAGAAGAACCAAATATATTACACATCACAATCTGAACATAGTCTCATAATCCATCAGATCCCAACAAACTCAGCATAGCAACAGCAGAAATTAAATAGATGCCTCGAACATGTGAGGCAGCTCACGAGGACTCGAAAGTGGAAGCACAAAGGAGAGAGAGATAGATCACATAGATATTGGTCACGGACCCATGGTCCAAGGGGGACTACTCAGGGTACATACGGGAGGCGTCCATGGCTATGGATGGTCTCCCGGAGGGGGTTCCTCCTCCCGGCAGGGTGCCGGGGAAGCTTCTCCAGGCAGCCCCGATCTAGAAACGGCGGCGGCGGCGGTACAGAGGCGAGTTCACGGAAAATAGATCGAGGTTTCCACCCGAGGGGTAAATATAGGCGAAGGGGGGCATCGAGGGGACCCACGAGGCAGTCAGGAGGGTCCCTGGCGCGGCCCAGGGTGGGGCCACGCCACCTGCCCTCCTGGCTGCCTGGTGGTGGCCCCCCTTCCCTTTCTTGGTGATTCCGGAAGCTTCTGTTGCGCTGATTTTTTATATATTTTTCCCGGAATTTTTGGAGCACTTTTAATGGCCAGAAAACCTGAAATACAAAAACAGCAGAAAACAGAAACTGGCAACTGGGTGCACTGAGTTAATAGATTAGTCCAAATAGGTTCAAAAGTTTATGAAAGTTCAAGAAAAACATGGCAAAGTCACACAAAACATGCATGGAGCAAGCATAAATTATGGATACGTTTGGGACGTATCAGCATGCGATATAGAATTATACCATTAGTTTGAAGAAGGAGGGATCCAAAGAACGTCGCTTCCACACGGAGGAGAATGACGTCCATGGACGCCATGGTTGTTCGCCTAACCAAGGTTAAGCATGTCATTTGCATCACCCCACCAGCCAACCCACTAGTGGAAACCAACAATCGCACAAAGGCATCTTGGCTACAGGATACCTCCGGTAGCCTGCCGACATGACACTGATCCTAACAACTCCCTGGTCACGGCCTCTCGGGATGGCCTCACATGACAAAAAGACCGACGTCTGAAAGAGTCCCGGCATTAAGGGAGACTTCTATGAGCGTATTAAGTTTAATCCACCATAAGATGTATAAACCTTATTAGTTAAGCACTTAGAGCAACTCTAACGGAACCCTTATAAGTGGTCAAACCCTAAAGGGCACCGTAAATCCACGCCCAAGACCCTTATGTTTACAGGTTGGAAGGCAGAACCAAGGGTGCCCCGTATTCTGGTCAAACCTCGTCGGAAAGGTCGTGCCGCCGCAATTCCACCGCATACCTCACGGGAATCCGCCACCACCGGCCGGAATCGGTCACCGCCGGCTGGAATAGGCCTCCGCCAGTTTGAATTGGAGCCAGACGGTTCTTGCGAGCCCACCTCGGCCGTCCTCCGCCGCGCCGCCCCGGCCGTCCTGGGCAACTCCAGGCTG
Organism: Bromus sterilis; assembly: GCA_950022295.1. Classification (NCBI taxonomy): domain Eukaryota; kingdom Viridiplantae; phylum Streptophyta; class Magnoliopsida; order Poales; family Poaceae; genus Bromus; species Bromus sterilis. The sequence goes on along the minus strand of OX465599.1, from coordinate 136,388,491 downwards.
CAACTAGTTTTGATATCAAAAAAAGAGAGAGCACGTCACAATAATTCCAAGTTTCTCCACCTTACAAATTTCGTCACTATCTCTACTTTTGCAAGGTGAGCAAAACTCCCATTGTCCCGTGAAAGGCATCCAATTACTACATGAGCCAAAAAAATGTGATGTAATAACTTGACTATTATGGAATGTACAAAATTAATATTGAGTTTCTCACTAACATCATTTTAGAAAGAGGAAATTCCAGTTTTTAGCCAAGTTAGTGCCAATACAAAGATTAATTTGACAGTGGGAGACTTAAAGGGCACATAATCATCCTTGTTGTGGATGCCAGTTTCAAATATGGTTTCTGCACAAAAAATGAAAAAGAAATTTGTTTATTTACTAATTTCAAAGTGTAAAGAGGGTAACTAAAATAGAGTAATGAATACATAAAATAAGTAATCGGTTAACCTGGTTAGACAACTGGTTCTGGAATTTCTCTGGATGCAAGTTGCCTTATGAGTTAAATGCACAAGACACTTCATGGTTTCTCGGTTAAGCTAAAAAAAGATATTTTCCTATATTTTGCAGAAGAACAAGAGTCAATAGAAAAATATCACATACATATAGTGTAGATAATTTTTTATACTATGGAGTTCATACAGTTCAACATTGAAATATTTTCCAAGAGTATTTGTAGTCACTGTTGGCGCCTTGTATCAACTGTCTTGTTATTCTGAAGACATAATAACATTTCCTCTTGACTAAGAATGTTGGTGTAAGGGAAAGAGGTGTCTTGTACATGTAAGCAAGAAACGATCAGCGTGATGGAGTGTGGAAGGGCGGAGTCTATCTTGGGCGGAAGCGCTCTTAGGGACGCTGATTCTTGCGGCGCCTCCGCTAGACATGATGGCTAGCAGTGGTGGTCACCACATTTTTAGTATTCATATCGGTTGCATATACACCTAGGAGCAGAATGACACTTTACAACTTCATCACCTTACTTTCATATAAGTAATTATTGAAGTGGAATTTGAGTTAAACATTAGTAAAAATTAGGTATTTGCGCCTAAAAGTATTAGTTTTAAAGAGGAGAGTTAGATCAACATATCTACATGTAGATACACGCAGGATTAATTTGGGGATTTCGGATCAGCACACATAACAGCTTCGCTTCCAAATTATCTAGGTAAAGTAGAGATATTCAAACGTATTGGAAGGAATAGCATCACCAACCAGCGGTCGATCCTGAGCATTTCCGCCGCGGCCGCAAACAGGTCCAGTTCACTCCATCTAGCAGCACAAGTACGACCACGACCTTCAATCCAAGAACCAGAGATCAAAATAAGGGGCGAATTAGGATGTTTAGGCCATTAATCAATGAAGAAATTAAAGGAATAGAACGAGGGGGAGTAGGGGTTTCGGATCCAGTAGCCAGCACCCATCCGTCCTCGTTGAACTCCACTTCGGTTAGTAATCGATCCATCTCGTTTGGCACCGGAGGTTTGGCACCGCCGCCTTGTTGCCATTGCCCGAGTGAAAGAGGTAGAAGGAAGGAGAGGGCAACTACTGCTAAATGGCGCGTGTAGCCGCAGAGATGAAGGAGGGGTAGGTCGTATCAGATCGGGAGGAGAGAAAGAGAAGGGGAGGAGGCACCGTCACAGTAAGGAGGTGGATCAGATCGAATGCCAATCAACGAATACGTACTAGTAGTTGGGCCGACATAGGCCCAATCAACAGGCAGGCTGATTTTTCTACTGGAGAAGCTGCTCTTTAGGACAACTGGACCATTGAGTGAGAGGCAAGAGCAATAATGGTTATCGGACGGCCAGAAATCAACGTATCAACAAAATGAACGGCTACAAACACTAAGGACGTGAGAGAGCTAGGATTAGTTTCGGTTTTATTGTCCTAAATGTATGTGCCATTTTTATGATTTCAACTTCTATTGTTTGTTTTGGAATCAGGATTGTTGTAGAAAAAGTTTAACAATTTACAAACCAAAGAAGAAAAAAAGTTGAAGGAAAACAAGTTTCAAGTGAATCAGTTTCTGTAGAATTTTGTTCTCAATATCTCGGCGTGCCACTGATACGTCCCAAACTTATCTATAATTTCTGCTTGCACCATGCATGTTTTGTGTGATATTGCTATGATCTAGATACACTTTCATACACTTTTGATCATATTTGGATAAACCTACTAACTCAGTGCACCCAGTGCCAGTTTCTGTTTTCTCCTGTTTTTCTATTTCAGTTTCCCCCCATATTAAAAGTGCATCAAAAATTCGGGAAAATCAGATAAAAAATCAATGTGAAGGAACCTTCCGGAGTCCCGAAGGAGGACCAGGTGGGACCCACCAGGGCCTAGGAGGCCACCTGGCGCGGCCTAGGGCTTGGCCACGCCAGGGGGCGCCTAAACCCCTGGTGGCCCCTCTGGCTGCCCCTTCACCTATTTATTTCCCGTGACGTGAAACTTCCAAGGAGGGAACCCTTTTCCGCGATCTCGCCTCTGTTCCGCCGCCACCGCGCTTCCAAGATCGGGAACGCCAGCAGACCTCTTCCAGGCACCCTACCGGAGGGAGGATCGACCTCCGGGAGCTTCCCTATGACGACCCTCAACTATAGGGGATCGATTGTAGTGTTCTCGCGGGTAAGTTAACCCAATTTATTGATTCGACACAAGGGGACACAAAGAGTATTTATAAGCTTTGACAGTTGATTTGTCAATTCAACCGCACCTGAAATATGCTTGCTTGCAACAAAGTATTAGTAGCAACTGTGATATGATAGCAGTAGTGAAACAACGAAAAGTAACAACTAGTGACCAGCAGGATTAAAACACTATAGGCTAGGGAGATAGATGGTTGGGCGCTGCATGAATAAGAATGAACATGTAATAGGTTCTAACACGGGGAAAGGTACACAGAAAAGTAATGATCATCTAGGCAAATATCAAACATTAGGCTTGTATCCCATAGGTAGTTGTGCGTGCTTGCAATAAGAACTTGCACAACATCTTTTGTCCTACCATCCCGCTGCGAATGGGGCCAAAAGGAACTTATGGATATTAAGGTGCTCCTGTCAAAGAGCACCGGAACAAAGCAATAAACTCAATGGATACATGGAATCCTCAAACTATGGACCATCCCCTTTGGTGTCCCAAGCTGTCACCTTTGGGATCGCCGGTTCCGGACCATAACAGGTGCATACAACTCATAGATAGGATCTTGAACATAGATAAACTCATGAAAAAATAAGTGGTTCAGATATGAAAACATGGCACTCGGGCCCAAAGTGACAAGCATTAAGAACAACAAGTTGTAGCAAAGATGATAAACACCAAAGTACATGATAGGCAACATGCCCCCAACAATCTGACGAACTATTACATGATCAATCTCATCCAATCCCTACCATCCCCTTTGCCAACAGCAGGGAATTACTCACACATATGAAGAGAAGTCATGGAGGAAGGATGGAGTGGTGATGGTGATGGCGATGGCGATGATCTCCCCTCTCTGGTGGCCAAATTAGCCTCCAGATTAGCCCTCCCGAGGAAGAACAGAGGTTGGCGGCGGTTCCGCGACGGGTTCTGGAAAAGCGACTTATGTTTTGGAGTTTCCCCATCACGGGAATAAATAGGAGCCAAAGTAGGGCACCAGGGGAGGGGGAGTCGCCCAGGCGGCCTCCCGGCGCGGCCCCACCCCTAGCCGCGCCCATATGGCGCCTGGGCCCCCCTGGCTGCCGTTTGGCCCATCTTCCGGCTCCGGGCTCCTTCGGGTGCGTGGATTTTTTGGTATTTTTCTGGGAATTTTCTGAGATGTCCAAAAATCCATTTTCCTGCGCACAATAAAATCATACAGGCAGCTCTGCTGAAAACAACGTCAGTCCGGGTTAGTTTGGCTCAAATCATGCAAGAATGAGGGCAAAACAATAGCAAAAGTGTTTGGAAAAGTAGATACGTTTGAGACGTATCAACTCCCCCAAGCTTAGCCTATTGCGTGTCCTCAAGGAATTCAGTTCAACGAACTGGACGCGACAAAGAAAACTTTGACAAACTCTTTTGCTTCATAAGATGTAAATAATACGGTACTGTGAAAAGAGTTTAGCAAGTATCAAAACAATGCTATGAGGACAATGCACGAAGCAATCCTTCTTTCAAGTGACCAATCACAAACAAACTAAAGAAAATAATATGCTGCTGAAAGTCAAAACAAGATCACAAAGCACATAGCCTAAACATATCAGAGTGGTATCTCGCTAGCCTCCTGATGGTACGAATTAACGCCCCCTCGTTGGTTACCCAAAGTGGAAGGTTGAGATGTAGACAGCGGCAATTTCCCTTGGTGAAGATACCAAGGTTGAGTGTCGAACCAATAGGACTCCAACAACGATAAGTAGGTGGTTCGGCAAGTGATGTGCCATTTGAAGATAATCACTTGCTTCTCCTGGACCTGCACACACAGCAAATAACTTTGCTTCCCAACGAGTACAGAGGAGTTGTCAATTCCTCCGGCCTTGTTGTTTACAAAGTATAAAACGCACGGGATAATAATGATAGTGATAACAATGGAAAAGTAAATAAAGCAGTAAACTGATAGTGGGTGTAAACAGTATTGGAAATTTGGACCGGGGTCCTATGCTGTTCACTAGTGATGTCTCTCTCCCAAAAGACGATAAAATAACCATGCGAGGTAAACAAATTACAGTTGAGAAATTGACATGATTATGTGTGCAAACCAATGCTAATTGTGCTATAAAGAAAGGAAGAGGCTCAAAAGCATGGGCGGTACACCAAGACAAGTAGACTGAAATCCATCAGCATCTACCTACTAATCATCCACCTTGAGATATCTATCCAGAACATCTCGCTGGTATTAAGTTGCGAATCCCACCCAAAGTATAAACTCAAAGCAACGGACAACTGCATTAAAAAACTTTGCGTAAAGTAAATAATCCTTGCACCCGCAAGTACACGGACCGTTGTTTTCCCCCTTATGGCAACAACACATCCCCTAGACTCGTGTTTCTCTCACTCAAGCTAGTCATCGGGGGGCATGAACCCACAATCATGCATAACGCTCCCTCTTGGAGTCACTACCTACTACTTCGCCAAAGCAATAAACAGCAACGGAGAACATGCAAGAATTACTCTAGAACATAAATATACAAGAGGAGAATAAAATATATTACTCAAACACAATCCGAACATAATCTCATAATCCATCGGATCCTAGCAAACTCAGCATAGCAACAGCAGAAATTTTACATATGTGCCTCGATCATGTAGGGCAGCTCACGAGGTCTAATCCATGAAGAACAAAGAGGGGAGGAGAACATCACATAGCTACCGATCATAGACCCATAGTCCAAGGTGGACTACTCACGGTTCATTCGGGAAGCGTCCATGGTGGGGGAGAAGCTCCCGGAGGTGGTTCCTCCCTCCGGCAGGGTGCCGGGAAGAGGTCTTCTGGTGCTCCCGATCTTGGAAGCGCGACGGCGGCGGAACAGAGGAGAGATCGCGAAAAAGGGTTCCCGTTATGGGGGTTTCACATCACGAGGAATAAATAGGCGAAGGGGGAAGCCAGTGGGGGCACCAGGGGTCCAGGAGGCCCCCTGGCCTGGCGCAGCCCCACCCTAGGGCGCGCCGGGAGGGCGCCTGGCACTACAGGAAACAGGAGATTTGCCTACTGCTTTGTCATTGCCGTCTGCTTTTATACGGGGCTGACGGCAAAGAAGTGGTTTGCCATCAGCTAACCTAATAGCATACGGCAAAGAAAAAGCAGTCGTCAAAGAAAAAAAACACAGACGGCAAAGAAAAGAAGTAGGCAAAGAGCAACTAAAACAGACGACAAAGAAAAAATAGACGGCAACGATTAAAAAAATAAGCAAAAAGGCCGGAAAGCCCATACCTTTAACGGAGATCAAACGGAGACTAGCTTGGCCGTCTGCCCGCTCAGGACAAAGAAAAAAAACACCCCACGCGGGTTCTCTCCTTATCTCTCTCACGCCTCTCTCTCTCTCTCTCAAACCGGCGACCTTTTCTTTCTCTCCAGATCTTTTTTCTTTCTCTCCCGATCCTCTTTCTTCCTCGTTCGATTCCGACGGCGTCCGATGGTCTCCGCCGCCGTGCTGCCTACCAAAGTGCTCCCCTCATCCTCCTCTACCTTTCTATCCGCTTCAATCCGTGGATCTCGTCTTCATCTGGTCGTCCCCTTTGTTTCTTGGTGACTAGGGTTTCAATTGGGTGGTTCTCTCCGGACGGCGGTGTAGATCCACAGCGCCCACAGGTGGCCGTGACTGTAGATGGCATGGTGGTGGACCTCAGCGTGGTCTCCAGGTGATGGACGCGCGGCGGGCTCTGCTGGTTGCCGTGGTACCTGACGGAGGAGGTGAAGAAGGACCACCGTGGTGGTCGAGAAGGACCGCCGAGGAGGGCCACAACTCTTCAGATGATGGGCGACGACAAGGCCCCGCGGAGCCTTAGCCCCATGGGCGGCGGTGACCGTGAGCTCCTCATCCCCGTCTCCGGCGAGTTCCCGCATTGGCGACAATAACCTGGACAGGACCGCCGACTCCCCCTCCACCTCTGTCGCGCTCTCCTCCTCTGGATGTGAGGTTTCACCTTCTAGTCCCCCTGCTTTCATGACTTGTTCATTTCCCTAGGTTTTTCCCTGCCGTACTATATTGCAGCTTCGGTTTTGTAGCTCGGCTGTTGAAACTAGTACACGGTATGTGTTGGTATTCTAGTGGCATCTCACCGCATATTGTATAGGATTTGCTTGATTCTGCAAAACAAGGTTCTGAATGACTGTGTGTTAATTAACTCTGTTGTTCGTATGGCTAGGGATGTTAATCCAGTCGAGTGTTTGATGCGCTTTAGCAAACTTTTGGATGACTGCTCAATTTATTGATGAACTCGATCACTCTTTTGGTACATTATTGTATTTATAGTATTTGCTCAGCTTTTAAATCTGAGAAGAAATTGCTCCATTTAGTTTTCCAGAAGGAACATATCATGATGTTAGAATCTCCAAACAGAAGGCAACACACTCTGTTGGTGCATTTGAGGTTAATATTTTTATATATATGCTTAGTGATGAAATTTGAGAAGAAATTGTTACATTTAGTTTTCTGGAAGGAACATATCATAATGTTATAATCTCCAAATTGAAGGCAAGTAACATACTGTGCATAAATGGTTGTGTTAGAGCCTTAAAAAATTCCTAATCTGACTAGGGTGCTTGCCATGGTGATAGAAAATACGAATCAATCATTATCTGACAAAGATGAAAGTAGAATGTTGATGTTCTTTATTCTTGTTCGTTCACACTTTTTCCTTTTTGATACTTCCCACATACAGTATGCTCTTGATACATAGCCACACTTGGTTTTAAAGGTTAGACCAACTTAGTGTTGATTTTGTTCTCTTTTCTGCAATACAAGCTTTCCATAAGGTGGTCCGCAGCTGGGCCTCAAAGAAATTCATGACCAGATGGTTAATCTTTCTACCCAAAGTAAATCCCACTAAAAAGTAAAATTAACTGATGGTAAAGCTGTGTGATAAGGTTGCCACTACTAGTTTTGTTTTTCTAGTTTTAAAGAGGGATGTGATCAGTATTCGTGAAAAACCACTACTAGTTTTGTTTTTCTAGTTTTAACTCCCAAGTGTTCATTACCTAGTTTAACTTGGCTTATTTTATTCTTGCATGGGAATATATGAGGTTGGACTTTCTCGTGCACGAAGGATCGCTCAGGGCCAATCGATCAAGATATGATTCTCTGCTCCTTTCCCAATACTATCTACTTTAGTGGCATATTGATTGACCATTTGGATTCACGGTTGACCATCAAATACTATTTAATTGTATGCTACTGTATATTTAGTCTTCAAATATACAACCGGATGTTAAGCGTTGTTGCAGAGCAGCATGTCTATTGTACGCATCTAGAGCATAGTTTTTGTTGTATAGCTTCCGCGTTTTATGGATTCTAGAATCCAGATTCTTTTTTTACTTATGATGATCAGGGGGATAATATCCACTAAAAACAAATCTATTATTTGTTTGGTAGTGGCAGTACACAAGGTAGAGATTATAGGAGATTCAGTAATGTATCAATATTTATTCAATTCATATTGTGGCTTGGGAAAAATAAAACAAATTAAAACATCACATTATCAATATTTATTCAGTTCACTGATGGAACAATGGTATATTCGGTTCATTGATCTTTAAATTTAAGACCCTGTTTTTTATATGGCTTCTGAGGAATTATCCAGAATTGATCCGCTATCCTCGTAAACCCGTAGCTTGTATGCAGTTCGAACAAAAGCCTGCTAAATGGATGAGCTCAATAGAAGTACACTGCTCTCTTGTAGGAGTTCACAAGAGGGTGGAGCAGCTCTACACTAGAGCAATCAGATAGGCACAACTGAAGAAAACTAAGGTATGCATCTCACATCGATCCACATGGTTGCTCTATATTGCTAGTACCATTCAGATTGCACTGTCTTAAGCTAGATAAACCCATCGACATATTAGCTCAACTACTAGTTCACTATCACGCTGAAAACTAGGACTGCTTACTCAATTTGTGCACCAAACCTTCCACCACGTTTTAGAAAATTTTAGTCCCTTTATGAACGGACAAACTAATCAATAGTTTGTTGTACATATGATCATCGTAAGCCTGCTAATCTGCTATGAGAACGAGATGTATAATAAATGATGAAAGTTCTAGTGTATCTTGATAATGTCAGTATTGGAGCCTAATTGCTGAATTTTCTTTTTGTGCATGCTGGCTAATTTTCTACTTTCAATATGGTAAGTCAATCTTTGATTTGTAATCATTTATATCAGGAGTAGGTGGCACAGTTTAGAAATTTTTGATTGGTGAGTGTCTTATAAAAAAATAAAAGCATAAAGTAATTATAAGATTGTGAGTGTCTTATAAAAAATAGTTGCAAACTTGTTGGTATAGAATTGTTTGTACACAGCCTGATATCAAGATGTCAATGGAGTTTAGAGTAATACCACCTATGTACACAATTTTGACATGTTTGGCAGGTCCATCTATGATTTAAAATTTGTATTCTTAATTTAGGCATGCTACAATGTCTCTGTTTACATATGTATTCATAGAATTGAGCTTTAACTTGGTCTGGACATGAATCTATTTGCACAAATTGTTAGATTTATTGGTTATATTACATATGTCAATGGAGTTTAGAGTAATACCACCTCTGTACACAATTTTGACATGTTTGGCAGGGCCATCTATGATTTAAAATTTGTATTCTTAATTTAGGCATGCTACAATGTCTCTGTTTACATATGTATTCATAGAATTGAGCTTTAACTTGGTCTGGACATGAATCTATTTGCACAAATTGTTAGACTGGTTGATTATATTACTTAACTTGACATGGCTAGCTACTGCTTGCTCTCCTACTGGTGGTTGCTATGTTAATTTCCTTGTCCAAATATCTTAATGGAGCAATAGTTTAGTAAATTTCCTTGCCCAACTATGTTTGCTTTGTAGGTCTGCACCAAAGATTTTTATGATAAGAGGGATATTAAGAGCAACTCATTCGATAATTGTTGTTTTCCTTGCAGCCGCAGAGCTTTTGCACAAGTATGGAGTTTGATGGTGATTCTGTTGTGGTCCAATCTTTACTGCATTTCTTTCGTGCTCGCGGTCGTCGAGTTAATATAGGCTTTTTATTCCATTTGTAATTAGAGCTATTGTAACATTATTCAAAATCAGATTGTGATCTTTGTATAATTGTGATAATGGTCAATAAAACAGTTTTCAGTACTCCATTTTATTATTTTTCCGAAGTTTGTGATAAGTTTAAACTGTGCTCTGTTGTGTTTGACTTGCTGAAATGACAAAAAAAAGCAATAATAATATATTATTGATGTCTTTGCCGTCAACTGGTGGATGGCAAAGAGCCAACCTGGGTTCACGTGTGTTGGATCTTTGGCTGTCGGCAAAGAACCAGGACTTTGCTGTCTGCAAGCTGACGGCAAAGCCGACCGTTAACCTCTGACGGGGTTAAGTCATCGGTTGTGTCGTACTATATCTTTGCCGTCAGCCTGCTCAAAAATGCTGACGGCAAAGGCTTTGCCGTCCGTCGATTTTCAGCTGACGGCAAAGCCGTCCGTTGCCGACTGAGCAGCTGACAACTGTTTTGCCGTCTGGGAGCTGACGGCAAAGCCTTTGCCGTCCGCTTTTCATATGTTTGCCGTCAGCCAAAGCTGACGGCAAAACTCCTGTTTCCTGTAGTGTGGGGACCTGGTGGGTCCCCTCTGGCCCCCCTCAGTGATTCCCGAAGCTTCTTCTACGCTGATTTTTTATTGGATTTTTCCCGAATTTTTGGAGCACTTTTAATATGGGGGAAACCTGAAATAGAAAAACAGCAGAAAACAGGAACTGGCACTGGGGTGCACTGAGTTAATGGGTTAGTCCAAATATGATCAAAAGTGTATGGATGTTCATCAATATCATAGCAATATCACACAAAAGAGGCATGGAGCAAGCAGAAATTATAGATACGTTTTGGACGTATCACCTCCATGAGTGAAGCAAACCATAAATGCAGAAACTTCTTCGGAGTTTTAAAGGAGACTAGAACTAAGAATTTCAGACTAGCAATATAACAAGCATGCAGAAGACAATGTGGTACTTCGGGACAATGCATGTTACACTAAGAATGACAATTATGCTCTCAATAGTTGGTGCTTTGAAGAAAGAAGGTGAGACTCTCGAACCGTGGATTTTTTATGGCAAGATTGAATACTCGTGAAAGTAAGCAAAGACTAAACATGTGCCAGAGCTCTTGGTTTTGCAAACAAAGATAAAATTCTTTTGAGAAGTGCAACTTTCCAGTCAACGGTGAACGGTAAAGGTCTCTCAATATCTCCCATGCCAACCATATTAATGCCTTTTGCTTACACATGTTCCCTTATCCATAAATCCTTTGATGGTCTACCAAACCTTTTATTTTGCCTCAAGTATGGAAGGAGGGTATCGTTGCATCTATCATAAGAAGCATTTGGTCCATTTCATTCCATCATCAAGTATGGGGGAGGTGCAACTCTCATTCATTTTTTTATTGACTAGTTAAAACTTCCGTCAAAATATTTTTGGCATGGTAGATACTGATTTTCCCTCACCGCACCATGAGCTTGTATGGTTACAAAGGGGGAGCTTTTGAATAAATTTGGAGATGGAACAAGAAAGTCTAAGTTAGGAGTGGACGGTAAATAACACATATAGGTAGGTATGGTGCACTCAAGTGGAATAACTGGTTTGAAAAGGAGTTTGGATGCACAAGAAGAATTCCGCTTGGTGCGAGTGAAGGCTTGCAAAAGACTGGGAAGCGACCAACTAGAGAGCAATAATTGTCATAATCATGCAGAGCGACAAAGTAACATTGAATCGGGCATGAAAGTGATATGACTATTCTGAAATAAAAAGGTCATCAAGGCATGATAGACATCATAGTCATAAACATGTACGAACATGTGCCAAGTAAATCCAAGAATTCTCCGAAGGGAAATACCACTTCAATATGCCAAACCATGAGCAATGCAATGCATTTAAATCATTCCAACAACATATTATGCACCCTAGTTATTTGAGATTAGCCACAAAGAAAGCATGAACACTGGGAAAGCATTGTAAACATAGAACTATGTCGCTACAAGCTGGTCTCTAGATCATAAGTACATGCATATGTACAAAAGTAGAAACAAAAATAGTTCATACCGGTTTTCCTTGTTGCTTCCCTTCCGTCGATCTTCGTCATTACTGCCTTGTCACTTGCACGACCGAACGTGGGAAATATATAATCAAATCCCATCATGGACTTGAGCTGAACTCTGAAAACAAAGCAAACTAAAAAAAGAAAGGAAATCTTTTTGTGTTTTTTAAAGGTTTAGCGAAAGAAAAACAAAAGAGAAATCTTTTTGTTGTTTTTGAAAAATAAAAGAACAAAGAAGAACGGGCAAAAACTTCGAAAAAGATCAAACCAAACAAAATAAAAACGGATAAAACAATGGAAAAGTGAGAAGGGCACGTACTCCCCCAAGCTTAGGCTTTTGGCCTAAGTTGGTAGCAGCTACTGCCCCCAGGAGCCTCCTACTTTGGGGTAGTGGTAATCCAGGAGTCGTATGAGCCCTCCGGTGCGTACACCGAAGTCCTCCGGTCCTCCCATGAGGAAGGTCCTGCGCTCCAAGCGGAAGAAGACCCCTCGCCATGCTCGGTGAAGGTCTCTCCCTGGAAAGGTAGGAACTCACCATGCTCCTCCTCATCGGGCACAACCCCCTCCATGGGGCTATGCGGCTGGTAATGAGCCATGAACTCATCGAACTAGATATAGTTGAAGGACCATCCGTTCCTGCGAGTATTATCAAACAAAAGTGGTGCGGGTATACGGATCTCACGAGTAATGGTATTTTCAAACCTCAATATATAATCAAGGTTACCAAACTGGGAAGTCATGGTAACAAACTTATGCCTCTTCATAGCAGAAAGATCGAGACTTGCGTATGAAAAGGGAACATCATCAGGATGCGGGGTGCACTCAAGAGACTCAAGGATAAGTGTGGCGTAAACGCCACCATATAAGTCGCCCTTTTTACTGTTCGTAACAAGGCGCCGAGCAATTAAGGCACCCACATCATAATCATTCTTATCAGAGAGGGCGTTCGCATAAATAGAGAAATCTGGTGCAGAACCACTGCTCGTGTTGTCACGAGCCAACACCCCTCTAGCAATATAATATGCAAAATACCTGAGGTGGGGAAAAATGCTGGAAATCTTCGTGCGCTCAATGTCAGTCTCCTCCTGGTAACAAAGGGAGTTGAAGAGGGTCCTCAACTCGGAAGGCGGAGAAGTCATCTTCGTTGTCTGACCAACGTTCGGCACACCTATTATATCACAAAAATATGCCAAAGACATAGCTATGAGATCATTATAAAGTTTGAACTCGACGGTTCCAGCATCATGATTATAACGAAAACTGCTAACAAAGCGGGAGGTAAGATTCTTGTATTGTACCACACAACATAATGCTAGCCGTGTCAAACCTGCATTGGCACAAAGGCCATAAAATTCCTCCTTAATTCCCGCAGCTGTAAGAAAATCATCGCACATATACATCATTGCGCATGCTGGACTTGTGTCTTCCAACAACTCCAAGGGCACATGATCTTCATTATAGCTCACCCTAACTGCTGAGGTGAAGCTGCAGCTCTAGTTACTCGATCAGAGCGCTCGGGCTTCTTCTTCCCAAGCCAGCCTTTTGCTTTTCCTAGCAAACTCATTTCTGAAATTTTTAACAATTCACAAAAACAAGGATTTAAACAAAGTGAGTTGAGGCAAACTACTCTACTCACTTACCTAAGGCATAAACATGCATCAAAACGTGGAAAATAAATTTCTACACATGCATGCAAGCTCATCTAAACAGCACCAAGAACTACTAAATACTCACAAAGGAAATCACCAATCAAAAATCTAATTGGAGGGGTGAAGGAGTTGCATACCAGGGAGTATTTGTCCAAAATCTCAGCTCAAATGATGGGTTGTAGAGAGAGATCAAAATTCTGGACGGAGGAGAGCAAGAACGCAAGTTCCAGGTGCAGAACTCGTGTTTTTGGAGAGAGAGGAGGGAGGAGGAAGAAGACTTACCTGGAGGTTGGACCTGTGGGCCCCAGGCGCCCTGTGGCCGCGGCCAGGGGGCTGGCCGCGCCAGCTGGCCGCCTGGGCCACTGGTGACCCCCCTGGTCAGCCCCAGGTGCCTTTGAGTCACTCCCGACATGGAAATTTTAATATAATTTTTCTGGAATTTTTCTGAAAACTTCACTGTTGAAAATTTTCCGGAGTTCAAAAAGCTGCGAAACTTTCTGAAAACTTGAAGCAATGATTAGATTGTGAAGCTTCAAAAACATATAAACTTGGTACGGCAAAGAGAACAAAAGATAAGGCAAATGAAAACATAACAAGCTCCACTTTTTGCCTATATAAAACATGCTCACTAGCAAGGTTGATCAAGTCTTACCAACGAACCGGCGATATATAGAACAAAAAGTCTCACCTCTTATGAAGTGATCATTGCACCTTCACTTTAATGGACATTGTCCCCACCATAATGGTTTTGTATTTGTGGTTCACGTGTAGAGGACAATCCCATTCTCCGATCTTCATGGTTTCGATATTCTCTATTGAGTTAAGGCCATGCCTTTTGTCGAACTTCTTCGGAAAATAAACCGTGTTTTCTTTATCGTCTACGTTGAAGGTGACCTTTCCTTTATTGCAATCAATAATGGCACCTGTGGTGTTAATAAAAGGTCTACCAAGAATAATAGACATGCTCCCATCCTCGGGCATGTCAAGCACAACAAAATCAGTAAGAATCAAACAATTAGCAACTTCAACTGGAACATCCTCACAAATACCTATCAGGGCGGCTGTTGACTTGTCATCCATCTGAAGAGAGATATCTGTAGGGATTACTTATCTAAACATAGCCTTTTGTAAAGAGAAAAAGGCATAACAATCACCCCTGCTCCGAGATCACATAAGGCAGTCTTGACATAATTATTTTTTATAGAGCAAGGAATGGTGGGTATACCTGGATCACCAAGCTTCTCAGGAATCTTGCCTCTGAAAGAGTAGTTAGCAAGCATAGTAGATATTTCCTCATTAGGAACTTTTCTTTTATTAGTAACAATATGTTTCATGTATTTGGAATAAGGAGGTAACATGATAGCATCAGTCAAAGGAATTTGCAGAAAAAGAGGTTTCATCCATTCACAAAATTTATTATAATGCTCTTCTTCTTTAGATTTGAGAGACTTACCTGGAAAGGGCATGGGTTTTTGTACCCACGGTTCTCTTTCCTTCCCATATCTTCTTGCTATGAAGTTTTATCTTGTGTACTTATTGCGTGTATCGGGTGCTTCTTCCTCTCGCACATCGGGAGGATCATTCTTCTCCTTATCATTTTCTTCGGGCTCAGCACCGTCTTCAGTTTCAGCATCAGAGGTAGATATGCTGTTGGGATCAACAGTAGGTTCTTCACTTGTAACAGGATCATTCGAGTTGTCAGCTTCCTTGTGTTTCTTCTTCTTCTTTTTCTTCTTAGGAGAGCTAACAATCTCGTCTTCTTCTTGCACTTGAGAATCTTTCTCGATCCTCTTTGGATGCCCCTCATGATAGAGTGGGTCCTGGGTGTGTGTTCCACCCCTGGTCTTGATGCCATAAGCTTGTATGTCCTGTTTGGCATTGTTAGCAAGCAAATATTTTTGCACAGTAGAAATTTGTTCAAGTTGAGTTTGAACCAAATGAAAATGCTTAACAAGACCTTTAACATCATTAACTGTTCTTTCAAGACACCAAGTAAACTTTTGATAGCAAGAGAATTATCATGCAACTGACTTTGTATCCTCCTATTAAAATTTTCCTTCTTAATAATAAAATTATCAAGCTCATCTAAGTATTGGTCGGGAGGCTTACCTTTAGGGATGTCACTTTCAGTAAAGTCTAATAGAGAGTGTACCTCTACCAAGGGAGGGTGAGTAGTAGGTTCACACTACTTCTCGATAGGTGGTAGATTCTTCACGTCTTCGGCTTTGATGCCTTTCTCCTTAATAGACTTGTTTGCTTCTTGCATATCTTCGGGGATCAGAACAAGCATTCCCCTCTTCTTTGGTGGTGGAGGTGGTTCAGGGACGGACCAATCTTCATGGTTCTTGGCAATCTTGCCCATTAGTTCTTCAGCATCGGCGGGTGTTCTTTCCTTGAAAACACAACCAGCACAACTATCCATATAGGACCTGAATTCATCGGTTAGACCAACATAAAATATATCAAGCAATTCATTCTTTGGGACTTCATGTCCCGGTCTAGCCTTAATTAAATCACAATACCTCCCCCAAGCTTTAGGGAGGTGCTCATCCTGCAACTGTTTAAAGTTACAGATTCTTTGCAAAGCAGCATGTTGCATATGAGCAAGAAAATATTTATCAACAAAAAATTGAACTAAGTCCTGAGGACTCTCAATGGAACCATAGGGTAGTGCATCGTACCATGATTTAGCGTCTCCCTTTAAAGAAAAAGGAAAAAGCTTGGCCACGTAGAAGTTTCGTATCTTCTCATCAGTAGTAATAGGTCACTTAACTCAGCAAGTTTGGTCAAGTGTGCTATAACATCATCATTCTCTCTGCCATAAAAAGGGTCAGCTTCGACTGTAGATATAAGTGAAAGATCAACAGAGAATTCATAATCAGGATCATTGATGCATATAGGAGATGTGGCAAATTTAGGATTAGGAATATTCTTGTTCATCATGGAGTGCTTCTTGAGCAACTCCTTAACAGCTCCAGGGTCACAGTCGGCACACTCTCTGAATTCCCTGCAAATATCATTATCGAGAATAACATAATCATCATCAAGGAGTCTCTCCTTGAGTTCATCTAAATCTGGGTAACCAAAAGTTTTGCAAGTAGGAATATAGGTAGCAGGTATCTCAGTCTCGGGCTCTGCTACAGCCTTAGCAGTCTCAGTCTCAATATAGTGACCAAGAAAATTATCATCATCAAGAGTAGTGAAAGCATCATCAAAAGTATCGGACATAGTAACAAACTCAGTAGAAGTAGCATGTGGTGGTAGTGGTGAAGCAAACTTACTTATAACGGAAGGTGAATCAAGCGTAGCACTGGTACTCAGAATGGTACCTTTTCTTGTAGTGGATGGTAGGATCGGAACTTTGGGGTCTCCTTTATTACCCATAGGGGATGAAGTTTGGCAGGCAGGATACTTCAAGTAGACTCATAAATATTGCTATGGTCCCCGGCAACGGTGCCAGAAAACAGTACTTGATGACCCTCAACTGTAGGGCATCGATTGTAGTGTTCTCGCGGGTAAGTTAACCCAATTTATTGATTCGACAGATGGGGACACAAAGAGTATTTATAAGATTTGACAGTTGAGTTGTCAATTCAACCGCACCTGAAATATGCTTGCTTGGAACAAAGTATTAGTAGCAACTTTGATATGATAGCAGTAGTGAAACAGCGAAAAGTAACAACTAGTGACCAGCAGGATTAAAACATTGTAGGCTAGCGAGATGGATGGTTGGGCGCTGCATGAATAAGAATGAACATGTAATAGGTTCTAACACGGGGAAAGGTAAACAAAAAAGTAAGGATCATCTAGGAAAATATCAAACATTAGGCATGTATCCCACAGGTAGTTGTGCGTGCTTGCAATAAGAACTTGCACAACATATTTTGTCCTACCATCCCACTACGAACGGGGCCAAAAGGAACTTATGGAGATTAAGGTGCTCCTGTCAAAGAGCACCGGAACAAAGCAATAAACTCAATGGATACATGGAATCCTCAAACTATGGGCCATCCCCTTTGGTGTCCCAAGTTGTCACCTTGGGGATCGCCGATTCCGGACCATAACAGGTGCATACAACTCATAGATAGGATATTAAACATAGATAAACTCATGAAAACATAAGTGGTTCAAATCTGAAAACATGGCCCTCGGGCCCAAAGCGACAAGCATTAAGAACAACAAGTTGTAGCAAAGATGATAAACACCAAAGTAGATGATAGGCAACATGCCCACAACAATCTAACGAACTATTACATGATCAATCTCATCCAATCCCTACCATCCCCTTCGCCTGCAGTAGGGAATTACTCACACATGTGAATAGAATTCATGGAGGAAGGATGGAGTGGTGATGGTGATGGCGACGATCTCCCCTCTCCGGAGGCCAAATCAGCCTCCAGATTATCCCTCCCGAGGAAGAACAGAGGTTGACGGCGGCTCCGCGACGGGTTCTGGAAAAGCGACTTCAGTTTTGGTGTTTCCCTGTCACGGGAATAAATAGGAGCCAAAGTAGGGCACCAGGGGAGGGGGGAGTCGCCCAGGCGGCCTCCCGGCGCGGCCCCACCCCTTGCCGCGCCCACAGGGCGCCTGGGCCCCCCTGGCTGCCCTCTGGCCCATCTTCTGCCTCCGAGCTCCTTCGGGTGCGTGGATTTTTTGGTATTTTTCTGGGAATTTTCTGAGATGTCCAAAAATCCATTTTCCCGCGCACAATAAAACCATACAGGCAGCTCTGCTGAAAACAGCGTCAGTCCAGGTTATTTTAGCTCAAATCATGCAAGAATGAGGGCAAAACAATAGCAAAAGTGTTTGGAAAAGTAGATACGTTTGAGGCGTATCACCCTCCACCATGGACGCTTCCCGGATGTGCCGTGAGTAGTTTCCTTTGGACCATGGGTCCGTGATCAGTAGCTATGTGATGTTCTCCTCCCCTCTTTGTTCTTCATGGTTTAGACCTCGTGAGCTGCCCTACATGATCGAGGCACATATGTAATCTTTCTGCTGTTGCTACGCTGAGTTTGATGGGACCTGATGGATTATGAGATTATGTTCAGATTGTGATAGAGTAATATATTTGGTTCTTATCTTTTATATTTTTGTTCCTAAGTAATTCTTGCATGTTCTCCGTTGCTGTTTATTGCTTTGGCCAAGTAGTAGGTAGTAACTCCAAGAGGGAACGTTATGCTCGATTGTGGGTTCATGCCCCCCGATGACATGCTTGAGTGACAGAAACATAAGCCTAGGGGATGTGCTGTTGCCACAAGGGGGAAAACAACGGTGCTTGTAACCTCGGTTGGAAGGATTGTTTACTTTACGCAAAGTGCTTTGTAACGAAGTTGTCTGTTGCTTTGGGTTTACACTTTGGGTGGGGCTCACAACTTAATACTAGCGAGATTTTCTGGATAGATATCTCAAGGTAGATGATTAGTAGTAGATGCAGTTGGATTTCGGTCTACTTATTTTGGCGTACTGCCCATGCTTTTGAGCATCTTCCTTTCTTTGTAGCATAGTTAGCATTGCGGTGCGTTTATAATCCTGTCAATTGCCCATCTGTAATTTGTTCACCTCGCATAGAAGTTTTATCATCTTTTGGGAGAGAGACATCACTAGTGAACATCACGGTACCCCGGTCCATATTCTCATCATTGTTTACACGCTTATTTACTTTTCCGCTTTTACTTTCAGTTGCTATCATTATCGTTATCCCTTGTTTTGATCCTTTGTAAACAACAAGACCGGAGAGATTGACAACCTCTCTGAACTTCGTTGGGAGCAAAGTTATTTGTGTTGTGTGCATGTCCAGGTGAAGTAAGCAACCCTGAGTTGTGAACGGCGCCATTGTTCACTTCACCACCTACTTGTCATTATTGGATTCCTACTGGTCAATCTCAACCTTGGTATCTTCACCAAGGGAAACTTGCCGCTACGCTGCATCTCACCTTCCACTTGGGGTAACGAACGAAGGGCGAGAAGCAATTATCATCTCTCGCGTATGAAGCAAATTTCTGGCGCCGTTGCCAGGGACTCCGAGTGCTAAGATAGGGGAGTTTCCCATTACATTTTACCTTTACTTTTTAGTCTTGTTAGTTTTCCTTTCAGTTTTTATCTTTGTGTCTTATATAAAAAATTAGAAAAAACTTTGCCACACTTGCTTCTACTATGGGTTCCACTGAAAACACCAAGTTGTGTGACTTCACTAGTCACAACAACAAAGACTTTATTTGCACTCCTATTTCCACACCTGCCACTTCAGCTACCTCTTATGAAATTAAACCTGCTTTGCTAAACCTTATTATGAGAGATCAATTCTCTGGTGCTGGAGATGCTGCTGCTTTACACTCAAATTATTTTGTTGAGTTATGTGATATGCAAAAGTATAAAGAAGTAGAAGGTGATGTTGTTAAGCTCAAGCTTTTTCCTTTCTCTCTGAGGGAAGGAGCTAAAATTTGGTTTCAATCTTGGCCTAGGAATATCATAGATTCTGGGGATAAGTGCAAAGATGATTTTATTGGGAAGTATTACCCACCTGCTAAAATTATCCAATTGAGAAGTAACATTATGGATTTTAAGCAATTGGATAATGAACACGTTGCCCAAGCTTGGGAACGTATGAACTCTCTTATTAAGAAATTCCCTACACTTTTTATGAAGGCTTGAACTTTACCTCGTGGAACCTGTTAGATTCGGCCGGGAGGAACCTTTATGTCAACTACACTTGGTGCTGCCACAAAACTTCTCGATGAGATGATGACCAACTATTCCCAATGGCACACCGAACATGCTCCAACGGGTAGGAAGGTAAACTCTGTCGAGGAGATAACCTCCCTAAATGAAAAAGTTGACTTAATTATGTCTCTACTTACCAAGCAACCCTCTATTAATCCTCATGATGTTCCTTTAAATTTTTTGGTTGCTCAGGAACAAGTAGATGTGAACTTTATTCCTAGAAACAACTTCAACAATAATGCTTATAGGGGCAATTTTGCTAGTAATCCTAGACCGCTTCCATCCAACTATGGGAACACCAACACTTATCCTAGCTACAAGAACCCCACTTGTGAACTGGAAAATATGCATAGAGTATTTATCACTACCCAAAAAGCCTTCAACAAGAATGTAGAAGAGAAATTAGGTAAGTTAGATAATCTCTCTTTGAAGGTAGATAGCTTAGCCCTTGATGTTGAGATGCTAAAAATTTGAACCTCTCCCCTTGAGGAGAGGAAATCCACTCCTATTAATGCCATCCAAATGCAAATTAATGAAAATATTAGGATGATGGCTAAACTTAAAGAAAGATGGGCTAGAGAGGAAGAGGATAGAATTAAGATCCTTCCTACACACCACACAAATGCCACTATCCAAATTGTTGAGGACACTCAAACTATTAGCACCCAATGCACTCCTAGTCCCATTGGACCTATTAATGGTGATGCTAATACCTCAACCGTAGAAGAAGAAACTCCTATGAAAATAGAGGGTTTCAAACAAGTGAGCCTAGATGACACTACTACCACCTTTGATAGTAGTGATATTGATTTTGATAGTTGCACCCTCTCAGAAGTTATTAGCTTGTTACAAAAAATGTCTAGAGACCCCCACACTAGTACACTTAATCTTGCCTTCACGCAGCATATCACAAATGCTCTCATCAAAGATAGGGAGGAGAAGCATAGGATAGAAGCCTCAATACCTAGGAAGCTAGATGATGGTTGGGACCCTATGATTAAAATTAAATTAAATAACTTCTCTTGCTATGCTTTATGTGACGTTGGAGCTAGTACCTCCGCCATGCCCAAAAGAATGTATGCCATGTTTGAATTGAAACCTTTTGATTCTTGTTCTTTTGGTGTTCATCTCGTTGATTATTCCGTAAAGAAACCTTTGGGGAAGATCGACGATGTTCTTATCATTGTCAATGACAATTATGTTCCCGTTGATTTTATTATTATGGATATAGAGCGTGAACGTTTATGTTCAATTATTTTGGGACGTCGTTTTCTTCGCACCGCTGGTGCCGTTATTGACATGAAAGAGGGGAATATAAAATTTCAATTCCCTCTCAAAAATGGGATGGAACACTTCCCTAGAAAGAAAATCAAGTTACCTTTTGAGTCCTTTACACCGGCTAGCTATTCTCTTTCTCTTGATAAAACTTGATTCTTCTTTTGCTTTATGCCTAGCTTAAAGGCGTAAAAGAAAGCGCTCGTTGGAAGGCAACCCAAGATGTTTTTTCTTATGTTCTTAGTGGTCTTGATGATTGTTAACACTGTAGCAACATCATTGTATCTTTATTTTCAAGCTTTTTGCCAAGTTATTGTAGGGGAACGCAATAGAAAACAAAAATTTCCGCACTACGAACACGCCCAGGACCACTATGGAGACTGCATACAAGGTTTTGATCTGATCGTTACCGACTCGTAGCGCAGCGGAAGTAGAGTCGATGTAGATCGTCGGTGCAGATCCCCGCAGCTAGGATTTACAACCTCCAAACCGCGAGGATGTTCTCCCTCGTCTGCTCCTCGAACAGCGCTCCGGGAGGCGGTCGGACAGTCCCTCGGACGGTGTCACGGACAGCCCTTCGGGAGGCCCCTCGAAACTCGATCGGTAACTCGGACAGCCCTTCGGGAGGACCCTTGAAACTCGAACGATAATTTGGACAGCCCTTCGGGCAAAAGATCGAAACTACGACCTCTCTACGGGGTTGCACACATACGGTGTCAGCTATCCGACAGGGCTTCGCCGTCCAGAACTAGTTCCTGTCGGAACCTAGACAGCCTTTCGGCTCTACGAAACTATTTCGCTGGGAGGGAGAGAGAAAGCCAGATCATGCATGGCATTTGTATAGAACTCAAGGGAGAGCTTGGATCAAGCATATGGGGCTGCCCTCACACCTCTATTTATAGGAAACCCAAGGGGGCTTTCTTGGCTCCCAAGTCCTTCTAGAAGGCTTTCCAAAAATATCCCAAGTAGTACTTTTTACTATTCATGACACCACTTTTTCGCGTCCGAAAAATCCAAAAATATTTCTATGGGTCTTGGAATAATTCCAATACCCACTAAAATGATTTTGGGCGCGTTCCGAAACAATTCCGGATTAGTGATTTTCATCTGCGAAAAGCAACCTAAGCATTTCCGGCAGCTCCGGAACATTTCCGGCAGCTCCGAAATATTTCCAAAAAAATATATTTTATTCTTTTCTCCAAAAAAATTCCAGAAGTTACCAGAACAATTCTGGCACCCTCCAAAAGTACCAGGTGCTTACCGAAACCTTTTCGGCTTAGTGGTTCACTCCGAAACAACTTTTCGGTTTTACCGGAACTATTCTGGTGTTCTCTCTCCGGAACTTTTCCGTTTTCTCCGAAACCTTTCCGGTGACTTTCTCTTAGACTCCCTGTCTAGTATTCAGCAGATAGATGACCCTTAAGCGTGTGACCCTATAGGTTCGGTGAAGTATAGACATGACCCGGAACACTTTCCGATCAATGATCAACATCGGAGCCGTGGACACCCATATTGACCCCTATACCCACACGAATAAATATTCGAGTGAACCTCCAGTTGCCGTGTGCTATTCCTGTTGCTTCGCGATATGTTACAAATACCCGAGGTGAGACTTATCGGCATCCCCGTGGATCAACACTTGTCCACTATGCCAGTTACCTCGTTACTGGTATTGTTCTCTTTTCTCGTTCCCGCGTTCCGGCATCCCTGTGATCAAATCACACTGTGTCTGGCCAGACGATGGTGGATACCGTAACACCGAGAGGGCCCGAAGAATATCTCTCCATCGACGGAGGAGCAAATCCCAATCTTGAGCTACCTAGTTCCTTGTCATACTTTTCCGTGAACCCGTAAGCCGCCGTAATAGCCACCCTTTTACAGATGACATTTAACAAACCCCAAAGTTCACGAAGCAAGTACGAAGGAACTCGATACTCTCATGGTCTAAGAAATTATGCAAACGCCCAACTTTCTCTGTGTTATAATCCATTAACTGGTGACGAAAGTATCTCATAGCATAACATCAATCTGGGTCGTTTCAACACAAATGTTCATCTAACATTGTGCCCTCAAAATTGCCGGCATAGTCATGCCCATGATCAGGAAAACAGAACCATCATGCAAAACTTGAGCTAGTCTTAGAGGCGAGACTAGGAATATATATTTTATTTGTTTATTATTCCACACGTGCATATGAGTCTTCCTCCGAGCCTCGTGGTTATTGCAGACTCGAGAACCATTGCAGTTATAGCATGGAATATAAACATAATTAGGAACATGGGGATAAATAATAACATTTATTATTGCCTCTAGGGCATATCTCCTACAGACTCCCACTTGCACTAGAGTCAATAATCTAGTCAATGCTAATGCACTTTACACCTACGGCATACTGGTGTAAAATATGCTTCACATGTGGTATAGCCTGATGTCCAACGGATCTGACAACTTCAACTCCGTGTGTATCTTTGCATATCCTCGCGTTTTCACGCTTTCACAAAATTCATATTCTGTGTGGACTTGGCTTTGTATATATGTGAATCACTGGTCGAACCTTGATTCCTCAGACTGAGCTATGGAGCAACTATCTTCAATAGTGTTCCATTGACCAAAGCCATATTGGAACCATACTAAGTTCATGAATGAACTATATGATTCAACATTTTCTTTGTTGCTTCTAAAGCAGCAACATACATAGCCATTTGTTATAGAATTTCGCCACAGTAACCTGTTTGGAACAATTCCAACTTACTGTGCCACCATATCTCGATCACACAAAAACCCTTAACTTAGATCGAAAATTGCATGGAGCATTGATGAAGACTATATTGATGTAATTACTTACAACAAGCACTTCATAATCTCTTCTTGCGAGAAAACATGTCATCAGTGCTACTTTAGTACTCAATGACATTTTTCACTTTTGTCCCATGATCAGTACTTTGATCACTTTGGTATCTATACTCGCAACAACTTGGGAGTACTGGACATATCTAGTTGTTTTATATACCATGGAATACATGATTAATCCAAACACAAAGGTGATGGAATATCCATCATGTATTTTGCTCATCAGTGTTTTAGGACACCGAGTCTTGCAAAAACTCTTTCCATGTGACTTCGGCAAGAATCACTCCTTGGCGTTTTTAACGCTAAACTGTTTTAGCATCTTGTCAATATGTATTTTGGCTTAGCCCTATTAGGCAATTATATCTCGTAGATAATTATGCCTAATATCAAGACTACTTAGCCCAAGCACTTCGTCGAAAAACTATTTTCAATGAAGTCTTAATTTGTGTCAAGAAATTTATATTATTTCCAATTAACAATGTGTTAGGCACACAAGGTTTTTAGAAATATTATTATGCTCCCACTTACTTTCTTGTAGCCACAAGCATCTTCGTTATCCATCGATGAAATCAAACTCTTTTGATTATTTCATCAAAAACGAAGATTCCAACTCCATTATGCTCTCTTTTGTCCATCGCATGAACTCTGAAGTTTGCATACTCACTAGCATCCTCTGGACTGATAAAATACCTTGGACTGTATCATATGCAAGTCCAAGGCAGTATTTCCATCTTATGGAAATCCTTTTGGCATCCATGTTTCATATCTCATGAATGAAATATGTATTAATTGCAAGTTTAACCCGAACCGACTTTAAGCATCGCTACGGAGAGACAATCTCGCCGTAGTTAATTCCTTGAAATTGTTATAAGCAACAAGTCGAGCTTTATGGATAAAACATTTTTATCCGTATCAGTTTATAGTTCCATTAATATTCGTTAGACTCAAAGTCTTCCGAATGGTCCATCAAGATACAATCTTGATTTATTTATATGGAAACTATCTCGGATTGTATTGGCATTTAGCCAATTCCGGAGTCAGGTCCCATCATTGCTTCCTTAATTATCGTAGGTATATTGTTGTCTAACAACAATATCTCGTTTGCGCACCTAAGAGGTTTGCATGAGTTTTTCCTACGTGGTTCAGCTGCAAGTTTGACCGAAGTCCATACATCTCATGTAGGAGCTTCCGTATCAGTCGCAGTAGGAAACTCTGGAATCACTTCCAAGGTTCCTTTCCTTTGATCTGATGACGAAGATACTGTTATCTCATCGAGTTGCACTGTCCTCCCACTCACCTTTTTTCAAGAACCATTCTCTTTAAAAGCATACCGTTCTTTGTGGCAAAACCTTTTGCCTCGGTATAGTGGTGGAGGAATTCCCAATAATTTGGGATAACCTACAAAGTAGCACTTGTCTGATTTGGAATAGGTTTGTAAACAGTTTACACAATCCCCATATTCGAAATGTTAAGAAAAGATAAAACATGGTTGGGCGTACCATACCATGGCGTCATTTCAACAGACCTGATGGCGCTCCTTTCAGTGTAAAAGCCGCAGTCTCTAAAGCATTACATTAAAAGGGATAATGGCAAATTGATTTATGTCATCTTTGATCTTACCATGTCATAAATGGTTTGATTACATCTTCACGGACATTCCACTCACAGTGGTGTTCCGGGAGGTGTATGTTATGAAACTCTTTTCACAACTCATCAGACATTCGCTAAACTTGTAACTGAAAATATTCCTTTCTGCAATCGAATTGTAGAAACATAATTTTCTTGTTACAATAACTTCCACTTCATTTTTGAAAACCTTTTGAATGATTTCAAAAGATCCAGACTTACGTCTCATCAAGTAAATATCCATATATCTACTTGAGTCATTTCTGAAGATAGATAAATCCACTACTAGTAACAACATTTATCGGACTACACACATCAAATGTATGATCACCAATAAGTTTGTTGTTCGTTCCTCATGGCCTGTGAATGGTATTTCAGTCTCTTAACTTTTCGGACGAAAGTTGCAAGTGTGAGATGATTCATAATCAAATGACTTCAAAATCCATCATTATGGAATTTCTCCATGCGGGTTTCTCCAATGTGACCAAATGCAGTGCCACACATATGTGGTGTTCTTTTAGTCTTTCGACATTTAGCGTCATTGTTATGGATGTATCATATTACCATCAATATTCGTAACATACATCCCATCCCCGATGGAAGCATGGCCCTTTATGTTATTCATAATACTGAACAACAATTGTTCTTTTATGAACAACCTTCTTGCAACATACTTTATGCAATGGGCTAGAGTGTATAAAACTCTAAAATGATTTATGAAAATAAATACAGATGGTGATACACCGATGGAAGGTATAGTAACTTTTACTATGTTCCCAGCGCGTATCTAAACCTCATTACTGGAAAGTCTTTTAGGCCGTAGTGGTTCTTGCATCGAGTTGCAACAGAATGCAATCGAGCGGGTATTCCTGTGATCAACTTTTAATCATAATACCCAAGAATTATGGACTAATTGTTTAATCACAATTCCCAAGAACTATTTATTTTTGACCAGCCTTCCATACATCAATAACTTTCATGACTTTTATACATGAGCTGGACATTCCAGTCTTCTTTCTTTTTGCCCTTATACTTTTAACAGTTTAACTTTCAATATATTTCTCCTACTCTCAGAAGAAGCACCCAACTTTAAGAGTGGCGTTAGCCCCGGACTTCCTAGGCGTGTGAGTCATACTAACACCCTTTGGACATTTCCTTTCTCTTTAAGTTGTTTGTTTTATTCACCTTCATCATATGAAAGGCGTTCTTCTGGATCCCTCTCTTATCAGTCAAATGCCCAGTAAACACTTTACTAATACTTTGCAAACAAATATTGCTTTGGATATCTCATATCTTTTAGCCTTTGTCTGTATCTGAAAACAATTTTCAGTTCCATGAATATTACATAACTATCCCAAACTTGTGAAGTTCGGGTCTTATGGAAGCAAACGTATTGCACTTGACCACAATGGAATTCTAGCTTTTGGATCGAAGGACGAGAGTCACATCATCCATAGCATTAGCGGGAGGACACTGAAAGCATGCGATAGGACAAAATCCTTCTCGGCACTCTTGAGGACAATCCTCGCATTACGTTACCAACCGTAAAGTTTTAACCAGATATTTAACAGCTTATTCAATTTTAATAGGGAAGGTGGAAACGCGAGCCATTATTCTACAACTATTAGCAAATTATACTTAGACAGTGTTCATAATTAATTGCACTCAGAATTAAACAAGTTAATTCTAAAATGCGCTCCCACTCAAATCAATATCTCTCAAAATTGATTATGAGTGATTCAAGATCCAAATATCAATACAACGCCATAGAATCATCATCTCATGACGAGGATTTTGATTTGGTAGGCCAACTTGCCGATCACATCTCTATGTGACTCTTGTTCATCTTTCGATGCGTGTGTTCCGAGCTCAGGACGATCCTGCCATGAACGTCAAGACAACCAAGTGATCTTGCTGCGAGGTCTGACCTCACCCGCCTTACATTTCTCCAATCGTTCGTACCCATGCATCCATGGCGCACCCCGAAAGGATAGATGCTGTGACGGTGCTACACTTGGGAGAACACTAACTACTTGATATTTTAAGTGAGAGATCACCCTAATAAAAAGCGACTACCGCGCAATCAAGAAGGGTGCAACATAAGGGATAAACATCTCATGCAGTTCATAATAGCATGATATGGTATAGCCCCTTCTGACGGAGAAGTCAAGTATTTCTTCGTCTTTGGCATTTGCGTCGGAGTTCACCTTCGCTAGGATTGCCACCACCTTGTCGATGCACCAAATAATATTGCTATCTCTATAGCTAATAAAAATAAGTGCATTACATAAGGTTGACACGCAGGTCATTAAAGTGACAATCATATGGCTCCAGCCATCATGCCGAATCATGACACGCAGGTCATGTTAATAAATTTACATTATATAGTCATCTCATACATAATCGAATTAATATGAGCTTTGCTATACCACATCACATGCACATCCTGCAAAACCAAGTTAGACGCCTCTAATCGGTTTAGGAATTTTTTTATTTTACGTGGCTTCTAAGGTTTCAACCAAACCACAGCTACCAACGTTTTATCATCAAGTATGATTATTCAAGTCGCTAGATTAACATCGCGGGGTGTATGAAGCACGAGATAATAAAATCTCGAACCCCATACTGAACTTCGTCATACGCGTGATCCCCGTGCAGATCATATCTGCATTGCCCTTTAGTCTGCGAAATTTCTTCTTTCTCTAACTACGGTGGAATTCAACGAACTGTTAGCACTTCTTTGATCAATCAGGATCGTAGATTGCCAGAACTTTGAAACTCCACCATACTGTTATCGACATCAGAAATATGCAAATTCTAGGGAAGCAACAAGAACATCGAGTAACAGATTTCATCTGCCACCCGCATAAATAATTTTCAGCAATAGATCTAATCTACTCAAAAATTATATTATGCAATACCCATACATCTCTATGTATTCTAGATCGCAACATGCATCTATGCATAGCACGGCTCTGATGCCACTGTAGGGGAACGCAACAGAAAACAAAAATTTCCGCACTACGAACACGCCCAGGACCACTATGGAGACTGCATACAAGGTTTTGATCTGATCGTTACCGACTCGTAGCGCAGCGGAAGTAGAGTCGATGTAGATCGTCGGTGCAGATCCCCGCAGCTAGGATTTACAACCTCCAAACCGCGAGGATGTTCTCCCTCGTCTGCTCCTCGAACAGCGCTCCGGGAGGCGGTCGGACAGTCCCTCGGACGGTGTCACGGACAGCCCTTCGGGAGGCCCCTCGAAACTCGATCGGTAACTCGGACAGCCCTTCGGGAGGACCCTTGAAACTCGAACGATAATTTGGACAGCCCTTCGGGCAAAAGATCGAAACTACGACCTCTCTACGAGGTTGCATACATACGGTGTCAGCTATCCGACAGGGCTTCGCCGTCCAGAACTAGTTCCTGCCGGAACCTAGACAGCCTTTCGGCTCTACGAAACTATTTCGCTGGGAGGGAGAGAGAAAGCCAGATCATGCATGGCATTTGTATAGAACTCAAGGGAGAGCTTGGATCAAGCATATGGGGCTGCCCTCACACCTCTATTTATAGGAAACCCAAGGGGGCTTTCTTGGCTCCCAAGTCCTTCTAGAAGGCTTTCCAAAAATATCCCAAGTCGTACTTTTTACTATTCATGACACCACTTTTTCGCGTCCGAAAAATCCAAAAATATTTCTGTGGGTCTTAGAATAATTCCAATACCCACTAAAATGATTTTGGGCGCGTTCCGAAACAATTCCGGATTAGTGATTTTCATCTGCGAAAAGCAACCTAAGCATTTCCGGCAGCTCCGGAACATTTCCGGCAGCTCCGAAATATTTCCGAAAAAATATATTTTATTCTTTTCTCCAGAAAAATTCCAGAAGTTACCAGAACAATTCTGGCACCCTCCAAAAGTACCAGGTGCTTACCTCTGGCCCACCTGGCACAGCAGAAACAGCCCAGACCAAAGGGGCAGGGGAGTCTTCTTCCTCAGGCAGCCAGGCGCAGTGTTGCGTGGCGAGCATGCAGCAGCGCGCCCGACCACCTCCTGCTTTCCCCTAGCCTAGCCCCTAACCACTGAATGCCTAGAGACGTCCCACGCCGTCTCCATCCATTTTCCCCTCTCCCTTCTCTCTCTCTCTTGCCGTGTTCGACCTGAAGCCGACGGGAACCGGAGCACGCCGCTGTGGAGACTCGCGACCACCGCTCGCCATAACCCAGAAGAGGTTGTCCAGAATACGCTACGCAATCGCCTTCGTCCTCGAGCGGAAGATCGTCAGCCCGGACGCCCTCAAGGCCACGCCATCGTCACCGTTTCCATCCCCGGCTGCCGGGTCTTCGCAGCCGAATTCTCCTTCGCCGTTGCTCCTCCACCTCTCCCGTCTGCGCCAGCACGCTCAGTGTGAGCTCCCCGAGTTTTCCCCTCAAACCCCGGCCTTTCCCGTGCCCCCAGTCATCGTCTCCGTCGCGGACGTGGGCACGCCGCCGCGGGCTTGCTCGCCGTTGAGCCCTCCGGCCACTCCGTGGCCGCCCGCTTGCCCCACTCGACGCGCGCGAATGCGAGGGTCCGATTGGTGCCTCCCCCATGCCAAGCCGTGGCCGGAGCCGCCATCTCTAGTGAGGGCCGCCGCACAGGTTGGTCGCGGGCGACCTCACGCCGGTGAGCTGACGTGGCCCCGGTTAATTAACTTAACCCCCCACCTAATGACCCCCTGGCACTCAATGACAGGTGGGGCCCAGCACCTTAATCCCCAATCAAATTAATTAAATAGAGAGAGTTAACCTGTGCCATTGACAAGGTGGCCCCACATGTCAGCCCCCCCTGACGTCACCCTTGTGTCATGATGATGCAATAAATCAAATTTCTCTGTGAGTGGAAAATTTCACAAAATGTTTAAATCTTTGAAATTGAATAACTTTTAAACCACAACTCGAAATAAAAAAAATATAAGAAAAATTATCAGAAAAATGCAAGGAATCCAAATATTCTACTTTCAAGCATGGAAAAATAGATTACAATGAAAAACCAGTAGAAAATGCAATATGGACAGTTTTGAATATTCATTTGGAGTTTGAATTTGGAATTATTTTCCAAATATATTTCAATTAACATGTTGCAACATGAACATAGGCCACATCAGTACCATGCCATGCTATTTTTTACATCTTGATTGTGCATTGCAATGTGATGTTTATACTTTGTTGTCTCGGTGTCTGCTTCCTCTCGATAGATTCATCGCCAGACGTAGTTTCCAACTGCTCTGAAGAGTGGCACCTCGTGATCGTCAGCAAGGCAAGAAAACCCCATTGTTCATGTCTATATAAACTCATTTCCCTCTTGTTCTATCTTATGCATGATTAGGTGATTCACACGTTACCGTTCTACCGCTAGTTGAACCCATCCTTTGCACGACCTATCATTGCTGACACAGTATTAAGCAAACCTCAACCTAGCAGATCTAGGATTGTTTGTGTTCATCATGTGGGCCTTCATCCATGTTATGCTATGCTATGCTTAGAGTGATTGCAATGAAGATGATCCATCTGGGTGATGTATCGGGATGGTAGCGAACCATGCAACGTAATGGTAATGTGTTGGTGAAGTCACCCTAACAAAGGTGAACAATGAGAGGTTGTGTAGGAGTACACAGTGGGTTGTCTCATTTACACTGCCCTAGGACCCAAGTTCTCGTGTTGTGATCCAAGACAAGAGTACTTCCACATGCAGGGCTATGGACCCCGTTTGGCCTACTAACTCACCCCAACTATGGTCCAGGATTCGCATGGTGATACGTCCCAAACGTATCTATAATTTTTGCTTGCACCATGCATGTTTTGTGTGACTTTTCCATGATTTTCTTGAACTTTCATACAATTTTGAGCATATTCGGACTAATCTATTAACCCAGTGCACCCAGCTGCCAGTTGTTGTTTTCTGCTGTTTTTGTATTTCAGGTTTTCCGGCCATTAAAAGTGCTCCAAAAAATCCGAAAAAATCAGATAAAAAATCAGCGACCCAGAAGCTTCCGGAATCACCAAGGTAGCGGAGGGGGCCACCACCAGGAGACCAGGAGGGTCCCTGGCGCGGCCCCACCCTAGGCCGCGCCAGGAGGCCTCCTGGCTGCCTGGTG
This sequence comes from Bromus sterilis, assembly GCA_950022295.1. NCBI lineage: Eukaryota > Viridiplantae > Streptophyta > Magnoliopsida > Poales > Poaceae > Bromus > Bromus sterilis. Next base: position 136,356,489 of record OX465599.1, on the reverse strand, counting down.
GGTCCCCTCGACACCCCCCTTCGCCTATATTTAGCCCTCGGGGTGGAAACCCCTAATATCGATCTCTTTTCCGCGAACTCGCCTCTGTATCGCCGCCGCCGTCGTTTCAAGATCGGGGCTGCCTGGAGAAGCTGCCCCGGCACCCTGCCGGGAGGAGGAACCCCCTCTGGGAGACCATCCATAGCCATGGACGCCTCCCGGATGTACCGTGAGTAGTCCCCCTTGGACCATGGGTCCGTGACCAGTAGCTATGTGATGTACTTCTCCCCTCTTTGTGCTTCCACTTTCGAGACCTCGTGAGCTGCCTCACATGATCGAGGCACTTTTGTAATTTCTGCTGTTGCTATGCTGAGTTTGCTGGGATCTGATGGATTATGAGACTATGTTCAGATTGTGATTGAGTAATATAATTGGTTCTTCTCTTTTATATTTTGTTCTTGAGTAAATTCTTGCATGTTGTCCGTTGCAGTATTTTGCTTTGGCCAAGTAGTTTGCTTGCAACTCCAAGAGGGAGCGTTATGCTTGATTGTGGGTTCAGCCCCTTGATGTCTAGCTTGAGTGACAGAAACATGAGACTAGGGGATGTGCTGTTGCCACCAGGGATAAAACAACGGTGCTTGTACCCGCGGGTGCAAGGATTGTTTACTTTACGCAAAGTTCTTTTAATGCAGTTGTCTGTTGCTTTGACTTTACACTTTGGGTGGGATTCGCAACTTAATACCAGCGAGATGTTCTGGATAGATATCTCAAGGTGGATGATTCGTAGTAGATGAAGTTGGATTTCGGTCTACTTACCTTGGCGTACTGCCCATTGCTTTTGAGCCCTTCATTTCTTTGCAGCATAGTTAGCATTGCGGTGCCTTCATAATTCTGTCAATTGCCCAGCTGTGATTTGTTTATCGTCGTTTGGGAGAGAGACATCATTAGTGAAAATCACGGGACCCCGGTCCATCTTCACATCACCGTTTACATCCTTAGTTTACTTTCAGTCTTTACTTTCAGTTGCCACTATTATTATCTCTTGCGTTGATCCTTTGTAAACAGCAAGGCCGGAGGAATTGACAACTCCTCTGTACTCGTTGGGAGCAAAGTTATTTGTTTCTGTGTGCAGGTCCTATCAACTCCCTAGCCAGAAGCTAATTTCTGGCGCTGTTGGCACCTTCTTGTATTTCAGCGAGTCCTACTGGAGACAAACCTTGGTATGTTTACCGAGAGAAATTTGCTGCTACGCTACATCTCACCTTCCACTTGGGGTAACCAACGAGGAGTGAGAGAACTATCCTCACCGTATCAAGCTAATTTCTGGCGCCGTTGTCTGGGACTCCAGTCTACAAGATAGGGGAGTTGCACACTATATTTTATCTTTGCTTTTTAGTCTTGTTAGTTTACCTTTCAGTTTTTTACTTTTGTGTCCCTTATCAAAAATACCAAAAATACCTGCTGCTACTATGGGTTCCAATGAAAACACCAAGTTGTGTGACTTCACTAGTCACAACAACAGTGAATTTATCTGCACTCCTATTGTTCCACCTGCCAATTCAGCACCTTCTTATGAAATTAAACCTGCTCTGCTTAATCTTGTTATGAAAGATCAATTCTCAGGTGCTGGAGAGGACGCTGCCTTGCACTTAAACAATTTTATCGAGTTCTGTGAAATGCAAAAGTATAAGGAAGTGGATGGAGACATCATCAAGCTAAATCTTTTTTCCTTTCTCTTTGAGAGGAAGAGCCGAGGAGTGGATGCAATCCTTACCCAAGAACAATATCGATTCTTGGAGTAAATGCAAAAATGCTTTTATAGGGAAGTACTATCCCCCTGCTAAAATTATTCAATATAGAAGTAACATTATGAATTTCAGGCAATTGGATAATGAACACGTTGTCCAGGCATGGGAACGTATGAAGACAATTGTCAAGAACTGCCCCACACATGGAGTGACTACCTGGATGGTTATCCAGACTTTTTATGCAGGCTTGAACTTTACCTCGCGGAACCTGTTAGATTCGGCCGCCGGAGGAACTTTTATGTCAACCACACTTGGTGCTGCCACAAAGCTACTTGATGAGATGATGCTGAACTACTCTCAGTGGCACACCGAAAGATCTCAACCTGGTAAGAAGGTAAATTCTGTCGAGGAGATCTCCTCTCTAAATGAAAAGGTTGACCTTATCATGTCTCTACTTACCAAACAAGCTCCTATTGATCCTCAGGATATTCCTTTAAATTCTTTGATTTCTCAATAGCAAGTAGATGTGAATTTTGTCTCTAGAAACAACTTCAACAATAATGCTTATTTAACTTATAAAGATTGCTAGCCTAGAGAGCTCCACGGCCAGCCTAAAGGGGCAAGCTACGCTGTCCGTTGGATCAAAATCCACCCGCTTGCCCGCACCCGCTGGTCTCGTGCAAAGCTCCTACACGTGCCCAACCCTAGCCCCAATCCCTCTCACCCCACGCTCCTCTCTCCTCACGCCGCCCCCTCCTCTCCCACGCCGCCAACCCTCCTCTTTCACGCCGCCGGCCACCTCTCTATGGTCTTGATCCTCACGCGCCAATTGCCTTTTCCATCCCCACCCTGCGCCGCGAAGGAGATCTTTTCCAGCGGCGACGGTTGGACGGAGGCGAGCTTCTCCATCGGCGGCGGCCACCAGCAGTAGAAGGGCTACGGCGCCGGCAACCAGCAGGTAAAGGGCGATGGCTCGGCGCCTCGCGCGTCCAGCCAGACGGCGCATATGGTTGTGTCGATTTTCTTATGCCTTGCTGCCCACTGTTAGGATTTCCTTGTTCTCACCTCTCCTTCCCTGTGTAGGATCGATTGGTTCGTTGAATCTGGTGATTTTGAAATGCGATATCGTAGTTCTTCTTTTTATTTATTTTTACCGTGAACGAGATCCTGATAGTAGATTGGAGTAGGTGCATTGTTTAGTTTTGGCAAACGGCTGGAAATTTTGCAGGTTCCGTCCAAAATATTCTCGTCAGTACAACCTGGCTACATAAGGCTTTTCTAACTATTACTACATATTTGAATCACGTATCTTTTCATAGCTATTAGCATTGGTCAGTATGGTTTTACCATGAATATGCACATCTAATTTAAAACTAACACGCAAACACATAGCTAATTTAAACTGGCAATTAGGGTTGTAGTTGGTACACTCACTGTTAACTGTAGTTTTGGTACGCCCAGTAGGGGTATTTTAACTAATGTCTCATGTGCGTTATTTAGGCACATCAACCCAAAATCGCTAACCCCATGATATATCGTGACATTCCTCCTTGAATGCCTGCGCAGGTTTTCTCTGAAAACATGGGGAAGAAGTCGGAACCTGACATTAAAAAGTGCAAGCAGTCAGAGAACTTGACCAAAGTTACCTTCAAGCCTGACCTTGAAAAATTCAACAGTACCGAGCACAAAGACGATGTCATGGAACTCATGAAGAAGGGAGTAGTTGACATGGTGGTCACCCTTGACAAAACTATGAAGGTTGAGTTGAATGGCGAGAAGGTGACAGTAAAAAGCTTCTCAGATTATGTACAACTGTATATCGACTCCGCTTCCGAGGAAGAAAACGAGCTACCAAGGTTTGACATATATATATTTTACCAGTTTGAGCGTGTCCCTGAAAATCTCTGCCAAGTACTATTTCTGATGTTCAAATTTGCCTTCCTTTCAGAATTTACCAAAAGGTAAATGAGCGTTGGGAGGTGTGTGTGAGTCTAAGTGAAGGCCAGTTCCAGCAGGTAAGTGTGGGTTAGTTTCCTGCGAAGCTCAGTTGCATTGTGTTGTTATAGTTATTCCTCCGAGAATTTTTTTTGGATTGCAGGTCAGTTTTGTAAATGGAATTGCGACCATGAGAGGTGGAACTCATGTTGAATATGTTGCAAACCAAATTGCCAGCCATCTGTTGGGTGTTGTCAACAAGAAGAACAAGCAGGCTAACATGAAGTTGCATAAAGTTAAGGGCTACCTATGGGTATTTGTTAATGCTCTCATTGATAACTCTGCATTTGATTCACAGATCAAAGAGACATTGACAACTCGTCAAGGAAGCTTTGGGTCCACATGCGAGCTCTCTGATGATTTCCTTAAAAAGGGTATGTGATGAGTTAACTTTGCTTGGGCTGACTTCAAATTAAGCAAGGAACTAAAGAAGACTGATGGAACAAAGAGGAAAAATCTTCTTGGCATCCCTAAGCTGGCGGATGCAAATGACGCCGGTGGGAAGGACTCCGTGAAGTGCACCTTAATCCTTACTGAAGGAGATTCAGCAAAGGCCCTTGCCGTGTGTAGCACAAACCTATTATATGCCATCCTATACAATTTCACCGTCATACTGAAGAGTTCATCCTTTTGTCTCTGCAGATGGCTGGTATAGGTGTAGTAGGAAGGGACCACTATGGCGTGTTTCCACTCAGGGGTAAATTATTAAATGTTCGAGAAGCAAGAAGTAAGCAGTGATTGGAGAACGCAGAGATCCAACATATAAAGAAAATAATAGGTCTGCAGCATAAAAAAGGAGTACGATAGCACGAAAGGCTTAGGTATGGCCACCTCATGATAATGACAGATCAGGTTTGCCTGACAATGTCTCCAATTTATCTCGACTATTTAAAGTCACATTGTTCCCTAGCTTAGATTGCACTGGTAAAATTTCAGGACCATGATGGTTCCCATATAAAAGGGTTGCTGATCAATTTCATTCACTGCTTGTGGCCATTTCTCCTCAAGGTTCCATTCTTTCTTGGTTGAGTTCATCACTCCAATTATCAAGGTACAGAACTCTCTGGGTCATTTATTCATATTTCAACATTATAGATTTTGATATTCAGTCATTTATTTCTCTCTGCCAGATCAAATAGGTTTTGTAACACCAGTAAAAATTAATGCTTCTGTTTATTTCTCCAGGCAACCAATAACAGGACCAAAACTGTCCAGTCATTTTATTCGATGCCATTTCCACTTCTAATCAATTTCCACTTGGTTTCGTTTCCTTTTATTCTTCTTCCTAGATTGTTAAATTTATGTTTGTTTTTTTGCGGCGTCTGCAGATTGGAGAGATCGCGAGACTCAACGTCCTGCCTGAAGAGGTAATTTGAATTTGGAAATCATTCAATATTGTACATGTTTCTGAATTAATCAATAATCAACAAGATCTCTTTGAATATGGTTGGAGTTTAGGTTCGTTCATTCAGTAAGTGCCCCTGTGAGGAATTGATATAGTTAGCTTGCAGATAGAAGGGCAAGCTGATGAAATAGCTGCAGAGCAAGACGAAAGAATCTTCAGATCCTCCCCTAGCTAATTATGAAGTTTACAGTTTGCGGTGTCTGCGGATTGGAGAAGATATGGATGATGCAAGATCGGCTAATTATGGTCAGTGCCTATTTACAGTTTCCTTCTCCACATGGCAACACACATTTGGTCAGGGAGCTGAAATTGAGGATGAAAGAGGTAGAGAGGGCGATAAGCCACTCTAACGGTGCTTCTTGAGTACCTGCGAGGTAAGCTGTAGCACATCAGGGGCATGCAGAGGATTAGGTTGTCCAGTAGTTTGGGCACTTGAGAAAATAATAATAGATAGATGCTTTGGTTTCTGTTGATGAATATATCTTTTGTGATTGAAATCAAAACAATTGTGCAGCACATTGCAGAAAATGAAGGAGATACAATTGACGTTATCCAAAGCCCAGAGAACCTACCCACATTGCTCTCACATGGCACCAAAGCTACGTGCAATGACATATAACGGTGAAAAATTGGTCAGGGCTCATCGAAGTGAATCCTTATTTCTGGAGCAGGTTGCTGTGAGGACATTACCTACAGGACATCACTGCCTAGCAATGCGACTTACCCCAGAATATTTTTCTTTGGATCCTAAGGAACGTGAGTTTCCGAAAAGATCCAGTATGGCGACGGATGACTTCCATCATTATGCGATATTCTCAGACAATGTACTAGCAAGTGCAGTGGTTATCACCTCTACGATTGCTGCCTCAAAGGTGAGGCCTTAGATCCGTGGACATAATTATTTTACATTCCTGTTTAGGAATTTTTGGGGATTTGATATGCTTTGTGAATTGCAATGCTTATTTTTGGACGTAAGGAATGAAGTTTGTGGTCTGTTGTTGTGATCAGTAATGTTTGTCGTTCCTCCTTCCTACCTCCACTTCTGTATGTTTGTATCATATTTTGTGTGCATCTATTTTGTTCAACTTGCTATGAGGCACGTGTTTCATGTACAATTTTCCTTGGATGGTTCATTTACTAATGTGGTTCTATGAACATGTGCACATGGGATTCTCTCCTCCCCGGTGACCGTTTAAAAAAACATGTGCACATGAGTAACACATGTTCGAGGACCGCATGATGAATGCTTAGATGGAACATATCCGTGAAATTTATTGCATTTTCTTCCTATCTTAACTTCCATTTGTTTTGACCTATTTTATATGGCAGGATTAAAAAACGATAGTGTTTCATGTACATTATTTTTCAATTGAGAAATTGGGATGCACTGACTTTGCGAACCCAAATTTTGATGCATGGCGAACCTTTTAAATTCGACGCATATTATTACATCATCTAAATATGATTGTTTAGTATATATATTATTTTTTGCTGAATATTTCCTGGACTCTGGTTTTTTGTAGAATGTTTTCTGGAGTTTGATTGCCAACGAGGTGTATTTTTTGTTTCAAATAGTTATCGGATATTTTTTGTGATTGATTGATTGTTCACAAGATAGCTTGGATTTGTCTGGCATAGATAATTAGACTTCACTTCAGTTGGCCTAATACTAAAATTGACATCAGTAAACTGATCGGTATGGGCAGCAGCTTTGCTTTTATGACGCAGCAGCAAGCTATTCTAATGGCTGCTCTTAAATATGGAAATGAACCCCAAATATGAAAAACAAGCATCACCTTAGCCAATGGCTCGTTATCAGTTTGAGCAGATTTTTGTGGGTCAGCTGGCTCCTATTACTATTGGTCATCATGTACCAAATGTTCAGTTTTCAGTTGTGGTAGTTGATGGTTTAAAAAAGCTATAGTAGTTTATGTGATATGTTTGCTGCAATGCATTCTAAAACAGAATTATAGTACTTAGTGTAAGCTCTCATATAGGGTCTGTTATGCATTTGATCACACTACTGAGCCAAAAGCTCTTAAATCTAGAAATGCAATACTTTAAGTTCAGTTTGAGCGTTTTTATGGGTCAGCCGGCTCCTACTACTATTGGTCATCATGCTCTAATCTGCATACCTACTTGAGGCATCGAAACTAACCATGACTGAAAAATGCGCATATATCATTTACTACGATCCATGGTGAAAAATCATGATTTAATAGATGAAAAGTGGTTTGTTTTGCTCACCGTTTTCCAGCAGTAATGATTATAGATCTTGTAGTAATTTGCACCGGATTCTGGTTTTAGTAATTCCCAAGATCTTGTAGCTTAATGGTTTGTGTTGTTTTAGATTTGTTTCATTTTTGGCAAAATGATAATTAGCACTGTCAGGATCTTATTTGACCAATTCTTGGCCATTTGAGGAATGTAGGCTCCTGGCAAGCGAAAGTTCCAAATCAAGTATCTTACTAAAAAGATGAGAAGTCCTTGGGCCATATGTCCATCTATCGTTTCCGCATGTTATCTAGCTAATATTTTCTAGCTAACAAGCTGATACTTTCCATGGAACTGATAGCGAAAGTTGCCAACATTTTCAGGTAGGCATGGAAGCTCCAGCAGCTTGTCAATCAGAGAAGAGAAGCTAATGAGCCATTGGCGATGGTGTGACAAGCAACCTTATCACCGAAGATTTGACATCCACACATGTTTTGGTAGAAACTCTAGGTCTACTGAATTTTCTGAACATTGCAAACAAGAACATCAATGTAAATATGCCATCTTTACGTATCAATTTCTTCTTTAGTTATATAAATGCCTTAACACCTATGGACATGAGCTACTGTAATAGAGACTAACTATTTTCAAATAAGAATTATCCTTCTTTTCACATCTTCAAGGTATAAGTAACACAATAATTGGTTTCTAAAAATGCAATTTATTTCTATGATTGCATGGTTTCAATTGGGACTCTGCGCCATTTGGCACAACGGGTCATCTAGTAGGAGTAATTTTGGTAGAAACAATCCTAGGCCTTTTCCATCCAACAACTATTGGAACAACAACACTTATCTTAGCACCAAAAACTCCACCTTTGAACTAGAGACCTTGCTCAAAGACTTTATCACTACTCAAAAAGCCTTCAACAAGAGTGTGGAAGAGAAATTAGATGAATTAGATATCCTCTCTTCGAATGTAGAGATGCTGAAGATTAGAACTTCTCCCCCTAAGGAGAGGAAGACCACTCCTATGAATGCCATCCAAGTCCAAATTAATGAAAACATTAGGATGTTGGGAAAACATAAAGAGAGATGGGCCAGAGAAAAGGAGGAAGAAGAGAGAGTTAAGAGCCTTCCTACCTACCACACAGTAGCTACTATCCAAGTAGTTGAGGATATCCAAACAGTTAGCCCCCATCACACCCCTAGTCCAACTGGACCTACCAATGGTGATGCTATCACCTCAACCATAGATGAAGAAACCTCTATGAACATAGAGGCTTTCAAACAAGTGAGCCTAAATGATATCACTACCTCTTTGATAAATAGTAGTGACCTAGACTTTGACAACTTGAAAATCCAAGTATGTGATCAGAGGGGGAGGGGGTGAATGATCACTTCAAATTTTCGCATGAAACTATGAAGTGAAGCATAAGTAAAGCATAATAGCGAAGTAAAACTGGAAGCGAAACTAAATGCAGTGAATCAAAACACATTGAAGCATAACTGCGAAGCAAATGCAATACAGGAGGTAAGTGCTTGAAGTAAAACGAACAGAGACTCGGCGATGTTTGTTCGACCAGTTCACGCTCTGCAAAGCGCTACGTCTGGTTGGAGGGACTGGTGATTGAACACCTGGAGCAAATCTCTCTCCGTCCGTTGCTCCACTACCCCAAACTCCTTGAGCTTGGTCAGTTCTTCACTCGTGGTTGATTATTGAGAAAATCACTGAAACCTTTGACAAACTAGACTTCGAGGCGACAATTACTCTTCGCTCTCTGAAGAACAACACTCTAACCGTCTAGGAGAATTGCAGTTCTCCAAGATAAAAAGGTTAGTAAGTTTTCACCTAAGTCATCTCGAATCTACTCAGATCAATGGGACTTAGGCTTCAGTATTCTGGGTTTTGGGTTTTGCTTCGGTGGTGTTCTTGGGGTGCTCTCTTCAGTCTCTCTTAGGAATATTCTTAGAGCAGCCACCCGCAAATGGAGGACGGGGCGGTGTATTTATAGTTGGCGATCCCGAGGTGCGGAATGACCAAATTGACCCGAAGGGACAGCTTGACACGTGTCCACAACGGTCGGATTTGTAATCACTGCGCAACTTTACTTGCGGAACAAGTAAAGCTGACTCACGGACTTAGTTCTGCTTCAGAAGCCAAAGAACGAAGTCTTTGCTACTGAAGCTTAACTTAGTGCACATGAGATTTCTTCGCTCTGGCTTCTCACTTGGTGTGGATTTGATATGAGCATTTTCTCAATAATTCGGTGTCCACAAACTAAGGACCCCTTTGATAGTACGGTTTGTCCTATGACTCAAAGAACTGAAAAAGAACTACACAAAAACATCTAAGTCTTGTGCCGTCTTCTTCATTTCCTTCAATGAGTTGGGCTCCAGGACACCTTCATTTTTGGGGGTCATCCTCCATGATTAAGCTTCGCTCAGGGGGTAATGCTTCGATAACTTGAAAACCTTCCCTGAAGCTTTATCACCTAACTTGTCCTTCAGGAACCTATTCAACTGTTTATACTATAAAACATTGTTAGTTCCTCTACTGTCTTGTCCAACAATATCCAAAACACACGAGGGAAAAACTTTGCTCTTACAATCTCCCCCTTTTTGGACTATTGTTGAAAAAACAGGCATCGATAAAAGATATTGAAGTTTTTGTGAAGTGATGGGACAAACTCTAAGATATGAAGATTTTGGCTCCCCCTGAATGCAAGCATCGAAGATTTATATAATCGAAGTTAATGCTTGAGAGAAATTTCTTTGGTGGATAGCAAAACAAATATCTTAGCGAATACAATTGCATTTGAAGATATATATCCAGTAATGTATGCAATTTCATCCAATGACCTGTGACTAAGAAAATAATAACCACCTGCAAGATAGAAGATACGAAGCAATACTTGCAAGCAAAGGGGTTATTAACACTTAAGAGTAGCACAGGAGTAGCAAGACCGAAGGTAAACTTAAGTTACAACCCAATCGAAGAGAATGGAATGTTTGTTGTAACTTAACCAAGTGAAGAAAAATCAAATGGCAAAAGCCCTTTCCCCGATGCAAATCTAACTCATCGATGCCCTCATTCTCCCCCTTTTTGTCAATGATTGGACCAAAGGTGAAGAAGAGGTTCGAGAGAACTATTGCGCGGCATCAGTACCCTTGGAGCCCGACGAAGCAGAGCTTGACGAAGACTCATCCGACGAAGATTGATCGCCAGAGGATTCTTCTTCGGAAGTGGACGAGGGAATTGCTTCGTGGCGCGTCTGGGTGATGAGGTTGATGTCGAGGTCGCTGTCGTCGAGGCCGTCGTCGTCCTTTGATGTGATGGAGTCATTCTCAGAGACGGTGTCAGGCCTGATGGGTTCTGGTTCATTGACGAAGAAGACTTCATCAATCTTGTGCAGGGGAGGGATCTTTTGATTCGGGTGATCCACCGTATCATCACGGGAAAAGTTTCGCTGGAGGTGCTCATATTCTTTGTAAATGCGATCTTTACGAAGGCCTTTTATAGAGTGGATTTTCTGGAGTCCCTTCAAGGAATGACGTTTGAGAACACGCAGATATTGATTGTTGTTGAGTGCAATGTTGCCAACTCGGTTGATCTCATCAGCAAGACATTGCATCTGGCGCTGATTGGCTTCAATGAAGTTTTCGAGCATTTGCTGCGACGGAAGATTAACTTCAAAGTGGTGGCAGTCAACACAAAAATACTTTTTCTCGTATTCCCTATCCCCCTTCTTGCACGCAAACACCATTTGGAGACATTCGAGTCACGGACAACAAGAGCTCTTGCACCTATGTTCTTTTGTTACTTGTTTCAATGCTAATATAGACTCTTGCATGTTATGACTTGAATTGAATTTCTAACCTTGATGGCTTTACTTTTCAAAGTTCTTATATGGTTGCTAGCATGTCACCACAGAAATTATGTTGTTATCATTTACCTACTCGAGGACGAGCAGGAATTAAGCTTGGGGATGTTGATACGTCCAAAACGTATCTATAATTTCTGCTTGCTCCATGCATGTTTTGTGTGATATTGCTATGATCTAGATACACTTTCATAGATTTTTGATCATATTTGGACTAACCTATTAAGTCAGTGCACCCCAGTGCCAGTTCCTGTTTTCTGCTATTTTTCTATTTCAGTTTTCCCCCATATAAAAAGTGCCAGAAAAATTCGGGAAAATTCAGATAAAAAATCAGCGTGACGGAAGCTTCGAGAAGAGCCCGGGAGGGGCCAGAGGGGAGCCAGGGGGGCCCAGGCGGCCACCCGGCGCGGCCCCACCCCTGGCCGCGCCAGGGGGGCGCCTGGGGCCCCTGGCCCACCTCTGGTTGCCCCCTTTCGCCTATTTATCCCCCGTCACGAGAAAACACCAGAAGCAGAACCCTATTTCGCGAACTCGCCTTTGTTCCGCCGCCGCCGCGCTTCCGAAGATCGGAGCAACAGAAGACCTCTTCCCTGCACCCTGCCGGAGGGAGGATTGACCTCCGGGAGTCTCCTCTCCACCATGGATGCTCCCCGGATGTCTCGTGAGTAGTTTTGTTTGGACCATGGGTCTGTGATCAGTAGCTATGTGATGTTCTCCTCCCCTCTTTGATCTTCATTGTTTAGACCTCGTGAGCTTCCCAACATGATCGAGGCACCTTTGTAATATTTCTCTATTGCTATGTTGAGTTTGATAGGATCTGATGAATTATGAGATTATGTTCAGATTGTGATTGAGTAATATATTTGGTTTTTATCTCTTATATTTTTGTTCCTAAGTAATTCTTGCATGTTCCCCGTTGCTGTTTATTGCTTTGGCGAAGTAGTAGGTAGTGACTCCAAGAGGGAGCGTTGTGCTAGATTGTGGGTTCATGCCCCCCAATGGCACGCTTGAGTGACAGAAACATGAGTCTAGGGGATGTGCTGTTGCCACAAGGGGGAAAACAACGGTGCTTGTAACCGCGGTTACAAGGATTGTTTACTTTACGCAGAGTTCTTTTTAATGCAGTTGTATGTTGCTTTGGGTTTACACTTTGGGTGGGGCTCGCAACTTAATACCAGCGAGATGTTCTGGATAGATATCTCAAGGTGGATGATTAGTAGTAGATGCAGATGGATTTCGGTCTACTTACCTTGGCGTACTGCTTGTGCTTTTGAACCTTTTCCTTTCTTTTGTAGCATAGTTAGCATTGCGGTGCGTTCATAATCCTGTCAATTGACTTTTTGTAATTTGTTTACCTTGCATAGCAATTTTATCGTATTTTGGGAGAGAGACACCACTAGCGAACATCACGTATCCCGGTCCATATCCTTATCACTGTTTCCACGCTATATTTACTTTTCTGCATTTACTTTCAAGTTGCTATTATTATCCCTTGCGTTTTATCCTTTGTAAACAACAAGACCAGAGAGATTGACAACCTCTCTGAACTTCGTTGGGAACAAAGTTATCTGTGTTTGTGTGCAGGTCCGCGTCAGTTGCGCCGCTGACACCTACTTATCATCTCTGGAGTCCTGCTGGAGACAAACCTTGGTATCTTCACCGAGGGAAAACTGCTGCTGCACTACATCTCAACCCTCCACTTGGGGTAACCAAAGAAGGGGGCGAGAAGCCATCAAGCAAAGTTTTCTGGCGCCGTTGCCGGGGACTCCAAGTGCTAAGATAGGGGAGTTGCACACTACCCTTTACCTTTGTTTTTTAGTCTTGTTAGTTTATCTTTTAGTTTTTATCTTTGTGTCTTTTATCAAAATTTACAAAAAATTTATTTATCTTGCTGTTAGTAGTCCTCCTTGTTTAGATGAACATGTTAGGGCTAGGTTCTTTACGGGAATCGGATGTTATTGATTTCCGTCAAAGGGATGGAAAAAATATGAAGAAGGCATGGGACAGAATTTCTGAAGCACATAAAAGAATCATGCCTTGGATATCTATAAAGATTGTTCTTAGAAATTTTTACCATGGTCTTTTTAAGTGGTGTAAACACTCTCTTGACATTATAGCTGAAGGAGATTTTCTAGAGTGTGATGAAGATAGGGCTCTTGAGATTTTGCATAGTCTATCTACTTATTTTGTTTATGATCGTAGTATTGATACTGTCATAGATAGACTTGCCACTATTGAAAAAAGACTAGATGCTCTAGATTTGGGGAAAGTAGAAGAACTTAAGTCCAACGAGAAAGAAATGTTGGAGATAGATGATGATTGGGAGCCCTTTGTTAGGATTAGCATCTCTAACCAAAGCTTCCTTGCTCTTTGTGATATTGGATCCACAGTTTCTACTATGCCAAAAATAGTTTATGATTCTTTGAAACTGGATATGGATATATTATCATCTTATCATGAGCATTCTAATGGAGATATTTCAGAGATTAAAGAAAAGGTAAAAGAAGTCCAAGTTGCATTCCTTCATAGGACTGCACCAATGGATTTCTTCATCATGGAGCCAAACCAAAGTAACATTGTGCTCGGAAGAGATTTCCTCCGTGCTATGAAAGGCTTCATTGATATTGGTAATAGGCACATACACTTACGCGGTATGGCGAAAGGTAAGTATATCTTTCCTAGTAAGAAGAAGAAGGAGCTTATTGAAAATCAATTTGAGGGTTTTTATGATTCTGATCTTGGATACCCTTGATTCTTCTTTTGCATTAAGCCTAGCTAATGGCTTTAAAGAAGCGCTTTCGGGAGGCAGCCCACAACGAATTTAGTTTTTTTTTGCTTTTGTTGTGTCTTGATGATTTTTACTTCTGTAGCAACATCATTGTATCTTTATTTTTCAAATTTGTGCCAAGTTATAGCCTCTTACGGCAAGGGAAGTAAAAGTTGTGACATGCTGTCCAGAAAACAGATTCTGTCCTCATGACCAGAAAAATTCTGGAAAAATACCAGTTCATCGTTTTGAGCTGAAATTTTTACACAGTATGCTCTATACAATTATGAAACTTCCGTATGTTCTGAGTTTTTTGATTTGAGTTGAAGAAGTACCGCTAAAAAATTCTTTACTATCTGCTGTTCTGTTTTCCACAGATTCTGCCACGTTTTGTCTCTCCTAACTTTTGCAAACCTTAAGCTTACTTTTTCTTTGCAAAAACTTGTTGGCACTCTTGAGAAACAGTAGCTCTTCAAGATTATCTTTATATCCAGTGGAGAAAAATTATTTATTAAGGGTACTAACCTCTCTAATCAGCCTATGATGAGTTATGTATGAAGGGAGTTTTCAAGTGTGAGATGGAAGATGATGAAAGAAGATCCAGGAGTGTCAAGCGCTCAAGCTTGGGGATGCCCCCATGCACCCCCAATAAATATTCAAGGAGACTCAGGCGTCTAAGCATGGGGATGCCCCCGTGCATCCCCTTCTCCATCAACAATCATCAGTTCGTTCTTCGTCTCACTATATTTTTATCACTTCATGTGTTATGTGCTATGCTTGGAGCGTCTCGCTCTTAGGTTTTATTTTTAGTTTCTTTAGCTTTGCTTGCTGTCCATAACAAGTTAGGCCCTGTATTACTTTGTGTGGGAGATAAACACGCTCCACTTTCAAAATCTAGAACACATCATAGGATTCTTCATGCCTATCTTTTTGCTGTTGTGTGTTCTTTATCTTTTCATAGCTACTGCCATGTTTAGTCTTAGTTTTACTTTGTCTTTAGAAGAGCCTTGGCTTTTGTTTAGTTTGTTGCTGGAACGCTCTTTAGTTTTCATGTTTATCTTGTTAAGAGAGTTGGTTGTTGCACTGAGTTGTGTCTTGTCTTGAAATTAGGTAATTGAGGTTGCTATTTAATTCTAGTAGTAGCTTGCAATAGTTTTGAGGTATTGATGTGAGTAATGTTTGAACTTTTGGTGTCAAGAGCTCTTGCCTATTAGTGATAGGTGTCGTATTTTGGGAAATCCGTGTTTATTTTCAAAACCTACAAAACTAGTTGAGAACTCTAGCTACTAGATGGATCACTACTCTTCTGAGGGGTCGAATATCAGAGAACACTCACGTACCATGAGTCGAGGATGCGCAAGGATAACCAAACCCCATACACTCCTCCTCGGGGTACTTGTCTCTTTGTGAACCTCCTTATTAGATTGAGAGTTACCGATAATAAGTGCATGAGTTCTTCGGACTAATGTAAGTATTGAGAGTTGGCACTTCCACCTTCCCATAGTTTGCTAGCCTTTCCCGTGCCGTGCATTGCCTTCTTCTCACTCCGAGAGTTGGTGTCCACCTTCGCCGGTACATCCAAACCGTTGGCATGATACGCTCTATCATCATAAGCCTCCTTATATCTTTCCTCAAAACAGCCACCATACCTACCTATCAAGGCATTTCCATAGCCTTTCCGAGTTACATTGCCATGCAACTTCCACTTCTTCATGACTTGATCTTCATGTCATACATGTTCCTGCTACACTGGCAGCGGCATACATTGTATACATCATGATAGTTACATCTTCTTTATGTTTTGAGTACCTTGTACAGTGTGAAAGATCTCCTTTACTTTCTTGTAAATTAGAGTGTTGCCCTTAAGTGAGGAAAAGATCCCAAAGTGGACACATTAAAAGATCCCAAAGAGGACAAATGAGAGTTAAATAGAAAGAGCCATTGAGGCCACCAAAAAATACAAAAAAATAGAAAAAAGAGAGAAAGAAATAAAAAGAGAGAAAGGGGCAACACTACTATCCTTTTGAGAGATCCACACTAGTACTCCCTTTATATCCTTGTACTCCATAGAGATGATCTTTATGCATATAGCTATGTGGCGACCTTCACACAATAGAACTTGGCTTGCATATTCCTAGGATGAGCCTCCTCAAAAGAGCTCTAGGTCTTCATGAGAGAGCAAGTTAGATGCACCCCACTAGTTCCATTGGAGAGCTTCCTAGCTCGTATGTGCATCCGTTGCATGGCAATCCCTACTCCTCACATCATATCTATCATTTGGCATCTCTTGCCTATGATTGTCCTCATTGATGTGAGCCTTTCTCATCCTTTTTTGTCTTCCTCCTCCACCATATTTCTCTCTTTGCCATCCTAAGTGTCAACTCTCGTGCTTACGCTCATCCATTGCATGAGTGCTCAAAATATCGAAAAGGAGTGGATCAAATTGACTTGTACCTGACTAGTGGTCTGGGGACGAGTCAAGATAAGATTCCAAAGAAGACCGAGTGTGAAACTTTAGTAGATTGAGTTCTCAACACAAAAATACTTTTTTCTCGTATTCCCTATCCCCCTTCTTGAACGCAAACACCATTTGGAGACATTCGAGTCACGGACAACAAGAGCTCTTGCACCTATGTTCTTTTGTTACTTGTTTCAATGCTAATATAGACTCTTGCATGTTATGACTTGAATTGAATTTCTAACCTTGATTGCTTTACTTTTCAAAGTTTTTATATGGTTGCTAGCATGTCACCACAGAAATTATGTTGTTATCATTTACCTACTCGAGGACGAGCAGGAATTAAGCTTGGGGATGTTGATACGTCCAAAACGTATCTATAATTTCTGCTTGCTCCATGCATGTTTTGTGTGATATTGCTATGATCTAGATACACTTTCATAGATTTTTGATCATATTTGGACTAACCTATTAACTCAGTGCACCCCAGTGCCAGTTCCTGTTTTCTGCTGTTTTTCTATTTCAGTTTTCCCCCATATAAAAAGTGCCAGAAAAATTCGGGAAAATTCAGATAAAAAATCAGCGTGACGGAAGCTTCGAGAAGAGCCCGGGAGGGGCCAGAGGGGAGCCAGGGGGGCCCAGGCGGCCACCCGTTGTGGCCCCACCCCTGGCCGCGCGAGGGGGGCGCCTGGGGCCCGTGGCCCACCTTTGGCTGCCCCCTTTCGCCTATTTATCCCCCGTCACGAGAAAACTCCAGAAGAAGAACCCTATTCCGCGAACTCGCCTCTGTTCCGCCGCCGCCGCGCTTCCGAAGATCGGAGCACCAGAAGACCTCTTCCCGGCACCCTGCCGGAGGGAGGATTGACCTCCGGGAGTCTCCTCTCCACCATGGATGCTCCTCAGATGTCTCGTGAGTAGTTTTCCTTGGACCATGGGTCCGTGCTCAGTAGCTATGCAATGTTCTCCTCCCCTCTTTGATCTTCATTGTTTAGACCTCGTGAGCTGCCCAACATGATCGAGGCACCTTTGTAATATTTCTGCTATTTCTATGTTGAGTTTGATAGGATCTGATGGATTATGAGATTATGTTTAGATTGTGATTGAGTAATATATTTGGTTTTTTATCTCTTATATTTTTGTTCCTAAGTAATTCTTGCATGTTCCCCGTTGCTGTTTATTGCTTTGGCGAAGTAGTAGGTAGTGACTCCAAGAGGGAGCATTGTGCTAGATTGTGGGTTCATGCCCCCCGATGACACGCTTGAGTGACAGAAACATGAGTCTAGGGGATGTGCTGTTGCCACAAGGGGGAAAACAACGGTGCTTGTAACCGCGGTTACAAGGATTGTTTACTTTACGCAGAGTTCTTTTTAATGCAGTTGTCTGTTGCTTTGTGTTTACACTTTGGGTGGGGCTCGCAACTTAATACCATCGAGATGTTCTGGATAGATATCTCAAGGTTGATGATTAGTAGTAGATGCAGATGGATTTCGGTCTACTTACCTTGGCGTACTGCCTGTGCTTTTGAACCTCTTCCTTTCTTTTGTAGCATAGTTAGCATTGCGGTGCGTTCATAATCCTGTCAATTGCCTTTCTGTAATTTGTTTACCTCGCATAGCAATTTTATCGTCTTTTGGGAGAGATACATCACTAGCGAACATCACGTATCCCGGTCCATATCCTTATCACTGTTTCCACGCTATATTTACTTTTCTGCATTTACTTTCAAGTTGCTATTATTATCCCTTGCGTTTTATCCTTTGTAAACAACAAGACCGGAGAGATTGACAACCTCTCTGAACTTCGTTGGGAACAAAGTTATCTGTGTCTGTGTGCAGGTCCGCGTCAGTTGCGCCGCTGACACCTACTTATCATATCTGGAGTCCTGCTGGAGACAAACCTTGGTATCTTCACCGAGGGAAAACTGCTGCTGCACTACATATCAACCCTCCACTTGGGGTAACCAACGAAGGGGGCGAGAAGCCATCAGTTCTTCAGCCAGATCAGGTTCTAAGTGAATCTTTTCTTGAACTCCAGAATGCCTTGGAATATTGACTATCTCCATGAATTTGGCTGAAGACATTCTGAAGATTTGACCTTGAATCATCCATTCCAGCATCCATGAGCTGGGTTCATTTGCATCACCAGAAACATACAGAGTGGCATAGAATTGCTTGATGAGTTCAGAATTAAAGGGAGTGCTTAAAGCAAACAAATGTCAGATTCTGATTCTCAATGGTTTCGGTGATGTTCTGGAAGCAAGTGGCAGTGGAAAGACTTCGCATGTCCAGATATTTGTGCCTAAACAGAACACTTTGCTGACAGAAGACCTTGGTGTATAAAATTTGTTGCTCTGCAGTCCAGAAACGAAGATCATCTGCAGCGCGATCTGAAGTATAAGGACTGACACCAAAGAATCGGTGACACTTCTGATGTTGCTCTAAGCTGAAATCCGGACCATGCCTTGAAGAATAACCAGCGCCCTTGAAAATGGGAAATGTTTCACGGGGGTAATTTGATTCAAGCTGGGTGTCTTGGCAGGGGCGCGAATGAGTGCGAAACCTTTGCAGAGGAGCTATTTGATTGGCTCTTGAAGGGCCAGAAGTTTGAGTGACTATAAGAGCTTGCTCTTGCGAAAGATTCAATATCTGAACTTGCTCATCTTCATCTTCATGTGCTTCGGCGCGAAGCACATTTGATTCAGACTCTTGAGCGGTTCTGGCAGGGGAATAGTCACGGATGCCACGGGTTCTGGAGTGGGTTGGAGAGGGTACATTTGCTTCATGGGGAGGTGATGGAGGTGGTGCGGGAGCAACTGGTGGTGTGGGAGTCCTTTGCGGTGCTGGGGTTGGATCACGGATGGGTGTGGGTGCACGGGGTGGAATGGGTGCGGGAGTTGGTGCAGGTGTTGGAGTTGGGGTAGGAGTTCTCGTGGGGGTAGGAGCTTTTTGTGGTGGAGTTGGTTTGGGAGTGGATCTGGTAGAAGGAAGTGTGGGGGTTTTGGTGGGTGGAGCTGAAGCTTTTGGTATAAGCTAGGCAGGCTTTGGCTTCGGAGAAGGAGTGGGAACTGCTTCAGGCATTTCCTTCGGCTGCTCATCACTAGTGTCCATGTCGGCAACTGAGGACAAAGTGATCTTCCGCTTCTTGGTAGATCTCTTCTTAGGAGATGGGTCTGAGGCCTTTGAAACAGAAGGCTTGGCAGCAACTGGTTTTGCAACAGCTGGTTCAGCTTCTTGCGGAGCCTTGCGCTTCCGCGAATCTCTTTCCATAATGGATGCATTATGAGTCTTTGCCATTTCATCGACAGCGACTTTAATCTTGCCCCTGAAGATTTTGATGTTATCCTTGGTGGTGGTGTTGATGTCTGTCACTTGCTGAAGCAATTTCAATGTGTGCTGTTTGAATTCTTCATCAGGTTCAGTTTCAGCGCGCTTCTGATAGTTGTGAATCTTTGTAACTTTAGATTTATCTCTAGAATGCAAGTCCTTCAGCTGACTGATCATTGTGGAGATCATTGCTTCGATGGAGCTTGAGATATAAACTTCACCTAGATCAACAACTTCAGGTTATTCAGCAGCACACTTCTTCCACAGGGCTTCAGTGATGCCCAACTGATCCCATAGTTCTCCTTCACGAGGGTCAGGGAACTGATGTTCACTATGGCGATCAGCTTCAGTTTGAGCTTCAGGCAAATATATGCCTTTCTGCTTCAGTGGAATAGCTTCAGTGGAGGGATTCATATCGACAACAGGCTTTTTATGAACTGCCCTAGCAGCTTTCTCATCTTTCTTTGTCCTGAGGCCTTGTAGAGAGGCCTTGCGTTTAGCTTCATGCTCAGCCAGCGATTTGGCTTCAGCGGAAGCTTTCTCTTCATTCTTTTTGGCTTCGGCGAGCTTGCGCTTCGTCTCAGCCTTTTCTGTAGCCAATCTAGCGGAGTCCAAATCCTTTTGCTTTCTTGCGGCTTCCTCAATGGCCTTCTGCTTTTCTTGAGAGCTTCTAGCAAGAATGTTTCGCTCAAGTGCCTCTGCGAGGTCTTTCTGTTTTAGTTATTCTTCAGTGAGCTTTCGCTTCGCTGAAGGGTTTGGTGGGGCAGACTGCTCGGGCTTCGCTGGTGCAGCAGCCTTTGCAGATTGTTGTTTGGCAGGGTCATGCCTCTGCTTCGATCGCCTCTCAGTGTTGAGAGCATCAGCCGGTGGCTTGGAGGCCAAGGGCTTCGCAACCACCAAGTTTGATAAGTCAATGGTGGGGCGAGCAGAGGGCTTATCCTTGGGGTCTTGAATCTTTATCCCCTTAGAAGCAGGTTTTTCTCCTGGCTTCTTCTTCAAAGGAATCCGAAGCCTTTGCTTCTTGGGGGAGCAGGATCTGACTCATCATCAGCTTCAGATTCGGATTCATTATCTGCTGCAGCATTTGATTCATCCAGAATCGAGTCTTCCAGAGCAGATTGTTCCAGTTTGGCTTGCTCTTCATCATCTGTGGAAGCATGAGGAGGAGAAGCAGATTTCTTCTTCAGTTTCCTCTTTTTCTTTGAGCTAGGCTCAACATCATGAGCTTCAGCTTCAGCTAACTTTGCTGCTTTCTTTTCTTCCTTGAGTCTCTTCTTCTCTGCAGCGATTCTCAATCGCTCTTTCTCATCAGGGTAGTCGTCAGGAGTCTTGAGAGTATTGGGGTGAGGGTACTTGGGTGGAACAGGATAGTACAAATGTCAATTTTCTTCAGTGTACTGACTGCACATTGCAGAAGTGTATTGATAGGGTGGACTGAAGGAAAATTGCATAGCCCACTTCCAGCCATGGATCCTCTTGTACTTGTACCATTTGACAGCCCAGTAGCGGCGAATGTTTTGCAAGCGAATCTTGCGCTGATCTTTGGTTTCTTCTGGAGGCGTGTCATATCCAAGCTCAAGACGAATGGATTCGGGGATGCCTCTGGAATTGTTGGTTTCCTTGGTTATGCCACCTTTCTTCTTCGGAGCAGCTTGTTCTGCTTCGTTGATGTGATCAAGATTTGGGGACTCATTCCCGAAGTCTAAATCCATAGACATCCTGTGAAGCAGCACAAGGTAGCGAGGGAAAGAGGAAAGTATGGTATGAGCACCAGCAAAAGTTTCGACTCAAAACAAAAGGTTTTGACAAGAGATTCAGTGATGAAAAAGGGTGATGATTCTGGTCTGTTCTGAGCTAGACTTAACCTAATCAAGGATGAACTGTAACCCTAACACAGAACAGATAGCCACAAACCCTAACTTCTAACCTGAATCAAGATGGGAAGCTTTTGCTTAGCAGAAACAAGTTTCCCAACGGAGCAACGATCCAATGGATCAAAGAAACCTAAGAAAAGAACCCCAACAAGAGGACTAAGAACTCGGATCCAATCTAGACAAAGATGAACAGAGAGAGACAAAGATTGGATCGAGGGCTCGGCGTACCCTAACTCGGTGGCGTCGAGCAGCTACGGCGGCGATGAGCGGAGAGGAAGTGCTCATCGACGGCGTGAAGTCCACGGAGGCGCTCTTCCGGCAGTGAAGCGACGAGAACGGCGACGGAGACGAGGAGATCGGCGGCGCGCTCGGGAGCGATAGGGTTCTGGCGAGATGTGAATGAGGAGGTGAGATGGATTCGCTGGGGGGGGACGCCTTATATAGGCAGGTCTGACAGGAGTTGTCAGATCTGATCGAACGGCTTCCATCATCCGTCTCTCTGGATTCTACGGCGAGGATTTCGTGGCGGATCGCGAGAAAATCTCAACGACCCGGATTAGACGGGATCTCAATGATCGAAGAATATGTCTTCGATTTGAGTAAAACTTCGATAAAAGTTGGAAGCATTTGATTCGGAACACAATGACGTTCGAAGCAAAATACTTTCCGTTTCAATTGTGCTCAACCACTTTGGACAGATAGAATAAGAAAGAAGAAGAACAGAAGGGGTAGGGTCCGAAACTTATCACCTCGAAGAAAAACCAAACGAAGCAAAAGGTAATAAGCATTGAGGACTAAATCCAAGCAAAATAAAATGAAGCAAAAACAAATAACGAAACCAAATGATAAACACGAAGTAAATGAATATATACAAGGAGGTAAAGGTTCGGTCTTACAGTACATTGCGTGAGTCCAATATATTGAGCTCACACCTTAGTGCACAGAACCTTTTATCATCCAATGGTTTCGTGAATATGTCAGCCAATTGATCTTCAGTTCTGACATGACTTATCACAATATCTTCACGCTGTACATGATCACGAAGAAAATGATGGCGAATGTCAATATGCTTCGTGCGAGAGTGCTGCACATGATTGTGAGCAATTTTGATTGCACTCTCATTATCACATAAAAGTGCAATTTTCTTCATATGAATACCATAGTCCTTCAGCGTTTGCTTCAGCCACAGAATCTGAGTACAGCATGACCCAGCAGCAATGTATTCGGCTTCAGCTGTAGATATTGATACACAGTTTTGCTTCTTCGAAGCCCAACACACAAGTGATCTTCCAAGGAAATGACAAGTCCCTGAAGTTGATTTCCTATCCACACGATCACCAGCCCAGTCTGAATTAGAATAGCTAATGAGATCAAACTAAGCTCCCTTGGGATACCACAAGCCCAAGGTTGGTGTGTGAGCAAGATAACGAAGAATTCGCTTTACAGCAGTATGATTTGATTCCTTTGGATTGGCCTAAAATCGATCACAAATACATACTGAAAGCATAATGTCAGGTCTAGATGCACAAAGATATAAAAGAGATCCAATCATAGACCGATATTTCTTCTGGTCGAAGGCTTTGCCCTTCTCGTCTGCATCTAGGAAGCAATTGGTAGGCATTGGAGTTTTAATAGTCTTGCAATCAGTAAGACCAAACTTCTTCAGGCAATCCTTGAGATATTTTTCTTGAGAAATAAAGGTGCCATTCTTCTGTTGACGAATTTGAAGTCCAAGGAAAAACTTCAATTCACCCATCATTGACATCTCATATTTCTTCGACATCATTTTGGCAAATTCTTTGCTGATTTCAGTGTTAGTGCAGCCAAAAATAATATCATCTAAATATATTTGACACACAAACAAATCACCATTATAAGATCGAGTGAAAAGTGTTGGGTCAGTTGTTCCTGGTTTGAAGCCTTTCTTCAGAAGGAAGTCCTTCAATGTGTCGTACCAAGCACGAGGTGCTTGCTTCAACCCATAGAGGGCCTTGTGCAACCTGTACACCATGTCAGGTTTCTTTGGGTCTTCAAAACCTGGAGGCTGCATAACATACACTTCTTCTTCGATTTCTCCGTTAAGAAAAGCACTTTTCACATCCATTTGATAAAGTAGAATACCATTGAAATTTTCAAAAGCAAGCATAACGCGAATGGATTCTAGACGAGAAACTGGAGCATAAGTTTCGCCAAAATCGATACCTTCGATTTGAGTGGAACCTTGTGCTACCAGCCGTGCTTTGTTTCTTACCACTATACCACCTTCATCTTTCTTGTTGCGAAAAAATCACTTTGTACCAATGATGTTGTGCTTCGTGGGATCAGGTCTATCAACTAAGGACCAGACTTTGTTTCGCTCGAACTGGTCAAGTTCTTCGAGGATAGCAGTTAACCAATCTAGATCCTTCATAGCTTCATCAAACTTTGAAGGTTCTAGCATGGAGACAAACGAAAAGTTTCCACAGAAGTTAGCCAGGCGAGTACGAGAACGAGTTGTGGGAATGACCTGGTTGATGAATTTCTTCAATGATCGAATCAACAACAACTCTTCTCTGAACTCGTGATAAAGTTGATCATTTGCTTCATGCTCAACTTCTGCTTCAGGATCTGCTTCAGCTTCAAGATCTGCTTCAGCTTCAGGATCTGTTCACCTTCAGCTTCAACATTTCCTTCAGGATTAGCATTTCCTTCGTTCCCTTGCTCTTCTTCGTCCTGTTCACCATTAGCTTCAGGATGTTGTTCTCCAGCGCCCCGGGCTATGTGTGGGAACATTGGATCAACATCATCCCTATTTTCTTGACGAGGATTAGCTTCAACAGGGTGAATATCTCCAATAGCCATGGACCTGATCACTTCATCAAGTGGCGGTTCATCTAGATCATGAGGCAAATGCTGTTTTTGAGAGCCATTAGTTTCATCAAACCTCACATTTACAGTTTCCATAACTTTCCCAAAGTGAGAGTTATACACTCTCTAAGTGTGAGAGTTTGAGCCATAACCTAAAAGAAAACCTTCATGTGCCTTAGGGGCAAATTTGGAGCTATGATTCATATCTCTAATAAAGCAAGGAACACCAAATACCCTAAGATACGAAACATTTGGTTTGTTACCAGTGATAAGCTCATGGGAAGTTTTCTTCAGAAATTTGTGAAGGTAAACCTTGTTGATGATGTGACATGCAGTGTTAATAACTTCGGCCCAGAACCTGATAGGTGTCTTGAATTCAACAAGCATAGTTCTGGCCATTTCAATAAGAGTTCTTTTCTTCCTTTCAACAACACCATTCTGTTGAGGTGTATAAGAAGCAGAGAACTCATGAGTAAAGCCATGATCATCAATAAAATCTTCAATATGACTATTTTTGAATTCAGTTCCATTATTACTTCGGATATGCTTCAGAGATAATTCATATTCTGTTTGAGCTCTCTTAGCGAATGAATTGAAGATTTCAACAACTTTGCTCTTGTCATTGTCACAACCCCAAGTTAGGTATGTGCTAGGGTTAGTAAGTCACTTGCATCATGTTAAAAATTTCAAAAGAAATCTTTGAAATCAAAATCAAAAGCAAAATGGGAGAAGGAAATCCCCCCAGATGAATTAATTCAAAAGGCCAGATAAAAATCTTCTCCAAAAATTCATGTTAGATTTTTGAAAAATCTTATAAATGAGTGTGATCACATATCAAGTGATGTGGGACCCACCCCATGCTCATGGATTTTTCAAATATTCCAACAGTGCCTTGGAATTAATCAGAAACCCCTATTTGAGTTAAGATTCAAATTATTTGAATTTTAAAAATGTTCAAACTTTACAAGTGGCTAGCGTAGTATTTTGTGATGCCACATAAAAAGTTTCAGCATTTTATAAAATGGTTTGATATTTTTATCAGAGCCAAAACAAATTTACAAAAAAAAGAAAGGAAAGATTAAACAGAAATAAAAAGAAAAAGGCGAAGCAGCCCAACTTACCCCCCCGCAGCCCAGCAGCAGCCCAGGCCCACTTCCCTCCTTGGCGTCTTCCTCCCCACACCCCGAAGCTGCTCGGTGGAAGTCATGCAGCACTCCACCGACGCCGCCGACGAGCCTGGCCACGCAGCTGCTTCCCCCTCGTCCCTATCGCGTGTCCGTGGACGTCTGGAAGACTCCACGATCCACTCTCCCCTCCCCCAGCTCACCCCGTGCTCTCCCACTGCGAAACCCGACGACCACCGAGCGCCGCCGTCGCCATGGCTCCGAGCCCACGCGACCAGTGAGCTCCTCAGGGCAAGACAAAGTGTCCGACGTGCTCCCCAACGACGACTACCTCCTCTGGCAGAAGGAATCGAGCCCCGGAGCTCTGTAGCCGACGTCCCCTTCTTCGTCTTCGCCTCCGGCCACCGCGCGCCATCGACAAATTCGTCCCCGACAAGGCACCCCCGACCTCGCCGTCGCGTTCTTTGCAACCGTGGTGAGCAGGCGCATGGATCCCCTCTGTTTCCCCCTTCCAATTCGTCCTCTACCCCGAGCTACCATGAGAGCCGGAGCATGTCGCCGCCATGGTTGACGTTGAGGTCGCCCCAGTGCTCCATCGACTCAACCATTGCGCGCATCATCATCCTGGTGATCTTGTGCGTCGAACGAGCCCCCTTTTGCCTCGCCCCGTGCCTGTTTTGCGAGTGCAGCTCCAAGACGTAGCTCCGGTCGCCGCCGCGGTCGAAGCTGTCGTCGTCTGTGACCTCCCTGGCGACGTGCAGGTGGTGCTATCGACGCGGCTCATCGCGGGCTTTCGAATGGTGGTCCTGGCGCAGAGATTGGAGGCCAGGAGGAGGAGATAGCAGAGCGCCGCCGCGTCTGTGACGCCGGCGTTTAGCCGCCGGCAGGCCGCCGACGTGGCCATGATTAAGGGCTTAACCCCACCTGGGTTAAGTGACCCTAGGTCACTGACACTGGGCCCCAGTGGCTTAATTAAGCCACTGGTTAAATTAAATAGCCGGGTTATTTAACCCAGAGGCTGACAACCCTGGCCCACACGTCAGACCCCCCCTCCCCACGTCAGCCTTGCGCAAGCATGACACAGTAAATGAATTTCCAGAAAATTAGAAATGAATTACAGAAATTCCAGAAAATCCAGAAAATAGCCCAAACTTTGGAAATTCATAGAAAATTCATATCAACTCCAAATTAGACAAATAATATATGAAAAATGATCAGGAGAAAATAAGATATCCAAAAATCCAACTTTCAACTATGTTTGAGTCGAATTTAAATTGGGACCAGTAGCATTTGTCATTTGATTTAATTGGAATTTATTCAAATTAAATTCAAATGCTTTTGCAACTTGGACCATGGCAACATGCTACATTTCAACCACACATCAGAGGCATATCATACACATTTCAAAATGATTCAAATTGATCAAACAATGTCACATGTAACTTGGCTAAGTTTGAATTCAAATTGGAGTTTGAATTTGCAATTCAATTTGCAATATACTCCATTTAAATGGAATTGCTTCACACATCAAATCATATACATCAAGTTTCAACCTTCAACCATGTGATTGTGCATTGTATTTACTTTGCTACCTTGTTTGTTGTTTGTCGAGTAGAGGTGGAACCGGAGCAGGAGGCTGCCCCCTTCGTTGAAGACCCCGAAACCGAACCTCGTCAGCAAGGCAAGCAAACCCCCTTTGATCATGTCTATAAAATCCCAATTCCCTCTCAGTCTCACTTATGCATGTTTAGGAGATCACCTTGTATCGATTCTACCGCATAGTTGAACCCATATCCGATGCATGACCTATCATCTTGTCACAGTAGTAAGCAAACCACAATCCTAGCCGACATAGGAGTTGACTGATATCATGTGGCCCCTGCAACTGTTACTGCTTATTGCATGCTTAGATTTTACAATGAGGATGTTTTGATGTGAGTCGGGATGGTAGTGAACATGGTGTTGATGAAAGTGAAACTGTGTTGGTGAATCTACCCTAATACAAGGTGAACGATGAGAGGCTGTGTAGGAGTACACAGTGGGTTGTCTCGTTGAACACCGCCCTAAGCCCAGAGTTCTTGTGTGGTGATCCAAGACGAAGAGTACTACCACATGTTGGGCACATGGACCTCCGCTCAACCTACTAACTCACCCCTTCTCAGTTCAATGAGTCGCATTAGTTCGGAGTTCTGGTAGGTCTGTGGAACGGTCTGCGAAGTGGAAGAACGGCTATTCAGACCGGCTTGGGACCCTTCACACATCTTCTGGGACCACATCGGTAAACCGACCGGGTTCACGATGTGGATTCCAGCCCAGATAGGCGTCTCCATTGAATTTGAGTTGGCTGTGAGGTAAAAGTTGTGGGAATTATCCTCGCCGGCACCTCTTGAACGGTGTCGAGTACAAAGGCGGTAACTGATAGTTTCATGTGTGTAGCAGTACACCCCTGCAGGGTTAACAAAACTATTCGAATAGCCGCGTCCGCGGTAAGGGACTACTTGGAGAGCTGTGCTCGATTATTAGACAACTTGAACCGGATACTCCTAAAACACACCAAGATAAGTGTGAGTGCTATGGCGTGCTTCTCGTGGGGAAGTCGAGGAAGTAACCATAGTGGTGTAATTGGTTGAAGAGATGTAGTGGACTCGTGTACGCTTCTTACCTCAAGTCTGGTACTCGTAGTTCAGGACTAGCCAAGTCAAAGCTGGCACTTCTGCAAGTGAAACCCCACCTCCATTTACCTTGATACATGTGCATGAGTAGTATAGTTCCTACGTAAGTCTTGCTGAGTACGACTTTGTACTCACGTTTGCTTATTCTATGTTTTAGATGAACCCACCGACCCCGATGGTGGCTTCTACCTGAAGCTCGAAGATTGAAGACTCAGACCAAGACCAAGCTAGTGTAGTCCTAGTCAGACGACTGGTTCCCTCGTGGAGGGCTTGTTTTTAGATAAGGCTTCTCTAAGCCATTTGTTAAACTTGTCTGTACTCAGACCTACTTTGCTTCCGCTTGTCTGTTGTAATGTTGGATCACATGCTTGTGATCTCTGTGTGCACTCTGTAAGAGTTTCAATAAAGATGTATACTTTGTAGAGAATTGAAATGATACCTGCTGCTCATACTAGACATGTGTGCTGCGTGTATGTTTATAACATGCATGTCTTAGTATGGGTTTTCGAGACCTTAGTTGTGATCTGGCTGGCGGTCTTTTATACACCAAGTGGCCCTTAGATGTGCGCAGCTTGGGGCATCGCGATGCGATTGTTCGAGACTCTGTCTCGTGCACACTTTGATGTATGATCGAGCCCTCCCTAGACCCCGACTAAGTGATCAGGCTGGAGTAAGTCTATGTAAGGGTTATAATACAATCGATAGTATGGTTGATGCGACTTGTCTATGAGTATGGGAGTTCACCACCCATATCCTTTAGACTTGTGTGCGGACGATGAGGACCCATTTCAGTTGATCATCCGGCCTGGATGGGATGCCCCTCACGTTCGATGCTTTTCGAGAACGTTCTGTGCTTGGCCTTGTCTGCTTAGACAAGTGGGTACGGTTCTCGGCTCTCCATATGATTGTGTTGTAGCGAGGCTTGCATACGCTAACCCCGGGTCCCGACAGTCATCCAGAAAGAAAACCCAAGTATATCGAGAAAAATCATCAACAATAACAAGACCATATTTGTTTCCTCCCAGACTTGCATAATTTTGAGGACCGAAAAGATCCATATGAAGCAATTCAAGAGGACGAGTAGTAGTCATGATAGTCTTCGCTGAATGATGTTTCTTCGTAATTTTACCAGCTTCACAAGCACTGCAGAGACGATCCTTATCGAATTTTACTTCTCTAAGGCCAATAACATGCTTCTTCTTCACTAGATTATGAAGATTTCTCATCCCTGCATGATCAAGTCTTCGATGCCATAACCAACCAAATGAAGATTTTGCAATTAGACATGTGGATACGGCAGGGCCCGAAGAAAAATTAACAATGTATAAATCTCCTTTTAGGTAACCTTCTAAGACATAGGTATAGTCATCCTGTGAAAAGACAACACAATGCGAAGCAGAAAATAGAACAAGCATACCCATATCGCATAACTTCGAAATAGACATAAGATTATATCCAAGAGACTGGACTAGCATAACCTTGTCAATGTGCTTATCTTTCGATATGGAAACCTTAACCAAACCTAAAACTTTACCCTTGTTTTTATCACCGAAGGTAATGTACTTCTGAGAGGATTGAGATAGTTTTTCTTCGGTGAATAACTCCTTGTCTTCGGTCATATGATTTGTACAACCACTATCCATGACCCATTCGGATCCACCGGAGACATAGCCCTGCAGAAGAATTAGTTCTTCTTAACCACCCACAAACGAGCAGGTGACTGAGAAGACGTTGAAGCACTGGATGAAGCAATATTAAAGCGAACAGGATTATATTGCTTCGGTGGACCATCAAGTGCACCATAAATGTAAGTCCTCTGCGAATTGTTAGGATAAGAATGAGCATATGCAATCTTATTATGGTTATCATGAGGACGATAAGTATGACGAACAGTGCGATAGTATTGCTTCTGCGGAACATTTGATTTGGGCACCAGTGAATCATTTCTCGTCTCTAGAGAATAGAAATGATTCGGTGGTACCGAAGGCTTTCCCTGCATAGTATGGTTAGCAGGCAGTTTTTCCACAAGTGCTTTCTGCACCCATATTTCCCTCTTATAGAAGCCATTCTTAGGAGGAGTGCCAATATACTCAGCTGTAACCTTTCCCTGTTCATCTTTACTGAGTTTGTAGTCTAAATCAAGTGATTTATCCACAATGGCTTTGTTCATTTTGCAGTCGAAACCTGAAAGGTTAGCAATGTCAATAGGTTTCTCCTTCGCTAGGACCTGATGAGGACATCCCTACTACCAACACATCTCCAGTTCGTCATGAAGAACAAGTTGATTCAACAAAGAAGAAGGATGATGAAATCAGAATTGGACCTATTACAAGAGCTCGTGCAAAGTTGATAGAACAACAGGTGAACTCGCTCTTAATAGATTCTAATATGTTATGTAATGAGAACTTTATACTGCCTAAATATTTTTATGTTTGCATAATCAGGTATCATGACAAAGAAGAGGATCCAGAAGGAGGAGAATATGAAGTAAGCTCAAACTTTTGGACGTCCGACGCATTTCGAACGTCCGACATCGGAGGCCAGGAGCTACGACGCCTCGACGACTTCAAGTTACAGAAGGGTTCCTATTTTCGGCGGACATCCGACGGGATTCAGACGTCCGACACGACGGACGTCCGAGACGAAGATCTTCGCGACGCCCCAAGTACAATACCGATGTCAAAACAGCCGGACATCCGACACGGTTCGGACGTCCGACGCATCGGACGTCCGAAACCCATCGGACGTCCGAAACTGCCTGCGCGCAGATCTAAAGGGTTGCGGCCTTGTATCCGAGTTTGACACCCCCTAGCTTATAAATACAGGACCCCCTACGAGTTTTAGGGTTAGACCACATTTAGATAAACTGAGAATAGCTCCAAGCTTTCATCTTGAATCATATACTTCAATTCGTATCGATCTGAAGTGTTGCTACTGCAAGTTTTGTGTGATCTGTTGTTCCACTGGGAATTAGTAGATTGCAAACTACCGTCTCGTGGTCGATGGCTACGTTGCGCAAGTGTGTGAAGTTGTGAATATCCAAAGGGTAGAGAGCTGTCGCATTGGCAATAGGGATCTAGCGAGGAGAGTTCATCGGCTACATACAAGTTATCTATCATTGCCCTCATATTCACCGTCCGCTTACTGAGAAGATCGGGCCACCCCTTATCATCTTGGTATCAGATTTCCAGTGTTTCCTTGGTAAGCATCCACCAAATCCATCTATTAGATCGTTTTTGTTTTCTTCCTATCCAGAAAAATCCATACAAAAATATTAGGGTTTCTAGTTTTGCCATAACTTAGCTTGCATCGGAGTCATTGTTTTAGTTTGTTGTTTCGTTGTGATCTTCCCGAAAATTTCTCCATGGTGCAACATATTGTGGCTTAAGGAGAAAAGTTACTGTAGCAAAATCAAAATTACTGTAGAAATTTTCGTCAAGTTTGGAATAGTGTCAGAGAAATCAAAGAAAAAGAGAGAAAAAGAGAAAAGTTAAAAAAAGAGAAAGAAGTGTGATAAAAAAGAGTTATCCCAGAGTGCAAAGAGATATACAAGTGCTAGAAAGGACATATCATCGTGGTGATCTTTTGAGAGGCCTGTCTTCTTTTGTCTCCACTGTGTGAGTTTTTCCTTGGGTTTGTATCACACGATCAGCACTAGGACTTGACTTCGGTGTAGGTAGGGTGCCATACCTATAGCTCCACCATATATATCCTTCTTTGTCGTGTGTTCACTCTTTTACTCGGGTATTCACTTCATCACATCCGTGCACTAGTCCTCCATCCGAACGGGTATGCATTACTATTCACTTTGGAACGGTAAGATTCACCTTTTCTTGTCAGTTTTGAGTGAGTTGTGAGTGTCCACCAAAATATTTTGATTTAGTGCACTAACCTACTAATCATGTCTCAAAGTGGTTTTGATGTGATGCAGAAATAGGACAAGGATGCGCCAGTTACATGGGAGGCATATGAAGGTCTCCGTGATCACTTGACTGGGATGTTTACTAAATCCGCTGATGCGATTGATACAAATGTTCAAGCGGTCCAAATGAAAGTGGACGCGACGGAAGCTGCAGTCACCACTATGCAACAACAACTTGCTGCTATACAGCAGAGCCTACAGCAAATGACAACATCTGTCACTGGCATACAAGCAGCTATTGTACAACTCCAACCTGACGCTCAGGAAGATGATGGTAGTGTTCATGGCGACAATGCTGATTTGAGGGGCAATCAAGGCCGTAGGCGTGGTTCTCAAGGACCGGTTCGCCAACCTCCACTTGGTTTTGGTGCGCGCCGTCTACCCATTCAGGAAGAAGATGTCTTGAGCAAGCCCAAGTTTAACATCCCCAAATTTGAAGGTTCCACGGATGTGGAAGAGTACCTCACATGGGAGCTTAAGATGGAAAAATTATGGCGTTTGCATGACTATTCGGAGGACAATAAAAGCAAGATTGCTTCTTCCGAGTTTGATGGTTATGCCTTGCGTTGGTGGGAGAGTGTGTTGACCGAGATACAAGAAACTGATGGGCAGCCTATTCATATATGGCGTGACATGAAGGCGACCATGAAAGCTCGGGTTGTTCCCACTAATTACTTACGGACATTTTTTGATAAATTGCAACAATTGAAGCAAGGTACTATGTCCGTTGATGCATACTATATGGAGATGGAGATGTTGCTGCAACGTGCACGAGTTCGTGAAGAGGTTGAGATGACTCTGCAACGTTTTCTCCATGGACTGAAATTTAACATCAACAGTATTGTGCGGCATCACCAATACTATAGTATGAATGATCTATTGCATCTTGCAAGGGAGGCTGAATCACAGCTTGCAGAAGAGGCACAACTGAAGGCCAAATACACATAATCTAGCCGATTTTCTCCACGGACACAGTCTGCCGCGCCTATGAAGAACTATGGTGCCAATAATCGGGCTTCTTCTTCACTTTCCAAACCAGCCTCCAATGGTTCTATGGCCAAGAAGCCAGCTGCTCCTGCCACTAGTGCAGGCTCCAACATGTCTCCAACTCGCAATCGCGAGATGACTTGTCATTCTTGCGGTAATCCGGGTCACTTTAAGAGAGATTGCCCAAACCGAAAGGTCATGTTCATTAATGAAGAAACCGACGAGTATGAAACCGGTGATGATGAAGACCCCGAAGCATTCAATGACGAGGGATACAATAGTGAAGAAGGCATGGATGCTTTTCCATCACATGCTCCTACTATTATTGTGTCAGAGCGTGCTCTTACTGTGCAGTCCAAATCTGAGTCTCAGCGCTGCAATTTGTTCCAAACCAAAGCATTAGTTGGCCCCAACAAATCTTGCAAAGTTATCATTGATGGAGGTAGCTGCCGCAACCTCGCAAGCAATGAGTTATGTGCCAAGCTTAATCTGAAATACTTACCTCACCCAAATCCTTATTATGTCCAATGGTTGAGTGACAGTGGTGAGATGAAGGTGAATCACAAGGTGCGCGTAAATTTTGAGATAGTACCATACAAGGATTCCATCGATTTTGATGTGGTGCCTATGACAGTTTGCCATATCTTATTGGGTCAGCCGTGGTTATATGATCGCCATGTGCAACACAGTGGCCGCGCCAATACATATCATTTGGAGTTCAAGGGCAAGAAAGTTAATCTCCATCCTATGTCTCCACAGAAAATTGTGAATGAGTCTCGTCAGAAGGTAGAGGTGAATGTAGAACCAACACGAGAGAACAATGTAATAGCTGTGAGTGATAATATAATGAAAAGTGCGAGAGAGACTAGTTTGCTTACATTAGCCACCAAAGAAGACATGAGATAATTTAGTGAGGATCCTGCAGCCATGCCACTTGTTCTTATGTACAAAGGCGAGGTGTTGCTTTCTAATGATAATCATCCTCTTTCTTCTAGTGTGTCTACTGTTTTGCAGGATTATGATGATGTGTTTCCGGCGGAGGTTCCAGCAGGATTACCACCCTTGCATGGTATTGAACACCAAATTGATCTTATTCTGGGTGCTACTCTTCCCAACCGGGCACCATACAGGAACAATCCCCAAGAGACGAAGGAAATTCAGCAACAAGTACAAGCGCTTCTGGATAAAGCGTATATTCGTGTCAGTTTTAGCCCTTGTGCTGTTCCTGTTATTTTGGTTCCTAAGAAAGATGGTACATGGCGTATGTTCATAGATTGTAGATCTATAAATAATATCACTATTCGATATCGCCATCCTATTCCATGTTTAGAGGATATGCTTGATGAATTGAGTGGTGCTGCTATTTTCTCTAAAATTGATTTGCGTAGTGGATACCATCAAATTAGGATGAAAGAAGGGGATGAATGGAAAACTGCTTTCAAAACTAAGTTCGGTTTATATGAGTGGTTAGTTATGCCTTTTGGTCTTACTAATGCTCCTAGTACTTTCATGAGATTAATGAACCATGTTTTGCGAGAGTTTATTGGACATTTTGTGGTTGTGTATTTTGATGATATACTTATTTACAGCCGCAATGAATTTGAACATGCTGATCATATTAGACAAGTTTTGCAAGTGTTGCGTGATGCTAAATTATATGCTAATCTTGAGAAGTGCACATTTGCAAAAGATAAGGTCATATTTCTGGGATATGTTGTCTCTAAGCATGGGGTAGAAGTAGATTCTTCTAAAATTGAAGCAATTCAAAATTGGCCTACTCCCATGAATGTTAGTCAAGTACGAAGTTTTCACGGTCTTGCCGGTTTTTATAGACGTTTTGTGAAAGACTTTAGTAAAATTGCTGCACCGTTGAATGAATTGACTAAGAAAGGTGTGCCTTTTGTTTGGGGCGTTGCCCAAGACCTTGCATTTGATGAGTTGAAACGTTTGCTTACTTCTGCACCATTACTTCCATTACCAGATTTTACTAAGAATTTTGAAGTTGAATGTGATGCTAGTGGTATAGGCATTGGTGGCGTCTTGATGCAAGAAGGTAGACCTATAGCTTATTTCAGTGAGAAGCTTTCTGGTGCTAGATTAAATTATCCTGTTTATGATAAAGAATTGTATGCGCTTGTTAGAGTTCTTGAGGTTTGGCAACATTATTTGTGGCCAAAAGAATTTATCATACATTCTGATCATGAAGCTTTGAAATATCTGAAAGCTCAATCTAATTTGCATAGACGCCTAGCTAAGTGGGTTGAGTTCATTGAGTCTTTTCCCTACATCATCAAATATAAGAAAGGGAAAGATAATGTTGTTGCTGATGCTCTCTCTAGGAAGAAAATGTTATTGACACATCTTGATGTTAAAATTCCTGGATTAGAGAGTTTGTGTGATTTATATGCAACTGATCATGATTTTGCTCAACCATATCGTTTGTGTTTGCTTTGAAATGCATGGGATAAATTCCACATCCATGATAGATTTTTGTTTCGAGCTAACAAACTTTGTGTTCCAGAATCTTCTGTGCGTTTGCTATTGTTGCAGGAATCACATGAAGGAGGATTGATGGGTCACTTTGGGCGTGAGAAGACATTACTCATGCTTGCTGATAATTTTTATTGGCCCAGGATGAGGCGTGATGTGGACAGGTTTGTTCGACGCTGCATTGTATGCAATACATCCAAGTCCAAGCTGAAGCCTCACAGTTTGTATACTCAACTATCGGCTCCTACCACACCTTGGGAAGATATTAGTATGGACTTTGTGTTAGGATTGCCACGCACTAAATATGGTCATGATAATATATTTGTGGTAGTGGATAGATTTTCTAAGATGGCACATTTTATTGCATGCCATAAGAGCGACGATGCGTCGCATGTTGCTAACCTGTTTTTCAGGGAGATTGTACGCTTGCATGGAGTGCCCAAGACAATTGTTTCTGACATGGATGTTAAGTTTGTGAGCTACTTCTGGAAGACACTTTGGGGAAAGTTGGGGACAAAATTGATATTCAGCACTACATGTCATCCCCAAACTGATGGTCAAACGGAGGTGGTGAATAGAACATTATCACAATTGCTGCGGGCTATGATCAAGAAGAATCTGCGCGAATGGGAGGAGTGTTTGCCACATGTGGAGTTTGCTTATAACAGGGCAGTACACACTACTACTCAGGTTTGTCCTTTTGAAGTGGTATATGGTTTCAAGCCTATTACACCTCTTGATTTGCTGCCTCTTCCATTGCAGGAACGAGTTAATATGGAGGCATCCAAACGAGCAGATTATGTGAAGAAGATCCATGAGAAGACCCGAGAGGCTATTGAGAAGAAAGACAAGAATGTTGCTGCTGCAAGGAACCAGTCACGGAAACAAGTTCTATTTCATCCTGGAGATATGGTTTGGGTGCATTTGCGCAAGGATAGATTTCCAGGGATGAGGGATTCCAAGTTGAAGCCACGTGGGGCTGGTCCTTACAAGGTGTTAGCCAAGATCAATGACAATGCCTACTCGATTGATATTCCCATTGCTGAGTTTGGTGGCGCTAGCAACAGTTTCAACGTTGCTGATTTATCACCATATATGGGAGATAACCTTGGAGCGTCGAGGTCGACGCCTTTTGAAGGGGGGGGGGAGATGATGAGGACATCCCTACTACCAACACATCTCCAGTTCGTCATGAAGAACAAGTTGATTCAACAAAGTAGAAGGATGATGAAATCAGAACTGGACCTATTACAAGAGCTCGTGCAAAGTTGATAGAACAACAGGTGAATTCGATCTTAATAGATTCTGATATGTTATGTAATGAGAACTTTATACTTCCTAAATCTTTGTATGTTTGCATAATCAAGTATAATGACGAAGAAGAGGATCCAGAAGGGGGAGAAGATGAAGGAAGCTCCAACTTTCGGACGTCCGACGCATTTCGGACGTCCGAAATCGTAGGCCAGGAGCTACGACGCCTCGACGACTTCAAGTTACAGAAGGGTTCCTATTTTCGGCGGACATCCGACAGGATTCGGACGTCCGACACGACGGACGTCTGACATGGAACGGACGTCCGACACGAAGATCTTCGCGACGCCCCCGAGTACAGTACCGATGTCATAACAGCCGGACATTCGACATGGTTCGGACGTCCGACGCATCGGACGTTCGAAACCCATCGGACGTCCGAAACTGCCTGCGCGCAGATCTGAAGGGCTGCGGCCTTGTATCCGAGTTTGACACCCCCTAGCTTATAAATACCGGACCCCCTGCGAGTTTTAGGGTTAGACCACGTTTAGATAAACCCTAGTTCTTGAGAATAGCTCCAAGCTTTCATCTTGAATCATATACTTCAATTCGTATCGATCTGAAGTGTTGCTACTGCAAGTTTTGTGTGATCTGTTGTTCCACTGGGAATTAGTAGATTGCAAATTACCGTCTCGTGGTCGACGGCTACGTTGCACAAGTGTGTGAAGTTGTGAATATCCAAAGGGTAGAGAGTTGTCGCATTGGCAACAAGGATCTAGCGAGGAGATTTCATCGGCTACATACAAGTTATCTATCATCGCCCTCATATTCACCGTCCGCTTACTGAGAAGATCGGGCCACCCCTTATCAGGACCCAAACAGTCTTAGGATACTGCTCAGGTTCCCAATAGGTGCCATCAGGGTTTATATTTTTCTCTCAAAACCAACACCCTCATTCCCGGGATTCCTGTGAAGGAGAGCCTTCCTCAAGATATCACAAAGATACTGGTGACCTTGCACACTTTTGAACATGCCTGTTTCAAATAAAATTTTCAACCTGAGGAGTTCCTCGGTAATAGCAGAGTTTTCCTCATCTGAGGCATTAGTATCATCAATAATAATAGGAGCTTTGCCTTTGGAATCAGTTTTTCTTCGTTCCAGAGAAGTTAAGCAAGGTGAATCAGTTTTATGATTTGCTTCAGAACCTTGTTGAGCCATGAGAGAGAGATTGAGATTTTCCAACTCTTCCTGAGCCTCTTTCAGTCTTTCGAGAGCTATTTTCCTCTGAATAAATTCATAGGTGAGCTTCTCATAATCAACTGAAAGAAGATCATGCCGAGAGGATAATTCTTCGAACCTTTCCTTCAGAGCTGCATGCTCATTAGTTAAAGTTTGACCTTTCTCTATCTCATCGATCAATAGAGTTTCTGATTTCTTAATGGTTTTGCTTAGCGAATCAAGTTCATCTTGTTGGATTGAAGCAATTTTAGCAAGTTTAGCATAGCTTATCTTTGAATCACTATCATATGAGGAACAATCAGAAGTATCATAGTTATATTTGGATGAAGATACCTTCGCCTTGGCCATGAAGCAATATGCAGGAGTTTCGTCTTCACTACTGTTGTTGGTGAAGAATGAGCTCGAAGCTTTGGTTGAAGCATCTGCTGAAGCGAATGCCAAACCAGCAACACCATCTGATTCGGACCCAACCCCAGACCTTGAGCCTGATACAGCTTCGGACCCAGAGGCTTCGTCTTCAGAGTTCATCTCCTTTCCCAGATAGGCCTTGGCACGGTGAGAGCTGCTTCGCCGAGACGAGTGAGTCTTCGATGAAGAACCCTCACGCTTCTTATGATACTTCTTCCTCTTGTCATCATCAGAATCTTTCTTCTTTTCTCTTCTCGAACTGGAATCATGTCTCTTGGACTCATATCTTCTGGAAGATCCGTGGGACTTGGTTGAGGAGCCTCTGAGCGAATGCTTCGATTTGTTCTCAGCTTCCCACAGAGGGCAATCAACAATGTAGTGACCTGGTTTCTTGCACTTGTAGCAGCAGTTGTCCTTCGATGGAGAGCTTCTTGAGGATGAGCGGTGAGATGAGTGACTTGAGCTCCTTGAAGAATAACTCTTTTTGGGTGAAGAAAAACCTTTTCTTTGGAAGCGGTTGAAGCGTCTCATGATCAATGCTAAATCTTTCCCAATGCTAGCAGGATCATCTGATTCGACACCTAAAGCAGAACTCACTTCGGGTGAAGAATGACGCGAAGCTTTTTCTTTCAAAGCATGTGATCTTCTTCGAGAGCCATTAATATCACGTTTCTTATCTTCTTCCATTTCAAAGGTATTGAGTCTCTCAAGAATATCAGCGGCAACAAGATGTCTGAAATCAGTCCTTTCCTTGATCATCAACACAATGTGATCAAACGAATCATCCAATGAGCGAAGCAAAGTTCTTACAACGGAGTGAGGAGTAATGTCGTCAGCACCGAGGGAAATCAACTCATTAGCAAGAGCAGTGAGTCTACTGTAAATGGAGCTGACTTTTTCACCCTAGTTTCTCTTGAATTGATAGAATTTGCTTCGGAGTGTGTCAATTCTGGCATCCTTCTGGGTAGAAACACCTTCACCAATATTTTCCAGATAGTCCCAGACTCCTTTGGCAGAGGGGATATTCTTCAGTTCATGATACTTTTCTAGTGTCAGATGATTGGTGATAAATACCCAAACTTCAGAATCAAGATCAATCAATTTTGCTTCTTCGGGAGTGATAGCCTTCTCATCGGCGACTGTGACTCCATACAAGACAACTTGCCAGGCAACAAAATTGATAGCCATGATATTTCTCTTCATTTTGTCCTTCCAGTACGGGTAGTCCTTCCCATTGAAAACAGGAATAGGTTCGCCGGAGCGAATAGCTGCGAAAGACATACTTGAAAGCACTCCAGGAGGTTAATCCAAAACACACAGAGTGTAGGGAGTGACTAGCTCTGATACCAATTGAAAGTCCAAGTATGTGATCAGAGGGGGAGGGGGTGAATGATCACTTCAAATTTTCGCATGGAACTATGAAATGAAGCATAAGTAAAGCGGAATAGCGAAGTAAAATTGGAAGAGAAACTAAATGCAGTGAATCAAAACACATTGAAGCATAACTGCGAAGCAAATGCAATACAGGAGGTAAGTGCTTGAAGTAAAACAAACTGAGACTCGGCGATGTTTGTTCGACCAGTTCACGCTCTGCAAAGCGCTACGTCTGGTTGGAGGGACTGGTGATTGAACACCTGGAGCAAATCTCTCTCCGTCCGTTGCCCCACTGCCCCAAACTCCTTGAGCTTGGTCAGTTCTCCACTCGTGGTTGATTATTGAGGAAACCACCGAAACCTTTGACAAACTGGACTTCGAGGCGATAATTACTCTTCGCTCTCTGAAGAACAACACTCTAACCGTCTAGAAGAATTGCAGTTCTCCAAGATAAAAAGGCTAGTAAGTTTTCACCTAAGTCATCTCGAATCTACTCAGATCAATGGGACTTAGGCTTTAGTATTCTGGGTTTTGGGTTTTGCTTCGGTGGTGTTCTTGGGGTGCTCTCTTCAGTCTCTCTTAGGAATATTCTTAAAGCAGCCACCCGCAAATGGAGGACGGGGCGGCTTATTTATAGTTGGCGATCCCGAGGTGCGGAATTACCAAATTGACCAGAAGTGACAGCTTGACATGTGTCCACAATGGTCGGATTTGTAATCGCTGCGCAACTTTACTCGCGGAACAAGTAAAGCTGACTCACGGACTTAGTTCTGCTTCAGAAGCCAAAGAACAAAGTCTTTTCTACTGAAGCTTAACTTAGTGCACATGAGATTTCTTCGCTCTGGCTTCTCACTTGGTGTGGATTTGATCTGAGCATTTTCTCAATATCTTCGGTGTCCACAAACTAAGGACCCCTCTTGATAGTACGGTTTGTCCTATGACTCAAAGAAATGAAAAAGAACTACACAAAAACATCTAAGTCTTGCGCCGTCTTCTTCATTTCCTTCAATGAGTTGGGCTTCATGACACCTTCATTTTTGGGGGTCATCCTCCGTGATTAAGCTTCGCTCAGGGGGTAATGCTTCGATAACTTGAAACCCTTCCCTGAAGCTTTATCACCTAGCTTGTCCTTCAGGAACCTATTCAACTGTTTATACTAGAAAACATTGTTAGTTCCTCTACTGTCTTGTCCAACAATATCCAAAACACACGGGGGCAAAACTTTGCTCTTACACAACTTCACTTTACCTGAAGTTATTGGTTTCCTACACAAGATGTCTAGAGACCCCCACACTAGCACACTTAAACTTGCCTTCACAGAGCATATCACCAATGCTCTAATCAAAGTTAGGGAGGAGAATCTTAGACTAGAAGCCTCCATACCTAGGAAGCTAGAATATGGTTGGGATCCTATGATAAAAATCAAATTGAATAACTTCTCTTGTTATGCTCTTTGTGATGTTGGAGCAAGAACCTCTGTTATGCCCAAAAGAATGTATGATATGCTTGAATTGAAACCTTTTGATCCCTGTTCTTTTGGTGTTCGTCTTGTTGATTCTTCCATAAAGAAACCTTTGGGGAAGATCGAAGATGTTCTTATCATTGTCAATGACAATTATGTTCCTGTTGATTTCACTATTATGGACATTGAGTGTGAGCCCTCTTGTCCAATTATTTTGGGACGTCCTTTTCTTCGCACAGTTGGTGCTGTTATTGACATGAAAGAGGGGAATATCAGATTCCAATTCCCTCTCAAGAAAGGGATGGAACATTTCCCTAGGAAAAATATTAAGTTGCCTTTTGAGTCCGTCACATGGGCTATTTATTTTCTTGAAAAGACTTGATCTATTTGCATTAAGCCTAGCTAATGGCTTTAAATAAGCGCTTTCGGGAGGCAGCCAGCAACGAATTTAGGTTTTCCTTTTTGTTTTTCTTATGTTTTTAGTGGTCTTGATGATTGTTACTACTGTAGCAACATCATTGTATCTTTACTTTTCAAGCTTTGTGCCTTTTATAGCCTCATACGACAAGGGAAGTGAAAGTTGTGACAAGTTGTCAAGAAAACAGATTCTGTCCTCGTGAGTAAAAAAATCAGAGAAAAATCCCATTTCATCTTTTTGAGCTGAATGTTTTACACAGCGTGCTCTATAAAATTACGAAACTTTCGTCTGTTTTGAGTTTTTTGATTTGAGTTGCAGAAGTACCCCTAAAAAATTCGTTTCTACATGCTGGTCTTGTTTTCACAGATTCTGTCCTGTTTTGCATTTTCTTCGTTTTGCAAACCTTAAGCTTGCTTTTTGTTTGCAAAAACTTGTTGGAAATCTTGATAACAGTAGCCCTTCAAGGTTATATTTATTTCTAGTAGAGAAAAAACTATTTTAGTAGGGCACTAACCTCTCTAATCATTCTACAATGAGTTATGTATGAAGGGAGTTTTCAAGTGCGCGATGGAAGATGATGAAAGAAGATCTATGAGTGTCAAACACTCAAGCTTGGAGATGCCCATGTGCTCCCCAATAAATATTCAAGGAGACTCAAGCGTCTAAGCTTGGGGATGCCCCCGTGCATCCCCTTCTTCATCAACAATTATCAGTTCGTCCCTCGTTGCACTATATTTTTATCACTTCATGCGTTGTGTGCTATGCTTGGAGCGTCTCGCTCTTTACTTTTCTAGGTTTGTTTTTGCTTTGTTTTCTGTATTAACAAGTTAGACCCCAGCTTACTCTTTTGTGTGGGAGAGTTACATGCTCCGCTTGAACTAGAACTCCTCATAGGATTTGCATGCTTATTCTTTTAGCTGTGAGTTGTTCTTTTTCTTTTCTTAGCTGCTGCACTGTTTAGTTGTAGTGCTTTAGTTTTTCTAGAGCTTTTCTTTTGTTTTAGGTTGAACTTTCTATAGGTTGCATGTTTTATCTTGTTAGAGAGTTTTCCTGTT
Organism: Bromus sterilis; assembly: GCA_950022295.1. Classification (NCBI taxonomy): domain Eukaryota; kingdom Viridiplantae; phylum Streptophyta; class Magnoliopsida; order Poales; family Poaceae; genus Bromus; species Bromus sterilis. The sequence continues at coordinate 136,313,594 of OX465599.1, read as the reverse complement.
GCACTGAGTTTTGTGTCTTGACTAGAAAGTAGGTAGTTAAAGTTGTTGTTCTCTTTGTAGTAGTAACTTGCAATAGTTTTGAGGTATTGAATAGAGTAATGTTTGAACTTTTGGTGTCAAGAGCTCAAGCCTATTAGTGATAGATGTCGTATTTTGGGAAATCCGTGTGATTTTCGAAAACCAAAAACCCCTGATGAGAACTCTAGCTACTAGATTGTAAGGCCCGATATGCGGTACTGTTCCAGATCTAGATGTTTCCATCCAGATCTGGGGACGAAGTACATATCGGTCCCACCGCGACATATGACGAAGTTATATGCCCCGGATTTCCAACGTGATATCACAACCTTACAGATACAAGGATACAACATCTCATACAATCGGCATACAACTTCCTTAATACAATACAATAGCGGAAGATACATGTCTGAGTACAGACTACAATCAAATGCCTAGTGTCAAAAGAAAATCAATGATCCCATAACCACATGGGTCCAGGCCCTCCGCCGGGATCCGGCTAACTAGTCGTCGTCGAGTCTCCACGTGAAACGTCGGTCACCATACCTGTTGTCGATCAAGAACCCTGAAAAGAGTTTGGGGGTAGTATCATGAGTACAGAGGTACTCAGCATCCAACTGTAGTGGTCATCTGACCCAGCAAGGACTTCATCACTCGTCATTCTAGAACAACTATTAGTTTACAGTAAGGAAGGGGTAAGTGGTGAGGTTGCTGCCGCACTAGCATTTATGAAGTGGCTAACGATCTAGAGAGTAAGATAAGAAGCCAAGCATTCGATGAGGAATCGCCTCCAACAAGTCTTGCTATCAACTACTTACACAATCATAACACCTATCCTATCCTTGTCCTCCTCTTCGCATCCCGACGAAGAAGAAGCAGTCAAGGCACACACACGCGTTGATCAAGTTATATTAAGATTATCTCAGTTGTTGTTGTTGTCTATGAATAGGGAGTAGGTCTCAAGTCGTCCATAACCGTGGACACGGCTTCTCGAAAAGATTTAACCCTGCAGGGGTGTACCAACTGCCCATTACAAGGCTCCACACGCACGTCCATCTCTGTCAGTTGCTACCCATCACAGGAAACCATTTTATGATTTAGTTCCAAGATATCCAAAACGACAGGTCCCTCTAGCTAACAACGAACAAATCCGGGTGGCCCCCGGTGAGTCGACATCCAGCTCAGGAGCCGGCCGCGCTCTCGATCTGGTCTCTACCGCATGACTCCAGGTTTGGATTTCCGGTTAATCACACATGGGAAACCGGGTCCTCAGCCGGTCATGATGGGCCAGCAAGGGAACTATGTCCTCACTGGTCCGGGTTTCTTTAAAAACTACTGGAAGCTGACCAGCACACACACGGTTTCAAATGGTAAATCAGCTTGGGCCACCACTAGAAATGCTTGAAGCTAGGTAGGTAAGAAAAGGGGACCCCATAAAATCCCACACGCGGTTAGGCACACTCAGTCTTAAAACAAATACCCGAAACTCGGATCCTAGGTGACTCGAATGGGAAAAGGGCCGGGGCGGGATAGCCTAGACCTTCCATCCTTCGTCGAATATAGTCAACATTATAATAATCATATCAACAACAACAATATAATAATGTGATATCCCAAACCAAGGAGTAACAGGGTAACATCGTAGCATCCTAAGCATGCATACTAAGCAGGGGCTGAGCAACGAGCAATAGTAACATAGCAGTACAAGGTTTGCTGGGAAGGGACATGGTTGTATCGGTTTGAAAGAGGTTGTAAACATGTGGTAGGATCAAACATCGAACCTAACCTAGACTAGCATGCAAGCCGCTGGTTGAAATAGAATGGATCATAAGTAATGTATAGTCCTTGCCTGTTGATAAGTCGGGTTCCGAAGGTGTAGTGGATCGCAAGCTCGCATCGTCTCCGAAGGTACCCGCGGAAGCACACAAGACGATAAACACTGGAAAGTAATCAACGAGCAAGCATCTATTACTACGAGGCAACACAAGATCAAGAAGACATCACATGACACGGCAACGCGATACGGATCTATCGTCGAGAACGGTTACTAACAGTTTAAGTGGGGTATCGGTCACACACGACGAATACCACACGTTTATGGTGGTTCAAGTTGTTTAGCTACAGGTGATCAACAAATGTTGTTAACATGGAAACTCAAGCAAGCATGGCATATCACACAAACATGGAAAAAGGTGAATCATAAAGGAAACTATCTATGCTAGTCAATTTAAGTGAGGCACAACCTAAACATGGCATAACACGAAGTGCCGCACGACAATTAAAAGATTTGGTACTGTTCTGTCCTAAACTATATTTTAGGTTGGTTAAAAACAGCAAACAATAGCATAAACACAAAGTACACGAAAAACTAATCAAGTTACATATAAAGAACACCCCAAACGGAGTTACGGTTAAAAAGATATAAGCAAAACAAGTTACGGGCACAATCTGCCAACATCACGAAGCACACTTTAGAGCAATGCATAAACAGGATAATAAATGCAAACATGCTCACAAATGACATGGAACTAAATTAGACATGACAGAGAAGGCATGGCAAGAAGAATCATGCAAATAGGCATCATAGATCAAAAGATATTAAGCATACAACATGGCTTCGGAACATTGCAGACTTAGAGAAAAACAGAGGTGGCTGTCAAAAACAACGGGATAGAAAGTTTGGAGCTCAATAACTATATGACCAGCAAGCATATCATGACAATGCAATACATATAATGAAATTAGACATGATGCTTAACAATATGCAATTGGAATCACTCAATTCCGATAAACGGTCGCGACACACTCGTCGACCGAAGTTGCAACAAAATATAAACAGCAGCACACTAACAGCAGGGTAGCTACTTTGGAGCAAGATACAATCATGATGCAGCAAGAAATTATGGCATGTGAATGCATGAAACTGAAGTAGAAACAGTGCTTAACGCAACACAAAAGGAATCACTCAATTCCGACGTACGGTTGCGAAGCAACCGTCGCCCGAAGTTTCAATCAAGCAACAGTTTTTAGACAGTTTAACAGCAGCAGTTACACAATCAAGATGACCTCAAATGCAAATGCTCACAATTCTAAGCATTTTTCATTTTGGGCGCAACGTCATACGGGCCACAGATTGATTGCAAACGACAGTGCAAAACTGAATACAGCAGTACAATTCTCCAGACTTAGCAAAAAAAAACTAATAGCTAGGGAAAAAAAATAAAACAACAAAAAAAAGGAAAAAGGCTACCATGGGCCAGGGAGGCCGGCTCGGGCTGGGCCAGCTCGCCCTGGAGGTGGGCCGTGGCCCACGTGGCTGGCTGGAGGGGCGGCCGTGCACGCTCGTCGTCCTGAGCGGGACAGGCGGCGGCGGCTCGACGGGGGTGGCGCTCCGGCGGCCGTCCGGCGTGGAAGGGAGGCGGTGCAGCGACGAGGAGCGCGCGGATCCGGCCGGAGGTGGCCGGCGGCGAGGCTTGCATCCGGGCTCGGGCGGCGGTCCGTGTGCAGGGGCGGCAGCGCTCGGGCTTGATCTCGCCGGCTGCTGGAACCATGACGGGCGGCGGCCTGCGGAGAGGAACGGGGCAGTGAGAGAGGGAAGAGGGATAGGAGGAGAAGGGAGAGAGGAGAGGAGGTGGCGCGCGGCTTGCCGCCGCACGGCGGTCGGACGGGCGGCCGGAGTGGTGCGGCGGCGCGGAGCCGAGGCCGAACCGGCTTGGGCGGCGTGGGCTCAAACGGCTGGAGGTTGCTGGGGGTGACGTGGCACGATCTGGGCCATTGGTGCCCAGATCTGACGGTGGAGATCAGATCTGGCTAGGGTTTGCTGCGAAAATTGGGAATTTTGGGCCAGATCTGAAATTAGAGAGGGGTGTGGCTGCAAATTTTGGCTAGGGAAACCCTAGGAATGGGTGGGAGTGTGGTGGTATTTATATAGCCCAGGTGGCTGGTAGTTTGCAAAAACATCCCCGGTTTTTCTCTCTCGCGCGCGGTGCTCACGTTTCTGACCGCCGGGGGTCCGCAGGACCTCCGATTCGGGTAAAACTTCAAACTGTTCGATCAACGCAACGAGCTGGCGGTGTTCACCTCGCATTGGAACAGTTCCGAGAACACTTTCCAATGATGAGCCTCCTCAAACGAGCTCTAGGTATTCTTGAGCAAGCAAGTTAGATGCACCCCACTAGTTTCCTTAGAGAGCTTTTAGCTCACATGTGCATCCGTTGCATGGCAATCCCTACTCCTCACATCATATATATCATATGGCCTTCTCTCGCCTATGATTGTCCTCATTGATGTGAGACTTTCACACCTTTTTGTCTTCCTCCTCCACCTTCTTTCTGTTTCGCCTTTTAAGTGCCAACTTTCTTGCTCACGCTCATCCATTGCATGAGTGCTCAAAATATCGAAAGGGAGTGGATCAGTTTGACTTGTACCAGGCTAGTGGTCTGGGGATGAGTCAAGATAAGAATCCAAAGGAGACCAAGTGTGAAACTTTAGTAGATAGTTGTTCTCGACAACCTTTTTTCTCTCTTTTCCCAGTCCCCTGCTTGCACGAAAACACCATCTGGAGACATTCGAGTCACGGACAGCGAGAGCTCTTGCACCTTTTGTTCTTTTGTTGCTTGTGTCAATGCTAATATAGACTCTTGCTCGTTAAGACTTGAATTGAATTGCATGCTTTGATTGCTTTACTTAAAAGTCCTTATAAGGTTGTGTGGCATGTCACCACAGAAATTATGCTTGTTATCATTTACCTACTCGAGGACGAGCAAGAATTAAGCTTGGGGATGTTGATAAGTCCCAAACGTATCTATAATTTCTGCTTACTCCATGCAAGTTTTGTGTTACTTTGCCATGATTTGCTTGAACTTTCAAACACTTTTGAGCATATTTGGACTAATCTATTAACCCAGGGCACCCAGCTGCCAGTTCTATTTTCTTCTGTTTTTGTATTTCAGGTTTTCCGGCCATTAAAAATGCTCCAAAAAATCCGGAAAAATCAGATAAAAAATCAGCGACCCGGAAGCTTCCGGAATCACCAAGGTAGCGAAGGGGGGCCACCACCAGGAGACCAGGAGGGTCCCTGGCACGACCCCACCCTAAGCCGCGCCATGAGGCCTCCTAGCTGCCTGGTGGGTCCCCTCAACAACCCTCCTCCGCCTATATTTAGCCCTCGGGGTGGAAACCCCTAATATCGATCTCTTTGACGCGAACTCGCCTCTGTACCGCCGCCGCCGCCGTTTCAAGATCGGGTCTGCCTGGAGAAGCTGCCCCGGCGCCCTGCCGGGAGGAGGAACCCCCTTCGGGAGACCATCCATAGCCATGGACGCCTCCCGGATGTACCACGAGTAGTCCCCCTTGGACCATGGGTACGTGACCAGTAGCTATGTGATGTAACTCTCCCCTCTTTGTGCTTCCACTTTCGAGACCTCGTGAGCTGCCTCACATGATCGAGGCACTTTTGTAATTTCTGTTGTTGCTATGATGAGTTTGCTGGGATCTGATGGATTATGAGACTATGTTCAGATTGTGATGAGTAATATATTTGGTTCTTCTCTTTTATATTTTGTTCTTGAGTAAATTCTTGCATGTTCTCCGTTGCAGTATTTTGCTTTGGCCAAGTAGTTTTCTTGCAACTCGAAGAGGGAGCGTTATGCTTGATTGTGGGTTCAGCCCCTTGATGTCTAGCTTGAGTGACAGAAACATGAGACTAGGGGATGTGCTGTTGCCACCAGGGATAAAACAACGGTGCTTGTACCCGCGAGTGCAAGGATTGTTTACTTTACGCAAAGTTCTTTCAATGCAGTTGTCTCTTGCTTTGAGTTTACACTTTGGGTGGGATTCACAACTTAATACCAGCAAGATGTTCTGGATAGATATCTCAAGGTGGACGATTCGTAGTAGATGCAGTTGGATTTCTGTCTACTTACCTTGGCGTACTGCCCATTGCTTTTGAGCCTCTTCCTTTCTTTTGTAGCATAGTTAGCATTGCGGTGCGTTTATAATCCTGTCAATTGCCCAACTATGATTTGTTTACCTCGCTAGCACTTTTATCGTCTTTTGGGAGAGAGACATCACTAGTGAACATCACGAGACCCGGACCATATTCACACCATTGTTTACACCTTCAATTTACTTTCAGTTCTTACTTTCAGTTGCACTATTATCTCTTGCGTTGATCCTTTGTAAACAGCAAGGCCGGAGGAATTGACAACTCCTCTGTACTCGTTGGGAGAAAAGTTATTTGTTTCTGTGTGCAGGTCCTGACGATTGCCCAATTTCTGGCGCCGTTGTCACCTTCTTGTATTTCTGTGAGTCCTACTGGAGACAAACCTTGGTATCTTCACCGAGGGAAATTTGCTGCTACGCTACATCTCACCTTCCACTTGGGGTAACCAACGAGGAGTGAGAGAACTATCCTCACCGTATCAAGCAAATTTCTGGCGCCGTTGCCGGGGACTCCAGTCTACAAGATAGGGGAGTTGCACACTATATTTTATCTTTGCTTTTTAGTCTTGTTAGTTTACCTTTCAGTCTTTACTTTTGTGTCCCTTATAAAAAATACCAAAAATACCTGCTGCTAATATGGGTTCCAATGAAAACACCAAGTTGTGTGACTTCACTAGTCACAACAACAGTGACTTTATCTGCACTCCTATTGCTCCACCTGCCACTTCAGCACCTTCTTATGAAATTAAACATGCTTTTCTTAATCTTGTTATGAAAGATCAATTCTCAGGTGCTGGAGAGGATGCTGCCTTGCACTTAAATAATTTTTTTGAGCTTTGTGATATGCAAAAGTACAAGGAAGTAGATGGAGATATCGTCAAGCTGAAGATTTTTTCCTTTATCCTTGAGAGGAAGAGCCAAGGAGTGGCTGCAATCCTTACCTAAGAATACTATCGATTCTTGGGACAAGTGTAAGGATGATTTTATTGGGAAGTATTATCCCCCTGCTAAAATTATCCAGTTGAGAAGTAACATCATGAATTTTAGGCAATTGGATAATGAACACGTTGGCCAAGCTTGGGAACGAATGAAATCTCTTGTTAAGAACTTCCCTACACATGGTTTGACTACCTGGATGGTTATCCAGACTTTTTATGCAGGCTTAAACTTTACCTCGCAGAATCTGTTAGACTCAGCCGCGGGAGGAACTTTTATGTCAACCACACTTGGTGCTGCCACGAAGCTACTTGATGAAATGATGCTGAACTACTCTCAGTGGCACATCGAACGATCTCCAACTGGCAAGAAGGTAAATTCTGTCGAGGAGATCTCCTCTCTTAATGAAAAGGTTGACTTGATCATTTCTCTACTTACCAAGCAAGCTCCTATTGATCCTCAGGATGTTCCTTTAAATTCCTTGGTTGCTCGAGAACAAGTAGATGTGAACTTTATCTCTAGAAACAACTTCAACAATAATGGTTGTAGGAGTAGTTTTGGTAGCAACAACCCTAGACCTTTCCCATCCAACAACTATAGGAACAACAACACTTATCCTATCACCAAAAACTCCACTTCTGAACTAGAGACCTTGCTCAAAGACTTTATCACTACCCCAAAAGCCTTCAACAAGAGTGTAGAAGAGAAATTAGAGAAGTTAGATATCCTCTCTGCGAAGGTAGACAACATAGCCCATGATATTGAGATTCTTAAGATTAGAACTTCTCCCCCCGAGGAGAGGAAGTCCACTCCTATGAATGCTATCCAAGTGAAAATTAATGAAAACATTAGGATGTTGGGCAAACTTAAAGAGAGATGGGCTAGATAAAGGGAGGAAGAAGAGAGAGTTAAGAGCCTTCCTACCTACCACACAGTAGCTACTATCCAAGTTGTGGAGGATGTCCAAACTGCTTGCACCCATCACACCCCTGGTCCCACTGGACCTATCAATGGTGATGCTACCACCTCAACCATAGATGAAGAAACCTCTATGAACATAGATGCTTTCAAAGAAGTGAGCCTAAATGATATCACTACCTCCTTGATAGATAGTAGTGATCTAGACTTTGACAACTTCACCTTACCTGAAGTTATTGGTTTCCTACACAAAATGTCTAGAGGCCCCCACACTAGCACACTTAATCTTGCCTTCACAGAGCATATCACCAATGCTCTAATCAAAGTTAGGGAGTAGAAGTTTAGACTAGAAGCCTCCATACCTAGGAATCTAGAAGATGGTTGGGATCCTATGCTAAAAATCAAATTGAATAACTTCTCTTGCTTTGCTCTTTGTGATGTTGGAGCTAGTACCTTCGTTATGCCCAAAAGAATGTATGATATGCTTGAATTGAAACCTTTTGATCCTTGTTCTTTTGTTGTTCGTCTTGTCGATTCTTCCGTAAAGAAACCATTGGGGAAGATCGACGATGTTCTTATCATTGTCAGCGACAATTATGTTCCCGTTGATTTTACTATTATGGACATTGAGTCTGAGCCCTCTTGTCCAATTATTTTGGGACGTCCTTTTCTACGCACCGTGGGTGCTGTTATTGACATGAAAGAGGGGAATATCAAATTCCAATTCCATCTCAAAAAAGGGATGGAACATTTCCCTAGGAAAAAGGGCTAGTTATTTTCTTGATAAGACTTGATCTTTTGCTTTAAGCCTAGCTAATGGCTTTAAAGAAGCGCTTTCGGGAGGCAGCCCACAACGAATTTAGGTTTTCCTTTTTGTTTTTCTTCTGTGGTCTTGATGATTGTTACTACTGTAGCAACATCATTGTATCTTTACTTTTCAAGCTTTGTGCCAATTATAGACTCATATGACAAGGGAAGTGATAGTTGTGACATGCTGTCCAGAAAACAGATTCTGTACGGGGTAAAACCGTAGAAAATTACCAGTTTATCTTTTTGAGCTGAATTGTTTACACAACATGCTCTATACAATCACGGAACTTTCGTATGTTCTGAGTTTTCTGATTTGAGTTGCAGAAGTACCCCTAAAAAATTCTTTACCGCCTGTTGTTCTGTTTTTCACAGATTCTACCACGTTTTGTCTCTCCTAATTTTTGCAAACCTTAAGCTTGCTTTTTCTTTGAAAAAACTTTTTGGTAATCTTGAGAAGCAGTAGCTCTTCAATAATATCTTTATTTTCAGGAGAGGAAAATTATTTTAATAGGGTACTAACCTCTCTAATCAGTTTACAATGAGTTATGTATGAAGGGAGTTTTCAAGTGTGCGATGGAAGGTGATGAAAGAAGATCTTGGAGTGTCAAACGCTCAAGCTTGGGGATGCACATGTGCACCCCCAATAAATATTCAAGGAGACTCAAGTGTCTAAGCTTGGGGATGCCCCCCGTGCATTCCCTTCTTCATCAACAATTATCAGTTCGTCCCTCGTTGCACTATATTTTTATCACTTCATGCGTTATGTGCTATGCTTGGAGTGTCTCGCTCTTTAATTTTTCTTAGGTTTGTTTTTTCTTTGTTTTCTGTAGTAACAAGTTAGATCCCAACTTTCTTTTGTGTGGTAGAGAAACACACTCCACTTGAACTAGAACTCCTCATAGGATTTGCATGCTTATTCTCTTAGCTGTGAGTTGTTCTTTTTCTTTTCTTAGCTGCTGCCCTGTTTAGTTTTTGTGCTTTAGTTTTCTTCTAGAGCTTTTGTTTTGTCTTTTGTTGAACTTTCTATAGGTTGCATGTTTTATCTTATTAGAGAGTTTGCCTGTTGCACTGAGTTTTGTGTCTTGACTAGAAAGTAGGTAGTTGAAGTTGCTATTCTCTTTGTAGTAGTAACTTGAAATAGTTTTGAGGTATTGACTAGAGTAATGTTTGAACTTTTGGTGTCAAGAGCTCGAGCCTATTAGTGATAGATTTCATATTTTGGGAAATCCGTGTGATTTTGGAAAACCAAAAAACCCCTGTTGAGAACTCTAGCTACTACATGGATCACTAACCTCTAGAGGGTTCGAATATTAGAGTACACTCATGTACCATGAGTCGAGGATGCGCAAGGATAACCAAAACCCCATACACTCCTCCTCGGGGTACTTGTCTCTTTGTGAACCTCCTAATTAGATTGAGAGTTACCGATAATAAGTGCATGAGTTCTTCGGACTAATGTCAGTATTCGAAAGTTGACACTTCCACCTCCCATATTTTGCTAGCCTCTCCAGTGCCGTGCATTGCCTCCTTCTAACTCCGAGAGTTGGTGTCCACCTTCGCCGGTACATCCAAACCCTTGGCATGATACACTCTTTCATCATAAATCTCCTTATATCTTCCTCAAAACAGCCACCATACCTACCTACAAGTCATTTACATAGCCTTTCCGAGATACATTGCCATGCAACATCCACCTTCTCATGACTTGATCTTCATGTCATACATGCTACTTGCTTGACGATGAGCCGCATGCTAGTTGGGCCTTTCCCTAATCATCGCTACATGACGCGCTAGTATCATTGCATATCCTTCTACCCTGGCAGATGCATACATTTGCATCATGATAGTTACATTTTCTTTATGTGAGTACCTTTGTAAAGTGTGAAAGATCTCCTATATTCTTGTAAAATATAGAGTATTGCCCCTAAAGTGAGGAAAAGATCCCAAAGAGGACAAAATCAAAAGATCCCAAAGAGGACAAATGAGAGTTAAATAGAAAGAGCCATTGAGGCCACCAAAAAAATACAAAAAAAGAGAAAAAGAGAAAAAAAAGAGAAGGGGGGCATACTACTATTCCTTTTGAGAGATCCACACTAGTACTTCATCTTCTATCCCTTGTACTCCATAGAGATCATCATCATGCATATAGCTATGTGGGGACCCTTCACACTATAGAAATTGGCTTGTATATTCCAATGATGAGCCTCCTCAAACGAGCTCTAGGTCTTATTGAGCAAGCAAGTTAGATGCACCACCACTAGTTCCCTTGGAGAGCTTTTATCTCACATGTGCATCCGTTGTATGGCAATCCCTACTCCTGACATCATTTCTATCATATGGCCTTCTCTCGCCTATGATTGTCCTCATTGATGTGAGCCTTTCACACCTTTTTGTCTTCCTCCTCCACTTTCTTTCTGTTTCGCCTTTTAGGTGTCAACTTTCTTGCTCACGCTCATCCATTGCATGAGTGCTCAAAATAACGAAAGGGAGTGGATCAGTTTGACTTGTACCTGGCTAGTGGTCTGGGGACGAGTCCAGATAAGAATCCAAAGGAGACCAAGTGTGAAACTTTAGTAGATAGTTGTTCTCAACAACCTTATTTTCCTCTCTCGTATTTCCCTATCCCTTGCTTGCACGCAAACACCATCTGGAGACATTCGAGTCACGGACAGCAAGAGCTCTTGCACCTTTTGTTCTTTTGTTGCTTGTGTCAATGCTAATATAGACTCTTGCTTGTTAAGACTTGAATTGAGTTGCATGCTTTGATTGCTTTAATTAAAAGTCCTTATATGGTTGTGTGGCATGTCGCCACAGAAATTATGCTTGTTATCATTTCCCTACTCGAGGACGAGAAGGAATTAAGCTTGGGGATGTTGATACGTCCCAAATGTATCTATAATTTATGCTTGCTCCATGCATGATTTGTGTGACTTTGCCATGTTTTCCTTGAAATTTCATACACTTTTTATCATATTTGGACTAACCTATTAACTCAGTGCATCCAGTTGCCAGTTCCTGTTTTCTGCTGTTTTTGTATTTTAGGTTTTCCGTCCAGTAAAACTGCCAAATAAATCTCGGAAAAATTATATAAAAAATCAGCGAACTGGAAGCTTCCCGAATCACCAAGGAAGGAAGGGGGTGGACCCACCAGGGCCCCAGGAGGGTCCCTGGCGCAGCCCCACCCTAGGCCGCGTCAGGAGTCCTCCTGGCTGCCCTGTGGCCCCTCTCGGTGCCCCCTTTGGCCTATATTTACCCCCCGTGACGGAAACCCCTAAGATCGATCTGCTATTCCCGTTCTCCTCTCTGTACCGCCGCCGCCGTTTCAAGATCGGGGCTGCCAGGAGAAGCTTCCCCGGCACCCTGCCGGAAGGAGGAATCCCCTTAGGGAGACCATCCATCGCCATGGACGCCTCCCGGATGTGCCGTGAGTAGTACCCCTTGGACCATAGGTCCATTCCCAGTAGCTATGTGAAGTACTCCTCCCCTCTTTGTGCTTTCACTTTCGAGACCTCGTGAGCTGCCTCACATGATCGAGGCACTATTGTAATTTTCTTCCTTGCTATGCTGAGTTTGCTGGGATCTAATGGATTATGAGATTATGTTCAGATTGTGATGAGTAGTATATTTGGTTCTCTTTTATATTTGTGTTCTTTAGTAAATTCTTGCATGTTCTCCGTTGTCGTATTTTACTTTGGCCAAGTGATTTGTTGCAACTCCAAGGGGGAGCGTTATGCATGATTGTGGGTTCATCCCCTTGATGTCTAGCTTGAGTGACAGAAACATGAGACTAGGGGATGTGCTATTGCCACCAGGGATAAAACAACAGTGCTTGTACTTGCGGGTGCAAAAATTGTTTACTTTACGCAAATTTCTTTTAATGCAGTTGTCTGTTGCTTTGAGTTTACACTTTGGGTGGGATTCACAACTTAATACTAGCGAGATGTTCTGGATAGATATCTCAAGGTGGATGATTCGTAGTAGATGCAGATGGATTTCAGTCTACTTACCTTGGCGTACTGCCCATTGCTTTTGAGCCTCTTCCTTTCTTTTGTAGCATAGTTAGCATTGCGGTGCGTTTATAATCTTGTCAATTGCCCAGTTGTGATTTGTTTACCTCGCTAGCACTTTTATCGTCTTTTGGGAGAGAGACATCACTAGTGAACATCACGGGACCCTGGTCCATATTCACACCATTGTTTACACCTTCAATTTACTTTGAGTTCTTACTTTCAGTTCTTACTTTCAGTTGCACTATTATCTCTTGCATTGATCCTTTTAAACAGCAAGGCCGAGAGGAATTGACAACTCCTTTGTACTCGTTGGGAGAAAAGTTATTTGTTTCTGTGTGCAGGTCCTGGTGTCTGCCCAATTTCTGGCGCCGTTGTCACCTTCTTGTATTTCTGCGAGTCCTACTGGAGACACACCTTGGTATCTTCACCGAGGGAAATTTGCTGCTACGCTACATCTCACCTTCCACTTGGGGTAACAACGAGGAGTGAGAGAACTATCCTCACCGTATCACCATGCAACATCCACCTCTTCATGACTTGATCTTCATGTCATACATGTTCCTGCTACACTGGTAGAGGCATACATTGCATACATCATGATAGCAACATCTTCTTTATGTTCTGAGTACCTTGTAAAGTGTGAAAGATCTTCTATACCCTCTTGTAAATTAGAGTATTGCCCTTAAGTGAGGAAAAGATCCCAAAGTGGACAAAATAAAAGATCCCAAAGAGTACAAATGAGAGTTAAATAGAAAGAGCCATTAAGGCCACCAAAAAATACAAAAAATATATAGAAAAAGAGAAAAAAGAAAATAAAAAGAGAGAAAGGGGCAACACTACTTTCCTTTTGAAAGATCCACACTAGTACTCCCTCTTATCCTTTTACCACATAGAGATGATCATACATGCATATAGCTATGTGGGGACCTTCACACTATAGAACTTGGCTTGCATATTCCAAGGATGAGCCTCCTCAAACGAGCTCTAGGTCTTCATGAGCGAGCAAGTTAGATGCACCCCCACTAGTTCCATTGGAGAGATTTTCTTAGCTCATATGTGCATCCGATGCATGGCAATCCCTACTCCTCACATCATATCTATCATTTGGCCTTCTCGCCTATGATTGTCCTTATTGATGTGATCCTTTCTCACCCTTTTTATCTTCCTCCTCCACCATATTTATCTCTTTGCCATCCTAAGTGTCAACTCTCGTGCTTACGCTCATCCATTGCATGAGTGCTCAAAATATCAAAAAGGAGTGGATCAAATTGACTTGTACCTGGCTAGTGGTCTGGGGACGAGTCAAGATAAGATTCCAAAGAAGACCAAGTGTGAAACTTTAGTAGATTGCCTTCTTAACAAAAATACTTTTTTCTCGTATTCCCTATCCCCCTTCTTGCACGCAAACACCATTTGGAGACATTGGAATCACGGACAGCAAGAGCTCTTGCACCTAATGTTCTTTTGTTACTTGTTTCAATGCTAATATAGACTCTTGCATGTTATGACTTGAATTGAATCACATACCTTGATTGCTTTACTTTTCAAAGTTCTTATAAGGTTGCTAGCATGTCACCACATAAATTATGCTTGTTATCATTTACCTACTCGAGGACGAGCAGGAATTAAGCTTGGGGATGTTGATACTTCCCAAACGTATCTATAATTTCTGCTTGCTCCATGCATGTTTTGTGTGATATTTCTATGATCTAGATACACTTTCATACACTTTTGATCATATTTGGAGTAACCTACTAACTCAGTGCACCCCAATGCCAGTTTCTGTTATTTGTTGTTTTTCTATTTCAGTTTTCCCCCATATTAAAAGTGCTCCAAAAATTCCGAAAAAATCAGATAAAAAATCAGCGTGAAGGAACCTTCCGGAGTCCCGAAGGAGGACCAAGTGGGACCCACCAGGGCCCCAGGCGGCCACCTGGCGCGGCCTATGGCTTGGCAGCGCCAGGGGGCGCCTGGACCCCTGGTTGCCCCCCTGGCTGCCCCCTTCTCCTATTTATTTCCCCTGGCGTGAAAATTCCAGGGAGAGAACCCTTTTCCGCGATCTCTCCTCTGTTCCACCGCCGCCGCGCTTCCAAGATCGGGAGCGCCAGCAGACCTCTTCCCGGCACCCTGCCGGAGGGAGGATCGACCTCCGGGAGCTTCCCCTCCACCATGGACGCTTCTCGGATGTGTCGTGAGTCCGTGATCTGTAGCTATGTGATGTTCTCCTCCCCTCTTTCTTCTTCATGATTTAGACCTCGTGAGCTGCCCTACATGATCGAGGCACATATGTAATATTTCTGCCGTTGCTATGCTGAGTTTGATGGGATCTGATGGATTATGAGATTATGTTCAGATTGTGATAGAGTAATATATTTGGTTCTTATCTTTTATATTTTTGTTCCTAAGTAATTCTTGCATGTTCTCCGTTGTTGTTTATTGCTTTGGCCAAGTAGTAGGTAGTAACTCCAAGAGAGAACGTTATGCTCGATTGTGGGTTCATGCCCCCGATGAAACGCTTGAGTGACATAAACAAGAGTCTAGGGGATTTGCTGTTGCCACAAGGGGGAAACAACGGTGCTTGTAACCGCGGTTGCAAGGATTGTTTACTTCACTCAAAGTGCTTTTTAATGCAGTTGTCTGTTACTTTGGGTTTACACTTTGGGTGGGACTCGCAACTTAATACCAGCGAGATGTTCTAGATAGATATCTCAAGGTGGATGATTAGTAGTAGATGCAGTTGGATTTCGGTCTACTTATTTTGGCGTACTTCTCATGCTTTTGAGCCTCTTCCTTTCTTTGTAGCATAGTTAGCATTGCGGTGCGTTTATAATCCTGTCAATTGCCCGTCTGTAACTTGTTCACCTCACATAGCAGTTTTATCGTCTTTTGGGAGAGAGACATCACTTGTGAACATCACGGGACCCCGGTCCATATTCTCATCATTGTTTACACGCTTATTTACTTTTCTCGCTTTTACTTTCAGTTGCTATCATCATTATCATTATCCCTTGCGTTTGATCCTTTGTAAACAACAAGACCAGAGAGATTGACAACCTCTCTGAACTTCATTGGGAGAAAAGTTATTTGTGTCTGTGTGCAGGTCCAGGTGAAGTAAGCAACCCTGAGTTGTGAACGGCTCCATTGTTCACTTCACCACCTACTTATCATTATCGGAGTCCTACTGGTCGATCTCAACCTTGGTATCTTCACCAAGGGAAACTTGCCGCTACACTTCATCTCACCTTCCACTTGGGGTAACCAACGAAGGGCGCGAAGCAATTATCATCTCTCGTGTATCAGGAACTATCACAAATTATATGGCTTCTAGCCATTCAATGGAGTCAGGGACCATCATTGCTTCTTTGCACGTAGTCGGTTCATCATTGTGAAACAATAATGATTCAATCTCAAATCTTACTATTTGATTGTGTAACCGACCCACTTGGTTCAATAGAAACTTAGATCTCCGCGACCACAACATTTGAGGTACGGGAGCCATGAGCATTGTGGCCGCCTTTGGGACACTTCCCGATGCTACACAACTCAGCACATGTAGCTCAGGTTCAACAACCTAATCAAACAGGGGCGGACCCAGGAAAAAATCCAAGAGGAGGCAAAAAAATGTATGGCCATATTTATAAACCAATAAGGGCATAAGGAAAAGACATTCATGTAAACTAAAACGTGAGCATAATCACTTGATTCTCCACATGGTTGCCATGTTCATTGAAAAGTAAGGAAACTGACCATTTGAGACAAAATGAATTTCATCAATATAACAATATCATGTTCCGATGTTGCAAAGAGAACACTCACAAATTGTTTTAACAATCTAACTTACATCCTGTAACAACAACAACAAAATTTAATCAAATAGAGGAATAATGAAAGCACTAAAGAAAGACGGTATTAAAATAGAGAAGAAGCTTTAGCTAGTGCATTACCTTTCGATTCATCCCCCGATGTTCTTTCACCACATAAAAATGTTTAACTATCACTTCATTCGGAATTTTACTCAATAAAACACCTCTCCATTAGCTTCCTGCAAGTTTAAGTGTCAATAATAAAAGTTAAATGATTTGTCAAATTATCACATAAAGATTAAGTGTGATAGAAACTATGAAGTACTAGTGGATAAAATCGGATTTTGTTGGACTTTTCTGTCTGGATTAGCCATTACTTGCACGAATAAATTTGCATAATAAAATTTATTCATGTGTCATAGAAAACTTGTTTGAACTGATTCAATGTATAGATAGTCAGATTGATAGATAACCTATGCAGTGCCTAGAATAGATGGCAAGTTCCATATATACATATGACTTTATAGGGCTACCAACAAAAAGTTTGAAAGAAAAAGATCTAAAAATATGATGTATACACCTACCTAGATGTAAATCGAAATAGGGGAATTGCAGAGTAACGAGATGGGATTGTGTTGCCGCCGACGACGAAGATGGTGGTGTCTAGCATGCAGCGGCGACCGACCAGCGGGCGATTTCGCGGTGGTTTGAGAGGCGAGGGGCCTAGGGTCGATGGTTTCGCCCCGTGCTACGTGGCTGCGCGCTAGTTTTTCCTAGAATCTGGCTGCAGATAACGATTGCGTTCTACAGACCTGAGGCTGTAACAAATAATCTTATGATGGGCTGCTTCTGCACGTGGGCTTTTGAAAAAATGCACAGAGAAGAAGAAAGTTTAGGCCGACTGGGGGCAGAGGATTAGGCCTAGTGGGGGCACTCACATATATTGAAATATCACGTATAAGTGAACAAGAAAAATGAGTGGGGACAGCTGCCCCCACAACTTGTAACGTAGGTCTACCCCTGTAATCAAAGCTCTATTGCCCTCCCACTTAATTTTTCGCGAAAAACATCCTTCTGAAGTAGCTTGATGCTCTAAGCGACAAACACTTTTGTCTTCAGTGTTTATGGAGAAATACCCAACGAAACAATTTTGGGATAACCTACAAAGACATTCTTATCCGACATTGATTGTAAACATTTTACAAATGCCATTCATACCAAAATTTAAGAAAATACACTTGGGTTTTATCCCGTCATAACTCATATGGTGTCATTTCAACGGATCTTGCAAGATGACGCTCTTTCCATTTTAAAAGCGGTAGTCCCTATAGTTTTAATCCTTCAAAGACGATGGCAGTTTTATAAATTACACCTTTGATCCTACCATGCCAAACAAGGTTTTGATTACATCTCTCGAACACTCCATAATACTATGCTGCTTCGGGAAAACGCAAGTCTATAGAACGATTCCTCAAATCTTAGGCATTTTCTAAACTTGTAACTCAAATATCTTCCTTTATGACCCAATCATAAATTCTTTATTTTCTTGTTAAAATGATTTCCACTTCATCTTGAAAGATTTTGAACTTTTTCAAATATTTCATACTTTTCCTCATTAAGTACATATACAAATATCCACTCAAATCATTGGTTAAAGTATATTAAGTTGAAAGATCCACCGCACCCGGCTACACATAATGGACTATATACATCTATATGTACAATATCCAAAAAGTTACTCGTCTGTTCTTCTTTGTCCTACAAACGGAGTTTCAATCATCTCCAAAAAAATTCTCACAACCTTCAATTGATTCAAAATCAAATGACTCCAAAATTCCATCAACATGGAGTTTATTCATGTTTTATTTCCAATATAATTTTAAATGGTGGTGTCACTCAGAAGTGATCTTCTAATCATTTTTCTTGCGACACTTTAGCGTCGGTGTTATGGATGTGATTTCTCCAACAAGATTTATAAGAGTTCATTCATTTACCATGAATACGGTAATAATTTGAACAACTATTGTTCTTATAATACCAGAATAAAATAACAATTATTAAAAAAATCTTGAAGGCTAGGTTTAATTCCAATGAGAATTACAATAACACTTTAATTGTTTTCCATGAGAATCATCCCATATTCATTTGCTAGTTAATTAGGCCATTGTAGTTCTTGTATTGTGTTGTTATGAAACTTCATACCAACCAATCCAGTATCCACTATCCAAGAACCATATTGTTTAACAAGCAATGAATACACCCATAACGTGTATATCTTCTACATACCTGAGCTGGACATTTCCAATCTTTTCTATTCTACCAAAATATTTTCAAGATCATCTTTCAGAATTTTCCATTTTAGAATAATCTATTAACATCAATAGTGGCTCCATACACACATGACACATAGTATAAAATTGTGTTAGTGAAGCACTAAAAACACTTGGACTTGCACTATTGAGGTGGATCACCATCATCAAATGATTGGAGAATTTCCGAATTCTATTCTTTAGTAATATTTTAATGTATTTAACACTTTACCTACATCGTTTATTCATCCTATCATGAAAACTACTATATCTCATAAGGACGAATCACAAGTATAATGTTAGTTCCCAAAAACTTTTGGAAGATCTGGATGCCTAGCATCTCCAACCTTCACACATTTTCATACAATATGAGAACATGTATCTTTGTAAATTATACTCTATCACATTACAACCAATCATTGTTTTAGATATCATAATATCTTTAACATACGATCATTCCTGAGACAATTCTTTCAGCTCCTAGCTTTGATACCAAAACAACTTCGGAATATCAAAGATCATGGAGGCAGCGTGATACTTAGATACTAACGCTAGAATTGTTACTCTTTATTTAATACTGCTTATTAAATTTCATAGAGTAAGTGAGGTTTTGCTGAAAGTTTGCAATAGGACTTTAAACTTTAGAATGACACTCACACAATACAGTACCAATCCGCAAAGTTAATATCCAAAACTCTATAGTATTATCATCTCAATTAAAACTAAGTGTATGGTAGTAAACAAATGCCAATGACTACAACCGAATTGCAAATTCACTTTGATTTAGTTCATGATAGATAGAGTTCAAGTTAATTCAAAATTACTATGAGAACTTCTACTAGAAAACAACATCCCTCTAGTTGTTTTTAGTAATTACATGAACCAAATTCACTACACCACGACCGATCATCACGTGAGGTGGTGCAGCTACAATGGCGAACATCATATGGTCATCATATCTTTCATATGACTCGTGCTTAACCTTTCAGTTCATGTTTCGAGGCCATGTTTGTACATGCTAGGCTCGCCAAGTAGAACCTTAGTATTCGCGAGTGTAAAACTGGCTTACACCCGTTGTATGCGAACGTAGAGTCTATCACACCCGATCATCACGTGTTGTCTCGACACGACAAACTTTTTTAACAGTGCATACTAAGGAAGAACACATTATTATCTTGATATTAAGTGTGAGGGATCATCTTATAATGCTACCATCGTGATCATATCTAAGCAAACCAAGATGCATAAGGATTAATATCACATGCATGATAATGTGATATGATATGGTCCTTCTTTGCACTTGATCTCCGTCTTGTGCGTCATGGCATGATCTCCATCATTCCATCGGCGTGGCACCAAGGTCCATTGCGCCTCCATCTTGGTTGAGTCTCATCATTACAATATATATAGCACGCAGGCCATGAAAGAAAAAAACTGCCCCGAAAAATAATAAAACATATTTACATGTCTATCATTTTTATCAAATCTAAAAATATCAAAAATAAGGCAACACTTATCAATTTTTTGAGCATTAAGTGTGAACGTGAAGAAGCCACCATAACATCCTTCGGGGCAGTTTTTTTGGAGCTTATGCCAGCAGTGGAAATAAGTTTCCCCCTCCTCAGTTTATTCTAAAAGCTAAATTAAATATATTTTTTAGAAACCTATTAATTAAAGATTAAGTAATAGGCTTCCAAAATAAAATTTTACATTATGTTTTTAGTATAAACTAGGGAGGGCCAGCATATTTCCACCGCTGGCCATAAGCTCCAAAAGAACTGGCCCGATCATTTGATGGAAGAGTAGTGGTACATAGAATAATCATCAACTTTCTCTTTTTTTTCAAACAAAAACATGAATTATTATTTACTTTTAGAATTGATTTTTTAATTTTTTAATTTTTTATTACAGGAATATTTTGAAGGTTTATTTTTCTAACACATGGTTTTGCTAAAAGTATATATTAATTATTTTCTTTTTCAAATGCAATCATTTATAATAAGTTTTCAATTTTTTTGAATTTTTGAACATATTTTTAGAAAATAAGCTTATTAAAAACGAAAAATATTTTGTTGTAACCAAGAACAATTTGAAATGCTCTTTCTCTTGAAAACACACACACTCAATGTCGATGGTTAAAATAAAAGAAATTGACGGTGTTCGGACAATGGTGTATAGAGTTCAAGAAGTCGTGATCGCGTCCTTCGATTGCGCCTCCTTTTTTTTAGCATTACCAGTGGGTGGAAGAGGGGTGCTATATGTGTTTTGAGTGGGATAGAGTGAAGCGATGGAATTTTGAGACTATTCGGTTGAGGCCTGGAGTCCACTTAGCAGCGTCCATATTGTATGTGTTTGATACTATTATGCGATGACACAATCGTTTTAGTGTGAGATTTAATTTTAGTCCTCCTTGCTCATATGTATATAAGAATATTACACTTTTTTCCCATAGAGATAAAAGGAACCCACTCTTCCCCTTTTCTATTGATCATTCAGGTTGATTATTGATTTCTATTTACAGTTGTATTTAAATTAGTGGATTTGAATAAAAGCAAGCGAGATGGGACTGTTTTGGTTTAGATAGAAGCAAGACGTGAATATATAACAACTGAATAAACGCTCTCATATAACGGTGGGTTTCAATTAAAATGACCAACACTAAAACCTGGTACATTTACTTTTTCGAACTTTCTGAACCTATTTTGTGCAATCATAGTTGATCTGAATTATTCAGCTCCTTCAACCTAACTCGTCTCTTTTCCCGAGGCATTTCAAACCTGATATGTATGATTCCGCCATTATCTGCAGGCCAAACAATGTACGCTGTTGTCTGTTCTTCTTTGTAGAAGATAATGTACCCTAGTAGTAGTAAGACTTTATTGTTACACTTTTTTTGGAAACACCTATTTACTGCAACTTGTTCAAATCACAAGGATATAGTCAACTCAACTGGTGCCTGCCTTCTAAATCCACGTTGGTGGACATGAGATCAATCTCCATTCTATACCTATAAGAATACAACACAGGGTCAACACGAGACCTAATGCACAACGAATAATTTCATATGCACAATAAAAAAAAAATAGAAATATAAGGCAGGCCGAGGACCAGGAGAGTGTGTTGGCAGAGGCGTAACGGGATGAATAACAAAGTCCAACCGAACGACGGAAGTGTAGCAAACGTGCGGGCACAACATAAAAAAAGGAATTTGGAATCGTTATTTTCACTTATCCATGGCATGGTGGGTAATATTTTTCAACTTCAAGGGAAAATGTAATTAGCGTTTTTTTCTCTTTATTGGTAGCTATAAATTTTTGTTAGGCGTTCGTTCAACCATCACGACGACGACCGCGACGGATTCCCTTTTAATAGTACTGATATAGCACGCAGGCCATGAAAAAAAATAAAACAACCATATGGCTCCTGCCGGTTGTCATAATTTACAAAAAGGATCATCTCATACATCAAATTTGTAACGTTGGCCGTATCACATCACATCCCACTTCAAAAACAAGCCAGACATCTCTGAATTATTTTTTCATATTTACGCGGTTTTGAGTTTTCTAGAATAGAATCATTCTTACCTACGAACATAAAACCACAACGATGATAAACATATTACTGGTAAACCGTTGTAGATGAGATCACAACTATAGTGAAAGAAACAGACACCCGCTAGCCACTTATGCAAAGCAAGTTGCATGTCAAGCGTGGAACAAGTCTCATGTGCGCGGACATGTAAGGTTAGTCCGAGCCGCTGCAATCCGACTATATGCCACCATGATCCAAAATACACAAAAATATGCAATATCATGATCATTGATGCCCACATCCATATGTGTTCTAGCCGTACAAAATATATACGCGTAAACCTGACTATGATACCACAGAAGGGGAACGTTGCATAGGAAAAAATCCTACGGTTGCATCTAAAAACTGTCAAGATCATATCTAAGAGATAACTTGTAACGGTCGAACTGTTATCTAGAAGATCTCACCCTTGAAGACCAAAAAGCGTTAACGAGAAGAATTATCGTGGGTGATGTAGATGATCACTTGACGATCTCAAGATCGTGAAGAAGAGTGTTGCAAAAGGCAACGCTTCCGTACTCGGTCATACATTCGTCTCAACGACGAACTACATCCCTTGCTCCAATTGGATAGCGGAATTAGTGGATCCTCGAGAACTCGGCAGCACTACGACATGGTGGTGGTGGTGGTGGTGGAGAAACACTTGAACAGGGCTTCGCCTAAGCAACGTGCTCGTGAAGTGGAGGACAAGCTAGCAAGGGGAGGAAGATGCCAATCAAAGGGCATGTGAGAATGAGAGAGAGAGAGATTGAACATAAGAGAGGGTCTACACCTCCTCCTTTTATAGGAGAAGGGGGCAGCACCCAAGGGGTGGCCAACCACCATGGTGGTGCCCCCACCTCTCCCCTCTTGATGTGAGTGGACTCTCCACTCACCCACTCAAAAGTCCACTTTCTTCCCCATAAATTTCCACTAAAAAACCATGAGGTTTCTCTCATTAAAACACACTTTTAATTCATTTGATTCATGATTGTCATTCAATGAACAAACATTAACACTTAGTCCCTTGTACTATTTCGATATACCAAAACTATTTCAACATTGTATCAAAACAGTCCCTGCATTGTTCAGTATTTTCCCTAGCGTTTCGTATCCACTCAAACGCGTCGAAGAACCTTAAGTGTGTCACCCTATGCTTCGTGAATAATGTGGACATGATCGAGGCACTTTTCCTATCAATAGTCAATAGCGGGATCTGGAGATCCGTAATGACTCCCACACATTCAACGATGAAACTGGTGATCGCGTGAACCATAAACGTTGTAACCAATTCCTTTTGTCTCGCAATATTTTACTTGTCCGAGATCCGATCATTGGTATCCGCCATACTTAGTTCGATCTCATAACCGACAACTTAGTTCGATCACTGGTATCCACCATACTTACTTGTTCAGTGGTATCACATCCATGTGACCTAGTCACGTGCTTGCAAGCGGTATCGATGTGATAGCACCGAGAGCGCCAAGAGTATATCTCTCCGTCATCCGGATGGACAAATCCCACTCTTGATCCATGAGCATCAACTAATACTTTCCGAGTACCCAACGACACCTTTATAGTCACCATGTTACGATGTGAAGTTTGGTGGAATTAAAGCACCCTTCCGATGTTAGTGATTGACATGATCTCATGGTCTAAGGATTATGGTTACTTCGTAGGTGAAAGTCATATCACTGAAACGTACTTAACGACTTTGATCGTATTGCTATTCCTAATTCTAATGACGCGATCCTGTTATTAATAACATCCAATGTTCATGATCAGGAAACCTCGATCATCAGTTAATCAACAAGCTAGTTAAACGAGAGACTTTACTAGGAACCTTTTGTTTGTTCGTTCAACCCACATGTAATAATGTTTCCGATTAATACAATTATAGCATGAGAAATAAACATCTATAAAAATGGAATAAGAATAATAACTACTTTATTATTGCCTCTCGAGCATATTTCTTTCATTTAGAGCATAAAAACACTTATTAGTTGTTGAGAACAGAATCTCCTAATTTTCACACATGGTCTCTTCGGATATTATTATGACTCATCCCCAGACTGTCGGCCAGGTATAAGTCAATTTGATACTCTTCCTTCCGACTTTGAGCACTCATGCAATGAGTGGGTGTGAGCAAGATTAGTTGGCAATTTGGACGTCGAATAAAATAAATGATGAAGGTAGGAAGTGAAAAAGTGAGAAAAGCTCACATCAATAAGGACAATCATAGGCGAGAGAAAGCCAAATGATAAATATGATGTGAGGAGTCGGGATTGTCATGCAAGGATGCACATAAAGCTATGAGTATATAAAATCTGTCCAAGAAAACTAGTGGGGTGCATCCAACTTGCTTGCTCAAAAAGGCCTAGAACTCTTTTGAGGAGACTCTTTGTATGAATATACTAGCCAAATTTTATAGTGTAAGGATCCCACTTAGTTTTATGCATGAATGATATTAAAACTCTCTATGAAGTAAAAGTGCTACTTTGAGCACAATTGTGTATATTTAAAAATGAATAGTAGTGTTGCCCCCTTTACTTTTTATTTTATTTGTTGTGGCCTCAAGGACGCTTTCTATTAAATCTCGCATTTGTCCTCTTTGGGATGTTTTCATTTATCCTCTTTTGGGATCTTTTAATTTTGTCCTCTTTTTTATCTTTTCGTTACATTAAGGGCGGCGCTCACTACTTGGAAAATGGCTTTTAGTGACGTCTTTTTTTGCCTTTAGTGGCGCATTATGAATGCGCCACTAATGACAAGCCACGAATCAGGGCCGGTCCTAAGACTTTGGGGCCCGGGGCGAAACTAAAACTCGGGGCCCTTATAATAATAATAAATACGTATATATAGAATATATATATATATCAATAACACTTAATGCATTCAAAATGAGTATGTGTATCAAATAATTTATACATATTACCTTCAAATTTTATTCTAATATTCCTCAAGGCAAAGTTAACTATGATGGAATTGATGTCAATCTCATTCAATATTTTATTCTCGATGCATAATGTAGCTAAGTCATTTAACCTTTCTTCTTGTTGATCATCGATGAATTACTTGCATCTCAAAGCAACTTCATTTGTTATTATTGATGTTGAAGTCGATATTTTCTTCCTGTTGATCATATTTCAAATTCACGTGAATTGATTGCTCTTTCTCTATGAGAACATCGTTAACTCATCATATGGATTTAAAGGAGTTGAAGCATCAGTATTACTTTAGAAAAAATTGTGAATACCTTTGCATTGTGATTGTATAATTTATGTGCAGCCTTTTTAGGTTTCTGGGCGACATGACGACACAAGATGCTGAAAACAAAAGGAAAATTGATGCGTCAATGCTGCTGGAATGCATGAAGGAACTAACAAGTGAGAATATGATCAAGTGATGGCTTATGATCCATCGGTGATGGAGCAAGGGGCCCTTAAATTGAAATCAGGGACCACGGCAGACTGGATTGGGATTTGGTAACAAATTACGAAGAGCCATTCGCGTAACAGTACGGTATCGGTGTTGGGCGTCACCGCATCCGTCGGGGAGGCAGCAGTAGGGCATCGGGGACAGCGTCGCTGCGCCGGCGACTTGGCGGCATTTTTTTTTCAAGGATACGTCATGGAATGACGTATCAGTCTCATAGAAAGCAACGCCAAGACGGCAAGGGTTTTACATGAAAGTTAACAACGCCACGGCCAACATGGCCCGAAACACCACATGACAACTACTCGCTAACAACCCACCCTACCTGCCTACTCGGGAGTGTCTCGTCTTCCCGAAGCAAACCCGCCGCTCGCCAATTGCCTCCCTCGGTGTAGATCAGCTGCAGGACCTTGTCAGCGGAGGGCCTCGCCCCGTCAAAGACCACGGCGTTACGGTGCTTCCATAGAGTCCAGAGGGCCAGGGAGATCGCCGTCCAGACCTCCTTTATACGCGCACGCGGTGGGGGCAAGGAGGTCCACCAATCTCTCAGGTGCGCATCACTTGGCGGCATAGCGCCTAGGGTTCCAAGCCTGGGACTCGCCGCGTGATACTTGGGTAGCAATCGTTTTTCTGTACAGTTAACAAATTAATCGGTGGGAAACGAGATCGCGATTGCTGCTGGTTTCCGGTTGCTGCGCGTGTGCGCTCCAGCTCCTTTTTTCTCTGACACAAGTGGACAATCCCATAGCCTGCGTACCTACATACATACCTTGGATGGGGCCCCCTAGTTTAAGGGCCAGGGGCGGCTACCCCCTGCCCCCCTTTAGGATCACGCCTGCCATTAATAAAGGCTTAGGGGGTGATGCATTTTAAATGTGTCATTCCTAAAGCTTTTAGACGTGGCGCATTTCAAATGCATTATTCCTAAGCTTTTGTGGGTGTTGTATTTTGAAATGCGTCACGTCTAAGGTTCTTAGGGGTGACGTATTCCTAGCACGCCATTACCTGTACCATAAATGTGCTATTAAATGTTTATTATAGAAAACAAAAATAATAATTCATATAAAAACAAAAAGAATTACAGAATAACAGAAAACATTACATAAATGGAATTAAAGAAAATATTACTAATAGAGATTCCATGTATAACCTTTTCTCTAGTACTGACTCTATATATACAAAGATGAACATGATCAACACACTTTTATAAGGCACTCATAATAAAACTGAAAGTATATCATGATGTAGCCAATGTATGCCTCTGCCAGTGTAGCAGGGTATGCAATGATACTAGCATTTGGCTCTATGATCAAGAAAAAAACATGTATGACGATGAAGAATAACATCAAGTCGTGAGAAAGATGGATGTTGCCTTGCAATATATCTCGGAATGACTATGGAAATGTCATGATAGGTAGGTATGGTGATTGTTTTGAGAAAGATATAACGAGGCTTATGTATGAGAGAGCGTATCATGCCAAATATTTGGATGCACCGACGAAGTTTACACCGACTCTCAAGATGAGAAATGGTAATGCACGTTACCGAAGAGGCTAGCAATATATAGGATGGTGGAACTGCCAACAATCGAATACTCACATTAGTCAAAGGAACTCATTCACTTATTATCATTAACTCTCTATCTAGCCAGGAGATTCACAAAGAGTCAAGGACCCGTGTTTGGGGTTATCCTTGCGCATCCTCTACCCATGATAACTTGAGGGAACTCTTTTACGATCCCGCAAAGATTAGTGATCCTTTTAGTAGATAGAGTTCTCAACTAATTTTTGTAATTTTTGAAAATAAGTATGTTGAGCCAAAATACGAGACCTATCACTAATAGGCTTGAGCTCTCAGCACACAGTAGTTCAAGCATTATTTGCATCAACACCTCAAAACTATTACAAGTTACTACTAAACTCAACTTAGCTACCTTGATTACCTACTCAAAGTAAGATACACAATTAGTGCAACAGAGCCAACTCTCTTAACAAGATAAAAATGAAACTCAAGAGAGTTCTAGAAATACTCATTCTCAGCTATTTAGAAAGAAATAAACATGAAAAACAAAATCTAAACATGGCATCAGCTAGAAATAAAAACTGAACACTCAAAAAGATAGAAGTGAAAACTATGAGCATTCTAGGCAAAAGTGGAGCGTGTTTCTCTCCCAAACAAGGAATGCTAGGATCCAACTTGTTATGAACAGGAAAAAAAAACTAAACTAAACTAAACTAGTCTAAAAATTAAAGAGCAAGACGCTCCAAGCAAGCAGATAATATGTGAAGAATAAAAATATAGTGCTAAGAAGGACGAACTGATAATTGTTGATGAAGGAGGGGATGCACGGGGGCATCCCCAAGCTTAGACGCTTGAGTCATCTTTGATATTTCTTGGGGGTGCCGGGGGCATCCCCAAGCTTAAGGTTTTGGTACTCCAGGATCTTCTTTCATTATCTCCCTTCGTAAAACTTGAAAACTTCCTTCACACGAAACTTGTCATAAACTGATTAGAGCGATTCGTGCTAATAAAAAATAATGTTTCACTTGGGTAGTGTTGGAACTCGTTGGAACACTTAATTTAAACATTATCTAATGTTCCCCAACTTTCTTTAAGGATCTTGCAAAGAAAAACAAAGAACAAAGTGCCCAAAAGATGACAACGCAAAACAAGGCAGAAATCTCGGAAAACATACCAGCATGTGCAACTCAATTTTTTCGACGCACTTCTATATCTCAAATAAAAAAACTCAAAACTAATGAAAGTTTGGCAATTATATAGAGCATGATATGTGAAAAATTCAGATCGAAATTATGATCTGATGATTTATATATATATTTGCAATGAAGCAAACATAATCTGTTTTCTGGACAATATGTCACAACTTTTAATTTCCCTATCATTAGATGCTAAAACTTGGCACACAACTTGAAAATAAAGATACAATGGTGTTTCTACAGCAAAAACCAAGACATACTAAAACTTAAAGTAAAAGTTTTTTGGGTTGCCTCCCAATAAGCGCTTTCTTTTACGCCTATTAGCTAGGCAAGAAGAAAAATATCAAATATCTGCAATTTAACCATCATCAAGATCATCAAAAAGTTCTTCAATAGTGCAACTAGACCTTTTAGTAGAGATCTCAAATAAAGGACTAGTACTAACACTTCTAGGAATAAAAGAAAAGGTAATAAAACCAATGGAAGATTCATTCTTATAACTATTCAAAATAGTACTTCTTCCATGGTTTTCAAATCTTTATTCCCCTTAGAAATAGGTGTATCAAATTTAGGTTGAGGAATCTTAGGCACATAAACTCCCTTGAATCTTACGATCTACTTCATTTATCTTAACCATGCTTGGCATATGTAAGGCCCGATATGCGGCACTGTTCTAGATCTAGATGTTTCCATCCAGATCAAGGGACAAAGCACATATCGGTCCCACCGCGACATATGACAAAACCATATGCCCCGGATTTCCAACATGATATCACAACATTACAGCTACAAGGATACAACATATCATACAATCGGCATACAACTTCCTTAATTACATTACATCAGCGGAAGATACATGTCTGAGTACAGACTACAATCAAATGCCTAGTGGCAAAGGTAAAACACACCATTCCCGTAACCACACGGGTTCAGGCTCTCCGCCGGGATCCAACTAACTAGTCGTCATCGAGTCTCCGCGAAGGCGACCAGAAGAAGGGTCGTCGAGCTCCTCTGAAGTCCAAGATCATTTGCATAACGCGCGTAAAAGAGAAAAGAAGGGGTGAGCTATATCAACAAGTCTTGTAACTAAATTCTCACGGTAATATGGGGGTAGTGGTGAGGTTGCAGACGCACTAGCAATATGTGGGTGGCTAACGATCTATTTTAGAGTAAGATGAGAACCAAGCATTTGATGAGGAATCGACTCCAACAAGTCTTGTTATCATCTACTTACGCAAACATAACACCTATCCTATCCTTGTCCTCCCCTACACATCCGTACGAAGAAGAAGCAGTCAAGGCACACACACATTGATCAAGTTATTAAGATTATCTTAGTTGTTGTTGTCTATGAACAAGGAGTAGGTCTCAAGTCGTCCATAGCCGTGGACACGGCTTATCAAAAAGATTTAACCCTGCAGGGGTGTACCAACTACCCATTACAAGGCTCTGCATGCACGCCAAGCTCTCTCAGTCAGGACCGTTAAAGGCACTCATTGAAGAGTTGTTCCGAGAGAACTGGACGTCATAGTCCCTCTAACTAACAACGCACAAATCCGTGTGGCCTCCGGTGAGTCGACATCCAACTCAAAATTCGGCCGCGCTCTCGAATCAGTCTCTACCGTCTGGATGCGGTCAGGATGGACAACCCTCGCCCGGGCAGGCACCCCTAGTTCCCTGAAGTGGACCAAAAGGATATACCATACCACTGGCCCGATTTGTTTTAAATCCACTGGTTGCAGACCAGTTATGCATGCGGGTTTCAAATGGTAAATCAGCTTGGGCCACCACTAGAAATGTTTGCAGCTAGGTAGGTAAGACAAGGGGACCTCATAGTATCCCACACGCGGTTAGGCACACTCGATACCCGGAACTCGGGACCTAGGTGACTCGAATGGAACAAAGCATCGGGACGGGATAGCCTAGACCTTCCATCCTTCGTCGAGTATAGTCAACATTATAATAATCACATAACCCACAAAAATATAATAGTGTGATAGCCCAATCCAAGGAGTAACAGGATAAACAGTTGATAGCATCCTAGCATGCATACTAAGCAGTGGCTAAGCAACGAGAAATAGTAACATAGCCGAACCAGGTTTGCTGGGATGTGGAGGACATGGCTGTTTGGGTTTATTTGAGAGGCATGAATATGTAGTGGTAGGATCAAGAAATCGTACTATCCTACACCTAGGCGCGAGTGAGCTGAAAGTTATAAGCATGATATATGCCCCCCCTTACCTGATGAGAAGACGAAACCGAAGGTGTAGTCGATCGCAAGCTCGCATCGTCTCCGAGAGGTTACCGCGGAAGCACACAAGAAGGAAACACTGGAAAAGGCAATCGATGAGCAAGCATCTATTACTACGAAGCAATCACCAGCAAGCATCAACAAGAAGGAAACACGAGACAACGCACGGTATCGTATCTATCGTCGAGAGCGGTTACTAACAGGTTAAGTGGAGTACTCGTCACACACGACGATACCCCACGTTTACAATGGTTCAAGTTGTTTAGCTACACAACATGAGCAAAGGTTGTTAACGTGGCATCTCACTCAAGCATGGCATATCACACAATCATGGAAAGAGGTGAAGCACAAAGTAAACTATCTATGCTAGTCAACTTAAGTGAGGCACAAACCTAAACATGTCACATCACTAAGTACCCCACGACAAATAAAGTATTTTTTACTGTTCTGCCCTAAACCATATTTTAGGTTGGTTAACAACAACAAACAATAGCATAAACACAAAGTACATGAAATTCTAGTCAAGTTACATGTAAAGAACACCCCAAACGGAGTTACGGTTAAAAAGATACAAGCATCACAAGTTTACGGGTACATGCTGTTAACATCAGGTAGCATACTTTAGAGCAATGAAACAATTAGCTACTGAATGAAAACATGCACCAAAAGGACATGGAATTGCAGTAGGCATGACAAGGAATGCATGGCAACAAAGTTCCATGTATATGAGCTTCAGGAATAAGTAATTGTAACCCATGGAAAATGCAAGAATATACTACTAGTCTAGGGACTTAGTGAAACACAGGGCATGTGACAGCAAACAGCAGGGTTGCACTTTGGGAGCTTGATAACTATATGAACAACAACCATATCATGGAAGCTAAAAGCATGGTATCAAAGTACACATAACAGGGAGCAATTAATTACATTGTACTACTGCATATGAAGCATGGATCACTAACTATAAGGCATCAAAGTAGCAAGTAACATAAACATCACCACATGTTATCCAGGTCACCACTTTGGAGCATGAATTAATATAGCTTCAGCAGGAAAACATGATAAGGGAAAGCATAGAATTGAAGTACACATGATTCTTAACACATACAAGAAATAATCAATAGCATAGGCCTCATGGATGTGACACAATCATACCCCAAAGTTTCAAGAAAATAACAACAGGAGGAATAAACAATTTGGTACCCACTTCAACGGTGATTTAAATCAACTAGATGACCTCAAATCAATTAACTCACTAAAGAAAAAAGTTAGAGCACACAAAACTGAGCACTTTTCATTTTGGGCATAAGTTCATACGGTCTATGGGCCTGTCGCAAACTACGTCGCAAAGCAGAATCAGCAGCACAATTTACAAGGACTTAGTAGAAAAAAACAGAGGAGGGAAAAAAGAAAAAAAAGAAAAAGGGACTCACCAAAGTTGGGCTCGGACCAACAGCAGAAGGAGGAGGCTGGCGCGGCTGTCTCGGCCTGGCTGCATGACGGGCCGCGGCTGGGCGCTGGGCCGGCCCAAGGCAGCGGTTGCGGCCTGGCTGCCCGGTTTGGGGTCGCTCCCGATCCCGATCCGTCGGGGCGGCGGCCTCTCGCCGGCGGCTGCCGGCGCGGAGGGACGAGGAGGGCCAGGAGGAGTGCTAGGTTAGGGGAGACGACTGGATCCGGTGATGGGGTGGCCTCCTGGGGCCTTCCAGAGGCGGAGCAACGCGGGGACGAGCTCGCGGTTGGGCCGGCCATGGCCTTGGCGGCGGCGGCTCGGTCTTCCTCCGGCGATGACCTGCGTGGGCGAGGGAGAGGCGGTAGTGAGGGCGGTGAGGAGAGCGAGGAGACGAGGCGGCGGTCCTCGCCGGGACGCACGGCGAGGCGGCGACTGCTGCCAGAGACGGGCGGCGCGAAGGCGCATCCGTGGCGCGGGAGGCGGAGGCGCGGGCCCGTGACGGCCCTGGCGGCGGGGAGGTCGGCCCCGCGGGGCCCGGTTGCGGGAGTTGAGGCCGAATGGCTCCGGTGGGGAGGTTGGGGGTGACGTGGACGCATCTGAGCCGCAGATCACTAGATCTGATGGCCAGATTTGCTTAGGATTAGGGTTTCGGGGTAGCGGAAAGATTTTGGGGCAGATCTGGGCAAAGTGGAGGGGGTGGCTACAAATTTTTGTTTGGGGAAACCCTACAAGTGGCTAGGGAGAGTGGTGGACTTTATATAGGCTGGCCTGGATAGCAGGTTTACGCAAACACCCTAGAATTTTCTCTCTCGCGTCCGGTACTCCACGTTTCTGACCACCCGGAGTCCATACGACCTCTGATTGGGACGAAATCTCGAACCACACGCTCAGCGCGGCGAGCTCGTCAATCCTACCTCACTTTGATACCGTTCTGAGAATATTTTCCAACACCCAATAAAATAACCCATTTAAATATAAATCGGTCTTTTTTTGTTCCGATGGCGATGGCTGGTCTCCTGTCGAAAGTTGCGACGGTGCTCGGGTGGAACCCGGTGTCGCAAAGGTCGTGTGTCGTTTGAGAAGGAGGGGAATATTCACCGATTAACAAATCGGCGAAGCCAATACTGCAAACAATTCTAGCAATCAACGAAATAAAGCAATAAACAATTTTTTTAATTTCGGTGAAAATCCCGGGCTGTTACAACATATCTCTCTCTATCTTTTCAAGTTTACTCATAATGTGAGATAGAGTGATCTCATTATTTGCGTTGGCAATAGGGGTACTCCAACTAGATTTTCCATAACATGAAGAGCCTCCCAAACAGGGCTTCCAAGAAATTAGCACTTATTGCTTTATCTAATATAAACCTATTCGATGAACTAATCCTAACATAAAAGTTTCTAAGAAGGATAGTGGTGGATTGCTTCTTGGTGGTTATATTTTGAGAACCATTAATTCTATACCAAGAATCTCTCAAACTCTCCCCACCACTTTGTTTGAACGTGAGGACTTCCACCTCAGGTGCAACACAGAAGGTAAAAGAACTAGACATACTAACTCACAAAAGTAAAAAAAACTAAGAATAAGATAAATAATTTATTTTGGATATAAGACACACAAGCAAAGATAAAAACTAAAAGATAAACTAACAGGACTGAAAAGCAAAGGTAAAAGGTAGTGTGTAACTCCCCTATCTTCAAGCTTGGAATCCCCGGCAACGGCGCCGGAAATTAGCTTGATGGGTGCAGAGAACACCTCCTCGTTGGTTACCCCAAGTGGAAGGTTATGATGCAGATAGCGGTAATTTCCCTCACATGTGACAACGTAAGGTTTGTCTTCCGTAGGATTCTGGAGACGACAAGAAGGTGGAAAATAACACTCTAGTGGCGAAGGGGTGTAAATATTTGCCAAAGGGGGCACCAGGGGGAGGATCAAATTGACATGTACCTGGCCGACGGTCTGGGGATGATTCATAATAAGATTCCATAAAGACCATGTGTGAGATTTAGTAGATTTAGTTCTCAACAACTAATAAGTATTTTTATGCTCTAAACCCATCTCCCATTTTCATGAGAACACTAATTGGAGACATTCGAGTCACGGACAAGAAGAGATCTTACACATTTATGTTCTTACTTTGCTAGTTTCAATACTAGATATAGACTCTTGCTTTTTATTATCTTGACTTGATTTACATTGCTTGATTGTTGTACTTATGTTGGTAGCATGTCACCACAAAAATTATCTTCGTTATCATTTACCTACTCAAGAGCGAGAAGGAGTTAAGCTTGAGGATGTTGATACTCCCCAAACGTATCTATAATTTTTATTTGTTCCATGCTCCTTTTGGTGACATTGTTACATGTTTTGATGCACTTTCATATTATTTGCGACATATTTGGGACTAACCTATTAAACTAGTGCCTAGTTGATGGGTGCAGATAACGTCCTCGTTGGTTACACCAAGTGGAAGGTCATGATGTAGATAGCAGCAAATTTACCTCAGTAAAGATACCAAAGTTTATGTCTCTAGTAGGACTCCAAGTGCAACAAGAAGGTGACTACGCCGCCAAAAATTCACTGGTGCCTAAGTTGACGTGGACCTGCACACAAACGCAAATAACATTGCTCCCAATGAGCCAGAGAGGTTATCAATCTCTCTGATCTTGTTGTTTACAAAGGATCAAACATAAGGGTGGAAATAATAGTGGAAACGGAAAGAAAAGTAAAAGCAGTAAATTTGAGCGGTGTAAACTATGATGGAAATATGGACCGGGGTCCCATGATTTTCACTACTGATGTCTCTCTCCCAAAAGACGACAACAACCATGCTGGGTGAACAAATTACAGCTAGGCAATTGACAAAATTATAAATGCACCACAATACTAATTATGCTACAAGAAAGTAAAGAGTCTCAATCATGTGGGAATTACACCATAACAAGTAGACCGTTTGTACATCAACATCTACTCACTAATCATCCACCTTGGGAAATCTATCCGAAACATCTTGCTGGTATTAAGTTGCGAATCCCAACCAAATTATATGATGAAAGCAACAGAGGATTGCCTTAAAACTCTATGTGTAATGTAAGCAATCTTTGCAACCGCAGTTACAAGCATTGTTGTTTTCTCCCTGGTGGCAATAACACATCCCCTAGTGTCATGTTTCTGTCACTCAAGCTAGAAATCGGGGGGCATGAACCCACAATCATGCATAATGCTCCCTCTTGGAGTTACAATCTACTACTGGAACTCTCCATACAGTAGCCGGCTCGATCACCATCCGAGTCGAAAATCCTGGCCCACAGGGTCTCATCACCATCATATCTAAATATGATGGTGTCGCCCTTTTGAATATTCCTTGAGTGAAGAAAAGTTTTCCAACCCTTCTCCAGGAACATGGAATCCTGACCAGAAAAGCTGGTGGCCACCCAGATAGGTCCATGAGGGCACCCCTCAAAGCAGAGCCACAGTCCTGGAGGCTTGGAGGCCACCATGATATTGGCAAAGGATTCAGGAAGATTAACCCAACGATAGAGTGTGTGGACCTTTACCAGAAACTCATGTCTTTCGGGAGAAGAAGGTGGAGATTCAAGATCTGGGGATGGTTGAGTAGCGCGTGCACCTCTTCCTTTACCCCGGACACGGCCTCGACCACCGCGAGAACCGACAATAGAACCAGGATCTCTGGCGGTCAAAGGAACACAAGTGCTGGGCTTGGGAGCCATGGAGGAAGTAGTAGAGGGAGAAGAGGAAGAAGAATATGTGCACGCCCAGAAGATTGGGCTGCTAGATGGCTATTTATATAGCCACAAGGAGATGATTAATCAATGCCAGAAAGGCAGGGATAGATTACCCATGGTAGGTGACATTTATGTAAGACTCTCCGATTCTCACCATGGCATAAATGCCTTCAAAACAATGGCGTTTCGGGTAGAGAGACCATAAATGCATTAACATCTTTGACTAAAAGTCAAAAAGAGATTTTCAAATAGAAGATGAAACAAAAGCTAAGGGAGAATTGGCTCCGACTCCTTGTAAACATCGATGTATAAGAGTCGGCTTGACCAATTGAAGAATCGGCAACCACAATGGAATCAAGAAGATTACTGCGAAGACTAAAGCATCACACCAATCTTGGGGGCTAATGTCGAGGGGATGGACCCAGCCCATAACCCGGCATTATATTTATGGGCCGACTCATTCATAAGAAGGCCCACAAAAATAAGACCCGGCTACAAGCCGGCCGTGCAAGGCAAGAAGATCGAAGCCGTAGAAGGAATTCGACTTACCTTGTATAGCACAGAACATCTTTTGTAAAGTAGAATAGGACTCCACTTCGTGTAGGAGTCGGACTCGCGGACCCCGGGACCTGACGCCTTTATAAGTCGAGGTCCAAGGGATCCAGAGGCAACTCAATATAAATCCAAGATAGGACTAGACACTTACGGCGTAACCTAGATCTCCTCGAAATTAAGGTTGCGATCCTACTCTCTTGTAATCAATCCACTGACTCTTCTAAATCAAAGAGCCGGAACCCGCAATAATAAGAAGAAGGAGTAGGTCTTTACCTCGAGACGAAGAGGGGCAGAAACCTGGGTAAATTGCCGAGTCTCTTGTCCATGTCGACTCTCTCCTTGTATCCTCCTCGCAGCAAAGGTCCCATGTCAAGTTCGACTCTTCGAACATCTGCCGTGACTTTCCGACGACAGTACCCGCACTACCAGAAGCTCGTGTACGCCATCGTCATGACCTCACGAAAAGTAACACACTACTTCGAGGAGCACCCAATTATGGTAGTGAGCAGAGAACTACTCTCGGACATCC
Source organism: Bromus sterilis (assembly GCA_950022295.1). Lineage (NCBI taxonomy): Eukaryota > Viridiplantae > Streptophyta > Magnoliopsida > Poales > Poaceae > Bromus > Bromus sterilis. The sequence goes on along the minus strand of OX465599.1, from coordinate 136,276,593 downwards.
TCAACAACCCAGGAGCAATGGGTCGAGTCGCGGAATGGAATATCAAACTCATCCCCCGCGACCTGCAATTCAGGCACCCAACGGCGATCAAAGCACAAGTTCTCCTAGATTTCATGGTCGAGTGGATGGAGGTGCAAACACCCGGATCTCCATACCTATCCAATTCATGGAAGATGTTCTTCGACGGATCAAAAAGGCACCACGGAGCTAGAGCTGGCGCCGTGTTAATCTCACCAAAAGGAGACAACCTCAGATACGTACTGCTTATCAACTTCGAGAAGGCGTTAGACAACGAAGTGGAATATGAGGCACTCCTCCATGGCATGTGCATGGAAAAAGCCTGCGGAGCCACTCGCCTCATAATCTACAGCCACTCCAACCTCGTCGTCCAGCAAGCAATGAGAGACTGCGAAGTAGTCGCAGATAACATGTCGTCATACCAGAAACTCTAAAACACGTTAGAAGGAGAGCTCGATGGGTGCGAGCTCAACTATGTCACCAGGGCAAATGACACAGAAGCGGACAAGCTCGCAAACATCGGATCAACACGAGGGCCAATCCCCCCTGGTGTTTTCCTCGAAAGTATCAACCAGAGATCAATCAAAACCAAAGCACTCGAGTCAGCAGTGGCCGCAGAAGCTGGAAACACAAATGCACCAGCACAAGTAGCAGTGGCGGACCCAGTCGCTGACGAAGAAGGCAACAACGCAGACGAGGAGGAATAGCCGACTGTACCCGAAGGCCCGGCCTGGACAAGAGCTTTCCTCATATATCTAATAGACGACACCCTGCCACAAGACGTCAAAGAAGCTTTGCGCATCAGCTGACAATCCAAGGCGTTCACCATAATAAATAGGCAGCTCTACAAGCGTATCATTTCTCAAGTGCTCCAAAACTGCATCGAGGAAGAAGATGGAAGGCACTAGTACTCGAGATCCACGAAGGAGTTTGCGGACACCACGCAAGCAGCCACGCTCTAGTGGCTAAAGCCTTTCGAGATGGTTTTTACTGGACAACTGCAATGCGAAACGTAGAAGACATCGTGTGACGCTGCATCGCCTGCAAAAAATTCTCCAGCAGGCCCACGCGCCAGCGTCAGAACTCAAAACCATACCACTATCATGGCCCTTCACAACATGGGGACTCGATATGGTTGGTCCTCTCAAGAAATCTCCAAAGGGAGGTCGAACACATCTCCTGGTAGCAGTCGAAAAGTTCACCAAGTGGATAGAAGCGGTGCCAATCACCAACTCGACAACCCTCATGGCAGTAAACTTCATCAAATCAATCATCTTCCGGTTCGGTGTACCGCACAATATCATCACTGACAACAACACAAACTTCACAACGGCAGAATTCCAAAACTTTTCCAGGAACTAGGCATCAAGATCAACTACGCACCAGTCACGCACCCACAGTCCAACAGACAAGTCGAGAAGGCGAGAAAACTAGTATGCGGAGACATCAAAAAGTGGCTCCTTGCACCACTCGAGCATGCCGCAGGTAACTGTATAGAAGAGCTACTCGCCGTCCTTTGGAGCCTGAGCACCACACCTAATGCCTCGACCCAGTACACGCCTTTCTTCATGGTATACGGAGCAGAGGCAGTACTCCCACATGACCTCAAATTTGGATCACCACGCATCACGGGGTATGAGGAGGAAGAGGCAGAAGACGCACTCGCGGATGATAAAGATGTCACAGACGAGGTGAGAGAAATATCCCAAGCACGGTTAGAAGGGTATCAAGACAAACTGCACAACTACCAAAGCAGCCGACTCCGAACAAGAATTTTTAGCGAAGGAGACCTTGTCCCGCGACTAACACAAGAGAAGGTTCACAAGCTCACCCCGTAGTGGGAAGGACCCTACATAAACTCATAAGTAATAGGGGGAGGAGCCTACATGCTGAAGAACCCGAAGACCGGCGAATACGTGGGAAGCCAGTGGAATTTGGCAAACCTACACCTCTTGTACCCAAAGACTACCCAGTGGAACTTTCGTCCCAGCACCACGATATGGGCAGCACCACCACTAGGCAACTCAAGTAGAAGTCCAAAGCAATAAAACATATGTTGCCCCAATTATAGGCCTTGGAACTCGGGGGCTCCAACGCGGACTCACCCTCTCCCCCGAGGAGTTTTTCGCTCACGCGACGACAATACGTTGGCACTCGGGGGCTCGAGCGCGGACTCACCCTCTTACCGGAGGCATTTTTTGCTCACGTGACGATAATACTTTGGCACTCAGGGGATCGAGCACGGACTCACCCTCTCCCCCGAGGTCTTTTTCGCTCACGCAGCGACAATACTTTAGCACTTGGGGGCTGGAGCGCGGACTCACCCTCTCCCCCGAGGCATTTTTCGCTCACGCGACGACAATACTTTGCCACTCGGGGGCTCAAGCGCGGACTCACCCTCTCCCCCGAGGCGTTTTTTGCTCACGCAACGAGGATACTTTGCCACTCGAGGGCTCGAGCGCGGACTCACCCTCTCCCCTGAGGCATTTTTCACTCACGCGATGAAAATACTTTGGCACTCGGGGCTCGAGCGCGGACTCACTCTCTTCCCCGAGGCGTTTTTCGCTTACGCGACGACAATATTTTCGGCACTCGGGGACTCAAGTGTAGACCACCCCCCTTTTTTCGCTCGAAGAGTTCTTTTTCCGCTCACGCGACGATCATACATTGACAACAAATTTACGCCAAGTATTCAAGTGGAAAAACTTCCCTCGAGATCCTCCCCTCTAGCAAATTTTCTGACCCTCGAAGAATCAAAGGGCACCGCACAGCATAAAGATGACAAGGACCCCTCAAAAAGAAAAGCATCGGAGTCCCTGGAAAAAGCAAATTACAGTCTTCGCCCGACCGCAAGCAATCGACCAAAGCCTCGGGAGCTACTCCCATAGGGAGCACTGTCGTGCACCCGACGAAGCTTCATCGCACAGATCAAATGAAAGGATGGGGCCAGTCTAACAAAACAACTCTAGCCTATGCCCGAATCTATGAGTCGAACATAGCCTCGGGGGCTACTCCCATTAGGTGCGCTGCCGCGCACCCGATATTATGACAGACTTAGGCACCCGATGGAGAAAAAGATTAATCACTCCAAGAAATTTTCTGTTATACATCAAAGGGATAGAAGACTAGACATTATAAGATAAACTTCTGCCATATGCCAAAAGTGATACAAGATCAAGCACTACAGGACAATTTCTGCTATACATCAAAGGGAGTATAAGGCCAAGCATTACAAAGAATTATGACTTCTACATGTGTGCTCATGCTGAGATAATTGGCCCTCGCCCACATCTTGACGAGCATCATCACAGACAAAGGGAAAAAACTACCCTAATACTACATGGTGAAGCCCGCCTCCACCTTGAGCTTGTTGGCCTTGACCTACCAGCGCACCCACTTGGTTGGTGGCTTGATGTCAAAGTACTTCTTAGAACTAGAAGAGAAAGTACCACTATTCGACGAGTCGACAGAAGAAGAAGACGCAGGTGAACCGCCAGGAGAAGAAGGAAGAGAAGCTGAAGTACCCATTGAACCTACAGAACGGTCACTGCTCGAGCTCTCCCAGCATGGGTCCAGATGAATCCCGCCAGCATCAAAAGCGCGGATGGTGAGAGTGTCTTCACCGTCAAAGTGGCCGCAAAGACTATCACCCTCGCGCAGATTCATTTGAAGAGAGAACGACCTCCATCCAGACCCCAAGAAGATCAAGAAAGAACTATCAACTTGGAGATCTACCCACAAAGGGGATCGGGAGCATCATTGAAGCCGAAGCCAAAGACCTCTCAAGTTGAGCTCAGAAACAATCGGAGCAAAGGTAAACAGAAGAGAAATCCGACTAGCAGTTCGGCTAAGAACGCATAGAAGAAAATCTGCAGTGCCACCGCGCCCCCGCCGAGAAGAACGAGGAGCACGGGCACCACGACCACGGCGGCCTTGGCCTCGGCCAGTCATGCCACGAGAAGAACAAGCATAAGCTACACGACCGCAGCGTTTTAGATCCATTTCAAGCAAGCGGGAGAGAAAAGGATGGAAGAAGAACGGTTTCCGCACACCACACCAGCAACATATATATATATATATATATATATATATATATATATATGTATATATATATATATGCCATGCCAGGGGCAAAAGAGAAATGTCTCAAGAAATTCAAATGAAACCACAATTAATAATAAAGACCGACGCATGCAACGCTATGAATTCCAAGACAAGACGCCCTTTCCTATCACGCAACATTTTAAAAAAGTCATCAAATCACACGTGTTCCCACACAAGCCTCGGAAACCCAACAAGTAGCAGCAGTGCAGGGTCACAACGCAGTACCCAAGACATCATTATGACTACAAATAAGATGTGACGGTTCACAAGCTTTCCACCGTCATCAAGTGTGTCATCAGCAAGCATCATTACGACCCCTCGCATCATGGCAGCACAGATGGGACGATTCGAGACAAGGCGCAGGCAAACCTGTCACTGAAAAGATGCCCTACTTTTCAAAAAATTTATTCCTTCAAATTTCGATCACATCAAAATTTTACTCCCATCGGGAGCGCCTTGTCATTGCTAAAACAGAGCATAGGCAGAACGGATCAAGCTTTGAGGGTGTGAGTCGCTAGTCCACTCCAAACGAAAACAAATACATCTACAGAGTTCGGGTGCTCACTCACCTAGATGACGAAGTGCTCGAGTGGCTACTCGCACTAACAAGCAAGACTTGAAAGACATGCAGAAGGACAATGCACCCGAGCACTCGAGCGCTCCACGGGTGCTCATGCTACAAATCTACTCGATAACTCTCCGAGTGGGTGCATCTCATACTATTTCCTCACCTGAGCTTGCAAACGCTCCACGAGTGACTGCTATTAGTCCACTCGATTGTTTTCCGAGTGGGTGCATTCTATTTTGGCACTACGCCCCTACAAATATCGCCTGGCCTGCGGCACATTGCACCCCAGATGCCGCGCAAGCTCGCGGGTAGGTAAGACCCCGCTGCACAGACGGCCGGGCCGGAACTTTCCACAGCGTGACTTCCCTCCCGACGGTTCCATGAGCGATGCATGATGAATGTTAAGCCAGTGACGTATGCGTTAGGGCCATATTTGCTAAGACCGACGGCATTGATCCTGTAAGCCCTGCAGTGGCATGGACCTTGCTTGACACCGGTTGTATCCAAGTTCATGTCGAGGGACGCAGACTTGATTGGGATACTGAGGTATTTGTCGCTAGCGCAATTCACCAAGGCTCGACCAGTCGAGTATGTTGGGCCCTTTCATCTTAGCATCCCTCGAAAAAACTATCTCTTATGGCTAACAACCGACGACTCACAAAAAAAGCGCACGCACAGTTGCAGTTGATTACGGACTTGAGTCCCTGCGCGACCCTTCCAGTCCCCCAGGCACTCTGGGGGCTACTGGCGAGGGGGTGTCCCCATGACTCCTGCGGATGAGGGTGTTGGGAAAAGTAGTAGAAAACAAAAAAAATGCGTGCCTACGAAGCAAGAACCCAATATCATCCAAGAATATGGCATACAAGGTTTAGGCCATAACTCACCAACGAATGTAGCGGAAGTAGAGTTGGTGAATCTTTTCGAAGTAGATCTCGCGAATCGTCCCACGAACAATCCCTCGATCTATCCCACGAACAAGTCCCTCGAGCAAGTCCCTCGAACAAGATCTCCGAGGAAGAATAATATCCTCGAAGAAGGACCAAATTGAGGATCCCTCTAACGGTATCCACACGTCCCGATGTAGTAATCCAGAAGTGCTCCGCCGTCCAGAGAAGAATGCCATCGATAAAAAGTAGAGGGAGAAGAGCCTAGCGGCGTCCGGACTAGAACGATCTAGCCCGAAGAGAATTAGAGGCGCGTGGAATTAGCAAGGGCAACCTTGGGGCTTTTCTGATGTTGTTCTGGGGCTGCCCCCGTATATATAGGTGCAAGCTTGGGTCGCAACTTGAGCGACGGTTCTCCTCAAAGTCGGTTTTGGACACAAGGAGGAGTCCAACATGGATTCCACTACGAAACGCCACGGACTACGGCGTCTAGTGGGCAAACGCCAGGGACCCTGGCATTTTGCCCTGCCCCCCAAGGAAAGTTCCTTTTCCGCCGACCTATGACCTTGTGGACCTTCCTACTTGGCCTAGCTTCGATTTCCGCATCTTAGAGAGTTCCATAACCCTCCGGATACTTCCATAAGCTCCCGGGAACCTCCCGGAACCTCCCAGAAGATTTCTAGAAGTCCCGGAACAATTTATCGATGTTCCGTAACCTTTAAAACACCTGTCACCAAATGTCTTATGACCACTCAAGACCATTATAGAATGTTTTGGAATCATCCGAGACCATTTGGTAGCACCTAGAACATTTCTATTTCTAACCAGAAAAAATCCGGTTCTTCCCGAAACAATTCCGGTACCCTTTCTCTTTTCATCTCCTAGTTCTCTAACATATTACTACTTGTTAAGTGTGTGACCTAATAGGTTCTTTATTATGCGGACATGACTCGGAACATCTTCCGTACTTAGGACAACAGGCTATTGTCAATAGCCAATAATCAACTGCGGATCCATGGACACCCATGTTGACTCCTGCACATACACGAAGAAACTTGGAGTGAACCTTTATGTTATACATGCACCATTCCCTTTGCTTCGTGATATATGACAAAGTTAGAGGAGATAAGTTTGGCACCCATGTGTAACAACTTCTTGAACACAAGCTAACCGTTATCCTCATTGCTCGTTTGTCTTCATTCCTCATTTTGTATTCTAGTATCCCCGTGACTAAATCACAAAGTGTCTGGCCACACTATAATGGATACCGTTATACCGACTGGGCCCAAATTCAATATCTCTCCATCGTGGAGGAGAAAATCCCTTTCTTGAACTATCGCTGTTACTAGACACACTATCTGATATAACCAGAACTTATTTACTACTTCCCAGTTACGGGAGGATTCATCTAAGAACCAAAGTATATCTTCCTGTGTGAAGTAACCCGATATTCTCATGGTCCAAGGAATTACGTATATGATAACAAATCATGATAGACTTATTACTTAGTTACGATGTAATCTCTAAGTATATAAATTAATACTAGGGTCGATTCAACATCACTGTTCTGCTAACAATATGTTCTCATTGCTACCGACATCCATGTTGCAAGAACGGTGTCCATGATTAAGAAAGCGTATCATCAGTTAACACATGAGCTGGTCTTAGAGGCTAAACCAGGAACTCTTGTTGTTTACATTTCCACACATGCATATGAGTTTTCTTCTGAATCTCACAGTCAGGGTCATTGAAATTATAGCGCAGAAATATAAACATTAATTATCAACTTGAATATAAATAATAACATACTTTATTATTTCCTCTAGGGCATATATCCAACAGTCTCCCACTTGCACTAGATACAATAATACTAGTTACATAAGTTATCGCACACCAATGGCTATCCGGTGTTGCTCATTGCTCATGCTTTGATCGTGGAAGAGTGTCAGAACCCCAACTTGGGTAAGTGCTAGGATTTGAGTGCCCTTTGCATCATGCAAAAATTTCAAAAGAAATTCAAAAATGGGGAAAATAAAAGCCCTAAAGAATTTAATTAAATGGCCAGACAAAAATTGCTTCCAAAAATTCCTATAAATATGCATGATCACATATAAAGTGAAGTGGGTCCCACTACATGCACCAAGATTTGTTAAAAATTCCAAATAGGGCTTGGAAATTAAATAATACCCCTATTTGATTTGAAATTCAAATTGTTTGAATTTCAAAAATCTCCAAAATTTGTGAGTGGCTAGTTATATATATTATAAGCCCACATAAAAGTTTTCAAGATTTTACAAATTGCTTTGCTATTTTTTTGGGGCAAAACAAATGGCAGAAAAAGAAAACAGAAACAAAAACAGAGAGAATTTAAAAAAAGGAAGAAGCCCACCCCGGCCAGGCCGCAGGCCCAACTCACTGTACCGCGGCCCAGGCCCACAGCCACCCTTGTCATCTTCCCCAACCAGCTCGGTGGCGAGCTGGGAGGAAGCCGACGATGCCACCGCGACGACGAGGGCCTTCTAGGCCCTCCCCTGCCCTCTCCTGGCGCCACGCAGAAGCCAGAGCCCCCCGCCTCCTTTCCCTCTCCTCTGGCTCCTTCTAGCTCTCTCCCCCTCGCCGTTTCCGTCGCCGCCCCGAGCAGCCGTAGGTCGCCGCCGTGAGCATGCGTGGCCAACGACCCTCTCTCACCGCGCCGTCGTGTCCTACCGCACCAGCGCCATCGACTTCGTCTTCAAGAGCAAGGAATCGAGCCCAGCAGCCCCGAGGACGACGCCATTTTCGCCGATTTGCCGCCGGCCGCCGTGGACCCCGTCGGGAAATACACCGCCACCGCGCCTTCTCCGTCTTCACCGTCGACGCCTTCGTATCCGGGGTGAGCCCCTCTTTCGTTTGCCCCCTCCTGCGCGTCTCCCCGTGGTCGGAATTGCCTTCTCGCCAGGGTCAGTGGCCCTGGCCGCCGCGTGCCTCAACGCCTGCGAGGCTCCGGCCACCCCCAAGCCTCCCTGTGGGTTCTGGGTGAAGCGGCTGAGCACGGGGAGCACCCCGGTGCCTTCTGCGTGCCAAACCGTGGACGGAATGGTCACTCCGGCGGGGCACCGCCGTGCCCAGTGGCACCGGCGGCTAGCCGCCGGCCGGATGGATTAGCTTAAGGGCTAATCAGCCCTTAATCCTTCCCCAGTGACGATGACAGGTGGGGCCCCGCCCTAATAACCCCCACGGTTTAAAAGTAAACAGGGGATTAACTCCCAGAGACACTAACACTCGGGACCCACATGTCACCCCCCACATCATGCTGATGCCAGCATGACGCAATAAACCTTTTTCCAATTAAAAGAAAATAAGAGAAAATCCAGAAAATCTAGAAAATCATTTAAACTTTGAAAAATCATAGAAAATTCATATTAACTCCAAATTAAACATATAATATATGAAAAATTATCAGAAAAATGCAAGGATTATGAATATGCAACTAGTTTCTATGTTTGACCATTTTAAAATGGGTGAACAGTAGCAAACATGCATATGGAATAATTTGAATTTGAATTTGAAGTTTGATTTTGCAATTCAATTGCAATACACTTTAGTTAACTTGAATCTTCAACACATCAGTGATATATACTTCATGTCACAACCTTAACATGTGCTTGTGCATTCTACTTTCGATGTTGCCCCCTTTGTTGATGATTGCTCCGGTGACAGATGTTCCGAGACGGTGATCACCCCCGAAGAAGAAGACCACCGTTAAGACCCGTGTATCGTCAGCAAGGCAAGCAAACCCCCATTGATCGTGTCTATAAAATCCCACTTCCCTCTCAGTCTCGCTTATGCATGTTTAGGAGATCACCTTGTTATCGATTCTACCGCATAGTTGAACCCATATCCGATGCATGACCAATCATCTTGTCATAGTAGTAAGAAAACCACAATCCTAGGTGACATAGGAGTTGATTGTTATCATGTGGCCCCTGCAACTGTTACTGCTTATTGCATGCTTAGAGTTTACAATGACGATGCTTTTGATGTGAGTCAGGATGATAGTGAACATGGCGTTGATGAAAGTGAAACTGTGTTGGTGAATCTACCCTAATTCAAGGTGAACGATGAGAGGTTGTGTAGGAGTACACAGTGGGTTGTCTCGTTGAACACCGCCTTAAGCCCGAGTTCTTGTATGGTAATCCGAGACAAAGAGTACAACCACACATTGGGCTCACTGACCCCTCTCGACCTAGTAACTCACCCCGATCCAAGTCCAGGAGTCACACCTAGTTCGGGTTTTCCATTCGGCATATGCATAGAAAGATAAAGGAAATGAAATGTGGCATTCATGGCAGGGCTTGTGGAACATGGCTTGTCAAGCGGAGAACCATCCGTCGTGGTGGGCTTGTCAGTTGTGCCTACATGGTTTGAGTCCTGGCTGGAAGCTCGGCCGGAACTCCAGTTGGGTTTGGAACTCAGACAGTTGACCCCTTGGACTAGAACGGAGCTGTGGGCGAAGTGTTGTGGTGAACATCCTCGCTGACACCCCTTAAATGGTGCCGAGACCTGGCGGTAACTGATAGTCATGTGTGTGTAGCGGTACACCCCTGCAGGGTTAACAAAACTATTCGAATAGCCGTGTCCGCGGTCATGGACTACTTGGAAAGCTGTGCCTGATTATTAGACAACTTGAATGGATACTTCTAAAACTCACAAGATAAGCGTGAGTGCTATGGTGTGCTTCCTCGTGGGGAAGTCGAGGAAGTATCCATAGTGGTGTATTGGTTGGAGACTTGGTAGTGGACTCGTGTACGCTTCTTACCTCAAGTCTGGTACTCGTAGAACAGGACTAGCCAAGTCAAAGCTGACACTTCTGCATGATGAAACCCCACCTCCCTTTACCTTGAAACTTGAGCATGAGTAGTATAGTTCTGATGTAAGTCTTGCTGAGTACGACTTTGTACTCACGTTTTCTTATTCTATGTTTTAGATTGCAACCCCAGACCCCCGATGGAGTCACCTTCCTGAAGCTCGGCGTTGACTAAGTTAGTATAGTCCCAGACAACAGTCTGGTCCATCGTGGAAGGGCATGTATGTTTACAAGGCTTCTCTAAGCCATTTGTTAAACTTGTCTGTACTCAGACCTAATTTTCTTCCGTTGTATGATGTAATGTTGATCACAGACATGTGATCTTTGTATACTCTATGTGTAAGTCAATAAAGAAGTACTTTGTAGAGTTATGTGATGATACCTGCTTTACATACTAGACATGTGTGCTGCGTGTATGATTATAACATGCATGTCTTAGTATGGGTTTTCGAGACCTTAGTTGTGATCTGGCTGGCGGTCTTTTATACACCAAGTGGCCCTTAGATGTGCGCAGCTTGGGGCATCATGATGCGATTGCTCGTGACTCTGTCACGTGCACACTTTGTTGTATGATCGAGCCCGCCCTAGACCCCGACTAAGTGATCGGGCTGGAGTCTGTTTATGTAAGGGTTATGATTCAATCGATAACATGGTTGAGGCGACTTGTCTATGAGTATGGGATTTCACCACCCATAATCATTTAGACTTGTGAGCTGGCGATGAGGACCCATCTCAGTTGATCATCCGGCCTGGATGGGATGCCCCTCACGTACGATGCTTTCCGAGAGTGTTCTGTTCTTGGCCTTGTCTGCTTAGACAAGTGGGTATGGCTCTCGGCTCTCCATGTGATTGAATGAGACTGGAATTACATACGCATATTCCGGGTCCCGACAAAGAGGTTTCATCATCGGGTCTGACACGTTCAGATCCGTGTGAATCTTGCATACTTTCACATAACCTTTGTCAACGAACTCTCGAATTTTGTGATAACGGCGTTCTATGTGTTTGGACTTATGGTGGGACCTTGGTTCTCTAGCTTGTTCCACGGCTCCACTATTGTCACAATAGATCTCCATGGGGTCTTCAGCACTAGGAACCTCACCTAGTTCAGTGACGAACTTCTTGATCCAATATCCCTCCTTCGTAGCTTCCGAAGCTGCGATGTACTCCGCCTCCGTTGTGGAATCCGCGACCGTACTCTATTTAGAACTTTTCTAGCATATGGCACCCCCGTTGAGTGTGAAAACATACCCTGATTGAGATTTGAGGTCATTCGGATCTGTCATGAAGCTTGAATTTGTGTAACCCTTTACAACAAGTTCTTCATCACCTACGAACACAAAGAACATGTTCTTGGTTCTATTCAGATAATTCAAAATATTTTTGACTGCTACCCAGTGTGCATTACCCGGGTTGCTCTGCTATTTTCTACAAACACTCAGAGCATATGAAACATCTGGTCTTGTACATATCATGGCATACATAACAGATCCAATTGCCAAAGCATATGGAACTTTGCTCATCTCTACCTGCTCATCAGCTGTCTTAGGTCATTGACTCTTGCAGAGTACCACACCATGTGAAATTGGGAGTAGCCCTTTCTTTGAACTCTCCATTCAGAACCTTTTCAAAACCTTGTCTATATATGTGCTCTGGCTTATCCCTATCAGGCGTCGGGATCTATCTCTATAGATCTTGATGCCCATTATGTAGGCGGCTTTTCCCAAGACTTTCATCGAAAAACTACTTTTCAATGACTCCTTTATAGTGTTAAGAAATTCTTTATTATTTCCAATCAACAATATGTCGTCTACATACAGTATTAGAAAAGATATTGCGCTCCCACTTAATTTCTTGTAAACACAAGCTTCTTCAACATTCTGAATGAAGCCAAAACCTTTCACCACTTCATCAAAGCGAAGATTCCAACTCCGTGATGCTTGCTTTAGTCCATAGATAGACCTTTTAAGCTTGCACACCTTTCCAGCATCCTCTGGCGCGGCAAAACCCTCAGGTTGTATCATGTATACATTTTACTCGAGATTTCCATTCAAGAAAGCAGTTTTGACGTCCATCTGCCATATCTCATAATTGAAATATGCAGCAATTGCTAGTAAAATCCGCACAGACTTAAGCATTGCTACTGGCGAGAAAGTCTCGTCATAGTCAACTCATTGCACTTGCCGGAACCCTTTTGCAACAAGCCTAGCTTTATGGATAGTGACATTACCATCCGCATCTGTCTTTCTCTGTGAAATCCATTTACATTCAATTGGTTTCACACCCTCTGGAGGGATCACCAAGTCCCATACTTGGTTTTTGTACATGGATTCCATTTCGGATTTCATGGCTTGTAGCCATTCAGTGGAGTTGGGGTTCATAATCGCTTCTTCGTAGTTCACAGGCTCATCATCATCTAAGATGAATACTTCGTTAGCGTACCACTCGGATAGCTGACGCATTCTGCATGATCTCCTTGGTTCAGTCACTAGCTTCTCAGAAGTTCCTGCATCACTTGTAGGAGCTACCGGTTCCTTCATCGGAATGATTGCTGGAACAATTTACGTTGTTTCAATCCTTGGTTCTGAAGGTTCACTAACCTCATCAAGTTGTACTGTCCTCCCACTCACCTCTTTTCTAAGAAACTCTTTCTCAAGAAAAGTTCCTCCTTTAGCAATAAAGACTTTGCCATCGGAAGGGTGGTAGAAAGAATAGCATACGATGTCTTTGGCATAACCTACAAAGTAGCACTTGTCTTCTTTAGGGTCGAGTTTGTTCGGCTGTAAACGTTTCACATAAGCATCACAACCCCAAATTTTCTGGAACAATATATTGGGTTTGATCCCATTCCATAACTCGTATGGTGTCGTTTCAACAGACTTTGACGGCGTCCTATTTAAAGTAAAAGCAGCATTCTCTAATGCGTAACCCCAAAAAGATAGTGGCAGATCTGTTAATGACATCATAGACCTCACCATTTCCAACAAAGTTCGGTTATGCCTCTCAGACACTCCATTTCTCTATGGAGTTCCAGGTGGCGTCAGTTGTGAAATGAGTCCACACTCCATGAGGTGTTCTCTAAACTCATGACTAAGATATTCACCACCACGATCAGATTGCAGAAATTTGATTTTCTTATCACGATGATTCTCAACTTCATTCTGAAATTCTTTGAATTTTTGAAAGTTTCGGATTTTTCCTTCATTAAGTAAATATAGCCATATCTACTCCAATCGTCAGTAAAAGTTACGAATTAGAGGTATCCACCGCGCGTCGGTACACTCATTGGACCACACACATCACTATGTATTATTTCCAATAAGTCTGTCGTCCGTTTTACATGACCTATGAATTGCGTCCGAGTCAGTTTTCCCATCGGACAGGCCTCACACTTATCAAATGATTCAAAATCAAAAGATTGCAAAATTCCATCTTTATGAAGTTTCTGCATGTGTTTCTTTCCGATGTGACCGAGACGGTAGTGCCACATGTAAGTGGTATTTTCATCCTTCTTAAGACGTTTAGAGCTTATGTTTAAGACGTCGTTACTACAATCAAGACCTAAATAAAACAGCTCATTCTTAATAGGTGCAAAACCATAGAACATATTCTTTAAGTAAATAGAGCAACCATTGTGTAAGTGCATCTAGTGCCCCTTTGAGGTTTTGGAGTATTTGATGACAAAACGGTGAAGTGACTGATGTGTTTGTGAGTATACACAGGAGAACAGTCCCTGAAGAAGAGGTTAACCACCATTGTCGACCCCCCAAAATTTTGAGGAACATTGAAGAAAGCGGTGTGATTCCTGAAGACTAGCGTGGCGCGAAATCCTGAGGAAACAGGATCCTGAGGCATTAGGTGATGCTGAAGAAGCCATGCGTCATCCTGAGGCAACCCGCGCTGAAGCTGAAGTTGAAGCGTAGTCTACGTTAAGACTTTTATACTTCTTGAGTCATAGGAAAACACCGCACTGTTGGAGGGGTTGAGGAAAATGAGTTCTGTATTTCTAAGGAAGTGCTCAAATTTAAACCCTGAAGAAAACCTTGAGGAATCTCCTGTAGAAGAAGTTTAGTTCCTTGGGTGTCTGAGACCTTGTTCTTCAGGACACTGAGGAATCTAACTTTGGTTGAGGAGTCAGGAAACTGCTAGTGCAGATTTCCGAAAGAAGAGAGATAGAATACTTTGGACCGTGCCACGTGTCGCATGGTAAGAGGCTCGAACGTGTCTAGAAATGGTTCGAAGGGTGGCCACGATGGTAATTTTGTGCATGGGCATTTATGTACTTTCACTTGAGGTTACTCCCCGGCTATAAATTGCCGCCCCCAGCCCCATTGGAGGGTTGGCTGCTCCAAGAGTGAAACTGCCACTTGTCATCTGAGAGCAACCCACCTCTAAGGAACCTGAAGAACCTAAGTGAGGAAAACCACCAGCCTGAGTAGTTGATCATTTCTGAGGAATTCGGTTCGAGTGATCCGAAGCTTTTTACTCTTGAATACTGTGATCTTCTAGCCGGTGTAGGAGTCATCGTTCTGAGGAAGTCAACATGCAATTGTGACTTCCCTGAGTGAACGGAGTCTGTGAAGGTTTCGGGAGTCTACCTTGAAGACTCACATGAGTGATTGGACGGAGTCTGAGGACTTTAGTTCAAGGAGAATAAGGTGAAGACTATGTCTTCTGAGTTCAATCTCAGCCTCTCCAACTAGATGTAGAGTTGTCACAGCATCTTGAACTGGTCCATCAAATCGGTCTCTTTAGTGCCCTGGTGCTATTTCTTCAAACCCTACTCTTCGGTTTATGTACTGATGACTTGTCCTGATACCTTCCCTTCTGAGTTTCCTCAGTTCTGATTCCTCATGCGTTGCATTAGTTACACTTTAGCTCTATCGCTAGAAGTTGTTTTTCCCACAATATAATGTTTCGTGGTCATGTCTACATTCTGTAATGTTTCTGTGTTTCTTCATTCTGCGAGTTTCCTCAATTTTGAATTGCCTCTGTCCTGAGGAAATTGAAATTCCTCAAGAAATTTGAAAATCTCCCATTCACCCCCCTCTGGTCGATATACTGCGCTTTCAATTGGTATCAGAGCGAGGTACTCCCTTGTTCAGTGTGATTCGGTTTAACTACCTGGAGTTTTAGTTATGTCGACCTCAGGTACAATGAACGTTGCTTCAAACTACCCAGCTTCGATGGTACGGACTACTCGTACTGGAATAACAAGATGAGGATGCATCTTGAAGCTATTGATAAGGACCTCTGGGATATTGTTGATCAAGGAATTCCTGAAGCTACCTTGATGACTCCTCCTGATGTTGTAAAGAGAAACTGGCAACTTGACGCAAAAGCTCGAAGCATCATTGGTGGCCACCTCAACAAGGCTCAGTTCAATCGTATCAGCGGTCTGGATATTGCAAAGAATATGTGGATGAGACTATCAAAAGTCAATGAGGGAGTTTCCGCACAACGATACTCTCGAGTTGATACACTTCGCATTCTCTTCAACAGGTTCAAGAGGCTAGACAATGAACATGTGCAGCAAACCTTTGACAGGCTCACTGATATATCAAATGAGCTGGGTGCCACTGATATCACAGATCACGAAGTGGTGAAGAAACTACTGAGGTCTCTGGATGACTCATTTGAGTTTTTATCACTGATGATTCAAGAACGTCATGACTTCAAGACTCTCGATCCTGCTGACATTCTCGAGCGCCTCAATGCCCATGAGCTGAAGCTTTCTGAGAAACGAGACTTATACGGATCCACTCCAAAAGTCCGCGCGCTAAAAGCTAAGGCACGAAAGGTATCCTCTGATTAAGAATTTGAGGCTGACTCTGATAATCCTGAAACTCTCAGTAGGAAATTGGCTCTCCTCACCAGAAAGTTCCAAAAATTCACGAAGAAGAATCGTTTCAGAAATTTATCAAGATCTTTCTCAAGAAGAAACAAAGATGATGACTCAGTTGAGGCAAGAAAAAGAGTCTACGACAAATGCAAGAAACCTGGCCATTACATCGCTGAATGTCCTCTTTGGGAAAAGGAAGCTAAGCTGAAGAAGAAGAAGAAGAAGAAAGGGAAAGATGACAGTTTTGATGAACGGTCAAAGAAGAAATCCTCAAGATCCTCAAAATCTGTTGGATACAAGAACAGCAGCTCCCGCAAGGCTTGCACATATCTCGGCAAAGAATTGGATTCTGAAGAATCTGAGTGTTATCCTAAAGCTGAGGAAGAAGGGTCTGAAGAACTTGAAGGTGTGGCTGGTCTCGCTCTTGCCACAGCTTTGGTCAGCAAGTCAATCTTCAACACTGAGGAATCAGTTACACACCACGTCGATGAGGAGGCTGAAGAAACCACTCCCGCCTTCTGCTTCATGGCCAAGACCTCCAAGGTATCTTCTCACTCTGCCTGTGATGATGCCTCGAATGAAGAACTTGATTAAAACTATGCTAAACTTGCTACAAAAAAACAACGTGCACTTGACAAAATTCAAAATTCACTAAACAAAAGTGATGATATGTTGGTTGAGGAAATGAATAAGTCTCAAAAGTTGACTGATGAATCTAAAATTCTTCAAGAAAAGTTTGATGATTTGATCAGTCGTCATGAGGCACTCCTCACCGATAATGAGAAGCTGGCTCATGAGTTCCTCATGAGAAAGCAAGAACTTGAACATGTGAGGATGTCTCATGACGATCTGAGGAAAGAAAATGACTCACTCCTCTCCCAATAGATCATCATGCCTCAAGAAGGGTTTGAACATGACCGTATCGCTTCAGTACCTAGTTCTTCAATATCTTCAAAATCTGTTATATCAATTGCCTCTGTGGTATTTAACCCCTCATCTGAGGATACCATAGACATTATTGAAGAAAATGCTAGGTTTAAGAGTTCCTGGAAACGGGAATGTTCAAGAGTCTGAAAGGGCGTCAGATTCTTTGTGACGTCCTCAAGAAACAGATCCTCAACAGGAATCCAAGGAAAGAAGGTGTCGGTTTCACTCGAAACCTCAATGCTGATGGCTCTTACTGGAAACCAGAACAATACCCAAAGACCACTTGGGTTCTGGACAAAATGCCTCCTCCTGATCCCTATAATTTATCTGGATATGACAATGCTTCCTCAGATGTGATGGTTGAGTCCTTTGACTCAAACTATAAACTGTTTAAAGATGTTAATGGTGAAGTATTCGCCAGATACATCTGTACTAACTGCAGGAATGGTGCTCCAGTGAAGCAGATCTTGGTTTGAAAGGAACTCATCACTAACCTTCCTGTGAATGCAGATGCAAATGAGTTGAGATTATGAACTGAGGACGATACCACAAAGGGCAATGACTATAACTATGTCTCAGCTAATGATTTTGTACACAGGGAAGCTCCTCATAAGAATGCCTACTCATTTGTGTATCCTGATACCTCTATCCAGCGTCCCATTAGACACTATCATCCACGTCGTTCCTGATATTCTTCAAGGCCACCCATTCGAATCTGGGTGGTGAAGAAGAACTCGTCCCGAGGCAATCATAACCATTGCAGATCATATGCTGAGGACAATGCTGTTTGAGTCAGTTGAAGATAATTAAAATTATTTGATCCTAAGGAATCAATCCTGAGGAACATCCTGCGGAATTAATTCTGAGGAATCTTAAATTCTTCAAACTGATACTGGCTCAAAGCCTGTTGTATGAGATACTAATTCCTCCGAAGGGGAAGACCGAATGTGTAATGGATAGTGGATGCACTAATCACATGACTGGTGATAGAAGCCTTCTCATGGAATCATCTCTGAGTCCTTCTTCGAAGAAAACCATCACATTCGCCGATAAAGGTAAAAGTAAGGTATTGTGCCTCGGCAGAGTTGCTATCTGTGACGCCACCAAAATAAGGTCATGTACAGTAATCATACACGCAGGGTTCACGACTGAAATCAGGGTGCCACGGTGAGAATATCACAGCACAACACTAGACACAAATAAGATAAATCTGATATTACAAACCAGGGATCACGAGTATCTGAATACATAAGTTATACAAGCCATTATATCTGAGTACAGACATAGTTAGTCAAGTTTTACCTTAAGAAGGCTAGCACAAATAACATCAGAGGTACAAATCGGAAAGGCGAGGCCTCCTACCAGGGATCCACCGAACTACTCCAGGTCGACGGAGAACTCGACGTCATAGTAGTCGCCACTGGGGTACTCCTGCTCCTGGGCTCCAACGTCGACTGCAGCGGCCGATCATACATAACAAAAAGGGGGAAATAAAGCAAGGGTGAGTATCTAGCATACCCGCGAGTCTTACGTCCGCTACTAAGCATTTATGCATTTGTATCAAATGGAAGGGGAGGCTATATATAGAGGACTGAAAGACAGAAAATCAGAATAAGGAGGAGAAGCTAGGCCTATCGAATACTAGTATCTTCCGACGAGTCTTGCAGCATGAGGAGAGAATATCCAACAGTTTATATAAAGCATAAAGTAACAATGCAACAGAAGTTTCTACAACATTGTATAATAATAAGTTGTAATGATTAGCAATGCCTCCGAGATCCCTTCCTCGACTAGCCAGCGAGGAAGAAAACCCGGAACCAACAGTTTAATAATAGTAGTTTGTAGTATTAGGATCTAGCTTCAGCATAAAGCGTCCTGTTAACGTGGACACGGCTATTCGAATAGATCAAACTCCCTGCAGGGGTGCACTACTGTTCAGCCTGCACGCTTGGATCTCCAGGGTGGCGGGCACCTTGTTAGGGAACGCTCCACCAAAGCTATCCGATACGCCGCAGCCCATCCTAGGCTTAGCAGAGAGGCCATCCGCCAGACTAAATCCTATGCGATCAGGGGTCTAGGACCCTCACCCTTCACGCTCCTGCATGGTGCGAGGCTGGCCGAGAAGCAAAAGAAAACACCACTCGCGAGTAAAGAAGACACACAACTTCCCTGCAATCATACTGCGGTACTGCTGACGTCTGAAGTGCTTTCGAATGAACTACGACGCAGGGGAGCCCATAACTCCTTATCCCACGTGAAGGTAGTGCGTACAGGCCTTTGCGGCCTCTCAAGTCATCCACCGAACCCTTAGTCATTTTATTATGTCGCGGAAAACCGTTATCGTTGTCCGACTAGGTAACACAACGGACAAGAACAACAGCCAGGACTACCAGTACATCGGTGCCCGCCCTGTCGTCCCGTCAAAGCATGCGGTTACCAACAAGGTGAACCGATTCCTTACCTTGTCTCGCATGTGCTCCTGGAGGAGCTCAACTTTCGTGGTTTGGTAACTCTCGCGGCCAACGATCAGGGTCCAAGCACACCTGTACACCAGTCGTACCCTCCCCGTCGTCCCGTCGCAATACCACTCGCGGGCACCATTGGGTCACCCGACTTCTTAACTTAGGGACAACCGTGGCTCAGGTTCCTAGGGCGGCTATACAGAGTCAGCAACGAGTGGAGTACGAGGATTACTCCTCGATAGCTCACACTTGATGGTGGCTCGGTAGAGCCGAGGTAGGGGCCTTAGGCGGTGTCTGCATTGTACCGTACCTGTTACAGTTAATATATTGTTCCGCGTTCACTCACCAGAGAGATCACGGCCCGTTATCTAATCCTAGTTGACTAACAAAGCGCATGGCTCACTGCTGAATATAATATATATTTATAGGCACATAGGATAAAGGAAGGTACATCAAGGGGCGACAAAAACAGGCTATGCAATTGAATAGGATCGTAACATAGCAGCAGCAGTAACAATGCCTAGTGCAAGAAAAGTACGGAAAGATTGGCGATATCTGGGGAAGAGAATGGCTCTGCTTGCTTGGAAGCTCGACGGTAGGGGTAGGGTCATCGACAAAGTAGTCGTACCCAGCAACGGTGTAGTCGACAGCAGCGGGGTCTATTGGAGAATAAAAAGGGGGAAATAGTAAATATAAAGCAAGCATAACAAACAGAGGCATGACAAGACATATTCAATGTTAACGGTGCTCTAGCACAGTGCAATGCACGTTGCTCGGAGCGGGAATTCATCCGGGGATGAAATACCGTCTCTGAGTGATTATCGACAAACGGCCGGAGGGCGGATGTCGATGTTCATTGTGTTATAGAGGTCTGGTTGGTATACGGATAGCGTATTCATATTCATTATATTTTTCTGATCAATTTTGATGTATAAAGTTTTTGAATCTGACTTACGGTTTAAAAGATATTCAAATTCAAAGTTTAATTCAATTTAAATCATTTTCTGAATTTCTTTTATTATTAAATCGAAACATTATCCAAAACAGTTATGTTGACTGGTCAACTGACAGAGGGGACCCACCTGTCAGCCTCACAGTATAACTAATTCATTTTATTAAATTTAAATAGAGCCAGGGCCCACATGTCATACATAGAAACTTATCTAAATTCATTTAATTAATCTAATTAACAGTGGGGCCCAGCAGTCAGTGAGAAAAATTGCTAATTAACTCAGTTTAATTAAGTTAAGGACCTGGGGCGCATCTGTAAGTGACTTAGGTGGGGGTTATTTCTAGTTTTTAATTAATAGAGGGGGATTAACAGTGACACTGGCTGCGTGATTAGTGCTAATTATAGATCTGGCACGCGGGGCCCGCCTGTCAGCGACAATAGGGAGGATCGCTGGCGGCGGTGCTCTTGTGAACTCGTCGGCATGCACGATTTCGGGCACCTTTTCAGGCCCCGTTTGTTTCTATGGGTTCGTGGTCGCGAGCCGCGTCGAGCTGAGTCGTCAGCCAAGGCTAGGGGTAGCCGGAATAGCGCCGACGTCGAGCCGTGGCAGCGGCCGTCCTCGGACCTCGTCGGAATCGATGCTACCGTGGGATTGAGCGCGCGCAAAGTAGCTGAATGGGATCTACGGATTAACATGAGCGCGAACGTGCTACTGGCGTGAGCCAGAGGGGGCTGGGAGCACGACTACGACGGCCATGGCGGCAACGGCGGTCGGCTCCCACGGTAATGGCGGTTACGGCGAGGGGGGAGAATCGAGAGGAGTTGGCAACAGAGTAGCAACTCACGGTGAGCCTGTATATGCGCTCAGACTGCTCGAGGGAGGCGCGGTGCAGCCGGAATTGGCGACGACGAGCGGCGGAGCTGCGGAGGGGAACAACGACATGGTGCGGTGCGGAGGTGCTCCCGGCTGAATTCCTGTGTCGAGGTGGCGTGGACGTCGACGGTGGTGCTCCTGGATAGCCCGACTTGGCCTGTGGTGGTCGTTGCCCACGACAATGGCTTGCGGTAGCGACGAGGCGCTCTGGCCGAGCTCGAGGAAGAAGCACGGGAGAGGGAGGCGCGAGGGGGAGATGGCACAGGGTGGGCTAGGGTTAGTGTTGGGTGTGGTGGGCTCGGTGAAGCTTATCCCCGCCGGCTTGTGGCCGATGGGTGACACGGCACGCCCACGGCATGGCCACTCGAGCGATGGCCGCCACGCAGCCATGAACATGAGAGGGATGGGAAGAGAGCCAGGGTGGGCTCGGCCTAGGGGGGAGGGTGTGGGCCGGGTCCAGGGGTTTTTCCCTGTGCGAAATATAGGGCTTTACCTTTTCTTTGTTTTCTTTTTTTTGTTTAGCATTTCTTTACTGTTTTATTTGTTTTTCTTTCATTTGAGTTTTGTAAAATATGTATATGTTCCATAATTAGTGTTACAGTCCATATCAGTGCTATATAATGTTTGGGGCATTTATAAATTCATTTGTATTTTGTTTTATCTAAAAAGGTATTAAATGCCACTGTTTTCCTACTGTTATGAATTCTTTGACTTATTTTATAGCTTAATAAATTCCCACATCCACATGGACATGCTCCACTGAATAATGGGCATTTTACAAAAGTGGTTGCAAAGTTTTTGGTTGAACTTTTATTTGCCACATTGTTTTTAATTTCAATCACAGGGAAATTTGAATTTGAATTGATCCAAAGATGAACAAGGAATGATTTGCAACAGTAAACATCATTAGCAAAAGTGATTACTGTTACATGACAGTGAGGGTGTTACAAATCTCCCCCACTACAGGAATTATCGTCCCGAGAATTTAAGCGGTAGAGGGGGAAAAGATCGGGGCATTCTTCGCGAAGGCGATCTTCGCGTTCCCAAGTGGCTTCATCTTCAGAATGATTTGACCATTGAACTTTGAGGAACCTTGTTGTCTTCTTGCGGGTTCGACGTTCAGACTGATCAAGAATGCGGATCGGATGTTCTTGATAAGGCAAGTCCTATTGCAGCTCAATTAGATCATGATCCACCTCTCGAATAGGGTCCTTGAAGCAGCGTCGGAGTTGCAACACGTGGAAGATGCCGTAGACTTCAGAGAGGTTTGACGGCAATTCCAAACGGTATGCCACTGGTCCACTCCTGGAAAGGATACGGAACGGGCCAATGTAGCGAGGAGTTAACTTGCCTATGATCCTGAAATGATGAGTGCCCCTCATGGGAGTGACACGAAGGTAAGCTTGTTCTCCGGGTTGATAGACCATTTCCTTGTGCTTGCGGTCATTGTTGCTGTTCTGGCGGGACTGAGCACCCTTCAAATGTTCACGAATAACGCGAACCTGATCTTCATCATGTGATGTCTACGCACGCTTCTATTATTGTAGACTATGTTGGGCCTCCAAGCGCAGAGGTTTGTAGGAAAACAACAATTTCCTTCAAGTGGATGACCTAAGGTTTATCGAACTCAGGGAAGTAGAGGTTGAAAATGGTCTCTCTCAAGCAACCCTTCAATTAAGATACAAGAAGTATTTTGTGTCGCGAACACACCTAATACAACTAGGAGTTGTATAGGTGCACTAGTTCGGCGAAGAGATGATAAAATATGGGTAGTAGGTGCGGCAAAGCAAAGTAATATAAATCTGTAATAAAAAGTGCAACACGCAAACATCTGACAAAAGGGAGCACAAATGGTGTAACAATGGTGGAAACAAGGCCTAGGCTTCATACTTTCACTAGTGGAAAATCTCAACAACATTAACATAGTCTAATCACATGATATTTCCCATAAAACATGCAATGGAGAAGCACTCAGAGGTCATTCCTTTGTGGTCAAGAAAGGACGAGAATTATGTAGGGCTACAAAAGCACACATCAGAGTTTGCATTTCTCAATCTATGGATTTCCCAATGTCACCGCGGCCATCCAAAGAGAGTACCACAATCACCACAACATATCTCATGGATAGTCAAAGAAAAGCACCAAGAGACTCTCAATCTTCAATCAACACACAAAAGAGGAAATCACTCATGAAAATATTCTTCTAATCCATGTCCAATAGACCGTTGTCACCTTGGTCTCGGGGATTATACTAGAAAAGATCAAGTGAGTACATCAATCCAATACATAGAGGAAGGGTAAATATAATGGGCTCACCCTAGATTAACATAGCCTATGATTACAACAAAGATCACATCATGGGAGAGAGAATTTACCACATAGCTACTGGTAGAAACCTCAACCCCGAGGAGGGACTACTCCCGCATCATGGAGGGAGGAAGCAACGTCGATGGAGATGAATCCGGCACTTCCCCGTCCCGGCTGAGTGCCGGCACAGGAATTCTGGTCCCCCGAAGCTTGTTGGCGATGGCGGCGGAGATCGGAATTGCTTCTAGAGAAAAGGGGCCTGGAATCAGGGTTTTTGCGACGGGAGAATAAATAGGGGCCAAAGGGGGGCACCGAGGGGGGCCACCAGTCGCCCAGGTGGCCTCCCCACGCGGCCAAGCCCTGGGCCGCGCCCACTGGCCGCCTGGGTGCCAGGTGGGGCCCCTCCGGCTCTTCTTCGCCGAATCCGGAAGCTTCCGGAACGCTCATTTTTTATCCGATTTTCCCGAATTTTTGGAGCACTTTTAATATTGGGGAAAACTGAAATAGAAAAAACAGCAGAAAACAGGAACTGGCACTGGGGTGCACTAAGTTAGTAGGTTAGTCCAATTATGATCAAAAGTGTATGAAAGTGTATGTAGATCATAGCAATATCACAAAAACATGCATTGAGCGAGAAGAAATTATCGATACGTTTGAGACGTATCAACATCCCCAAGCTTAATTCCTGCTCGTCCCCGAGTAGGTAAATGATAATAAACATAATTTCTGTGGTGACATGCTAGCAACCATATAAGAACTTTTAAAAGTAAAGCAATCAAGGTATGTGATTCAATTCAAGTCATGACATGCAAGAGTCTATATTAGCATTAAAGCAAGTAACAAGAGAACAATAGGTGAAAGTGCTCTCGCTGTCCGTGACTCGAATGTCTCCAGATGGTGTTTGCGTGCAAGAAGGGGGATAGGGAATACGGGAAAAAAATATTTTTGTGTTGAGAACTCAATCTACTAAATTTTCACACTTGGCCTTCTTTGGAATCTTATCTTGACTCTTCCCCAGACCACTAGCCAGGTACAAGTCAATTTGATCCACTCCTTTTCAATACTTTGAGCACTCATGCAATGGATGAGCGTAAGCACAAGAGTTGACACTTTGGATGGCAAAGAGAGAAATATGTCGGAGGAGGAAGACAAAAAGGGTGAGAAATGCTCACATCAGTGAGGACAATCATAGGCGAGAAGGCCAAATGGTAGATATGATGTGAGGAGTAGGGATTACCATGCAACGGATGCACATATGAGCTGAAAAGCTCTCAAATGGAACTAGTGGGGGTGCATCTAACTTTCTCGCTCATGAAGACCTAAAGCTCGTTTGAGGAGGCTCATCCTTGGAATATGCAAGCCAAGTTCTATAGTGTGAAGGTCCCCACATAGCTATATGCATGAATGATCATCTCTGTGGAGTACAAGGATAAGAGGGAGTACTAGTGTGGATCTTTCAAAAGGATAGTAGTGTTGCCCCTTTCTCTTTTTTCCTTTTCTCTTTTTATATTTTTTGTATTTTTTCGTGGCCTCAATGGCTCCTTCTGTTTAACTCTCATTTTTCCTATTTGGGATCTTTTATTTGTCCACTTTGGGATCTTTTCCTCACTTAAGGGCAACACTCTATTTTACAAAAAGGTATAGAAGATCTTCACACATTACAAGATACTCACACAAAGAAGATGTAGCTATCATGATGTATGCAATGTATGCATCTGCTAGTGTAGCAGGAACATGTGTGACATGAAGATCAAGTCATGAAGAGGTGGATGTTGCATGGCAATATATCTCGGAAAGGCTATGGAAATGCCTTGATAGATAGGTATGGTGTCTGTTTTGAGGAAATATATAAGGAGGTTTATGATGACAGAGCGTATCATGCCAAGGGTTTGGATGTAGCGGCGAAGGTGGACGCCAACTCTCGGAGTGAGAAGAAGGCAATGCACGGCACGGGAGAGGCTAGCAAATATGAGGAGGTGGAAGTGTCAACTTTCAATACTTACATTATTCCGAAGAACTCATGCACTTATTATCGGTAACTCTCAATCTAATAAGGAGGTTCACAAAGAGATAAGTACCCCGAGGAGGAGTGTATGGGGATTTGGTTATCCTTGCGCATCCTCGACTCATGGTACGTGAGTGTACTCAAATATCCGATCCCTCCAAAGATTAGTGATCCATCTAGTAGCTAGAGTTCTCAACTAGTTTTGTAGGTTTTTGAAAATAGACACGGATTTCCCAAAATACGACACCTATCACTAATAGGCAAGAGCCCTTGACACCAAAAGTTCAAACATTACTCACATACATACCTCAAATCTATTGTTACT
Source organism: Bromus sterilis (assembly GCA_950022295.1). Taxonomy (NCBI): domain Eukaryota; kingdom Viridiplantae; phylum Streptophyta; class Magnoliopsida; order Poales; family Poaceae; genus Bromus; species Bromus sterilis. The sequence continues at coordinate 136,250,479 of OX465599.1, read as the reverse complement.
ACTGAAATTAAATAGCACCATCAATTACGTACTTCTCAAAACAAGACACAACTCAGTGCAACAACCAACTCTCTGAACAAGATAAACATGAAAACTAAAGAGAGTTTCAGCGACAAACTAAACAAAAGCCAAGGCTCTTGCTAAAACAAACTAAGACTAAAACTAAACATGGCAGTAGCTACGAAAAGATAAACAACACACAACAACAAAAAGATAGGCATGAAAAATCCTATGATGTGTTCTAGATTTTGAAAGTGGAGCGTGTTTCTCTCCCACACAAAGTAAGACGGGATCTAACTTGTTATGAACAACAAGAAAAGCTAAATAAAACTAAAAATAAAATCTAAGAGCGAGACGCTCCAAGCATAGCACATAACGCATGAAGTGATAAAAATATAGTGAGACGAAGGACGAACTGATGATTGTTGATGGAGAAGGGGATGCTCGGGGGCATCCCCAAGCTTAGATGCTTGAGTCTCCTTGGATATTTATTGGGGATGCATGGGGGCATCCCCAAGCTTGAGCGCTTGACGCTCCCGAATCTTCTTTCATCATCTTCCATCGCACACTTGAAAACTCCCTTCATACACAACTCATCATAAGATGATTAGACAGGTTAGTACCCTTAATAAGTAAATTTTCCCCACTGGATATAAATATATTCTTGAAGAGCTACTGTTTCTCAAGGTTTCCAAAAGTTTTTTGCAAATAAAAAGCAAGCTTAAGGTTTGCAAAAGTAAGGGGAGACAAAACGTGGCAGAATCTGTTAAAAACAGAACAACAGGTAGTAAAGAATTTTTTAGGGGCACTTCTGCAACTCAAATAAAAAAACTCAGAACATACGAAAGTTCCGTGATTGTATAGAGCACACTTTGTAAAAATTAAGCTCAAAAAGGTAAACTGGTGATTTTATCTGATTTTCTGGACATCATGTCACAACTTTCACTTCCCTTGTCATATGAGGCTATATTTGGCACAAAGCTTGAAAAATAAAGATACAATGAAGTTGCTACAGTAGTAAAAATCATCAAGACCACTAAAAACTGAAAGTAAAAACTGAAAGTAAAGATAACAAGGGTTTTCTCCCTAGAGCTCTTTCTTTATAGCCATAAAGACAAGCTTAAGATTTTAGTGATGCTCTCGTAGGAATAAGAGTTGAAGAACAAAAGAGAGCATCAAGAAGCAAATACCAAACACATTTAAGTCTAACTTGCTTCCTATGCAAAGGGATCTTATAGAGGAATAACTCATTGAAGCATAAAGATATTAGCATAGGAAGGCAAAACAAGTGCAACTTCAAAACTTTCAACATAAAGAGAGGGAATATGATATTATTGAAATATCTATGAGAAAATGTTCCGCTCTAATAATAATTTTCAGTGGGATCATGAATAAACTCAACAATATAAGTATCACATAAAAAATTCTTATCATGATCCACAAGCATAGAAAATTTATTACTCTCCACATAAGCAAAATCCTTCTCATTAGTAATAGTGGGAGCAAACTCAAGAAAATAGCTATCACATGAATCATTCTTATCATGATACACTTGAAAACATTTATTCTTTATATCATAAGTGTCATCATAATAATCATCATAGATAGGAGGAAAAGTATCATCAAAATAAATTTCCTCATCAAAACTTGGGGGGCTAAAAAGATCATCTTCATAAAACGTTGTAAGTGCATCTAGTGCCCCCTTTGAGTTTTTGGAGTATTTGATGACAAAAACGGTTGAGGGACTGATGTATTTGAGGAACATTGGAGAAATCGGTGTGTTTCCTGAAGAATGAAGTTGCGCGAAATCCTGAGGAATCATGACCCTAAAGCGTTCGGTTGTACTAAAGCTGAGGATGATCCTGAGGACGTTCGCGCTGAAGACGAAGTTGAAGCGTAGTCTTTGATAAGACTTTTTATACTTCTTGAGTCGTAGGAAAACACCGCACTGTTGGAGGGGTTGAGGAAAATGAGATCTGTATTTCTGAGGAAGTGCTCAATTAGAAATCCTGAAGAAAAACCCTGAGGAAATTTCCTGCAGTAGAAGTTCAGTCCTCGGGTGTCTGAGACGTTGTTCTTCAGGACACTGAGGTAAATAACTTCGGTTGAGGAGTCGGAAGATCGCCAGTGCGATCCTTCTGAAGAATGTGAAGAGAGAGAATAGTTTGACCGTGCCACGTGTTGCGTGGTGAGAGGCTAGAACATGTCTAGCAACGGTCATATCCGAGGGCACGAGAGTAATTGCGTGCATGGGCATTAATGTCCATTCACCTCGGGTTGCTCCGCGGCTATAAATAGCCACCCCCAGCCCCATTAGTGGGTTGGCTGCTCCGAGAGAAAAACTGACACTTGTCATTTGAGAGCAACCCACCTCTGAGGACATTGAAGAACCTAAGTGAGGAAAACCACCAGCCTGAGTAGTTGAGCATTTCTGAGGAAGTCGGTTCGAGTGATCCGAAGCTTTTTACTCTTGAAGACTGTGATCTTCTAGCCGGTGTAGAAGTCTTCAGTCTGAGGAAGTCAAGATGCAATTGTGACTTCCCGGAGTGACTGAGTCTGTGAAGGTTTCTGGAGTCTACCTTGAAGACTCACCTGAGTCATTGGACGGAGTCTGAGGACTCTAGTTCAAGGAGAATAAGGTGAAGACTATGTCTTCTGAGTTCAATCTCAGCCTCTCCAACCAGACGGAGAGTTGTCACAGCAAGTTGAACTGGTTCATCAAGTTTTCATCTTTAGTGTCCCGGTGCTATTTCTTCAACCTCAGTTATTCTGTTTATGCACTGATGACTTATCCCGATGCTTTACTTTTTGAGTTCACTCTGCACTGTTTCCTCAGTTTGTGCCTCAATCTTACCTTAGCTGTGCAATAGGTTGTTTTTACATTCACGTCATTGCTATTGTACTCCGTGTGTTCTTCCTCAGGTTTTAACTTCCTCAATTTCGCATTGCCTCAGTCATGAGGAACTAGAAATTCCTCGTGATTTAAAAAAAACTCCCATTCACCCCCCCTCTGGTCGACATATTGCACTTTCAATTGGTATCAGAGCAAGGTATTCCCTTGTTCTGTGTGATTCGGTTTAACCACCTGGAGTTTTAGTTATGTCGACCTCAGGTACAATGAGCGTTGCTTCAAACTGCCCCATCTTCGACGGGATAGACTACCCCTACTGGAAGAACAAGATGAGGATGCATCTTGAAGCCATTGACAAGGATCTGTGGGATATTGTTGATCAAGGAATTCCTGAAGAAAATTTGATGACTGCTCCTGAAGTTGTCAATAAAAACTGGCAACTTGATGCGAAAGCTCGAAGCATTATAGGTGGTCATCTCAACAAGGCTCAGTTCAACCGTATCAGTGGTCTTGATACAACAAAGAAGATAAGGACTAGACTGTCAAAAGTAAATGAAGGAGTCTGAGCTCAACGAGACTCACGAGTTGATACACTCCGCAGTCTCTTCAACAGGTTCAAGAGGCTGGACAACGAGCATGTGCAACAAACCTTTGATAGACTCACTGACATATCCAATGAACTTCAAGCACTGGGTGCTGCTGATATCACAGATCATGAGGTGGTGAAGAAACTACTGAGGTCACTGGATGACTCATTTGAGTTCCTATCACTGATGATTCAAGAAAGGCCTGATTTCAAGACTCTAGATCCTGCTGACATTCTCGAGCGCCTCAATGCTCATGAACTGAAGCTCTCTGAAAAACGACACTTGTACAACTCCACGCCTAAAGTCCGCGCGCTAAAAGCTAGAGCTCGAAGAGTATCCTCTGATGAGGAATCTGAGGCTGATACTGATGATCCTGAAACCCTCAGCCGGGAACTTGCTCTCCTCACCAGAAAGTTCCAAAGATTCACGAAGAAGAACCGCTTCGGAAATTCTTCAAGATCTTCCTCAAGAAAAAGCAAAGATGATGACTCTGTCGAAACAAGAAAGAGAGTCTGCCACAAGTGCAAGAAACCTGGGCATTACATCGCTGAGTGTCCTCTATGGGAAAAGGAAGCTAGATTGAAGAAGAAGAAGAAAGGGAAAGATGACAGTTCTGATGAAAAGACAAAGAAGAAATCTTCAAGATCCACAAAGCCCGCTGGATACAGAAATAGCAACTCCTGTAAGGCTCGCGCATATCTCGGCAAAGAATTGGACTCTGAAGAATCTGGTTCCGACCCTGATGCTGAGGAAGAAACTGAAGAATCTGAGGGTGTGGCTGGACTGGCTCTTGCCACGTCGCATGTCTCCAAGTCAATCTTCAGCACTGAGGAATCTGATCCATCACATGTTGATGATGAAGCTGAAGACACAACCCCTACCTTCTGCTTCATGGTCAAGTCCTCCAAGGTATCTACTTACTCATCATCAGATGATCCCTCTGATGAAGAACCTGATGAAAACTATGCTAAACTTGCTAAACTTGCATCTAAACAACAACGTGCACTTGAAAAGATCCAGATCTCAATAAACAAGAGTGATGTTATGTTGGTTGAGGAAATGACGAAGACTCAAAAGTTGACCGATGAATCAAAAGTTCTTCAGTCAAAGTTTGATGACTTGTTCAATCGTCACGAGGCACTCTTCACCGATCATGAGAAGCTGGCTCATGAGTTCCTCATGAGGAAGCAAGAACTTGAATGTGTGAGGATATCTCATGACGATCTGAGGAAAGAAAATGACTCACTCCTCTCCCAACAGATCTTCATGCCACAAGAAGGATTCAATCCTCCCTGTTTAAAATGCATTGAACATGACCGTATTATCTCTGTGCCTAGTTCTTCAATGTCTTCAGACTCTGTTATTTCTATTGCTTCTGTGGTACCTAACCCCTCATCTGAGGATACCATAGACATTTTTGAAGAAAATACTAGGTTGAAGAGTCTACTGGAAACCGGCATGTACAAGAGTCTGAAAGGACATCAGATTCTTTGTGACGTCCTCAAGAAACAGATCCTCAACAGGAACCCGAGGAAAGAAGGTGTCGCATTCACTCGTAAACTCAACCCTGATTGGTCTTACTGGAAACCTGAACAATATCCTGAGACCACTTGGGTTCGGGCAAAGATGCCTCCTCCTGATCCCTATACTTTATCTGGTTATGATGCTGTTTCTTAAGATGTGGTGATTGAGTCTTTTGACTCAAACTATAAACTGTTTAAGGATGTTAATGGTGAGGTATTCGCCAGATACATCGGAACTAACTACAGGAATGACCCTCCAGTCAAGCAGATTTGGGTTCAGAAGGACCTCATCACTAATCTTGCTGTGAATGCAGATGCAAACGAGCTGAGGGTATCATCTGAGGACGATACCTCAAATGGAAATGGTTATAATCATGTATCTGCTAACCATTTTGTTCACAGGGAAGCCCCTCATAAGAATTCTTATTCATTTGTTTATCCTGATACCACCATCTCACGTCCCATTAGGTCTCATCGCCCTCATCAGCCCTCATGTACCTCAAAACCACCCATTAAGATGTGGGTGGTAAAGAAGAACTAATCATCTGTGCAGGGACATGTCCTGAGGAAATCATAAACTTTGCAGATCATATGCCCAGGACAACATCAATTGAGTCAGTTGAAGGATATTCATATTGTTTGGTTTCATGGAATTAATCCTGAGGAACATCCTGAGGAATTAATTCTGAGGAACCATAAATTTCTCAAACTGAGACTGGCTCATAACTTGCTGTATGAGATACTAATTCCTTTGCAGGGAAAGACTGAACGGGTGATGGACAGTGGATGCACAAATCACATGACTGGTGACAAAAGCCTTCTTATGGAATCATCTCTGAGTCCTTCTTCAAAGAAAACTATCACCTTCGTCGATAAAGGTAAAAGTAAGGTATTGGGTCTCGGTAGAGTGGCTATCTCTCGAGACCAACACATTGATAAAGTCATGCTTGTTGAATCTCTTGGATACAACTTGATGTCTGTATCTATGCTATGTGATCTTGATCTCGTTGTTCTCTTCGGAAAATATGGTTGTGTTGTCTATATGGTTAGCGACAACTCCATTGTCTTCAGTGGAGTTAGGAAAGGTGATCTGTATATTGTAGATTTCTCTGAAGGTACTCAGGTCGCTACATGCCTCATGGCACGAGCCTCAGAGTGCTGGCTATGGCATCGAAGACTCGACCACGCTGGAATGAGGAATCTCCAAAAGCTGGTACTGAAGAAACATGTCCTCGGAATTGAGGAAATCAGATTCACGAAGGACCGGCTATGTGGTGCTTGCGAAGCTCGAAAGATGACCAAGGCCAAGCATCCTGCCAAGACCATCATGACTACTACTCGTCCTCTTGAGCTTCTTCATATGGATCTCTTTGGTCCTCCTAAGTACTCAAGCTTCGGAGGAAATTGCCATGGTCTTGTTATTGTTGATGACTTCTCACGTTACACTTGGGTGCATTTCCTCACTTTTAAGTCAGAAACGCAAGCTGTCTTCAAACGTTTCGCCAAGCGCGTCATGAACAACTACAACCAAAAGATCAAGCACATTCGAAGTGACAACGACACCGAATTCAAGAACTCTGGCGTATAGGAATTCCTCGATGAGATGGGCATCTCAGCTCCATACACTCCTCAGAAAAATGGAGTTGTTGAAAGGAAGACCCGAACCCTCATCGAGATGGCTCGAACGATGCTTGCTGAATACAACACACCTCTCATATGGTGGGCTGAAGCAATCAACACTGCCTGCCACATCGTCAATCGGGTGTATCTTCATAAGTTCCTCAAGAAAACTTCATACGAGCTAATGGTTGGTAAGAAACCCAATGTAAGTTACTTCAAGCTCTTCGGCGCACCTTGTTGGATCCGTGAGCCTCATCATCAATCTAAATTTGAGCCTAAAGCCTATGAAGGCTTCATGATTGGCTATGGCATCGAATCGCACACCTACAGAGTCTTCAAAAAAAATCATCATAAAATTGTTGAAACTGTAGACGTGCGGTTTGATGAATCTTATGGCTCCCAAAGAGAGCACCTGCCACATGATTTAGATGAAGCTCCACCTGAAGAACAGATCAAGAAGATGGGTGCTGGTGATATCATTCCTGTAGATCATCCTGAAGAAACACACATACCTCCTGCCCCTGAAGAACATCCAAATCCTGATGCAAATAATCCTGATGACGATCCTGATCCAGAGGCTCCTGATACTCCTGAAGCTCCTGAAGCACTTGAAGCAGATGCAAATGAATCTGATAGTAGTGACGAAGATGCGCCTCAAGATCATCCTCCTCGACTTCCTCGCGTAGCGAATGAAGTTCAAGTGGACAAAATCCTCGCTGACGTCAACCTACCAGGTCCTCTTACTCGTGCAAGAGCTAATCGTATAGCTAACTTTTGTGGGCATTTCTCGTTTGTATCAATTTCAGAGCCCACCAAAGTCACCGAGGCATTACAAGAAGCGGAATGGATTCAGGCGATGCAAGACGAACTTCTTCAGTTCAAACTGAATGATGTTTGGGAATTAGTCAAACGTCTGGATCCTCGAGTTCACAATGTCATCGGCACGAAGTGGATCTACCGCAACAATCTCGATGAAGATGGAAAAGTCATCAGAAACAAAGCTCGTCTCGTAGCTCAAGGATATACACAAGTCAAGGGGATCGACTTCGGTGAAACTTTCGCTCCTGTTGCTAGACTTGAGTCCATTCATATTCTTCTTCCATTCGCTAACCATCATAATATCAAGTTATATCAAATGGATTTGAAAAGTGCTTTCCTCAATGCTAATATCGAGGAAGAAGTATATGTTGCTCAACCCCCAGGTTTTGAAGACGCAAAGAAACCTGATATGGTGTACAGATTGAAGAAAGCCCTCTATGGACTGAAGCAAGCCCCTAGGGCTTGGTATGACACACTGAGGGACTTCCTCATCAGCAAGGGCTTCAAATCTGGTTCCCTCGATCCAACTCTTTTCACAAAACGATATGATGATGCATTATTCATATGTCAAATTTATGTTGATGACATAATATTTGGATGCACTAACAAAAAATACAGTGAACAATTTGCATTCTTGATGAGTGAACAGTATCAGATGTCCATGATGGGCGAACTGAAGTTCTTCTTAGGGATGCAAATTCGTCAACAACGCAACGGCATCTTCATCTCTCAGGAGAAGTACCTCAAAGAGTGCCTGAAGAAATTCGGGATGAAAGACTTCAAGGGTATCAAGACACCTATGCCTACAAATGGACAACTGGGCCCTGATAAAAATGGCAAGGACTACGATCAAAAGGTATACCGCTCCATGATAGGTTCTCTGCTATATCTATGTGCATTTAGGCCTGATATAATGTTGAGCGTTTGCATGTGTGCCTGATTCCAAGCGGCACCTAAGGAATCGCATCACCAAGCGGTGAAACGAATTCTTCGGTATTTGGCTCACACCCCGTCGCTAGGCTTATGGTATCCAAAAGGCACACAGCTGGATCTCGTTGGGTACTCAGACTCAGATTATGCTGGAGATCGAGTGGATCGAAAGTCTACCTCAGGAACATGTCATTTCCTCGGACGTTCCCTGGTGTGCTGGTCATCGAAGAAGCAGAACTGCGTCTCCCTCTCCACTGCTAAAGCTGAATACATTTCTGCTGGTGCTAGCTGCTCACAACTTCTCTGGATGAAGCAAACTCTGAAGGACTACGGCATCAACCTGAAGAAAGTACTACTACTCTGTGACAATGAGAGCGCCATCAAGATCTCTCAGAACCCAGTACAACACTCGAGGACGAAGCATATTGAGATTCGGTATCACTTTCTTCGGGATCATGTATTGAAGGAAGATATCGTCATCATCCACGTGAAGACTGAAGACCAACTTGCTGATATATTCACTAAGCCTTTGGATGAGAAGCGATTTAGCACTCTGAGGTGTGAGCTAAATATCTTAGATTCCTCAAACGTCCAGTGAATGGACACACATCCTAACGCTTAAAAAATATTGAAGAATCCTGATGTACAACACACGATGCGTTGTACTCCACAAATCATGAGGAACTACCTTGCTAAGTGTGAAGAAATTAACGTGGAATTGACTCAAGATCCATACGACAATTGTATGGTATCAAGTGTCTCATTCCCTATAAGGTGGGTAGCGCCACCGCCCAAACACCTCAGGATCTGTTGTTCCTCAGCTTCCTCAGTTGAAGCCTTCATTACTGATGATTACCGTGTTTGTCCTCAACAGCGTTCACCTATAGTTATTGTTCTTCAGCTTTTGCTTCTACATCTAGGTGAATGTGATCGGACCCGTCCCTCTGTGCTTCCTTATCTAATCTGTCTATCTAGTATGCGTTCATCTGGAAATCATGTATTCCTCAGGCTGAGACCATTAGTCTTCATCATAAGCCTGAGACCATTTGTCTTCATCCTCAGAATTTGTCCTCAAGTTCCTAAAATCAAGGATTTACAGTTACAACTGTCTTCAATTTGTTGCGATTTTACCGCACGTCGTGCTTATCCATCATTATGATATCCACTGAGGATCCCAACAATCAGGGGCAATCTGGTCCACAAATTTCGCAACCCCTCAGCTTTCACCCCTCTATAAATAGCCCTCTACCCCCCCGGTCATTTTCCCCTCACCTCTTCTCTCACTCTCGCGCCGCCGCCCTTGAGCTCCTCAAGCTCTCGTGCTAACGTCGCCGGAGTTCGCCGTCGCCGGGGAAGAACTGACACGTGGTTCCTCAGCATTCACCTCAGTTCTGGTATGCTTATTCCTCAGTGGTTTATTCCTCAGTTTTCTTTTCCTCAGTACGGCTATGTCCTCAAACCATTCAATCCTCAACTGTACTGCTGGTTTTTTGAGATCTATACCTATGCCTCATTCATTTTCTTTCCTCAGCCTATTCCTCATGAACGCATATAACCGTACCCCACTTCCCTCGCAACTTCATTTTGTCACAGGTACATGTCCGCTGAGGAATCATATGGTTCTCATAGTCTCACTTCATTTGCAGCTCAGCTTGAACGTACAATTCCTCAGTCTCCACCACTGAAGAAAATGGCTCCTCGGTGTAAGATCACTGATACTGCTAAAGACCTGCCTCCTGAGCTCTATGAGAAGCTGAAGACTCCCGAACGTGAAACTGCTGATGATCGTAAGAAAAGGGTCCAGAAGATCACGAGGGAATGGGCCAAGCGTTGGGTGGCTTATCAATGGCTTAATCCTCAGCATGAGGAAATGTTTGCTGTCAATCCGCCGCTGAAGACTTTGGGCATCAAGGCTCGCCCTCCACCTGCACCGGGAGTCACTCCTGATCCCACAACAATGCGCACCCCTGATGATTTTCCTGATGCCTATCAACAATACCTCAAGCGCAGTAGCAGCCGAGTCAAGAATCTGGTCCGTGATTTGACTGCCTCAATTCAGATCCCACCTCAGGCTCAGCCTCAAACCAAGCCACAACATCCACCTCAGCACCGCAAAAAGGCTCCTGGCATCAAGCCCTCCCAGAAGTCCTCAGTTAAGCCTCACGTTATTGGCTCCTCATGCCAACGCACAGATGGTGTTGCCCCGTCCTCAAGGATTCGCACTGATGAATCTGGTAATGAAGCCGCAAGCTCCTGAAGCTCCACCTCGAACACAGTTCCTCGTTTCAGAGTTTCAGTATTTGCCCAGCACCTTACACAGAATTTTGGCCAAGTCCTTCTGCCCCATCAAGGGATATGAATCATCTGCTGAGGAAGTCGTGGGCATCATGAAGAACATCCTATATAGCCTCTGCATGTCAGCTCCAGTTAATGTCTCAGACTTCTTCTTCAGGACGCTTGTGGATGCCGCTCAAAATCCTCATATTCTAAAACCGTATGCTCCATGGATCATGAGGCTCATCTGCACCAAGACTGGCATCAACTTCAAGCCTGATCAGGCTAATCATCGCCCGTATGTTCCTCCGGTTGAAGTGCTTCAGCACACTATTGACGCTAATGCCAAGGGCAAAGCGCCGTTTTATGAAGCTGTACTTCCTCAGGACTCGCTCGGTGGCAATATTCGTCAACCTCAGTCTCGAAGCACTCATGAGGAGAGCACCCATGCCTCGACTGAGGAAACCACTCAAGCTCGCCTGATGACTGATCGCGAGCTCCTCATCCGTCTCCATCAGAAAGTGGACAGGAATCATGACTGGACAAAGCGTCAGATTGGTGACATCCTCAACTATATGGCGCAAATGCATACCACTCAGAAGAAGGTTCATCAGTATGATCATCATATGTATCAGCGACTTGATGCCCTGATGTCTGAAGTGATCTCTCCTGAAGACCTTGCCAAGCTCAACCTCAGACAGCCGTCACTTCCTGAGATTCGGCCTCCACGTCAGTTCACCAAAAGCAAGACACCACCTCTGGCGATGGACTCCTTTTCTTCAGCGCAAGAATTCTCGCCTAAAGAATTTGAAGACACTGCGGCTTGTCCTCACACTGCCACGGCGTGCCTCCGTCCTGAAGATCAACCCCGAGGCACTTCTTTTGGACGTTAGCAGTAGTCTCTCATTTTTGTTCATTTAATGACAAAGGGGGAGAAATTTAGTTATCTTCAAGCGGGTTCTTATGGGTTCCTCAGTTACAACTCTCGTTCTTCTGATCATTTTTGTAATGAGTTGTACACTGATACTTTGTGTGGTTTCTGATACTCTTAAGTTACCTCATGCTATTCTTCAATTTTATCTATTACTCATGTTATTCCTCAGCAACCACATTACTCAGTGCTATGTTTGATTCCTCAAATTATTTCATATTATGCACTGTTTCAAACAATCCGGGATATAGGGGAAGCTCCTTATGATTTTCAAAAAATTATATCAAGTCTTCAAAACATGCATATCCTCAGGGGGAGCATCTCTATATCTGGAAACAATGAACTGTTTTCTTTTAGTCTTTCCTCAAAAATATTTATTTTATCCCGTTGAAGCTTTAACCCGATTGTCATCAAATCACCAAAAAGGGGGAGATTGTAAGTGCATCTAGTGCCCCCTTTGAGGTTTTGGAGTATTTGATGACAAAAACGGTTGAGGGACTGATGTGTTTGTGAGTATGCACAGGAAACCAGTCCCTGAGGATGAGGTTAACCACCGTTATCGACCCCCCAAAATGTTGAGGAACATTGGAGAAATCGGTGTGTTTTCTGAAGAATGAAGTTGCACGAAATCCTGAGGAATCAGGATCCTGAAGCGTTCGGTTGAAGCTGAAGCTGAGGATGATCCTGAGGACGTTCGCGCTGAAGACGAAGTTGAAGCGTAGTATTTGCTAAGACTTTTTATACTTCTTGAGTCGTAGGAAAACACCGCACTGTTGGAGGGATTGAGGAAAATAAGTTCTGTATTTCTGAGGAAGTGCTCAATTAGAAATCCTGAAGAAAAACCCTGAGGAAATATCCTACAGTAGAAGTTCAGTCCTCGGGTGTCTGAGACGTTGTTCTTCAGGACACTGAGGTAACTAACTTCGGCTGAGGAGTCGGAAGATCGCCAATGCGATCCTTCTGAAGAATGTGAAGAGAGAGAATAGTTTGACCGTGCCACGTGTTGCGTGGTGAGAGGCTAGAACATGTCTAGCAACGGTCATATCCGAGGGCACAAGAGTAATTGCGTGCATGGGCATTAATGTCCATTCACCTCGGGTTGCTCCGCGGCTATAAATAGCCACCCCCAGCCCCATTAGTGGGTTGGCTGCTCCGAGAGAAAAACTGACACTTGTCATTTGAGAGCAACCCACCTCTAAGGACATTGAAGAACCTAAGTGAGGAAAACCACCAGCCTGAGTAGGTGAGCATTTCTAAGGAAGTCGGTTCGAGTGATCCGAAGCTTTTTACTCTTGAAGACTGTGATATTCCAGCCGGTGTAGAAGTCTTCAGTCTGAGGAAGTCAAGATGCAATTGTGACTTCCCGGAGTGACTGAGTCTGTGAAGGTTTCGGGAGTCTACCTTGAAGACTCTCCTGAGTCATTGGACGGAGTCTGAGGACTCTAGTTCAAGGAGAATAAGGTGAAGACTATGTCTTCTGAGTTCAATCTCAGCCTCTCCAACAAGACGTAGAGTTGTCACAGCAACTTGAACTGGTTCATCAAGTCCTCGTCTTCAGTGTCCCGGTGCTATTTCTTCAACCTCAGTTATTCTGTTGATGCACTGATGACTTATCCTGATGCTTTACTTTCTGAGTTCACTCTGCACTGTTTCCTCAGTTTGTGCCTCAATATTACCTTAGCTGTGCAATAGGTTGTTTTACATTCACGTCATTGCTATTGTACTCCGTGTGTTCTTCCTCAGGTTTTAACTTCATCAATTTCGCATTGCCTCAGTCCTGAGGAACTAGTAATTCCTCGTGATTTTTAAAAAATCTCCCATTCACCCCCCTCTGGTCGACATATTGCACTTTCAAACGTAGCATCCCTAAGCTTATAACTTTGCATATCATTAACATCAAAGGTATTCAAAGAAGACATACTAATAACATTGCTACTATCATGAGTGTTGTGCAAATAACAAAGCTCCATAGGCTTTTTGATTTTCTCTTCAAACACTTCATATCCCAACTCAAGGTAGAGCTCATAAAGCTCTCTCCTAATATTTTTGTTGTTTTCCATAAGCCTAACTAGTGAAAATAAAAACAAGAAACAAAAAGATTTAATTGCAAGGTATAAAGATATACCTTCAACGCTTACCTCCCAGGCAACGGCGCCAAAAATAGCTTGATGTGTACGCACGCTTCTATTCTTCTAGACTATGTTGGGCCTCCAAGCGCAGAGGTTTGTAGGACAGCAGCAATTTCCCTAAGTGGAAGACCTAAGGTTTATCGAACTCATGGAAGTAGAGGTTGAAAATGGTCTCTCTCAAGCAACCCTGCAATTAAGATACAAGAAGTCTCTTGTGTCCCCAACACACCTAATACAACTAGGAGTTGTATAGGTGCACTAGTTCGGCGAAGAGATGATAAAATATGGGTGATAGGTGCAGAAAAACAAAGTAATATAAATCTGTAATGGAAAGTGCAGCAAGCAAACATGTGACAAAAGGGAGCACAAACAGTGTAACAATGGTGGAAACAAGGCCTAGGATTCATACTTTCACTAGTGGAAAATCTCAACAACATTAACATGGTATAATCACATGATATTTCCCATAAAACATGCAATGGAGACGCACTCAGAGGTCATTCCTTTGTGGTCAAGAGAGGACGAGAATTATGTAGGGCTACAAAAGCACACCTCAGAGTTCGTAGTTCTCAATCTATGGATTTCCCAATGTCACCGCGGCCATCCAAAGAGAGTACCACAATCACCACAACATATCTCATGGATAGTCAAAGACAAGCGCCAAGAGACTCTCAATCTTCAATCAACACACAAAAGAGGAAATCACTCATGAAAATATTCTTCTAATCCATGTCCAATATACCGCTGTCACCTTGGTCTCGTGGATTATACTAGATAAGATCAAGTGAGTACATCAATCCAATACATAGAGGAAGGGGAAATTTCATGGGATCACCCTAGATTAACATAGCCTATGATCACAACGAAGATCACATCACGGGAGAGAGAATTGACCACATAGCTACTGGTAGAAACCTCAGCCCCGAGGAGGGACTACTCCGGCATCATGAAGGGAGGAAGAAACGTCGATGGAGATGAATCCGGGGGCACTTCCCCGTCCCGGCAGGGTGCCGACACAGGAATTATGGTCCCCCGAAGCTTGTTGGTGATGGCGGCGGAGATCGGAATTGCTTTTGGAGAAAAGGGGCCCGGAATCAGGGTTTTTGCGACGGGAAAATAAAAAGGGGCCAAAGGGGGGCACCGGGGGGGCCACCAGTCGCCCAGGCGGCCTCTGCACGCGGCCAAGCCCTGGGCCGCGCTCACTGGCCGCCTGGGCGCCAGGTGGGGTGTAACAACCCAGATTTCAAAAAAATTAAAATTTTGTTTTCAATGTGAATTGTTTGATTGTTTGATTTGTTTGCGGTTCTTGCATTCCCGATTTATCGATCAGAGATTATCGCCCCCCTCTTATCTCGTACCAGATGGAGAGCCTGGACCCGTGTGGTTACGGGGATGGTGTGTTTTACCTTTGCCACTAGGAATTTGATTGTAGTCTGTACTCATACATGTATCTTCCGCTGGTGTATTGTATTAAGGCAGTTTTATGCCGAATGTATGAGATGTTGTATCCTTGTAGCTGTAATGTTGTGATATCATGTTGGAAATCCGGGGCAGATGGCATTGTCATATGTCGCGGTGGGACCGATATGTGCTTCGTCCCCGGATCTGGATGGAAACATCTAGAACCGGAACAGTACCACATATCGGGCCTTACAACTTGGTATCAGAGCCTTACCGACTGTAGGATCCCTTTTCTGGCCGAAGTCGAGTCTAGACAAAAACTATTTTGTAGTTACTAAGTTAGTTATCGGAGAGTAGGATCTTTTTACTCCTTACCTTTGCTCTGGTCAGGACAAGTGTCGTATGTGTTTTAACTCTCGACTTATCGCCTTTCAAACTTTAGGATCTCGAGTGTGTCGAGTTTCAGAACCGCTAAAATGCATTGCTTGCAGCGTATTGTCTCGATTCCGATCTCAGGTTTGGGAAATCCTGTAGTACCTTTAGTTCTTCCGAGTCTGGGTAAACATCTTGGCCATCCGTTGTCTTAATTCCTCTTGCCTAGTATCCTCACTATTTCAGTGAGAATGCTTCTTTGATCGTCGCTTGGACTATCGTTCTTCCTCTTGATCTTCCGATGGTTTCTTTTTCCGACGTTGCCGTCTCTCTGCGGAAATTTATCTCGACAGAAGTTCGTCGTCGACATGGACCAGAGTACCTTGTTGGTGGTGTTGAAGATCGTCGTCTCTCTTTTCTCTCCCCTCCTCTCCCCTGGATCATCCAGGATCTCGGGACGAGATACCTTGTTGGTGGTGTTGTATTGTAACAACCCAGATTTCACAAAAATTAAAATTTTGTTTTCGGTGTGAATTGTTTGATTGTCTGATTTGTTTGCGGTGTTTGCATCCTCGATTTATCGATCGGCGATTATTTCCCCCCTCTTATCTCGTACGGACGGAGAGCCTGCACCCGTGTGGTTACGGGGATGGTGTGTTTTACCTTTGCCACTAGGCATTTGATTGTAGTCTGTACTCAGACATGTATCTTCCACTGGTGTATTGTATTAAGGCAGTTGTATGCTGAGTGTATGAGATGTTGTATCCTTGTAGCTGTAATGTTGTGATATCATGTTGGAAATCCGGGGCATATGGCATTGTCATATGTCGCGGTGGGACCGATATGTGCTTTGTCCCCGGATCTGGATGGAAACATCTATATCCGGCACAGTACCGCATATCGGGCCTTACATGGGGCCCCTCTGGCTCTTCCTCGGTGAATCTGGAAGCTTCCGAAATGTTGATTTTTTATCTGATTTTTCCCGAATTTTTGGAGCACTTTTAATATGGGGGAAAACTGAAATAGAAAAAATAGCAAAAAACAGGAACTGGCACTGGGGTGCACTGAGTTATTTGGTTAGTCCAAATATCATCAAAAGTGTATGAAAGTGTATGTAGATCATAGCAATATCACACAAAACATGCATGGAGCGAGCAAAAATTATCAATACGTTTGAGACGTATCATCATGCTGGATAATGTCCAGACCAATGAGGGTTCGTTCCCGAGTTTCTAACCAATTCTGAAGGGTTCGACACTTACGTCCATAAAGAACTTCAAAGGGTGCCATCTTTATACTAGCTTGATAGTTGTTGTTGTATGAGAATTCAGCAAATGGAAGAGATTCCTCCCATTTCTTACCGAATGAAATGACACAAGCTCGAAGCATGTCTTCAAGAACTTGGTTGACTCGTTCGACTTGTCCTTGCGACTGGGGGTGATAAGCAGTGCTGAAGTTTAGATGAGTGTCCATGGCTTCTTGGAAACTATCCCAAAATCTTGAGGTGAAAATGCTGCCACGGTCTGAACTGATCTCCAACGGAATGCCGTGGAGGGACACAATCCTGGAAACATACAAGTCTGCTAACTGACTACCAGAGATCGTGTCCTTGACTGGCAGAAAGTGGGAAACCTTGGAGAATCGGACGATGACAACAAATATCGCATCATGACCCTTCTGTGATCGCGGAAAACCGGTGACGAAGTCCATTTCAATCTTGTCCCATTTCCATTCAGGAATAGAGAGTGGTTGAAGAGTTCCAGTAGATATTTGATGTTCTGCATTGACCCGGCGGCAAACGACACACTCATCAACATAACGAGCAATGTCTTTTTTCATGACAGGCCACCAGTACCGCTGACGAAGGTCTTGGTACATCTTGGTGCTACCTGGGTGATCGACAACAGGGTATCATGAGCTTCTTTCATAACATCCGGAGTCAAGTTTAGATTGCCCTTGCTAGGAACCACTAAACGATTCTTGAAGTACAACGCTTGATCATCAGCAAGCATGTAGTCTGAGGGCTTTCCTGTGGCGAGATATCGCTTCATATTTTCGACATCTGAGTCAGATTTTTGGATGAACTTGATGTCTTTATCGAAGTCTGCTTCAACGACAAGGGAATTCACATATCCCTGTGGAACAATCTCAAGATTCAGCTTGCGTAGCTCTTCATACAGAAGTGGCTGATGTACTTCAACTTCAAGTTCACTACAGTAGGATTTGCGGCTCAAGGCATCGGCCATCACATTAGCTTTTCCAGGGGTGTAATGAATATCCATGTTGAAATCTGCTATTGTCTCGAGCCATCTTTGTTGGCGGAGATTCGGATCTGGCTGAGTAAACAGGTACTTCAGCCTTTGGTGGTTGGTATAGATCTCGCAATGATTACCGATGAGGCAATGCCATCCTTTGAAATCACGTGACCAAGGTAGGTTACTTCGGGAAGCCAGAACTCACACTTAGAATACTTAGCATAGAGTTTGTGTTCTCGAAGCTTTTCTAGTATAAGATGAAGATGTTCAGCATGATCTTCTTCATTCTTGGAGTATATTAAGATATCATCCAGATAAACCATGACAAACTTTTTGAGATATTCCATGAATATATAGTTCATCAATCGAGAGAAAGTGGTTGGGGCTTTGGTCAGGCCAAAGGACATGACGGTGTACTCGTATGAACCATAGCGAGTAATGATGGAGGTCTTTGGAACATCCTCTTCACGGACCCAGATCTGATGGTAACCCAACCTCAAGTCGAGTTTCGAGAACACCGTAGATCCAGCGAGTTGATCATATAGATCGTTGATCCGAGGAAGCGGATACTTATTCTGTATCGTGGCCTGGTTGATAGGTCAGTAATCTTGGACTAAATGATTCGTTCCATCGCTCTTCTTGACAAAGAGTGAAGGTGCTCCCCAAGAAGAGGAAATGGGGCGAATGAACCCTTTCTGAAGTGCCTTGTGAATTTCCTCCTTAAGTTGAAGGAGTTCATGTGGCGGCATCTTGTAAGGACGCTTGGCAATAGGGACAGTGCCTGGCTTCAAGTCGATGACGAATTCAACCTCTCTGGTCGGGGGTATTCCTGGCAGTTCTTCTGGGAAGACGTCGGGAAAATCGTGAACGACCGAAACGTTCTCAATTCCTTCAAGTGGAGAAGCGTTCAATGCATTCAAAGCATATATACGAGCTTCGGCATTCAGCGACATTATGGCAGTATGGTTCACAACCTCGCAGGAGGGGTGAAAGAGTTGGACAACTTTTGTGCCACAATAAAGTGCAGCATCATGAGCTTTCAGCCAATCCATTCCCAAGATAAGTTCTATAGTGGAGGTCTTCAGAATATGTGGGGAGACAAGGAACTCAATCCTTTCGATCTCGATGGTGATGTTGGGAGCCATCATGTCAACGTGACACTTGCCACCGGGAGAATTAAGAGCTAAGGGGGTGCGCATCTTTTCCTGGTGTATGCCATGCTTAAATGCAAATGCCCCGGACATAAATGAATGTGATGCTCTTGAATCAAATAAAATAGTAGCAGGTATTGAGTTAAAGAGGAGAGTACCCATCACTGTAGCGGGCTGTGTCTGAGTTTCTTCAAGATCAATGTTGTAGGCATGCCCACGAGCATGAGCAGCAGACCCAGTATTATATTGGAGGTCCTGTTGTTGCCACGACCATTTCCGCGGCCAGCGGGGTGAACTACCAGTTGCTTCTGTTTCTGGGGGCACTCTCTGGAGAAATGTCCAGGTTGGCGGCACGTCAAGCATACTCCATCCTGAGGACGAAGGGGTGGAGCATTGGGTGGTGGAGGTAGAGCTCTTGGCATCTGCGCTGGCAGAGGAAGACGGGGTGCGGCATAAGATGACCTCAGAGTAGGGACGGGTGAATGGTTCACACTGTGAGGGAGCCATATGCGACGCTTCTGTGTTGCGCTCGAAGATGAGCCAATGTCACGATAGCGTTTCTGCGTGTCCTTGAACTCCATCTGGGCAGTCTCGACAGTGATAGCCTTGTTCACCATGGTGGTGAAGTTGGAAAAACCATGAACGGCAAGAGCGAGCCTGAGGTCTGCATTGAGTCCATGGCGGAACTTCTGTTTCTTGAGGGAATCAGTGGTGATCTCCTCTTCCGCATAGCGAGAGAGGTTGAGGAACTCGCGCTGATAGGCTTCAACAGTCATGTTGTCCTGAGTGAGGTTGCGGAATTCTTACCTCTTGCGATCCATGATTGCCTGAGGAATGTAGCGGGCGCGGAAGGCGGACTGGAACTCATCCCAGGTGATGACTTCTCCAACTGGGAGTGAACGCTTGTGGGTGCTCCACCACTGAGCAGCGACGCCTCTGAAGTGATAGGACACAAAGTTCACATAGTTAGC
This sequence comes from Bromus sterilis, assembly GCA_950022295.1. Taxonomy (NCBI): domain Eukaryota; kingdom Viridiplantae; phylum Streptophyta; class Magnoliopsida; order Poales; family Poaceae; genus Bromus; species Bromus sterilis. The sequence goes on along the minus strand of OX465599.1, from coordinate 136,230,665 downwards.
TGGATCGGCATTAGCAGACTCTAGCTCATGAGTGATGTCGCGAAGCCAGTCATCAGCATCCAACGGCTGAACAGAGTTGCAGAATATAGCGGGGTTGAGGCGGGTGAAGTTGTGCAGAGTCACTGCGGCATGCTGATGATGGTTTCCATGTTGGTTCTGCTTGCTGAACTAAGCCATGATATTCTGCATGAACTGACGGTTCAGCTCGAACTGCTGCATCATCGCGGCCATGTAATCTTGGGGCGGAGGTGGGTCGTTTGCAGCATGACCATGACCACGACCACCACGACCAGCCATCCTGCTAGAATTTAACAGGGGTATTTCAGCGATGAAAATTTAAGGAGATACCGGAAATAAGAATGAGGTAAAATGACAATGAAGAGGAGGCGCGGATATATAGGAGTAGTCATATAAAACATACACATCCACACACGAAGTCAACCAAAAATCGGGCATCATCATGTCGTAGAAATTTAGGAAAATGGACACACTAGGCGGCGCGCAGACCGCGGTAAGGAATACACCACGCGACATAGCTTCCGCTAAGTAAATCACGCCGCAAAAAAACTGTTGGCCACAGGATTTTGTGCCAGAGAACCCGCGGCCTGCCCCGAATGAGAAAGGGGATCCGCGGTCCAGGACCTGGGTCAGAACTCCTGCGACACGACTCAATAGAGAGGTAAGAAGAACAACGCCGGGTAGAATCAATAAGCTCGTGATCCTAATGAAAGACTTAGTAAAACTTACGAGCAAGGATAAGAGAGCAGAGTCCCAGACCATAGGTACAGAGAAAGGGATCCTAATACCATAGATACCACGACGGGGTGGTATCGATGTGGGCCCGTAAACCAAACATTGAGTTAGAAAATTAGTTTTTTAAAGACTAGACTCAATTTCGACCAAGTAGTGGTTGGGTGGCTTCCTACAGGCAGTCGGCTCTGATACCAACTTGTGACGCCCCCAAAATCAAGTCGTGTGCAGTAATAATACATGCAGGGTACACGGCCGAAATCAGGGTGCCACAGTGAGAATATTACAGCACAACACTAGATACAAATAAGATAAATCTGATATTAAAAACCAGGGATCACGAGGATCCGAATACATAAGTTATACAAGCCATAATATCTGAGTACAGACATAGTTAGTCAAGTTTTTCCTTAAGAAGGCTAGCAGAAATAACATCAGAGGTACAGATCAAAAAGGTGAGGCCTCCTGCCTAGGATCCACCGAACTACTCTTGGTCGACAGGGAACTCGACGTCGTAGTAGTCGCCTCCGGGGTACTCCTGCTCCTGGGCTCCAACGTCGACTGCAACGGCCGACCAGGCAAAACAAAAGGGGGGAAATAATGCAAGGGTGACTATCTAGCATACCCGCGAGTCTTACATCCGCTACTAAACATTTATGCATTTGTATCAAATGGAAGGGGAGGCTATATATAGTGGACTGTAAGACAGAAAATCAGAATAAGGAGGAGAAGTTAGGCCTATCGAAGACTAGCATCTTTCGACGAGTCTTGCAGCATGAGGAGAGAATAGCCAACAATTTATATAAAGCATAAAGTAACAATGCAGCAGAAGTTGCTGCAACATTATATAATAATAAGTTGTAATATTTAGCAATGCCTCCGAGATCCCTTCCTCGACTACGCAGCGAGGAAGAAAACCCGGAACCAACAGTTTAATAGTAGTAGTTTTTAGTAGTAGGATCTGGCTTCAGCATAAAGCGTCCTGTTACCATGGACACGACTATTCTAATAGATCAAACTCCCTGCAGGGGTGCACTACTGTTCAGCCTGCACGCTCGGATCTCTAGGGTGGCGGGCACCTTGTTAGGGAACGCTCCACCAAAGCTATCCGACATGCAGCAGCCCATCCTAGGCTCAGCAGAGAGGCCATCCTCCGGACTAAATCCTATGCGATCAGGGGTCTAGGACCCTCACCCTTCATGCTCTTGCACGGTGCGAGGCTGGCCGGGAAACAAAAGCAAACACCACTCGCGAGTAAAGAAGACACACAACTTCCTAGCAATCAGACCGCGGTACTGCTGACGTCTGAAGAGCTATCGAATGAACTATGACGCAGGCGAGCCCATAACTCCTTATCCCACGTGAAGGTAGTTCGTACAGGCCTTTGCGGCCTCTCAAGTCATCCATCGAACCCTTAGTCATTTTATTATCTCACGGACAAACGTTATCATTGTCCGACTAGTTAACACAACGGACAACGAACAACACCAGGACCACCAGTACATCGGTGCCCGCCCTGTCGTCCCGTAAAAGCGCACGGTTACAAGCAAGGTGAACCGACTCCTTACCTTGTCTCGCGTGTGCTCCTGGAGGAGCTCGACTTTCCTAGTTTGGTAACTCTCGCGGCCAACAATCAGGGTCTAAGCACACTTGTACATCGGTCATACCCTCCCTGTCGTCCCTTCGCAATACCACTCGCAGGCACCGTTGGGTCACCCGACTTCTTACCTTAAGGACAATCGCGGCTCAGATTCCTAGGGCGGCTATACAGATTCAGCAACGAGTGGAGTACGAGGATTACTCCTCGATAGCTCACCAGAGCCGAGGTTGGGGCCTTAGGCGATGTCTGCATTGTACCGTACCTGTTACAGTTAATATATTGTTCCGCGTTAACTCACCAGAGTGATCACGTCCCGCTATCTAATCCTAGTTGACTAACAAAGCGCAGGGCTCACTGCTGAATATAATATATATTTATAGGAAGCATAGGATAAAGGAAGGTACATCAAGGGGCGACAAAAACAGGCTATGCAATTGAATAGGATTGTAACGTAGCAGCAGCAGTAACAATGCCTAGTGCAAGAAAAGTACGGAAAGATAGGTGATATCCGGGGAAGAGAATGGCTCTGCTTGCCTGGAAGCTCGACGGTAGGGGTAGGGTCGTCGATGAAGTACTCGTACCCAGCAGCGGTGTAGTCGACATCAGCGGGGTCTTTCGGAGAATAAAAGGGGGCAACAGTAAATATAAAGCAAGCATAACAAAAAACAGAGGCATGACAAGACATATGCAATGTTAACGGTGCTCTAACGTAGTGCAATGCACGTTACTCGGAGCGGGAATTCATCCGGGGATGAAATACCGACTCCGGGTGATTATCGACAGACGGCTCGGAGGGGGATGTCGATGTTCGTTGTGTTAGAGTGCTGGGTATACAGATAGTGTATTCATTATATTTTTTGATCAATTTTGATGTATAAAGTTTTTGAATCTCACTTACGGTTTAAAAGATATTCAAATTCAAAGTTACTTCAATTTAAATCATTTTCTGAATTTCTTTTATTATTAAATCCAAACATTATCCAAAATAGTTCTGTTGACGGGTCAACTCATAGAGGGGACCCACCTGTCGGCCTCACAGTATTAATAATTCATTTTATTAAATCTAAATAGAGATGGGCCCACATGTCATACACAGAAACTTATCTACATTAATTTAATTAATCTAATTAACAGTGGGGCCCAGCAGTCAGTGAGACACAATGCTAGTTAACTCAGTTTAATTAAGTTAAGGACCTGGGGCCCATCTGTAAGTGACTTAGGTGAGGGTTATTTCCAGTTTTATTTATTAGAGGGGGATTAACAGGGGTGGGGTCCAGTCGTCAGTGACACTAGGGGTGATTAGTGCTAATTATAGATCTGACACGCGGGGCCCGCCTGTCAGGGACACTAGGGAGGCTCGCCGGCGGCGGTGCTCCGGTGAACTCACCGGCGTGCATGATTTCGGGCACCATTTGAGGCCCCGTTTGTTGCTATGGGTTCGTTGTCGCGAGCCGCGTCGAGCTGAGTCATCGTTCGGGGCTAGGGGTCGCCCGAACAGCGCCGACGTCGAGCCGTGGCGGCGGCCATCCTTGGACCTCGTCGAAATCGATGCTACGGTGGGATTGAGCGCGCGCAAAGTAGCTGAATGGGGTCTGCGGTTTAACAGGAGCGCGAATGTGCTACTGGAGTGAGCCAGAGGGGGCTGGAAGAACGACTACGACGGCCATGGAGGAAACGGTGGTCGGCTCCCACGGCAATGGTGGTTACGGCGAGAGGGGAGAATCGAGAGGAGTTGGCAACGGAGTAGCAACTCACGGCGAGCCTGTAGATGCGCTTAGACTGCTCGAGGGAGGCGCGGTGCAACCGGAATTGGCGACGACGAGCGGTGGAGCTTCGGAGGGGAACGACGACGTGGCGCGGTGTGGAGGTGCTCCCAGCTCAATTCCTGCGGCGAGGTGGCGTGGACGTCGACGGCGGTGCTCCTGGACAGCCCGGCTTGGCCTGTGGTGTCCGTTGACCACAGAAATGGCTTGCGGCGGCAACGAGGAGCTCTGGCCGAGCTCGAGGAAGAAGCACAGGAGAGGGAGGCGCGAGGGGGAGATGGCACGGGGTGGTCTAGGGTTAAGGTTGGGTGCGGGGGGGGGATCGAGGAAGCTTATGCCCGTCGGCTTGTTGCCGATGGGCGACACGGCAAGCCCACGACGTGGCCAGCCGAGCGATGGCCGCCACATAGCCATGAACAGGAGAGGGAGGGCGAAGAGAGCCAGGGTGGGCTCAGCCCAGGGGGGAGGGAGTGGGCCCGGTCCAGGGGAGCTATGCCCTGTGCGAAATATAGGGCTTTACCTTTTCTTTGTTTTTTTTGTTTTGCATTTCTTTACTGTTTTATTTGTTTTTCTTTCATTTGAGTTTTGTAAAATATTTATATGTTCCATAATTAGTGTTACACTCCATATCAGCGCTACAAAATGTTTGGGGCGTTTATAAATTCATTTTTATTTTTTTATCTAAAAAGATATTAAATGCCACTGTTTTGCTACTATTATGAATTGTTTGATTTATTTTATAGCTTAATGAATTTCCACATCCACATCGACATGGTCCACTGAATAATGGGAATTTTACAAAGGTGGTTGAAAAGTTTTTGGTTGAACTTTTATTTGCCACATTCTTTTTAATTTCAATCACAGGGAAATTTGGATTTGAATTGATCCAAAGATGATCAAGGAATGATTTGCAACAGTAAACATCATTAGCAAAAGTGATTATTGTTACATGACAGTGAGGGTGTAATAGTATCTCTTGAGACCAAAACATTGACAAAGTCATGATGGTTGAGTCCCTTGGGTATAACCTGATGTCTGTGTCTATGCTATGTGACTTTGATCTTATTGTCGTATTCAGAAAATATGGATGTGTTTTTCAAATGGTGAGTGATAACTCCACCATCTTCTGGGGAATTAGGAAAGGTGACCTGCATATTGTAGATTTTTCTGAAGGTCCTCGGGTGGCTACTTGCCTCATGGCTCGAGCCACGGAGTGCTGGCTATGGCACAGAAGACTCGGACACGATGGAATGAGGAATCTCCAAAAACTGGTCCTGAAGAAACATGTCCTCGGAATTGAAGAAATCAGATTTACCAAGGGCCGGCTCTGTGGCACGTGTGAAGCTGGATAGATGACCAAGTCCAAGCATCCTGCAAAGACCATCATGACGACAACAAGACCTCTGGAACTGCTTCATATGGACCTATTCGGTCCGACAAAGTATTCAAGCGTCGGAGGCAGTATGTATGGTCTCGTTATTGTTGATGACTTCTCACGATATACTTGGGTGCATTTTCTTCTCTATAAGTCAGAAACCCCAGCTATCTTCAAGCGCTTAGCTCAGCGAGTCTTGAACAACTACAACCTGAATATAAAGCACATTTGAAGTGACAATGGGACATAGTTCAAGAACATCGACGTGGAGGAATTCCTCGATGAGTTAGGCATCACTCGTGAGTTCTCAGCACCTTATACTCCTCAGCAAAATGGAGTTGTTGAGAGAAAGAACATAACCTCATCGAGATGGCTCGAACGATGCTTGCTGAGTACAACACTCCACTCAAATGGTGGGCTGAAGCAATCAACACTGCTTGCCACATCGTCAATCAAGTGTATCTTCATAAGTTCTTAAAGAAAACCTCATATGAGCTGATGGTCGGTAAGAAACCCAATGTAAGTTACTTCAAAGTATTCGGTGCACCATGTTGGATTCGTGATCCTCATCACCAATCCAAGTTTGAACCAAAAGCATGTGAGGGTTTCATGCTTGGTTATGGTATCAACTCGCACACCTATAGAGTCTTCAACATCAGTCATCACAAAATAGTTGAAACTGTAGATGTGCGGTTTGATGAATCTGACGGATCACAAAGAGACCACTTGCCACCTATGCTAGATGAAGCATCACCTGATGAACATATCAAGAAGATGGGTGTTGGTGATATCATACCCGTGGAACATCCTGACGAAACACACATACCTCCTGCTCGTTAAGAACACCCAAATCCTGAAACAAATGTTCCTGATGACGATCCTGATCCTGAGGCTCGTGAGACTCCTGAAGCACCTAAGGCTGATGCTAATGAGTCTGATGACAATGATGATGATTCACCTCAAGATCATTGACCTCGTCTTCCTCGCGTGGCGAATGAAGTTCAAGTCGACGAAATCCTCGCCGACGTCAACATACCAGCTCCTCTCACTCGTGCTAGAGAAAATCGCATAGCTAACTTTTGTGGGAATTTTTCGTTTGTATCCATTTCAGAGCCCACCAAATTTGCTGAGGCATTCCAAGAAGAGGAATGGATTCAGGCCATGAAAGAAGAACTTATTCAGTTCAAACTGAATGATGTCTGGGAATTGGTCAAACGGCCTGATCCTCGAGTTCACAATGGCATCAGAACAAAGTGGATCTATCGCAACAAACTCGATGAAGATGGCCAAGTCATCAGTAACAATGCTCGTCTTGTAGCACAAGGATACACTCAGGTTGAGGGTATCGACTTCGGTGAAACCTTTGCTCCTTTTGCTAGAATTGAGTCCATTATCATTATGCTTGCCTTTGTTAATCATCGTAATATCAAGCTATATCGAATGGATGTGAAAAGTGCATTCCTCAATGGTAATATCGAGGAAGAAGTATATGTTGCTCAACCCCCAGGTTTTGAAGACTCGAAGAATCCAGATATGGTGTACAAATTGAAGAAAGCTATTTATGGACTGAAGCAAGCCCCTCGGGCTTGGTATGACACACTAAGAGATTTCCTCATCAGCAAGGGATTCAAATCTGGTTCCCTCAATCTAACTCTTTTCACCAAACGCTATGATGATGCCTTATTCATATGTCAAATCTATGTTGACGACATTATATTTGGATGCACTAACAAGAAATACAGTGAAGAATTTGCCTTCTTGATGAGTGAACAATATCAGATGTCCATGATGGGCGAACTGAAGTTCTTCTTAGGGATTCAAATTTGTCATCAACGCAACAACATCTTCATATCTCAGGAGAAGTACCTCAAGGAGTGCCTAAGGAAATTTGGGATGCAAGACTGCAAAGGCATCAAGACACCGATGCCTACAAATGGACAACTCGATCCTGATGAAAATGGCTAGGACTACGATCAGAAGGTATACCGCTCCATGATAGGTTCTCTGCTATATCTATGTGCATCTAGGCCTGATATAATGTTGAGCATTTGCATGTGTGCCCGATTCCAAGCGGCACCTAAGGAATCGCATCACCAAGCGGTGAAACGAATTCTTTGATATTTGGCTCACACCCCGTCGCTAGGCTTATGGTATCCAAAAGGCACGTAGATGGATTTTGTTGGGTACTCAGACTCAGATTATGCTGGATCGCATGAATAGGAACTCTACCTCAGGAACATGTCACTTCCTCGGACGCTCACTGCTGTGCTGGTCATCGAAGAAGCAGAATTGTGTCTCCCTCTCCACTTCTGAAGCTGAATACATCGCCGCTGGTGCAAGCTTCTCACAACTTATGTGGATGAAGAAAACTCTCAAGGACTACGGCATCTACTTGAAGAAAGTACCACTGCTATGTGACAACAAGAGTGCCATCAACATCTCTCAGAACCCAGTACATCACTCGAGGACGAAGCACAGCGAGATTCGGTATCACTTTCTTCGGGATCATGTGTTGAAGGAAGACATCATCATCAGTCACGTGAAGACTGAAGACCAACTTGCTGATATATTCACTAAGCCTTTGGATGAGAAACGTTTTAGCACGCTGAGGTGTAAGCTAAATATCTTAGATTCCTCAAATGTCCAGTGAATGGACACACATCCTAATGCTTAAACACTATTGAAGAATCCTGATGTACAACACATGATGTGTCGTACTCCTCAAATCATGAGGAACTACCTTGCTAAGTGTAAAGAAATTAACGTGGAATTGACTCAAGATCCATACGACAATTGTGTGGTATCATGCGTCTTATTCCCTATAAGGTGGGTAGCGCCACCGCCCAAATTCCTCAGAAATTATTTGTCCTCAGATTCCTCATTTGTGTCTTCATCCTGATACTTACAGTTTAGTCCTCAACAACATTCACCTATAGTTTTTGCTCTTGAAAATTTGTTTCTTCATCTAGGTGAATGTGATCAGACCCGTCTCTCTGTGCTCACTTATCTAATCCATCTATCTTAAGTATGCGTCCATTTGAAACTCATAAGTTTCTCAAACTGAAGCTTTAATCTTATTTAAATCCTCAAAATTTTCATTGTCCTCAGTTTCCTCAAGTTGAGGCCTTTGTTTGAAGTCTTACCCCTTGATCATTGCGTTTTTTCCGCGGATCGTGCCTATCCACAAATCATATAAGCTCAAGAGCCGAACCGCCAGGGGTAATATCGTCCACAAAACTCACGACCTCTCAGTTTTTACCCCTCTATAAATAGAAAAACCCCGCGGTCATTTTCCCACACACCTCATTCCCTCTCGTGCCTCCGCCATTGAGCTGTTCAATCTCTCGCGCAGTCGACGCCGGAGACCATCATCGTCGGAGAAGACCATCTCGGGTTTCCTCAGCATTCGCCTAATCTCTGGTACGACCATGTCTCGTCTGTTAATTTCTCAGTACTGCAACTTCTTCAAGATTCTTCAAGCCACTAAATTCCTCAGCAGTACTGAAATCTAACTGAGACATATGCTTCATCAATTTGATTTCCTCAACACTTTCCTCATGAACGCATATAACTGTACCCCACTCCCCTCGCAACTTAATTCTGTCACAGGTACATGTCAGCTGAGGAATCATATGGTTCTCATAGTCTCACTTCATTTGCAGCTCAGCTCGAACTTACGATTCCTCAGTCTCCTCAACTGAAGAAAATGGCTCCTCATCGTCGTCTCACTAAGACTGCTCGTGACTTTCCGCCGAAACTTTATGAGAAGCTGAAGACTCTAGAACGTGAAACTGCAGGAGAAGGCAAGAAGCGCATCCATAAAACCACGAGGGAATGGGATAAAAGATGGGCTGCTTATAAATGGCTCAATCCTCAGCATGAGGAAATGTTTGCAGTCAATCCTCCACTGAAGACATTGGGCATCAAATCTCGTCCACCACCTGGACCTGATGTAATTCCTGATCCCACTAGTTTGTGGACTCATGATGACTTCCCCGAGGCATATCAACGCTACCTCAAACGAACAGCTCGCCTTGCTCAGAGTCTGGCCCGTGATTTGGCTGCCTCAATGCAGATTCTGCCTCAGCCGACTGTACAGCCTCAGCCTCGGCCTCCCAGCCAGCCTCGCAGAAAGACACCTGGCATCAAACCATCCAGAAAAACCTCAAATATGCCTCATGCTCCAAGTTCCTCATTCCAACAGACATCTGGAGCTGCTCCTGCCTCAAGACTCCACACTGATGAATCTGGCAGTGCACCTGAGGCATCCACCACCATGCCTCAGCCTCAGCTGAAGACCAAGACGACCATTCTTCGAGGCATAAGATCTTCTCCAAAGAAAACTGCCATGCGTGGTTCCATTCAGACTGTCTTCGGCTTAGATGAAGAAGATGAGTTTGAGGATATGGCCGGAGTTGTGGCCACTGAAGAACAAAGGATTGAATATGTGCGTGCTACAGCCAGACGCAAAGCTGAAGCAACAGGCTCTGAGATACCACTCCTCCTCGATCCCAAGAAGATCTTGGAGTATATTGACATCTGGACTGTGAAGCCTGATACTCCTCTTGATGACTTGATATACCCAAAGAATTTGGATTCTATATTCAACAATTCCTCATCAATCAGATTCATTACTGTGACCTCAAAAAGAAGCTACAAAGCCAACTGAAAAAATTCCATCGTAACTTCAAAAAGTAGCATGTCACTGATGTCACTCCTAAGGAATTAATTGAATATCAGGTTGAAGTACAACGGCTCACTGATGAATTTAACGCCAAATGTGCCTATATAGGAAAATCAAAGGAATGTATGTCTCGGCAAATGAAAAATATGATGAAACTTCAGTAGAAACAATCCTCAGTGCCTCCTACTGCCCCCGAGAAATCTGCTAGCATGCCTGAGGATTCCCCACGACGCCTCAAGCGCATGCCTGAAGCCTCACCCTCCACTCTTCATGTGGCAAAGAGGCCCACACTTGAAGCTACTACTGAGGAGCCCATTGATGCTGCTCCCATCTCGTCCGCTTCTCCTTCATCAAGAAAACCTGAGGCTTCCACAACACCCACTGCCGCCTCAAACCCACAAGATAATTTTGAGCGCCGCTTGATTGTCTTCACTCCGCCCTCCAAGGCCATTGTTTCTGGGTATGGCACGCCAATCATTCCAACACCTCAGTTCCCTCCTCCTCCAATCATCACTGAAATTGAGGACATGGATGTCGATATTGAAGATACCGGGACTCCACGTATCATAGATGAGGACTATGAGTTGGAACACCAAAACTCCCCCACTCACACTATTTTCTCGCTTGAGCCTCACTCCCCCACCACCACAGAAGTCCTGCCTGATACGGTTCAAGACTCTGAGTACTCTGTGCATGAAGCCTCAGCAGCAGATGATGAAACCGTTGATGCAACCACTACCACTGCTGAACCTGACACTAAGACTGCTCCACCGGCCGCTGACACTGAGGCAGAGCATAGCACCAACGCGGATCCTAAAGCTGCAAAGGAGAACTCGACTGACAAACAAGTCACATCTCCCTCAGCCCCAGCTGCCTCACCGAAACCTGGCCCTGATGCCTCAGCGGAAGACAATGCTTCCCCACCAGTGCCTCAAACTGCTTCAGCTTCTCCAGTGCCTCAACCTCATGATTCAGCACTTTCTCTCTGCCCAAAGCAGAAGCAGCCATTTTACCGCAACATTGAGGCTGATGAATGCCCACGCTTAAATTTTGATGCCTTCTTCAATGAGATGAGCTTCTTTCAAGACGGGATTCAAAATCCCTATCACTCTGCTCTGCCTCGCAAACTCCTCAGTTTCTGGACTGCAACCCGAAAGAACTATTATGCCTCAGTCCTCTACATGCAGCATAAGGTCTTTCCTCATAAGTCCTCATTCAAATATGGAGGACATTCCATGCTTCAAAAATGCGCTTCAAGACTTATTCCATGCCAAACTGCTTCAATTCTGCTCTGAGTGCATCCACTAGAATGAAAAGCTAGTGCTTAAATTCTATGAAACTATGTATGTATCAGGCGGTCTCAAGGACATCAACACTTGGGTTCTGGAATAGATGACTGAGCATCAGCATTACACTGCTTCAGTGCCTGAAATCATTGAAATTCTTCAGCTTCCTCTTTCTGATGTCTCAGTTCCCATCACTTATGGATCCCACTTCTGCGGGATGATCTGATGAACATGCTCATGAAGCCTCAAGCCCCTGAAGCTCCTCCCCTAACCAAGTTCCTCGTCACCGATCTTCAGTATCTGCCGAGCACTCTATACAGAATTCTGGCCAAGTCTTTCTGCCCAATCAAGGGGTATTAATCTTCTGTTGAAGAAGTTGTTGGCATCATGAAGAATATCCTCTACAATCTCTGCATGTCTGCGCCCATCAACTTCTTAGACTTATTCTTCAGAACCATGGTTGATGCTGCTCAAAACCCGCATATCCTGAAGCCTTATGCTCCGTGGATCATGAATCTGATATGTGCTAAAATAGGTATCAACTATAAACAGGATCAGCCGAATCATCGTACGTATTTGCCTCCAGTCGAAGTGCTTCACCATACTCTTGCTTCAAATGCAAAAGGCAAAGATGTGTTCCATGAGGAAGTTCTTCCAGAGAGTACCCTTGGTGGTAATATTAGACAGCCTCAGTCCCGAACCACTCATGAAGAACTCACACATGCCTCAACTGAGGATACAACTCAAGCTCGCGTGATGACCGACAGGGAACTCCTCATCAGTCTTCATCAGAAGGTCGACCGCAACCATGATTGGACCAAGCGTCAGATTGGCGACATCCTCGGCTACATGGCGCAAATGCATATAGCTCAAAAGAAGATTCATCAGTATGCACATCACACCTATCAACAACTTGATGCTCTTCTTACTGAGGTAATTGTGCCTGAAGACCTTGCCAAACTTGGCCTCAAGCAGCCTCAGGTCTCTGAGATTCGGCCTCCTTGTCAGTTTCGCAGATGCAACACACCCCCTCTGGCGATGGATTCCTACTCTTTGCACCACGATATATATCCTGAGGCCGCTGAAGACACTGCTGCTTGTCCTCACACTACAACGGCTTGCCTCCGTCCTGATTCACCTCAGCCCTAAGGCATTTCTCTTGGGACGCTAGTATCAGTTCTCACCTTTTTGTTCATTTTATGACAAAGTGGGAGAAATAGGTTAGTCTTCAAGCGGGTCTATATGGGGTTCCTCAGTTACAACTCTCGTTCTTCATACCATTTTTGTAAGCGAGTTGTAAACTTTTGTGATTGGCTGATACATTTGCGTTACTTAAGGTCATTTTATACTTTTGATATTCCTGATCAATCACCTTCCTCAGTGTTGTGTTTAATCTTCAAGCATTCTAGTTTCAACACTGTTTTTAGATAATCCTGGATATAGGGGGAGCTCCTCATGTTTTTCAAAAATATTCACTAAGTACAAAGTTTTTAATACATGCATATCCTCAGGGGGAGCATCTCTATATCCAGACAGTATGAATTTTTTTCTTCAAGTTTTTATTCCTCAAAATTAATTATTTAATCCCATTGAAGCTTTAACTTGATTGTCATCAAATCACTAAAAAGGGGGAGATTGTAAGTGCATCTAGTGCCCCTTTGAGCTTTTGGAGTATTTGATGAGAAAATGGTTAAGGGACTGATGTGTTTGTGAGTATACACAGGAGAACAGTCCCTGAAGAAGAGGTTAACCACCGTTGTCGACCCCCCAAAATGTTGAGGAACATTGAAGAAATCGGTGTGATTCCTGAAGACTAGCGTGGCGCGAAATCCTGAGGAAACAAGATCCTCAGGCATTAGGATGATGCTGAAGAAGCCATGCGTCATCCTGAGGAAACTCGCGCTGGAGCTGAAGTTGAAGCGTAGTCTACGTTAAGACTTTTATACTTCTTGAGTCATAGGCAAACACCGCACTATTGGAGGGGTTGAGGAAAATGAGTTCCGTATTTCAGAGGAAGTGCTCAAATAGTAATCCTGAAGAAAATCCTGAGGAATCTCCTGTGGAAGAAGTTCAGTTCCTCGGGTGTCTCAGACCTTGTTCTTCAGGACACTGAGGAATCTAACTTCGGTTGAGGAGTCAGGAAACTGCCACTGTAGATTTCCTGAAGAAGAGAGAGAATACTTTGGACCGTGCCACGTGTCGCGTGGTAAGAGGCTAGAACCTATCTAGCAACGGTCCGAATGGTGGGCATGATGGTAATTTCGTGCATGGGCATTTATGTCCTTTCACCTGAGGTTGCTCACCGGCTATAAATAGCATCCCCTAGCACCATTGGAGGGTTGGATGCTCCGAGAGAGAAACTGACACTTGTCATCTGAGAGAAACCCACCTCTAAGGAACCTGAAGAACCTAAGTGAGTAAAACCACAAGCCTGAGTAGTTAAGCATTTCTGAGGAATTCGGTTTGAGTGATCCGAAGCTTTTTACTCTTGAAGACTTTGATCTTCCAGCCGGTGTAGGAGTCATCTTTCTGAAGAAGTCAAGATGCAATTGTGACTTCCCTGAGTGAACGGAGTCTATGAAGGTTTCAGGAGTCTACCTTGAAGACTCACCTGAGTGATTGGACAGAGTCTGACTACTTTAGTTCAAGGAGAATAAGGTGAAGACTATGTCTTATGAGTTCAATCTCAGCCTCTCCAAACAGATGTAGAGTTGTCACAGCAACTTGAACTGGTCCATCAAATCGGTGTCTTCAGTGCCCTGGGGCTATTTCTTCAATCCCTACTCTTCTGTTTATGAACTGATGACTTGTCCTGATACCTTCCTTCCGAGTTTCCTCAGTTTTGATTCCTCATGCATTGCATCAGTTACACTTTAGCTCTGTTGCTAGAAGTTGTTTTTCCCGAAATATGATGTTTCGTGGTCATGTCTACATTCTGCAAGTTTCCTCAATTTCGAATTGCCTCAGTCCTGAGGAAATTAAAATTCCTCAAGAAATTTGAAAATCTCCCATTCACCCCCTCTGGTCGATATACTGCGCTTTCACATTGTTCTCAGACGTAAAACTATAACCACTGTGGATTAAACATGATCTCGACATAATGTTCTTACAAATAGCAGGAACGAAATAACAATTATCTAGTTCTATGGTAAATCCTGAAGGTAGATGTAGAGTGTAGACGCCGACGGCTTTAGCAGAGATCGTAGCTCCATTCCGAACACGCATCGTCACTTCATTCTTTTCCAGCTTCCTTATTCTGCTTAGTCCCTGTAATGAATTACAGATATGAGCAACATCTCTAGTATCAAATACCCATGACTTAGAGTGAGGGCCGGAAAGAAAGACATCTATAACATATATAACGTTTATACCTTCGCTGGTAAAACCAGGCTTCTTTCTATCTTCCAGATACTTCTTGCAGTTCCTCTTCCAGTGACCTTTATCTTTGCAGTATAAACACTTCGTATCCTTGTTAGGGCCAGTGCCAGAGGGTTTCTTGGTCTTGGCGCCAGGCTTGCTGGCGTCCTTTCCCTTGGACTTGTCCTTCTTCTTGAAACTAGTGGTCTTGCTAACCGCCAACGTGTAGTTGGGGTCAGCCTGCATGGTAGTCTCCACATTCTTCAGCATTGAAAGTAGTTCATTAACCGACTTGTCCATCCCGTTCATCCGATAGTTCTGAACAAAGCACTTAAATCTCGGTGGGAGTGACATGAGGACGATATCTGTACCTAGTGATTCTGGAATCGGAAATCCCAGTTCAGTCAACCTTTGGCCAGGTGCTTCTGGGAGAGGTGTCGTCAGGACATAGTCCTTCTTAGCACTCCTGAGTACAATTCTCAGGGAAGGAACTCAGTCCGCATAGTTGCTTCCATCAGCTTTCAATTTTTCTTTCTCAATGAACAGACCTAAGTTAAACTTGGGATTGACACGGGCCAATTTAATCGACAACATAAACACAAGTTTCACTTAGACAATGTTCATAATTAAGTTGCACTAAGTAATTAATCAAGATATTAATACTAATAAGTGCTCCCACTCAGATTAACATCTCTCGTAGTTAATGCTAAGTGATTCAAGATCCAATTCAGTCGTCTGCTATTGATGTGACATCACTGATGACTTAGATTGAACCGGTAGGCCAACTTTCCAATCACGCCAAAGGTGATTCTTGTTCATCTTTCGATGGGCGTGTTCCGGTAGAAATTTTTTATCCAAACCGTCAAGACAACCAAGTGTAATGTGAAGTGTGTTCTTAACACACCCGTCTTTTATGCGTCATACCGTGTGCACCCATGTGACATGACCTGCTCCGGTGTGAAACATAGTATAGACGGTGCTACAGTTGGAAGAACACTATCAACTTGATATTGTTTTTGAGAGAGATCACCCTAATAAAATACGACTACCGCGCATCAAACAAGGGTGCATCAAAGGGATTAACATCATAGGCAGTTCATAGATTTTATGTGATATGGTATAGCCCTTTGTGTCGTGAAGTTGTCTTTGCCTTCATGACTCTGTGGTTTAAGTCCCCACCCTCCACCTTTTGTCCTTGGCGCCGGGACCTCCTCACGGCTTCGGCATATTTGTCGGGGTCCACATTCACATCATTGATCATCACCTCCTCTCCATCTATTGCCTTGCCTCAAGCTAATAAACAATTCTGGCACGCATGCCATAATTAAGTGACAATCATATGACTCCAGTCATCATGTCGTACAACAGCTCGCAGGACGCAAAAAATATTACATCATATAACATCTCATACAAACACATTGCAAATCTCGAAGGCTATACCACATCACATGCACTCTCTGCAAAAACGAGTTAGATCGCTATCTACACGGGTTATTGAAAATTTATCATGGTTGTTAAGCAGGTTTACATGGAAAACATAGAACCCTAAACAGAACAAACATGATACTTCTTTTGTTGCTAGTTTAACATACAGGGTGTGTGTAGCAACTATTGCCACAAGCCAAACTTCTCTCAACGCGTGACCCCCGTGTGGATTTGAGTTCATAAAATCCACAAGCCCGTTCATGTTAAATTTTCTATAGAAAGACTAAGATGAGATCCAAGGAATTTGATGTAGTCCATAATCAAGGCAACCAACATACTAAGAGCAGCATAGAGGGATCATGGCAAAACTCAAACCTTGTAGAAAAATCACATCATGCCGTCGAGTAAAGAAAAGATCACATGATAGGAAAGAAAACAAGAAAGTCAATGCCTCATATCAACATATGATCTAGACCTAAACATGCATCTAATCAAGGATCGCTCATGATACCACTGTTGGGAAACGTAGTAGAAAACAAAAAAAATTCTTGCCTACTAAGCAAGAACCCAAGATCATCCAAGAAGGTTGCATACAAGGTTTAGGCCATAGCTCACCAACGGATGTAGCGGAACTAGAGTTGGTCAAGCCTGTTGAAGTAGATCTCGCGAATCGTCCCACGAACAAGTCCCTCGAGCAAGTCTCTCGAACAAGATCTCCGAGGAAGAAGAAGCTCCTCGAAGAAGGACCAATGTTATGATCCCTCTACCGGTATCCACACGTCCCGATGCAGTAATCCAGCAGCGCTCCGCCGTCCAGAGAATAACGCCACCAAGAGAAACTAGAGGGAGAAGAGCCTAGTAGCATCTGGACTAGAACGATCTAGCCAGAAGAGAATTAGAGGCGCGTGGAATTAGCTAGGGAAACCTTCGGGATTTCCTAGTGTTGTTCTAGGGATGCCCCTGCCCCCGTATATATAGGTGGAAGTCTGGGGTCGCCACTTTGGAGAGGGTTCTCCCCAAAGTCGGTTTTGGACACTAGTAGGAGTCCAACGCGGATTCTAGTATGAAACGCCGCGGACTACGACGTCTAGGGGGGAAACACCAGGGACCCTGGCGTTTTCCCCTGCCCCCCAAGGAAAGTTCTTTTTCCACCGACCCATGACCTTGTGGACCTTCCTACTTAGCCTAGCTTCGGTTTCCGCGTCCTAGAGAGTTCCATAACCCTCAGGATACTTCCATAAGCTCCCGGGAACCTCCCGGAACCTCTCAGAACATTTCTGGAAGTCCCGGAACAATTTCCCGATGTTCCATAACCTTTCAAACACCTATCACCAAATGTCTTATGACCACTCAAGACCATTCTTGAATGTTCCGAAATCATCCGAGACCATTTGGTACCACCTAGAACATTTCTATTTCTATCCAGAACAATTCCGGTTCCACCCGAAACAATTCCGGTATCCTTTCTCTTTTCATCTCCTAGTTCTCTAAAAGATTACTACTCGTTATGTGTGTGACCCAATAGGTTCGGTATTATGCGGACATGACTCGAAACGTCTTCCGTACTTAGGACAACAGCCTAATGTCAATAGCCAATAATCAACAGCGGAGCCATGGACACCCATGTTGACTCCCGCACATACACGAAGAAACTTTGAGTGAACGTTTATGTTATACATGCACCATTCCCTTTGCTTCGTGATATATGACAAAGTTAGAGGAGAGAAATTGGAACCGATGTGTAACAAATTCTTGAAAACAAGCCACCCTTTATCATCATTCCTCGTCTGTCCTGATTCCTCATTTTGTATTCTAGTATCCCCGTGACTAAATCACAAAGTGTCTGGCCAGACTATAATGGATACCGTTATATCGAGTGGGCCCAAAGTCAATATCTCTCCATCATGGAGGAGAAAATCCCTTTCTTGAACTATTGCAGTTACTAGACACACTATCTGATATACCCAGAACTTATTTTACTACTTCCCAGTTACGGGAGGATTCATCTAAGAACCAAAGTATATCTTCCTGTGTGAAGTAACCCGATATTCTCATGGTCTAAGGAAGTACGTATATGATAACAAATCATGATATAGTTATAACGTAGTTACGATGTGATCTCTAAGTATATCAATTACTATTGGGGTCGGTTCAATATCATTGTTCTGCTAACAATATGTTCTCATTACTACCGACATCCATGTTGCAAGAACAATGTCCATGATTAAGAAAATGTAATCATCAGTTAACACCCGAGCTGGTCTTAGAGGCTAAACCAGGAACTCATGTTGTTTACATATCCACACATGCATATGAGTTTTCTTCTGAATCTCACAGTCAGGTTCATTGCAATTATAGCAAAGAAATATAAACATTAATTATGAACTTGAATATAAATAATAACATAATTTATTATTGCCTCTAGGGCATATATCAAACAGAGGGTACCTGGTGCGTGTCAAGGCTGAAGGCCCACTAGAAGCTTAGACCAGCCCACGACTGGCCAACTTGAAGCACCGGCGTAGGAGTCCTTAGCGTTATGGAAACCGAGACTTGGCATCCAAGACTAAAGATGGATTAGGCAACTGCTCCTGTAAACCTAGACGGACTCCTTGCGACCTAGACCTTGTGATCTACCTATCATGATCATGGCATCTTTGTTATAATTCCTATGATGTTATGTTGTGTTTGCTGGGATCCGATGGATTATGAGATTATGTTCAGTTTGTGGAAGTAATATATTTGGTTATCCTTTATATTTTTGTTCTTGAGTAGTCATGCATGTTCTTCGTTAAAGTTTGTTGCTTTGGCCAAGTAGTAAGTTCTAATCCAAGAGGGAGCGTTATGCTAGATAATGGGTTCATGCCTCCTGATGTCTGGCTTGAGTGAGAGAAATATGGGACTAGGGAATGTGTTGCTTCCATTCGGGATAAAACAATGGTGCTTATGACTGCATGTCAAAAGTATTACTTACATTACACATAGAGTGTTAAGGCAGTTGTTTGTTGCTTTGAGTTTGTAGCATTAGTTGTAGCTCGCAACATAATACCTGTGAGATGTTCTGGATAGATATCTTAAGGTGGATGATTCGTAAGTAGATGTTGATGAATAAACGATCTACTTGTCTTGGCGTAATTCCCATACGATTGAGCCTTTTACTTTCTTTAGCATAATTAGCATTGCGGTGCTTTTATAATTTTGTCAATCGCCTAGTTGTAATTTGTTCACCCAGCATAACTGTTTACTGTCTTTTGGGAGAGATACACTACTAGTGAGCACCATTGTACCCCAGTCCATATTCTCATCATAAGTTTACACCACTTTAATTTAGTGTTTTACTTTTCCTTTCTATTGCATCATTGTTATTACCCTTTGAGTTTGACCCTTTGTAAACAACAAGGCCGGAGAGATTGACAACCTCTCTGTACTTGTTGGGAGTAAAGTTACTTGTGTCTTGTGTGCAGGTCCACGGTAGCCGTCAACTTACGCACCATATTTCTGACGCCGTTGCCACCTAATTTTCATCTCCGGAATCCTACTTGGTTGATAAACTTGGTATCTTCACTGAGGGAAATTTACTGTTATCTGCATCATAACCTTCCACTTGGGGTAACCAACTTGGAGGTGTTATCTGAACCCATCAGATATCACCATAAAAAACCCTCGAGGTGGAGTTCATTTTTCCCAAAACCTTCTCTATTCCGCCACCATCGTGATTCCGAGATTAGGTGCCCCTGAGGTTCTGTACAGGCACCCTACCGGAGGGAGGATCCATCTCCTTATGCCTCTTCGCCAACCATGTTTGCCTCCCGGATGAGCCATGAGTAGTTCCGCCTTGGACCTAGGGTTCATGGCAGTAGCTAGATGATCCATCTCTCTCCAATCTTGATCTTCAATGTATAGAATTAGTCCTTGTGAGCTGCCTATCATGATCAAGGCACATAAGAAAATTGATGGTACAAATTAACGCCCCCTCGTTGGTTACCCAAAGTGGAAGGTTGAGATGTAGACAGCAACAAGTTTCCCTTAGCGAAGATGCTAAGGTTTAGTATCGAACCAATAGGACTCCAAAATCGACAAGTAGGTGGTTCGGCAAGTGATGCGCCGTTGATAATCACTTGCTTCTCCTGGACCTGCACACACAGCAAATAACTTTGCTTCCCAACGAGTACAGAGGAGTTGTCAATTCCTCCGGCCTTGTTGTTTACACAGGATAAAATGCACGGGATAATAATGATAGTGATAGCAACGGAAAAGTAAATAAAGCAGTAAATTGATAGTGGGTGTAAACAGTGTTGGAAATATGGACCGGGGTCCTATGATGTTCACTAGTGATGTCTCTCTTCCAAAAGACGATAAAATAACCATGCTAGGTAAACAAATTATAGTTGGGCAATTGACAGGATTATGTGCGCAAACCAATGCTAATTATGCTATGAAGAAAGGAAGAGGCTCAAAAGCATGGGCAATACGCATATACAAGTAGACCGAAATCCATCTGCATCTACCTACTAATCATCCACCTTGAGATATCTATCCAGAACATCTCGCTGGTATTAAGTTGCGAATCCCACCCAAAGTGTAAACTCAAAGCAACGGACAACTGCATTAAAGAACTTTGCGTAAAGTAAACACTCCTTGCACCCGCAAGTACAAGCACCGTTGTTTTGCCCCTTGTGGAACCAACACATCCCCTAGACTCATGTTTCTGTCACTCAAGCTAGTCATCGGGGGGCATGAACCCACAATCATGCATAACGCTCCCTCTTGGAGTCACTACCTACTACTTGGCCAAAGCAATAAACAGCAATGGAGAACATGCAAGAATTACTCTAGAACATAAATATAAAAGAGGAGAATCAAATATATTACTCAAACACAATCTGAACATAATCTCATAATCCATCGGATCCCAGCAAACTCAGCATAGCAACAGCAGAAATATTACATATGTGCCTCAATCATGTAGGGCAGCTCACGAGGTCTAATCCATGAAGAACAAAGAGGGGAGGAGAACATCACATAGCTATTGATCATAGACCCATGGTCCAAGGTGGAATACTCATGGTTCATCCAGGAAGCATCCATGGTGGTGGAGAAGCTCCCGGAGGTGGTTCCTCCCTCCGGCAGGGTGCCGGGAAGAGGTCTTCTGGTGCTCCCGATCTTGGAAGCGCGGCGGCGGAGGAACAGAGGAGAGATCACGAAAAAGGGTTCCCGTCACGGGGGTTTCACGTCATGAGGATTATATGGGCGAAGGAGGGCAGGAAAGGGGGCCACCAGGGGTCCAGGCGGCCCCCTGGCGCGGACCCACCCTAGGGCGCGCCGGGAGGGCGCCCGGGGCCCTTGTGGGTCCCCTCTGGCCCCCCTAGGTGATTCCCGAAGCTTCTTCAACGCTGATTTTTTATTGGATTTTTCCTGAATTTTTGGAGCACTTTTACTATGGGGGAAACCTGAAATAGAAAAACAACAGAAAACAAGAACTGGCACTAGGGTGCACTGAGTTAATAGGTTAGTCCAAATATGATCAAAAGTGTATGGAAGTTCATCAATATCATAGCAATATCACACAAAAGAGGCATGGAGCAAGCAGAAATTATAGATACGTTTTGGACGTATCAACATCCCCAAGCTTAATTCCTGCTCGTCCTCGAGTAGGTAAATGATAAAATCATAATTTCTATGGTGACATGCTAACAACCATATAAGCACTTTTAAGTCAAGCAATCAAGGCATGTAATTCAATTCAAGTCATAATAGGCAAGAGTCTATATTTATCATTGAAACAAGCAACATAAGAACATAAAGGTGCAAGAGCTCTCGCTGTCCGTGACTCGAATGTCTCCAAATGGTGTTTGCGTGCAAGAAAAGGGATAGGGATATACAAGAGAAAAGTATTTTTGTGTTGAGAACTCAATCTACTAAAGTTTCACACTTGGTCTTATTTGGAATCTGTAACGACCCGGTCCCGAAGGGAACCAAGTCTACTGTGCTTCTGTGCTATCCCTGGATCAGTATGCTAGCACACACAGTACTCGATGAAATACCATAGTATCACATATCATAAATTAACGTAAATACATGGTATTTATTACCTTACAGTCTTTAGGCTAGAATACACAGCAGAACAATCAATATATAAGTGGAGTCCCATCAACGCCAACGGCAAAGTTGAGTGTAGACTTCACGACCCTATATCGTATCACTTACTCGTCGTATATAATCCTGCAACACCGAAGGTTACAGCCCGACAACGGGTCAGTACATTTGAATGTACGGCAAATCATATCCCAAAAAGAAGTAAAATTTCCTACAATACATGCAATTTGGCTGGTGGAGCTTCTACATTTATTTTTGCAAAAAGCTAATTTTCCCTATAGAATAATAATAACTAAGTTCTACAATAGCATACGATTGAGATGGGAACCCCCACTCAATCTATCCCAAAGTGATTAAACCAATCAGTTAATTAAAGATGATGAGACAAATCAATATTTCCACATCTAGTCGCTCAAATTGTCCATAACCGGGGCACGGCTAATCGATTAGTTTTACACTCTGCAGAGGTTTGTGCACTTTTCCCCACAAGACTCGATCGCCTCCTTTGTAGTTTGTCACACTGCATGGTGTATGACAACTGGAAGATCGAGACATGGTCTTTCAGAAGAGTTTCCCTTACTCCGGTAGCACCCATCCCACCTACTCACATCTACTTTCGTAGCGCTACCTAGTAAGAGTCCCTACAACTGATCAACCAAGCCAGAGCCCATAGTAGCTTGTGGCTGCACACGTAAGCTTCTAGGTATGTCAATACAAACAGTCCCTTTGAGCCTGGGTGGCTTTCCGCAGTCATCACTGGCCACCTCCAGGATGCTCGCAACCATCCCACCCAGGTAGTTCATTAACTTTATCTTGGTCCTAATTACTACTTTATCACTCATACCTCATAATGATTCACTTCCCAATCCACGTCTACTTAGCATAGCAATATCATAGTATACGACGGTGACAAAGATGTAAGGATCAGACCTACCTCAATGAACTACTGGGTGTAATAGCATAGTACAACCTATCATGCAATCTAAAGAAGAAGAACTAATGCATTGAAAACATAGGTAATAGGGAATATGATCAAAAGATATGACTTGCCTTGAATCTTGATGAAGTTATTCGCGCACATAATTCCGACAATTCTACTCGTCACACTCCGAGCAATCTATCGTCAACGAAAGAACTCAATAAGAAATCACACCACAAAGGAAACACATAAGATCAACAAAACAATCACAAAGGTTTTAGTAACAAAACAAAAGTTTTTGAAGTGCAAAGGTGTGGATGTGCCGAAGGTGATCGGTGGAACGTCAGCTCGAGGGAGTCAACGGATAAAGAGTTGTCGATACAAGAGTATGATCAAGGCATTATGAAATCAAAGTAAAGATCATAGCAATATGAATGGTATGTCGATATTGCCGATAAGATGTCTCATATGATCCAATATGCAAAAAGAATCACGTGAAACGGAATACTACAACGCAGGTCATAGCAATTGCAACAATGAATTGAATTTGAATTTGAACAGATCAATAAACTTGTGAATTTTTGTGCACACATGATATAAACAGAAAGTACATGGAACAAGTGATCCAACGCAAAAAGAAACGGCGCAAACGGGTGCACCGGTAAAAAGTTACGGCTGCCGGAAGTTAAAATTTGGATCAGCTTGGTATCAAAATTTAAATACTTCAAACTTCTGTAACACTAGGTCTACTGGATATAGAATTTCTACACGGTCGCAACGCAATTGGAATCGCCCAATTCCGAGTTACGGTTAAAAAGTAATCGCGAAAACGGTTTCGGGTGAAAAACGGGGGTACCGGTGTTCTACTGCAAAAAGGACTGATACATAAATAAAAATTTTACAAAAAACGCGATCGGGTCCCTGGGCGGTTTGGATCCAGATCTGGGAATTTTTTTTTCCGAAACGTTTTTTTTTTTCCTAATTTTTTTTCCCAGGCCGTCTTCTTCACGGCTGCACGCACGGGCACGGGAGCAGCCATGGCTCCGGCCATGAGCTCGGCCAGGGCTCGGCCAGCAGCCGGCCGGCGGGGCGGCCAAGGCTGGCGGGCGGCGGCGGCCACGCGCGGCCAGGGGCGGCGGCCTAGCGCGCGGCGCGGGGTGCGCGGAGGCGGCCACGGGCGGGCACGGCGCGGGGGCGCGGCCGGCCATGGAAGCGGGCGGCGGCGGCGGCGGCGAGGCGGCGACCAGGGGCGGCGGCGCGGCGGGCTAGGCGGCGACGCGGCTCCGGCGAGCACGGGGACGGCTAGGGCGGCGCTCCGCGGAAAAAATTATACCTCGAAAAAACGCGAAAAACGGACTCCGGCGATGCTCGGGCGAGATTCCGGCGAAGCTCCGGCGATGACGTCGGCGGCGGCGGGTCCGCGGATTAGATTAGAGCTAACCCTAAACGCTGGCGAAAATAAACTTAGCCCTAATCGGGTCCCTGGGCGGTTTGGATCCAGATCTGGGAATTTTTTTTTCCGAAACGTTTTTTTTTTCCTAATTTTTTTTCCCAGGCCGTCTTCTTGACGGCTGCACGCACGGGCACGGGAGCAGCCATGGCTCCGGCCATTAGCTCGGCCAGGGCTCGGCCAGCAGCCGGCCGGAGGGCCGGCCAAGGCTGGCGGGCGGCGGCGGCCACGCGCGGCCAGGGGCGGCGGCCTGGCGCGTGGCGCGGGGTGCGCGGAGGCGGCCACGGGCGGGCACGGCGCGGGGGCGCGGCCGGCCATGGAAGCGGGCGGCGGCGGCGGCGAGGCGGCGACAGGGGGCGGCGGCGCGGCGGGCTTGGCGGCGACGCGGCTCCGGCGAGCACGGGGACGGCTAGGGCGGCGCTCCGCGGAAAAAATTATACCTCGAAAAAACGCGAAAAACGGACTCCGGCGATGCTCCGGCGAGATTCCGGCGAAGCTCCGGCGATGACGTCGGCGGCGGCGGGTCCGCGGATTAGATTAGAGCTAACCCTAAACGCTGGCGAAAATAAACTTAGCCCTAATCGGGGCTATTTATAGCCAGCCCTAATCCCTCTATTTTTTTTTGTAAATCCGAGATAAAAACAAATTCGGTCTGCTGGAAAAAAAAACAGACCAGGCCCAATAGGCCCAAAACAATATTAGAAAAATCACGGAAATTTATTTTAAAATTCCGTCTTCGCCAATATTTTTAAAATAACAAAATTGAATTTTTGGCTTGACCAAAATAATAAAATAAAATAAAAACTTTGCAACTTATTTTTAAATATTTTTAAATACTTTTCTGGCATTTTAAAAATACCGAAAACTCCGGAAATTGATTTAAAAACTTTTCCAGAGCATAAATAAATTCCAAAAATATTTTTAGAAAATATTTATAAGTGCAAAATAAAATTAAAAAGTCTCCCAAAAATATTTTAAACTATTTTTCAACAAATTAAAACGGGGATAAGTCATTTTATATCCTCTCCAGCGAACTGCCATGTGTTGAAAAATGTTTTGAATATTCAAAAGAATTCCAATAAAGATTTAAAATATTTCCCAAACTTTTAAAATGTTGAAGGAGTCATATTACCTTCTCTCATTTTATTTTGTTAGTTTTGTTTTTAAATAATAAATTCCAAAACACCAACTATGAATATTCGGGAAAGTCCTTTTATTCCCTCTCTTTTTAATATTCAATAACCTCCAAAAGTTTTAAATCCCAGAGAAAATCAAACACATCAATCAAACAATCATTATCTATTTACTTTTATTA
This sequence comes from Bromus sterilis, assembly GCA_950022295.1. Taxonomy (NCBI): domain Eukaryota; kingdom Viridiplantae; phylum Streptophyta; class Magnoliopsida; order Poales; family Poaceae; genus Bromus; species Bromus sterilis. Next base: position 136,204,645 of record OX465599.1, on the reverse strand, counting down.
ACATTCCAAAATTCGGAGAATTTTGGGATGTTACACACTACCACCCTTAAAAGGAATCTCGTCCTCGAGATTCGAGAAGGCTAGAAAGAAAGGTTAGGGTTCGGGTCTTCATGACAGTCCATCGATCCACTGATGGTCCAGGGTGCTACCACCCTTAAAAGGAATGCGACTTAGTCTTCAAAAGCTTGCTCCCTCAGCGAGCTCCTCACACATAATCTTCATACTCCATTGGGGCATGGAATTCTTCATCACACGTGTGGGCTTCCAGTATCTTGATCCATCGATGACATTCTTCGTGCGGATTTCACCTTCGGTCTTCGAGGTTTCACAAATTTCTCCTTTGAGGTTTCCATTCCTTAGCGAGGGAGTGGTCTTCCAAGTACCGAGGCTTCATGGCTGACAGCTCAGACGCCACTACTAAACAACTATCGATTTTCTCATGGTGGTCATCAAGAATACTTCTATGGAATATCTGCCGCAAATGGTCTTGGTTTATACTCACCGTATAACACAAACGGTAATCTCCTACAGGGGTCACACATCGTACCATTCTATGGTTCAGGCTTTAACGTCGTCGTCTCTCTTCTATAGGTAAGTCACTCAAGACTTACTATCCCGCATAGCAAGAGCAAATAATAAGAGTAGTCGTCATGGTGATCAATCCATTCAGCACCCAAATCATTTCCTTGTACATGGTCTAGTGAATCTCGCAATCTAACACTCGGTCATCCTCACAAGCATTGCAGAAGTCCTCCTTATCTTGAACTGGGTCCAGATAAATCCATGGTTCTGCAAGCCAACAAAACATCTATCGTTTCCTCACAACACTCAGGTTTACGTGGCCTGCTCTAAAACGTGCACTGGTGGACTACAACTTCCTCCAGAGTTCTTCCTTCAGCAAGATTGTGCCCTCTTGTCGTAAGATCCTGGGACCTGTGGGTTATCCTTGATCTCAACATCGGTTGCATCCATCTTTATCCCAGTCTTGAAATTTGCAGCCATTGTAGCAGCTTCTTCAGTGTAGGGTTTGAGGTGAGAGGGAATAGAATGTAGATAGCGAGGTAGAGAGAGATAGCGAGAGATACCCATACAAACATCACACTAGTTTTGAAACATAAGTTTTGATGTGTAGCTGTCGGTAAAACAAGAAATGACAGCTCACAGAACGATCTAACGGTAGAAACTTGAATTTTCCAGGTCTTCAAGTCTTCAGGTCTTCAATGACGGCAGCTTCAGTTTGCAATGTCGAAACAATCTTCATATTGTTGAGTCATTCGTCAAGTTATTCTTCTTGTTGTTGTGTCTTCTTTAGTCTTGAAGCATACTAAATAGATAAGAGGTCTACTGAAACGTAAACTTATTCTATTCGCAAAGAAAAACCACAAAGCACAACACAACATCAATCAAAACAAGACATAACAGGGTCACAGGGTACAAGAAAAAACTTAACAAACAATCAGACATAAAACATCTAGTTAATTCACAACAAAACAATGCATCGATACACATCTCCAACTAACATAAAAAGGTAACATCGTACACTTAATGTACACCACGAATACTCTATTCTCCAATTGCAAAACATAAGCTTCTTCGAGTCAGCACCTTGCTTCCACGTTCACAACTTCTCCTTCAATTCTGGACACGTATCGCGGTAGTGTCCCATGTTCCTGCACCGGAAACACTGAACGTGGCTCATGTCCTTCTTTTTCTTTTTCACGGTTGCTTCCTTCAATTCTTGGATAGCTTTCTTCATTTCTTCCTTTTGATGTTGAACCACTTGTTGTGTCACGATGAAAAATTTGCACTGAGCGGGGTAATGATCAGTTCCTTCACACGTAAAACATGTGACTTGTGCAGTGGGTCATTCTTCACCCGAGTGAATTTCTTCACAATAGGGACATCCTTCTTGGTGTCCTTCATGGGAGTGTCCTACTTCTCCGCAAATGGTACAGGCACGGATCCTCTTAAGGGTTACCGTCCTTTGCATCGGGGTGACGAGGCGAGATCCCAAAAAAATCTTTGTAAATCCCTTCCAAATAATCTTCCTTCTTGATTCGTCAATCGCTTGGTGCATTCTCCACCAAGTAGCAGCCTCTTCTACAAAGTACTTGACAGCATATTGCACCATATCGTTTCTTCCAACACTGTTATCCTTCAGGTGATCCTCCATGTTCTGAATCCATTGTTCGGTCTCCAACCGAGTCATTGGTCCGGAAAAGATGAGTTCATCTTCATACACCATCTATGGGGTCCAAGGGTTTTGGTTTAGGAGATAAGTTTGGGGGGAAGGGGAGAACAATACAATACAAAAAAAACACAAATCACCGCATCTAACGTGAGCATATAACAGGGGTTTAGTCCTCTAAGGTCATGGGTTGTCTTGGGATCTTCAGAGTCAAAAAAAAATCGCCGAGTCTTGAAAATCTTCGATACTTGAAGTTGGTAACTTTCATTTATCCAATGCACGGTATAATCCTCTTTACACTGAGTTGATCATGAATCCAATAACTTGTCCTTCTCGATGTAGCATAAGATGATCCTTCCAAGTTCTCAAAGTTGCATGGGTAAAGTCTAACTTGTTTGGGGTAAGAGGGAGTGTTTGATAAAACTCGGAAAAGATGAGAAGTAATGGATTTTTTTTTTCAAAATAATATTTTTAGCAATAGAATTTCCTATGGCTTTCCAGTTTCTAGGGTCACGACCTACAGTCAACATGTGCTCTGATACCATCTTGTAACGACCCGGTCCCGAAGGGAACCAAGTCTACTGTGCTTCTGTGTTATCCCTGGATCAGTATGCTAGCACACACAGTCCTCGATGAAATACCATAGTATCACATATCATAAATTAACGTAAATACATGGTATTTATTACCTTACAGTCTTTAGGCTAGAATACACAGCAGAACAATCAATATATAAGTGGAGTCCCATCAACGCCAACGGCAAAGTTGAGTGTAGACTTCACGACCCTATATCGTATCACTTACTCGTCGTATATAATCCTGCAACACCGAAGGTTACAGCCCGACAACGGGTCAGTACATTTGAATGTACGGCAAATCATATCCCAGAAAGAAGTAAAATTTCCTACAATACATGCAATTTGGCTGGTGGAGCTTCTACATTTATTTTTGCAAAAAGCTAATTTTCCTTATAGAATAATAATAACTAAGTTCTACAATAGCATACGATTGAGATGGGAACCCCCACTCAATCTATCCCAAAGTGATTAAACCAATCAGTTAATTAAAGATGATGAGACAAATCAATATTTCCACATCTAGTCGCTCAAATTGTCCATAACCGGGGACACGGCTAATCGATTAGTTTTACACTCTGCAGAGGTTTGTGCACTTTTCCCCACAAGACTCGATCGCCTCCTTTGTAGTTTGTCACACTGCATGGTGTATGACAACTGGAAGATCGAGACATGGTCTTTCAGAAGAGTTTCCCTTACTCCGGTAGCACCCATCCCACCTACTCACATCTACTTTCGTAGCGCTACCTAGTAAGAGTCCCTACAACTGATCAACCAAGCCAGAGCCCATAGTAGCTTGTGGCTGCACACGTAAGCTTCTAGGTATGTCAATACAAACAGTCCCTTTGAGCCTGGGTGGCTTTCCGCAGTCATCACTGGCCACCTCCAGGATGCTCGCAACCATCCCACCCAGGTAGTTCATTAACTTTATCTTGGTCCTAATTACTACTTTATCACTCATACCTCATAATGATTCACTTCCCAATCCACGTCTACATAGCATAGCAATATCATAGTATACGATGGTGACAAAGATGTAAGGATCAGACCTACCTCAATGAACTACTGGGTGTAATAGCATAGTACAACCTATCATGCAATCTAAAGAAGAAGAACTAATGCATTGAAAACATAGGTAATAGGGAATATGATCAAAAGATATGACTTGCCTTGAATCTTGATGAAGTTATTCGCGCACATAATTCCGACAATTCTACTCGTCACACTCCGAGCAATCTATCATCAACGAAAGAACTCAATAAGCAATCACACCACAAAGGCAACACATAAGATCAACAAAACAATCACAAAGGTTTTAGTAACAAAACAAAAGTTTTTGAAGTGCAAAGGTGTGGATGTGCCGAAGGTGATCGGTGGAACGTCAGCTCGAGGGAGTCAACGGATAAAGAGTTGTCGATACAAGAGTATGATCAAGGCATTATGAAATCAAAGTAAAGATCATAGCAATATGAATGGTATGTCGATATTGCCGATAAGATGTCTCATATGATCCAATATGCAAAAAGAATCACGTGAAACGGAATACTACAACGCAGGTCATAGCAATTGCAACAATGAATTGAATTTGAATTTTAACAGATCAATAAACTTGTGAATTTTTGTGCACACATGATATAAACAGAAATTACATGGAACAAGTGATCCAACGCAAAAAGAAACGGCGCAAACGGGTGCACCGGTAAAAAGTTACGGCTGCCGAAAGTTCAAATTTGGATCAGCTTGGGATCCAAATTTAAATACTTCAAACTTCTGTAACACTAGGTCTACTGGATAGAGAATTTCTACACGGTCGCAACGCAACTGGAATCGCCCAATTCCGAGTTACGGTTAAAAAGTAATCGCGAAAACGGTTTCGGGTGAAAAACGGGGGTACCGGGGTTCTACTGCAAAAAGGACTGATACATAAATAAAAATTTTACAAAAAACGCGATCGGGTCCCTGGGCGGTTTGGATCCAGATCTGGGAAAAAAATTTTCCGAAACGTTTTTTTTTTCCTAATTTTTTTTCCCAGGCCGTCTTCTTGACGGCTGCACGCACGGGCACGGGAGCAGCCATGGCTCCGGCCATTAGCTCGGCCAGGGCTCGGCCAGCAGCCGGCCGGAGGGCCGGCCAAGGCTGGCGGGCGGCGGCGGCCAGGGGCGGCGGCCTGGCGCGTGGCGCGGGGTGCGCGGAGGCGGCCACGGGCGGGCACGGCGCGGGGGCGCGGCCGGCCATGGAAGCGGGCGGCGGCGGCGGCGAGGCGGCGACAGGGGGCGGCGGCGCGGCGGGCTTGGCGGCGACGCGGCTCCGGCGAGCACGGGGACGGCTAGGGCGGCGCTCCGCGGAAAAAATTATACCTCGAAAAAACGCGAAAAACGGACTCCGGCGATGCTCCGGCGAGATTCCGGCGAAGCTCCGGCGATGACGTCGGCGGCGGCGGGTCCGCGGATTAGATTAGAGCTAACCCTAAACGCTGGCGAAAATAAACTTAGCCCTAATCGGGGCTATTTATAGCCAGCCCTAATCCCTCTATTTTTTTTTGTAAATCCGAGATAAAAACAAATTCGGTCTGCTGGAAAAAAAAACAGACCAGGCCCAATAGGCCCAAAACAATATTAGAAAAATCACGGAAATTTATTTTAAAATTCCGTCTTCGCCAATATTTTTAAAATAACAAAATTGAATTTTTGGCTTGACCAAAATAATAAAATAAAATAAAAACTTTGCAACTTATTTTTAAATATTTTTAAATACTTTTCTGGCATTTTAAAAATACCGAAAACTCCGGAAATTGATTTAAAAACTTTTCCAGAGCATAAATAAATTCCAAAAATATTTTTAGAAAATATTTATAAGTGCAAAATAAAATTAAAAAGTCTCCCAAAAATATTTTAAACTATTTTTCAACAAATTAAAACGGGGATAAGTCATTTTATATCCTCTCCAGCGAACTGCCATGTGTTGAAAAATGTTTTGAATATTCAAAAGAATTCCAATAAAGATTTAAAATATTTCCCAAACTTTTAAAATGTTGAAGGAGTCATATTACCTTCTCTCATTTTATTTTGTTAGTTTTGTTTTTAAATAATAAATTCCAAAACACCAACTATGAATATTCGGGAAAGTCCTTTTATTCCCTCTCTTTTTAATATTCAATAACCTCCAAAAGTTTTAAATCCCAGAGAAAATCAAACACATCAATCAAACAATCATTATCTATTTACTTTTATTAACATTCCAAAATTCGGAGAATTTTGGGATGTTACACACTACCACCCTTAAAAGGAATCTCGTCCTCGAGATTCGAGAAGGCTAGAAAGAAAGGTTAGGGTTCGGGTCTTCATGACAGTCCATCGATCCACTGATGGTCCAGGGTGCTACCACCCTTAAAAGGAATGCGACTTAGTCTTCAAAAGCTTGCTCCCTCAGCGAGCTCCTCACACATAATCTTCATACTCCATTGGGGCATGGAATTCTTCATCACACGTGTGGGCTTCCAGTATCTTGATCCATCGATGACATTCTTCGTGCGGATTTCACCTTCGGTCTTCGAGGTTTCACAAATTTCTCCTTTGAGGTTTCCATTCCTTAGCGAGGGAGTGGTCTTCCAAGTACCGAGGCTTCATGGCTGACAGCTCAGACGCCACTACTAAACAACTATCGATTTTCTCATGGTGGTCATCAAGAATACTTCTATGGAATATCTGCCGCAAATGGTCTTGGTTTATACTCACCGTATAACACAAACGGTAATCTCCTACAGGGGTCACACATCGTACCATTCTATGGTTCAGGCTTTAACGTCGTCGTCTCTCTTCTATAGGTAAGTCACTCAAGACTTACTATCCCGCATAGCAAGAGCAAATAATAAGAGTAGTCGTCATGGTGATCAATCCATTCAGCACCCAAATCATTTCCTTGTACATGGTCTAGTGAATCTCGCAATCTAACACTCGGTCATCCTCACAAGCATTGCAGAAGTCCTCCTTATCTTGAACTGGGTCCAGATAAATCCATGGTTCTGCAAGCCAACAAAACATCTATCGTTTCCTCACAACACTCAGGTTTACGTGGCCTGCTCTAAAACGTGCACTGGTGGACTACAACTTCCTCCAGAGTTCTTCCTTCAGCAAGATTGTGCCCTCTTGTCGTAAGATCCTGGGACCTGTGGGTTATCCTTGATCTCAACATCGGTTGCATCCATCTTTATCCCAGTCTTGAAATTTGCAGCCATTGTAGCAGCTTCTTCAGTGTAGGGTTTGAGGTGAGAGGGAATAGAATGTAGATAGCGAGGTAGAGAGAGATAGCGAGAGATACCCATACAAACATCACACTAGTTTTGAAACATAAGTTTTGATGTGTAGCTGTCGGTAAAACAAGAAATGACAGCTCACAGAACGATCTAACGGTAGAAACTTGAATTTTCCAGGTCTTCAAGTCTTCAGGTCTTCAATGACGGCAGCTTCAGTTTGCAATGTCGAAACAATCTTCATATTGTTGAGTCATTCGTCAAGTTATTCTTCTTGTTGTTGTGTCTTCTTTAGTCTTGAAGCATACTAAATAGATAAGAGGTCTACTGAAACGTAAACTTATTCTATTCGCAAAGAAAAACCACAAAGCACAACACAACATCAATCAAAACAAGACATAACAGGGTCACAGGGTACAAGAAAAAACTTAACAAACAATCAGACATAAAACATCTAGTTAATTCACAACAAAACAATGCATCGATACACATCTCCAACTAACATAAAAAGGTAACATCGTACACTTAATGTACACCACGAATACTCTATTCTCCAATTGCAAAACATAAGCTTCTTCGAGTCAGCACCTTGCTTCCACGTTCACAACTTCTCCTTCAATTCTGGACACGTATCGCGGTAGTGTCCCATGTTCCTGCACCGGAAACACTGAACGTGGCTCATGTCCTTCTTTTTCTTTTTCACGGTTGCTTCCTTCAATTCTTGGATAGCTTTCTTCATTTCTTCCTTTTGATGTTGAACCACTTTTGTGTCACGATGAAAAATTTGCACTGAGCGGGGTAATGATCAGTTCCTTCACACGTAAAACATGTGACTTGTGCAGTGGGTCATTCTTCACCCGAGTGAATTTCTTCACAATAGGGACATCCTTCTTGGTGTCCTTCATGGGAGTGTCCTACTTCTCCGCAAATGGTACAGGCACGGATCCTCTTAAGGGTTACCGTCCTTTGCATCGGGGTGACGAGGCGAGATCCCAACAAAATCTTTGTAAATCCCTTCCAAATAATCTTCCTTCTTGATTCGTCAATCGCTTGGTGCATTCTCCACCAAGTAGCAGCCTCTTCTACAAAGTACTTGACAGCATATTGCACCATATCGTTTCTTCCAACACTGTTATCCTTCAGGTGATCCTCCATGTTCTGAATCCATTGTTCGGTCTCCAACCGAGTCATTGGTCCGGAAAAGATGAGTTCATCTTCATACACCATTTATGGGGTCCAAGGGTTTTGGTTTAGGAGATAAGTTTGGGGGGAAGGGGAGAACAATACAATACAAAAAAAAACACAAATCACCGCATCTAACGTGAGCATATAACAGGGGTTTAGTCCTCTAAGGTCATGGGTTGTCTTGGGATCTTCAGAGTCAAAAAAAAAAATCGCCGAGTCTTGAAAATCTTCGATACTTGTAGTTGGTAACTTTCATTTATCCAATGCACGGTATAATCCTCTTTACACTGAGTTGATCATGAATCCTATAACTTGTCCTTCTCGATGTAGCATAAGATGATCCTTCCAAGTTCTCAAAGTTGCATGGGTAAAGTCTAACTTGTTTGGGGTAAGAGGGAGTGTTTGATAAAACTCGGAAAAGATGAGAAGTAATGGATTTTTTTTTTCAAAATAATATTTTTAGCAATAGAATTTCCTATGGCTTTCCAGTTTCTAGGGTCACGACCTACAGTCAACATGTGCTCTGATACTATCTTGTAACGACCCGGTCCCGAAGGGAACCAAGTCTACTGTGCTTCTGTGCTATCCCTGGATCAGTATGCTAGCACACACAGTACTCGATGAAATACCATAGTATCACATATCATAAATTAACGTAAATACATGGTATTTATTACCTTACAGTCTTTAGGCTAGAATACACAGCAGAACAATCAATATATAAGTGGAGTCCCATCAACGCCAACGGCAAAGTTGAGTGTAGACTTCACGACCCTATATCGTATCACTTACTCGTCGTAAGCAAATTGATGGTACAAATTAACGCCCCCTCGTTGGTTACCCAAAGTGGAAGGTTGAGATGTAGACAGCAACAAGTTTCCCTTAGCGAAGATGCTAAGGTTTAGTATCGAACCAATAGGACTCCAAAATCGACAAGTAGGTGGTTCGGCAAGTGATGCGCCGTTGATAATCACTTGCTTCTCCTGGACCTGCACACACAGCAAATAACTTTGCTTCCCAACGAGTACAGAGGAGTTGTCAATTCCTCCGGCCTTGTTGTTTACAAAGGATAAAACGCACGGGATAATAATGATAGTGATAGCAACGGAAAAGTAAATAAAGCAGTAAATTGATAGTGGGTGTAAACAGTGTTGGAAATATGGACCGGGGTCCTATGATGTTCACTAGTGATGTCTCTCTTCCAAAAGACGATAAAATAACCATGCTAGGTAAACAAATTATAGTTGGGCAATTGACAGGATTATGTGCGCAAACCAATGCTAATTATGCTATGAAGAAAGGAAGAGGCTCAAAAGCATGGGCAATACGCATATACAAGTAGACCGAAATCCATCTGCATCTACCTACTAATCATCCACCTTGAGATATCTATCCAGAACATCTCGCTGGTATTAAGTTGCGAATCCCACCCAAAGTGTAAACTCAAAGCAACGGACAACTGCATTAAAGAACTTTGCGTAAAGTAAACACTCCTTGCACCCGCAAGTACAAGCACCGTTGTTTTGCCCCTTGCGTAAAGTTTCGTAATTGTATAGAGCGCACTGTGCAAAAATTTCAGCTCAAAAAGATGAACTGGGATTGTTCTGTCATTTTTCTAGTCACGAGGACAGAATCTGTTTACCGGACAGCATGTCACAACTTTCACTTCCCTTGTCATATGAGGCTATAAATGGCACAAAGCTTGAAAAGTAAAGATACAATGATTTTGCTACAGTAGTAAAAATCATCAAGACCACTAAAAACAGAATAAAAACAAAAAGGAAATCCTAAATTCGTTGTGGGCTGCCTCCCGAAAGCGCTTCTTTAAAGCCATTAGCTAGGCTTAATGCAAATAGATCAAGTCTTTTCAAGAAAATAACTAGCCGGTGTGAAGGACTCAAAAGGCAACTTACTATTTTTCCTAGGGAAGTGTTCCATCCCTTTTTTGAGAGGGAATTGGAATTTTATATTTCCTTCTTTCATATCAATAACAACACCCACGGTGCGAAGAAAAGGACGTCCCAAAATAATTGGACAAGAAGGTTCACATTCAATGTCCATAATAGTAAAATCAATGGGAACATAATTGTCATTGACAATGATAAGAACATCATCGATCTTCCCCAAAGGTTTCTTTACGGAAGAATCGACAAGACGAACACCAAAAGAGCAAGGATCAAAAGGTTTCAATTCAAATATATCATACATTCTTTTGGGAACAGAGGTACTAGCTCCAACATCACATAAAGCATAGCAAGAAAAGTTATTCAACTTAATTTTAATCATAGGATCCCAACCATATTCTAGCTTTCTAGGTATGGAGGCTTCTACCCTAAGCTTCTCCTCCCTAGCTTTGATGAGAGCATTAGTGATATGCTCCGTGAAGGCAAGATTAAGTGTGCTAGTGTGGGGGTCTCTAGACATCTTGTGAAGGAAACGAATAACTTCAGAAAGGGTGCAATTATAAAAATCAAGGTCACTACTATCAAGTAAAGTAGTAGTGGTGTCCTTTAGGCTCACTTGTTTGGTAGCTTCTATAGTCATAGGAATTTCTTCTTCTACGGTTGAGGTCATAGCATCACCATAATAGGTCCTATGGGACTAGGGCTGCATTGGGTGCTAAGAGTTTGGATATCCTCAACCACTTGGATAGTAGCAACGGTATGGTGTGTAGGAAGGCTCTTAATTCTATCTTCTTCCTCCTTTTCTCTCGCCCATCTCTCTTTAAGTTTAGCCATCATCCTAATGTTTTCATTAATTTGCACTTGGACGGCATTCATAGGAGTGACCTTCCTCTCCTCAAGACGAGAAGTTATAATTTTAAGCAATTCTACTTCATGGGCTAAATTGTCTACCTTCGACGAGAGGTTATCTAATTTGTCTAGTTTTTCCTCTACACTCTTGTTGAAGGATTTTTGGGTAGTGATAAAGTCTTTAAGCATACTCTCTAATTCAGAAGTGGAGTTTTTGGTGCTAGGATAAGTGTTGTTGTTCCCATAGTTGTTGGAGGGGAACGGTCTAGGATTGCTACAAAAATTACTCCTATAAGCATTGTTATTGAAGTTGTTTCTAGAGATAAAGTTCACATCTACTTGATCTTGAGCAATCAAAGAATTTAAAGGAACATCACGAGGATCAATAGGAGATTTCTTGGTAAGTAGAGATATAATCAAGTCAACTTTTTCATTTAGGGAGGAGATATCCTCGACAGAGTTTACCTTCCAACCTGTTGGACCTCTTTCGGTGTGCCATTGGGCATAGTTGGTCATCATCTCATCGAGAAGTTTTGTGGCAGCACCAAGTGTAGTTGACATAAAGGTTCCTCCCGCGGCCGAATCTAGCAAGTTCCGCGAGGTGATGTTCAAGCCTGCATAAAAAGTTTGGATAACCATCCAAGTAGTCAAACCATGCGTAGGGAAATTCTTAACAAGAGATTTCATGTGTTCCCAAGCTCGGGCAACGTGTTCATTATCCAATTGTTTAAAATTCATGATATAACTCCTCAATTGGATAATTTTAGCAGGGGGGTAGTACTTCCCAATAAAATCATCCTTGCACTTATCCCAAGAATCAATGCTATTCCTAGGCAAGGATTGAAACTAGATTTTAGCTTCATCTCTCAAGGAGAAAGGAAAAAGCTTAAGCTTAACAATATCGCCATCTACTTCTTTGTACTTTAGCATATCACAAAGCTCAATAAAATTATTTAAGTGCAAAGCAGCCTCATCTCTAGCACCGGAGAATTGATCTTTAATAACAAGATTCAGCAAAGCAGGTTTAATCTTATAAGAAGGTGCTGAAGTAGCATGTGTAGCAATAGGAGTGCAGATAAAGTCACTGTTGTTGTGACTAGTGAAGTCACACAACTTGGTGTTCTCGGAGGAACCCATAGTAGCAGCAAGCAAGATAACTATTTTTTTGATTTTTGATAAAGGACACTAAAGAAAAAACTGAAAGGTAAACTAACAAGACTAAAAAGCAAAGATAAAAGATAGTGTGCAAATCCCCTATCTTGAAGAGTGGAGTCCCCGGCAACGGCGCCAGAAGTTGCTTTTGATGGTACGAATTAACGCCCCCTCGTTGGTTACCCAAAGTGCAAGGTTGAGATGTAGAAAGCATCAAGTTTCCCTTAGCGAAGATGCTAAGGTTTATTATCGAACCAGTAGGACTCCAAATTCGACAAGTAGGTGGTTCGGCAAGTGATGCGCCGTTGATAATCACTTGCTTCTCCTGGACCTGCACACACAGAAAATAACTTTGATTCCCAACGAGTACAGAGGATTTGTCAATTCCTCCGGCCTTGTTGTTTACAAAGGACAAAACACACGGGATAATAATGATAGTGATAGCAACAGAAAAGTAAATACAGTAGTAAATTGATAGTGGGTGTAAACAGTATCGGAAATATGGACCGGGGTCCTATGATGTTCACTAGTGATGTCTCTCTCCCAAAAGACGATAAAATAACCATGCGAGGTAAACAGATTACAGCTGGGAAATTGACAGGATTATGTGCGCAAACCAATGCTAATTATGCTATGAAGAAAGGAAGAGGCTCAAAAGCATGGGCAGTACGCCAAGACAAGTAGACCGAAATCCATCTGCATCTACCTACTAATCATCCATCTTGAGATATCTATCCAGAACATATCGCTAGAATTAAGTTGCGAATCCTACCCAAAGTGTAAACTCAAAGCAACGGACAACTGCATTAAAGAACTTTGCGTAAAGTAAACAATCCTTGCACCCGCAAGTACAAGAACCGTTGTTTTCCCCCTTGTGGCAACAGCACATCCTCTAGACTCATGTTTCTGTCACTCAAGCTAGTCATCGGGGGGCATGAACCCACAATCATGCATAACGCTCCCTCTTGGAGTCACTACCTACTACTTGGCCAAAGTAATAAACAGCAACGGAGAACATGCAAGAATTACTCTAGAAAATAAATATAAAAGAGGAGAATCAAATATATTACTCAAACACAGTCTGAACATAATCTCATAATCCATCGGATCCCAGCAAACTCATCATAGAAACAGAAGAAATATTACATATGTGCCTCGATCATGTAGGGCAGCTCACGAGGTCTAATCCATGAAGAAGAAAGAGGGTAGGAGAACATCACATAGCTACTGATCATAGACCCATGGTTCAAGGTGGACTACTCACGGTTCATCTGGGAAGCATCCATGGTGGTGGAGAAGCTCCCGCGTAGCGACCCAATTCACACAGAATTGAAGTCTCTGTGTTCAAGTGCCAGTCCCTGGATCGAACTCGCTGGCACACACAGTATTATAGATGTATATCAAAGTACAAGTGCATCATTATTACAACGTATGATCCAGAGTAAATAAATAAAAAGTTGCATAGCTCAAGGCTAGGTTATTCAATATAAATATAGCGGAAGCAATAACAAGTAACGTGGAGTCCATCAACAGCCACATGCGAACATGTTGAGTCTAGACTCGCAACCCCTAAACGCACCTTACTGATCGTCTGAAAAACCTGCAACACCGAAGGTTACAGCCCGACAACGGGTCAGTACATCTGATTTGTACGGCAAGTGACACGGAAAAGTTTATATAAAGGACCTACAACTACATGCAAGGTAAGTCAAAGGAAAGGCTTATGGTTTAGTTTTGCAGAAAGCCAATTTTCTCCTGAACTAAACTAGTCAAAATTAAGTTGAATTCTACCTGAAACACACAGCAACCCATGCTACTCTTGTCCCAACCAAATTATTATTAAGTGTTAATCTGTCAAGATCATTCATCAACAGTACTGACTAGTTGCTCAAAGTTCGTCCGTAACCGTGGACACGGCTAATCATGATCAGTTTATACACTCTGCAGAGGTTGTACACGTTCCCCACTGGACTCAACCCGAAGATTGAGACAAAGACTTTCTGAAGAGGTTGCCTCCACCCTTTGGTAGCCGGTACACCTAACCACACATCTACATCAGTTAGCTACCAGGGCCAGGTTCCCCACAACGTACTCGTGCTAATCCAGAGCCCACATAGCCAGTGGCTGTACACGGAAGCTACTAGTAATATTGCCTGTCTGATCTTTTTGAGCCTGGACGGCGCCCACTGCGTCAGAGGGTACTCGCCATGACGCACCCGGTTCACCACCAAAACAACCATTGGGTGCATTTAACCCCGGCACTGTCCTCAACAAAGGCACAACTACCGGGATGCAACCCGTCTAGAAGTGATTTCTATTATATTAAAGTTGCTACACAGTTTATTTAATAGCTCACAAGCGCTCCATGAATTCTCACAACCCAAACCACGTCTACAAAGCAATAGCAATAAAGCAACAACACGGCTAGGTTGATCTACGGTAGACAAGTCGAAACATGTGGCTATCCTAACTGGTTTTGCAGCAACAGTAAAATAAACTACCTATCATGCAATAGAGTGATATTTCCTAACATAATGCATATAGAAAATATAGGTATGAGTATGGTCAAAGCATCACTTGCCTTCTTGCTGGTCCTGACGGTCACAATCCTCACAATACGAGGCGGCACACTCCGGACAATCTATACGAGCAAACATAGCACCAATCAATCATATGTTCAATACAAATATGCTCAAACAATAATAAACATTCAAAGAACAGTAAAAAACTTGCCTAACAGTAGCTAAACTTAAAGTACTTGTCCAATAAAAACCAACGCAAAAAGAAACGGCGCAAACAGGCGCACCGTTAAAAAGTTACGGCTGCCGTAAGTTCAAATTTGGATCAGCTTGGGATACAAATTTAAAAACTTCAAACTTCTGTAACACTAGGTCTACTGGCTAGAAAATTTATACACGGTCGCAACGTAACTGGAATCACTCGATTCCGAGCTACGGTTAAAAAGTAGTCGCGAAAACGGTATCGGGTGAAAAACGGAGGTACCGGGGGTTCTACTGCAAAAAGGGCCCGTACGTAAATAAAACTTTTATGAAAAACGCGATCGGGTCCCCGGGCGGTTTGGATCCAGATCTGGGAATTTTTTTTTGTCGAAACGTTTTTTTTCTTTTTTTTCCTAATCTCTTTCTCCTTCCTCGCGCAGGCATGGCACAGGAGACATGGCGAGGCTCGGCTTGGAGCTCGGCCAAGGGCCGGCGGGCAAGGACGGGCGCGGCCAGCGGCGGCGGCGGCGGGCGGCCAGGGGCGCGCGGTCGGCCCGGCGCGGCCATGGCGCGCGGCGGCAGCGCTCCGGCTCGCTGCGGCAGGGAGCGGCGGCGCTAGGGGCGGCGGGGTGCTCCGACGAGGCGGGGACGGCGGCACACGGCGGCGGCTCGCGAAGATTACCTCGAAAAAACGCAAAAAAACGCACTCCGGCGATGCTCCGGCGAAAAATCCGGCGATGCTCCGGCGAACTACGGCGATGACGTCGGTGGCGGCGGATCCCGCGGATTATATTAGAACCCTAAAAACGCTAAGAGAAAAAAAAATTAGCCCTAATCGGGGCTATTTATAGCCAGCCCCTAATCCTCTTTTTTGTAAAATCCGAGATAAATACAAAATCGGTCTGCGGGAAAAAAAACAGACTAGGCCCATTAGGCCCAAAACAATATTAGAAAAATCACGGAAATTTATTTTAAAATTCCGTCTTTGCCAATATTTTTAAAATAATAAAATTGAATTTTTGGCTTGACCAAAATAATAAAATAAAATAAAAACTTTGCAACTTATTTGTAAATATTTTTAAATACTTTTCTGGCATTTTCAAAATACCGAAAACTCCGAAAACTGATTTAAAAACTTTTCCGGAGCATAAATAAATTCCAAAAATAATTTTTGAAAATATTTATAACTCCAAAGTAAAATTAAAAAGTCTCCGAAAAAATATTTTAAACTATTTTCCAACAAATTAAAAATGGGGATAAGTCCTTTTATATCCTCTCCAGCGAACTGCCATGTGTTGAAATATGTTTAAAAATATTTTAAAACTCCAGAAAAATGCGGAAGCAGCATGAGATGCATATGATGACCTATTAACATCCGAATTTAGAAAATTGGGATGTTACAAACCTACCCCCCTTAAGATGAATCTCGTCCTCGAGATTCGAGCTGGCTAGCAAAGAGATGCGGGTGGTCTTGCTTTAGATCTTCTTCACGCTCCCAAGTTGCTTCCTCTTCTGTATGATGATCCCACTGAACCTTGCATAGTCTGATCGTCTTGGTGCGGGTAACTCTTTCGGCAGTCTCCAGAATCTTCACAGGTCTCTCCTCATAAGTCAGGTCACTCTCCAACTGAATTGCCTCAAGTGGCACGGTATCTCTCAATGGAATATCTGCCATCTCTGCATGACACTTCTTCAGCTGGGATACGTGAAACACATCATGAACTCCTGACAAAGCTTCTTGCAACTCCAACTGATAAGCTAACTCTCCTCTACGCTCCAAGATCTTGTAAGGCCCCACAAAACGTGGTGCTAACTTGCCCTTGATTCCAAACCTCTTGATTCCGCGAATTGGTGAAACTCTGAGATACGCATGGTCTCCAACCTCATAGGTTACATCCTTGCTCTTAGCATCTGCATAACTCTTCTGCCTGGACTGTGCTATCTTCAGTCTATCATGGATCAACTTGACTTTCTCCTCGGCATCTCTGATCAGGTCTGGTCCAAACAGCTCACGTTCTCCTACCTCATCCCACATCAACGGAGTCCTGCACTTCCTGCCATACATTAACTCAAATGGTGCCATCTGAAGACTAGCCTGGTAACTGTTGTTATATGAGAACTCAGCATACGGTAAGTTGTCATCCCAACTCGAACCATAATCCAACGCACAAGCCCTCAACATATCCTCCAAGATCTGATTGACTCTCTCGGTCTGCCCATCCGTTTGAGGATGGAACGTTGTACTGAACTCCAGCCTAGTGCCCAAGGTCTCATGAAACTGACGCCAAAACTTCGAAGTAAACTGAGTACCTCTATCAGACACAACCTTGCTTGGAACTCCATGCAAACACACGATCCTGGACATATAAATCTTGGCTAGCTTGGCACTGTTATAAGTTGTCTTTACTGGAATGAAGTGAGCAACCTTGGTCAAACGATCAACAATCACCCAAATAGAATCATATCCTGACCGAGTCCTGGGTAAACCAGTAATAAAGTCCATACCTATCTGATCCCACTTCCAATCTGGTATAGGCAAAGGTTGCAACAATCCTGCTGGCTTCTGATGATCAGCTTTGACTCTCTGGCAAACATCACACAAAGCAATAAACTGAGCTATCTCCCGCTTCAGGCTAGGCCACCAAAATCTCTCCCTCAAGTCCAAATACACCTTGGTATTCCCGGGGTGAATAAAATAAGGTGAATCATGTGCCTCCTGAAGAATCAACTTCCTGATCTCTGCATCTCGCGGTACACAAATGCGCTTCTCAAACCAAATGGCTCCATGCTCATCCTCACGGAAACCCTCTGCTTTTCCCTTGGTCATATTCACTTTTATCTCATCAATTTCTGCATCACCCTTTTGAGCTTCTCTGATCCTTTCCAAAAGATTCGGCTTCACTTCCAATGTTTCCACATATCCCTTAGGAACTATCTCCAACCTGAGATTCTTGAACTGCTCACATAACTCACGTGGCATATCCTCAACATTAGCAACATTGATATGACTCTTACGGCTCAATGCATCAGCAACCACATTAGCTTTACCAGGATGATACTGCACATTCAAATCATAATCCTTAATAAGCTCCAGCCATCTACTCTGCCTGAGATTCAAATCCTTCTGAGTAAAAATATATTTCAAACTCTTATGATCAGTAAAAACATCACAATGATTACCAACAAGATATTGCCTCCATGTTTTCAATGCATGAACAACTGCGGCTAACTCCAAATCATGTGTAGGATAGTTCTGCTCATGGTTCTTAAGCTGACGTGAAGCATAAGCAACAACTCTACCTCCTTGCATCAAAACACAACCAAGTCCTCGACGAGATGCATCACAATATACTTGGAAATCCTTATGTATATCAGGCAAACATAAAACAGGTGCAGTTACTAACCGTTTCTTCAATTCCTGAAAGCTGGCTTCACATGCCTCACTCCAAACAAACTTATTCTCTTTCTTCAACAGCTCAGTCATTGGTTTTGCAAGCTTGGAGAAATTCTCAATGAACCTCCTATAATATCCTGCAAGACCCAAGAAACTGCGAATGTCTCCAACTGACGCGGGTGTCTCCCATTCCGTAACTGTTGAAACCTTGGATGGGTCCACAGCTACTCCTTCTCCTGACACAACATGTCCAAGGAATCCGACCTCCTTCAACCAAAACTCACACTTGCTGAACTTGGCATACAACTTGTGCTCCCTGAGCTTCTCCAATACCAAACGCAAATGTGCCTCATGCTCTTGCTCATTCTTGGAATACACCAATATATCATCAATGAACACCACAACGAATTTATCCAAGAACTCCATAAACACCTTGTTCATCATATTCATGAAGTATGCAGGAGCATTAGTCAATCCAAATGACATAACAGTATACTCATACAACCCATACCTTGTAGTAAAAGCAGTCTTCGGAATATCCTTCTCACGAATCTTGACTTGATGATAACCAGAACGAAGATCAATCTTAGAGAATACACAAGCTCCCTCCAACTGGTCAAATAGATCATTAATCACAGGTAAAGGATACTTGTTCTTGATAGTAACATCATTCAGAGAATGGTAATCAACACACATCCTCTGGGTTCCATCCTTCTTCTCAACAAAAAACACTGGAGATCCCCAAGGTGACGAGCTTGGGCGAATGAACCCCTTTTCTTCCAACTCTCTGATCTGTTCCTTCAACTCTGCAAGTTCATTAGCGGGCATCCTATACGGTCTCTTAGCAATAGGCCCAGTGTCTGGTATTAAATCAATAAGGAACTCAATCTCCCTATCCGGTGGCATACCTGGAAACTCCTCCGGAAACACATCCGGATACTCCCTCACAACACGCACATCATCCAGGCTACCCCCCTTAAGAGAATTCACCTGGGCGTGCTGATGCTTATACTTGGACACATATATGATCTTCTGTCCACTCGGTGTGCTAAGAGTGATAGACCAACTGGCACAATCAATAACACCTTGGTATTTGGCTAACCAATCCATGCCCAAAATAATATCCAAACCTTGTGACTTCAACACAATCAAATCAGTAGGAAAAATATGCTTCCCAATGGCTAGGCTCAACTGATAGCATCCCAAACTAGCTGACATCTCCGCTCCCGGTGAACTTATGAGCATAGATGACTTAAGAACTACGGTAGGTAACTCATGCTTATCCACAAATACCCTTGATATGAAAGAATGCGATGCACGAGAATCAAAAAGAACAAGTGCAGGTACTGAATTGATAAAGAACTTACCAATCACAGCATCAGGCTCATCATAGATCTCCTCCACATTGACATGGTTCACATGCCCCTTGAAAGGATTGGGCTTGGCGACTCCATTCCCATTGGACTCTGGGCAGTCTGTGGCATAGTGTACCATGTTCTTGCACCTGAAGCACTGGATGTGGCTCAAGTCCTTTGGTGCCTGACCGATCTGACGGTTGTTTCCATTGCCTCCATTGGCTCCATTGCTTCTCCCATTGTTCCTTCCATTGCCATTGCCATTGCCATTGCCATGCTTGTTACCATTGTGGTGGTTGTGGCCATTATGGTTGTGACCATTTCCACCATGATGGTTGTGTCCTCCACTATGAACATGGCCATTCCCACCATTGTGGTTATGTCCATGGTTATGTCCTCCATTGCCACCATAAGAATTGCGTGGCTTCTGCTGCGGTCCAGAGTTGTACTTGCCACCATTGTTGTTGTTGTACTTCCTCTTGCGGTTCTCGATGGCTTGCTGCTTGCCTTCCAACACAATAGCTTTGTCTATGAGCGCCTGGCAGTTAGCAAAAGTAGCCACTGTCAGCTGGACTCCCAACTCATCATTCAGCCCCTCCAAGAACTTCTCCTGCCTTGCAGCATCATTCCTGACATCATCTGGAGCATATCTGGCAAGCTTGTTGAACACCTCAACATACTCGACCACTGAACGGCCTCCCTGACGCAAACTGCGGAACTCCTTCTTCTTCAAGCTCATGGCGCCTGCTGAAACATGTGCGGCGCGAAAGGCAGACTGGAACTGCGCCCAAGTGATGGTGTCGATGGGTAAGTCAGCAAGTAGTTGTCCCACCAAGCAGCGGCAGGACCCTCCAGCAAATGTGAGGCAAACCTCACTCTCTCTGCCTCAGTGCAGCCAACAGTCTCCATATTCCGGCCCACTGAACGAAGCCAGTCATCCGCCACTATGGGCTCAGGAGTGCTAGAGAACCTCTGAGGATTCAACCTCAGAAACCTTGCAAGCGTGTCCACCTGATAGAGGCGGAGGTGTCCTGATCTTTCGATGAGAGATAACTATCGATTTGGTGGAGACGACTCTGACGATCCGACTACGAACGTGCAACAACGTCGCGCCTTAGCAATCGCTAAACCAATCTCCGGAGGTTATTGACCACGTCGGAGCACGATCAACCTGACCACGAAGGTCTAGTGCCTGCAAGCAATCGAAGAACAAGCAAGAACTATGATAAAGCAATCTGAATATTGCGAATATGTAGATGAAGTATGAATAAAGTTGGGATTCCGAAAGCGGTCTTGATCTGGTCGTTGGACACAAACCGAGTACACGAAGATGCAGCAATTAGCTAAGCAGTCTTTTTAACTAAAAGAAATCCAAAGAAAAACCCTAGGGGTTGATCTACTTATATAGGACTAAAGGGTGGAGGCCAAGGGGGTGGAAGGACATCCCAAGGAGTCCTAAAACTAAACCTAGGTCGTACAAGGCACTTGGGCCCATGTGGAGGTGATGCAACACCTATTGAGTTGGACTTTGATTCGGATTCTGCTGCTGGGTCGCACCGTTTTCGCAATATCTCCACGCTCCGAAGGAATTTGAAGGTGAAACCAATTGCGTTGGAAACTAGACGAGATAAGCTATCACCAGAAAAAAGAATCACCCAATTTGGAGTTCGTATGTAGAAACGGCGGCTGTTTGAAGTTGGGTATATCTCTGCAGTCCGAATCTGAGTCCATGACGTGAAAGACTTGGTCTCTATCTTCTCTTGGGCCAAAAGTGACGTGAAATAACTTCTTGTACAGCACACAATCATGCCCCTTTGTATTGACTTCATTTCTTGATCAAATATAGAGG
Source organism: Bromus sterilis (assembly GCA_950022295.1). Classification (NCBI taxonomy): domain Eukaryota; kingdom Viridiplantae; phylum Streptophyta; class Magnoliopsida; order Poales; family Poaceae; genus Bromus; species Bromus sterilis. Next base: position 136,183,225 of record OX465599.1, on the reverse strand, counting down.
AATTAATGGTCATATCCATGATAATTATGTCCTCATCATCTTCATGCTTGAACATGCTCCAATGCTCATCCTTCTTGTCCATGCTAGGTCCTTCATTTGTCAGCAACAGAAATATATCGACGTTAGGCAGCATCATATTCACATGAACATTAGAAACATTACCAAGAAGCGAAAGTACCTGATAATTTAATTGGTGTGCACGATCTCTAGTAATTGGTCCAGTAGGTATATTAGCAGGGGTTGTGGCTGTAACTATGGTAGCCATGTCCTCATCATCCTCCCCTTCTTGAAAATAAAGCCGTCCCCGGCGTTTCTTAATCTGAAATGTGGCTAACAAAAGAGACAAGGTGTACATGTTGTATATATATATGTCATCCATTCTTACTTCCCTTAGTTTTTGGACATGTAACACATGTATATATGAGTAACTTTCGTATGTCGTGAAATATAAACATATATGATCATCACAATACATAAACGACATGAAAGTATTGCAACTTAGTTTGCATATATAAGTGAAGCTCTTATTCATATCTAAAGATGTACAATGCTCATCATTAAACCATCCCAATACCGGTGAAGAAACATTAATGTTTTTCGAAGGACATGCTACAACAGGCTTAACTAAGTAGTCATGCAACAAGTCATTCGACGCAGAATCATCACCAAGATTAGAGGTCATATCAAAATGATTAAGCATTGGCAGTTTCATAATAGTAACATGATTATCCAAAATAGATGGTGTGCTCAAATCAATAGGTAACTCAAGACATGATGTATTAAAGTCTATTAGGCAAGCAACATCTTCATGTGAAGTTATGACATTCTCGAAAATTGGTTGTGTGATGAAACTACTGGATAGCTCAACACATGTTGCTTTTAAATCAGCAAGGTTCTCATGTGGAGGGGAAAGATCCATACTTTTGTCATTACCTTTTTGTGATGATAGATCAGATATTGGAGGAGTGCTTACGACAATTGATGTGGTTATGGTAGTGCTCATAGTGGTTGAAGGAACAACCTTCTCAACTTGTGGTATTTGCACATTCCGCTTGTTCGTCTTCTGGGCAACACGTCTGTCGATTTCCTGTTCAGCTTTACAAGAAAGACGAAACAAACGATCCATAGGATAACACTTTTCATGAATTCGGATATCCTGAATGTCACGGTTTAAACCTTGCCAAAATATGTCCATGAAATATTCTTCACTTTCCTCTAAAAGAGAATGCAAGAATGTAGTTTCTAAAGCATCATAATATTCTGAAACAGTTTTAGTACCTTGTTTTAAATTTTTTAATTTCCTAACCTTGTCACGAGTATAATAAGAGGGAACGAATCTATATCGCATAGCAAATTTGAGATCATTCCAAGTATTAGGTATATAATCAGGATATAAACTACAATATTCATTCCACCAAATAGAAGCAAAATCTTTGAAAGCACTAATTGCAGTTTTTACTTTCTTATGCTCAAGAAAATTATGGGAAACAAATAAATCATTTATTTCAAACTCCCACTCAATGTATAAATCAGGTCTTAGACGTCCATGAAAGTGTGGTATAGAAACAATAACCTGATCATGTGCATGCTTATGTGTGTTTACCTTTTGTAGTGACTGTTGTGTAGTTGTAGGTGGTGGCAAATCTCCAACTATAGCTGCCGCCCAAGAAGATCTAACTCTAGCACCTGCCATGATTAGTAGAAAACAAGAAACAAATCACAAGTATATGTCCCTATGAACTACTAGGATGTGGTGGTAAAACGCTCACAAGATAGCAAATATCAATGTCTTACTAGTTCTTACCATGCAGCAGGTGGTGATCGGCAACCAACGGTGTCAAAGAACTCCAAAGATTAAGTAGAGCGATTGCCAGGTGAACGCACGTATACACGATGTAGAAATATGTGGAGCTTGGAAGGCTTTAATATGGTGGCAAAAATATCAGCAATAATCAATTCAGAGATGCAAAATTGAATTAACGCTCAACGACGATACTGTGCTGGTCCTAGTCTAGACCGGACTAGAGACGCGAGCCTAGAACACTAATGTGGTCACGGCGTAGCACAACTAGCAGCAATGAATGCTATGAAGTAGCTCTGAATAGCAAGATATAAGTGAAGATCATCAACAGAGCAAAGATAATGGTGAAAATAGGCTCCAAATCAAGATACACCAATATTCTCCCTACAACTTTCCTCTGAAATATATTTGCTAATTTTTTGATATTTTTCCTCCAATAGGGCACTGACTTAAGCTTTCCGACGCAATAAGAATCACTCAATTTAGAGTTCGGATGAGGTGTCAAAAAAATTGAGAATCAGCCCGAAATCTGACAAAAACTGTGTTTGGAAACTTTAGAGGTCAAAAAGTCCGTCTTAGAAGCCGATCTGGACTTTCAAATAACACACTAGCTCCAGAACTATTTAGAAGCGGCTCGGAACTATCTTTAATTTGAGTACTCGTGGAGCCAAAACGGACTTCGGATGACAAAGTTATGCCCGTTTTAGTGGACACTGCTCAAAATTGATTCCGACGAGATTTCAAATACGAGTTCAACTAGAGATAGATCCGAAATTTTTCTTCTTTTTTCTCTTTTTTCCTTTTTTCTTTCTTTTTTTCCTTTTTCTCTTTTTTCAACTCTTTTTTCTCTCTTTCTCTATGGTGGATGGTAGAAGTAGGCAGCGGATGGGATGATGGTGCAGCGGCGGCGGTGACTAACGTGAACAGAACTCGAAACTCTAAAGGACTAGATACTAAGACCAGCAACTGAACACAACGATGCAACCGATAATTCAATAAAGCAAAGCACCGAAAATAAAATTGCGAAGTCTCAGATTGGTTTGGATATGATGATCTAATCCTATTTTTATGGCTTTTTGTGTGGATGATAGGTGATAAAAAAACAGATCTAATATATGGATGTGGAATTCTCACCGAGCAACCTGAAAACTGATACCACTTGATAGAGGCGGAGGTGTCCTGATCTTTCGATGAGAGATAACTATCGATTTGGTGGAGACGACTCTGACGATCCGACTACGAACGTGCAACAACGTCGCGCCTTAGCAATCGCTAAACCAATCTCCGGAGGTTATTGACCACGTCGGAGCACGATCAACCTGACCACGAAGGTCTAGTGCCTGCAAGCAATCGAAGAACAAGCAAGAACTATGATAAAGCAATCTGAATATTGCGAATATGTAGATGAAGTATGAATAAAGTTGGGATTCCGAAAGCGGTCTTGATCTGGTCGTTGGACACAAACCGAGTACACGAAGATGCAGCAATTAGCTAAGCAGTCTTTTTAACTAAAAGAAATCCAAAGAAAAACCCTAGGGGTTGATCTACTTATATAGGACTAAAGGGTGGAGGCCAAGGGGGTGGAAGGACATCCCAAGGAGTCCTAAAACTAAACCTAGGTCGTACAAGGCACTTGGGCCCATGTGGAGGTGATGCAACACCTATTGAGTTGGACTTTGATTCGGATTCTGCTGCTGGGTCGCACCGTTTTCGCAATATCTCCACGCTCCGAAGGAATTTGAAGGTGAAACCAATTGCGTTGGAAACTAGACGAGATAAGCTATCACCAGAAAAAAGAATCACCCAATTTGGAGTTCGTATGTAGAAACGGCGGCTGTTTGAAGTTGGGTATATCTCTGCAGTCCGAATCTGAGTCCATGACGTGAAAGACTTGGTCTCTATCTTCTCTTGGGCCAAAAGTGACGTGAAATAACTTCTTGTACAGCACACAATCATGCCCCTTTGTATTGACTTCATTTCTTGATCAAATATAGAGGAATTAATGGTCATATCCATGATAATTATGTCCTCATCATCTTCATGCTTGAACATGCTCCAATGCTCATCCTTCTTGTCCATGCTAGGTCCTTCATTTGTCAGCAACAGAAATATATCGACGTTAGGCAGCATCATATTCACATGAACATTAGAAACATTACCAAGAAGCGAAAGTACCTGATAATTTAATTGGTGTGCACGATCTCTAGTAATTGGTCCAGTAGGTATATTAGCAGGGGTTGTGGCTGTAACTATGGTAGCCATGTCCTCATCACCACCGGTGGCGATGGTGGCGCATTGTTGTTGTTGCCCATGTTCTGAGTGAGCAACTGGATCAGCTGAGCTTTTCCTTGAAGTAGCTGCTGCATATAAGCTGGCACTCCATGGTTGTTGTTCTCATTCCCCGTGGGATCACGTCTCGGCGGCATCTGTTGGGTAAGAATAGGTAAGATTTAGACAGAAAGTAGCTAGGGAAATATACTCCTACCCATATGCATATTATGATCATGGAAAGCAATATATATACAATACAATACATATATCACCAATCAACTTCACCAATCAATATCACCATAGGATCAAACATATAACAATCATCAACCAATGCACTCATACGGAAAACCATCACATATCACACCATATAGTTTAAAATATCTTTTATAACTGATATAAGATCCTCATAACAACCACGAGTAATATAAGACCCTCAACACAATCACGAATAACATAAGAGTATACCAAGAAACCTAGTATTTCCACACCGAATAAGCCGACATGGTCAAATACGCTAACACGCTAACGGTAGAGCACTAATTCTCGACGTAGTAATTCTTAATGCTATCTTTGCTAAACAGCATGCGGTAATCGCGCCCGCTGATGCGGTTTCGCCTTTTGGGACTCGGCTCCCTTTCTTCTGCCGAGGTTTCTATTTCTGGCTCCTCTTCTGGTTCTTCAATTCCATTGGACTTCATCTTCTCCTTCAACCTTTTCATCTCTGCTTGCATCTCCAGCTTCTCCTTCTTCAGCTTGTTGTTGTCCCTCTTGAGCCTGGTGTTCCTCTGCTGCAACTCAGTAATGGTGTAGAGGTCTGACTGAGTGCACTTCTCCAGGCAATGAATGTGCTTCTCCAGGCTTTGGATGATGTAGCTGGTTGTACCTGGCCAAATGGCTCCAAGCACATACCTGAACCTCTTTGGTATTATGTTCCCCGATGGGAGAACCTTGGCCATCTCCGCATACACCGTACCCTTTAGTCGGGCGGAATACGTCTCCACAATGCTTCCAAGAGCTATGTGAGCGGCCATGCGCACACACCACTCCTTCTCCTGGGCATGCACCTCGAAGGACTCCGTAATCACCCGTTCTTCATTCTCCATGCTTCCAAGGATGAAAGTCTCCACTTGCCAGTAGTCATCTGCTCCCCTTGTCTCCATGATGTCCGGCTGAAAGACTGGCGCATAGATGTTCAGGTAGTGACAAATCCCCCTGAGCTCAGGTCCAAACGCCATAGCACGGTATGAAATAGTGGTCATCTATAATCAAAGGGAGGTAAGGCAAGATTAGAACAGGTATGAATACTAGACAGAGGAGGTAAGTAACTACAAGACAGAGTGGTATAAAGTAATATTTTGATCCCTATGGCTTTTCTACTCCATTTTCTAGGGTCACGTCCTACAGTCAACACACTGCTCTGATACCATCTGTAGCGACCCAATTCACACAGAATTGAAGTCTCTGTGTTCAAGTGCCAGTCCCTGGATCGAACTCGCTGGCACACACAGTATTATAGATGTATATCAAAGTACAAGTGCATCATTATTACAACGTATGATCCAGAGTAAATAAATAAGAAGTTGCATAGCTCAAGGCTAGCTTATTCAATATAAATATAGCGGAAGCAATAATAAGTAACGTGGAGTCCATCAACAGCCACATGCGAACATGCTGAGTCTAGACTCGCAACCCCTAAACGCACCTTACTGATAGTCTGAAAAACCTGCAACACCGAAGGTTACATCCCGACAACGGGTCAGTACATCTGATTTGTACGGCAAGTGACACGGAAAAGTTTAAATAAAGGACCTACAACTACATGCAAGGTAAGTCAAAGGAAAGGCTTATGGTTTAGTTTTGCAGAAAGCCAATTTTCTCCTGAACTAAACTAGTCAAAATTTTAAGTTGAATTCTACCTGAAACACACAGCAACCGATGCTACTCTTGTCCCAACCAAATTATTATTAAGTGTTCATCTGTCAAGATCATTCATCAACAGTAATGACTAGTTGCTCAAAGTTCGTCCGTAACCGTGGACACGGCTAATCATGATCAGTTTATACACTCTGCAGAGGTTGTACACGTTCCCCACTGGACTCAACCCGAAGATTGAGACAAAGACTTTCTGAAGAGGTTGCCTCCACCCTTTGGTAGCCGGTACACCTAACCACACATCTACATCAGCTGGCTACCAGGGCCAGGTTCCCCACAACGTACTCGTGCTAAGCCAGAGCCCATATAGCCAGTGGCTGTACACGGAAGCTACTAGTAATATTGCATGTCTGATCGTTTTGAGCCTGGACGGCGCCCACTGCGTCAGAGGGTACTCGCCATGACGCACCCGGTTCACCACCAAAACAACCATTGGGTGCATTTAACCCCGACACTGTCCTCAACCGAGGCACAACTACCGGGATGCAACCAGCTCGTCCAGAAGTGATTTCTATTATATTAAAGTTGCTACACAGTTTATTTAATAGCTCACAAGCGCTCCATGAATTCTCACAACCCAAACCACGTCTACAAAGCAATAGCAATAAAGCAACAACACGGTTAGGTTGATCTACGGTAGACAAGTCAAAACATGTGGCTATCCTAACTGGTTTTGCAGCAACAGTAAAATAAACTACCTATCATGCAATAGAGTGATATTTCCTAACATAATGCATATAGAAAATATAGGTATGAGTATGGTCAAAGCATCACTTGCCTTCTTGCTGGTCCTGACGGTCACAATCCTCACAATACGAGGCGGCACACTCCGGACAATCTATACGAGCAAACATAACACCAATCAATTATATGTTCAATACAAATATGCTCAAAACAAAATAAACATTCAAAGAACAGTAGCAAAACTTGCCTAACAGTAGCTAAACTTAAAGTACTTGTCCAATAAAAACCAACGCAAAAAGAAACGACGCAAACGGGCGCACCATTAAAAAGTTACAGCTGCCGGAAGTTCAAATTTGGATCATCTTGGGATCCAAATTTAAAACTTCAAAATTCTGTAACACTAGGTCTACTGGCTATAAAATTTATACACGGTCGCAACGCAACTGGAATCACTCGATTCCGAGCTACGGTTAAAAAGTAGTCGCGAAAACGGTATCGGGTGAAAAACGGGGGTACCGGGGGTTCTACTGCAAAAAGGGCCCGTACGTAAATAAACATTTTACGAAAAAAGCGATCGGGTCCCTGGGCGGTTTGGATCCAGATCTGGGAAAAAAAGTTCTTTTTTTTTGTCGAAACATTTTTTTTCTTTTTTTTCCGAATCTCTTTCTCCTTCCTCGCGCAGGCACGGCACAGGAGCCATGGCGCGGCTCGGCTTGGAGCTCGGCCAAGGGCCGGCGGGCGGCCAGGGGCGCGTGGGCGCGGGCGGCCGTGGGCGCGCGGTCGGCCCGGCGCGGCCATGGCGCGCGGCGGCAGCGCTCCGGCTCGCTGCGGCAGGGAGCGGTGGCGGTGCGGCGGCGCTAGGGGCGGCGGGGTGCTCCGGCGAGGCGGGGACGGCGGCACACAGCGGCGGCTCGCGAAGATTACCTTGAAAAAACGCAAAAAGACGCACTCCGGCGATGCTCTGGCGAACTCCGGCGATGACGTCGGCGGCGGCGGGTCCCGCGGATTAGATTAGTCTAACCCTAAAAACGCTAAGCGAAAATAAATTTAGCCCAAACCGGGCTATTTATAGCCAGCCCTAATCCTCTTTTTTTTAAATCCGAGATAAATACAAAATCGGTCTGTGGGAAAAAAAAACAGACCAGGCCCATTAGGCCCAAAACAATATTAGAAAAATCACGGAAATTTATTTTAAAATTCCGTCTTCGCCATTTTAAAATAATAAAATTGAATTTTTGGCTTCAGCAAAATAATAAAATAAAATAAAAACTTTGCAACTTATTTTTAAATATTTTTAAATACTTTTCTGGCATTTTAAAAATACCGAAAACTCCAAAAATTGATTTAAAAACTTTTCCGGAGCATAAATAAATTCCAAAAATAATTTTAGAAAATATTTATAACTCCAAAATAAAATTAAAAAGTCTCCCAAAAAATATTTTAAACTATTTTCCAACAAATTAAAAATGGGGATAAGTCCTTTTATATCCTCTCCAGCGAACTGCCATGTGTTGAAAAATGTTTAAAAATATTTTAAAACTCCAGAAAAATGCGGAAGCAACATGAGATGCATATGATGATCTGTTAACATCCGAATTTAGAAAATTGGGATGTTACATCCCGGAGGTGGTTCCTCCCTCCGGCAGGGTGCCGGGAAGAGGTCTTCTGGTGCTCCCGATCTTGGAAGCGCGGCGGCGGCGGAACAGAGGAGAGATTGCGAAAAAGGGTTCCCGTCACGAGGATTATATGGGCGAAGATGGGTAGCCAGGGGGCCACCAGGGGTCCAGGCGGCCCCCTGGCGTAGCCCCACCCTAGGGCGCGCCGGGAGGGCGCCTGGGGCCCTGGTGGGTCCCCTCTGCCCCCCCTCGGTGATTCCCGAAGCTTCTTCTACGCTGATTTTTATTGGATTTTTCCCAAATTTTTGGAGCACTTTTAATATGGGGGAAACCTGAAATAGAAAATAGCAGAAAACAGGAACTGGCACTGGGGTGCACTGAGTTAATAGGTTAGTCAAAATATGATCAAAAGTGTATGGAAGTTCATCAATATCATAACAATATAACACAAAAGAGGCATGGAGCAAGGAAAAATTATAGATACGTCTTGGACGTATCACAAATCCCTTGGTTAGGTACCCTTGGTTGATTGAAGGGGAAGGGGTGTGTAGTTGGTGATCCCGTCGGCTAACGGGAACACGGAAATTACCCAGGTTCAGGTTAAAATCCCTACTACTACTCTATTTACTATATGGAAAAGGTGTTTACAGTGGTGGATTCGGCTAGACTGCTCAAGATGTGAGGTGTTGTGAGATGTAATTGCGATGTCCCTAGACGTCCCCCCTCCCAGCCTTTATATCATAGGCTAGGTCTCGAGGAGTCCGTCTAGGGTTACAGGAGGATTCCTATACTACTTTTCTTGCACGCCACGCCATGGACTCCACGTTGGTCTTGGACTCCATGTTAGTTTATCCGCCGGTGCCTTGGCTGGGCCCACCAGGCTGATCTTGGGCCCTCGTTAGGTTTCTAGTGGGCCACCAGTCTTGACACGCACCCGGTAACCTCACAGAGGGAAGCTGTGGGGGTATTCCCTCGTTAGTAGCCCCCGAGTGCCTGGGGGCTCAAAGAGTCACGCAGGTACTCTAATCTTCTGTGCCTGCAAGTGCGTGTCATCATACGGGTTTTATATGACCAGGGGTGCCCTATATCAACACTGCTCACATGATTAATATGTTTGTGGGGGTTTTCAACTAAAGGGTCTGGAACACTCGACGGATCGGGTCTAGTGAATTGCTCTAGCGGCAAATACCTCAGTAGTCACTATCAAGCTTGAGTCCCCTGACTTGAACTTGGGAATGGTCGGGTCTGTTGGATTCAGGCCGCGGAGGGCTTACATAATCAAACTTCCAACAATTATATTGTGACCGAACGCGGCCGTCAGGATTTTCTTCATACCGTTGGTATGGCATAAACGGGAGTGAAGTCGCGTTGTGGCAAGTCCATCCCCGGCCGACGAATCAGTGGGGTCTTACCTACACGTTGAAGACGTGGTTTCCAGGGTGTTTTTGGAGCCTGGATCAGTATAAGGGCGAGTGGCATAGTGTAAGGCCCGATATGCGGTACTGTTCCAGATCTAGATGTTTCCATCCAGATCCGTGGACGAAGCACATATCGGTCCCACCGCGACATATGACATAGCCATATGCCCCGGAGTTCCAACATGATATCACAACATTACAGATACAAGGATACAACATCTCATACAATCGGCATACAACTGCCTTAATACAATACAACAGCGGAAGATATATGTCTGAGTACAGACTACAATCAAATTCCTAGTGGAAAAGAGAAAATCATCGATCCCCATAACCACACGGGTCCAGGCCCTCCGCCGGGATCCGCCTAACTAGTCGTCGTCGAGTCTCCACGTGAAACGTCGATCACCATACAGAGGTACTCAACATCCAACTGTAGTGGTCATCTGACCCAGCAAGGACTTCATCACTCGTCATTCTAGGACAACTAGTAGTTTACGGTAAGGTTGGAGCGGTTAGAGGCGGGTCTAGGACATTCTAGGGCGAGGCGGAGCGGTTGGAGGCGGATCCACCCGGATCCGGTGGATAGGAGGGCGGCGACGGAGCTTCTAGCGGCGGGAGCGCTCGGGCTCGGGCCAGGCGGCTCGGGATCGAGGGGAGGGGCACTGCGACCTCGCAGGGAACCATGGTGGCGGCGGCGGCCTGCTGGACCTACAGGAGACAGAGGAGAGCGGGTGCGAGGAGGTCAGGGGGGCGACAGGGAAGAGGAGGAGGAGAGAGATGGGCGCGGGAGGAGAAGCCCCCTGGCCAGGGCGGCTGCTGCGGCCTGCCGGCGGCGGCCTCGGCCTGGCGGCGCGCGCGGCAGCGCCCGGTTCGGCCCGGAGTGGCTGGAGGTAGGTGGGAGGTCCAGGGGGTGACGTGGCGCGCTGTGAGCCACTGGATGCCCGGATCTAACGGTTGAGGACAAATCTAGCTAGGGTTTCGGGATTTGGGGGGATTTGGGGCAGATCTGGTCATTGTAAGGGGGTGGCTGCAATTTTTGCCTAGGAAAACCCTAGAAAGTGGTGGGAGAGTGGTGGTCTTTATATAGCACAGGTGGCTGGCAGTTTGCAAAAACATCCCGGTTTTTCTCTCTCGCACGCGGTGCTTACGTTTCTGACCGCCGGGGGTCCGCAGGACATCCGATTCGGGTAAAACTTCGAACTGCGCGATCAGCGCGTCAGGCCGGCGGCGTTCACCTTGCGCCGGAACCATTCCGAGAACACTTTCCGGCGCGCTATAAAAATAACCCGTTTAATTATTAAACGGGGTTTTTCGTTCCGTTAGCTGCGGCTGGTCTCGTGCAGTTTTCGCGACGGTGATCGGGCAACCCGGTGTCGCAAATGTCGAGTGTCCAGGTGGCAAGGGTCGGTCTCCGTCCAATAGGAGATAAGAGGGGGAAAATAATCGCCGATTGATAAATCGGGGATGCAAACAAAGCAGGCAATCAAACAATTCACACCGAAAACAAAATTTATTTTTTGTGAAATCTGGGTTGTTACACATAGTCGAGTGCTCACTCGGAAATTGGTCAAGTGAATGTTTAGTTAGTAGTCTTGTGATAAGTAGACGTCCGAAATAGCCGTGGTAAGCACCCGAGGAATATGGCGAGTGAGTACTCTAGCCTGTCCTCGGTACTTTTTCTCGAGACATTTGCTAGTGATCACTCGAGCCTTTTCCGAGGTATTGTAATTTTAATGAGTCACAAGGGTGAGTATGCACTCGAACCTCTGCGGGGTGCTTTGTCCTGTTATGAGCAGTTGAAGAAGAATATGCTCCCGATGGGAGTTTATTTGATGGAACATCAAAAGAAAAAACATGTTCGAATGATAAAAAAATGTGATTGGATGGTAAAACGATAAAGACCCCAAGGACTGGAAATTTCCATGTCGTCATTGCTGATGCAGGATTAGTGTGCTTGCGGCGTTTTGCGAAGTGGGACGTCTCGGGAAGTTGTGCTAGCTATGAAAAGTTGGGCGTCGCGGTCAGATTTGATTTGACCCAGCGTGCCACGATAATTTTGTGAAACATGATTATGATGCCTCATTTTTCATCGTAATGGGAGGTGAAGTTACAGCGCTGTTTGGGATTCATGCGCCACGTGTTGGGCATGCGATCGTGTTTTGACGATTCGGTATCTCGTGTGAACGGTGGATCTGGATCCATGTTGTTGTATATATGGTGAAAATGGCGGTGAGTAAAATTTACCCTGCATTTGCGATCTTTCTTCTGTCTTCTTCATGTTCCTCTCGTTCTTGCTTCATCCACTAGTAGAAAACAGGGCTTTGGTTCAGACCTGGCCAGCCCATTAGTCCCGGTTCAGGTACGAACCGGGACCCATGGGGGCATACGTCCTGGTTCGTCCGCCCAGGGCGCCAGCCGGGCCTCATGGGGCACTGGTCCCGGTTCATCTGGACCCATTAGTCCCAGTTCTAGACACGAACCGGGACGAATGGGCCTCCATCCACTGGTCCCGGTTCGTAGCTGGAACCAGGACTAAAGGACAACCTTTAGTCCCGGTTCCAGCTAAGAACCGGGACCAGTGGATGGCGCTTCGTCTCGAGGCGGTTTCTTCGTATACGCGTGCGGCATGCGCCCGACGAGCTTCCCATGCGCCCACCATTGGTCCCGGTTCGTAGCTGGAACCGGGACTAAAGGTCGCTTCGTCTTCCCGCGCGCGCCCGATGAGCTTCTCGGGCTAGCTATAAGTAGAAGAAGGCCGGGAGCACTCTGACTCATCTCATCTCATCTTCCCTTCTCATCCCCTCTCGCGCCCGACGAGCTTCTCGCCGCCATGTCGGGGTCGCCGCTACGATGGCCGTCCGACTCCGACACCCCGTCGGACGAGGACAATTCTGAAAGGCGCAAGTTTTGGGACCCGCCTCCGAATCCGCGGCCTCGAGCTCAGCGCGGGCGACGATCGCGCGCCGCCGACGACAGCCCGCCCCCCGCCGACGACCCGCTGGAACGGCTGGCGGCGCTGGAACGGCTGGAGGCGCGGGAACTTCGCCGTGTTGATCGTGCGGACAAGTCCCGCGCGAACCTGGCCAAGGCGAGGGCCAAGAAGAAGGAGAAGAAGAGGGCCAAGATGACGGCGCGTGTGGAGGCGAAAGTCGCGTCGGAGGAGGCCACCAAGCAGGCGGCGCCCAGCGACGACGATGAGGGCGCCAGGACCTCCGCCAAGAAGCAGAAGATCGAGTAGTTTATCTCTAGTCGTTAGATTAGACGCTTCTAGCTTCGATCTTCTGTAATAAATATTATGAATTATATATATTTTTTTGGTTTGTTAATCGTGATTGTTTTTTTGTTAATCGTGACCTCATTGTTGTTTGTTAATCGTGATTGTTTTTTTAATAATTGTTTGGAATTCAAAAAATTAAATCATGTGATATCAAGACCTAAGGGTTATAACATGATTGATATCTTACTATTGTCAGGAAAACAACAAGTGTAGACTTGGAAACTAGGGGAGATAGAACCTGAAAGTTAAGCGTGCTCGGGCTGGAGTAGTGAGAGGGATGGGTGACCGGCCGAGAAGTTAGATGATTTGGAATGAGTGTTGATTAGAGATTAGAGATTAGAGATTAAATTCTGAAGCAGTGAGGAGGGGTGATTAGAGATTAAATTGTCAAATAATTCAAAGATTCGAAAATCGAAAAAATCGAAAAAAAAATTCAAAAAAAAATTCAAAAAAATTCCTTTAGTCCCGGTTTTTAACACCAACCGGGTCTAAAGGTCCTCCAGCCCCCGCTCCAGCCGGCTGCCACGTGGAGGCCCATCTGTCCCGCTTCGTAAGCGAACCGGGACTAAAGGTCATGGGCTTTAGTAACGACCCTTTAGTCCCAGTTCCAGAACCGGAACAGAAGGGCCTCTAGATCGGGACAAATGGGCCTTTTTCTACTAGTGATTTGCTCTTCTACTGCACTTGCCGCCATGACCAAGTCCACCAAGGCCTCGAAGACGGAAAAGGATTCCAAGAAGGAGGCGGCGACGACCGTGACAAAGAAACCATCCGGTGGCTGGGAGCCATCATTGTTCCGTGCTGCCACTCTTACCACCTTGATGTGCGATGGGGTGGTGCTAGAGGGATCTGTTAGGATCCCCGGCGAGGAGAAGGTGCCACAGCCACAGCCCGATGAGCGAGTTTGTTTCCAGAGCTTTGTACAGTGAAGTTTATCCTTACCCGTGCACCCCCTTTTGCGCGGATTGGTTTTTGCGTACCAATCCCAGCTGCGTGATCTTACCCCCAACGGCATCTTGCACATTGTGTGTTTCATCATGTTGTGCTAGTGCTTCTTGGGGGTGTACCCTCATTGGGGTCTCTGGGAGTACCTTTTTAATGTGAAGAGTTCTTTTGAGTTATATGCATTGGTGGCATCACGATCTTCATCAAGGAAGTGGTTACCTACTTCAACTTGGAGAAGCAGGACTCCATCCAAGGGTGGAGGAAGAAATGGTTCTATATCAAGGACCAAACCACTCTTGGCTAGCAGTATGGGCTTACACCGTTCGATCCTACGGCTCGTGCGGTTAAGTGTCGCACTTGGGAGCACAAGTTGTCATCAACTGAGCTGGAGGAGGCGGAGCCATTGTTCTGTCGGGTGGCGGAGTTGAGGAAAAAGGGTGAACTGGAGGTTATGGGCCTCCAGCTTATTCCTTGTTTGCCAAAAGGTGCAGAAAGTAGTGAATGCCATGATACCCCGGTATATAGCCTCAGCATATATTTACACCCACTCCAATTTACATGTTTTATTTCCTTGTTTTACTTTCCAGTTCCCCTATCCTATATGTGTAACCTTTTGTAAATGGCAAGACATTGGGATTGACAACCCTCTGATTCACTTGGTGTGAGAGTATTTTATGTCTTGTGTGCAGGTCCATGTCAACCAATTTCTGGAGCTATTTGCAGGGACCGCCTACTTGTAGCATTCGGAGTCCATCTGGATTCGATAACCTTGGTATCTTTGCCGAGGGAAATTTTATATTGTCTGCATCACCACCTTCCACTTGGGGTAACCAACGAGATTGTGTGATCCACATAATCACAGGTTCAGTCTAGTCATCAGTGATGTCACATCAATGGAGGACGACTGGATTGGATCTTGAATGACTTCAGCATCAATTAGGAGAAATATTAATCTGAGTGGGAGCAAACTTAACAAAAATAATGTGATGTGAATTATCTAGTGCAAATTAATTATAAACTTAATTCAGTTTTTTTTGTAGATTTGAAATGGTTTGCGTCAACACAAAATTTAACTTAGGCACATTGATTGAGAAAGAGAAAATGAATGCTAATGGAACCAACTATGAAGACTGGGTTCATTCCCTAAGAATTCTACTCATGAGTGCTAAGAAGGACTACGTCCCGACGACACCTCTCCTGGTTGCGCTGGGGACACAGGCCATGGTGGCTGAACATAACATTCATCCGATTAATCTTGATGATAGTACTGTAATTTAGTGTCTCATGAAAACATGTATGGATTCAGAGCTCCAGAGTTGTTTCGAACTTTTGAACCTCACTTGATTATTCAGTAACTTGATGCCTATATTTCAAACATGTGAGAACTAAACGTTATGAGATAACTCACACATTATGGAATTGCAGGGTGAAGGAAGGATCACTCATTAGTGAGCATGTGGTCAAAATTATTGGTTACATCTAGAAATTGGACAAACTTATGTTACAAATTCTAGAGTCAATGGGTGTACATATCCTCCTCATGTCACTCCCCCAAGCTACAAGAGCTTCGTCTAGAACTACCAAATGAATGAGATGAACAAGTGATACGGTGAGGATAGTTCTCTCACTTCTTGTTGGTTACCCCAAGTGGAAGATGAGATGTAGCGTAGCAGCAAATTTCCCTCGGTGAAGATACCAAGGTTATCGAACCAGTAGGACTCCAAGAGATACAAGAAGGTGTCAACGGCGCAGAAATTGTTGCCGGATGGAGACGGGGTTGACGTGGACCTGCACACACAACAAGTAATTTTGCTCCCAACGAATACAGAGGAGTTGTCAATTCCTCCGGCCTTGCTGATTACAAAGGATCAATGCAAGAGATAATAGTGCAACTGAAAGTAAGAACTAAAAGTAAATTGAAGGTGTAAACAATGGTGTGAATATGGACCGGGATCCCGTATTTCTCTCTCCCAAAAGACGATAAAAGTGCTAGCGAGGTAAACAAATCACAGCTGGGCAATTGACAGGATTATAAACGCACCGCAATGCTAACTATGCTACAAAAGAAAGGAAGAGGCTCAAAAGCAATGGGCAGTACGCCAAGGTAAGTAGACCGAAATCCATCTGCATCTACTACGAATCGTCCACCTTGAGATATCTATCCAGAACATCTCGCTGGTATTAAGTTGTGAATCCCACCCAAAGTGTAAACTCAAAGCAACAGACAACTGCATTAAAAGAACTATGCGTAAAGTAAACAATCCTTGCACCCGCAAGTACAAGCACCGTTGTATTATCCCTGGTGGCAACAACACATCCCCTAGTCTCATGTTTCTGTCACTCAAGCTATACGTCAAGGGGCTGAACCCACAATAAAGGATAACGCTCCCTCTTGGAGTTGCAACAAATCACTTGGACAAAGTAAAATACGGCAACGGAGAACATGCAAGAATTTACTAAAGTACACAAATATAAAAGAGAACCAAATATATTACTCATCAAAACTGAAAATAATCTCATAATCCATCAGATCCCAGCAAGCTCAGCATAGCAACACAGAAAATTACAAAAGTGCCTCGATCATGCGAGGCAGCTCACGAGGTCTCGAAAGTGGAAGCACAAAGAGGGTAGGATAACATCACATAGCTACTGGTCATGGACCCTTGGTCCAAGGAGGGCTACTCACGGTACATCCGGGAGGCGTCCATGGCGATGGATGGTCTCCCGGAGGGGATTCCTCCTTCCAGCAGGGTGACGGGGCAGCTTCTCCTGGCAGCCCCGATCTTGAAACGGCGGCGGCGGCGGAATAGAGAGGAGAACAGGAATAGCAGATCGATATTAGGGGTTTCCGTCACGGGGGGAAAATATAGGCCAAAGGGGGCACCGAGAGGGGCCACAGGGCAGCCAGGAGGCTTCCTGGCGTGGCCTAGGGTGGGGCCGCGCCAGGGACCCTCCTGGGGCCCTGGTGGGTCCACCCCCTTCCTTCCTTGGTCATTCGGGAAGCTTCCGGGTCGCTGGTTTTTTATATAATTTTTCTGGGATTTATTTGGCACTTTTCATGGCCGAAAACCCTTAAATACAAAAAAAGTAGAAAATAGGAACTGGCAACTGGGTGCACGGAGTTAATAGGTTAGTCCAAATATGTTAAAAAGTGTATGAAAGTTCAAGAAAAACATGCCAAAGTCACACAAATCATGCATGAAGCAAGCAGAAATTTTAGATACGTTTGGTATGTATCAACATCCCCAAGATTAATTCCTGCTCGTCCTCGAGTAGGGAAATGATAGCAAGCATAATTTATGTGGCGACATGCCACACAACCATATAAGGACTTTTAAGTAAAGCAATCAAAGCATGCAATTCAATTCAAGTCTTAACAAGCAAGAGTCTATATTAGTATTGACAAAAGCAACAAAACAACAAAAGGTGCAAGAGCTCTCGTTGTCCGTGACTCGAATGTCTCCCGATGGTGTTTGCGTGCAAGAAAGGGGATAGGGAATACGAGATAAAAAAATATAGTTGTTGAGAACCACTATCTACTAAAGTTTCACACTTAGTCTCCTTTGGATTCTTATCTTGACTCGTCCCCAGACTACTAGTCAGGTACATGTCAAGCTGATCCTCTCCCTTTCAATTTTTTGAGCACTCATGCAATGGATGAGCGTGAGCAAGAAATTTGACACCTAAAAGGCGAAACAGAAATAAGGTGGAGGAGGAAGACAAAAAGGTGTGAAAGGCTCATATCAAAGAGGACAATCATAGGCGAGAGAAGGCCATATGATAGATATGATGTGAGGAGTAGGGATTGCCATGCAACGGATGCACATGTCATCTAAAAGCTCTCCGAGGGAACTAGTGGGGGTGCATCCAACTTGCTTGCTCAAGAAGACCTAGAGCTCATTTGAGGAGGCTCATCATTGGAATATACAAGCCTAGTTCTATAGTGTGAAGGGTTCCCACATAGCTATATGCATGTATGATTATCTCTATGGGGTAGAAGGGATAGAGGATGAAGTACTAGTGTGGATCTCTCAAAAGGAATAGTAGCATGCCCCTTCTCTCTTTTTATTTTCTTTTTCTCTTTTTCTATTTTTTTGTATTTTTTTGGTGGCCTCAATGGCTCTTTCTATTTCTCTGATTTGTCCTCTTTGGGATCTTTTGATTTTGTCCTCTTTGGGATCTTTTCCTCACATTAGGAGCAACACCCTATATTTTACTAGAATATAGGAGATCATTCACACTTTACAAAGGTACTCACATAAAGAAGATGTAACTATCATGATGCAAATGTATGCCTCTGCCAGGGTAGCAGGATATGCCTTGTAGGTAGGTATGGTGGCTGTTTTGAGGAAAGATATAAGGAGGTTTATGATGATAGAGCGTATCATGCCAAGGGTTTGGATATACCGGCGAAGGTGGACGCCAACTCTCGGAGTGAGAAGGAGGCAATGCACGGCACAGGAGAGGCTAGCAAAATATGGGAGATGGAAGTGTCAACTTTCGAAAACTCACATTAGTCCGAAGAACCCATGCACTTATTATCGGAAACTCTCAATCTAATCAGGAGGTTCTCAAAGAGACAAGTACCCCGAGGAGGAGTGTATGGGGGTTTGGTTATCCTTGCGCATCCTCGACTCATGGTACGTGAGTGTACTCTAATATTCGAACCCTCTAGAGGTTAGTGATCCATCTAGTAGCTAGAGTTCTCAACAGGGGTTTTGGTTTTCGAAAATCACATGGATTGCCCAAAATACGACATCTATCACTAATAGGCTCGAGCTCTTGACACCAAAAGTTCAAACATTACTCTAGTCAATACCTCAAAACTATTGCAACTTACTACTACAAAAAGAATAGCAACTTCAACTACCTACTTTCTAGTCAAGACATAAAATTCAGTGCAACAGGAAAACTCTCTAATAAGATAAAACATGCAGCCTATAGAAAGTTCAACCTAAGACAAAACAAAATATCTAGAATAAAACTAAAGAACAACAACTAAACAGGGCAGCAGCTAAGAAAAGAAAAAGAACAACTCACACCTAAGAGAATAAGAATGAAAATCATATGAGGAGTTCTAGTTCAAGAGGAGTGTGTTTCTCTCCCACACAAAATGAAGCTGGGATCTAACTTGTTACTACAGCAAACAAAGCAAAAACAAACCTAAGAAAAGTAAAGAGTGAGATGCTCCAAGAATAGCACATAACACATGAAGTGATAAAAATATAGTGAAATGAGGGACGAACTGATAATTGTTGATGAAGAAGGGGATGCACGGGGGCATCCCCAAGCTTAGACGCTTGAGTCTCCTTGAATATTTATTGGGAGTGCACATGGGAATCCCCAAGCTAAGCTTAGACGCTTGAGTCTCCTTGAATATTTATTGGGAGTGCACATGGGAATCCCCAAGCTTGAGAGTTTGACACTCCAGGATCTTCATTCATCATCTTCCATCGCACACTTGAAAACTCCCTTCATACATAACTCATTGTAAACTGATTAGAGAGGTTAGTACCCTATTAAAAAAATTCCTCTACTGAAAATAAAGATATTCTTGAAGAGCTATTGTTTCTCAAGATTTCCAAAAAGTTTTTGCAAAGAAAAAGCAAGCTTAAGGTTTGCAAAATTTAGGAGAGACAAAACGTGGCAGAATTTGTGAAAAACAGAACAGCAGGTAGTAAATATTTTTCTAGGGGTACTTCTGCATCTCAAATAAAAAAACTCAGAACATACGAAATTGCGTGATTGTATAGAGCACGTTGTGTAAAAACTTCAGCTCAAAAAGATGAACTGGTGATTTTCTATGATTTTTCCCGTCACGAGGACAGAATCTGTTTTCTAGACAACATGTCACAACTTTCACTTCCCTTGTCATATGAAGCCATAATTGGCACAAAGCTTGAAAAGTAAAGATACAATGATGTTGCTACAGTAGTAATGTCGGGACCCGGGGTTAGCGTATGCAAGTTCCGCTACGGCATAGTCATATGGAGAGCCGAGATTCGTACCCACTTGTCTAAGCTGACAAGGCCAAGCACAGAACGTTCTCGGAAAGCATCGTACGTGAGGGGCATCCCATCCAGGCCGGATGATCAACTGAGATGGGTCCTCATCGTCCGCACACAAGTCTAATGATATGGGTGATGAACTGCCATATTCACAGACAAGTCGCCTCAACAATACTATTGACTATCTCATAACTCTTACATAGACTTACTCCAGCCCGATCACTTAGTCGGGGTCTAGGGCGGGCTCGATCATACATCAAAGTGTGCACGTGACGGAGTCACGAACAATCGCATCGCGATGCCCCAAGCTGCGCACATCTAAGGGCCACTTGGTGTATAAAAGACCGCCAGCCAGATCACAACTAAGGTCTCGAAAACACATATAAAAACATGCATGTTATAAACATACACGCAGCACACATGCCTTGTATGAACAGTAGGTATCATTGCAATTCTCTACAAAGTATACATTTTATTGATAACTCTTACAGAGTGCACACAGAGATCACGAGACTGTGATCCAACATTACATCAAACATGCGGAAGCAAAGTAGGTCTGAGTACAGACAAGTTTAACAAATGGCTTAGAGAAGCCTTATCTATAAACAAGCCCTTCACGAGGGCACCATTCTGCTGACTGGGACTACACTAGCTTGGTCTTCAGTCGTCGAGCTCGAGGAAGAATCCACCTTCGGGGTCAGTGGGTTCATCTAAAACATAGAATAAGCAAACGTGAGTACAAAGTCGTACTCAGCAAGACTTACATAGGAGCTATACTACTCATGCACATGTATCAAGGTAAAGGGAGGTGGGGTTCATAAGCAGAAGTGCCAGATTTGACTTGGCTAGTCCTGAACTACGAGTACCAGACTTGAGGTAAGAAGCATACACGAGTCCACTACATCTCCAACCAATTACACCACTATGGTGCCTTCCTCGACTTCCCCACGAGAAAGCACGCCATAGCACTCACGCTTATCTTGGTAAGTTTTATAAGTATCCAGTTCAAGTTGTCTAATAATCAAGCTAAGCTTTCCAAGCAGTCCTTAACCGCGGACGCGGCTATTCGAATAGTTTTGTTAACCCTGCAGGGGTGTACCGCTACACACACACACGCATCAGTTACCGCCTAGGAGTGGGACCCTTCAAGCGGGTACCGGCGAGGATGTTGCCACGACACTTCTCCCATAGCTCCGTTCTAGTCCAGAGAGTCGCCTATCTGAGGGGGATCTGTATGGAAGTCCGGCCGAGGTTCCAGTACAGCCTCAAACGATGTGTGCAGGGTCCCAAGCCGGTCTTGAAAAGTCGTTCATCCACTTCGCAGACCGTGCCACAGCCCTACCAGAACTCCGAACTACTGCGACTTCTAGGGTTCGAACGGGGTGAGGTACTAGGTCGAGAGGGGTCAGTGAGCCCAATGTGTGGTTGTACTCTTCTTCTTGGATCACCACACAAGAACTCGGACTTAAGGCGGTGTTCAACGAGACAACCCACTATGTACTCCTACACAGCCTCTCATCGTTCACCTTGTATTAGGGTAGATTCACCAACACATTTCCACCATCATCAACATGATCACTACCATCCCGACTCACAAAAGAGTAACCTCATTGTAACTCTAAGCATGCAATAAGCAGTAACAGTTGCAGGGGTCACATGATATCAAACAACTCCTACATCTGCTAGGATTGTGGTTTGCTTACTACTGTGACAAAATGATAGGTCATGCAAAGGATATGGGTTCAACTATGCGGTAGAAACGCATCATGGTAATCATCCTAAACAATGCATAAGCGAGACTGAGAGGGAAGTGGGATTTTATCAACATGATCAATGGGGGTTTGCTTGCCTTGCTGACGAGGTTCAGGTTCAGGGTCTTCAACGAAGGGGGCAGCCTCCTGTTCCGGTTCCACTTCTACTCGAGAAACAACAAACAAGGAAGCAAAGTAAATACAATGCACAAGCACATGGTTGAAGGTTGAAACTTGATGTATATGCTTCTAATGTGTGAGGCAAGTCCATTTAAATGGAGTATATTGCATTTGAAATGCAAATTCAAACTCCATTTGATTTATCGATGAATATCAAATGCATTTGAAACCATGAAAGTTCATTTGAAAAGTTTGAGCATGATGTGATGTTGTAAAGCTGAGAAAAGTCTATGATGTGTGGATGATTCAATTTAAAAGAAGTATATTGCAAAGTCATTTGCAAATCCACCTCAAATTTGAATTCAAATTAAATGCATATGGATGTTTGCCACTGTTCACCCAATTTAAATTGGTCAAACATGAAAACAAAGTCCATATTCACATTCCTTGTATTTTTCTGATAATTTTAGACATATTATTTGTCCAATTTGGAGTTAAAATGAATTAATTATGAATTTCCAAAAAATTGTCTATTTTCTGGATTTTCTGAAATTAGATAAATTGATTTAACCAATTATGGCATCATGCTGACGCAGGGCTGACATGGGGGGGTGGGGGCTGCTGACAGGTGGGGTCACCATGTCAGTGGCTAGGGGGGTTATTCCCCTTTGTTTAAATTAACCCACGGGTTAATTAGGCTGCCTAGGCCCACTGTAAGTGGCCCAGGGGTGATTAGGAGGGGGATTAGCTCGGGGGCTAGGCCTAACATGCCGGCGGCTCTGTACGCGGCAGCGCTGCATCGGAAACACGTTCCCGGGCACCAATCCCTGCGCCAAGGGCACCAGAAGATGGCCCGTGACGAGCCGCATCGCCTGCGCTACTTCGGCGTCGTCGGGGAGGCTCCAGGCGACGTCGGCTTCAACCATGGCGGCGGCCGGAGCTTCGGCTTCGAGGAACTCTTCCAAATACTCCACAAGATGATGAGAACTTGCGCGTGTTGGGTGGCTAGCGTCTCCAGGAGTACCGCGGACAAGCTGGGGAGGAAGGAGACGCTCTGGAGCGCGCGCTTGGCTGTCCACGGCGGCGACGGAGCTCGGTTCCCATGGCGGATCGAGGTAGGGGGCGAATGGGAAGGGGGAAACAGGGGGATTTGAAGCGTAATCTCATCCTGGTTGCAACGGACATGGCGGCGGGGTCGGGGATGCTTTAACGGCGACGTAATCGACGATCTCGTGCGGCATACGTCGACGGAGAAGATGAAAGGGGGCGGCGGCTACAGGGCTCTCGGGCTCGATTCCTTCTGCACAGCGACGTAGTCGACGTCGGGGAGCTCGGCGTATAGCTTCCTTCGGCTTGCGGAGCTCACTGCCTCGCGGGTGCGGAGTCATGGCGACGGCGGCGCTCGGTGTTGTCGGGGTTTGCGAGAGAGAGAGGGAGAGAGCACGTGCAGAGGGGGGAATGGAGGCGTGGCTCTCAGGAGCGTCTCCAGGTGCGTGTAGAAGGGCCGGGAAGGGGCAGGTGGCGACTGGGGAGAGCAAGGCGTGCTCGGCTGTCTCGGTGGCACTCCACCGAGCAGCTTGGAGGCGCGGGGAGGAACACGACAGGGGGAGGGCCAGCTGGGCCGGCTGTTGGGCCTCGCCTAGGGCATCAGGTAAACCTTTTGCTCTTTTCTCTTTTCTTTCTGTTTGAATTCTGTTATTTGTTGTGCCTTGCTAAATAAAATAGCTAGGCATTTTATTAAATGCTGAAACTTTTTACATGGCCTCATAATATATTAGGCTAGCCACTTATAAAGTTTGGCACTTTTTAAAATTCAAAACACTTGAATTTTAAATCAAATAGGGGTTTTTGAATTAATCCAAGGTCCTATTTGAATATTTGAAAAATCCATGAGCATGGGGTTGGTCCCACATCACTTGAAATGTGATCACACTCATTTATAAGACTTTTCAAAAATCCAACATGAATTTTTGGAGAAGATTTATTTCTGGCCTTTTGAATTAATTCATCTCGGGGGGTTCCTTCTCCCATTTTGCATTTGAATTTGATTTCAATTGATTTTTTGAAAATTTTAACATGATGCAAAGTGACTTGCTAAACCTAGCACATACCTAAATTGGGGTTGTGACAACTCGCCCCCACTCAAAAGAATCTCGTCCCGAGATTCAGAAGTCTGTGGGAGGAAGGAGGGATACTCGGCACGGAGACGGTCTTCTCTTTCCCATGTGGCTTCTCTCTCAGAGTGGTGTGACCATTGCACTTTCAGAAACTTAATCTTCTAACGAAGAGTGACACGCTCTGCGGAATCAAGAATACGAACGTGGTATTATCGATAAGAAAGGTCATCTTGGAGATCAAGCGTTTCATGGTCGACTTCGCGGATGGGGTTCTTGAAGCAACGCCTGAGTTCTGACACATGGAATACATCATGTACTCGGGAAAGGTGCGGGGGTAGTTCAAGTTGGTAGGAAACTTCTCCACGTTTAGCAAGAATGCGGAAAGGTCCGATGTAACGTGGGGCCAATTTGCCTTTGATACCGAAACGTTGGGTTCCCTTCAAAGGAGTAACCCGAAGGTAAGCCTTCTCATTCAGATTGTAGCTCTCTTGCCTATGATGAGGATCATAGTAGCTCTTCTGACGAGACTGGGCGGCTTTTAATTGATCACGAACAATGCGAACTTGATCTTCTGCTTCTTTGATCATGTACGGTCCAAAGAACTGTCTTTCACCGGTTTCTGACTAGTTTAGGGGTGTTCGACATCGTCGTCCATAAAGGAGTTCAAAAGGAGCCATGTTCAGAGTAGATTGGAAGCTATTGTTATAAGAAAATTCGGCGAATGGCAGAGACTTCTCCCAATTCTTTCCGAATGAGATAACACAAGCTCTGAGCATGTCTTCAAGAATTTGGTTAACCCTTTCGACTTGACCGCTAGACTGAGGATGGAAAGCTGTACTAAAGGAGAGATGAGTTCCCATAGCATTCTGAAAGCTTCCCCAAAATCTAGAGGTGAAAAGGCTACCACGATCAGAATTGATTTCCAAAGGAACACCATGAAGAGACACAATTCTAGAGACATACAAGTCCGCTAACTGGCTAGCAGTTATAGACTCGCGAACGGGCAGGAAGTGAGCAACTTTGGAAAGCCTATCAATGACAACGAAGATGGCATCATTTCCTTTCTGGGTTTTTGGAAAGCCGGTGATGAAGTCCATACCGACTTTTTCCCATTTCCACTCTGGAATAGGCAAAGGTTGAAGATTACCAGCGAGTCTTTGATGTTCTGCCTTAATGCAACGACAAACATCACATTTGGCAACAAATCGAGCAATGTCTCTCTTCATCCTAGTCCACCAGAATCTCTGGCGTAGATCTCGGTACATTTTTGTGCTACCTGGATGAATCGAGAGGGGTGTGTCATGGGCTTCCTTGAGGATGAGTTGCCTTAGTTCCCTATTCTTAGGTACTACCAAACGATTTCCAAAGAATACCGTTCCTTTACTATCTGTGGAGAAACATCTAGCAACTCCGCTAGCAATGTTCTCCTTGATCCGGCGAACACCTCATGCACGCTTTTGGGAAACTATGATTTGATCCTCAAGAGTTGGTTTCGCCACCAAGTTGAAAAGAGATCCACGAGGAACAATCTCTAGATTGAGATTTCGAAATTCCTCATGAAGAAGTGGTTGACACTGTTGTAACATGAGGTTGTTACAATACGACTTACGACTGCATCATCCATGACATTGGCTTTGCCTGGGGTGTAAGAAATTCGTACGTCGTAATCTTTTATCAACTCAATCCAGCGTCTTTGCCTGAGGTTAAGATCTGGCTGGGTGAATATATATTTGAGGCTTTGGTGGTCGGAATAGATCTCACAACGATTACCAAGGAGGTAATGTCGCCAAGTTGTCAGGGCATGAACTACGGCAGCGAGTTCAAGATCATGGGTAGGATAGTTCTCTTCATGTGGACGCAACTGGCGTGAAGCATAAGCTACCACATGTCTATCTTGCATAAGTATGCATCCTAACCCTTGCCGTGAGGCGTCACAAAAGATCTCGAAATCCTTTTTGGTGTCTGGAGGCGCAAGTACGGGTGCAGAAGTCAATCTCCTTTTTAGCTCTTGAAAGCTTTCCTCGCACTTGGGAGTCCATTGGAATTTCTTATCTTTCTTGAGGAGTTCAGTTAGAGGCTTTGCAACTTTAGAAAAGTTCTCGACGAAGCGGCGGCAATAGCTGGCTAGGCCAAGAAAACTCCTAACTTGCAGGTGGAGTCCATTCAAGGACGGCCTGAACTCTCTCGGGATTCATAGCAATGCCTTTTGCAGAAATCACATGGCCTAAGTAGGTCACTTCTGGTAGCCAAAATTCACACTTGGAGAATTTAGCATACAGGCGATGCTCTCTAAGTTTCATCAATACAAGCCTTAGATGTTCGGCATGTTCTTCTTCATTCTTCGAGTAGATGAGAATGTCATCAAGATAAACTCCAACAAATTTATCTAGGTACTCCATGAAGATCGAATACATCATGCGCGAGAAAGTGGCGGGGGCATTGGTTAAACCAAAGGACATGACGGTGTACTCGTAAAGACCATAACGAGTAGTAAAAGCCGTTTTTGGAATGTCCTCGTTTCGGATTTTGATTTGATGATAACCTAATCTCAAATCCATCTTGGAGAAGACAGAGGATCCTGCAAGTTGATCATAAAGATCATTGATCCTGGGCAGTGGGTACTTGTTCTTTATCGTGGCTAGATTTAGCGGGCGATAGTCTACGCACATCCTTTATGTTCCATCTTTCTTCGTTACGAACAGAACGGGGCAACCCCATGGCGATGAGCTAGGGAGGATGAAGCCTTTTGCCAACAAAGCTTCAAGTTGGATTTTAATCTCAGCTAACTCACGTGGGGCCATTTTGTATGGGCGTCTGGAAATTGGTGCGGTTCCTGGCATAAGATCCACTATGAACTCTACACATCTGTCGGGTGGCATTCCCGGCAGTTCTTCAGGAAAGACACCCGTGAAGTCACGAACCACCGGAACATCTTCAAGGTCGGGAAGGGGAAGCACATTCAAAGAACGCATCTGGGTTCTTGTTCTTGGTGAGGAATAATCTATTGTCTGGCCTGAAGGATGTGTAAGTCTAACTGACTTGGCTTTACAATCAAGAAAAGCATTTTTGTCTTGATAACCAATCCATACCAAGGATGACATCAATGTCTGAAGACTTGAGGGCTATGAGTGAAGCAAGGAATACTAAACCCTCAATTGCAATTTGATTGCCATGGCTTACTCTATTAGGTTGCCACTTGGAACCAGGAGTTTGAATAATCATTGGGGTGAACATTTCATCAAAGGATATCTCATGCCGAAGTGCATAACTCTCCGACATGAATGAGTGAGATGCTCCTGGATCGAAAAGGACAGAAGTGGGAACATAATTGATTGGGAGCATACCAAGAATGACGTCAGAAGTACCATCAGTCTCCTCAGCTGAGATTTGGTTCACACGTCCAAGATTTGCGGAAGAAACTGGCTTGGTGGTGGAGACCTTCGGAGGTGGATTGGCACGAACATTGGGGTTCCCTTTGGCATGGGGTGGAGCATTCTGATTGACAGGGCACTCACGAGAGTAGTGACCAGGCTGGCCACATCTGAAACAGGCTCCGAAGATGGTGCGGGGAGCTGAGTTGTTTGGTGGAGCTGATGGACGAGGCGCCACAAAGGATGGCCTCGGTGGGTTGTTCTGGCGGAACATGCTATTGGGGATCCAGATCTTGCGCTTCTGAGGGCCTGAACTGGATGAACCATCATCTCTAGGGTGCTTGCGGGAATCCTCGGGAGTGATCATATCCTCCGCCTTGATGGCCTTGTTGACAAGGATCTGGAATGTGGCGAAGTCATGAAGATTGAGCTCACGACGAAGTCCAGAATTGAGTCCACGGCGGAACCTCTCTTGCTTCTTGGAGTCGGTGGAGACCTCCTCGGGAGCATAGCGGGCAAGACGATTGAACTCCCCGACTAAACTCGTCAACGGACCTTCTTCCTTTGGTGAGATTGCAAAACTCCTCTCTCTTGCGGTTAATGAGTCCCTTAGGAATGTGATGCTCGCGAAAAGCGACACAGAACTCATTCCACGAAGTCAACTGTCCAGCTGGACGAATGTTCAGAAAGTTCTCCCACCAAGAGCTAGCTGCACCCTCGAGGTGGTAGGTGGCATAGTTGACTCTGTCACCATCTGCAATATGTCCAGAATGGAGCTTTCTCTCGATGCTGCGAAGCCAGTCATCGGCGTCAAGGGGCTTAGTGGAATAGCTGAAAACTGGGGGATGAAGCTGGATGAAGTCATGCAACGACACAAGCTCATTTCGCTGCTGGGCAGTGTTCCGAGCAATGACCCCCAACAACTCATGAGAGTCCCTTCGGTTTCGTTCAGCCTCCATGAGAACTTGAGCTGTCGTGGGTGACGGTGGAAGATTGCCTTCCTCCGGATCATCCCCACGAGCTTGGGCACGACCAAGGTGGCCACGGGTTCCTTGAGACATCCTGAAGGGTAAGATCAATGTCAAACATAGTTGAATGAGTTTGCAAATGCATCAGATTATGAAGATAACTGGAATGACTCGGACAACATAACGGATGTAATTGCAAGAGAGAAAAATTTTCTTACAACAAAGAAACAACACTTACATACGATGTAAAAATCAGGAAGCACAACATCTACAGCAAACCGAACACAACTTTCCTACGGCTACAAGGAAGCAAACAACGAGATGTTCTAGTAAGACATAGATGAGCCTAGTCCTATCTTCCCATAGAGTAGGATGAGGGTGACTCAGAACTCAGAATGATGAAGGTAAGGAGAAAAATAAGCCTTACGTTGTTCCCTTATATACCCAGAGTAACTATATAACTATAGCAAGCTAGACTCGACTTCGACCAAGGCTGATAATCCTACAGTCAGTCCTGCTCTGATACCAAGTCTGCCGGGACCCGGGGTTAGCGTATGCAAGTCCCGCTACGACATAGTCATATGGAGATCCGAGAACCGTACCCACTTGTCTAAGCAGACAAGGCCAAGCACAGAACGTTCTCGGAAAACATCGTACGAGAGGGGCAACCCATCCAGGCCGGATGATCAACTGAGATGGGTCCTCATCATTCGCACACAAGTCTAATGATATGGGTGATGAACTCCCATATTCACATACAAGTCGCCTCAACCATACTATCGACTATCTCATAACTCTTACATAGACTTACTCCATCCCGATCACTTACTCGGGGTCTAGGGCGGGCTCGATCATACATCAAAGTGTGCACGTGACGGAGTCACGAACAATCGCATCGCGATGCCCCAAGCTGCGAACATTTAAGGGCCACTTGGTGTATAAAAGACCGCCAGCCAGATCACAACTAAGGTTTCGAAAACCCATACAAAGACATGCAAGTTATAAACATACACGCAACACACATGCCTTGTATGAACAGCAGGTATCATTGAAATTCTCTACAAAGTATACATTTTATTGATAACTCTTACAGAGTGCACACAGAGATCACGAGACTGTGATCCAACATTACATCAAACATGCGGAAGCAAAGTAGGTCTGAGTACAGACAAATTTAACAAATGGCTTAGAGAAGCCTTATCTATAAACAAGCCCTTCACGAGGGAACCAGTCTGCTGATTGGGACTACACTAGCTTGGTCTTCAGTCGTCGAGCTCGAGGAAGAATCCACCTTCGGGGTCAGTGGGTTCATCTAAAACATAGAAAAAGCAAACGTGAGTACAAAGTCGTACTCAGCAAGACTTATGTAGGAGCTATACTACTCATACACATATATCAAGGTAAAGGGAGGTGGGGTTCATAAGCAGAAGTGCCAGCTTTGACTTGGCTAATCCTGAACTACGAGTACCAGACTTGAGGTAAGAAGCGTACACGAGTCCACTACATCTCCAACCAATTACAACACTATGGTGGCTTCCTCGACTTCCCCACGAGAAAGCGCGCCATAGCACTCACGCTTATCTTGGTAAGTTTTATAAGTATCCAGTTCAAGTTGTCTAATAATCAAGCTAAGCTTTCCAAGCAGTCCTTAACCGCGGACGCGGCTATTCGTATAGTTTTGTTAACCCTGCAGGGGTGTACCACTACACACACACACGCATCAGTTACCGCCTGGGAGTGGGACCCTTCAAGCGGGTATCGGCGACGATGTTGCCACGACACTTCGCACACGGCTCCGTTCTAGTCCAGAGAGTCGCCTATCTGAGGGGGATCCGTATGGAAGTCCGGCCGAGGTTCCAGTACAGCCTCAAACGATGTGTGCAGGGTCCCAAGCCGGTCTTGAAAAGCTGTTCATCCACTTTGCGGACCGTGCCACAGCCCTACCAGAACTCCGAACTACTGCGACTTTTGGGGTTCGAACGGGGTGAGGTACTAGGTCGATAGGGGTCAGTGAGCCCAATGTGTGGTTGTACTCTTCTTCTTGGATCACCACACAAGAACTCGGACTTAAGGCGGTGTTCAACTAGACAACCCACTGTGTACTCCTACACAGCCTCTCATCGTTCACCTTGTATTAGGGTAGATTCCCCAACACATTTCCACCATCATCAACATGATCACTACCATCCCGACTCACAAAAGATTAACCTCATTGTAACTCTAAGCATGCAATAAGCAGTAACAGTTGGAGGGGTCACATGATATCAAACAACTCCTATATCTGCTAGGATTGTGGTTTGCTTACTACTGTGACAAAATGATAGGTCATGCAAAGGATATGGGTTCAACTATGCGGTAGAAACGCATCATGGTAATCATCCTAAACAATGCATAAGCGAGACTGAGAGAGAAGTGGGATTTTATCGACATGATCAATGGGGGTTTCCTTGTCTTGCTGACGAGGTTCAGGTTCAGGGTCTTCAACGAAGGGGGCAGCCTCCTGTTCCGGTTCCACTTCTACTCGAGAAACAACACACAAGGAAGCAAAGTAAATACAATGCACAAGCACATGGTTGAAAGTTGAAACTTGATGTATATGCTTCTAATGTGTGAGGAAATTCCATTTAAATGGAGTATATTGCATTTGAAATGCAAATTCAAACTCCGTTTGATTTATCGATGAATTTAAAATGCATTTGAAACCATGAAAGTTCATTTGAAAAGTTTGAGCATGATGTAATGTTGTAAAGGTGAGGTAAAAGTCTCTGATGTGTGGATGATTTCATTTAAAAGAAGTATATTGCAAAGTCATTTGCAAATGCACCTCAAATTTGAATTCAAATTAAATGCATATGGATGTTTGCCACTGTTCACCCAATTTAAATTGGTCAAACATGAAAACAAAGTCCATATTCACATTCCTTGTATTTTTCTGAAATTTTAGACATAATATTTGTCCAATTTGGAGTTAAAATGAATTAATTATGAATTTCCAAAGATTTGGCTATTTTCTGGATTTTCTGAAATTAGATAAATTGATTTAACCAATTATGACGTCATGCTGATGCAGGGCTGACGTGGGGGGTGGGGGTTGCTGACAGGTGGGGTCACCATGTCAGTGGCTAGGGGGGTTAATCCCCTTTGTTTAAATTAACCCACAGGTTAATTAGGCTGCCTCGGCCCACTGTCAGTGGCCCAGGGGGGATTAGGAGGGGGATTAGCTCGGGGGTTAGGCCTAACAGGCCGGTGGCTTGACGTCGGCGGCTCTGTATGCGGCGGCGCTGCGTCGGAAACACGTTCCCGGGCACCAATCCCTGTGCCAAGGGCACCAGAAGATGGCTCGTGACGAGCCGCATCACCTGCGCTACTCGGGCGTCGTTGGGGAGGCTCCAGGCGACGTCGGCTTCAACCATGGCGGCGGCCGGAGCTTCGGCTTCGATCAACTCTTGCAAATCGGCCACGGGATGATGCGAACTTGCGCGCGTTGGGTGGCTAGCGTCTCCAAGAGTACCGCGGACAAGCTGGGGATGAAGGAGACGCTCTAGAGCGCGCGCTTGGCTGTTCACGATGGCGACGGAGCTCTGCTCCCATGGCGGATCGAGGTAGGGGGTGAATGGGAAGGGGGAAACAGGGGGATTTGAAGCGTAATCTCACCCTGGTTGCAACGGACGTGGCGGCGGGGTCGGGGATGCTTTAACGGCGACGTAATCGACGATCTCGTGCGGCGGCCGTCGACGGAGACGATGAAAGGGGGCGGCGGCTACAGGGCTCTCGGGCTCGATTCTTTCTGCACAGCGACGTAGTCGACGTCGGGGAGCTCGGCGGACAGCTTCCTTCGACTTGCGGAGCTCACTGGCCGCGCGGGTGCGGATTCATGGCGACGGCGGCGCTCGGTGTCGTCGGGGTTTGCGAGAGAGAGAGAGAGAGGGAGAGAGCGCGTGCAGAAGGGGGGAATGGAGGCGTGGTTCTCAGGAGCGTCTCCAGGTGCGCGTAGAAGGGCCGGGAAGGGGCAGGTGGCGACTGGGGAGAGCAAGGCGTGCTCGGCTGTCTCGGTGGCATTCCACCGAGCATCTTGGAGGCGCGGGGAGGAATACGACAGGGGGAGGGCCAGCTGGGCCGGCTGTTGGGCCTCGCCTAGGGCGTCAGGTAAGCCTTTTGCTCTTTTCTCTTTTCTTTCTGTTTTAATTCTTTTATTTGTTGTGCCTTGCTAAATAAAATAGCTAGGAATTTTATTAAATGCTGAAACTTTTTACATGGCCTCGTAATATATTATGCTAGCCACTTATTAAGTTTGGCACTTTTTAAAATTCAGAACATTTGAATTTTAAATCAAATAGGGGTTTTTGAATTAATCCAAGGTCCTATTTGAATATTTGAAAAATCCATGAGCATGGGGTTGGTCCCACATCACTTGAAATGTGATCATACTCATTTATAAGACTTTTCAAAAATCCAACATGAATTTTTGGAGAAGATTTATTTCTGGCCTTTTGAATTAATTCATCTGGGGGGGTTCCTTCTCCCATTTTTCATTTGAATTTGATTTCAATTGATTTGTTTTGAAAATTTTAACATGATGCAAAGTGACTTGCTAAACCTAGCACATACCTAAATTGAGGTTGTGACAAGTAACAATCATCAAGACCACTAAGAACAGAAGAAAAACAAAAATGAAAACCTAAATTCGTTGCGGGCTGCCTCCCGAAAGCGCTTCTTTAAAGCCGTTAGCTAGGCTTAAAGATTATAAAAGATCAAGTCTTATCAAGAAAATAACTAGCATGTGTGACGGAATCAAAGGGAAACTTAATATTTTTCCTAGGGAAATGTTCCATCCCTTTCTTGAGAGGGAATTGGAATTTTATATTCCCCTCTTTCATGTCAATAACAGCACCCACGGTGCGTAGAAAAGGACGTCTCAAAATAATTGGACAAGAGGGCTCAAACTCAATGTCCATAATAGTAAAATCAACGGGAACATAATTGTCGTTGACAATGATAAGAACATCGTCGATCTTCCCCAAAGGTTTCTTTACGGAAGAATCGACAACACGAAAACCAAAAGAACAAGGATCAAAAGGTTCCAATTCAAGCATATCATACATTCTTTTGGGGATAACGGAGGTACTAGCTCCAAGATCACAAAGAGCAAAGCAAGAGAAGTTATTCAATTTGATTTTTTTCATAGGATCCCAACCATCTTCTAGCTTCCTAGGTATGGAGGATTCTAGTCTAAGCTTCTCCTCCCTAACTTTGATTAGAACATTGGTGATATGCTCTGTGAAGGCAAGATTAAGTGTGCTAGTGCGGGGGTCTCTAGACATTTTGTGTAGGAAACCAATAACTTCAGGTAAGGTGCAGTTGTCAAAGTCTAGATCACTACTATCTATCAAGGAGGGAGTGATATAATTTAAGCTCACTTGTTTGAAAGCCTCTATGTTCATGGAGGTTTCTTCATCTATGGTTGAGGTGGTAGCATCACCATTATTAGGTCCAGTGGGACTAGGGGTGTGATGGGTGCTAACATTTTGGACATCCTCAACAATTTGGATAGTAGCTACTGTGTGGTAGGTATGAAGGCTCTTAACTCTCTCTTCTTCCTCCCTTTATCTAGCCCATCTCTCTTTAAGTTTTCCCAACATCCTAATGTTTTCATTAATTTGCACTTGGATAGCATTCATAGGAGTGGACTTCCTCTCCTCGGGGGGAGAAGTTCTAATCTTAAGAATCTCAACATCATGGGCTATGTTGTCTACCTTCGAAGAGAGAATATCTAATTTTTCTAATTTTTCTTCTACATTCTTGTTGAAGGCCTGTTGGGTAGTGATAAAGTCTTTGAGCAAGGTCTCTAGTTCAGAGGTGGAGTTTTTGGTGCTAGGATAAGTGTTGTTGTTCCCATAGTTGTTGGATGGGAAAGGTCTAGGA
The DNA here is from genome assembly GCA_950022295.1 of Bromus sterilis. NCBI lineage: Eukaryota > Viridiplantae > Streptophyta > Magnoliopsida > Poales > Poaceae > Bromus > Bromus sterilis. Next base: position 136,149,021 of record OX465599.1, on the reverse strand, counting down.
TTGTTGCTACCCAAATTACTCCTATAAGCATTATTGTTGAAGTTGTTTCTAGAGATAAAGTTCACATCTACTTGTTCTTGAGAAACCAAGGAATTTAAAGGAACATCCTGAGGATCAATAGGAGCTTGCTTGGTAAGTAGAGACATGATCAATTCAACCTTTTCATTAAGAGAGGAGATCTCCTCGACAGAATTTACCTTCTTACCAGTTTGAGATCGTTCGGTGTGCCATTGCGAGTCGTTCAGCATCATCTCATCAAGTAGCTTCGTGGCAGCACCAAGTGTGGTTGACATGAAAGTTCGTCCCGCGGCCGAGTCTAACAGATTCTGCGAGGTAAAGTTTAAGCCTGCATAAAAAGTCTGGATAACCATCCAGGTAGTCAAACCATGTGTAGGGCAGTTCTTAACAAGATATTTCATTCGTTCCCAAGCTTGGGCAACGTGTTCATTATCCAATTTCCTAAAATTTATAATGTTACTTCTCAACTGGATAATTTTAGCAGGGGGATAGTACTTCCCAATAAAAGCATCCTTACACTTGTCCCAAGAATTGATACTATTCTTAGGTAAGAATTGCAGTCACTCCTTGGCTCTTCCTCTCAAGGAGAAAGGAAAAAGCTTCAGCTTGACGATGTCTCCATCTACTTACTTGTACTTAAGAAAAGCAGGTTTAATATCATAAGAAGGTGCTGAAGTGCCAGGTGGGGAAATAGGAGTGCAGATAAAGTCACTATTGTTGTGACTAGTGCAGAAAAAGACTAAACGACGCCCTGGGCGAAGCCCACCCCTCCAGCCAGCCCATCTAGCCCCCCTCCCACTCGTTTCCCCCTTCCCACTGCTTATGATGACCCCGTGGTCACCATCTGAGCCGGCCACCGCGATGGTCGCGGCCGTGGCACGCATCCGGCGAGCCTCCGGCGTGTATAAGAGGGCCGAAGCCCCCTGGTGCAACCCTAACCCAGCCGCCCCCCTCTCCTTTCCCCTCGTGCTCCCCTCCTCCATCTCCCGCACGGAACCGTGCGCGCCGCCGTGCCATTATCACCGGCGTGGCCACCGGCCACCCCCGGCCCAGCCAATGCGCCCAGGAGCTCCGCCGTGGACCCCTTCATCTACCTGCGCGGCGAATCGCCCCGAGGAGCCCCGTGCGCGACACCCCGGTGTCCTTCCTCCGCCACGGCTGCCGACTCCGGCGACGGATCCGTCGTCCCCACCACGAGTTCCTCCTCCCCGAGTCGCGCACCGCCCTCTCTGTGAGCCCCCCGGCATTTTTCCCCTTCTCGCGCTCGAAATCGAGCACCGTAGTGCCGCCGCCACCTTGCAGAGCTCCGGTCGCCGCCATTAATGGCGAGGAGCTCGGCTCCGGCTTCCCCAGCCTCCCCAGTCACCCCCAGTAGGTGCACGACGAACCCCGCGTTCAATTTTTTTCCCCTCCGCGCGCGTTTAGGTCGTCGGTACCGGCCGTAGACCTCGCCGGCGTCCCCTGTTCATCGCCGACGACCATGGCGTGGGCGCCTGGGAACCTAACCCCCCCCCTTTTTGAGTCTTTGTCCAGTGGGGCCGGGCTCTGTTAAACGTTGATTAAGCTAAATACCTCTCTGTTAATTAACTGGTGTCAATGACAGTGGGCCCCTGGCCCTTTTAAATAAACAAAACTGTTTAGTTAACTCACAGTGCATGACACCTTGGCCCCAGCTGTAAGTCATTAAAAATAAATAGAATTATAAAGTGAGTCACTGACATGTGGGCCCTGGCTCTATTTAATTCTAATAAAATGAATGATTATCACTAAGAGGCTGACATGTGGGACCCCATGTCAGGTTTGACCAGTCAACCCTGTTGTGGATAATGTTACTGTTTTAATAATAAAATATTTCCAGAAAACCTTTTAAAATGATTTAAATTTGAAAATCAATATCTTTTAATCCGTAACTCGGATCGAAAAAGTTTATACATGAAAATTGATCAGAAAAATATAAAGAATACAGATACGTTATCCATATACCAACCACACCCCTCTAACACACCGAACATCGAACCGTCCCCCTCCGGACCGTCTGTCCGATGATTTGTCCGGTACTGTCAAAGTATCTGAATGAATTTATTCTGAACACGAAAGATGTTCGGTATGTTTCAACTAGCACGGTTACACCATCCACATGTTTGTCGGATGTCCACGACACCTCCGGCATGAACCCTTCCCCCTCCGGACACCTTGTTCGGTAATCACCCGGAGCTGGTATTTCATCCCCGAATGAATTCCCGCTCCGAGCAACGTGCATTGCACTGCGTTAGAACACCGTTAACATTGCATCTGTCATGTCATGCATCTGTTTGTATATGATTGCTTTATATTTACTGTTTCTCCCCCCCTTTATTCTCTGGTAGACCCCGCTGCTACCGCCGACTACACCGCTGCCGGGTATGACTACTTCGTTAACGGCCGTACCCCTACCCGCCAGCTTCCAAGCGAGCAGAGCCATTCTCTTCCCCAGATATTGCCTATCTTTCCATACTTTCTTGCACTAGGCATTTTTACTGCTACTTCTACGATTACAATCCTATTCAATTGCATAGCCTATTTTTTTCGCCCCTTGATGTACCTTCGTTATCCTATGTTGCCTGCTATATCTATACATTATATTCAGCAGTGAGCCCTACGCATTGTTAGCTAGGATTAGATAGAGGGCCGTGGCTACTCAGGGGAGTGACGCGGATACAAAATATATACAAATGCAACAGGTACGGATCAATGCAGACGCCATAGGGAACCTACAACGGCGAGACTCTGCCGAGTCGCTTCGAGTTTGACTTACGAGTGGACGAACTCGTATTTCACTCTCGTCGGCTCAGTAGCGTAGCATCACTGGGATGATACGAGAATATTCCTCTTTAGTTCATTCCGCTGATATCTCTGTCGAACCTCTTTAAGTGTGCCATCGAGGGTGATTCCTCCTGGTTTCACTTAATGGTAGGCACTCGAATCAACTGGGGTCCTTAAAGGTAAGAGTCGGGCGACCCAACGGTGCCCGCGAGCGGTATATTGTCGGGAGCGACAGGGAGGGTACGACCGACGTTACTGGCGTGCTTGGACCCTGCTTGTATCTCGCGAGAGTTACCAAACCACGAAAAAGTCGAGCTCTACCAAGAGCACACGCGAGACAAGGTAAGGAGACGGTTCAACTTGTTTGTAACCGCACGCTTTGACGGGACGACAGGGCAGGCCCCGACATTACTGGTGGGCATTTTTGCTGTTCGTTGTTCGTTGTGTTGTTAGTCAGATAGCGATAACGGTTGTCTGCGAGATAATATTAAAATGCTAAATGGTTCGGCGGATGACTTGAGAGGCCGCAAAGGCCTGTACGCACTACCTTCACGTGGGATAAGGAGTTATGGGCTCCCCTGCGTCGTAGTTTGTCTGAAAGCTCTTCAGACGTCAGCAGTACCACGGGCTGATAGCCGGGAAGCGGTCTTGTCTTCTTTGCTGCAGCAGGTGTGTTTGGATTTGCTTTTGCTTCACCGGCCAGTCTCGTAACGTGCAGGAGCATGCAAGGGTGAGGGACCTAGACCCCTTGGCGCATAGGATATAGTCCGGCGGATGGCCTCTCTGCTGAGCCTAGGATGGGCTGCGCCGTGTCGGATAGCTTTGGTGGAGCGTTCCCTAACAAGGTTCCCACAACCCTAGAGATCCGAGCGTGCAGGCTGAACAGTAGTGTACCCCTGCAGGGAGTTTAATCTATTCGAATAGCTGTGTCCACGGTAACAGGACGCTTTATGCTGAAGCTGGATCTTGCCACTACAAACTACTACTATTAATCTGTTGGTTCCGGGTTTTCTTCCTCGCAGGGAAGTCGAGGAGGGGAACTCGGAGGCATATATTATTATTAATCATTACAACTTACTATTATACAATGTTGCAGCAACTTCTACTTCATTGTTACTTTATGCTTTATATAAACTGTTGGCTGTTCTCATCTTGTGCTGCAAGACTTGTCAGAAGATGCTAGTCTTCGATAGGCCTAGCTTCTTACCCTTATTCTGATTTCTACCTTGCAGTCCACTATATACAACCTCCCCTTTCCATTTGATTCAAATGCATAAATTCTTAGTAGCGGACGTAAGACTCGCGGGTATGCTAGATACTCACCCTTGCTTTATTTCCCCCCTTTATGTTTTTCCTGATCGGCCGCTGCAGTCGACGTTGGAGCCCTGGAGCAGGAGTACCTCGGAGGCGCATACTACTACGTCAAGCACACCTTTGACCAGGACCAGGAATAGTTTCGGAGGCTCCCAAGCAGGAGGCCTTGCCTTTTCGATCTGTATCCCTGATGTTATTTGTGCTAGCCTTCTTAAGGAAAAAACTAGACTAACTATGTCTGTACTCAGATATTATGTCTTGTATAACTTATGTATTCGGGTCCATGTGACCCCCTTATATTGTAACATATTGGTTTATCCTTTTGTGTTTAGTGTTGTGCTGTGATATTCTCACCGTGGAACCCTAATCTCAACCGTGTACCCTGCGTGTATGATTACTGTACACGGATTGATTTTGGGGGCGTCACAGCACCTTCATCTCCGTAAGTTCCCTTTGGCCTGTTCGTAGCGGGACGGTAGGACAATAGATGTTGTGCAAGTTCTTATTGCAAGCACGTACAACTACATACGGAACACATGCCTACGTTTGGTTCTTAGACTAGGATTGCTTTAGTTTGTTTGGCTAGAGTTTGTGCAATTTTGTCAATTTCCCAACTGTAATTCGTTCACCAAACACCTGTCTTTTTTGCTTGGAGAGTTACCACTAGTGAAACCTTGAACCCCTGTCCATCTTTCATCTTTATTGCCTTCGTTTTTACTATTGCTCTCATCACTTCTGCTAATACTTTGTTACTACTTTGTGGTGTTGGTGATTGGGGAAGTCTCTAACACTACACCCGTCAACACACCATTGCTACTAAATATATTGTCTAGTGCTTTTTCGGGTGTGGTTGAATTGACAACTCAACTCCTAAGGCTTATAAGTATTCTTTGGCTCCCCTTTTGTCGAATCAATAAATTAGGGTTATACCTACCCGCGAAGACTGTTGCGATCTCCTACACTTGTGGGTTATCAAGGCTGTTTTCTGGCGTCGTTGCCGGGGAGCATAGCTCTACTTATAAGTTCACTTGATAAGTACACTTTATCTTATTACTTTGTTTTCTTACAATGGTTAAATTCTTTGAAACTAGATCTTATTGGCAAGGTGGATTCACGGAGGATCAACAAAAATATTATAAGGAATACCGCTTGTCTGAAAAAGGAAAATTTATATGGAAAATTATATCTCAAGTTAATAGATATGCTAGAAACTTATGCTTTGATTATGATATATCTTATTGTTGTGATGAATCTTGTTGCTGCTTTCCCTTTAAACACCTTCCCTTCCAATGTTGGTGTAATGATAATGAAACCTTGGTATCTTATACTAGGGGACATTATGATTTCTTTGATGTAGGACAAATAGAAGAATTTTTTATTTTTAAGGGTGCCTATGAAATTGCTTCCTTTGTTGAAAATATTGAAGATGCCCCTTACAAATCTAAGAGTCTTGATATACTTAAATATTGCTTTGAGAATTTTAATAATGCTTATATTACTAACTATCTCAAAAGGTTCTCTCCACAAGAGGAAGAGACTAATGATTTGCAGGACTCTACAGAAGAAATTGCTGAAACTGAAAGCTCATTGGATGAAAAACAGGAGGAGAGTGACGAACAAAAGGAGGAAGAATGGAGTAGATACCCATCTCTACCAACTAATGAGAGTAACTCTTTGACTCTTACTTTATATGATTGCCCTCCATGCTTACCTAAGGAGGCTGAATGCTATATTGATTGCTATGATCCTATTGAATCTTTTGAAATATCCCTTTTTGATGAAATTGATGCTTGTGGCCATGATGCCCCTATGAATGAGACTTGCAAGGATGATTTTTCTACTGTTATTTATGATAGCCCTTGCTATTTTGATAAGTCTTATGATAATACTCTATTTTTGCCTACTATGAATGTTCTTGATAATGAGGAGTTATGCTTAGAAAGTTTATATGATTATGTGCTAGTAGATCATGACAAGCATGCTTTGTGTGATGGTTATATTGTTGAGTTTGTTCATGATGCTACTGAAAATTATTATGAGAGAGGAAAATTTGGTTGTAGAAATTTCCATGTTAGGAAAACACCTCTCTCCATGTTGAAAATCTCGAAGGTGCTCTTGTTTTACCTTCCTATGCTTGATACTTTTTTTCAGTTATTTATTTTCTTACAAGATGCCCATGCATAATAAGCATGTTAGACTTAAATGTGATTTATATTTTCTCCTTTGATTCTCTCTTTTGTGCTTCAACTTTTTATTCTTTTGTGAGCATCGTTACACTCTTGCCTAGATAATGGCTTTAAAGAAGCGCTTCTGGGAGGCAGCCCAAAATGGATTAGGTTTATTTTGCTTTTGTTGTGTTTTGGATGTTGTTACTACTGTATCAACAA